>CM063313.1:72628406-73933869 GCA_032173965.1 Sitta carolinensis | reverse complement strand
CACCCGAGGCCTGGTGGACCTGGGAGCCACAGGGGCTCCCCGGTTCCTCCGTGAGCCTCTGGGCCAGACCCTGGGGCGCTTGCGCCTCCTTGGTCTCTGTGTCTGCCGCCGCCATGGTAGCCAGTGGCCAAGAGCCCACCAGATAGCCACAGCGGCCAGCAGCACGACAAGCACAGCCATTGGGACGCCACTGTCACACATGGCTACAGCACGTCCCATCGCAGCTGCACTGGCAACCGTGGGGGCTGGCCTGGCTTATATAGGCACGGTGATGTCACCAGTGCTGTTGCCAGGACAGCTGTGTGACATCACAGCCCTGCCTCCCAGCAGCGCTCAGCACCAGCCCCACAGGACGGAGGAATGGAATCCCTTGAGGGCCCTTCTGGAGCAGAGTGGCTGGGAGATTCTTGTCTAAGTAGGACACAGGGATGAGGGCGGCAATGGTGATGGGGTCACCTCCTTGCTGGCAGAGCACGGGACATGGATTGTCCAATGGGGCACTGCAAAGTCCCTGAGGAGGGCAAGCCCCGCTCAGCAACATCCAAACCATCTCTGTGCCAGCCACTACATTCCCATCTGGGATCTGGTGCTTCCTGGCTTCTCTCCCCAGAGTGCCAACATCTGATCCGCTGGTATTTGTCCAAGCACCCAGCGGACTGGCCGCAGCTGGAGGAGATCTTGAGCCACCCCTGGGTGCCTGGCAGGTGTTTCTGAGGTATTCCTTAATACTGGCCTGTTACTGTGACGCAGATAGAAACACACAGCAACACACTGTCCTGGGTTACTGCCGAATTGTATCCCCATTCGTCTGTTTAAATCAAAAATGAGTTCTGCACCTTTAAGACTGGCTCTAAGAGTGAAGAAGAAGCAGTGGAATGTCTGAGGCGGGTGTTTTCAAAACATCAAGATAAGAGTTTGCAGTTTTGGAGGACACACAGGGAGTGTTGGCTGCAGTGCGGACGGCGGGAGAGAGCTCTCCTTTGCTTTCTGTTAGTTCGTGGCTAGCTGAAGCAGAGAAGTTTTCCGGACTGTGAGTTTCTTTTCCTTTTTTTTTCCTTGGAACTGTTCAAACCTACTCTGGACTAACCCCCAGCAGAGCACCAAGAGCTCATCCCTGTGGCCCACCGGGCCTGGCTTGGGCCTGGCATTTCCCAGTGCCAGGGACTGACACAGACTGAGCGAGCCGAGCTGCACCCACGGCACAGACTGGCTGGATTGGTCATCTCTGCGGAGAAGCAGGAGGTTTTGTTCCTTGATGTTCATTTGTTGTGCTTGGCCTGTTAAATAAAGACATTTTTTCCACTTTCCTCTAAGGAATTTTTTTTTGTTTTGTTTTGTTTCTCCTCTTTTCCTTTCCTGAACCAGTTGGGGAAGGGGCCATTGGATTGGTTTTCTGGAGGGACCTATTCAGAGGTTCCTTCCCAAATTTGCCTTAAACCAAGACACACACACAACGGTGTTCAGGCAGAGAAGAAGAAAAGAAGTCTCTAGTTTATTGTTGACCTCATATATATAAGTTTCCGGACAGTGATCGGAGATTGGACAGAGAAGTTACCACCTCTCCATCTTCACTGGACACTTGAGAAGTCCATCAGGTGATATCTTTTACAAAGGAATGCAAACATGATTCTTGTTTATCTTACAGTTCATGAGAACTGACTCCACTCTACTAAAACAAAGCAGAAGGCTTATTTTCAGGGACAACAAACATGGAGCCCCTTTTATGCATCCAAAGAAAATGGTTTATTACAGAAAGAGCACCCAATTTATACCTGAAATCTATACATGACCTAGCTGGAACCAAATCGAGATTTAACAGAATTTAACAGCAGAAGGTCACCCAGTGGCTCGCCAGCTGCAGCGCTGCTGCCCACAAACGTTCCTCTGGCCCATCACAGCCTCACTCCCAGCTGTCACACGAGTGACCCTCTCCTCACCCACAACTGCCTCTCACCCCTCAGCCGACTTCCAACCTTCCCGCCTGCAGCTGTGCCTTTCCCACAGGGCCTCCTGGCGAGCATAAACCCTGAGAAGTTTAATAATTAGAACCCCACAGCCTACAGGAGAGGAGCAACGTCCCTGTTCCTGCCACCTGGGGGCCCTTGCAATGCACACCCCGGCTCCTGGGTCACCTCAGGTGACCCCAAGTGGCCGCCTCACTTTGAAAGGGCAGCTGGGCTTTCACTGTTGCATTTCTTGGCTTGCTGAAGCCCCTCCTATCTCTACTACAGCCTGCACTGGAAGACACCAATGGCCCTATGTGGAGGAAAGGCACCAAAAGCTTGACAAAGGCTGAAGGGACCACTCGGATTACTCCTCTTCGCATGAGGTTTCTTCAGCTGAAGTTGCTAACAAGGAGCAGGCTTGAGAACCCAAAAGACGTTTGAAGTTCTTTTATTTTTCAAACCCGCAGTGCTGTGTGGGACTGAGGGTTTCTGGGTACTGCAGGAGGCTCCTGCATCAGAAACGCCTGCCACGCACCCAGGGGTGGCGCAAGATCTCCTCCAGCTGCGGCCGGTCTGCCGGGTGCTTGGACAAACACCAGCGGATCAGATGTTGGCACTCTGGGGAGAGAAGCCAGGAAACGCTGGTCACTGGCAGAAGGCTCCTGCCCAGCTGATCCCAGCAGCTGCAGCATCCCGGCCACTCTGCTTGTGCCCGGAGCTGCCCTGTGCAGGAGAGCGGCACGGCAGGGCAAGCGCCACCCGCCTTGGGCTCGGCGTGCCACCCCGAGCCCAGCATGGGCTACCTCCTGCAGCCAGCCCTGGAGGGCAGCTTGACCTCCATGGAGCTGCCCGGGGTCCGTGCTGGGCTGCATGCTGCCAGCGGCCCAAGCCTGCCTCGGGAGGCCGCACACCAACCTGGAGAGACCCGCGGCTCAAAGGAGAGCGGTCCCGAAACGATGTCTTTGTCCGAAGCGAAGGGCGAGTTCCCACAGACCATTTCAAACAGCAGCACGCCGAGGGACCAGATGGTCGCCGACTCGCCACGGTAGCAGCCAATAGCGAGCCACTCGGGTGAGCAGTACCCCTGTGTTCCTAGGGGAGACAGGCAGTGCTGTGCAGGCGCAGGCTGCTGCCTTCCAGAGCCTGGCGCCTTCCAGAAGCAGGGGCTGCTGTTGAGGTGGCCACAACTTGCCCCAAGGCCACCTTGCATGTCCAGGCCAAGTGGCCAAAGCCAAGAAACCCTTCTGCAAGGCAGACAAGGCCCGCGGAGCAGCCCAAGCCCTCACGGGCCTGCCAGGCCGAGGGGCCGGGACCTGGCTTTGGCAGCCCCTTGCTGTGGGCAGGGCCGGCAGCCGGCTCCTGGGGCACAGCACCTGCCCCGTGCCACAGGGCAGCCGGCTGAACGCCGCTGCCCACAGCCCAGCAGGGAATGGGGCCCTGCAGCGCCCGGCACTGGGAGCAGGGCCGTGCTGTGGGCTCACCTGCAAATTCTGTGTAGGCCTGCTTCTGGAGGAAGGTGCCCCAACCAAAGTCAATGAGCTTCAGGTCGCCGCTCTCCGGGTTCACGAGGATGTTCTCCGGCTTGATGTCCCGGTGCACGACGCCGCAGGCGGTGCAGTGCTGCACGGCCTCCAGCACCTGGCAGAAAAGCCAGCGCGCCGTCTCCTCGCACAGGACAAAGTCTTTCTCCCCCAGAAAGTCGAGGAGATCCTGCGATGGCTCCGGACGCTCCATGACCAGCAAAAAGCCCTCAGGCAGCTCAAACCAGTCAAGGAGCTGGATGATGTTGTGGCAGCCAGAGCCCACCTTCTCCATCAGCGCAACCTCCATCGGAACACGGGTGCCATCGGGCTGTGAGGAGGAGACCGTGCCTTCAGCAGGCCCGATGCTGCCCTGGGGCTGCTCTGGGCCCTGCCTGGGATGCCCTAGTGCCCCCTTGGGCAGCCTCCCTGCTGCTTGGGCTTCCTGCCGCCCAGGGCATGCTCGGCAGGTGCTCCCCCGCCTGGACCCCCCCCCGCCCGGCGTTTGGCATCCCCGCCATGCCCGCCATGCTCGGCCTCGCACGCTGAGCCCACGCCCGCTGCCCCCGCCATCCGCCGCCTCCCACTGCCAGGGCCCCGGGCTCAGCCCTGCCCGCCTCGGCCCGCTCTGTCCCGCCGGCCCCGCTCGCTCACCCCGCTCGGCCCACTGCAGCACGTTGTCCCATAACACGCATTTGATGGCCACCTGCAAGCCGTGGAGAGAGGGCGGCTGAGCTCCAGCCCTGCCCCGGCCCGGCCCCAGCCCTCCTGCCGCGCCCGGCCTGCCGGCAACTTACCGGGCTACCATCCGACAGGCGGGTCCCCGAGAAAACTTTGGCGAAGGCACCTCTGCCCAGCTGCGGGCCCAGCTGGTACAGCTCGTGGAACTCCTTCCTTCGCCCTGCAGACAAGACCGAGCCGTCAGCCTTGCGCCCAGGAACCCCCCAAGTGCCCGCCAGGGAGGCGGGCCGGGCCCTGCGGCCCATGCCGCTCTGACCTGCTTCCTGCTGCGCGCCGGGCAGCGGCCACCTCCCCGCAGCCATCGGGCCGGCCGGCGGCACAGGCGGGGCAGGGCGGCGCGCACAGGCGGCTGCAGGAGCCCCGGGGCGGCGGCCCAGGGCGGCACCGTGCCTGTCCCCGGCATCGGTGGCTGCACGCCGCTCTCCTCGACGGCCGGGGCTACAGCCCGAGGCTGCGCACAGGGGGGTCACAGCAGCATCTGCAAATCAGACAGGGGTTTTTAGAAGCTGTGGCATCAGCAGTTCTGAAAAGAGCCAGAGACTAGGCTGCTCTCAGAAGCCCTGGCCTGGCCTGGCAATGCCCCTCAAGAGCCCCAGGGAGCCTCAGACAGCTCCTCAGAGGATTTCACCTGTAGTCAGCGGCCAACTTGCAGCAGCTTTCTGCAGATGGAGGAACCTCCTTGGTCTCTCGAGGTTCATCTCCACCACCGGTGCGTTCTGTTGCCAGTGGGCACGACCAGCACAGCGTCCTGGGAGCTGTGGACCAGCAACTGCTGGCTCCAGGACGCTTGCTGCTCCTCCAGCTGCTCCTGAGGTGGCTCCCCTGGGCCGGGCTGGACTCCCACTTGGACTCGCAGGCTATCCCTGGCCACATCAACGGTCAGGGCAGCGCCCGTGTGGTTGCGCTCCGCGAGTCCAAGGGAGCTGTGAGACCTGTCCACAGGCTCTGCACCTTCGGCAGACTGACAGGTCTCACGGAGCCTCTGCGAGGGATGGAGGCTGTCAGATAGAGTGGAGGCTCCAGACAAGATAGGTGTTCTCTGACAGCCCGAGCCGCTTGCATGGATGGTGGGTGTCTGCTGGTGCACCATCCTTGCAAGGGTT
Source organism: Sitta carolinensis (assembly GCA_032173965.1). Classification (NCBI taxonomy): domain Eukaryota; kingdom Metazoa; phylum Chordata; class Aves; order Passeriformes; family Sittidae; genus Sitta; species Sitta carolinensis. The sequence continues at coordinate 73,928,559 of CM063313.1, read as the reverse complement.
GAGGCTCTCCCACGGATGGAGAATCTTTGTGGGAGCAGCCTCTTGTGGGGATGGAGGCTCCTGGAGGAGCTGGACGAGCCACAGCAGGGCAGATGGCCTCGCTTCACCAGCTCCTCCAGGTCGCTCCACAGTGCCTGCCACATCCCCAAGTAGAGCGGCGCAGATGTTCCATGGCGAGCCCAGAGTGAGAGCATCAGTTTCAGCAGCTCTTGGGCCACTGCCATGCAGGGCCCGCAGCTGCTGGAGCTGTGCACGGCACTCACGGGAGCACCTGGCCGCTTGCGGGGGTCACCCGAGGCCTGGTGGACCTGGGAGCCACAGGGGCTCCCCGGTTCCTCCGTGAGCCTCTGGGCCAGACCCTGGGGCGCTTGCGCCTCCTTGGTCTCTGTGTCTGCCGCCGCCATGGTAGCCAGTGGCCAAGAGCCCACCAGATAGCCACAGCGGCCAGCAGCACGACAAGCACAGCCATTGGGACGCCACTGTCACACATGGCTACAGCACGTCCCATCGCAGCTGCACTGGCAACCGTGGGGGCTGGCCTGGCTTATATAGGCACGGTGATGTCACCAGTGCTGTTGCCAGGACAGCTGTGTGACATCACAGCCCTGCCTCCCAGCAGCGCTCAGCACCAGCCCCACAGGACGGAGGAATGGAATCCCTTGAGGGCCCTTCTGGAGCAGAGTGGCTGGGAGATTCTTGTCTAAGTAGGACACAGGGATGAGGGCGGCAATGGTGATGGGGTCACCTCCTTGCTGGCAGAGCACGGGACATGGATTGTCCAATGGGGCACTGCAAAGTCCCTGAGGAGGGCAAGCCCCGCTCAGCAACATCCAAACCATCTCTGTGCCAGCCACTACATTCCCATCTGGGATCTGGTGCTTCCTGGCTTCTCTCCCCAGAGTGCCAACATCTGATCCGCTGGTATTTGTCCAAGCACCCAGCGGACTGGCCGCAGCTGGAGGAGATCTTGAGCCACCCCTGGGTGCCTGGCAGGTGTTTCTGAGGTATTCCTTAATACTGGCCTGTTACTGTGACGCAGATAGAAACACACAGCAACACACTGTCCTGGGTTACTGCCGAATTGTATCCCCATTCGTCTGTTTAAATCAAAAATGAGTTCTGCACCTTTAAGACTGGCTCTAAGAGTGAAGAAGAAGCAGTGGAATGTCTGAGGCGGGTGTTTTCAAAACATCAAGATAAGAGTTTGCAGTTTTGGAGGACACACAGGGAGTGTTGGCTGCAGTGCGGACGGCGGGAGAGAGCTCTCCTTTGCTTTCTGTTAGTTCGTGGCTAGCTGAAGCAGAGAAGTTTTCCGGACTGTGAGTTTCTTTTCCTTTTTTTTTCCTTGGAACTGTTCAAACCTACTCTGGACTAACCCCCAGCAGAGCACCAAGAGCTCATCCCTGTGGCCCACCGGGCCTGGCTTGGGCCTGGCATTTCCCAGTGCCAGGGACTGACACAGACTGAGCGAGCCGAGCTGCACCCACGGCACAGACTGGCTGGATTGGTCATCTCTGCGGAGAAGCAGGAGGTTTTGTTCCTTGATGTTCATTTGTTGTGCTTGGCCTGTTAAATAAAGACATTTTTTCCACTTTCCTCTAAGGAATTTTTTTTTGTTTTGTTTTGTTTCTCCTCTTTTCCTTTCCTGAACCAGTTGGGGAAGGGCCATTGGATTGGTTTTCTGGAGGGACCTATTCAGAGGTTCCTTCCCAAATTTGCCTTAAACCAAGACACACACACAACAGGTGTTCAGGCAGAGAAGAAGAAAAGAAGTCTCTAGTTTATTGTTGACCTCATATATATAAGTTTCCGGACAGTGATCGGAGATTGGACAGAGAAGTTACCACCTCTCCATCTTCACTGGACACTTGAGAAGTCCATCAGGTGATATCTTTTACAAAGGAATGCAAACATGATTCTTGTTTATCTTACAGTTCATGAGAACTGACTCCACTCTACTAAAACAAAGCAGAAGGCTTATTTTCAGGGACAACAAACATGGAGCCCCTTTTATGCATCCAAAGAAAATGGTTTATTACAGAAAGAGCACCCAATTTATACCTGAAATCTATACATGACCTAGCTGGAACCAAATCGAGATTTAACAGAATTTAACAGCAGAAGGTCACCCAGTGGCTCGCCAGCTGCAGCGCTGCTGCCCACACGTTCCTCTGGCCCATCACAGCCTCACTCCCAGCTGTCACACGAGTGACCCTCTCCTCACCCACAACTGCCTCTCACCCCTCAGCCGACTTCCAACCTTCCCGCCTGCAGCTGTGCCTTTCCCACAGGGCCTCCTGGCGAGCATAAACCCTGAGAAGTTTAATAATTAGAACCCCACAGCCTACAGGAGAGGAGCAACGTCCCTGTTCCTGCCACCTGGGGGCCCTTGCAATGCACACCCCGGCTCCTGGGTCACCTCAGGTGACCCCAAGTGGCCGCCTCACTTTGAAAGGGCAGCTGGGCTTTCACTGTTGCATTTCTTGGCTTGCTGAAGCCCCTCCTATCTCTACTACAGCCTGCACTGGAAGACACCAATGGCCCTATGTGGAGGAAAGGCACCAAAAGCTTGACAAAGGCTGAAGGGACCACTCGGATTACTCCTCTTCGCATGAGGTTTCTTCAGCTGAAGTTGCTAACAAGGAGCAGGCTTGAGAACCCAAAAGACGTTTGAAGTTCTTTTATTTTTCAAACCCGCAGTGCTGTGTGGGACTGAGGGTTTCTGGGTACTGCAGGAGGCTCCTGCATCAGAAACGCCTGCCACGCACCCAGGGGTGCGCAAGATCTCCTCCAGCTGCGGCCGGTCTGCCGGGTGCTTGGACAAACACCAGCGGATCAGATGTTGGCACTCTGGGGAGAGAAGCCAGGAAACGCTGGTCACTGGCAGAAGGCTCCTGCCCAGCTGATCCCAGCAGCTGCAGCATCCCGGCCACTCTGCTTGTGCCCGGAGCTGCCCTGTGCAGGAGAGCGGCACGGCAGGGCAAGCGCCACCCGCCTTGGGCTCGGCGTGCCACCCCGAGCCCAGCATGGGCTACCTCCTGCAGCCAGCCCTGGAGGGCAGCTTGACCTCCATGGAGCTGCCCGGGTCCGTGCTGGGCTGCATGCTGCCAGCAGGCTCAAGCCTGCCTCGGGAGGCCGCACACCAACCTGGAGAGACCCGCGGCTCAAAGGAGAGCGGTCCCGAAACGATGTCTTTGTCCGAAGCGAAGGGCGAGTTCCCACAGACCATTTCAAACAGCAGCACGCCGAGGGACCAGATGGTCGCCGACTCGCCACGGTAGCAGCCAATAGCGAGCCACTCGGGTGAGCAGTACCCCTGTGTTCCTAGGGGAGACAGGCAGTGCTGTGCAGGCGCAGGCTGCTGCCTTCCAGAGCCTGGCGCCTTCCAGAAGCAGGGGCTGCTGTTGAGGTGGCCACAACTTGCCCCAAGGCCACCTTGCATGTCCAGGCCAAGTGGCCAAAGCCAAGAAACCCTTCTGCAAGGCAGACAAGGCCCGCGGAGCAGCCCAAGCCCTCACGGGCCTGCCAGGCTGAGGGGCCGGGACCTGGCTTTGGCAGCCCCTTGCTGTGGGCAGGGCCGGCAGCCGGCTCCTGGGGCACAGCACCTGCCCCGTGCCACAGGGCAGCCGGCTGAACGCCGCTGCCCACAGCCCAGCAGGGAATGGGGCCCTGCAGCGCCCGGCGCTGGGAGCAGGGCCGTGCTGTGGGCTCACCTGCAAATTCTGTGTAGGCCTGCTTCTGGAGGAAGGTGCCCCAACCAAAGTCAATGAGCTTCAGGTCGCCGCTCTCCGGGTTCACGAGGATGTTCTCCGGCTTGATGTCCCGGTGCACGACGCCGCAGGCGGTGCAGTGCTGCACGGCCTCCAGCACCTGGCAGAAAAGCCAGCGCGCCGTCTCCTCGCACAGGACAAAGTCTTTCTCCCCCAGAAAGTCGAGGAGATCCTGCGATGGCTCCGGACGCTCCATGACCAGCAAAAAGCCCTCAGGCAGCTCAAACCAGTCAAGGAGCTGGATGATGTTGTGGCAGCCAGAGCCCACCTTCTCCATCAGCGACAACCTCCATCGGAACACGGGTGCCATCGGGCTGTGAGGAGGAGACCGTGCCTTCAGCAGGCCCGATGCTGCCCTGGGGCTGCTCTGGGCCCTGCCTGGGATGCCCTAGTGCCCCCTTGGGCAGCCTCCCTGCTGCTTGGGCTTCCTGCCGCCCAGGGCATGCTCGGCAGGTGCTCCCCCGCCTGGACCCCCCCCCGCCCGGCGTTTGGCATCCCCGCCATGCCCGCCATGCTCGGCCTCGCACGCTGAGCCCACGCCCGCTGCCCCCCGCCATCCGCCGCCTCCCACTGCCAGGGCCCCGGGCTCAGCCCTGCCCGCCTCGGCCCGCTCTGTCCCGCCGGCCCCGCTCGCTCACACCGCTCGGCCCACTGCAGCACGTTGTCCCATAACACGCATTTGATGGCCACCTGCAAGCCGTGGAGAGAGGGCGGCTGAGCTCCAGCCCTGCCCCGGCCCGGCCCCAGCCCTCCTGCCGCGCCCGGCCTGCCGGCAACTTACCGGGCTACCATCCGACAGGCGGGTCCCCGAGAAAACTTTGGCGAAGGCACCTCTGCCCAGCTGCGGGCCCAGCTGGTACAGCTCGTGGAACTCCTTCCTTCGCCCTGCAGACAAGACCGAGCCGTCAGCCTTGCGCCCAGGAACCCCCCAAGTGCCCGCCAGGGAGGCGGGCCGGGCCCTGCGGCCCATGCCGCTCTGACCTGCTTCCTGCTGCGCGCCGGGCAGCGGCCACCTCCCCGCAGCCATCGGGCCGGCCGGCGGCACAGGCGGGGCAGGGCGGCGCGCACAGGCGGCTGCAGGAGCCCCGGGGCGGCGGCCCAGGGCGGCACCGTGCCTGTCCCCGGCATCGGTGGCTGCACGCCGCTCTCCTCGACGGCCGGGGCTACAGCCCGAGGCTGCGCACAGGGGGTCACAGCAGCATCTGCAAATCAGACAGGGGTTTTTAGAAGCTGTGGCATCAGCAGTTCTGAAAAGAGCCAGAGACTAGGCTGCTCTCAGAAGCCCTGGCCTGGCCTGGCAATGCCCCTCAAGAGCCCCAGGGAGCCTCAGACAGCTCCTCAGAGGATTTCACCTGTAGTCAGCGGCCAACTTGCAGCAGCTTTCTGCAGATGGAGGAACCTCCTTGGTCTCTCGAGGTTCATCTCCACCACCGGGTGCGTTCTGTTGCCAGTGGGCACGACCAGCACAGCGTCCTGGGAGCTGTGGACCAGCAACTGCTGGCTCCAGGACGCTTGCTGCTCCTCCAGCTGCTCCTGAGGTGGCTCCCCTGGGCCGGGCTGGACTCCCACTTGGACTCGCAGGCTATCCCTGGCCACATCAACGGTCAGGGCAGCGCCCGTGTGGTTGCGCTCCGCGAGTCCAAGGGAGCTGTGAGACCTGTCCACAGGCTCTGCACCTTCGGCAGACTGACAGGTCTCACGGAGCCTCTGCGAGGGATGGAGGCTGTCAGATAGAGTGGAGGCTCCAGACAAGATAGGTGTTCTCTGACAGCCCGAGCCGCTTGCATGGATGGTGGGTGTCTGCTGGTGCACCATCCTTGCAAGGGTTGAGGCTCTCCCACGGATGGAGAATCTTTGTGGGAGCAGCCTCTTGTGGGGATGGAGGCTCCTGGAGGAGCTGGACGAGCCACAGCAGGGCAGATGGCCTCGCTTCACCAGCTCCTCCAGGTCGCTCCACAGTGCCTGCCACATCCCCAAGTAGAGCGGCGCAGATGTTCCATGGCGAGCCCAGAGTGAGAGCATCAGTTTCAGCAGCTCTTGGGCCACTGCCATGCAGGGCCCGCAGCTGCTGGAGCTGTGCACGCACTCACGGGAGCACCTGGCCGCTTGCGGGGGGTCACCCGAGGCCTGGTGGACCTGGGAGCCACAGGGGCTCCCCGGTTCCTCCGTGAGCCTCTGGGCCAGACCCTGGGGCGCTTGCGCCTCCTTGGTCTCTGTGTCTGCCGCCGCCATGGTAGCCAGTGGCCAAGAGCCCACCAGATAGCCACAGCGGCCAGCAGCACGACAAGCACAGCCATTGGGACGCCACTGTCACACATGGCTACAGCACGTCCCATCGCAGCTGCACTGGCAACCGTGGGGGCTGGCCTGGCTTATATAGGCACGGTGATGTCACCAGTGCTGTTGCCAGGACAGCTGTGTGACATCACAGCCCTGCCTCCCAGCAGCGCTCAGCACAGCAACCCAGGACAGAGGAATGGAATCCCTTGAGGGCCCTTCTGGAGCAGAGTGGCTGGGAGATTCTTGTCTAAGTAGGACACAGGGATGAGGGCGGCAATGGTGATGGGGTCACCTCCTTGCTGGCAGAGCACGGGACATGGATTGTCCAATGGGGCACTGCAAAGTCCCTGAGGAGGGCAAGCCCCGCTCAGCAACATCCAAACCATCTCTGTGCCAGCCACTACATTCCCATCTGGGATCTGGTGCTTCCTGGCTTCTCTCCCCAGAGTGCCAACATCTGATTTGCTGGTATTTGTCCAAGCACCCAGCGGACTGACCGCAGCTGGAGGAGATCTTGAGCCACCCTGGGTGCCTGGCAGGTGTTTCTGAGGTATTCCTTAATAGTGGCCTGTTACTGTGACGCAGATAGAAACACACAGCAACACACACAACAGGTGTTCAGGCAGAGAAGAAGAAAAGAAGTCTCTAGTTTATTGTTGACCTCATATATATAAGTTTCCGGACAGTGATCGGAGATTGGACAGGGAAGTTACCACCTCTCCATCTTCACTGGACACTTGAGAAGTCCATCAGGTGATATCTTTTACAAAGGAATGCAAACATGATTCTTGTTTATCTTACAGTTCATGAGAACTGACTCCACTCTACTAAAACAAAGCAGAAAGCTTATTTTCAGGGACATTGCTTATCTAAGTCGGTTCACTAGTTCTGGGCAGCTTTGGGGCCTGAAGGATCTCTTATCTGGGTTTCTTGTTTTCCTCAGTTCTTCCTCTCATTGTCCTTTTATCACCAGAGGTTTGCCTTTTTCCTGGTGCCTTTTGTATTATAACAGATGTCTCTCAAATAAGGGTTAAAGTTCATAACACAATTCTCTGGCTTAAGGTTAATTCATATTGCTAACTTAGGTGTTTGTATGAGTTGGACACAACATTTCTATTTCACCATAACCTGGCTGTTCCCTTCCCGAGCCAAGAACTCCCCAGAGAGAAGTGAAGTCCTGGTGCTGACCCTCTCTCCCGACTTCAGCCACTTCTTTTGTCTTTCTTAGGTACCCGTAAGTGCCCAGTAATTGGTTCCTAACAACTTATGGGAAAAAAATTCTATGAGAAAACCCAACCCCCAGCATAAGGTTTTTCCTCCTCAGTAAAACCAGACTTCAAAAACTGACGGATGCACACATGCAATCTCCTAAACCAAGGAACCAAGATGAGAGATATAGGAGTCTATGCTGTATAAGCCTGTATTTCCATTTTTGTCATGAACAATATTCTCTTCTTTGAATTACCACTGAAATTTCCTGAAAAAAAAAATATTTGCTAAAGTACTGATACTATGTCAAATTGGCCAGGTAGTGCTCATGATGAACTGAAAAAAATCTGTACATTGAGCAGTAAACACAGAATTTCACTGTAACAACTCCAGTTTAAAAATCACCCTGCTTTCTGGACAGTTTAAGTTCCCAAACATGTACTAAGTAAATTTGATTTTTAAATATGTGGGCAGTGGTGGTTATGTAAATAATTGCTCATATTTCATCATTGAATGGTTAAGTATTTAGTTTGATTCTTTTGATTGCATGCACACATGCATATGGAGAGATGGAAAGAGAGAAGGAAAGAGATATGTACCACCGTGACAGACTCTGTAACTTCAGAGTCCTTATGGGTTTGTAGAAAAAGAAGGAAAAGATAAGAAAAAATTAAATATGCAGTCCTTTTTATGGTGGCCTGTAGAAAATAGAAAATGGTAACATTTCTTTAACCAATTTGCTTTCTCCACAAATGCCCAATCTTTGTCAATTCTCTCATATTTTATACTTGACTATTCATGTATGGTTTTGTTTTAGATAGCTCTTTAATGCATTCTTGAAATCTGTTACCCTGCAATTACTGATGCCTTATTATTTCATGAAGCAGTTGTTTTCATTCTGTACATCAGGTGCTAGAGGTAGGACTTTAATATACATCCTCAGCTCCCAGATCTCACAGTCACCTCCAATATGTAAAACTGGCTTGTAAATTCTGTATTCATGGGTTTTCTCTCTTCTAAAACTCTAATCTGCATTACCAGAGGAAGGACTTTTGGCAGGGTAGGTAGAGGCACTCTGCCTAATGACATGTTCAGTATGGGGTGGTCCATTATCAAATTTTACACCTGGTGTGTTAATGACTTCACACCTGTACTAGCAGGTGTGTAGAAAGGAGAGAGATTTGGTCATTCCTTTTCATCACCTGCCTCTTCAGGGCATGACAGGAAGTTCTTTTCATCTCTCCTGTTTTCCTCCTTCCATTTGTATTTTAGTCCTGAAACTCACACAAAGGCAGAGAGTCTGCCCCAGGTCTTACAGTGGTAATTTAGCTCAAATCACGCCTGTCTTCCTGACACAGTCCTTGGCCCGTGTCTCCAGGCCCTATGTTATTGACTGCACCAGCAGGAATTCCACTCTTCGAGAGCACTCAGACAAGATCTTGTTGCATCCTGTGAAGCAGAGTATCTATTTTCCATCTCTTTCCCATCTAATGCAGCTTTGCTCCATGTCTCACATTTCACTCCAAAGCATTGGGATTTGCAGTATTTTGCTGGCTTTAGAGAGGATGCTTGTTTGCCTAACTCCCCTAAAATATATTCCATATATATTCTCATCTCTACTATTTGATAAAATCATATTGCTTTGAATAAGATAGCAGAAAGGGGAGTAGCTGATTACTTGTTACGTTCTGAATCAGTCTGGTGGGAAAATACTGGAGAAGCCTTGGTGACTTTGTCTGTCCTCTGAGTTCTCAAGGAATACTACAGAAATGTAACAAGGCAAATGAGTTTTAAAGTTCTTTAAAACTTATCCATCCGTGGTAGTTTGAAAAAAAATGAGTTTTTTGAAATTCAGTGGTCAAACCAATGAGTGCTCAGGTTTAAAGACTGGCACCTGGTGTGGCCACTGAGGACAAGGATCCGCCTCTGAGAACACAAGGGGTTAAAAGCAGAGGGCTCCCCGGGAAAGCTCTCTCTTGGTTCCGGTCCCTGAGGACGGGCGGATCTCCCCTGCCCAGCGGCTGGCTGGGCGGGGGAGGGGAAGCCATGCGGCCTGGGTGAGGTAGGCTGGAACCTTGGGCACAGAGGGGGAGAGGAAAAATCCTGCAGGATGGAAGGGTGGAGAGAGTACAAGAACCTTGAGAGGCATCAGGCAGCCTTCTTTCCCCCCCCCACCCCCGGAGAGAGAGAGAGAAACTGAGAGACCGTGTCTGTGATCTGTGTCACCTTGAAATTTGATATCAGTAGCCGGGCAGCACGGCCGAAGGAGTATGGGGGGGGGTGGTGTGAGAAGAGTGCCCAGCAGCAAAGATACCGTGAGAGTTCTGGGGAAACAAAGCCCAAGATTTTAACCCTTTTTGTAAATGATGGAAACTTTATAAATGCTAATCCTCCTGAATTTGAAGAAGAAAGATAGAGAGAACTAAGCAGAGATGATGAAAGTTTGTGTAAGTAGAAGATTGTCAGAGAATGATGAAAAGAATCCTAGGTGGGAAGAGATGATGGAGTGGCCTTTGGCTGGACTTTTTTGTATAGCCATGGATGGACTCATTTCTTTTCTGTAACACAGAGACTGCATCTGGGGAGAGGCATTGGCTTGGAGCCAAGAGGGGACAGTAGTGTGAACAGAGATGAGAGGAAGAGCTCTGTTCTCAAGGCCCCTCGGCCCCAGGGGGTAATATTGGGGGGGACTGGTGTCCCAAAATTTGAGAAGCTGTCGTTTCTTGGAACTAACCAAAGCATCTTTAAAAAAAGAGAAACCCTAGAAACAGCTCTGGTCCATGCACAGTGGTGAGAGCACTGGACATGGAGGAAGAGGCCACGATGTGGTGCAAGAAAGACTCCTATCTCTCCTTGACGGACTGAGTACTGATTATCAAAAGGGTGGTAATGGACTAAGGATTAATTATCTGAAAGGTGGTAACTTGATTGGGAATTTTTAGTTTGTTTTATTGTGTTGAGAACTGGGGTGGGGGAGGAGGAGTGCTTTTTAAAGTTTTCATTTTCTTCTGTATGTGTCTTCTTTACATATTATAAGTAATAAAGTTCTTTTCTTTTGCTTTCTGAATTAGAAACTGTTTTGCTCTGTTTTTGGTCACATCTCACAACAAACACCAGGGACAGTATATCCTCATAGGGGCACTGGCCTTGTGCCAACGTCAAACCTTTGACACCATCTTTTTAAAGTAAGTTAAAATATATGCACATTTTTCAATGGAAATTTGATTCTAAAATATCTTATGCCTGATGTAATTTCTTATCTGGTAAAAATACATAGTGGTTCATGATCAATGAATATTGCATACTAAAATCAGAATAGCATTCAGATAAAATATATGTTGATACTGCTGTAGACAGAGGCCTGGAGATTTCTGAGTTCTGCTCTCTGATCTGTTATCAGCTTTACTCTATATACCTTCTCATTTAAAAAATGTTTACTTAGAACTATTATAAAACATACTCTCTTTGCTGAGTAGATTTCTTGTAAAGAATAACTAGTTTGAGTAAAGAAGGGCTTTCTTTTCTATTCTGTTTCCTACTCTCACTATTCAGAATGATTTGTCAATACATATGGGGGAGTTGTTCCAAATGATTTTGCTTAATTTGTCATTGTGCTTGTTGTGTGCATACTGTACATTAGCATGTTTGGGTTTTTTTTTGTTTTTTTTTTTTGTGAGCCTTTCCTCATTTTAAATTATGTGGTTTAGTTCTTTCTGCATAAAACTCCCTTTTAAGATGGCAAGATTTCTGACTTTCTTCCTTTACTGAGTACAGCTCTTACTATCTAACATCAGTCTAAAAATATTCATAGCTCTGGCAGAATCCATATTGGTCACTTATGACTTTTTTCCCCAATGTTTGCATACAGTTGATAATTTGTCTGTATAATTCTGTGGTTTGATTGTTTTTAAATATATGCTTCATTGGTCACAAAGTATACAATCACAAGCATAATAAATGTAGCAAGTTTTCAGTTAATATTGTGAGTATGTTCACCCTCTCCTACTTACTGAATGCCCAGTTCTAAGAATTGTTCTTGGTGCTTCACTGCTTCAGTTATAGTTATATTTGTAGCTCTGAAGCAAAAACACCTGAAGCTGGTCTCAGATGTGCCATTTTGAGAACAATCTGAATTCATTTACTATTAGGCATTCAACTGCTTACTTGCCTCCATGAGCCACTCATCTGAACTAAAGTAATCACATAGTAATAAAAATCTCCTATTGAGATAAAGACAAATGTAAATACTGAAATAGTGTATGACACCTTAGCTCCATTTCACTTTTGAAATGAATCATATATTAGAGTTTCCAGTAGATATAGTTATTTATAAACTTTTATGGAAATCACAGTAAGTCTAAATTGGAGAAACATTTCACACTGGCAAGATATCAGATATTTTGCATTATTAGCAGATTTGCTTTATTTCTGAATCATATAAAACAATAAATACTAATTGCTAGGAAACTTCAACTGTTCACTGAAGAATTCAAGTCGCACTTGTTTTGTGGCATATTTCCCTGCGTATTTCAATTATGGTTAATATTGCAGCTTTAAAAAAATAGATGTTTTGCTATACTAGTATTTTTTTTTTTTTTAGTTTTTCTTTCTTAAATCATTTATTTGCCTTCAGACAGTGCTGAGGGTATTTGTCTTTTGAAATAATTCAACGGCTATATTGAGGACTTTAGAAATAGCTATGGTTTTAACTCCTTTTTCTAAGTTAAAATATATGTAATAGTTTTCAGGTGTTGACGTGATTGTTTAAAAAAACCATGATGGGTCCAGATCCACAGCACTGATTTAACAGAAATATTTTGAAGGCATTTCTAAGCAGACACCATGCACGACGTCATTTTTATAGAGGATTGCTTTAGGTGGCCATCTAGTGGTGCTAAGTCGGTTGCTGGAAGAAAAGGAGAAACTGGTATTCATATTCCTTCAGGTAAAGGTAAGGTTGAAAGGGGGTGAAATCATTTCAAGATATACATACTTCGACCAAGAGGAAATAACTCCTGGATTAATATTTTAAAAATATTATTATTATTATTATTATTATTATTATTATTATATTATTATTATTATTATTATTACTATTATTATTATTATTATTATTATTATCATTATCATTATCATTATCATTATCATTATTATCATTATTATCATTATTATCATTACTATCATTATTGTTATTATTATTGTTGTTACTGTTATTGTTTTATTATTGTTATTAATAATAATAACAACTTAAATACTCTATTTTGTAATGAGTATTATAGATTAAATTACTTCTACTGTTTATCTACTATAAATTAAACATTAATTTTGTCATAAATTTGCATACATGTTTGGTTTTTTTCCTTTTGGTGTATATTCATGGAGGCTTAAAATTTAAAAAAATATATCCTGCATATTCTGGACAGGAGAAATAAAGTCTGTTCTTAGACCCATATTGTCTCTTGCATCTGCCAATAGATTTATGTTGTCCTAGAAGTTAATTTAGTACCAGAGAAAAAATTATTTGCAACTGCCTTAACAGCAGCCATTTCTGAGAATGTCACAAACCAGTCTCACAGATTTGTTAATACGCAGCCACTTTTGTTTATATACAAATGGTAAAAGATGCAAGAATTGCAAGACTGTCTTGTAAAAATCAAAAATCAGAAAAGTGAAAATACTGTTTCATAGTAACCAAGAAGGCTGTAGACATTGCTTCCCCAACAAACATAAAATCTTGGAAGTGTTGTACAATATTGATTTTTTTTCCTTAAAACAGTGTGATGAAGAGACAAGGGGGCTAGACTTCACGTGTGTAAATCATATAGTCTTAAAAATCAACAAATCTCTTCTTCCTGTAGTATTTTTTTAGTAAGAGAGATATGTGTGATTGTTCGCCTGCTGCTGATTTTATTAGAGGGGTTGTTCATACAGCTCAAAAATAAGAAAAGCTGCCAGCCTTTGAGATAAGTAACTATGTTATAGTTGTCAGGTCTGTGCTATGTGGAGGGAAAAACTGCCTAGAGAAAGAGTCTAGCTTTGACCTTCATGGTCCTTGAAAAAAAACTCACTGCAGCAACAACATCAGGCCTTTGTGGAAATGAACAAGTTGAGAGTGAGATTTATGAGCCTGGAGGGGAGGAGGACTGTGGTTTTCCCAGGTGGAGAATTGTGATTTTCCATCTGGGAGGAGAGTTTACAGGGAACAGCAAAAACATAATCACATAGAAGGTGGGAGGCAGGGGCGGGCCTGCAGCATGGGGTGAGATCATCCAGGAGTTGCATGTGTGTCACTGCCCATTAATGTGTGAAAGGTGAGAAAAAACAGCTTTATTTTGGATTAATGTGAAACTGTGGGTGCCTTGAAGAAAAGGGAAGAAATGACAGGAATGCCTGGTGGTGTCCTTTAAGAAGAAAGGCCACTTGGAAGAAGGTTCAGCTTGATCCTTTTTGGGAGCCCAGAACAGATGCTATGCAGTTGGGTCCTGACAGGTTCAGGGTAGGGAATCATTAAGACAGATGGGGAAAGTCAGGTAGCAGCTGCTGTGTACAGCCTGCTATCCCCCAAGCACTGTCAGGTTTATGAACACAAATCCATGTAACTAACACTGCTGAGGCACATGGCTTTAGCCTTTCCCTCAAAATGGGAATAGACGCAATAGTTCTGAGAGTTTGTGACTTTACAGGGTAATTTGAGACATTTCTGAAGCCTACAGGTGATCAGATGGATAGGACTGAGAGTTCAGGAGGTTTCTGGGTTTGGTTTTTTGGGGTGTTTGTTTGTTTGTATGTTTTGTAGTTGGATGTTTGATTTGATGGCAGTTTTGTGGTTTGGGTTTTGGCATTTGGGGGTGGGGTGGGGGGAGGGAACATTCTGCTGTTGTTTGTTTGGGGTTCTTTTTGGTGTTGTTTTAGAGAAGTTCAAGATGTTGCAGAGCTTGAAGCAATCTGGAATCTCATGATTATCACTGGTGTCAAAATAGTGTTTCTTGTCCCATAGCTTCCACCTCTGTTGCATTTCCTGCTTATGCTTGAGTAATGACAGGATTTTCTAGATAATCCAAGCAGGACTCTCGCCCCCTTTCCCTGACTTTTTGTTCATCAAGGAGGATCGTTCTTACCCTAAAGGAACATTGTCACCCTGCCCTGTGATCCCTGGCTGCCTTCTGGATTTATATCACGACAGTGGGGATAATGACCGGTCTCCTGTGAAATGTGCTCCAGGAGCTTAATGACTCCAGTGAGACAGAAGCCATGGAGACATGCCATGTATAAAATGCTATATTGTCTTCTGGAACTGCTGTGATTCAGTAATAGTTCTTTAAGAAGAGTGGTCTTTCCTGACTCAGCAGTGCTACACCTTTTCTCATTTTATTCTCATTGACTGGAGTCCCAAAGTTGCCTTAACAGCAAACAGAACCCTATGGCACACCAAAATTTGTCTTCAGAAATGCTTTTGTTTACCCTCTGAATGTTCAACTATTCTCCTGAGAAGAGAAAGCTTTTTTTGACTTTATGCTCTGTAGTATCTTTTTGCCACACAAGAGAAAAGTAAGTAAGTAGAAGAGAAAACATTAAAGAATGTAGCAGATGTGTACCTGGCTGGAAGCAAAAGGAAATGTCTGTTACTAAGCTATTATTGTCATAACTGTAATACAACCAACTATGTAATAATTATATACATGCATTCTCCAAACCAATACAGGAAGTTTAACCTGAACGTTTATTGTGATACTGTATTCTGTACTGCAACTATAAAAATCACTAGCAGAAAAATGTGGACTAATTTTGTAAAATCTAGAGCAGGAACTATAAAATGCTCCTTCCACACACTGAGATACCCCATTATAGTTATAAAAATGAGGACAAAGTTTAAATCTTACTTGGCACAGTTTGCGCTATTTGTTCTTTCTGTGCATGGGCTGGTTCTGTCTTCTCCATCTCATATTCTGTTGCTCTTTACTTACTGCTCTTTACACTTACAATGCCATTTCTTTTTACACTATGTGCTTTAAGATAGCTCTCCCTCACAAATTAAAATAACTGCCTCTGTTAAAATATTACTGCTTTAAGTAAAATGAATAGTATCCTGATTAGAATAATTCATTACAATGCTGGATCAAAGGGAAACATAACCTTTTCAAGTCTGAAGTAGAAGCATCAACTGCAGTACTTAAACACTTTAACTAGCTCTGCTCTAGCAAGGCTTCCCCCTGACTCACTTCAACAACATTGCAGAACAAATGTGCCTTTGGTGCCTGGCAAACATGTAAAGGTCCAGACTTTGCAACCTGCTTAAGGCTGAGTAGTTGCTGAGAGGTAACAAATACTGGCTGTGTCTGTACAGAATGACTCATGATGAAGAACACCATAATCTAGTTTCTTGATAGTTAAGTTAAAATAACTAGGAAGTGGGAAAGGTGCTTTTGTGGCTGTGCTCCACTTGCACAGACAGGGAGCTCAGTGGCATTTTATGGGAAGGATGTGTGCCAGGGTAAGGTTGCACCTGCATGCTTGGAATCAGAAAGATGAATGAGAAATTTCCCTGCATGAGTGACAGTGTTGAGTTTGTGCTACTCTGAGTTGTGCCTAGTATAGATAGCCATTAACTGCAATATTGTAAAATTTCCACTGACATGTTCTGGATAATGGTTAAATATAAGAGATCCCATATAATGAATTAAAAAATTAAATGGTTTCACAGAAAGGCTCCTTATTAAGTATTTGTTGCTGTAATGACACACTCAACCACAGATCTTGAAATGGTGCTTTATGCTCTTTTATCTGACTGGACTCCAACTTTTGCTAGCTGAGTCATTTCAGTGAAGTGTCTCTGTTGCCCATCACCAGGTGACCAGCAGTCAGTTGGGATGGTGGCCTCAGGTGTGTACAGTGTGCATGGCTGCTTTTCACTGAAGTGTCATTATAGGTATAAAAAGGATTGACTGGCATGTGAAGAAATGGAAATTGTATTACCATTTTCTTTCAGCACTTGCAACATTAGAGTAATGTTGCTTCTCTAGTAGTTTCCACTGTGATTTATCTGGAACAAAGATGATTTTGAATTGCAAGAGCGAAAGAAAAGAGAGGAGAGAAACAAAAGGGAGGATGAGATGCTGGAAAACAATTCAATTCCTCCAGTGACATATTTTGCCCTGTGACATGTCTTTGCTGACTCTGCTTTTCCTTGCTGTAAAAATGCCCATTGGACAGTTTATTTAACTGGATGGATGATTTTAGACTGTTATACTTGAAATTGAAGAAAAAGCAAGCAAAAATGTCAGCTTGGATATTGTCAGGGCATTGTGAGCCAGATGTTCCAGGAAAAATGGGCCCTCCCCAGGGCAGGCAGGACAGGAAGTAGTAGGGCAGGTCCTGGATGAAGAGGACGTGTCCTGCCCATCCCAGCATGAAAATCAGACTCTAAACAGCATATTTCTACCCAGACCACTGAAACCATAAGGGAAATAAACCTCTCTCCCAACCTTACTGTTTGTTTATCTTGGCATAATGGCTTTGGTTCTTAACTTAGAAAAAATGATAGGCTTTGGCCACTGTGTTCTTGTTAACAGTAAGAGACAGCTCACTTTGCATGTGATGGATGTTTTACAATTACTAATCTTTAAATTGCAGTAGTGCAGTGGAGAGGAATGAAGAAGCTACTCAAAAGATAAATGAATACAGCAGTTAATTAAAGAGATACAGTTACCACTTGAAGCAGTTCTATGCTTTTAGGGATGACTTGTAGGTGAGGGGGTGGTAAGCTTGAAGAAGCATAGGGGAAGAACTTTGAAGTAGCAAAAAGTACAATTTCTGAGTGGTGTAATGGGAGGGGAGATTGCAAATTACAGCACAGTTCCACTGAGGAAGGTCTTCATATGTATCTCAGTGAGATCACAATTTAGAGGCAGGTAATATGTTGCTTTACGCAGCTTAGCTTAATAGGGGCAGGAAAAAAAGGCTGTTTGGCAAAAATGAGGAGAAAAAGCTGTGGAAGTAAAACAGAATGAGAGGAACTTCATGTAAGATCTGCTGTACTATGTACAAATCCTCTGCCCAGAAGTCAACATACATTTTACTAAGGATTTAAAAAACAGCAGGAGCAAAGACTGTTGCAGTATTTGCCAGGCAGAACTACATGCATATTATCTCTGTCAAAGAAAAATATTCTGAGCATAGTCATCCAATTAAACAAATTACCTATTAGTCACTTGGATGTCAGGAAATTGAGGTAAGCTCACCAAAGACATATCATGTAGGAAGACACATCATCTAAAGAAATGGATCCCAGTACTTCATACTTTCTTCTTGCTCGTTCAATTTTTGAGACTCAAAAATAATTGGAGAAAATTAGCTTTTAGTCTGTATTTCTAGATCTTTTACTGACCTGGATGCAGGCTTAGGTGCATTCTGCTACCAGGCAGTGAGATGTTCAAAGATTGGAAAAAAACCACCACTTGTTTCTTTCTGTGTTGGAGACACTATAGGGCAATGGGCCCTATCTGAGGATTAGCTGCTCTCTGCAGGTACATATTTTTACTTCTTTGTAAAAATATGGTGGCAATTTTTACTTCTTTGTGATATCAGAACCTGGCAAACTGAAGGTCTGTGTGTTTTCCTACTTTGGCTTGGTTTTCTTTTTCTCATTCTTGCCAAGTATCTTAAAGAACAAAACAATATGCTATGGAAGAGAACCAAAATAAGCAAAGCAGATTTTTGTTTGGCTAGGATGAAAAATTATTTAAAATAAACTATCTTTTCCTGTTTGATTGTTTGTTTGTTTTATTATCCTCTTAGTTTTGTCATGTGTTTGAGGGGAAAAAAGTTGACAAATCCCTACATTCTGCAGTGTCAGCAGAACCTCTACCAGACACACATGCACATCAGGCAATGCAGAAACAGCTATATGTGTTTACATATAAATTCAATACCTATCTGACTCCAGGATTTAATTTATTCAGGATTTTAAAAATGCAAGTAGTATTTAATATTTGACCAAAGAGGGCTTTCTCCCCTCCCCTCCCCTCCCCACCCCTCCCCTCCCCACTAAATGGCAGAAGAGGTCACAGATTTCCAGGGAGAACTTGGTAGGGAGACAGCAGAAATTGCTGTTTTCCTTTTGGATGATGCCCAAGAGAGTACCAGGCTCTGCTTTGAAGAACTAAAGTAGGATTGCACTATAACCTACAAAGATAGTTAAATAAGCCCCTTTTGACTAAAGTTTAGTCTTAAAGCAGCTGTTCAGTGTATTTATTTGTTTAGAAATTAATAGCACATATGCATCAGTAAGAAAAATAAATAAGAAGTCAACAGAATACAGTGAAGTCCTAATTTATTCATTAGACAATATTTCTTACCACAAAATTCAATAAAATTAAATGAAATTCAATGAAAAAGATGCCCAAGCAAATGACATGTACTGTGCTCACAGCCTGGTAAATGCAATATCTGTTAAGCTGTCAGGATTAAGGTCATGCACTGAGCAAGAACTTGCTCCATGACTAGATTTCACAAAATCACTGGGCAGATCCACCAACAGTGCACTGTTAAAAGTATATACATATATATGTTTGTATGTAGTTTAGGGGTCTTACTGTAACTACATTGATGGAGTAGTGTTTAGGAAGACATTTGTCCTAGGTTTGTAATTTCTCCTCTGCATACATGCCTTAGTTTAAGTTCTCCATGAGGATTATTCTAGGAACAATGTATAACAGAAATCTAACTGTGAGTAGCACTTGAACAAGGAGGAACAGCTGCATTTTACCATATTGGATAGGCAAGAGCTATGATGCTGAAACTGTGACAAAACATCAATCCCTTAAGAAAACTTCAATAAAACTGCCTTCATTTTTGCACCAATCTCCCAAGTACACCTAAAGAGAGCCAGATTCTTTGCTCTGTTGATGCAACAGTATCTCAAGATGTAGTTCAAATAGCCTTAATAGAATAGACAATTTACTGAGGACAAATGAAAAAGATAAATTTAATTTAATATACCTGCTGTTGCCTTCCCAGACACAGAAAAGGAAGAAAGGAGTTCAGAGAAGAAGGACACCAAGGGATGATGTATTTGGATGGAGCATCCCTTCACTGTCTACAGATTTTGCATTGGATTTTGAGCAAATGACTTAAAAATATCACAATTTCCTTGGCTGATGTCCCTTTCCTCACCTTTTTCAGATTCTCCACACTGCTCTGACAATGCTGGCAATGTGAAATGGTATCTCCATGTGGCTGCCCAAGTACTCCAATTCCAGCTCCAGGTGCTGCTGTCAGGGGATATCAGAAGAAAGGGAGGTACTTTAGCTGCTGACATGCTAAAGTGATCCTTCAATGCTATAAACATTTCCAGGGGGCTGTGACTATCAGATTCAGACAAAATAAGGCTGTAGTTCAGCTGTGATGACTGGTAGTTTTAGTCAAACTAAATAATTGAGAAATGGGAAAGCAATAATAGCTGTGGCTGGCAGTCTAAATTTCAATTACGCATGATTAGACTACATATGGAATGTTTGTGAACTTGAAATTCACATTGTTCAGTGAATAATGCAAATATCATCTATAAGGGTATGAGAATCTGTCTCTATGAGAGCACTTGCTTGCCAGGTTAGCATACTCCTTCCAGAACACAGGTTATTCCTGTGGTAAGAGCCATTAATTTTTGTATTTCAAGGCAGCTCAATACCATTTTCCAGAGAGTACAGAGAGATCTTCTGGGTTTTCATTCTCTTTTATTTATGCAGCAGTCTCTAGTCATGCCTCATATCCAGTATGATAATTTGTGGGCTTGATATGCATGAAAGAAAGAAGCAGTCTTATCTATTGCCAGAAGCTTAATATATTTATATGTTGCTACCTCTTCATACAGTATTTTACCATCCCTGCAAAGAGGTCTGATTTTGGGATTAGTTGCACTGAAGGAGTACTAAGGAAAGAAAAATTCTCTGCCCATACTGTAGTATAACCTTTACTATGCTAGTTGAATGAGAAATCACTTGTATAGATATTATTTCAGGTCAAGAAGTCTTACTTTGTATTGCCCACCAGAAGGTGATATGGAGAAGGAGCAGTGGACACACCTCTTGGCCAGTGTTTAAGCTCAGAGAAAGAGAATATCTACAAAATGGAAACGAATTCTTAATTATAATATTGATTTCTTAGTGTCTTTCATCGTCAAGAGATGAGAAATGTGAATTAGTGTACTTTGAATCATTGAAGTGCAGGGAAGTGAGTAAAACATACAAAGTAACTAATCCTCATGACTAAAAACTGCATTGTCACTAAGATCACCATGACTGTAGTGTACAATCTTCTTCCCTTTACAAACAACATAACCTTCCAGCATCGTGTATTTTAACTGTATTTTCAACCTTAGTGCATTTTTATGTATATGTCATCTCAAGTTTGTTTAATCATGGTGTTATTCACAGAGATTCAATAATTAATTATATACTTGGGCAACAAATAGAATGCACACATATATCTCTAGAAATGTGATTGAATTACCATCGTGCTAAGAAGGAGAAAGTTTTTTGAATGCAAAAGGTTTTTCTGACATTTTTATGATCAGTTCTAAAAGGTTTTTGCATAACAAAGTAACACCAGGGATTTCAGTCATGCACATGGAATAGTAATTCACTTGTATTCACTCAGGGAAAATAATATGACTAATATTTTGTGTAGAGAACTTTTTTATTGGGTGACTGAAATGTCAACATTATTGCTAGTCCTCCTGGGATAAAATGTCTGTTTGCTGGAATTGCTGAAATTCTTGAAGTTACCTTTGTGTGTGCAAGGACTATATGTTTGGTCTGTAAAATCTTTATTTAAACACATTTGTACAGTACTGCATAATATCATTTTATATTAACTGCTGGATACCCTCCTAGGAACAAAACTTTTAGAGCACCTGATTCAAATTATACTTAGAATGCTCTTTAATCTCAAACAAGACATTTCCTTATTTAAAAGTTTACTCTTAACTAGATAATGCACTGGACTGAGAAAACAGGGAGACAAGGCTGTCTAAATGCAAAGTGTGTGAGTGTTTTATCAGAAATATTAGATACAATTCAGACATATTAATTTTATTTGGAACGTATTTTGATGAACCTTTTCAGGTTCATATTTGAATTCACAGGACCAAGCTGCTCTGTAGCTTTATTAAATGTAAGTGCCACCATTGTGGGATGATCTCTGTGTCATGGTGGACACAAGGGGAACATAGTGTACAGAAGGGCAGGAACAGCTCCTTTTCAGAGAGAATTGTGCAGCTTTTGCCTCTCCACTCTGCTGCATCTTGTGGTGTGTCTGTACAGGTGTGCTGGGAGCAGTGGGGGGCAAACAAGCTGCAGGACACACTGGCAAATCTCCAGCCCATGTAATAGGGATGGGCCTCAGGAGCTGATGAAGTTTTTAAATTTGAACTGTACCTGGTGAACTAGAAGAAAAAGGGGAAAAACGAATAAAACAACCCTGAAGTCAGATATATCTGACTATAAGCTGCCTGAAATGAGATCATGGCAAAAAAAATTCCAGGCCACAATCCACTTAAAAAGTATTATAAATTAATCATGTAGGGTTTCGTTCTGCTCTATTATCTTTCTCCTATATCTTGTGTCAATACACGTGTTTCTATCAATACGGTTAAAAAATGCATTCTCATTTATCAGTAGCAGCTCATATAAATTTTACCTTATGACCATAAGGTAATAATTCACATTGTTGTCCTTTTGAATGCTGTCTCATAATTAGAGCACTGCTTCTAAGCCAAGATATTAAATATTAACTTCCTTTAATCTTAAAAGTTCCTGGTAAGGTGCTCTAAGTGTTTAGTGTTTAATATGGATATTTGAGGCCTTTAAGAATCACGTGCTGGTTGGTAGTGGTGAGTGTAGGCAGATTGGCTTCTCCAGAGAGGGCGCTACAAAAACAGGAGGTTTTGTGCACAAGTGGATAAAACAGACCTTTTGAGAATATGATTGGCCCGTTAGCTGATCACAAACAGAACTGGTAGTGTTGAATTTATATACTCAAATGTAAAAATTCATAACACATGCAGTATGACCTATCTCCAAATGACAAAATCACTCCTCATTTCAGGAGCATGGTGGCTTCATAAAGAAGACAAATTACAAACTCCCTCTATATTTCAGAGAGAGAGAGGAAGACAGCAAGGAAGGATCTTTTCTCTTCCCATTTATTTAAGTGTACTTTTTCATAACAAAAATGCAAGCCCTCTAGCATCATGTTTCCCTTCTTGTTCATCTCAGGTTTGTGAGGATGTCCTTGCCTATTTTTTAATTATATTTCTCTTCTAAGTTAAAACATCAAATGAGGTGCTCACAAGGCATATTCTTCTTGGCCATAATTTGGATATAGTAATTGAAGCTGTTAGCTTCAAAATATCATGTAATGTTATAATCAGTCACTTTTTCTGTACACAACATAATTGCTCTTTCTTGGAAGTAAATAGGATGTCATATCCTGACAATTTTCCTTTCAAATAGCAATGACAAACTATTTACTGAATATTATAAAACTTTATGCAGCCCTTTACCAGTCAGTCAGAATTAATTTTATTTACCTATCAATCCCTGAAATGATAAGCAGATGGAAAAGAGCAAGCTGCCATGTGTTTGTATGTCAATCATTCTTAACCACATTCAGACCTGTTTATTTTTGTGGTGTGTTTATTAATATTGTTTTGCATGTACATCAATTCAATTAAGTTAATGAGTGTATAACCAATTCCTACAATTTTCTTCAGGTACCCAACATTTTAGTTTCTATCAGAAAATCTTTCTCCTAGCATCATTGTATCATTACAACAGTGTCAGGACTTCTGTCATAAATCCTATTTTTCCCACATTTTTATCAGCTGTAGATAATTACTTCTGTGTTGAGAATTTGTGTTTCAGTTCTCATCTATTTTTTCTCATCAAGAGAAGAGAGAGAGAGAGAGCATGTGTATGTGTGCATGTGTGTGCACCATTTTTCTTAAGCAGCAGAGGTGAGAAATATAGTTAAATGTTCACTTCTCTATTTTTAGTAGTAATAAACTTTATTCTTTGCTTTCACAAGATATCTCTGGACACAAATCAAATACACAGGATCTTACTCTCTGAAGTTACTGGATAATGTGTTATTACCATAGCTGCCCTCCCTTTTCTTCACTTTTTGGTTGTTTTGCCATGACATTTGCAGACAACATGAGATAGATTTATGAAAGCATTTACACACCTAATGCTGAAATTAACAATATCATGATTACTGATAGAAGATGTGGGATTTTCTACCTTCTGCTTGAAAAGGATGAAGAACTTATTACTCTCTTATTCCATCTGGCTGCTGCAGACATGAAGTCATGAAATCAAAGGTGGGTGGCACCTCCAGCTTCCACGGCAGACTCATAAAGAGGCATCAGCAAATACAAGTTAAATGTCATGTCGGCCTCTTTGAGAATAGATTTTGTATTTCCACAAAGATGATTTCTATAGACAAAATAATTCATCTTGACATGTTCTGCATGGTAACAAATTCCCTTATGGTTGGTTTAGGGTTACCATACTGAGTTTTCCTTGCCTGAGATTGTGTTTCTTTGTGAAATTTTCCACAGCACACTCTTTGAGGAGGGAACCATAGACAAGTCTTCTCAGAGCATATTAATTCAGCATAATATGATGGTTAAAGGAGAAGTAAATTAGGTTAGAAGGAAATCTGCAGCAGCCCTACTCTGTTGGGGTTTCTTATCATTATTTCTGATTTGAACCTTGAAACTCTTACATTAAGACAGTATGAAATCTTGCTTATCCACACACTTTCATCCCATATTCTGATAGAAATCTTAGGAACTGCCCAGAACAGAATTAGTTTCCATCATCCTGACTTGACAGATGAGCCACTTACCTCTGTAAGCAGAGGTAGCAATGAACAGCTGTGAGGTCCTTGAATCAAATCCTGGATTCAAAAATCCATTTTAGACCACAAAAGCAACAGGACAGGCAGAGGTGAGGAGTGTCTGTTTCCAGAGCTTGAGGGGGGAGATAAGCAGGCTAAAAAAATTTAGCTGATTGACAAATCCATGTCAGTAAAAAAAATAATTACTGTCCTTGAATTGCACAAGTGTGAAATTGTGAATGTGAGCACATAAACCAAAGAATTGGTAAGTTGACTCAATCAGAAATCCTTTCAAACCTTTAACCACAGGAAACTATAAAGAGTATTTTCTATGTATCTGTGTATGGACGTGTATCACTGTGTATCAATGCATCCATTTAAGTATTTTTCTCTGTGAGAGGCTCACAGTAAAGAACTCTACAGAAGCACTAAGAACATAGCATTTAGCTTCATGGGTCAAAAGAGATAGGGCTGAAATCAGAGCTACATACATAAAAGCACTGGGGTAAATTGAGAGAAATCTTTCAATATTTCCATTTTCCTAGCAGATGGTAGAAAGTACTTAGACATGATGACTCTTCCTGGATGTGCTAGCATATGCTGTGGAATTGCCCATACAGAAAAGATTTGCTCATTGCAAATCTCGAAGGAGCTATCACAAACAAAGCACATCAATTAACATTTGCTTATTATGTGACTGTGTGCATGTGGCAATTTTCTATTTTTCTCTCATACATTAGGCCCACAATTTAGTCTGGATGAGAGCTACACCAGATGAAAGTCTCAGCGCTTAGAGTACTGCTCTTTTCCTTTTATTTTTAAATAGGAATGCTTACTGCTTGTCTCACTCTTTCTCTCTATCTTTTTTTTTTTTTTTTTTTTTTAATATATATTTCATAGCTATCCAAATGTTTTGAGGCTTTTTGCTAAACCCCCTGTCTATAGCAGATATTTTGGCATGATCTCAGAATTTGAGGGAGGCAGAACAAGCCATGTGGCAGCTGCCTGGCCCAGCATTATAGCTCAGTGAACTTTGGCACAAGTCAGACTTTCAAGTAGATTCTACCAGTATATCAGAAACTCACAGGAATGTAAATTGTGCTTACCTGAGACTTGGACCTGCAGGAAGGCACATGTCTTTGGAAAAGCATAATCCAGATTAAAGGCAACTAATGTATTTCTGAAGACTAGAGGTAGCTTGTATACAGTGCAACAGAAGCTGCACACGAGGGTTTGTAGAATCTGCCTCTTATGAGCAGAGGAATAGAAGGGACAGCTGAGGTCATGTAATTCCCACAGTCCCAGACAAAAGTGTAGAAGGTTGTAATCTATCCAGAGGACATATGGTCTATGGACCTTGTGACAATGTCAGAGCAGAGCCCCATGGACCAGCAAAATGTGCATTGTTACAGGAACAACATTACAAGGCAGAGAACTCCCTAGCCATTTCTTGAAATATTGAAATTTTGTGGTAAGAATGTATAAAAGTCATACTTAATGTCTGCAGATGGTTATTACCTCAGCAAGGAAAGGGAGACTGCCATAGCAACATTGCTGATTTTATTTCCTTCCTCAAAGGTGAATATTAGTTGCAGTTGTCCCTCTGCATCTCCCACACCTAAAAACAGTGCACTGTGCATCCCCTCTTGGACTCCACTTTTACTGCTATCTCAGTCTCCCCTCAGAAAAAAGGTGATGAAAAACAAAAACAGTAAAATGCTGAATCGAGCCCAGCACTTCAGCACAAAAATTGCATCTGGGTGCTGCTGCTGAACAATAGAAAATGCTTGTTACCATGGTGGTTTGAAAGTTTCTACCAGATTTTTTTGTTAATAAAAAGTTTACCAGGTTAGTGAATGTTGGTCATATGTTTACACTTTGCATCTGCCACAAAAAGCAAGTGTGATGCTCAGAGAAATGCAGTCACTAGGTGGTAATAGACACGAGGACCTTTCTGCTGCCTGAGATCTCTGTGGTTCTACAAGACTCTTCCTGCAAACAACATATTTCTTACACCTCAGCAATGCTTTCTGCAAGGAAAAGCTGTGTCTTTCATACAGAGATGTCACTAGTTCAAGGACAAAAATTGCTTCCAACTATGTTACTGACTGTGAAAGCTCCTCTAAGGTGCTGATGGAATGTTGATGATGCTACAACTGATTAAGTGCTTTGAATAGTGCAATAGAAAGCCCACAGAAGGCATATGTAATTTTGTGTGTCATTCTTCCTTAAGCTACTATTTTGAGAACCTATAGATGAACAGAAACTTGCCAATGCAGTAAGATTTGCAGAGTCTTACTAGTGAGAAATAATTTTTAAAAGACAATTGCTGTAGACAATAGGGAGAAGGATATGATCTTTCTTTTTTTTTCCTTTATAGATTTTTCTCATGCTTCCCATTGCCTTACCAGGGGTATCCTAGTGTCACCACAGTGTTATTTCTATCAACAGTTTTCTTACAAAACAAAAAAACACAAAATCACACACACACACACAAATCCCAAAAATAAAACCAACAAATTTAAACTGGCTGGTAGGCTGAAGAGAGAAATAGACAAGATTGAAGTGGAGATTTCCTATTGACATTAATCAAAATAAATAATTCTGTGTTAACAGAACTGAACAATTACTTTGTTTGGCTAATTGGTTTAACTCCTTTGCAGTGCCTCCTCATTTCCAGTTCTAGAAATACTGTCTTTTAGTCAAGTATCAATTTTGCTGACTACTGAAAAGAAGAATCCCCTTTTCTGAGCTGCAAAGCACATTTCCACAAGCTGAGAGGAGAATAGCCATTAAAACAACACAAACCCCCATGCTGAGTGCAGGAGCCTTAGGGAATGCAGACAGTGCACTGAGTCAAACACCTGTAATTTGAGCTCTTTCACCTTCCATGAACTCACTAAATTGCTTTGCCTCTCTGACCAACCTCAGTGCTTTGACCACTTGAGCAAAGAAAATATTTCCAGGAAGAGAAAAAGAAACGAAAAAAAAAAAAAAAAAGAAAAGAAAGAAAGAAAAAAGCTATATATGAAGATAACACAAATATGCTTCACTGTTGGCATGCAATATTACTTGGAATTTCATTAGTGACAAACTTAGGAATCCTTATATTATTCTATGGAGAAAGAAATGACACTAGTGAGCATTTTCCTCTTCATAGGAAGAGGTGTGCACAGCAGCCTAAAGGGGATCTGTTTGGGCTGTCAGAAATCCACAGGCATCAAGGGAGTGGTATGTTCACCATTGACTTTCCACAGCAGCCTCAATATCCTTTGAAGATAGCCTTGGGAACCGGTCAAACAAAACCCAACACAACTCCAACGCATTTTATCATCCTTGGAAGTAGCCTCAGTCAAGATTTCTTAATGAACTAAATGATTTGATTCCATTTATATGCCTAAATGTTTTTTTAAGACTTGTGCATTTCAGAATATTAAAAAGGCTGTCATGCTGAAATTTGAAAATTGCTTTTATAAGACATAAGTAGTGCTTATCTCACAAAAAAAATGTTTCTCTATACTTCAGAAAGCACTGGGATCCTTGTCTCCTTCTTAACTGCCTATGAGCATTATCCAGCTAATCATTTTAACACCACTAATGAGTTCAGAACTACTAGGGGAACTACTAGGAATACTAGTAGTATTCCAGGGGAAGAGCCATCAAAACTATGTAATATATCAAGAAGTTTCATACTGAATGTACTATGAACCAGACCAGGAAAAAAATGGCTTTCAATGAAGGTAAAGGCATGTGAAGAATCAAGTTCCCTATCGGAGCTGCTTCCAGCTTTCGGGAAGTATGTTGCCATGTGAAAAACACCCAGAGAAAAAAAATTTTTCAGCACAAGTACAGGTATGGGTGTGTAGAAATAGAGAGTCTCTCTCCTCTGTACAAGCCTGCCTCAAATACCTGAATGCCAATGTTTTCATCATTTGCTCTCAGGGATCAAATTCTTATATCTTGACTTTATTCAAATTTCTGCTGAGGCTGGGCAGCTAGCAAGCATTACAGGAATCGGTGTCTTAATATTACACCCCAGAATGTCAAAAAACTTCTACATTACAGTCTACTGACCAAATTAATAATTCAGGATGTGTAGGAGGGATGTCTCCTATGGTTTTTTTCAGGACAGTGTAAGATTCCTCCTGCCTCCAGCTAATGTATTTGCAACATTTCTCTCCCATACAGACAACTTTCTGCAGGTCCAAAAGAATGGAAAAGAAATTATAGACGAACCCAGATTCTCCCAGTATATCTAAGAACATTGCATAAAAGTTACCGGCCAGATATTGTAAACTCCCCTATTCTGGGACACATTCTCATTGTATTCTCAAACAAAAATAGCACACTTGTTACATTTGATGGGTATCATATGGGGAAGGAACCATCTATATTGTTTCTTTCAGAACTGAAACAAAGTGTTCAGGAAAGCCTGGTGTTGTTGCTATAAATACAGAATAATTTTCTGAATTCTGAATAATTTTGCAATATTGGTTACACAATGTGCAGGCTTTGTCCTTTTTTATTTCTGTCAGTGACTTTCTGTGTGTGAGAATCTACCTGCATTTCAATGAGAATGGGATTTCCTTATATTTAAGGATGCATAGAAAAACAGGATAAAATATGGAGATAAAATGGTCCTTTTATATACACACCTAACAGACAAAAAACCTAGGCACTAACTTGCACCAATGCATGCGGAGGACAGCAAGTGCAATACTCACTGCTGCCCTGTAAAACTCTGTAGGCAGGCTGGACAGTGTCCTGGACACAGTCTAGTTCTCTCTTTCATGGTAAGTGACAGCCCAAGATGGCCTGTCTACTTGCCCAGCCTTGTTTACATAGTGTTAGTAATATAATATTACTGTTATTTTTATACTACACTAGGAGTCAGAATTTAAAAAGCAGCAGCCAGTGGCATCTCACACTTCATTCCTAAAAATTACTGCTGTATTTGAATTGCCTTTTAGGCATAGCAGAATAACATGCCTTTCCCAAGTTGCCACACTGCAAGCAAGTAAAGCTGGGATTGCAAATAATTCCCATGTCATAGTTTAGAAATCTAGCCAAAATCTAGCCAGCATGTAATTCTGGAAGCCATCTTGTCCTACAGGCTAATCTCCCTGGCTGGGCCTTGTATCCCAATGCATTAAGCAATACCACAAACCAAGGGAATTAAATATAGCCCTTACTGTGTGATAGGAGATAAAGTCACTATGTACAAGAACAAAAAAAAAAAAAAATATAGCCTGAACTACATCTTCTGTGTGGAAATGTGACATGGGAAATACTGTGTATTTCTTTGTTGAACTAAAAAATACTACCTTTTTTTCCCTAAAAGCTCATTCTGATTATATTTGAATAAAGCATAATTTTTTTTTAACTTGCCTTTTCTATTTAAAAAAATCAGTTTCTGCGGGTTCAAAACATTCCTGCATATTATATAGATTTTTTTCAGAAAATATATTTTCAGTAAAAAACCTGTTGATAGTATATTTTGAGAGTATGTGAGTTGTGGAAAAGAAATTTAAAAAGACAAAAAATTTTGGAGACCTCTAGGAACAAAGAAAGAAATTGCTCTTGTATATTTAGAGAAATGTTTTTCTATAATACACATTGATCCTCTATTTTCTTCATCTTTTCCCTCTTCTTGGATCTCTGTTTTCCACTGGGAGAGTTCAAACCACTGTTTGCAGAAATATTTTGGTGAGAGAAGTAGCTGCTTGCTACAAGTCTGAATTAAATACATAGGAACATTTGTTACTCATCTTTAGGAAGCAGGTGAAGTCATGTCTGTAGCTTTGACCTAACATATAACTGAAACCAGTGACTGGTTTGTAGCCTAAGAAGCTGCAGGAAGAGTAAAAAGCCACCTTCAGCTTTTGTTCCTCCTCCCAGGTTTGTGGCCATAAACCCCAGTTCAGAGGACAGTAGACGGGCTCTGTGGTGTGTCTGCACGTGTTTGGAGGGGCAGAGAGTGGTGCAGAGGCTGCACAGTGCTCCTTACAGCCATTGGTGGTATACTGCATCCTCAACTACAATCTGTTGGGTACTGAAATGCAAGTGAAATAGTCCTCGATTATGCCTCAAACTCAGACATTAGATTCCTTGTCATTCTGGGCTGCTTGTAGTCATGAAAGACTATCACTTACCAGTGTTAGAATATCCCTAGGCTCAGCATTTGTAGCCTCTTCTTGCTCCTCCTAAATTAGCTTTTGCCAGTCTGGAAAGGAATTGTCTGTCTCTGGGGAGAACATTTCTCTTGAAATGTTCTGCCCACTGCCAAGTAGCAGTCAAGAATCAAAGTAGGAATTATAAAGAAAAGAACAGAGAAGAAAGTGAAAAGCATCACTATGGGCAGGATGAAGGAATGGGAATCTCAGGAGGTTTAACAAGGCCAAGTGCTGGTGCTGCCCCTGGGTGCCAGCCCGGGCTGGGGATGGACAGATGGAGAGCAGCCCTGCCCAGAGGGCCCTGGGGGTGCTGGGCTGAGAGCTGGCCATGAGCCAGCCATGGGCACTGCCAGCCCAGAGAGCCAAGGGTGTGCTGGGCTGCACCCAGAGCCCGTGGGCAGCAGGGCAGGGAGGGGACTCTGCCCCTCTGCCCCGCTCTGCTGAGACCACACCTGCAGAGCTGCCTCCAGCCCTGGGCTCCCAGCACGGGGAGCACATGGAGCTGGGGGAGAGAGGGCAGAGGAGGCACCAAGGTGATCAGAGGGATGGAGCTCCTCTGCTCTGGGGAAAGGCTCAGAGAATTGGGGTTGGTCAGCCTGGAGAAGGGAAGGATTTGAGGTGACCTAATCGTGACCTTCCAATCCCTGAAGGGAGCTCACAAGGAAGATGGAGAGGGACTTCTTACAAGGCCATGTAGTGACAGAACAAAGGGGAGTGGCTTCCAATTGAGACTAGATTTAGATATTAGGAAGAAATTCTTTACTTTGATAGTGGTGAAAAGCTGGAACAGGCTATCCAGATAAATTATTCCTGTCCCATCCCATAAAAGTCATGCATTTTGACATAAAAGTCATGCTGCATGGATCTCTGAGTAATTTGGTCTGGTGAAAGGTATCCTTGCCCACAGGAGGGGTGTTGGAACTGTGTGATCTTTAAGGTCACTTCCAGCTCAAGCCGTTCTATGACTCTATGACCATATGCTACAATAAATATAAAATGTACCTACATCATGAATATTTAGTGCCACTTTGGAAGCCCTCATTTTGAAGCCAGAAAGTTATGATAAAACTGCAAAGTAGAAAAAGAAAAGATAAAGGCCAAAAGACAAAACCACTGCACAAAACAGAATTTGTATGAGAGGACATATTTGGCTAGGAGACTTCAACCTGGATAGGAGGCAACAATATATACAGGAGAGGTCTATAAATCTTGAATATTTTGAAGAAGGTGACTAAGAAGTGATCATTCACTATTCTTACAATAGAAGAGCTGAGGGCCACCCAATCAATCATGAAGTCTAAAACACTCAGTGGAAATATTTTATCACTTAATGCATAAATTATGGAACATAGTTCTGTAGAGTGTTGTGAAGGTCC
This sequence comes from Sitta carolinensis, assembly GCA_032173965.1. Lineage (NCBI taxonomy): Eukaryota > Metazoa > Chordata > Aves > Passeriformes > Sittidae > Sitta > Sitta carolinensis. Next base: position 73,896,852 of record CM063313.1, on the reverse strand, counting down.
ATAGACTAAATGGGTTCAGAAATGGATAAGAGAAATTTATAGAGGAAAACTCTACTAAACACCATCATCTGGTTGCCTATTCAAAGGTCCTTAAGTCAATGACAGCCACAAGGGAGAAGCATATATGAGGAGAAAGACTGTTCTTCGCTTCTCTTGTTCTTAAGTTCCTCAGTCTCCTCTAACAGGTTACAGGTTGTCAGAAAATGAGCTGGGTTGTCTCAGCAGCTAGGAAAGATTTGCTTTTAGTTTTCAGTTCTCTCAGTCATTATAGATGCTCCTTTTTGAAGGGCATGTAAATTGTATCTTGTAGCTTTTTTGGACAAGGGAAAGTTTTTAAGAACACTTGATAAACAAAAGTCAAATTTCTTCTTTTTTCTTATACGCTATCAGTGAGTTGAATGCTGAATGTGTCCTTTTTCCGTCTTGGTTAAATGGGTAACACATGCTTATCTAATTTTCTAGATAATAGTAACTTCTACCTCACCTTAAACAAAGTCTTTCTTCTCTATTGGAATTATTTTCAACAAGTTTGTTTTGCTTAATTATATCCCACTTCATTTTGTTCAAAAGATCTATGCTATTTTAAGTGCATTTATAGAAAATGAAAGTTAAGTATTTAAGTTCCAGCAATATTTTGCTCCTTCATTGTTTGTTTGTTTTATTTTGTTTTGGGGGTTTTGTTTGCTTGTTGTTTTGTTTTGCTTTCTTTTTATTTTGTGGAAAGAGGCAGAAAGCTATCTGTCCATAACCTTCAGCTATTACTATACACATTTTCTATCTTCAATTACTATCACACTGTGGTAGATATACAAATACATCTCAATTAAGTTAAATGCAGTGTTGTCATAGAGGTGTTTTTGGAAGGTTTTGCCTCCTCTACACCTAAGTAGATTCCAAATTTGCTTACCAAATTGAATCAAAACCATTAATTCAAGTAGATAAACAGTAACTTACATAATACTCTTTGTGCTGCTGTGCTGGTTTCAGCTGGGGTAGCGTTAATTTTCTTCACAGTGGCAGGTATGGGGCCATATTTTTTATTTCTTCTGAACACAGGATTGATAATTCAGAGATGTTTTTGATATTGCTGAGCAGGGATTGCACAGAGCCAAGGCCTTTCCTGCTTTTCACACCACCACACTGGGGAGGGAACTGGGGGTGCCTGGGAGGTTGGGAGGGGACACAGCCATGACAGGTGATCCCAAACTGACCACAGGGATATTCCAGACCATCTGACTTCAGGCTCAGTGTATAAAGAAGGGGAAGAGGAAGGAAGGGGGGGATGTTTGGACTGATGGTGTTTGTCCTCCCAAGTCACCATTAGTGTGATGGGCCCCGCTCTGCTGGAAATGGCTGAACACCTGCCCAACCATGGGAAGAAGTGTGCACAGCTTTACTTTTTCCTGCTGTGCTTTCCCTATTAAACTGTCTGTATCTCAACCCATGAGTTTTGTAGATTTTACTCTCCTCATTCTCTCCCTGGTCCTGCTGATATGGGAGTGAGAGAGAGCTGCCTGGCACTGGATTGGGGGTAAGCCACAACAGCCCCACATGCAAGAAAAACTTGTTTAACTGAGAATGGTGATGATGTAGAAATTTTGAGTGTTGCCTCACTTAATGAATTTTGCTGAAAATTGCCAACCTTCTGTAACACAGAAGGATGTCTGAAATTCTCTTATTAGAGTCATAATAAGCTCTGTGTCCAGCTCCTGGCTTCCCAGTACAAGCGAGACAACTTCATACCAAATACCCCAGTGAAGGTCCCCAAAAGTGATTATAGCCCTGGAACTTCCTTGAGGACAGGCTGAGAGAGCTGGGATTGTTCAGTATGGAGAAGAGAAGGCTCACAGGAGACCTTAACAATATGTGAAAATACCTGAAGGGAGAGTGCAGAAGAGATTGCTCCAGGTCCTTTCCAGTATTGCCCAGTGACAGGACAAGATACAACAGGCATGAATGCATAAGCAGAGGAGACACCATCTGAGCACCATTAAACTCTTTTTCATTGAGTGTGGCCAAGTATTGGCACAGGTTGCCCAGGTAGATGATGAAAGAAAAGAAACTAAAAAGGAGGCACATAAAGTAAAACCTGTTGCACCCTGATACCCAGCATTACCATACTTCTATAATTTCTCTGTAAAGTGTTACAGAGACCAGTAGAGAAAATGCAAATGAATGATAAAGTGCTTATCTCCACAGAAAGGTAGATAGTTGGACTTTTTATCCTTTACTTATTCTCAGAATGATCCATGTAACTCCATGGATACTATCCATTCAGATTCCTTTTCCTTTCACATACAGTTAGGTATGTTCAAAATTTTCCTGTTCAAAATTTTAGCTGATTGTGATAAAATTTTGGTGAAATATGCTGTTTCCTTATACTGAAATAGAGAAGTCCATGTTAAAAGTTCTTTGAGACTATTTTATTACTGGCCTGTGACATGGTAGACCTTAGGTTGAATCCCTACTCTGCTTAATTTAAAATTTTCCAGAGTAAAAAACCTAGATGAAAAGAGTTAAGACCGACATCTGAGGTCAGTACCCATGAAACTGTAAAGTATGATAGTGTTCCCTTGTAAAATTTAATTTTCATAAAGAAGCTTGGAAAGTAATTTTAATCCACTGAAGAATAAATCCCAACTGTGGATTCACAAATCCTATCACAGAGTGGGACTCCTCTTCCAATCAACTCAATTTTTATACCAAGAATTTGATTTTTAAACATTTACTTTTATATTTTTAGCCTTTCATTTACTGCCTAATCTTTGAGAAAATTATTTTTTCTCAAAAAAATCGAGATAAAAATTGTCTGTGATTTAAGAATTTAATTTTAACTCAAGAGCCAGCACAATATTCCTTACTTTGACAAAACTTTCCTTTGTGCCTTTCCCAGGCCATGTCACTGATCTCTGTGGGCCTCTGCTCCTCACTTGTAAAATAAGGATAAGGCCTCTTTCTCTCTTGACTTCTGCTGTGAAGGCAATTAAATTATTCTTTTTCTTTACTCAGTGCTCAGGTGAACCTTGTTTAGACTGTTTTATTCAGATTCAGGGAACTATACTTCAAGAAAAATGGATCCAAATGTAAAACATTTCATGAAAATTGGAAGGAATTACCAGAGGCACTGGAAAAAAAAAAAAAAAAAAAAAAAAAAAAAAAGACTTGATGAAAAACTCTTCAATAAACTGCAGTTCCTTAACCTAAGAAGAAGCATGGAAGAAATTGTTCTCCCCACCTTATGGGGACATGATAAGAAATAATGAATTTAGGTTTCAAAAAATATTTAGATTAGTTGTTAAGGATCATGTTATGTTACATGCTGATGATATAAATACAGTGAAGGCTTGGAGATATTTCCCAAAGTCTGGGGCTCAGGATTTTTAAAAGCTTACTAGGTTAGCGTCTGTTGTAATTATAAACAGTCACATGCCTCCCATAATTTTATTAATGCATACCAGGTATTAGTTATTAGTTAATTCAGGTTACTGGAAATACTTCTCCATCACTGACTCCTACATTAGCATCCCTGATTTGCAATCTAAGTAAGGACATGTCTGCAAATATCCCCAAAAGTACTGAAGAAAGGATGGCCAGCTTGTGAAAAGAAATCCTGCAGTTTTCAGTAGTCCTGAAGATGGCAATAGCTTTAAATACCCAGACAATTTGTTTGCAATGTTCTTAGAATCTCTAAGCACAAGGGGAAACTACCTAATTTTGTTGACTCTGAGTTTCTTTTATCTCATATGAGACTGGCAGGTGTTTCAGAGATTCTTAGCTGGTTTTCCTCAAGACTCAAAACTATGCGCTGTACTTGGAGAAGGCAGACCAGGACAGGAAAATGTGTAAATTCTTTATAATACAGACCAATTTTGGGGATCATTTAGATGAAAAATTGTCCCTGAGCATACTTATTATTCATTTATCCAAGAAGAAAAGAGCTTAGCCCTTCTTCTCAGAAAAATGAGCTACTTAAAAGATGTTAATAACTTCTGGGCTTGACCTGAATGCTTCCCACTGTCTCATTACATCATTAATAACTGATTTTGGACTTAGCTAAACCTTAAGAGTTTAATATACTATGAAACACAACAGTTCTTTCCAATGAACCGATCCTGGAAATCTGTAGGAAGGTTTTAATATATAAATCCGATGTTCCATATACATATGCATGTTTTTCTTCCTCTGGCTTGTACTCTTGCCAGCACAGAGACACTGTGATTGGAATGGACTCTCTGAAGAACGTGGCAGGGAACAAGATATACTACCTATAATCTTGTGGTCAGCAAAGGCTCAATGTTGATTTCCAGGAGTGTTAGGAAGGATGGAAGGATTTTGGGAAATGTGTGTGAACACTCTTTCTGAGCAGCAATTTGTGTAACAGTGGCTCTACTCCCCTCTTTCCATACATAATTGTGAATACCAGCTTAACAAAGAGATACCAACAGTTAATTGCTTGAGAGTAAGCAGGTAAGACAAACTTCACTAATTTAGTGTTATTTTTGAATAATATAACATGATCCTGTATTAAAAATGCAACTGAATTCTCTAGTGATTTAAATCCAGAGCAGTGTCTCCTTCAAAACAAATCTAAAATAGGTCACCTAAGCTGTAACCATTTTACAATAATCACATGAAATGGTGATGTTTGAACCAGAATCAAACTAGCCAATGGCATGCGTATCACTCACCAGTGCCCTTGCTCATCATGAATCAGAAGCAATTCCTTTAACTGAAACTACATTTGGTTTTTATTTAAAACAAATCCCATCTATCAGATGAACTGCAGTCAGCATTCCAAAGGGGTGATCTCAGCCATGAGCACACCTCAGCCACTGCTGATAACACAGAAAACTCTGCCGGTTTTGTGTCTGTGGTTCTCCTCCCATAATGCTTCCCATACTACATGCAATCATCCTTAACAACTCACATCCTCTCTGAGTTCACAGAAAATCACAGAAACTCTAAACTAGTCCATAGTGAATAACTCAGAATACACCCTCACCTGAAAATAACTACAATTTTCTGCATGAAACATGCAATAAATTTTATATCACCTGAATACATTTCAGAGCATATCAAAGAAATAGAAACCTTTCATTAAATTCAAGATTTTTTCTACAATACCAGTGAAGTATGTTTTCAGATCTTTGTGAAGAGAGTTGAAAAAAAAATTGGCTTAGTGATTTGAGGCTTCCTACAGGAAGCATTTAATTTTGAAACAGAAGAATCAAATCTCACAGGTCATGGATTTTGTTGGCATAAGCCATTGAAAATTAGCTTGTCCAAGAAAACCCTGTTATGCATGTGTGGAAAAGGGAAAGAAAGTCTCAGAAAGAGATTAGATGATGCTTATGCCCGTTGTTAATGGAAATTAGTCTCCATTCTATTTTCTACCCTCACAAAAATATTTCTTTTGAAATTACCTCAGTTAATTGTTGTTCAGTTGTTATAGGGGGAAAATTGTTCTATTTGAAACACAGAGGGAAATCAGGTGAATTCTAAGACCACTGCTATATCAAAAGCATTAAAAAATTAAAGTAGAACAGTTATCCTTAAACATCTTTTCATGTTTCCTTGCAGAACAGTAACTAGTGGAGTTTTTTAAGACTCCCTTCAAATAGCTAAAGAGAATATTTTGCATATGAACATAAAGATATTAGTCTTCTACCACATTGAGATACACCATGCAAAAATGCCTTCTAAAAGATGCTCAGCATTGTTAACTGCTTTGCATTCTGGATACAGTTGACAAGATTACTCATAAGAGGGAACGCAGCACTCTCCTGGATGACTGGATAAGACTAGTAGTGGAGGTCACTGTATATTCATGTATACATGATTCATTAAAAATAAATAAATAAATAAAAGGTCCTAGAGGATTTTTGGTGTTTGCATATTCGGAATTAGAGATATAAATTTATAAAGTTATCAGTGCTTGTTCAAATTTAGAGGAACTTGAAACCTACACACCATATTTAAATATAAAGCATGCTTAGCTTAAAACTAGCGGAAATAAAATTTCCATATGCAATCTTTTGCATATCAGCAAAATAATTTATCCATGCTAAAGAAAAATTACATCATAAGAAAAAACACATATGTAAACGATATTACTGAATCATTCTGACTAGCTCCAGCGAATATAATTTCTGATTTTCTCAACTTAATAATTTTGGGTTTGAACAGTATTGTGTATGAATTTATGTTCAGAGTGCTCTAAATAAAGCAGGAGTATTTTGTTCCAACTGAAATCAATTTCCAAAGCTATCAATTTTCAAGAAAGACCCCCATTACCCAACTATTTGTGATTATGTATGGCTTGAAGGAAAACCAGAGAAGATTAATAGTTACTATGCAGAAGTATAATTACTCTGATCTTGATAGTGTTGCATGTTTTCTGTGTCTACTAGTAGAATCTGGCCTAGAACTTTTAAAGAAAAATATGCAATTAGGATGACTAATCTACTTATATATCATATACTTATTATCTACTATAGTTTATAAACTATAAAAGGCCTATTATTGAGCTTAGTAAGAACTTAACTAGGTTTTACTGAAGACCTTTGAAACCAGACTCACAACTAAAATACTAGAAGTGTTTGACAGATGTATAAACAGTTGCAGTTAGTTAATTTGTTCCTTCAGTCATAAAATCTACAGATAACACAGAGGCAAAGAGAAGAAATAGAGGATAAGAATCCAGAATGATAGATAATGGGCAAGGTTTACAAAATAATTGCTGGAAGATTAGTTAATTGAGAACAAGATGTCACACAAAGCATAAGAATGAGCGATGTAGAATGGCATGCACACAATCCACTTCTTTCAGGAGAACTGTATATGTATATAAAATGTACTGCAAGGTATTTTCGAGCTTAAAATAAACTATTATCACATCGAAAGTGGAAAAAAAAAGAGATACTAAGAAAAACAAAAACACTTTGGCAACAGAGAGAACAATAAATACATTTATAAAATAGCATTCGGGTTTTTTTTCCCTAAGCGCAGATACCTCTAGTGAAATACAGCTAAGAGGCACAAGAAGCTTTCCCCAAATGGCAGGAACTGCAAAGAAGGCTGTCCACCCACTGTGTCATACTTGAAGAGGGAGCATGGAATCTGAAGAGGGAGTTGAGTAAAGATTGGGAGATACACGGTCTATTAAGAGTTTGAATTACTCTGCAAGGTTTCAGATCCCAGGGGTGGGGGTGAACTCCACACATCGTTCTCAATGGAAACTGATGGCCCCACTTCACAGTTCTCCTCTGGTGAGAAGTGATGAGGGTGGTTTCAGGCAAACACTACAGACTGGACGAAACACATCTTTCAAATTTGCTGCTGGGAGGTGGGGCAGGAAGTAGGGCCCATCAGAAGAGGAAAAATAGCACAGAGGATGTCTTACTGGAGCAACAAGCATTAAAAGTGTGATAATGCTATTGAATGTCTATGCATTTCTTCTGCTATTTTACTAACTGCAAATTGTTTATATCCTCTTATGAATATAGAATAGGATTGCTTTCTTGGCTTGGAAAAAATAGTGCTGCTTTGACAGAAGAGTAAATACAGCCGACTAGAAATACAGCTAGAAAGAAAGGTATGTAAAATTGAACATGTCATGGTACTTACTAACACAATATAATTAAAGCAAATTATTTACAAAGTTTAATATCTTAGAGAAGATATCAGTATACTCCTTGTCATAAAAATAGAAACAAGTTTATTTCACACAAACTTTCTCTTTGCATACTCTAAATCTTATATAAAGTAATAACAATATATTAGAAATGTGATAGAAAATCCATAATTCTGGTATGACCTTATTGAAAATCTACTAAAGTGATGACAAATAATATAAATGTTCAGTCAAGTATTTACCAGCAAGTCAAAATTCCTTTTAAAGCCATTGGTGATTCAATGAGAGAGCCATATGGCTCTTCTCTTGTTGATCTAAACTCAGCTACAGGCTTCTTGAAGAATATTTGTGAAGAGAATCTATCATGCTTAAATGTCACACAGCTAATTCTTCCCCCCCAATCTGTTTATAAAGACAGATGGTAATATGTTGGTTTGTCATTAAAAAGAAAAAAAAAAAAGTGGACAGCAGTGCAAAAACCATATCTAGAAATTTGCTTGGAAACCTGACTGTTACAGCACTGTAGGACATCCAGGTGCTCTATAGAATTACAAAATATTCTTCTGAGGGTGACCTACAGCAGCTATCTAAAACAGTGTTCTAAATATATTGAAAGGAAACATGCCCTGGACATCTCAGCAAGTGATATCCTGGCAAAGATATAAAAAGCTGAGCATTAGAAATCCTTAACTGAGGAGGGGAGGAAGTGAAGTAAGACAAGAAAATCTCTTGATATCCAAGGGACTTGAAATTATATCTTGAGTTCTCCATTTGCTTTGCTGAGGTGGTTGAACTTAATATGCATCAAATCCAGGAACTTAGCAGTTAATTTGAATTTATAACAACTTCATGTCAGAAAGACAAACATTTCCTAATTAAAGTTTGTTTTAAAAGAGAAAATATTCTTCTGTCTTGACTGTCGTGCTTGCAGATTCTAAGTTCCCCTTATATATAAGGATAAAAATGGCAGTTGACTCTCTATCTTCATCAACAGTCTCCTAAACTAATTTCAGAATTAACTTTTAATGCATTTAACTTTTAACCCCCACTCAAAGTACTGTAGTTACCTTTTTACTTAAACTGCATAGGAACTCAGCAACCGCCTATGAATTTTTGCCTCCCTGAAGAAAGTAATTTACTGCATTGCATTATGTAAATTCCTCGTGATGAAATGAATGACAGAAAAACTTTTAGCCCAACACCTGTGTGCTGTTGAGGCATTTAGAATAACTCGTAACAAAAGTAATTGTAATTTTAGATATTTAAATTTGAAGGATGTAACTATTTTCCATACCCAGAAGCCTTGCGATCTACATTCTACCAAGGAAAATTTCAATAAACAATTAAATCAACCCTGCATATTCTCTACTTCTTTTGTTAAATATCCTGCTTTGTTATCCTTTTTTTCCTTCACAGTAAAAGCTACTGGTGAAAGCACTTTGATTTTCCATATCCTGTACAGCATATTATATAGTATCTCCATGTAATAATCTATAGTCCAGATCATGAAATGTGTGTGCAGAAAACAAAAATAGTTATACAGAAAATTGTCCTACTGAATTGTGTTTGTCTATACCATAAGTTCATTTTCACTGAGACTTATTTCAATTAGAAATAGGTACTGGGTATATGCTTGTTTAACTTTAGCTTTTTAAAGCTGTCCACAATTGCTCGAATGCTTTGTTTTCTTTCAGATATTCCTAAAATTACAGTATAAATAGGTCCTCTGCCCTCTGTACACCTTCTTGCCTGTAATGTGAGATAGAAAGCAATGTTTTAAATTTCTTCCCCCAACAAGACATGTCGACCAAACTTCTTTCAGGGATATTATGTCTTATATATACAAGACTTGGGCTGTAATTCCAGTAGGCAGAAAAAGGTATGTACCTCTATTTTTTGATGACGTTGGTGCATTCATGAAATGAAGAGCTGTCCATAACAGTTTTTGCTACTGCTTATGAATATCTGATTTTTTTTTGTTGTTGTTGTTTCTTTATTCTTGCTGCAGTGCTAAATGCTAAAATGATTTTGGGGGAGGGGGTTTTGTATCAGAGCCTGTGCCAGTAGAGCTATTTTCTGTGACAACAGTGTACAGCACTATAATAAAATTAATTCACTAATTAAAATAAAACCTTGTTTTGAGCTTTATTTTGTTTAGGAAATGGAATATCTATGCTGTAACTCCTAAACCAAAAACTGATTTAGGACAAATTTCAATCTGTTCTGCAGCAGGAAAGGGAAACCAGAGTGACTAAATTTTTGCATGTCATTACAAAGTCACACGGTGTTAAAAGGTTAAAAAAAAAGCATTGCTTTTATCATGATTGTTCCTCCATGTTAGCTTTTCTTGAAAGATTCAAGAAAGGAGGAATATGTAATACCAAAAATTGTACTTAAGACTTCTTTTACCCTCCAGAAATTAATATGACATTTTGACAAATGCATTACAATTTCCTTTGATTACGAGATTTTATGTTTTGAAAACTTCCTGCATGAAACTTCAGGTGTAAATTCAGAGAACCATTTTTTGTGCCATGGTTTAATAACCAGCTCACTCAAGTTCAGCAATTATTATGTTTAATGAAAAGGTGATAGTGGATGACAGACCTGTGCTCCTCAGTTATTCTGTTATGAAGTTGATGTTTATAAATAAGGTGTCCTAAACTTCTGGATCAACCTATGTTAGCTGAAGTTATTCAGATAATTTTGGAAAGGGTTAATTACACCCTATAATTTTCTGGTTTTAGGAGCATAACTTAGACCCTTGAGCCGATAGCAGAACATTGTTTTTTTATAGTATCTTTAAGTTTTTCTTAATGTGTCAGGTGCCACACAAATAATATATATTTATCAGATATGTCAGTTATGGTTGGGACTCTTCTAGGTTTGACTCCAATCAGCAACCATGAGGCAGTCAAGAATGCAAAGGAGGAAGATAACCTATAGGACACAATGAAAGAGCTCACAATTTTTAGCAGAGTAAAAAAAGAGAGAACTGGAAAAACTCCAAAATATAAATGAATGAGTAAGAAGAATTATAGTATAGCATTCGGTGGTACAGTTGCAATTAGAGCTGATTTACTCCTCAGAGAGTGAGAATAGAGGTGTATTTCAAGTGAGATCTCATGGGCCCTGTCCTGAATCTGATGCTACTCAGTATTTCCATTAGTCATTTGGCTGATGGAGAAAAGGTGCACTACATTTTCAGGTAATACTAAACGTGAGTCTTTGGAAGACAAGAAGACAGAATGACCTAATGACCTTGATAAGGGACAGAGGAAGCAGATTGTGTGTAGCAGGTAGAAATAATTGGCTGCACTGCCAATCAATGAGTTGTGCATAAATTAACTTGTATTTACTAACAGTCAGCTGATGTGTTTGAGTCATCAACATCACATCACTGTAAAAGAGTCAAGTGTCATACCAACAGACGTGTACAAACCAGTGCACATAAACAACATGGGAACTGCATGTTCAGTCTGCACAGATGGGGGAAAACTGAAGGAATTTGGGTTACGGAGTGGGGAGGAGAGAAGCTGTTGCTGTCTATGCACAGGAGATTCAAAATGAACAAACATAAAAAGTGTGTTTATGTTAGAATGGAGATAGAGCTTCAACAGCAGGAGGAGTTCTAAGTGCAGTACGAAACTGGAGTAAATGCTTAAAATTATCTCTATTAGTACTATAGTCGATTCTTGAACTACATATATAGAAGTTATATCCCTTTAAAAGGACTTTGCTGGCACCCTGACAGGTTGAAAAGTACACATAATCTTTGCATAATAAACAGGAATTTTTAAGTTTGTTTTAGGTTTGGTATGTCTTTGAAGTTTATACAACTAGATTAATTCCATGAACAGATGTTTAAAATACAGGATCTTCTAGAAAGAATAAATTCACTTTTCAGAACTTTAGTAATTTTTCAATGCAGATCAGTTAAGACTCAAAGAAAGTTAATATGCACAAAATAAGCTATGCAGAAAGGATTTTTTGTTTTTCTGATTTTTATTCCTTATTCATTTAATTCTGCCCTGCAAAGCATGAGCATACTGCAACTAAAGTGGCCTTAAATTATCATTGTGGGACAAATACACTTCCAAACCTGTAAATGTCATTATTTATACAAGTAGATTGTACATCATATGAATGAAAATAATTCCAGCATTAATAACGTTTAAAATCACAGTGTGATTACTAAAATTAAAGGTAAGAAGAATGTGAATAGGTGGTAGTAATCAGGTTGCTAGCCTTTGTTCTTATTAATGAATAGATACAGTACAATTTCTGTAACTTGTAATAAAAATTTTGTCCCTGCTTCTCTAAACATTCTTCTCCGTTTTTCTACCTGGACTTTGAAGCAATTACTGAGACAAAGCAGACACTGTAAATGTCTGGAGTGATATTAGATATTTGGGAACCATTTGCAATAAACCAATGAATTGATGAAATAATTTTTTTTACTTCATTGGATGTTCAATAAGACCCTTATGTGTCCATGCTTTTTTCTGAAGGTCCTGTAGACACTGAGCTAAATAATGAGTAATACACAAGGCAAGAGCTTTGTTCTCACACAACTCAACTTGTCCTTGAAAGCTACATCTACTATTTTTGGAATAAGCTTACTGCTACTTGGGAAGTGGAAAATCAATCTGTATGTAAGTGACCCTATGTCTGCTGTGGGTATGCTTCACTTTCTTTAACTGCTATGCTGAAATTAAAACTTAAAAATATCAGACTGATAATTCCAATCTTAAGAGTTTGGGTTTTTTTTAAATCCAAATGCAGCTAAAATGTTTTTTCTTAGGTATATTAAAAACCGTTACTGCTGACGAATAGCACTCTTGACAATAATAAAAAAGAACAACTTCAAATAATCAGAATTATTATCTCATTTCAAAAAATAATTGTGTGCATTACTTTCATTGTTTCTCTGTGTATCAGAGGGTACCTTGTATTACAAGCTGAAAAAGAAAAAATAATTCAACCTGTGGCCTTAAAAGTATTCTTATTGAAAATTAAATCTGAAAATACAAATTGGGCTATAGAATTGCATTAAACAGCAAACAGTATTATCAAAATCTTTGAGTGAAAAACAAAACAGAAGCTTGGGACTTACATAAAAAAATTGCTTCAAATGCTCTGGAAAATGAACACTGAACACTAAACACCCAACACCAAAGTCTATTTTCTGTTGCTGAGATTTTTCTCACTCTTATACTCTCATAACATTAACTTATGTGCAGGAGTGACAAAAGTGGGCTTTTGACCTACTAGGTAGTTGTAGTCAGCTGGAAGGCAGTACAGCAAAAACCTACAAAAAACTCCTGCTCTTAGTTCTGCAGAATAGTACCATGATTTTGTACAACCAAAGAAACCAAATAAAGCCCGTGGGGGTTTCCTTGTTTGTTTTTGTTTGGTGGGGGTTTGGTTTTGGGTTTGGGTTTGGGTTTTTTGTTTGGTTTTAGGTGTGGGTTTTTTTTGGTTGAGTTGGGTTAGGTTGGGTTTTTTGGTAACTCAGAGGTAGGAGCAATTAAACAAACAGTTTGGAGTACATAGATATATGCAAACAGCCTAATTTCCAGTCAGGATTACAGATTTTTTTGTGGACTTCTCTTCCTATTAGAAGTAATCCAAAGCATCCAGAAATTCTGTTTCACTAAAGAACTTTATTCTCAGTTACCTAAAGTGCTTAACTGTATTTTGGACAGAAGTACTGAACAATGGAAATGTTGTAAGGGTCTGCTGGCAACTGTCTGGTCCAACCTCATTGATCCAGCAGTGCCACATAGCCCCAGCTTCCCACGACCATGTCCAGATGTTTTTTAGTCTCTACAAGGATGGAGACATGGCCACCTCTCTGGGCAGCCTGTGCCAGTTCTCAGTCACCCCCAAAGGGAAAAGGAGTTTCCTGATGCTCAGAGGGAACCTCCTGTGTTTCAGTGTATACCCATTGCCTCTGGTGCAGCCACTGGGCACCCCTGGAAAGAGCCTGGATCCGTCCTCCTTGCACCCTCCCTGCAGGTGTTTATGTACATTGGTGATTTTCTGTGGGCCTTCTCTTCTCCAGTGTTAACAGTCCCAGCTTTCTCAGCCTTTCCTCATATAGGAGATCCTCCCACCTCTTAAAATCTTCATGCCTTTTGCTGGAGTCTCCAGTCCAGCTCTTTTCCATGTCTGTTCCATACTGGGGAGTCCAGATTTGGGCTCAGCACTCCAGCAGTGACCTCAGCAGTGCTGAATAGAAGAAATGTTTCACATTCCTTGACCTGTCGTTAACATTCTCCTAGGGCAACCCAGGACACCACTTGCCTTCTTTTCCTGACATAGTAGAATCTGAATGCGGTACTAAAATCCAGTATCATATTCATTCATGTTAAGACCCCAAAGGAACTGAAGGAGCTAACTTACTGAAGGAAACAACTATTCTGTCAGTCCCCTTTTCTGTAATACAGAATTATTTCCCAGATGTTTAATCTATTTTAATAATTAGCCTCTCTTCTATGCCCCATCTCAAAGTACTAAAGTCATGATAACTTTTGATTTTACACAGCACAGAAAATAAATGTTCCTCTTCTGTTCAATTTATAATTTCTAACAAACACACCTCCTCCTACACTGCTTTTACCTTCTTCCAAATACACACGGAGGTAAAAATAAAATATCTTGTTTGGTCCATTAAAATCTTGAAGAATTACACATTCATTTTGGCCCTCCCTCCAAGGACTAGCTGAACTTGCAGAACCCAACCCAGATATTTCAGAACATGACGCGGTTGACGGGAACCCAGGCTAGCTCACGGCACACCAGCACCACTCCAGGTGTGGGAACAGCTGAGGCGGGGGGTTTGTGCTCTCAGCTGAACCTGAGGAGCAAAGGTTCCTAAGCATGGACAGTCCCACTGCATCCAGGGCTCAGGTGAAGAAGAAAGAGAGAGGCTCTCCAAGGCTGAAGTTCCAACCAGGATGATCTATTAGGGTCAAAGGGCACAGACACGAAGAGAGCCCCGGTCAGCTCTGTGCACAGGATTTTATACGGGTACAAAACAAGGGGTGGGTACAACACATCATCCAATGGGGTTAAACTGGGGTGGAGTTGAAGGGTTGGGTCACAGGTCTTGGGATGAATCAGGGTAAGTGGGAGGAGGGAAGGGGTCACGGGATTGGTTCTGGGGAGGATTGACAGAGAAGGAGCTGGAACAGAGGTGGAACGAGGGGTTGGGTAACTGGGTTGACAGGGAAGGGACTGGAATATTGGCGGGAAAAGCCATAGAGGGAAATGGGGAGGACACAACTTCAGGAATAAATCAACTTGGGAATACACATAGGGGAAACAAGGGAACAAACTATTTAACATTAAATAACAACAATTGAATTAAACTAAGACAAACATAAGTTGCAACAAGAACAGAATGCAAAAAAAGAACAATCAATTTATAAAATACAAAATCTACTCATTAATAAGAAGTGATTACTGACTTAGAGAAAACAATTAGATTCAGGAAATGATGGTATTTGCTGGAGTCAAAAATCTAACAAAGCAAATAAAAATCTAATAGAGCAAATGAAAGTGTGCTAAATTTTTATGACGATTTATTGAATTCAGTGTGAAAGTCTGGCAAAATAAATGCCCTGAAAACATCCTTATTTGTCACAGAACTTTTTAGATATGTTACAGGAATAGACAACATACAACAGTGTGCTAAAAATAGTGCCTGTTAAGTTATATGTTACCCACCCTACTCACTGTGGTTTGTTGAAATAATAAACAGTTCAATGTTAGATCTCAGAAATATTACCATGGGTTATTTTTATTGTATCTCTGAGGGTAGATTATAACAAGAGCCTCCTAACTTACCTGGGTGGCACAACTGCTGCCAGGGGTGGAAATGTCTCCGGAATCTGGCAGCAGTTGTCCAAGTACTCTGGTAGTGATAGCATCCCACTGTCGCTGTTTCATGTAACACACAAAACAGGCTCTTGGGAATTTTCTCAGAAGGCTAAGAAAATGACTCCTTTATTAGGGATCATTTCCCCTTATACACAATTTTACACAGACCAATGTGATTGGTGAAACAAAGGCAAACCTTTTCACTCACACTGGTCAAACCAGTGGGACATCAAGTAGAAAACACTCTTCCCAGAAGGAATGAATAACACAGATATGGTTACAAAAACATTCCATCATGTTTATTACACTTTCCTGGGAAAAAACATCAGAAAACCAAAACATCAGGCCTGAAACCACAATACACCCCGCTATTAATTTATACGTCACACATACAGACCACCTTACAGTCAATGACACTTTATTCTAAAAGGGGAAAACTGTCCTTATGGCTATTAAACACATGCATCTGCTGAAAGAAAGGAGTTAGATATTCTTGGCTCCATCATACTGGCCTTACTGTAATATACAATTCAGCTAAGTAGAAAGGAAGAAAAAATGATTGGTCATCATTTGTTGACAAGTAAACAAGAAAAACATGAACCATCCATGAATCAAATTGGACACACTTCAAGCAAATCACTTAGAAAAATCAATATTATGTCAGGTTTTAGCCTCTATCTTCATTAATAACTGACAAATGCAGCAAGCATCAGTGAAGACTGACATATAAAAGAGAGGCATTGGAAAGATTAGCACCATGACCTGAAAAGTAGCAAAATTATTCACTGTGAAATATGCAGGCTCTTGTACTGAAGAAAATGTAGTGTGGAACACAAATAAAATACTTATAAGCAGAAACCTAGAAAGAAAAAATATTGACAGTAACCAAAAAGTATCGATGTACTGTCGCTAGAGGACACAAAAACAGTGACACACAGTCAAGCATCAGAGCAAAAAGAAGCACATTTATTTTTTGACCTCCATTTATATAGATTCTGGACAATGACCAGGGATTGGAGAATAGGGTTGCCACCTCTCCATCCCCACTGGTCAAACTAGAAGTCCATAAAATGTGCATTCCTTGGAGAGGAATGTGAAAACAATCACTTGTCTATGTTACAATCCATAAGAAACTGCACTACAAATAAGCAAACCTCAGAAGGCTGGAAAAGATCTGGGCAACAATGTACAGTTGATAGGACAACTTTCATATGGCAGAGGAAAAACAATTACTGTTATAAGGTATCTTGCATCTTGTTAAGGGTGAAAAAAGGGTAATGCAACATGCCAGTGTTCTTACAGTTTCATGAAGAGTATAATAATTTAATTGTTAAAAACCGTCAAAAGGATACAATCATCCAACAGAATTCACCAATGAGCAACAGTAATGATTTAATATTTGGAAACATGTTTCTGACTTACATTTCAGAAATGAAAAAAGACCAGATCACTGACCACCCCCCTCTACTGGGCACTGCACCTCAAATCCTGTGTCCAGTTTTGGACCCTTCACTGCAAGAAGGGCGATGAGGGGCTGGAACATATCCAGAGAAGGGCAACAGAGACTGGGGAAGGGTTTGGAGCACAACTGGTTTGTGCTGGGGAAGGTGGAAAACCACTGGGCTGAATTCGTTAGCCTAATGCCCAGAGTCCTTTGAGTTCCTGGCTCAGCCATGGCCTTGTGCTCCTGTTTAGCACGAAGGTCTTGGTTATTAGCTGTACATATCCCTTTGTGAAATTAGGTGTTCTTAAAACTGCACATCAAACTTGAGCAGTGATATTATACCTTGACTTAACAACAGCTGAGAGTTTGTACTCTGTGAGAAAATCATCACATAGCAAGTCCACAAGATTTGGGCTAATGTCACCTAAAGCTTTGGAAATAAGATGAAGGTGCTTTTGCATTTATAATGAACAGAAAAACTATCTGCATAAATACAAAAGTGATGGAACCACCTATTACTTTCTATATATATGGCTAAGGTCTGTAGAGAAGATGCAAAGGTGTTTCTGAGATTCAAACTTAAAATATGCCTTTAAGGAGAAGGCTGTACAGATTTCATGTGGAATGAAATGAAAGGATGTTGAGGTCAACAGAGTCCACAGTAACACTATTCTGTTAAAAATACTTCAACAACACACAAAAAACAGCATACAGAAACATTTTAGATTTGATTTAAAAGCATAGACAAGTTTTATTTTCTATTATATGTTTTAACACTGTTTAAATTTTACAGCATTATAGCATTATCTAGACAAAATATAGGCTATTTAAGGATATTTTGACTCAGCAAACATATCACTAAAGGGTTATGGGGCCATTTGTCAAGGCAAATTATATCAATCCCTAGCAATGAAGAGGACCTATGTCCTCTTAAGTCGGCCTTAAAAACTGGATGGGGTACAGGCATTTCATGATTTGTCCATTGCCTCAGTCTACAACAGAAATTAATGTGACCTGATGCTCACTGATGAAAAGAATTAATGACTTAATACCAGTATTTTACATCTGCACACAAACTTCTACTGTCACAGAACAATGTGTTCAGAATCAATTACATATTGAACTTTCCAGGAAAAAAAATGCTTTTGTTATATTTATTAAAAAATCATAAAGAAGCATACAGGAAAATTAGGATTAGCAATAGAAGAGAAGACTAATGGGAGAAGGAAAAATTATCCTTAGAATATTTAAGGCACTGTAAACTTCTGCTTTTTAGTTGTGAAATTGCTGTTACAAAGAGTTTCATTAGGAATCCAAATCTGTGCAAGGCTTGCAGGCTGTGAACTTCTTATCTCATATCAGTAATTTTAGGGCTGTATTTAGCTGAAGTATTAAATACTATCCTCTTTTTGGCATTTCTGAATAGCTAACTTTCATAATCTTCTGCCTGACTGTTGGCTTGTTGATTTGTGTTTAAGCAGATGACCAATACACTTAGATGGATCTGGACTGAAATTTATTTGGTCAGTGGAAAGGTATGTAAGATCTTATACTAAAATAGCCAATAAGCAAGGGCATAGTCACCATGGGCCAGATTTGCCAGACTGGTGTTCTAAAAGAGCATCATTGAAGACTTATTTTAAATGTTTAAGAGATCACTCTTTGGCTTACATGATTTAAAGCAGTGGACAGTCAAAGCAGAATATAATGAGCACTTTTGAATTGTCTTAATGTATTTGCAATTTCTTTCTGATTATATGTCCAAGATAAAAAAAAAAATTAAAAAAAAGAGACATGAGCAGGCCACAAAAAGCTTGTGACAAGAAGAGAAAAAAGAATGGTCACAATGAAAAGCAAAAACCATTAGGGCTCAGAATAATATTGTTAACAGCACCAGCACCAGGAGGAAGAAACCAATTCAGAAAAGGAGAAGGCACAGTCATGGACAAAAGAAGCACAGGCAACAGAAAGGAAAAAAAAAAAAAAAAAAACAACAAAAAAACCCAAAAGCAATTCATTTTATGTATTTCTTAATTGTACATGAAAAACCCACATGACTAAATGCATGCCTTGGAAATGGAAGCACATTTGATCTTAATGTTACCAGATTCAAATGGAAGTTGATCAAGTGTTACTAAGTGTGCAGATACGATGTGTAGACAATAAAAGTGCAAGCAGAATTTAACAAAGTGCTCCAGAATTAGTTTTTAAAAGTATTCTCTCATAAAATTAATGAAAAAATATCAAAGACTATGGATTTTTTGGTCCTACTTTGTGTTGCTTCAAATTCCAAATTAATTTATTGCAAATTTTAAGACTTTTAAGGGTACAGTTAGAACTGGAGATCTTTTTTCATGTTAAGGATCACATTAAAACCAAATCTTACTCCAGCAGCATGTTCAAGCTAGTTCATTATTTCCTCAGATGAAAATGCAGCAGCTCAGATACAATTTTCCCTAAGGACTGAAAGCATACTAAAGGCAATAACAACCAAAATGAAAAACAGCCCTTCTTGGGAATAGAATAATTATATTTCTAAACCATTCTTCACCCATTTAAACAAAATGCATTACAATGTTCTGCAGCCTCCACAGAACTAGCTGATTCATACGTATACACATGTACATATGTATGTTTTAAATTCCCACAGTTTATTAATTTTGCCCCAGTAATTTGTCTCTTTTTTGACTCTGAGTTCCACAGAGTCCAAATACACCCCTCAGAGCATCTGTCTTTCAAAGCTGGGACAACACATAATATCCAGCTGTCACTGACACTGACACTTATATACAGGTAATAAATAATACAAATAATGAATAATATGAATAAGAGGCAGGGAAGATTTGGGAGGATAAATTTACCCTTCAGAGGTTATGTACAAGACCCGATTAAATATCTAACAGAGTCAATTTTAGGAGCAGTGACTATGACATATTTTAATTATTAGCTTTACAGGAGTCATCAATTATAGCTTGAGATACAAATCGTCTACTGCTAAAAGCTAATAATGGGGCAGGCACTATACATCCTTAAATATCTCTTTTTTAGAAACAATTCTCTGGCATGTAACACAGTTCCCTAATCCATTGTATGTATTCCGTTTGCCAAACCCAGTAATAAAATATGCAAAAAAAATCTACAGAGGCAGCAGACATTCTTGACAGCACAGTGAAAACTTGTGGAGGTGGTTACAACAGTTTTGTCTGCTGATGTGGCAGCTGGGTCATTGCAGGTGTGGGTCAAAGGAGGACAGAGCTTCTTCTGAATATGAAGTTGCTCAAAGACAACAGTTGTTGGCCCAGGCCTAATGGGAGAAAAGAAAGAATCTTAACCTGAATCTTGGCCAGGCCTGCATCTTTTCTCTGGATCTTGCATCTCTAAAGAAAGAGACACTGTATACCCAGGTTACTAAGGCCTAAGAACTACTGAAAGTTGGAGGTAACTTGGAAATGGGAGCATTTAAAATAGTTATATTATGTTTGCCCAATTATCCCATCATCACAAAAACCAAACAATATTAAATGTAGCAGCAATTTTAATTTAGTATCTTAAAATATATAAAATCAGATAGACTTTAAATATTGACAATATAATCTGGTTAAAATAAGGGATAATTCGGTTCCAATAATAGCACGTAAGTGAATAATAACCACAGGGTACGGAGTGCAAGGTCCCTGGACCCCTGCCACCTCACGTACCAGCTTGCCAAATGAAAATTCCCTCTTTTATGCCCCATGTTGATACCATCTCCTCCCATTTTTGATTCATCACACTTCTACCTCCACCGTCATCATCACCTTTCCCGCGCACGCTCCACCACTCCTTTAGGTGGTCTCACCACTCTTTGGGGGTCGTCTCTGATGAGGCCTCTCCTCTTCCTTGGTGTCCTTTGATTCACCTTTGGGTTACATAGGCACACCAAGCTGGTATAATGTAAGCCAAAACTATCATAATGTAAGCCAATATTATATTTAAGCATCAAAGCAATAAATCTCATATAATTAACATTTTCCTGGGACCCAAGCAGATTTTCCCTTCTTTCTGTTAATTTTTTAGTAACTATTATCTCTTGCTTTTTCCTGCCTTGAACATCTGCAGGGAAAAAGGGGGGGGGGGGGGGGGTGGGGGGGGGTGGAACCCCTCCTCTCCCTTTCTTGGCATTACACCTTTTAACTGTTTTATTATTTCCAATATTAACTACTGTATCAATATCGAATACTGTTTCAATTTTGTCAGCATGAATCATACCTATTTACCACAGTTTTTAAATCATACATTAACTCAGCTCCTGTGGTGATGGATGCTAAATTTGGGGTTTCCCAAATGGTTTGTCCCTGTTTAGCTGCCCCAATGGGTCTGGTCTGCCCCTGGGTATCCACTCCCTGCCCCTTTGGATCTATCCCTCCAATGGTAACACCCCCGGGACGGATGTGGGTGGAAATCGGGTGCTGGAGTTCTTGGATGCACCCCCTGAGAGAGGAATAAAGATCCCTGAAAATGTACTGTCTGGGGCTATTTCTTCAGGCCTTTCTCGGAGAAGTCGGGACCCTAGAGAGCGGAGCCTCTCTGCTTTCTATGGAGCAAGGACTGGTGGCAGCTTGAGAGCAGCTGCGCCGAGGCGTGCAGCTGGGGACGGGGCTGCCCGGACCCCGCTGGGCTTGAGACAAGCTCTGTAGGAAAACCAAAGCATTGCTTTACTTACATTGCAGTGCTTGCCACATACATGCTTTGCTAAAAGGGCAAAAAATTATTGTCGTGCAACAGGAAATAGATGCTGAAATGCTATATACACATGTCTGGAGTCTGAATTCTGGATTTTGAGAGAGTTAACCAAACAGACCTGTGTTAAGAGCATGCAATCTTGTGTTAAGAACTGCACGTCAGAGAGCCGCAGTCTAACTTTTCCACTTGGCTTCCAGATCGCATATCATTTTGGGCTTGATCCCTCTATGGGTCATTCACTTAAGATCTGGACTCAGTGATCCTGCTGGGTCCCTTCCAACTCAGAATATTCCATGATTTCTGATTGTGATTTCATGCCATCACGTCTCAGATCACAGAGCATTGACACAGCTGATTCTGTTAGAAGCACATGTCACACATGCAGCATGGGGTACAGTTTCATGGCACCATACTCCTCCCTGGTGTAGGGATTTTGGAATCATTGGTGACCCTTCTATCCCCATCCTCAGGCATGAGAGACTGAGTTGTGCTGTTTGCCTCTGTCAGAAGAGGATTGTGCTCATTCTCTCTGTCTTCAGGCCTAGAAAATCTGCTCTGGACTGGTTTGGGCTGGGTCAGAACAGATTTTACTCACAGGGGCCTCAGTCTCAGGAGATTTATCCTTAGGATACAACCTTTTCTTACAGGCTGGATTATTGCAGCTAGACAAAAATAAGGGAACCAAAATTAACTACAAGCAAATTCTGAGTCAGATTTTTTATTTCCAGAGATGTGATTTGCTATGGTTTTCACATTTAAATATAAGCATTAGAAATCAGCATCTCTGATCATTGGGATGCCTGAGATTAGTTGTGAAGCCAGTATCTTCTCTCTTTCTATAAACAGATCATCTTCTAAATGAATATTTGTAATTGTATGTAATATTTGTTCTGTGGAGATTTTTAATTGCTTGACAATTGCTGAACAATACAGATTTAAACTTTGATATTATATATT
This sequence comes from Sitta carolinensis, assembly GCA_032173965.1. Lineage (NCBI taxonomy): Eukaryota > Metazoa > Chordata > Aves > Passeriformes > Sittidae > Sitta > Sitta carolinensis. The sequence continues at coordinate 73,874,209 of CM063313.1, read as the reverse complement.
TTACGATTAAATTAAAAGAAAGTGTACCAGAAAGCATCCCAATGAAAAATTAATTTTATTAATTCTACATGAATTTTTGGTTTAGTTCACAAGTACAAATTAAAAAAAAAAAAAAAATCAAAGCCTAATGAATTTCTCAGAAGACTTGTGTGTTTCATTTCTGCAGTCTAAGTAGTCAGGAAATAAGGCAATTTAGAGTGCAGAAACAAAGTTTCTAAAAATAACAAATTTAATTTTTAAAAAAACAAACTAGGAAGAGATTTTATATGCTTCAAGCAAAAGAAAAAAGATAGTAGCAATTTATGAATATCTTCAAGGCATGCAAACTACTTTAAACTTATCTGCTTTTGTTGCTGAGATTATAAATAATTTCCAGAAAGAAGGTAAGAGTTACTAACTTCTAAACACAGAAGTTGTTACTATAGGAATTTTGTCAACTTGGAGTAACATCCTTAGAGGAAAAGAGGTTTCATGAGTTGAGTATTTTGAATTTGGTTACGTCAAAGAAAATGTTCAGCTTCAGACTCTTCTTCCTGAAACTGTGATGATACTGATAGGTAATTTCATTCAAAAGAAACTAAGAAAATAAACTCATTGGTAAGATCTTTTTATTTAAAATTGAATTGCAGTGTTTTCTAAATGTACATACTCTCTTGGGTTTGGAGAAGGTTTTGCAAAATATTCTTTCACACTGTGTCTCAAAATGGACTGCCCACTCTATTTCTTCAGGATTGTTCTCTTCCTGCTGTCTAGCATGAAGTTTTATTTTTCTACAGACACACTTTTGTCACAGAGTATATGTCACAAGATTACCCATTGTGGGATCTTTCTTTACTCAGACATGAGCTTTATGAAGTTTTCACTGGATAAGTTAAAAGCTGTTATCAATTCCTCACTATTGGGAGCCGTAGAAGTGCTGCTGCTGTTTCATGCAAAGGGATAGGTAAGCATTAGTGGTGGTGAAAATGCCTTGAGCCTCGGTGTCTGCAGTCAGATCTCCATTCCCACAACCCTCTGCTCATGCAGAGGTCTCCTCTGTGGTAAACCTACAGCTGTGAGGCTGCATTCATGACATGGAACAACACAGTCCAAAGCACTTTTATTTACAGCTATGTAATTTAAATGATAGTATTATTAGTTTGTATTCCAGAATTCTTTTACTGCTTATCTGCTTATTCTCTAAAGAATCTGCAGCAGCTCAAGGGACTCATGATAACTTCACAGGGTCATTACCTAAGTAGAAGAGGATAAATACATTAAATAAACAGCATGAAACAAAACTTATCAATGCCTGAGGATTTGCACGTTCTAATGCTTCAAGCGCCTTCCAAAGTATTTCACTCAAGCAATGCGAGAAAAAATGCATTTTAAAATTAATTATGTGCATGTCAGTTGTGTCATACTCTTGCGAATGTAACTGATATCTGTTAGGTGATCTCCTGCACCAGGCTCAAAAGGTCCTGCTATCCTAATGTCTTGCTCCTGACTATCATTCAGACCTTTGGGCATGATGGAGCCCTTTGATGTCTGACACGGAAATTTTCCAACAGCATTTGGTCTCATCCTTCTCTCAAAGAGCTGAAAATTTGCTCTAACCCTGGAACATGAGACTGAATATTCTCCTTCAGAAAAGTATCATCAATTATTACATCTGCAGAATGTCCAATTCCTTCTAACTGAAGGACTGAAATTGGCTTTGAACTAAAATAGTTCAGAAAGGTTAAACAGTTGCAATCACTCTGCATGGCCGAATAGGATAACTTACTGCAGTATATATAGGATCCTCTCCTCAAAGAACTCCTTTGCTGCCAGAGAGGCTTTCCACAGGAAACATCAACCATATTGAACTTCCCACTCTAAATAACCCCACATAAGAGCTCCGTAAATCGCAGAACAGCCCCATGAACTCACAGTCCACATTTTGCAGGCACATAAGTTTGTGCAGCTGACAGGTTGTATTAAGCCTCTGAGGGGCTGTGTACATGAATCAGGGACTAAGCAAAATCAGAGAACTGAATTTAGATTGAAATTGGTTTTTAAATTACCCAGGGTAATTCAGAGGTCACTCACTCTTCCATGCCAAAACATCGTACTTCTCATTCTGGCAAAGCATGGGGGATAATTTATTACAGAGTATTTTAATTTATTGCACAGACTGTTTCTAAACATTTTAAAAATTAAGCTTTAATAATTAATTCACCTCTATGATATGTTTTATCTGTCTCTCCTGAACTTGTCTAATATTTTAAATTCTACTCAGCTTTTTTACTTTTACTTAGGGATTTGTAACTGTGACAAAGAACAGTAGACCTCGAAATAAGGAAAATAAAAATAGCCATAGAAGAAGCTGCTGCAATCTACTGTTGAAAACGTGCAAGTGTGTGTTGCCTATAATTTATCAGCAGCACAGTCTGGAGAAATGGTTACATTCAAAAACCTTAGACATATCTGGATTTCAGAGGAGATTTCTTCAAATGCCAGATGCTGATGTTATTTTAGATTTTAAAATGGTCTCATGTTTCAATAAAGGTTGATAATGGACTATCACTGCAGTGTTAGACATTCCCTGTGCTTTGTGCAACTGAAAGGATCTCAAAGCACGTCAGGAAGGTCCTGGTATCAGACTACTCATTTCTCCCTTGATTTCTTTCTCTAATGATCCATGTAGCCAAGACACGCTCATTAATGAACAGAAGCCTCTGTTATGAGAGCACTTAGTGTCCTTTTGTCTCTGTACTCACTGGGAAATTTTCTGAGTGAATTAGTCTAATTAGTCTCGATTTTATCACTTTTGCTGTCAGCCTGTTCATATGTTGGATTTGGTCACCAATGGAGGTGAAAGGTGTCTGCAGTCAGGCTGCTGCTGCTCTGCTCATTTGTTTATGCTGTTCCTCTCTTCCTCACACAAGAGCCTTGCAATAAACACTTGCCAAAGCCTCCTATCCATGCATCTGAGTTATTCTCATGAAAATATCTCAACTGCTTGACAACTGTTGGATACAAAGCACAATATTTGCCTGAAATCTTATGTAATATTGGTCATGTCACTGACACTCTCTCCTCATGGTATTGGGTATCTGAGATTAAGTGGGGGATTAAGTTTATATTGGTCTGTTTGGTCTTGCAAGCTCACTGAAGAGAGGATATTCACAATCTCCTTCTACAGCCTTGCCCTCACATAAGGCTTGTAGGATGTGCCACATTCTCCCTCTTCCCATCTGTTTCAAACCCTTGCTTTTCTCTAACAAGAGTCCTCCCTCCTCCTTAGGAATTTAATTCTCTTCCTGTATTTTTTTTAATAAATTGTCTTTGGAGAGGAGTGTCAATTTTGTCAATGTGACAGTTTATTATTTTGTGTATTTACCAATTATCCTCCTTCCCCCAATCACCTTAGAATTATTAAATGTCTTTCAGAGAAAAAAATTAGGTAATTGAGAAAATTAATGTGTAAAGGTATTAAATAAGTCATTCAAGATCACAGAGTTCATCCAATCACATTAAGGTTTACTGAATATCAGGTAGTTCCAGAAAATATTACTCTTCTGCTGTAAGTAATAAATGTCCAAGAGCCTGCAGTCCTGAGAAGTTACTTTAGAAACTGAAACAGAAAACCAGATTTAATTGTTGTTTCTCTCATGCTCCTTTGAAGACCTACAATGAGTACAGCTTATGTACACAAACTTAAGTCAAAGCTAACATAACCAACTATATAAAAAAGAATATAACTGACACAATCTATATGTGACCTTTCTTAGGATAGAGAGGTCTGCACTTAGAAAAGAACTTGATAAGCTGTTTCAGGCTGTAAGTTTGAAATAGATTTTATATTTTGGGGCTATTTATTCCTCATGACAGTTTAAGCTTTTAGTTCTGTTTTTCTGTCCATAAAACAGAGATAAATACAATTATTCTTTCTTGAGAAGCTTTGTGAGTTCCTGGGAGAAAAAATATAAACCCCAGAAATTATTAATCCATTAAATACCATTTTTATTTAAATTCTGAGACTACTGGTCAGTTCATTCCCAGGGTTATTCCTTCTTACCTAATTACATGTTTACCTGAGTGAAAGAAGAGTTGTTTACCCTAAGGACACTACTGAAGTTACAATAGCCTGTAAGCTAGGCACATAATTAGGCAGTTTTAAATTACATAAACAATATGCTATTTGGTGTCAAATAATTATGGTCTTATCATTTCCCCAGTACAGAGAGAGAGCTTAGAAAGTAGAAAAAGTTCTCAGAAATAACCTTGATGTGATGTGGTACAGCAACCCTCCAGAAGAAAGGGTTAGTGACAGAAGAAGTGAGGCATGAGCATCCATCTCCCAACCTGTGCAATGTCATGAAGATCTGCCTTAGGGCAGACAACGAAGAACCAGCTTCTCATACTTCTTCCCAAACCTCTACCCCTGGCAGCAAGACTGTTCCAGTCCTGCCCTGTCACAGAGAGATACTGCACTAATTTCCCAGCTTCCTCCACCCACCACACTGCTTCCATTCTTTGGCTCAGCTTCATTCAGAGTTAGTGAGGGCAAGCAGGAATCACATAGGGATATTGCTGCCACACAAAACATCAAGAATTACATCATTGCATCATGCTGCAATTTGTGTCAAAAATTCTGAATGGTGTCTTTAGGAAGTGATCTTTTTTCACAAATTCAGGCTGTAATCTTTGCAAAATAAAAATCTTTCTGTGTCTATAATTTTGCTGAACTAGGAACAATTTGTCCAACTACACTCAGTTTTAATACTTCTTACTGAGCTGCCAAACATGTTTATTTGATCACTGTAATCCCATCCGATGCATCATATATCATCTGATTATGCCAAGAAGAGACTGAAGTAGTCCTTCTTCCAAGGTTACATCATATGCTGGTAATGATTCAGAAGGTACCACAACTCAGCATGTTTTTCCCTGCCTTCAGCATGGAATGTGTAGGAGAGAGGCTATTTGGATATGGTTCACAGCAGACTACAGAGGCTGACAGTGTTTTAACAGGAAAAAAAAAATCTTATTGTTGTTTTGCAATTTGTTCTGTTTGGCTCTCACTTAGTGGATGAGATTTAACTTCACCTTGTTGCAAATAGAACCATTATCCATTTTGACACTGCATGGATTTATAAATGTGCTGTGACCTCTTGTGGTGCAAAAAAATATTACACATATCAACCATGTGTCATGCTGTCTATACAACCTGCAATCGATATAAAGCCCATCTGCCGGGCTGGTTAGATTTCTGTTAGCCAAAAAATAACTCTTGTCTGAGAAATTCTCATTAATGATGAATTTATTTTCAGTCATTTAATAAGTGCGTGTATTTTGGATAACTCTTAATTACTAGCTAATTCAATTTTCATTAACTCAACTTATCCTTAGCTTATTTTCTTTTCATTTCCGATTATGACTCTCAAATTCCACATTCAGCAGTTATGTAAAGAAGATATTAGTGAAAATGTCACTTCATACTTGTCATTAATAATGTTTGTCACTGAAGAAATTGATTAGCAAGCAACTTTGTTAATCAATCTGATTGTACACACAGGAGACGTAATACAAGCATGCCAAGAGCAAATGTATAAAAGAAATGCAACTCTTTGCAAAATTAGTCACTGGATGTTATATATCTATGTAGATACTGGCTTTCCTTAACGAGCAGAGGAAATTACAAATTGACTGTTACTGTATGTAGTTGCTTTCTATAACCATACATAAATCTTTAAAAGAAAAAGGAGGTGGGGAGAAAGGAAAAAAGTGGTATTTAAAAAAAAAAAATCTGAATTTTTGTGCTTCCTATTGTATATTACTTGTGGCCATGACAACCAATGATAGCAGCAAGACTGCAATGCCTCTGCAGTCTCACCACAGCAGCAGCAGCCTGCTGATGTGCTGCATGCAGTGCACCCAAAGGATAGAGTCCCACATGGGCACCTGCCACTGGGTGTCTGCAGCAGAAATGCTGATTCAATAAATATGCTGCAGCTGAAACCAGAAACAACTTTGTTTCTGCTTTTGATGTAGCCCAAGTTGTTCAGCTCCCTGAATGACACCTTGCAGGATTAGTCTACTTGCAATTTTAAAGCTGGTAGAAGTCTAAGGATACCACAATGTCAATTTTTATCCCTATTTATAATAGTGTCTTCTTATTACTTGAAATACACAGTGATGTCTAAGAACACTTTCAGAAATGGTTTAACAAGTAATTAGCATTAACATCATTGCAAGAAGGATCTAAATTTGATTAAACTTAAAAACATTCTCACCTTTCCTACTTGCAGTACAGTATTTTTCAAGATATTTATTCAGAGATGTGAAGTGGTTTAGATTTTCTTTCCCTTTTTTATCTATATTTCCATACTTTCTTTTTTACTGCACTTAGTTAAACACATATCAAATGCTGACTGCTTTCCTGTGTCAGTTGTGGTTCCTGATTTAGTTAAAATTAGTTTCAGGAAGACATCTCAATTGTACTGGCAATGTACAGTCCTTTACCTTTCAATTCTGTGTAAAGGTTTTATTTATCAGAAAGGTGGAAAGCCAGAGGTCTTAAAAATCCAGCTTATCAAGAAGCCATTAAAATTGAAAATGGAAAAAAACCCTCAACTTTTTGATGGTAAAGCATCATTTGACGTGTGTATATAAAGAACACCTTTAAGGAAGAAACACTTCAGAGTAAGAAAATCCAAAGTCTGGTTGAAGTTTACGTATATTGTGTAAATTTGAATGAATTAATTATTCATTAATTAATGAGGACTGTGGGTCCTCAGCTTTCATTAAGGACATATAGCATAATTACAGTCTTGCTTTGGAACTTTTGGGGGGGACTTTCGCAAGACTAAAGAGAAAAATAGAACTCCCCAAAGTTATTACATCTTAAGGCACCACAAGTCATGGAAAAGGAATGGGAATGGGAGGCGAGGCGAGGCGAGGCAAGGCAATATGATGATGATATCATGCCCATTTTGAAGGACAGAATAATCTTCAGCTTTCTATGGCTCAATGGTGAATGCTGAATGGTGGCTTTACAGATCAAAATAAGAGCTGCGTGAAAAACACATAAAGCCTGCAAAAATGACAAGAGAACTAATTACTTCTTTATATCCATTGTTATAGGAAACGAACATGATTCTGAAAACTTCGAAAAGCCAATCAGAATTTTAAAAGTTAGAATGGTTGGACTCCTTCAAGTGACTAGAGAAAATAAATTTACTGCTTTTTTTGGAAAAGCAGGCACTAAATACACTGCAGATTAATGTAACTGAAGATGCAACAAGAGGAGGTTGAAGGAATATGGGGAACCAAAGCAAGGGCTCCAAGTAAGACCCCTGAGCCAAGTGCAGAAAGAATAGTCTAATTTACTGTGACAGATGTAAGTGACACAGAGAATTTTGGTTGTAACTAGGGAAATAATGGATATCTTCTATTATAAACATCTTGGGATATTTTTTTTCAGCCTCAGATCTGAGCCTGTAAACACAGACAAGTGAGAGAATTTGTTCTTGTAATAAAAGTTTCAGTATCTGACTTTCTATTCAACAATTTCCAGTTAGACGGGAATGGCAGCAAAAGATCATATGCATCAAAAAACAGCATAAAATATCCCCAAGTATTTTAAATAAACTTTTTTCTTTTTCTTTGACATTTTTGAACTCTCTGGGCCACTATCCTTGAGTGGTGACTAGTATGAATCCTTCAGAAGTATAACTACTCCTGCGCATCTCTTTTCCACAGCCTTCCTTTTCTTCAGAAAAATACCATATCCCCGTGATACCTCTCCGCATTTCTTAAGTTCTCCAGAAAGTTTCAGTGCACAATTTTGTCTCCCCACCTGACTCTCCTGCCCTACAGCTCCGTTTGTGACTTGCAGCTTCTTGCAGACATAAGTGCCAGCGCACAGAAGGGTCCAGCTGGCACTGCTGCCACAAGTCACCATCACACTCCCCACGTCACTCCAGGTGCTGCAGCCCTCAGTACCCAGAAGCCTGAAGAGCTATTACAAGACAGAAAGAACAGCTGGGGCAAGACAGAGGTTGACCTCCTGACAAACTGGTCCTGAGCTGTGGATTACTCTGCTTTCCTTTCCCTTATTATTGATAGTGCAATGAAGTGGGTTTTCCTTGTCATAGTACATAATAGATGCTGGGTTTCACTTGTCCAATAACCATGAACTTTGAAAACCTTGAAGTGATGGGAGCTAACTCTATAAAATTCTAATGGCAGAAGGCTTCGTGCAGACGATGGGATCAACCCATGAGACTTGATTTGTCTCTCACTTTTTTTTTTTAATGCCAGTTTTCATCTTCTTCAGATTCACAGCAATTAACATGAGAGTAGATGCAAGACTTTCATGGGAGATATTCTGCAGCTTTCAGTTTTGTTCACCTGTATGTCAGTGACAGAAACTCTCACACCTTTCAGTTTCATGAGGACTGCGTTCTTCTGTCCTTTTTTTTGCTGTTCATCTGACACACAAAAATTCAGAAAGTAAATTAATTTCCTAATTCTATATTTTAAACAGAAGAAAGAGGGTATATTTCACTTCAAGGAGGCTCCCTGGTATATAATAATTTTTTTTAAATATGAAAAAGAAATCTCTGGAAAGATACAGACTAGTTTGGCCTGCAGAATTATACATGCTACTAAGAAGAGCAACTTCTTGCAGAATCTCTGGGAGATGCCTTTTATTGTAAACACAATTTTCATAAGAAGAAGTCGAACTCAGACCTAATAACCAGCTGTTGGCCCTGATGGGCCTCTCTGAGAGAGTTTTCAAAAGCTTGGAAAATGGACAAAAGTACTAAAACATGTGTTGATCTTTCAAGCCTGAGCTAAACACCATAGGAGAGAAATTTCAGACCTCACAAAATGAGCAAAACCTGTACAGCAAAAAAAAAAATGAACACTAAATGATTATTCATTATTCCTGGAAATCATCTACCTTTCTGTAATGTTTACTAACCTTATAAGAACTTGTACGTGCACTTCTCCTGCCACAGTAAGTTTTCAATTTAATTCAGCATCAATATATTCTGGAAATCTTAAGGTATCTTCCCATTAAATTAAATTAATATGGCATAAATCTCTGGATACTATTTTGACTGCAAAAGATTCTACCTCTAGCTGTCTATTTTTCATATATAATCTTATAAGATTAAATTTTCTGTGTATAAGTCATGCTGAAATGTGAATATCCTTCTAAATGTTTGAGTAAAATTAATTCAGTCTTCATGAACACATGCTACAAAAACTATGTTCTGTATCTATAAGCATACACAGAGAGGTACTTTATTCTTCATGGCTTACTCCTCAAAGTAGATTACTCAGTATTGTTTGAACTTCAAACTTGACAGGTCTGAAAATTGTTCTTCCAGAAATTGTTCTTCCAGAGATGAGTGGGGACAGCACACCTTTATATCCCTCAGTACAAATATGAGATAGCAGAATTTCTCTTGCTTAAACCTCCCATAAAATATCGGAGTTTACTTCAGCCAAAATGCTTTTAATGAAAGGTGAAGAGATATAGCAGAATAGAAGGTTTAGCAACACCTAATCCTAGATTTCTTTCACTCTGTTAAAAAAAAAAAGGCAACCCCCCCTAGTTTTGTAGTTCTAAGTGCTCATATAAGCCATCAACACAACTCTTACTGTGCTGTTTCTCTCTGTAGTAGTTACCTTACACAACAACCCTGAAGAAAGACTTAAGAAGAAAAATGAAAAAAACCAGAATAATTCTGGGATTTGTGCAAAAAACCCAAACATAAACATAAATAAAGTCTTAAATACGGTTGGAATATTTCCTTAAAATTTTAGAGAAAGAAGCTGTAATTTGGATTAATCCTATGTGTTCACCAATCCACAGAATCATTCTTTCTTCTAACAGATGAGTTTTCAAAAAGGTGTCCTGGTGCTCTTAGTAACAGATAGTGCAGGTATGAGGATAAATAGTTCAAATAGTTTATCAGGAAACACCACAAATAAAAGCAAGTTAAAATCTATATAAAGAGAGTAATGCATTTAATACTGCTCTGCCAATTACATCACCAATGACTTTTTTCCAGCTTTCATTTAGAATTTCAGGAATATGAGTAGTATAGATAATAAACTCATAACATGAGCAAATAGGGCAAAAGAATTCAAGTGCTGAAATGAAAGCACATTAACAAGTTGACCATATTCTACTACTTATGTAAAGGTGTATCTATAGTTTTCATAAAATTAGTTAGCATTTTTCATTATTGATGGCTATGACATATAATGGATAATTGTTGGCAATTTTAGAAATTTCACAGTCCTGGCTAACCAGTTTTTTTGAATGTAAGTGCAATTTCTGTCCCATGTCATAGATGGTTTTAAATAAAATAGACCCTTCAATATGAAGTAAGGTGGAGATGTGTTCTGGATTCATCAAAGCACTGTTCAAACAAATTTAAAGAGTTACTAAGATTTCTACTGTAGAAACAAATGGAAGATTAATTCATGAAGCTCTATCCTGGGTGTCTTGTGGGTTTACAGTAGATTTATTAAATCATGTATATTACAGTTTTTAAATTCTAAGTGGGTAAAACAGCCTGTTTGAGAAGTGAGGTTCTCTCCTTGATAAAGTATGTTGAATTATTACTGATGTTTTGTGCTAAGGTTTTATGCAAAGGTTCATAAGGTTTTATGAAAAATTGTCTGAATTAACATCAAAGTGTTTATTGAGATGGTATAATGAAACCTGTTTGTAGTCTGGTTTCAGGCTGGAATTTTCTGATTTTCCGAAATTCTGGTTTTCTGATGCTTTGGTTTTCTGAAATTCTTTTCTCAGGGAATGAACATAAACACCAGAAATGTTTTTGTTACAATATCTAAGTTGTACATTCCTTCTGGGAGGAGGGATTCTCTCTTGATGTCTCTTCTGGTTTGACCAATGTGGATGAAGAGGTTTGTCTTTCTCTCACCAAGAACAGTGGTCTGTGGAGAATGGTATGTAAGGGGAGGCGATCTCTAACGGAGGGACTTTAACGCAGCCTTGACAAAAATCACAAAAGGAGTCCGTGTCATGTGTTATCCCACAGTGACACCTGTTCTGTTCATCTTTTAAAAGTTTGTGTAATATCAACCACTAATGGACATAGTGATTTTTGTTTCTATTATGTCAGTGAACACAGCCATACAAAATGATGGCTGAGGAGGTAGGATTGCTTTTCGTGGTTGGAAAAATAGTGAAATTGTTCTTGCAACTATTTTTTTTTCCTGTGGAAATAAGTGATGGCTCTCTCAGTTTTTGGCTAATGATTTGTGAGAATCTTATGTTCGTGGAAGTCACAGATTTACAGATCTCACAGGCAAAATTTAACCAGGCAATTACAATGCAAATTTCTCCAAATTTGCTTGTCATTGTGCTTTAATCTTTACTTTATCTGCTTTATCTTCCACCTTCTGTACAAGGAAAGAAATGCCACAAATCCTGCAAGGAAGAATGGAACCACAACCTCACACAAACCTTCCAAGTTCAGCACATTCTCTACCCCATCTTTATTATCCATATGCTGTAAGATGAAAAAAAATCAATCTTTCTTATAGTTAATTTCTCAATCTCCTTCTCTTGTCAATAGAGTGCTGTTATTATTTATAGCACAGTAACACCTAGATATCACAAGTGAGACAGGAAGTTTTGGTGTAATTTACCTCTCTAAAAAGAGATTACTAGCACTGATTCAACTGTTATGCTGTTTGGAAGATGCTCACCTGAGCTACTCTCTCCCATCAAGAAACACTTTTGCTGTGTTTTCCCATGCAGGCAATGATATTCAGATGTCCACAAAAAGATATTGGTTTAGACTGCTTCCTTTGTACAGATTCTCCACGGAAATCCATGTTATTCTGTGCATTTAAACCATAGCCAAAACTGGTCATTCAGCTCTCCCACACTGACAGCTGCAATAAGCTTTTTGATCTTGATATCTTTTTATACTAATTTTTGTAATGCCAGGACCAGTTGGGCAGGTCTTGAATACAACACCTCTCAACAAAATTAAAATCTCTTAATTATGCATGTTCCTGCACCTGGTGTCTAGATGACTAGATTCTCTAGTGCAAGAAGCAACAATAAAAAGAGAAATCTAATGGACTTCATGGAAACTCCAGATTAGGTCAAAAAAAAGAGAGAATCAAGACAACCACCAGAGTTTGGTGGGAGACAGTTCTCAGGACAAGGGGAAATTTCCATTTAGTGACCCAGATGAGCTCAAATGAGGCACAACAGTTTCCAGGACAATTAAAAGTGCCCTGTCTAGTGAGCATTGACAGATCAATACAGAGGCAGGAAAGTCTGGCTGGGAAGCACCCATGGCATGTCCCCATCTTCGCCAAACAGCACGTTATTTTCAGGCACCGCTATCAAAGAGAGAAAGAGCACACAGATATAACATTTCTGGGCACCCTTTTGCTTGACTGACCACTGTGTTTCTTCAGGCCAAAAGGCTAGGAAAAGGCAGCTGACATATAGAAGGATGAGGGAAAACTGAACTAGGGATATCCAGGTGAACAACTGCCTTGGAGCTACATGGGCTTCTTGGAGCAGGGTAGGCTAGTCCACATGTACAAAAGAGAGAAGCTTTCCAGCACCACAGGCACCAAAGGCAGGACAGGAGTTAAAGTGGTTCGTCAGGTGTAGGACACCATTGCCACAAACTGCAGCCCTAATCAAGAGAGCTCGGATTCAGAAGATGAGAAACCTTTTAGCAAAAGAAATTGAATGGTCTGAAATAAGTGATGCTGGAAGTAAATAGTATTATAGTAGAAAAAGAAAAAAATCAATCAAGAATTCATGACTGTCTGGTTCATCTCACTGGTCATTTGCTCTGCTTTCTTCTGAATGATCCCCTTCCTGGAGATGGAGCAAATGGTGCCACACCAGGCATGTCAATGAAGTCTGGGCCAGCACTTTTTCAGGGATAGCGTTGGCAAAGGCTTTCTTTTTATTTCTGACCTTACCTTCCTTTGCTTCACAGACATGCCTTGCTACTGCTGTTAACCAGAGGTAGTAATAATAGCATCAGCAGGAGCTGCAGTGGCAGCAAAATTTCCTTCAGAGTTGAGGTTTATAGTTTCCACTTGGACCAGTGTCATGGGTGTGTTAATAGAAATTTCATAGCTAGGGCTGATTTTGTGCAGATCAGCTCTAAAACAGACTTGCTTGTCCCTGACTCCCTGCAGCAGGGCCACACTGCCTCCAACACAAAGACACAGTAGAGCAGCACTGCTCTTAAAATGATTGCTAAAAATAGCAAGCTCTTGGGAAGGGAGTGTTTGGAGAAATGAGCTTTAATCTACATGTGAGTTTTGGTTAGTGTAAGCACTGTGCTAGGAATGCAGTATGGTGAACACAGTAGTTGGTCTAGGCAGCAGATCTTTTAAGCTGAATCAGTTCCACAGAAGAATTTCCCATGCTGACCTAGTTACCTGGACTGGGAAATGCAGAGCAGAAATGTCGCACTGCAGCTATGCTCCTCTTTTGTGGCAAGGGCTCTATTGGTGAAAAGCAAAGTGAGAGGGAGAAGTGTTTGCTTGGGAACCTACAGACCACTGGACTGTCCAGAAAACATAGATCAGGAGATAGAGGATCTGGATCAAGTCTATGAAGAGAGATGGGATCATAGTCTAAGAACTCTGGAAATTTGCTGTTGATATGCTGAGTTCCCACACCACAAGCTGCCTTTGGCTGCTGAGATCTGGAAGAATTTGTGAAAGATGTGAAAATGCTCTCCCTGTACTATCCTAGGAAAAACGGGGAGAAGGTCCAACAGTTTGAAGCAGATGAGGTGTTCATTAGCTGCCAAAGTGCCTCCACCTGAACTTGGGTGATGCTCATTTTCTAGCGCAGAGCAACTAGCTCAGAGTTGCTATGAGTGGTGCAGCACTGCCTGCACTGAAACATAACCTGGACTATGATCTAGTGTGTCATCAGTTGTTACTAGGCCAATTCAAGGACTGAAGAAGAAGGAAAGCCAAGGAAAAGAACCTGGTAATGGAGAGAGATATTGGTATTTCCTGGTGTAAAACAAAATTTCATTGTCAGGTCCAAAAATATTCAGTATTAGAACAGAAATGTATTGAGATTGGTTCTTTTAGTAAGTCACTTAAATGATATTGTACTTCTTAACATCAGATTGGAAAGGGAGAGAGACTCCTTCTGCTATGAAGTATGGGACATTTTTTAATACGCTTAGGTTTGTTGGTAACAAAAGCTTTTGCAAAGTTGCTAATCCCAAATTTTCAGTCCTAACTTTTCTCTTGTGAAAATCTGAGGGAATGCAAGTAGTTACTTCAGCTCTTATTTCTCATGTAGTCCTAGATGTCACATTTAAGGCCCCTTTTGTCCAATTCCTTTAGAATTGCTTGATCCCCTCCCCACCTCGGTCCTCTTCATATGGCTATATTTTATGTCAGTAAGTGGATTTAGCCCAATACGAGTAGATCTGTAAAAGAGATTAACTGCTTCTGAGTACCAAGTGTCCAGGACATGTATTTCACACAGGTGTGAAATGTGCACAGGCACCTTGAAACAGAATCATGAAGATGAATCACAGAGGTAGCACTGTTTTCCAGATTTAACCCACTACACAGACAGGAGAGAGGAATTCTAACTCAATGGAAGCTTATTTTTAGGAAATACTTTTATACTAAATATGGAAATCTACTCATAGTCAGATCAATTGTACCCTCAGAGTAAGAATCACAGTACAAACGTACAGCACAGTCCCTCTTGGTTCTTTTGTAAAACATTTATGAATATTGAATGAACTCTTCAGATATGCTTTGTAAAATTCTTATAGTCCTTTCCTCTCCAACATATCAACATGGGAAGAAAATAATCCTTGATTTCAAAATAACATTTAAGATTTTCTTCTCCACAGTCAGTGAAAGGGATATTAATTTATTTATTGCAAGATGAAAGCAAGTTCTGGTATCTCCCAATCAGCATTCTCTGCTTCAGAGGATTCTTGAAAAGCAGAATATTTTACAATTGCATGTTCTTTTGCAGTCATGTTGCCTGATATTCTCGCAGTTCCCACACAGACAAGGGGCTAAACTAAGGATTGGCACAACAGTGCATTACTGTTCACTGGCACAACAGTGCATTACTGTTATTTTTTAAATGCATAATGCATCTTAGTAGGCAGGTGATAAGAACACTCCTTAGTTTGTTTAGAGGACTTATTTGATTTTAGAAATTTTGATAATTGACTTGCCAGATAATAGGATACATGTATTATCAATGCAAATCTCCTTTATTCCTCAATAATGTTTTAAAAAGTAGATATGTGAGTCTATTCTCCTACACAAAAGTCTATTCAATACCATGAAAATGTCCACAGGTTTAGACCAATACTCTACTGGCATAATAAGTGAATAGGATCTCTAAGGTTTTATTCTGAGTTGATATATTGTAACAGACATTTTAACAATAGTATGCACTTAGTTAAACTGGCAGTCCAGTGGGTTTTTTTGCATTTTTGTAATGAAAATTCGTACCTGTCAACATCAGCATTTTCTGAACAAGACAGTATGGCAAACCATGGTCCCAAACTCAGGCCCCTTTGATGTTCCTGTTTACTGGGGAATGACCATGCCCCTGAGACTAAAATAACACATAGCACTATTTTTCCTGTAAAATAAAATCTGAGTGACTTTGCTTTGTCCTACACATCAGCCTGGTGGACTGTACATCATGGACATTGCACACACATTCATCCTTCATTCCCATTTTCCCTCTACAACAGTAAATCACATTTTTTAGTCTGTATTTCAACTGCCAAAAATACCCCAAAATGTATA
Source organism: Sitta carolinensis (assembly GCA_032173965.1). NCBI lineage: Eukaryota > Metazoa > Chordata > Aves > Passeriformes > Sittidae > Sitta > Sitta carolinensis. Next base: position 73,858,390 of record CM063313.1, on the reverse strand, counting down.
TGAAACCTTTTATAAATTACTTAATAAAGCTTTGCTTTCATAAATCTAATTCTACCTAAAGCTCCATGTGAAAGTAAAGATGCTTTGCAGTTCAGGTGAATGCATAGCTTTTCCTCTTACTTGATTTTACCAAGTTTTTCAGACTGCTTCAGAGTTGCTCAACAAAGAACACAACAGGAAGCCTCCCTATCTGTGAATTTTTATCTGGACTTTCCAGGCACCTCCTCGATACTTTTACTACACTCAGCACCTTCCTATTGCCCTTCCCTTTTCTTTTTCTTCTTCACAGTTATTTCCCTGTTACTTCCGATCTCCCTTCCTCCTTGACTCATGGACTGTCAGCACAGTTTTGGTTTGGAGCTGTCAAAGTGCTGAGAGGTCATCTCACAGGCACATCCTGACTGAGGCATCTGTCTCTTAAAATGATCTTAAAATCATTCCTGCCTCTTAAAATGGATGGGGCTCTGAATTATGACTGTTCCTCCCTCAGTGCACATAGAGCACTGGATCCTCTTCTCTAGTTAGCTTCCACGACACAGTTCACTGGAGCTAGCATGGAGACACACCAGCACCACACCAAGGTGCGGGGAACTGCCTCAGCACGGGGTCTGCTGAAGGCAGAACCATTGAGCCGCTCGCTCAAAGTGAAGCACAGTCTGCCACAGCCAGGGATTGGGCAAAGGATGAAGAGGAGGCTCTTTATTTGAGATTCCAGCAGGAACAGGCTTATTGAGAAGGAATATCCCTGGAAGGGATCAGGGACAAAGAGCCCCGAGCACGACTGTGCAAGGGTTTAAATACTGATACAAATCAGGGGGTGGATACAATCAAGCAGCCAATGTAAAGTTCTCAGGGGAGGGAGGAGGAGGTGAATGACAAGTAAAGTGTGCCAATGGGAATATACAGAGGACGGGAGAGGATCACATGGGCCAGTGGGGTGTTGTGGTTTAGGGGAATTCCAAAGGGACTGGAATGTTCAGGGATTGGCCCAGGTCAGGATTGACATAAAGGGTGCTAGACTAATGGGCTGGGTTTCAGTGATGGGCAGGAGAGAGGGGTAGGGTTGCAGTGATGGACAGGGAGGAACTAGAAAAAGGGAGGGGGTATAAGGAGGCTCAAGGGAAGATACAACCTTAGGGGCAAAGCAACTGGGGAGGAACAAGGGCATACGTGGAACAAACCATTTAACAACCCAACATTCAACAATCAGTAAATGCAATACAATGATGGATAAAAACACACACCGTAACACTTCTGATTTGCACAAAACCTCAGCAGCTGCACGCTCTGAAACATTAGGTTTGATTTACAGTACATAACTGAAGAGAGAAGTTTTTAGAGGGGATAGACAAAGACACATAATTACTACATAAAAATGTATCGCTTTTTAAACCAAACTGTAAACCACTTAACATTTTTAGTTTAAAAAATATCTCAATATTCATGGTTTTATTAATAAGAATGATTAAAGAAAAATGTGAATAAGAAATTATTCAAAACTTTTCAGTTTGGTATAATTAAATTCTATTCTAATGGTAGTTATTGTTATTTCTGAACAGATTATAAAGAAATTATTCATAAGAAATGTAGATGACAGGTGCTTGAATGGAAATGATTTTCCAATTTGATAAATAGAATAAGAGAATGTTCAGACAGAAAATGTATCTACTTCATTGATACTGTCAGTTTATTTTTCTAAAATTTTCTTCTTCAAATAGGAAGGAGAAGATATTTTCATCTTTGCTTTATTCCAAATTTTGTTCTTGAGAGCAATCAAGTTATCTTTCACAGCTTAGTTAGAAAGGCTTAGAGTAATTAACAGAAATATAATTGAAGAAAACTGTACCTTCTTAAGTGTTACATTTGCACTGAGACATTCTTCATTCTGGGCTACTGGAAAATTCATATAATCTTGTCTTGTTTTAGGACAAATCTGGGAGAAAACCTCAAAAAGGGGATCCCTCCAAAAAGCAAACCCACACAGTCTCTCCCCCCAACCAGTTCAGGAAGGATTCCTTGGAGAGAAGTGGAAAGAACCTGTTTATTTAACAGGCACAGCACCCCCAGCACACCAAATGAACAATACCAGATGACAACACTCTTTCACCACTCTGAAAAAGATGACCAATTCAGCAAGTCTCTCTTGGGAGTGCTCGCTCTGTTGTCAGTCCCTCCGGCTCTGGGGAAGGCTGCTGCAGGACACAAGGGGCAAACTCTGGGTGTTTCCCAGGTCCCAGTCCAGAGCAGGTTTGAGGAGCTCCAAAAAAAGAAAAGGGAAAAAAAAGCAAAGCAAGAGCAAATCAGGAGCAAAAGCAGAAGCCAGAGCTAGAGCCAAGCAAAAATAGCCAAGCAAAAGAACAAAAGCCACACTAGGTACTGCCCGGACTCTGTGTCCTGCCAGTCATGGGGGAGCAGGCTGAGAACAGAACCAAAGCAAAACATTTGCCCTTCAGAGCCAGTCTCAAAGGCACAGAACACAACATCCAGCATAGCAGAACACATGAATGGGGATACAAGCATCACCCTAGGACATTCTACCCTTTATCCCCATATTGTTTACATACTACCACACACCATACATTTTACTGACGTAAAACTTCCATCTGTTCCGCTCAAAAAATTACAAGCTATCATGCCCTCATCACATCCCCACACTGGACCACTGAATCCAGGCCCCATACCACGGAGCTGCAGGATTCCCCACCTCATTGTACTCACTCAAAACTCCATCTGTCACTTACTCAGGCCTTCGACACTTAAACATTTCCTTCTCCATCTTTCACTTGCCCAGACCTTCAACACTTACACATTTCCTTCTATCTCATGTCTGCCTAAAATCTGAAGTGCTAAGACCTGATCTTCTCTGTTTGGAAGGAAAAGGGTAAAAGGCCAAAGGAAAGGGTATTTTAAATTTCGTTCATTTATCTGAAGGAATATATTTCTTACATGCAGAAAAACCAGCTTCATTTGAAAGAAAACTGCATATTTTAGAGATATTAAGTAAGTTTGCTGATGTAAAATTCTAGAGCAGGAATTAATGAGGCATCAGTGTTAAGACTCTGGAGTTAGAACTTAAGTAAAACAGGTATTCATACCTATAATTATAGCTTTATTACCCATTTTACATGTGCCAACAAAAAAAATTATTTACAACCTCTTAATAAATCTCTAACACCAGCCAAGGTAGTGCAAGGATACTGTTATGATAACCAGTGCAGCAATAAAATGGCTGGGAAATCTGAAAATGCATCTCTCTTCTCTACTTTGAAGTTCTGTCATTCACTTTCTGCAGATCAAAACACTTTTTTTCTCACTAGACATCCTCTTATGTAGTGTTTTATAACCATGTGAAGTGTTTAATAGCCAAAATGCTGGCACATTCTGGTTTTTAAATAGGGAAAATACATAATAGTTAAGTTCATTAGCATTATGCATACAATCAGCAATTCCTATAAAAACCAAAAGAGGCAGAACTTTCTTTTTACTATAACCACCCTTCTAGAAGTGATTCTGGGAGCTGACACCAACAGCTGGCTTCAAGCACCCGTAATTCCATCTTTATGAAATTAAAATATGACCACCCTCTCTCAACATTGGTGTAGTTAATGAGAAGGCAGCAGTTTTGGACACAAAAGACTGGAACAGTTGCAAGCTTAGGAAAACGAGGCAGCTCTCTGTGGTGGAATCTAACCTGGGTAAAATCATTCCAGAAAGGTACAGAAAAGCTCTTACCAACTACACTGCCTGCACAAGAGAACCAGAGACCATTTCCTGCTAGAAAGCCTAAGAAAGAGATCAGACAGGGCAAAGCTAAAAGTGATTGCTGGAGGAGGAGGGTTTCACAGCTGCACCACATCTTATTTCCAAACAAGAAGCATAGTTTGCTTATTTTTTCTATAACCTTAAGGCCACAAAATTCACTTTTGTCTACATTGCTGAGAAGATGTGAGCCACTTCAGACTGGAGACTGCAGAATTAACATCTCCAGTAAATGCACTAAGCTGAGGCTGTTTTATCTTATTAAATGCTTCTTCTTTATTACAGAATGTGTTATAAAGCGTACTGCTGGTGTTGAAATGAATCCAGACTTTACTTGGACAAAAATGGATTGCTAAACTCAAGCCCAAAAGCAGTAAATGCTCACTAAGATGCCTATTCTGAGGTGCCAATTTGTTTTTTGAGTTTTTTGAGCTCTTTCAGCCAACACGTTTTTCTTGCCAAGTTTAAGAAACACTGGACAAAGGATAACCCCCAAAATGAAAGTCCATAATTTGCAAATAGGGCCTTAAGTGCATTTTATAATCCCTCCCTGCATTTTCCATTTGGAATGTAGGACAAATTTTATTTGCGCCACAGCCTTCTCTTTGAGGCTCACTAAATGCCAAATGGATCACTTTCATGATAACTTTCCTATATGAATGACCACTCTGTTTCTATGCATTATCTATTTTTGGCTTAAGAAGCCCATGAGGAATCATTCTGTGTTGCAGAATATGGTGGTTACTGTTTTCTCCTTTCTAAACAGTTGCAAGGATTTTAATGTAGAGAATTAAAGGGAACATAAAATTCATTATAGTATTACATCTAATCCGCTCCTCATAATATTACTAAAAACTCTCTTGCACAAGTTTGTATTTATACAACTACAAGCTAGTTAAAAATCTTCATACTTTCCTGCTAAGCTTTGAAGTATTATGGAAGCATTAGGACTGGTACCTCAGTCTAAGGAGGTACCAGTCTAAGGAATTATGCATTACCTGACAGTTTAGCAATAAAGCAGTAGATTGAGTTTTCAAACACCCTCTGCTTGCTACTGATGCTATATTGCTGCAAGTTACTGCGTAAATAATGTGGTGAGAAGAACCTAAACCCTAAGACACTTGATTATGAGATGTTGCCTGAGTTTCAGTTGGAGGCTCAACTCATGGCTTCATAGTGCTCATGCCACACATTGTCTAACTGCAGGGAGGGGCTGCACCAGCTGAGAGTGAGCAGCATCTCCAACCAAAGCCCGTTGGAGGCTTAACCTGCTCTGTCACTGTGCTCCTTTCTAGCCCCTGGTTGCTGCCACTGCCCACTTAACACCAAGTCAGGTATTGCTTAATATTGTTGTGCTTGGCACAGCAGAGACACATCCCAGGAGCTTTTCCATTTATCTGACTGGGCTTTAGTCTAATCCCTGTAAATACTAAGACAAACTTAAAAGCTGACAATTCTAATTATAGCTGGAAGGAAGATTACCTCTGATATCCAGGCAAAACTGTAGCAATCCTTGCAGCATAAAACCTGTAAAAGCCTTTTTTAAGGAAAAATGCCACTGTCTCCATACTTAACTGGTATGCAACATCACAGTCTGACTTGATTTTGTTTCATTTATGTCACAGCTTTTATCATCTCAGCATTTCAATTATTAAAGCTTCAAATTTCTGTTTCTACTTCTAAAGAAATAGCTGATGGATATAAAAAAAACACAGATGAAAATCAATAAATAATGTATATTATTTATACATAACAGTAGATAGCAGAGAAGTTGTTTTCTTCTGTTAGTACATATACATCTGACAAGCATGGACTTTCTGATAGATTAGAGTTTTGAGTGAATTTGTCTGTGATTTCCTGAAAAATGTAGAAAACATGGAAAAAGTATGAAAACAAAACTGCAGCTTTACTTTTCATTTCTAGTTGAGCTATTTTCTATTCTTTGCATTTATTATATAAAATGAATTATTTTCATAGTTTTACATAATATTTAGATAATATTATTTAAGATTTTAATTGAGATGTAACTTTAATAGTGATAATGTACTTAATAATCTAAATGTTCACAAAATATTTTTCTTGTACATTGCCTCAAGGGCAAGTTGAAAAATTAGTAAAGAATGAACTTGTTGCTGAGTTCCTAGATGCATGCTCACTTCTATCATATAAGAAATCCTGCTTCTCAGGTAGGAATTTTACCACTGTTCCATAGATTTCCTTTACCCAGGATTTCACCCCTTTTTCTTGATATTGTTGAGTTTTGCAGTGGCAGATGGTTCTCAGCCACATCAAAAAGCATGCCCTCCTTCAGAAGTAGGTCCCTTACCAGGCTTTTTTCCTTTGTCTAAAAGGCTTTAAGTAGCTTAGGTGGTCACTGTTAGCTGCCACATTCATAGGACCCCTCCTCTAACATCAATGCAAAGTCAATATCAGATTTTGTGTCTCAAATATTACACTGTAAGAACAAAAAACTAATTGCAATTTTATTTCAAGTTCAACAAGAAAAAAAAAAAAGAAGGGAAAAACCCCCCACTGTACATCTTGTAGTGCCTTGCTTCACATTGACATCAATTAAATTGTACATTTTAAATGGGAATGAAGTGGCCAAACAATTTCTGGTCTGCTGAACCAATATCTCATGGAGTTTAGGGCCAGTATGTACACAGGACTTAGGTGATAACCAGAAAGTACTTGGAAGTAATGTCCTGGAATTAGAAATTAAGTAAAGGGATGAATTAAAACTAACATCAGTGTGAGAAATAATGAGCAAGTGAGAGCACGTAAAATAAATACAAGGCAAAATGGAATCTGGTGGGTGCTACACAAGAGGTATGGAACATATAACCAGGGATACAGAGGCTTACACAGAAGCCTAGTATCTGGACATGCCCAGGACTGGGAAACAGGAGACTGGCACCAGACTGAGTTCACTGCCCTGTGGCACTGTTACCTGTGGAGCAGCCCAGCTGCCCAAGGCACAGACCCCGGGCCCCTGCAGAGCCTCACTGCAGGTTGCTCACCACTCTGGCAGAACTGGTGTAGAGTTTGAGGCACGTATGCCCTGCAAAGACGGGAGCTGTTTGGTAAGGCCTACAGCAAACCTAGCCAGCTTTAATGCCTTCAGTCACCGTGCTAGGGAGGGGTCAGCACCACGGGCTGGTCCTGGGAATTCAGAGAGGTGTTCTGCCCTACACTGAAGCCCTAGCCAATTCACCTCTGCTGTCACTACTGCTCCAACTAGCTCAGCTCTGCCTGTACTGATGGAAGCACTGCCTCCAGTTGCAGCATGGGCACACACACATCCATAGGTGTGTCAGTGCATTAGCCACAAAAAATATAATCTGTATAGATCCAAAACATCACTGTGCCTTGCTGGGACCCAGGCAAGTGCCCTATAACAGTTTCAGGGTGAATAAAGCCTATGATGTTTTTTCCTGCTCTGGTTTTTAAGACTTAGTAATACATAATGCATATCAGAAATAGAAAATATTGAATTATTAGGTACAGCATTTCAGGTTCCCCCAGGCTATGTAAAAATTAAATCAAAGTAAGCTGTACTTTTCCCACAATCAGAAGAAAGTCCCAATGTAAAATCATCCACTCTAATCTACTTTTCTATTTCTAGTATGTATTTTACAAGTAACTTTTGCTTATCAATTATTTTACAGATACTAAGGGCAGCCTGTGATGCATTATTGAAACGAAAGAAGACTGCAGGTTTGTAGACTTCTGTGGAGAAAGTGAACTGCTTAATTGGATGTTTCTCGTAGCCTGCCACAACTCAATTTAATGAATATTTAATGGCAGTATAACATAGCTATTTTTAACAAGCTGACAACTGCACAAAAACAAAAAAATAAAGCTTCACAAATGGTGACATTGGATACGATGCTGTGCACTGAAAAAAAAAGTCATAAAGACAGAAACATGAGCAAGCATGTATGATAAAAGAGCTCATAAAAAATTATTAAAAAATTTAAATTAGGGAAGAGGAAAATTAAAAGCACAGAAATGTCCTACAATAGCACAACACATCTCCAGGATTTTTGCTTTAGGTGCCTCCAGGTTTGCCTCCAAGCAAAGGGAGCGAGAGCTCCACGGAGGCTGTGGCTGAGGCCAAAGCCCCAAGCAGCCCCAACCAGCCCAAGCAGATAAAAGGCACTTGCTCTGGCTCCAACAAGAAGGGACTTAGCTTGCACCTCCTGGTTTTGCCTGTCTAATCCAACCGTGCACATCAAGGATTGCAGGCTACCCCCAAGCAGAGGTGTCGGAACCCAGGCTGTCTCTCTGACAGTCCTGGATGATCCGAGCTCCAGACAAGGGGCTCCAAAGCCCTGGCAGGGGGTCAGAGACCAGGAGCCAGGGACTCCTGCGGCTTTGAGTTTGACCCATGGAACAAATTACCACCTTTGAATGAAGAACTAAAAGTCACAAAAAATTTAGATAGCATGATAGCAGTAGTTGTAGAGTGAAAAGGGAAATTTTTGGGATTTTTACCATGGGGGCTTAGGGGGTAAGATGGAGGGATTTGGGCATTGTCCTGTCCTCCTTCCTTCTTCTTCCTAACCCCCATCTTCTTGGTGATGTTGGCACTTGGGGATTGGATTAGAGTAGAAAGTAACTGTTAACATAGGTGATAGGCATTGGATCATAATTGTAAATAACTAACATGTCATTTGTAGTATAAAAATCAGTGCCTGCCCCTGGGGCAGAGACTGTGCCTCGGGCTGCCCTGCTGAACAGACCTAGGCAGGCCAGACAGAAAATACCTTAGATAAGAAACAATAAAGCAACCTTGAGAGCATCAGCCGAAGACTTCAGACTCATTCTTCAACAGCTGGGTTGGGAGACAGAGACTTTTTATACATCTCAGGGTTGTCTCGACCAAAGCAAACCCCGAGACAGAGGAACCCACAGGAAAGGACCGAGAAGAGGCCTGGGCCAGAGCTAAGAATTAGAGAGGAATATAGGGCAGGAGAGTTAGAGGAGGAAGAGGGATGGCAGGAGACACCAACAGCGCAAGAGGGTGCAGCAGGCCAGGAAGCCCAGGTATGGAGGTGCCAGGCTCTGCTGCCCGCCTTTCTCTCCACACTGCCCTAGGTCAGCCCGAGGTGCTGGCAAGGGCCGCGGAGGGCTGCTGCTAGTCCGGGCTCGGCAAGAGCTCCTCTGCAGCCCTTGGCGTCCGACAGAGCCGTGTGCTGCACCTCTGCAGCAGGAGTGCTGTGCAGAGCGCTCGGGAGAGAGCGGCCGAGGCAGAGGCTGTGCAGAGGGGGCAGCTGCAGTGCCTCTGCTTCCACTTCGCGGGGTAGCTGTCTTTTGGGCTGCGCTTTTGAGATCAGGCTTCAGTCTCGAGACCTCTATTTCAACAGCTCTAGCTCCACAGCTAGGGAGGTGGTCTCGCCATTGGGAGAGGGAGGTGCTGCTTTTTTCCCCTCTTCTTTCCCCACCCTGCTGCTCCTGTGCCTTCTTGCCGTGCGGCCGTGCCACCCCTGTCCCCTCTGCCGTGCCGGGTGCGCGCTGGCAGCCAGGCCGGGCCGAGCAGCGCTTCCAGCCCCGGGCCCGGCTGCCCGCGCCTGACGGGAGCGGCGGGAAGTGCCGGCGGCACCGGCACCGTCCCCCTCAGCGGCCGGGGGTCCCAAGGCACCGGGGAGCCGCTGAAGGGCCGGTAAGGCTGAGGGTACCGGGGCTGCCACGGGGGACGGCGCCGCTGAAGGCACCGTGCCGCTGCTGAGCAGGGGCCGCGGGTGCCTGCGGCACCGAGAGGACGGCGGGGCCGCGGGGGCTGAGGGCAGGCAGGGAGCGGAGCGCCGGCGGGAGCTGAGGGCGATGGCGGCGGAGGCTGGGCGGGCAGGGAAGAGGCACGGGCTGAGGGGGCTGGCGGGGCTCGGGGCACTGGGGACGCTCGGGGGATGGCAGCGCTGGGGCAGTGATGGGCTAGGAGGCTTTGGAGGGGCTGGGGAGGCTGTGGGTGTGCCGAGGCTATGGCGGGGCTGAGGGCACGCTGCAAGTGGCTCAGTGCTCCCTTTGCTTCCTATAGATCTCCATCTGCTCGACGTTTCCACAAGGGAGTCTCTGCGAGGGACCAAGAGACCGAGGGGGAGCAGCGGGAGATGGGCCGGCCACGTTCCCTCTGTAACCGGGTACATTGTGCCTGCATATAGTTATGTCTTTGTCTGTCTACAGTTCTACCTCAGTATGTATAGAGCCATAGAGCTATACGGTTCTGTATCTTTAGCTACAGGGGGATGGAGGCGTAGCTGGGTACTTTGGCCATTGTATAGCTCTGTACAGGTTTGTGTTGTGTAGTGCCATTTTTATGCAAAAATCAATGTATTTACACAATTCAGATCATTGTGTTTCTGTCTGCATCAATTTCTATGTAAACATGCATCGCGTTGTCCAGTTTTATCTCTATCATTGTCTATGTAAACCTCCATCGTGTTCGGCAGTGTCCTTCCAGCTCTGTGGGTATTTAGAGAGGGTTAGGGATGTTTGTCACTCTCCTTCCATACATGGATCTGTACAGACGCTGTTTTGTAACTGTCAGTGATGAGATGGTGTGAACTGGTAGTGATCTTAGTCACTTGCCATGGAGTCAGCAGGGACATAGCTAAGTGCAGTAAACTTGTAACAAAACTTGAAACTGTATGTAAGAAGTGTGGGTACAACAAGCTGTAATACCTTTCCTTTTCCAACTCAAGTTGCCTTTGGTGCACTTCTCTTTGGGCAGCACTGCTGTAGCAAGGTACAGTCAGTGAACCTTTGGAACTGAAATGGGTGTTGGTTGGGGTTATGGGGAGCAATTAGCAGATGCTGGCCTTAGGATCCAGGAGGGTTTTGGTAAGGAGTGCTGATGGGGCTTGGGGAAAACAGGCAGGCCTGCCAGCCAATTCCCCCGTTGCGTAAATGCAGGCCAAGAATCTGTAAAAGGGTTTGGGCAGGCAGAGGAGCCACGCATTTGGGAAAAAGGTGCTGCAAGGTGTAGTCTGAGGCTCCTGGACCTGAAATTTCTGAGTTTCTAGTCTCAGTTTCTTCATGATGTTTTGGTTCAGGAAGACCTGGTTCTCACAGGCTTGACATAAACATTACTAGTGTTATTGTAACAAGAGTGATGTCTTGAATTCTTTTCTGTGGGATGGACTTTTTCTCTGTCTTTCGGTTTGAACCAATAGGATGAAGAGTTCTGGCACTCTTCTAACCAAGAAGAGTGACCTGTTCTAGAAAGTATATAAGGAGGACAATTGTTTCAATAAAACAGAGTCAGATGAAGTTTTCATAAACGAGGTTTCGTGTCATTTGTTCATTGCCCACAGCGACAGCAAGGCCCTGCTAAGGAAAGCTCCAATTGCCATTGGGAAAGTGGGCAAAAGAAAAAAAGCAATCCTAGAGGGCATCTCCTTTTGGGATAGCCCATCCCAAACTTGTCTATGCTACTATGGAAGGGGGATGCACGAAGGCTCTGCACACAAGGATGCCAGGGAGGCCACCTGCCCCTCACTGCTCTCTGCAGCTGGGGCACCACCCTGCACCCACAGCTCTGCCTTACCCTGGACCAGATGTGGCTGCTGAGTGCCAGGAGGGATGCAGAGCCGCAGGCAGAAGAATAGCAGCAGCAGGAAGGCAGCAGTGAGGATTCTACCTCCATCATCCTCATCTAGCCCAGTGGCTCCTGCACTGTCACTTTTGGGTGAGTTGTGGTGCCACGTGCCATGGCAGGGCAAGAGAGATTGCCAGCCATGGGAAGCAGGAGGCCTTGGGTAGCCTTGCCTCTGGCCTCCATGCAGAGCAGGAGCAGAGTGGTCTGTGTGGCCCAGTCAGCTTTGGCTTGTTAAAAGGTAAGGGCAAAAGCTGCTGCTTTGGCTGCTAACAGGGAGTGAGGGCCTGGGCAGCACCTCCATCCAGCCCCCTATGAATCACATCATGTTTATGACATATGATAATTTCTTGTTTTAGCAAGCATACTTCAGTACAAAATCTGTTTAACTGTATTCTTCTACAGATAAAATTGATGCTCTTACTAAAATTAAAATATGCAGTGTCTTTTTTTCTGCATCCTTTTAATTTAACTTGTTTTTTTCAAAACTGTCTTACTCCTTTTTAGTTTTTCTCTGGTGGGGTTACATTACCAGCTAAAAAGGTACTGCTTTGGGGGTTTTTTTGGGTTTTTTTTTTTCTTTTTTTTTTGTTTTTTTTTCTTTTTTTTTTTTTTTCAATATGGGCCTGAAGAACACATCACAATAAGATCCCTAGTCCTTGCAGGAATACAAGTGACTCTACAAGTCCAAATGCCATTAGTGACAGCTGGATAGTCAGTCTGCAGTTCATCCAGGAGGAGGTAAGCTGGAGACCATGATTGGACCTCATCCTGGCCTCTCCGTGACATCATTTTTTTACCCCACATGCCTGAAAAGCTGCTGCTTCATTTCTGTATCTGCTGTAATCTCCACTTTTTCTAAGCCAGTCTTGATTCACCCACCTGGAGTGATCAGCAGGGCTCAGGTCCCCTAACCTTCCATCCACCATTCTGAAAGACACAGCAAAGGAACTTATACATACTGAGAAAATGACTGAAGGATAACATGGGTGTCAGGCCACCAAGGTTCTCCCAATCACTTTAGCCTGGAATGGAGTTAGGTTAGTGTTAGTCTCACAAGTCTCTTCTGAATCCAGCAATTGCTACCTTATGCTGCCGTTTGATGTGCTCCAGTGCCATGTCTTTACAGCAAACTGGAAATTTCAGAAGTGTAAAAATTTTGACAATTAAGTAATGATCCTTGCACTGGCACATACATTCTAATGCTTGATCTGTAGTGATTGTTATAGCATTCCCTGTATGTATTTGTACTAATGCAAAGGTGTTGTCTCGGGGTGAAGATCTTTCTAAGATCTATGAATTGGCTTCACAGGATTAACCTAGTTTTGTACTCTCCCACATTTCTTAAATTAAATGTATTTCTTTTAAATCTGTTTGTATCTTTTCTTATCCTTTATTATAAAATGATACCTTAGAGTGCACAGTATACATAGTTACTGCTTTTTATACTTCTTTATTTTAGCCCAAGCCGACAAATCTTTTCTATATGCTCACAGACAACATTCCTAACACAGTATCACTTTGAGAAAGTGTTCTGTATCTGGCTCTAAGGGGCCAGTTTCTGATATTGACACAAAATTTAACCAATAAAAAGAGTGGATACACCTTTGCTAATACACATTTAAAGACAGAAAGGCCCCAAAGTAGCTCTCTGTGTCTTGTGGGGAAGGTGGCGGCGGGCTGGGTGCGGGCTGGCCCCGCTCAGCCCGGCCGAGATTCCCCGTTCCTGGAGGCGTGGGGAGTGGCTGCCGAGCCCCTCACTGGAGAGCTCACTGAGCCCCATCCCAGCGGGGGCAAAGGAGCGGAAAAAAACCTGCAGAGCTTTTGTTTTAGCTGAGCTACCGGGCCACGCTGGCCGGAGGCTGTATTGGCACCAAGAACAGCTGTGCGGCAGAGACTAGCACTTGTATTCGGCACTAGAGCTGTGCAGCGGACACTAGCACCGGTAGCCCCCTATGGTTCGTGCTAAAGGCGGCTCTAAAGTCAAAAGTAGCCTTGACCCCCGTTCTAGACCGAGAGCAGCTAGCACAGCTCACATGGAGTTGGTAAAGAGCACGTAGCCAGCAGTAAGAAGCAGAGAGAGCCTATTTCCAACACAAGACTTAGACTAAATGAACTTTTTCAACAGTACAGGACTTTGTACTCAAAGAACACTAACTCTTTCTTGAGCTAAGAAAGAAAAAGAAAGTGAAACTTTTGTAAGAACAACCACATAAAATTGGCTGTAAGAAAAGAGATTTTAGATCGAAAGGATTTTTAAAAGTTTGTCTTAAGCTTAGCCTGTAAAATTCTTTTGTGAGGCTATGGTAAAGATATACTTGATATATCAGACTTTAAGTTTTCCCTAATAAATTCATGGAATGCTTTGGAGAAGCTGTAGCATTCTATCTACAGTTATAAGTAAAGGCACCAGTGTTAGAAGTTGGATGAGAAACCTTGCCCCAGGGATAAAAGGGGAAGACCTCTGTTCCCAGAGATGGGTGAAAAGAACTTTTATTTTATGCTAAAACGGCTCATCCTTAAAATAGTACCCCAATAAGTTGACATAAACCAAAAGCACACTTGTGAGAAAAAAACTGTGAAAGATGGAGAAAACTTCACAAAGGCAAATCTCAGGCAGCTGCTGTGAGAAATGAAGCCACAAGATTTTTTTTTTCTTGTGGGGAGTTTTCCATAGCATTAGCAAAAAATAATTTTCTCTCTAAATGAACTAAAGAAAGACTATTTTTAGAATTGAAGAACTGACTAAGATTTTTCTAAGTGTTGTTGTTCAGTACATAGTTAATTGGAAAAAAAGAAAAGTGTGGAGAGAGAAGAAAAGAGTGTGTTCTAATTTCTTATTATTCCTTTTTTTGTTGTCCTATTAATAAAGTTGTTCTTGGTATCCTTTCAAGTTTAGGTCTGCTTTGTTATTTTCTCCTAATCCTATCTCAGAGTAGAGATTAGACCCACCACATTTTTTGGCAAACCAGGCAGAAAGAGTCTAAATTGGCAAACCTAACTTCCCTATACATAATTAGTATTTCTGCTTAGTTTCAAACTAAAACTACAACAGAAAGGAGCATTAGAACTTATTACAGAATTTTACATGAGGAATTCTCTGAATATCATCCTATATAGACAAGTGCTAGTATTACTGAAACATTTATAAATAATTATACATTTTTTCCTACTTAACTTAATGCCCAAAAATTGGGGAAAAGTGTTAGAACTATTTTTCCAGTTTGATTTTCTAAGGATACTTCTTCCAAGCAATAATAGTATCTGAAAGTATGCATCAAACTATTTTGGATTTTTTAACATCACCCTTTTTAAGCTATTTTAATGTTATTCAGAATAATTCTTTCAGCATGCCTTCTTTTATCTCCATCTCTTGTTAATTCATCTAACTTCACTCAGTCTCCCTAAGTTGCTTCACAGCTTTCTTTGATTTTCCCTAACCAATATGTCTTATCTCAAAATCTGTTTTTTCATGGATCACATATTTTTATCCAGCATTAGATAAATATATTAGGCAACGTCATTTTTAGTGTGCCACAAAAGGGCTTCTGAACACAATCTGGGAATCATTGCTTTGCAATCCCTTAACCAATTTCTTATCCTGGCCAGTCATACACCTCTAATCCTGCAGTTAGTTTCCAGAATATAATCTAAACAAATATTTTGTCAAAGGCTTTTGAGTCAATAATTATAACTGGCAGTAACCCACATTAATAGCTGGCATTGTCCATAGTTTGGAGGCTTCAAAAACAATTACCCATGACTGTAAAGGTATGTTTCTTCTCTCAAACATGGATGATTTAGAAACAGTTGATTTGGTATTTTATATTTTGTCGCTATTTCAAAATATATACATGATGGCACAAAGAAAGCTCACTGAAATAAAACTTACTTACTACCTTTAAAATAAATTACTATTTTACTGTCTTATAAGATCTGTGCTAGTTCTGTGGAGATTAGTCTGTCTAACAATGCTTTTATATTTTTCATGAATTCTTGGATGATTGCTGTGAAAGACTAAAGCATAAAAAAACAATTCCACAGATTCTCAGTCACTCTTTCCCAAATTGAAATAGAAATGTTTCCTGGTTTTCCCCACTACGTATACAACCTGCAGCACTAACTTTAGAGAGCAGCAGCTGCAGTTCTTTGCATCAGTTTGGGTCATTTTACCCAAGAGATGGATCCATAATGACATGACTCCACACAAAATGCTTCAGAGGTGAATTCCGGCAGAGACTGAAATGGATGTCGCCCCAGGTCTAACATTTTTCTGAAGGCTTGCTGCCCTGCTCCATTTCTGAGTTAACTGCCAGAGCCAGTTGTCCCACTGGCAGCAAATGGGCTACAAGAGGAACCCTGCTGTTGGGCCAGTATGTTCCCAAGAAGCCATGCTGGAGCAGGCATTCAAACTTATCTTTGGTTAACTTCTCTGGAGAGTGCTTTCCTTCCTCAGAAAGTCTGATTGGAAGGTGGATACATGAAAAATCACAACCTGCCAGCTCACACAGTCTCACACGAGCTTTCTGGATCAGCTGAGCTATCATTTCCTGTGGCTTTGTGATGGTCTTGGATCTTTGCTGGGAGAGGAACACCCACTCTATGATTAAGAGTGAATTTTTCTTCCCCTTGGTCCATTGGAATACTAAACCATGCAAGTGTGGTTATTTTCCCAGAATGATGAATTTGAAAGGCAGCTCAGGCTGATAATGACAAGCTTGCCTCTCAATCAGAGCTTTTTGTGCCTTTTTTTATTGCAGCTTTTGCCTCTGGGGTCAGTTTCCTGGGAGGGACTAGCCCTCTATCCCCATTCAATAAACTGTTGAGGGGTTCTAGGTCCTCGTTGGTGAGGCCTAGCCAGGGCCTGACCCAGTTCACAGACCCACACAGGGAATGGAGATCTGCTAAGGTTTTGGGATTACTGACAATTTCCAATTTCTGGGGAACGGTCCATGCAGTGATCTGCAGGCCCAGGTACTTCCAAGGTGGCACCCTCTGGATTTTGTCTTCCTGCAGTTGGAATCCAGCGGCAGTTAAAACTTTAACCACTAGGTCAAGCGTGTGTTGGAGTATAGAGTTATCAGGAGCACACACAAGCACATCATCCATGTAGTGGAGGATGATGACTTCCCCCCTTTAGGCGCATGCTGGGGACAGCAATGAAGCCACAATGAACCACTGGCAGATGGCAGGACTGCATTTCATGCCTTGAGGCAGAACTTTCCAGTTGTAGCTTTTCATTGATGCTTCTCAGTTAATGGTAGGAACAGAGAAGGCGAACCATGGAGCATCTTCTGGGTATAGTGGAATTTGAAAGAAACAGTCTTTGATATCTATGACTGCTAATTGCCAATTTTCAGGAAGCATTGTTGGGGAAGGCATCCCTGGCTGGAGAGACCCCATGTCCTCAATTACTTTGTTTATTTCTCTAAGATCATGTAATAATCTCCATTTATTCTTTCCTGGCTTTTTTATTACAAAAACTGGTGAATTCCAAGGGCTGGTTGTCTCTTCTATGTGGCCGTTGGCCAGTTGTTCTTCCACAAGCTCCTCAAGCACCTTGAGTTTCTCTTTACTAAGTGGCCACTGCCTTACCCAGACTGGGGTATCAT
Source organism: Sitta carolinensis (assembly GCA_032173965.1). Classification (NCBI taxonomy): domain Eukaryota; kingdom Metazoa; phylum Chordata; class Aves; order Passeriformes; family Sittidae; genus Sitta; species Sitta carolinensis. The sequence goes on along the minus strand of CM063313.1, from coordinate 73,841,425 downwards.
CCAGCCATGTTAACTTTTGGGTCAGGCGCTCGACAGTGGCCTCTTCTAAAAATCCTAGGGGTTTTAGGGATAACCAATTTGACCCCCCCACTGGGACATGGTGTCTCTTCCCCACAAGGAAGCTTTGTAATCAGTGACAAATGGACGGATACTGGCCACTTTTTTATCGGGTCCTTCTATCTGTACAATGTTTTTTGAGATCTTTGCCAATTTTACTCCTCCTACACCCTGTATCTTGCCAGCTACAGGTTGTAGTTCCCAATTTGAAGGCCACATCTTTTCTGGCAAGACAGTGACATTAGCGCCCGTATCTAACAGCCCCTCCACATGGAAACAGTCTGTTCCACAGGTCAGGTTGCATCCCATAATGGGTTTGTCCTCACTGACCACTTCTGCCTAGTAGACAGCAGGTGCTTTGTCATCTACTGGGACCTCTGCTGGAATGGGAATGGCCTGGGTAATGATTTGTCCTTTGTTCAGACAGAAGGGTGTATGTGAACAATGTGCCAGGAGAATGAGGTTGGTTAAATCTCCCTTAATGGTCATGGGAGCAACTTCGATCTCCAAGGGGGTGTGTGTGGTGTCCCCAATAACAAAATACTCACTTTCCAGTCCTGTGTGATCTACTGTCAAGCCTCCTGAGTCCTCTGGCAGGACTTCAATGACTGTCCAATGGTTTGACCTAAAAAGACAAGCTTTGGAAGTTACAAGTTTGAAACACCTATGAGGTTTACAAATCTTATTAGATAAACCTTTTTGTTGCTGACCCACACACATTTTTTTTCCCTCCCCCTTATTGACTAAGAGAGAGGCTTTCCCAGTAATGGGGCCTGTTGTATTTATATCTCTACATGAAACAAGTTTGCGCTCTGGTCCTAGTTTTTTTTGTTTGTCAGTGCCCTTAGTATTTTTCTTCTGTTGCTTTTAGGGACAGTCTCTGGCAAAGTGTCCTGGGTTTTTGCACTGGAAACAGATGATGTGTTGCAGCTGTTTTGATGACACCTGTTGCTTTTGCAGTCCTGATGTTGTAGCTGCTACAGTCTTTGGGTTGGTTGGCCCAGGCTTCCTCTCTGGTGTGTCGATCAGCTCTGCTTTCTTGGCACATGCTTCTATCATCTGTGCTAGTGTAGGAGCAGGATCAATAGGCAGTCCCAGGATCAGTCTACGACAGGCATCATTGGCATTTCTCTGAGCCATCTCTTTGATCAATTCTGCCTGTGCTATTGGGTCTTGTACTTGTCTTTGTATTTGTGCACGGAGACGATCCAAGAACTGCAAAAAATTCTCTGAAGCGTGCTGTTTAATATTGACATAGCTACCCTTTGATTCCACTCTTGGTAGCTGGTAAAAAAACTTTTCCTCCAACCTGAGATTTTACTCAAAACAAATTTAGATAACACCCAAACTTGACTTTCAGGATTCACCCATTCACCTTCACCACACAGATGTTCATATGTGATATCATTCCTCTCTAAATCTATTGCACTTTGGTTGCTTTGCTTTAGATCCTGTAAAATTACTTTCAAGGATCTTTTCCATTTACTCTCCCACAGATTAAACTCTAAAGGTGTCAGAAGACATCTGAAAATATCTTTTATATCTGTGGGTACTGGTTCCACAGACGTTAATGTGGCTTTCATAATGCCATTAAAAATTTCACTATCTCTACCAAATTCTTTTTGACTTTTGCACAACTCTTTTTCATTTTGGTATGAGACTGGTCGGTACATTCTCATGCTGTTACCTTTCCCATTGTATATCACAGGGGCGGCAGACAGAAGGGCTTCTCTCCCTTGAGTGTCACTCATTAATCTTGCCGGCTCTGCTCCCCCCATCCTGGGCCTTATCAGGCAAGGGCTCATCCTTCCCCCCACCTCCTCCCACATGCTGAGCTGATAAGGGTTTGCCTCCACCCCCATCGGGCCACAGGAGGGTCTCATCTCCCCCTCACCCATGCGGGGTCCCAGCACGGAGATGCCAGAGTGGGGAGGGGGGCTGTAGGGCCAGAAAGGATTGGGAGAGGGGATGGTGGATAGAGAGAACAATGGGAAGAAGGAAAGCTGGGTGGGGGGCTTTCCATGTGCTTGTAGCCATCTTGGGGGAAAGGTTTTAGGGAAGAGGGGTGCAGGGAAGGTTCTCTGTCAGCCTGTGCCTGACTAACAGAGCCAGGAGTCTGAGAAGAAAGCAGGAGACCAGGGGGGGTTATGGACATCATAAATTTTTAACCACATGCTGTTCAACTAACTTAATAAAATTATTTTAAACACATATATTTAATGTTACTTATTCACTGCAACTTACTTATACCTTCCTTTCTTTGTTTTATGAAATGAACTTTCAAAATATTCTTCCAGAATTCCCTTCTGTATGTATTTTTGTTGTTCATTAGACAGCACTGTAACTCTGTAAACCATTGGAAGTTTAAAACCCAACATATTCTGATGTTGTGGTTGATATTAGAAAAAATTAATTGAATTACACTCCTCTGAATTCTTTTTCTGAAATTCATCTTAATAACACAAGAAAGTTCCATTCAAAAGTAGTATCTAAGATACCAATATACTGCTATATTTCTGTTCTTAACAGAGTTAGACTCTTGAAAAGACATGATTAGAAAGAACCATATATATGTGACTTGGAGCAAATTTCTTTTAACAATGGCTACATACTTTCAGTTTGAAGAAATGCAATTATTGTCCTGCAAGTGTAGTCTCTGCTTTTCAGTCTGGTTTGGGGATGCGCATTTTTCTTTTTACAACAATATTCTCTTATGGAATATTCTCAAAGTACTTGGATGATACTGCACTACAACTTCAGAAACCAAAAGAATTTGTCAGTTCACATCTCATAAGGAAACTTATTGTGGATAATTATAACGGTACATAATGTTAAGGCAACTCATTATCGTGTCAAGACTGTCAATGTATGAATGTCACCCTTTCAAAATTACAAATAAACAAAAATAGGTAACAAAAATAATTACTATACAAGCTTTTGATCTTCAAAGATTTTAAGCTACTTAGGGTTATGGACACTTGATCTGTCACACACAAATAAACACTACGGTAACATTACCACAGATGTCCAGAGCTGTCTTCTTTCAGCCAGAGACTGTGACCTGCTTGGCCACAAGTGCTTTTAATAACACAGGCAGGGTTTTGCAGGTAAGCAGGGGGCAGGGCTGTACTAAATGCTGTTTGGGTTTGCTTTCAGGATTCTGCCTGGTATGATATGATTCCTTTGAAAGTGAGAGAAGAGGAACCCTGTTTGACTTGACCTCAGTTTCTCCGTTGGATGATTGAAATAGAATTTATAGAGACAGCCTAACCCAGTGTCTACTGCTGTTATCTAAATCTAAAGCTAAATCTTTAAATATCATTAAGTTGTGGGGGAGGGTGGGAGGGGAGGAAGAACAAAAGGAAGAAGGGAGGAAGGAACTGCAGGATATTTCCAAACATTCGGGATTTCACCCTCAGGGCTGTGACTATAAGAGTGAAGTCTTACAGGGACAAACAGCTATGACTTCATTACATTCAGTGAAAATGTAATAAAGAGGCACTTGGCTGGTAATGGCTATGCTTGTTCATAGAAAAAACGCCTGGATCACTGAAGAAAATAATGAATGGAATCGACTAAAAGAAAAAATTTAGGGAGAAAACATGAGAGAACCTGAGGCGATCAAAGTAAAGAGAATTAACTGCCTCTATTCCTCCAGAAATGTAAAAGAGGAAAATAGTAAAAGAACATTACAAGTAAGCATAAAAGCAAAAATGTTAATTTTTTGAATATGCAACTTAAGAAACAGGAAAATAGGTGGCTATTAATTAGAAAGTTACTAGAAACATACAAAGGAATAAGGGGAGTGGCAAACATAACAGTAAAAAATTTAAGTGGCAAGGGAGATGAAAACTATATCTAACTAATATATATACACATATATATATATTAGTTAGATATAGTTATATAAAACATAGTTAGATATTAGTTATATAAACATATATAACTAATATATGCATCACATATACTGCAATGTAAGGTCAAATAATCACCACTTGGACCTTTTGCAGGTCAGATTTTAATGCCCTCAGTTTGCAAAGAGTGACACCCTTGTATAGTTTTATATTCATCAATAGGGAAATCCTCTGGCCTCAGAAAGACTACAGCCCCATGTGAACATATACAAGTACATATGTACAGAACTAAAAACTATGGAGGAATCAGGGTACAATTTTGTTCTATACTGTCTTTGGAGGAAGGACTTTTGTAAGAATTCAGGTGGCTAAGTAGATGTAGGGAGCGATAAGGGAGGGTAAGGTGCATTTAGAGCATTGCAAATGTGGTGAGAAGAGTGAGGAGTTGTCAGATAGAGTATTAGTGAAGAATGGACTTCTTTCTGAAGTAAATCCACAATAACTAGCAAATACCTTCACATGATAGCTGTGTAATTGTTTGACTTGGTGAGATTAAAAGCAACTACTGAATGAATTTATTTGCCTTAATCACTAGATTTAAGTTTCTTACTATGATAATAGAATTTTAAACCTATTTAATACATAAAGCACATAATGCTTAATCCTAAACTGATTAGAAAAAACAGATTATTAATGGGAGGAAAAGCAGAAGTAATGGTGCTTAACTGCTTTCCAAGGATCAGAGGAATAACAAGAAGCTAAGTTTTCAGGTGGGCTTAACATGATGTCGGAGATGGAAGTAGGCATAAGAATGAGCTGTTGCTGCTGACTTGCAGTCACCAAATGGTTGGTGGCAAGGAATGCTTCCAGACTGGAGGCTGGGTGGGCAGGACCTGGATGGTGGGAAAGAGGTGAAAAGTTAAGCTCAGTGAGAGAGCAAGTTGGTGTGAGGAGCATTTAAGCTCTGGAGAAAGGTCTGGAAGGGCTTAGACGGCAGACAGATCTGCAGGGCATCCACTGCTGTTCATGAATTCTCTGCTTTCTGTGGGTATGCCCATTGCAAAGCACCAGGTGTGACCTTCTTCTACGGTGTGTCTGTAGGAGCAGGAACCACTTCAGGGACCCACAGAATGATACAAAGCCTGAGGAGAAGGGTGGGCTGCAGATTGGAAGTAGTTCTGCTGAATTTCTTCACCCCTCTGCATGGGAAGCCATTCTTAGAGAGGTATGAAATAGACTCATCACTTCATAGAGACCTGCTTTCAACTCTCATTATTCAGGACTGGCTTGCTGTGGATTATGGAAATGTGCAAGGTGCTTAGGGCAAAAATGCATTTGAAATTAATTATGATCAAAGATTCATACAACATCTCCTTCATGTTATGACAAGGGGCAATGGCAAAGGTACTAGACCCATTTAAGCATCTAATTTCACTTTGCCTTCTGTGTCCTCATCGGGTCCACAAAAAGCCAGCACATATCTGCCATTCTGGCAAGTTAACCACTACAGCAAAAGACTGATGTTGTGAAATTTCCAGTGGTCCCCCTACCATTCTCTCTGAGGCTGCTGTCTGCTCATTTTCTTCCATTTCAGTGTGTTATTTTTTTGGATTTTGTTTGTTTTTTTCTGCTAGCTGCAACCTTGGCTGTGACTAATTCAGTAAGAAATAAAGCCAGCAAAAATGAATCATTTGCTCTCTTCTATTGATTTGGACAAACAATACCAGTCTGTAAATGCTTCCATCATCACATTCACAACTGTAGTTTCTCTTTTTCATTTTCAGTGACATTTTGTGTCAAACCTATCACAAATTCCCCATGGTGTTTTGAAGACAGAACAGCAGTAATGACTTTGGAAGAGCATGACATCCATATAATATTGTTAACTATCTATGACGTTACCAGCTGCATTTGCCCATTGTTGCTGATACTTAACCTCTACTCTCCTTCTAAAACTTGAAAGTGCTTTTCAAATATATGTTAAAGCATGATCAAACAAATTTAGGTAAGGCTGACACTGACAGTTTCTTTGTTTGGCATTGATTTTTCCCAAACTGAAATGCTATTAAAGTTAAGCAAAAGGCATTTTTCTAAAGTACAGTTTTAGCACTCCTGTTGATTGAATTGAAATGTCTATACTAATCAGTACAGAACTCACTGTAAATAAACTTGAAATATTGTACAGCTTTAGAAAGTTTCTTGCCACTAAAACACTACAAGATGGAGAAAATAGCAGTGTGCATACCTCTGCCATGCAAACTATCCAGAATTCTCCTCTTCTTGTTGTGACTATGTAGAAACCAGCCTTGGAATAAATTACCCAGGTTGTGCCCTCAGTGTTTCTGTCCATTGGGAGAACATACTGTGGTGGGTGTCACAAAATACCTCATTAGAAGACACCCATAAGGATCACTGAGTCCAGCTCCCTGCTCCTTTCAAAAACACCTAAAATAAACCATAAGACTGAGTATCATCCAGACACTCCCTGAACTCTGCCAAGTTAATGACATGACCACTTCTCTGGGGAGCCTGTTCCAGTGCCTGTTATGATCTGATTACTGAGAGATGCCTCTGCCTGAATTAAGGTGCAAATGTGACCATATGCCAAAGTCAACAATATGGATTTAACCGAACAATAAATTGTGAGGTTGAGATGTTAAAAATGAGAAGCTTGACTCAGCCAATATATCAAGCAGTAATTCATTTTATTAATTAAAATGGTAAAGTATGAGCAAACACAGCACTGAATACAGTGGAAGAGTTTTCCCCTCCAACTGCACACTGATTGCTGGGCTTGCTGGTATTTATTGAGATATCCATAGGCTTTCCCAACAGTTTCTATTTCTAATTTTTTATGTCACATTTCTATACTCTATTGTGATCCATTCCTCCCATGATGTATATCTCAGGATACAGAAGATAAAAGAACCAACAGAAAAATCTGAATAAATTACTTGAATAAATAACATAGAAAAGAGTATGCGCCAAACCTCACAGGCCCCAGACAAAAACAGTGACAGAAAACAATGACCTTTTGAAAAATTAATAGTACCAGGCAGTGTGGAGGCAATCATCATTATTTTCATCTCCTTAGATGCTTCAGGCCAAAAGGCCTATAAAGCATGAAGGTTGGCTTCATTTTTGAAAGGAGTAAAAATGCCAAGAAACTGCAAATGACATCAGACATTTCAGACTGAAACTAGATAGATTCATTACTAGGTCACAGGCAACATTCAGCCCACAGATCTCTGTCTTTTGCTCTGCCATCAGCCACAGCCTCATTTCTGACACACGATTTTCTTGCATTACTTGCTATTATCACTGTTATTTATTATTCATGGGGAGTTGATAGCACACTCCAAGATGGACTGATGTGCAGGAAAGTCTGTGCACTCTTTTTTAATAGAGGGGGAGTCTATTAAGCAGGCTGCCTGACAGTTCTTCTACCTATAGCTCAGCATCTAAACTGTCATCAGTCCTTAAACTACAAAACCCCATGATATTGCCTCATTGATGACACACACAGCTTGCTTTTCTTCTGCACTTTTTCTCAGCCTCAGCAAGGAAGACAGATTAGTCTCACTCCTGGTGTGACTTTAATGATGATAAGAGTTAGTACACCAGGTAAAACTTAATATACCAGCAGGACACCTATAATGACAGAAGTAGAGCTTCCAAAACAAACTAAAATGACCAGACCTTAAGCCTAGTTCCCAGCAGCTCCCTGGATGGTACCTCTCCCTCTGGGAGGTAGCTGATCAATTGCTGGATTTAGCTGTCTGTGTTTCAACTAAGCGCCAATGAAACAGGGTGAGGCTGAAGTAGCTGCCATGAGAACTAATTGGGCTGGGATCAGTGGCCAGTACAAAGGCCAGAAGTGGAGTCCCCCACTTGGCAAGTGCAGGGTTAACAACCAGGTGTGTGACCCTACGGAGAGTTTCATACCTGTGTCACAAGATGGTGCTGCTGCTCAGCCAATGTAAAACTTACGGACTGTGTTGGCAACAACAGAAACCTAATGCTGTGCACACGTAAGTCATGTGTTTATTTTCCTTAGTGTTCTGTGGCAATGGAGTGTTTTAAGGTCACTTAAAGAATCACAGCAAAGGCAAAAGCAGTTCTAATATAAAACAGAAAGTGTGATGTAGCTCATTTACAAGGTTCCTTCTACTGCTTTTTGCTACTGCTCTTGTTAAAGCACACAGAGAAAGAGCAAATTAAAACCTAAAAGCAGTCAATCAAAATCTAAAATTAACCCAAAACTTATCTCTATGGAGGCTAGGGATAAGGATAGGAAAGGGGTAAGGATAAACAGGAATAAGGAAGACCCTCCCATTGTGTCACAAGTTTCAGAGTGCACTCCTTTGCTAAACTGTGCCCCAGACTTGACCAACAGTTTAGGCTACAGCTTTAACAGCACTTACCAGCACTTCACTGACAGGTTATGTTAAACAATTTATCTAAAGATTCAAATAGAATTTACTATAACTCATGGGCCTAATTTACTAATCTGAAGTGCTTAAGAATCTAGGAGAGTAGCAATCCTTGTATATTTGCTATAGCATATTTACTTCCTCATGCACACAGACCTAAAGAGCCTGCATAAGACACAAAGTACCTGTGACAAATTCCCCTCAAACTCGGTGAAGGACACACATCTGATGCCTTTGGATCTTCCCAATGGGCAAAAGTACAAGCCTGGAGAAGTGCGGGTGTCAGTTCAGCCTCCATCATTGTTATTCAGTGATCCTCCAAGTTTAGCAAACTTGAGAGTTCTCTGGCTCTGAGAGGCTCCCCATAGAGGGAGGTGCTAGTGACACTCTCTGCAGTCCATGAAAGATCAAAGGGACTCACTTTGGACCACTGATATGGAGTCACAAGAGAATGGGCTTCAATAATAGTTTTTCATCCTGACTGCAATTTGGGACAATATATTCTTTGCAAGTTTGATAGCAAAATTGTTATTCTGCTTGTGTTGTTTTCCAGGCAAGAAAAATGAGTTTCCAAGGATGTTCATTAAAACAGGAGCTCATTAGCCAGTAGTAGCTCCTGGGAACAAACTGATTTCGATAAGCTCAGGAGAAACTCAGCCCAGGTGCTCTTTGTGAAGATGGAGGCCTAATAAGCATTTCTCAGATCACAGTGAGGCCCCAGGAGGAGTCCAGAGGATGCACATCACATGTACACATATGCCATTGCACATCTCTGTTGTTGTGTATAAGAATTAAAATTAACATCCAAATCTTTATCATGGACAAGTCCTTTGAGTTCTTTAACACACTTTTCTCATGACAAACCCCCCAGGATAACACTGCTTTGTATCGGGTAGGTTTATTTCAGTAACAATCTACAGCAATAAGAATATTTTCATTTCTTTAGTTTTAATTCCCATTTCCCATATATGTTTCTTCAACTCAGTTGAAGAACTGATCATGAACTTTGTTTATCCATTTCTGAAAGCCTGGATAGCTACAGTTATGGTGTTGGCAAAGAGGCAGGAAGGGCCTTTGTATGGGTTCCATGGTGATGTTTTATTCCAGCCACGCATGCTGAGAGTCCAGGGTCAAAGGTAAGGGTTAAGGGAAGGGTCCAGTTCAAGCATATGGGTGGTAGGGGCTGAGAGGGCATCAGGAACCAATTATCAGGGGGTGTGGGGGCAGTACGAAGGTGAGGTTAGTGTATGGGAGCCACTGGGGAAATAGGGGGAGGGACTGAGGGACACAGGGACGGGGCTAACAGGGCTGACTGAGGGAACAGAACAGGGGTACACTGGCATAACACAACAGGGTATCCTGTGAGAGAAGCCTCTTGGGTCTCCCCAACCCAGGGAATGCCTCCAGACCTTCATAATTCATGGCTTTGTATTTATTAATCGTGTATGCAGCATTTTACAGAATTTGGTATTCTGCTGTCAAAACCATTAGAAGAGCATTAATGCATTGTATGTGGTATCATATATTTGCTTTGCAATTTGGTGTCATTCATGGTTTGGAAGTATATCTAATATTTCAGGTGTTTTACACATTGTACACATAGGAAGACTGAAGCAGAGGTGTTACTGCACAATCAGCAAAGGATCATCCAGCCACCCACCTTAGATTCAGCCGTGAGGAGAAATAGCCCTGCAAAGACCGATTTAACTCCCACACTTGCTTCTTTTCAGCTCAATAATTAAAATTCCACCTTGAAGGAAATTTGCAGGCTCTTCTTCCTTGCCTAGATCACTCTTGATGGGCATTGCCAGCCCAGCCAGCCAAAGCACAGACATGCTGGGTGCCAGTTGTCAGTGTGAGGGAGAGACCCAAGAGCCTGTGGCACCTTCCAGTTTCATGTTTGGGTAATTCAGGGAGTTGCAGAGATTTACAGCAGGAGAATGTCACAGATTAAAGTCCAGACTTCAGCATATATTAAAACCCCAGGCTCCCTTTTGCTGGCCCTTTTATGGTGACTTTTGCTTGAGGGTTTATTATGTGCTTAACAAAACTGTGAGGCAAATGAAAGATTTTCTTCTGAGAGAATTCAACAGCAGCTCAAGGGAAAAAGCTATTTGGACATCACCGCTGGGACATGACAAAGGATGCTATGGATGTCATGCCTGAGAGACATAGGAAAAAGCTTGTGAGTTTGCTGTTCTCCTTGGTGAACCTCCTGCTGATGCTCAAGCATCTATGCTCTCATCCTGAATTGCTATGGGAAGGAAGACATGAGTATGGGGTGAAGACCACAAATTACATAAGCACTACTGTGTGTCCCGTCTAAGCCAACATCAAATTAACATTCAAACCTGGCCCCCACTTGGAGAAGATTATTTAATTTCCAGTTTAAAACGGAGTAGGAGACTAGAAAAAACACCTTTTTCTTACCCTCTTCTGCTACCAAAATCATGGATGGGCTCAGCTTTGTCTATGGCAGGTCTGGCTGGGAACCTACTAGAGTTGTCTGTGCCTGACAGGCAGACAGCTCTTGATGTCTTCTCACAGAGGCCACTCCTGCAGTCACATAAGCCCAATATATAGACCCAATTCAATTGTCTTTCAAGCTGTGCTGCTGCAAGACCCAGGCTGCTGTGGAACACAGTTGCCCTATTCTATTATATGAATGGGAGGGCAGCCACCCACTGTGCATATCTCAAAGATGTGATGTAAATCAAAACTGAGTCAGCAGCTTTGCAGGCCACTCCTTTGCTAACTGGTTAACAAAACAGTAGCTATGAGCATACTTTTTCAGAAGAAATGTAGATTTTAATTTTAGTACAGTTTCCTCACCCTGAACAATTCTCTCTCACACACACATACTTAATGAATATTGTTTTAGAAAAAGCAGCAGGTCTGGCTATTTCAACAGTAATGTTATTTGCCAGTGTGGAAAAAGATTGTGATTTCTTTGGAACAACACCCTTTCTCTTATTTTCTCAGAGGAACTGTGGTTTACTGGTTTTTCTTTCTGACAACTTTCATTCTATTTTTTCTCCTGCAGGCTGGTCATGCTTCCAAGACCAAGCACAGAAACTGCATGCTTGTGTCTGTATCAAGCTACATGGGAATTAAATTTAAGGGATCATTAGCACAGAAGCTTTGTATCCTACTATAATTGCTGCTCAGCATATTTAGGCAGTTGACAATTTGTTCTCACTGCAAAAGTAAACCTCTGAATTGATTTCTTTGTGTTTTCTTTCAAAGAAAGCAGCCAAAATTTCTGCTGTACCATGTGAAAATAGGTTCTGTGCTATGGGAGCACAGTCAAACACCAGGAAATGGTCTGGAGACACTGTGTAGAAGTCATGGACCCCACACCTGGAATTCTCTTTAATAACGATATTTAAATTCTTATCAGTAGTGCTCAGTATCTTTATCAATAATATGGACATTGTGGGATTGAGTGCACCCTCAGCAAATTTGCAGATGACACCAAGCTGAGCAGTGCTGTTGACGCAGCTGAAAGACTGAGACTATTATAAGAATGGTAAAGCACTGGAAAAGTTTCCCAGAGAGGCTGTAGCCACATATCTAGGAACATTCATAGCCAGTTTGTACAGGGCCCTAAACACCTGCTGGAAACTGATGATGTCCCTCCTTTTTGCAGGCAGTTGGTCTAGATGACCTTTAAAGATTTCTTTCAACCCTGACTATTCTGATTTTACGATTTCCATAACGTTATAACCAACCAGAGCATGCTATGTTACAACAGCTATGTTGTAACATTATGTGCTGAACTAATGTTTTAGTTTATGCCATTGCTTCTTGTCCTGTCACTGGGCACTGCTGAAAAGAGTCTGGCACCATCCTTTGGCACCTGCCTTTGAGATATTTATATGCATTAATGAGATCCCCTCTCACAAAGCTATGGATAACTCCTGCCATCCGTGCTATACTTAGACATGAATGCATTAATGCTGGCTTAACCTAGTGCACAAAATGAGAACACCTGTGGATCAGATTAAGACCCAGATGTGGGAGACCTTGTTGAGCTTCCTAGGAGAAGATGAGAGGAAATGGTCTTAAGAGTACATGGAGAGGTTTCAACTGAACATTGGGAAAAAATTTTTTCACAGAAAGGGTCACCAGATATTGAAGTGGGCTGCCCGGGGAGGTGGTGGCATCACCATCCCTGGAAGTGTTTAAGGAAAGACTGGACATGCCATAGTCTGGTTGACAGGGTCATAGTTTGGACTTGATCTTGGAGGTCTTTTCAACCTAAATGATTCTGTGATTCTGAGCTAAGAAATCATTAAACCCACAGTGGGTGGCCTCCCACTCCTAAGGAGAAGGAAGATTCATAAATGCTTATGGTAGAAAGGTAGAAGTCAGAGGGTCTGCAAGTAATCAGAAAGTTTTATTAGTAAATTACACACTTAGAATGGAAATAGGTATTTTAGTCCTTGACCTACTATATAAGCACATGGGTTTTATATAAAGAGGTAGTGTGAAAGGGAAAACAGAAAGGAAGAGGTGAATTAAAGAGGAGAAGAGAGAAAGAAAGAAGAGATCTCTACTCCTGGTTCCATCATTGATCCAGCTGAAGGGATGTCACTCCTGTGTCAGAATCGATCCAGCTGCATCCAGCCAGCCAATGGGATAGCCTGTGAGCACCACCCGGGCTTCGGGATACTTTCTACGGACTGATTGCCCTGTCCTGAAGTGTTCCTCACTTTCTATGCAATCAGTTATCATGGGCAGTCTGCTCTTTCAGACCATTTATGGAACTGGGTTGGAGAGCTTGGGGATCTCGGGTGGTCTGTGTTCCTCTCCATAGTCCATGCCCCTCCTTGGCCTCATCTCTGCGCTTGCCGTGCGCTGCGTTGTGCTCATCGCCAGAGTCAAGAAGGATGTTTATCCCTGGAAAGCGCCGTCTTATGGCCTTTTTCCTCCGTCACTCTCTGCTCTTTCTCACGGACGCCGCCCGGGGTGCCGCCCGCCGGGGAAAGGCGCGGAGCGGGACCGGCACAGGGGACCTCCACACGCCGCTCCTGGGCCCGCCGCACCGCCAGGGGGCGCCCCGCCCCGCGGAGCGCTGCCATAGCCAGGAGCCCCGGCCCCGCCTCCCCGCGACCGGAAGTGCCGGAGCGGGCGGCAGGCCGGGGGCGTCGCGGCCGCTGCAGCCCGAGCGTGGCCTCTCCCGCTCCCCGCGGCCCCGCCAGGTTCCCGCAGCCACCCCACCATGCACCCGCGGCGCCCTGAAGGCTTCGACGGCCTCGGCTACCGCGGGGTCGGCCGCGACGAACTGGGCCCCGGCTCCAGGCCCTTCAGCGGCGGCTCGGAGCTGGGGCCCTGGGTGACCAGCCCGCCCGACATCCCCGGCAGCCGCAACCTGCACTGGGGCGAGAAGACGCCGCCGTATGGGGCCGGGACCCCTCTGGGCGGCGCCGGCCCCAACGAGGAGGCCAGCCTCGGGGCGGGCGGCCCCGGCGTCGGTAAGGGAGGGCCCGTTCCGGGCCGGCCCGGGGGCGGCCGCTCCGCGGCTTCGCGCTGGCCCGCAGCTCCCCGCGAGCAGTGACCCGCCGGGCCGGGCAAGGGCGGTACTGGCGGTGCTGAAGAAAATCCTCCAGAAAAACTGCGCCGCCGCTGCCTGTTGCGCTCCAACGCTGTGTAGCTCCATGCAAATGTATTTCAGAGTGCCGGAACGCGCGTTAAGCAATGTGCGGTCAGCTTGCTCCCCGTTTCCCAGTGTAAATAATACTGCAGAAATACTCCGCCCTCTTTAAAGGCAGGGAGTGCCTTTGGGTCTTAAAGTTGCTGTGTTGGTATTTCAGACTGCGTGACTTCTCTCGTGTTTAAAACATGAGCTGCTGACGTAAAGCTCCCCCCTCCACGCTGGATAGCGAGGGAACTGTGGGACTGGTAGGATTAAGGAAACAACTGAGTTCAAGGCGTTTTCAGTAGTTGTTGGGAAATTGACTAAAAGCCCGCAATAAGTAAAGTCATTTAGACTTCAGACGTCTTCATGAAATTGAGGTGAATTAAGGAAAACTTGTTGTATCTAGGGTACTGTATGTTGTTTACTTTAATTACAAGGAGCAGTTTATGGACACTTAGGTATCAAAAGATTTATGAAATGCTAATTTTTACCTGAAGTCGAATTATGTTAGTAGGCAAGTCTTCTCTGACCTGTGGTGCAATGTTTTTATTTAGGTCATAGAATACAGCCTTTAGCTGGACTCCATCCATGCGTGCACTGGTTGAAGCACTGTTTAAGTATCCATAGTATTGCATAGTTGGACGCTACATTTTTTCCCCCATCTACATATGGAAGGAGTGTTCATTGTGCACTTTGGAGGACTGATAAGGAGTTGCTATAGTCACTGAATCCAGCAGCTGCAAATGGTATCTTACCATTTTTGGGAGGGCTGCCACATTTGCATGGAGCTCCAGTGGACTTACTGACTTTATCCATGCCTTCAGACTGCTTGCACTTTGAAGATTGTAGGGCTGAGCATTAACTTTAAAAATCCTTTACTGTTCTGATGCTCATCTTAAAATCCCTCCTGATAGTTAGCAATGCGCAAATGTCTGGTAACAGACAACAGAGGGTTGAATTAATTACTTTCATAATTCTCCAGTAGCTACATTTTTGCAAAGGAACTTTGCAAAACAACTTGCTTGAAAATTTGCTTTATGTTGATGTTTGTTACTTCATCCGTGGCTTTTTGTGTAACTTTTCCTAAAACTTTACTTTTTTACTGTTTTAACATTATTTTCACCTCAATTCTGTAGTTTATGTTTCATAATTACTATATACTCATGCATGCTAAATCTTTCAATAGTTGGTTTGAGTTGGTTATTTTTAGAAATTAAAATCTTTGTTTTACTATTTGCTTTCTCTCTTATTTTTTCCCTGTGAGGAAAGCATAATTTTATGTATTACAAACTCAAATGCAGTCCAAAGTGTAAGTGTTCCTTGGGGAATAAATTTTTTTATATTCTTTGTTGCTGAGCTGCCATAAATACTGTGGTTTAGTGTTTGTTTTCTGATGTAAGAAAAGGACAAAACTAGTTTTTCAGATCCTATGCACAAAGTCTCCTATTTTGTGATTATCACTGCTGTATAATCTGGTTTGGTTTTGGTTTTTGTCTTCTTTTTCAGAGCAGTTGAACAGATTTGCTGGTTTTGGTATTGGCCTTGCAAGGTAAGAGTTGTATTTAGTGACAAAGGGGTAGTAAAACTCTTATTTGTCTTATGAACCCCACATACACTTTCATATTGTGTTTTTATTCCAGTAGCCATAAGCAGTTGAAATGTGTTTAGAAACTTACTACCCCCATTTAGGTTTCTGTTTTCTTCAACTGTTGCTCAGAAAGTACTTATGTGAATGTAAGGAACAGGGCTTTTTGTGGAATGCCCAGGATGTGTGTACCCTGTCCAAGTAATCTGAAAGTAACACCAGAAAACTTTTTTGACATTTGCAACTTCTCTTAATATTTGTAGGCAATGCAAATGTTTCCTAAGAAGGTGAAAATGCCTTCAGGTATATTATGAAAGTACCCTGGGACCATAATGTTCATCTAACCAAGTGGTCTGATGGCCATTTTATTCTTTATTATGGTGACCCTGATTATTGATAGCATTTTTGAGAAAGTGGTGAACTTTAAGATGCTGATGTCCAAGGAAGGTTTTATCTCTTGGTAGTAGAAAACTACTAATTAGCTCAGTAGTTGCTAAACTGCAGTATTTTTCTGTGCCCCCCGTACTTGTTTGTTGGGAGTTCAGAAACCTTCCACAGATGATCCTGTAGTTTGGGGTGTATAAAAATCCTGGATGTTCTACTTTTCTAGTCCAATTCCTGGGTTTGAACAGCTTACAAGTAAGTAATCTGTTCACTCAGGCACTTTGAAATGAAATTAATATTTTCTCTGAATGGCTGCAGTCAGGAATTCTGTTTTTGAAGTGAGAACTTTTCTGTGAAGTTTTGGTGGTGGTGGGCGAGTTGGTTTGGGTCAGTAGTGTTTTTTAGTGAAAAAGTAGTCAGGTATTAGTACCAGGCCTTTTCTGGCCCTCCTAAAGGAGAGTCTTGATTAATAATACATTAGGCAGAATTAGCATAAGACTGGAAACTAATCCTCTCATAAAAGTGGTTGTGGTTTGTTTCATCCTCTGATGCTTTGAGGAGGGCGAGATTAAGAAATTTTGTTGTTTTTTTTTTTTTTTTTTTTTTTTGCTTATATAAATATGTACATACATATATATGGGGCTTTTTCATAGTAAATGTATACGGCAGATTTTATGTAACTTGTTCCTTGGAAGGCTGTTGGGTAGCCATCAAAAATGCCCTGTTAGTTCACTAGAAAATACATTGCTTTTCAAAATACTGATCTGCTGTTGTTAGAGACAATTAACAAGCCTTTTCTAAGGAATTTTTTAGTGGCTTCCCATGCATTAAATACAGTTTTCCTTTAAAGCCTGTTTACAGAAAATGTGTTGGCACACCCTTGCATTGTTCTACGTCGCCAGTGTCAGGTATGTCTTTTTTATTACTTATTCCAGTCAAATCTATCCTGTGTACTGTCATATTTCTGTATTTTCATACTTGGTATGAAAGTATCTAATATAGGAAACTTTGAAATTTCTAGGGGGACTCTGCTACATTATTACATTTTTACTTGTAGAATATGTGTTTTCTACAGTTTAGCATATTTTGAAAAATCTTGCTCATTTTTGTTTGGGCAGTGGTAAGCAAATTATGAGCAGAATGCTTTCTTTCATAGGTTCTGATTTATGTATGGTTTTTTGTTTAAACTTTCAGCATGCTTAAATGCTTAAAAGGGCTGCCCGTTTCCCTAAATTTTAGTGAGAACTTAATCATATTTTAGCTGATCTTTACAGAGATAAAATTCTTATATTTGAGATGCCTTTGTCGTTCGAAGTTGTAGCTTCTGCAAGTGTGTTTCTAAGACTGCCATTATTTATATTTTTACAGGTGAACTATCATGCACGGAATTATCATCTCACACCATTTACTATTGTTAATATAATGTACTGCATCAATAAGACACAGGTTAGTATTTGGTGTCAGGCTGTGTCTGAGCACTGAGAGTCCCTGCAGCATGTATGTACATTGAAATCACTATGTATTTGTGTAGGTGGTGTTGAAAAACATGGCTGTTATGAGGCTCTGTTATTTTTATGGTTGCAGAAATATGTCAAGAAGATCAAGCAAACCATTTTTTTTTCAGAAGTACAGTAATTAGTGGGTAAAGATTTATGGATGTTAGAAAACAAAAGGTCCCTGAAACTAATTATTTTCATTTGGGTTCTAAAAGATCATTAATCCTTATGTTATTAAAGTTATGGTTGAAGTGACCCCTTCCAAAGATAATACTTAATATGTATTTCCATAGGGGAATGACAATCCTTAAACTCAGACCAGAAGGCAGGAAGAAATTCTTAACTCTGAGTTTGTGATGGATATACTTTTGACATCTCGAGCTCATTTTGTCCATAGAAAAATGGTGTTAAGTTTATAATGCAGAGTATTAACAGTGGGAGACATGCCTCCAAAATAATTGACAGGTCTTTGAGATTATTGAAAACCAAAAATTTCTTCATAGATTAAAAAATGTGTTGTTACCTGAATTTAATGACAAAGTTGAATGTTAGAATTGTAGCCCTGTGCGGTCTGAATTTACTGAAATTTTTTAATTAATAATTTGAAAATATTTTTGAGTTTTATGTTGAATACTTCAACACACAGGGTCCAAGAGCTCTCTGGAAAGGAATGGGCAGCACTTTCATTGTTCAGGGCATAACCCTGGGAACAGAAGGTATCATCAGTGAATTTACACCTTTGCCAAGGTACTGCGTGTTTTCTTACTGCTTCTAACAAATTAATAAGTCGTTGACTTACTTTTAAAGTGTTAGTGAGACTCTTTGTAAAATATTACTTCATGAGGACAACCAGACATTAAATAGGTGTTCCCAAACACAGTATGATTGTCTTGGAAAAGACAGCCTTATAATCAATAAATAGGAGGTACTCTTTCTGGGAACTTCATTTGTTTGTGTCTGCTTACTGGTCTAATGGAATATAGAAATAATGCAGCAAATTGGTCTTGGGCATTCAACCCTGTAATTAAAAAAAAAAAAAACAAAAAAAAACCAACCTAATTTTCTTCTTTTATTTGTTTTTCCTGTGTGGTAATAGCAAATACCATACCTAAGGTAAAAATTCCTGGCCCCTAAATACAGAAAACCTGCACTGCTAATGAACCAGCTGAATTGGAAATGAACATTTTGCTGAATATTTTTACCATATTTGGTAGGCAGGAGAACAGAATGGCCTGCCGTTGATTGGTACCTGAGTGTCCATGTGACTGGCAACTTTGTCTTCTGCCTTCCTTGACAAGCAACCAACTCTATGTATCTTGTTCCCTATTCTCATAAAAAAGATGTTACAACTAAAAATTACTGACTTCATTTAAAGAGATACTCATCGTTCTATATCACTGTGTCAATCTTCTGCTATAGTAGTTTAGTAATATTTTTACTAAAAACATTCAGGGACATGGAAACTACCATGGGTTAAAAAAAAAAGAAATATGGTTAGCCTGAATCAAACACTGTTATGATGCATGCATCCATACTAATAAAAGTAGGCGTTTGCAAGTTAAAAAGCATTGGCAAAAGCATTTCACATTTAAGTTGTATAGAGTGTGTTTAAGGTTTTTGGTCAGCTCTGTTTCATAGGTAATTTAAATTTCCAGGCATGTGCTTTCTTACAAATGTGTTTTAGATACAGCTCTAGGGTATGCTTAAGTTCATGAGATGTGGTACGGTGTTTATATCTTGATAGTTCTGAATTCTCACAAATTTGAGCAATCATTTTCTACTTGTGGGACAGTTCAGCAGTTTGAAAAGTAAGCTGCTGCTGCTGCTGAAAGAATCAAACCTTTCTGCTCAAACCAGCTCTTTCCTTCCTCTGTGCTACTCCCAACTTCGTGGAAACACAGTATGTAAACAGCCAGGAAATTAACTGGACTGGGAAAGTGATCTGGCTTAAACGATTGTCTCATACATAAACCACCCCATATTAGTTTTCTACTGAATGCTCTCTCTTCCTTTTTAGTGGTGGCTTGCATGTTTGGGTGGTCACAGGGAGGAGGTTATTGCTTGTAGTAGCAGTGCCAGAAATTTTGATTTAAAAGGCTATTTAACTACATCGTCAGACTCCAAAGAACATAGAGAAGTGAAATGTCAATTCTATACTATAGTTGCATGAAAGAAACCCCCTGTTTTAGGTGAGGAGCCCAGAAATAGCCCAGAACATTTTGAACTAGTCAAACTTGTTGTATACTGTTCTTCCACTGCAGGGACAGTTATGCCTTGTGGATTTACAGGTTAGGTTTTCACACTTTAGTTTGGCTGGTTTAATTTTCCACATCATTTAAGTATTATAGGTGAGTGAAGTCCAAATGTCTGAAATATATAATGGTAAAAATTATTTTCTATTCCTGTTTAGTGATTGACATATGTATTTAAAATGTGATGGGTAATGACTACTCATAATTCTTCGAAAAGAATAAAATCTTGCCTATGTTGTATTAGAGTTATTTTAACTACGAGCAGTGTCTGATTGTGATTCCGGGACAACACTTGAAGCTGAATACTTTATATAATAAAAATGCAAAGTCTAGTGTGTGCAGCACTTCAGACAAGTATCTATACCTCATAGCTTGAGTATTGACCATATGCACCATATGCATTTTAAGTACATGTGGTTTTAGAATTCTGTGTTGAGCTAGGTGGCTTTACATTTTCTGTCAAGTGAAAACATTTCCTTTTTGTGTTTTGAAGCGTGTAACTAGAAATACTACTTCCAGGAAATATTTTTGATGTCACCTTTGTATTAAACACACAAGTGTTCTTCTCTTTCATCAGAATATGCTAAGGACTGGTCATAAGACAAAAAACTTTAGTTATACCAGTACAGAATTACTGTGCAACTTCTAGTTTGACCTCTTGTACTTGATTTGTTCTTGTTTAACTGTGCTGGAATATGATTTAGATTTTCTGGAAAGAAACAACTACAGGGTAGACTTAACCTAAAGAACAGAAGAGTGCAACCAAACCAAAGTTAAGTAAAAATCATTTTTTGATAAAGGTAAAGTGTGAAGATGTTAATACTCCAGTGTTCCCTGAAAATTGCTTTTAGCACTTGTACATAAGGTTGCTAAATATATGCAGAACTGATTAAAGTCAGTTGCTGTGAGAGCTGCAAACATCTTATTAATAAATAACTGAAACCTTCTTCATAGACTGTCTTGACAGGCTCAAAAAACTACTAGAAGTTAAGCATGATGTACTAAATGTTTTGCTGTTTGTTTCCGGTATGGGAAATGCTTCCACATAAATAATAGAACACCAATATGAAAACTGAGTTGTTGACACTCATGGAAGAGGTGCTTGAGAATTACATGTGGGTGATTATTCATATTGTGATAAATACTTTTCTTTTTAGAGAGCTTTCACATAAGTGGAACCTCAGGCAGATAGGTGGACACCTTTTACTCAAAGGGTAAGTATAGCATGTGTCTTATGTCTTGTTATCTAAACATAATAAAACTACCAAATAGACATAAATTTAATGTACTGCTATATTTACTTGAAAAGATGCTAACAGTACTTTTCAAATGCTGATTTTTTGAACAATCTTGATTACATACACCACTTTCACAGGTTTTCTCATACTAGATGCCTGTTTCTGTGGAACTCTACTAATTCAAAAGATTAGATTTTTTAAACCTTAATCAGGCTGATCACATGGAAACAGAGTTTATCTAAACTTTTAACTGAAGCTTATCTCAACTTGTTGATGTTGTTATACTCAATTTTAGTAATTGAGTTATGCTTTGTTAATTTTCTCACAGGAATAATTTGGTAGATAACTTTATCAACTTCCAGGTGCCTGTTGGTCTAAAATTATGGTATTGTCATTATGTTAATTCTTACATTGTTACATTGTTGGTTTCTACAGGTTAACACATGTGATAGCTATGCCTTTTTATTCTGCGAGCCTGATTGAAACTGTACAGGTAACTTACATATATTTGGAACATGTAAAAAGATACTGTTACTCTTTACAGATTAGATTATGTGGAGAAATGAATCTCTGAATTCAGGTTTATGTTGCATTTGTTGAATTTGTTTTGCTTGAGACTATGACTTAGCTGAAATGGTTTTTTACTATGAAGGGTATATTAGTGTACTAGCTTAACTCTAAATCTAGAATTAGAAAGGACATTTAATGTAGATAGTTGGAATATATTGCATAAGAAATAGGGACCTGCTATATCTATGTGTTCCAGCAGGTAAAACATAAAGAAGTATAAAGTTTCTTTGCTAGAAAGCTGCTTATTAAGAAAACAATAAAACCAAAAAAAAACTAACAAAAAAAAAAAGGCATTTCTCTCTGCCTTTTAAGTAGACGATCTTCTCTGTAATGGATTGGTTATGAACATTCCACTGAGATCTGAGGATTTTAAGATTAGTAGCTTCAGCTGTGTTGCAGGTATTTTAGTGAAAAATTGTGAGTGTATAATGTATGAAATACGTTCTTGAGTTCCTGGAACATCATCATAAGCTGATTAGAAACAAAGCAGAGGCAATGATAGCATTTGTGAAGATTTTTGTACTGTATTAATTGGTGCAGGGGAGCAACTTGGCTTGCCAGGTTTGCGTTACATTCCTGTGCTTCAAGAGGACAATAACCAGTGACAAACCAGAAAAGTTAAAGATTGTTAGATTTCCTACTGGCAGGTTTATATTGACTTTGTCTTAATTCTGATAAACCATGCTGTTCAACAGTATCTGTTTGACACCCAAGTAAATACATTTCATCAAAATAGCTGTAAATGGTGGAAATTTGTAGCTTTTGTTGTTTTGTCATTAGCAGCTCAAACCTCATGGTGGCGTTTTAGGCCAAAACAAGAATGGTTTTCAAGTGCAGTGGCTGTAGTGATGTGGGACAGAAGAGGAGTCAGTAGGGGTTGTGCTGCTTAACTTGTAATTAAAGTCTGCAACAGCATTATGTTCTCAGGCATTTAAACTAGTTTCTCTCCTGCACAGGAAAGACCATGAAGGCTCTGCAGGCTGTTTAGTATGTCCTCAAAAATACTGAGGAATATTCTGGTGGTTTATTCTGGCAGGACGTCAGGACATAGACCACACAGACTCAGGAGACTCGCACTTTTAGGAGAACATCAAAATCTTGAATGTAAACCACAGATAAAACACTGGAGTATAACCATTAGTGGGGAAAATAATGTTTTTAGCTTAATCCTATATGCAGAGGTGGAATGTAACAGAGTAAATAATTATTAAATTTTTTTTTTCAGTACAGAATAATTACTGTAAATGCATATAATGCCATGAAAACATTCAAAACTAAACTTAGTAACTTCATATCAAAAGTGATATTTCAGCACTAGTTATGTAAGTCTTTACTATGTAGATTTAAGTTCAAAGGTTATTGTCATAGTCTTTAAAGTAAAGGAATTACGAATTCAGTAAGTACTTCTTTGGCATTTTGCTCCAGATGTAGACATTTTAAATTCATGACTTTTTTTGCATTCTGATACTTTCAGCAGTAGGCTTAAAGTTGAATTTCTTTGTAGAAATACTGCAATATATATTAAAAAACCCTCACCTCTTTAAGATGTGTTCATTCTTTAAAAAGAAGCTTTATTGAATGCTGTGAAAAGTGTTATAACAATAGAGTTTTATTTGTACAGCTGAATAGACACAACAGTGTGCAAGCATTTAAAGTTCTGCAGTGATGAAGTGTCAGAGTGGATGTCAGGATGATTTTGAAGTGCTCAGCACAAGTTGTAACTCTTTCTTTGTGCTTGTAGAGTGAAATCATTCGAGACAATCCTGGCATCCTGGACTGTGTGAAAGAAGGAATTGGCAGAGTTGTAGGCTTGGGAGTACCCCATAGCAAGCGTCTCCTCCCTCTGATGGTCCTGACTTTTCCCACTGTTTTACATGGAGTTCTTCACTATGTCATCAGTTCTGTCGTCCAGAAGCTTGTCTTGTTTGTTTTGAAAAGGGATAATTCCCACAACCTTCCAACTGAGAGGTCCACTTCTGTGCAGAGCATGCTGGATGCATATTTTCCAGAACTTATTGCTAGCTTTGCTGCTAGCCTTTGTGCTGATGTCATGCTTTACCCACTGGAAACAGTTTTGCACCGCCTTCATATTCAAGGGACACGCACAATAATTGACAATACAGACCTTGGCTATGAAGTGCTTCCAATCAATACTCAGTATGAGGGAATAAAAGACTGCATAAATACTATAAAACGTGAAGAAGGAATGCGAGGTTTTTATAAAGGGTTTGGAGCTGTTATAGTGCAGTATACCTTGCATGTGGCAGTTTTACAGCTTACCAAAATTATTTACTCAAAACTGCTTCAGAATGTTTCTTAATCTGTGCAGGTCTGGATATAGCACGTTGGACATGATTGACTTATTAACCTAGTTATTGTTTAAGTGGCTTACAAAATGAACTTTGGGGAATCCACTCTGTGGATTCTCCTTACACTGTAGAACAATTTATTTTAAAAATGGGGATATAGTTTCTGAAGTGTAATTAAAAAAGGACTGTTGTTGCAACCTGTGTTAATTTTGTTTGATTAAGTTTATTGTTCAGATTTAATGTTAATGGCTTGCTCACTGCCCCCCTCACCCATGTGTCCCCAGAGCTGTATTCCCTCATAAGCTGCCTTTTATAGTGATTCCCCACCCTTTATCCCTGCCCCTTTTCCTGTCTGTCATTGTTGCCCTGCCCCTGTTCCAGTCCATTCTGTGTCAATACCCCCTGAGCCAGCCCCTTTCCCGTACCTGCCCCGGGCGCTCCTGGGTGTCTCCCAACCTCGAGGCCCCCAGTAGTGCCTGTGCCCTCCTGTCTCTGCCACTGCCCCCGACTGGCCCTAAGGCGAGTGACCCAATGCCCAGCTCCACCCCGAGTGCCCCTCACCGGCTCCTCTTCTGTACCCACCCACTCACTGCGCCTGCACCAAACCCCGTGCACAGCGGCGCTCGTGGCTCTTCATCTCTGCTCCCTCCGGCCCCAGTACAGCTGCTGGTTGGACCCTCAGCTCTGGAGGCCTCTCTCTTTCTCCTCCACCCGACTCCTGCCGTGGCTGGCAGCCCCTGCCCTGCAGAGCAAGCGGCTCTAAAGGTTCAGCCCTTGGTACAACCCACGGCAGTTCCCACACCTGCCACGGCCCCGGTGGGACAAGGGCTGGCCTCAGCTCCGCTGGGATGCGTCAGACTGTTTAAAATTTACAGACACAAATTGAATATGTCATATATTCAGTCATATAAAGGGGATCAGATTTCAAATGTGATTGCATTGAGGATTTACTTTTTCTCTTACCAGTTCTCTGACATAAGGAATGCATATGAGTTGTTAGTATCTGCTTTATAAGCATCACATCTGATATTTAATGTGCACTGTTAGCCAGTTGAAAGGAATTTATTTTCTTAAGTTGTAAGAACTTGAAAGTAAGGGACTGATGGCTTTACTGGTCTTTTAAAAATGTTTTCAACTTCACTATTAATAGAAATGCGAATAAAAGAGAAAATGTAAAAGTCACTTAAGTAGACTTAGATGTTACCATTTACAGGTACAAAGATTATTTTGCTGCAGTGTGGCAGAAGATGACAAATGGGAATCTCTCACTTTGTATAAAAACAACAAAAAATGGTCATGGGTCAAAGTTGCACAGAATGCAGATTTAGCTGCCTTGCAGTCTGCAAGGCTTTTGATAACGTAGTGTGTGAATAAAGCAAAATAGAAACTGACGCATGTGTGCCATTTTTAGTTGACTTTCCACTGATAACTTCAGGGTTTAGTTTTACTCTACTGCTTCATACGAGAATGTAATAATCATACAAATCTGTGTAGTAGTAGTGGTGTTCAAAGTGTACAGAAAGTCTAAAACACAATTGGCTGTTGCTAGGGTTTCTCTTTTGTTAGATTGGAGGGGTGTGTATAAAATACACACCTTATTCCTTAAGTATTTAGGCACTGATGTCTCTAATTTCAAATCTCTGCTAAGTTAAATATTTTGTGCAGCATAGCGAAGTCTGGTTATGTGCAAAGGAACCACTGAACTATATAATTTTTGCTCTCTCCCCCTTCAGACTCAACTTGAAAGTGATTTTTAATCATTCTGAATAACCTCGTCCTTGGTATCATCAGTAAATATGGGGGGGTGGGGAGATAGTTTTTACAAATAAAACGAGCATGTGGAAAGTCACTTTTAAATTATGAGAGGCTGCTGCTTGTTTCGCAATCATGTGGCAAGTCTGTTTTTGTGAATGCTGTAAACTGATCTGTGTTTTAATCATTAATCATTGTGTAGTTATCACTTTTGGAAAGTAGTAATGGTAAAATAAGGCAAAGATGTTGCTCTTTGTAAGTTCTGACTTCAGATCAGGTCTACTTTATTAGTAATCGAACTTTCATGTATTTTAAATGCCTAAGTGTTGAAACAGAAAAAGTACAGTCAACTTGGAAACTGGTTTCTTTTGAAATACTGTTGATTGCGATTTTAGTGTATGTGTATGAAATAAAATGAAAATTCACTGTATTATAAAATAATTCACCAAAGAGGCATGCAAAGGAAACCTGTTTTGTGTGTTATGTTTTACTGTATAGGCTCCAGAGTGGCATTTTCAAGTTCCTCAACTTTCCTAGGTGCAAGAACATGATGAATTAAACTACATGCTTGAGCTTAGGTAAAATACTGTTCCTGGGTCGGTTTCTTTTAGAATTTCTATGAGTATCAAGATGGCCATGCCAGAGATACATCCAGACTGGAAAGGATGTCAGCACATCATGCAGTCCAAATTTCTGCTCTAAGAAATTGACTTGTACATGTCCTTGCCCAGTCAAGTTTTTAATACATGAAACTGGCCTTTTTAAAAGTGTTAAAGTAGCCAACAATTTTAACACAACTGCCTTGAAGCAATAACTAAGTGCATGTTGCAGTCCAACACTGTTAAATTGGCCAATCCTCTTTTTCTAGGAATAAAATTTTGCCTTGTGAAATGGAGGATGTGCCTTTATATATTTTTCAAGAGGGAAGAGGAGTGGCACTAGAGACTGCTATAATATTTTATTGTGTCAAAGAGTTGCTTTCATTGCTGGCAGTTTTACAGTCGTAGTCTAGGTTCTCAGATCTATAAGCAGGGTGGGGAAGAATGCCATCAGTGTAGAGCAGCTTTCTGTGGTGGAAGAAACCTTTTGCTTTGGGCTACTCTTTTTTGGTCCTCTTCCCAGCAGTTAGAATGAACATGTTTAGATTTTTCATGTATACTTCTTTTACCTTCAAAAACACTTAATACATTTTTTCCAGAGTTGCTGGGGTTTTGCCCATGCAAAAATATAAGTGAGTATGAGCTGAAAAAAGTAATTTTGGCCTTTTAAGTCATAAGTGTTTCTGGTTTTCATTTGGATTTTAAATCTGAAGTACTCAATACTCAACAGTACAATTTTTAGCTCACACAAATGATCAGCAGGTGGCTTTAGCAAGAGATACCAATGAAAACTGCAAAATACAGAATTGGCTGTAGAAAGTAGGTTGTGGTAAAATATGAAGAATTCTTATGCACTCTCATGCATGATACAATTTTTTGTACCTTGTTTTTTTTACTACATTTTTTTTAATCTTTAAAGAAGAGAGCTGATTTCAAGAAGGTCAATGTTGCTGAAGAAAGACTGACTTAATGTTTCCCCCAATGAAGAATTCCTTGGCTTCTTATCCGTGTCTCTTACAAGAAAAGCCTTCATGTGCAGTAACTGCCAACAGACCAGGCAGGAAACTTTGAACTAAGAGGCCTCCTGGAAACAGGAAAATATCTTCCTATGATCTTTCATGGACCGCATACAGATCACACTTGGATTATAGTTATGTTAAAATGGAACTTTTAGATCCAGTGTTGGTGCCAGTACTGAATTCTACAGGGTTGTTCCAGCTGCATTCATTCCTTTTAGTAGATCTACTTTGAGGCACAAACGAGTTGATCTACCTCTGGGTAATGTCTCTTATAATGTGAAATGCCCAGTGTTATAGATTTATGCAGAATTTTTTAAGACACAAAATTACATGGTTTTCTTAGCTCCTCTGAATTTAGCAGCAAATGTGAAGCAAGCATATGGGAGGTATTTGTCTCACATGGTCATTCAGCTGGATACATGCCACAGCTGCAAACATGAAGGAGAATTATAGAATCCCTGAACTGAAAGGGACCCACAAGGATCATCAAAGTTCAGCTCCTGGCCCTGCGCATGGCAGCTCAAGAAACTCTTTAAGTGCCTGCAAGCACTTCCCAAACACTTCTGGAATTCAGGTGCTGAGACCATTTCCCTGGGGAGCCTGTTGCAGTGCCCAAACACCCTTGCGGGCAAGAACCTTTTCCTGATGCTCAACCTGAAAGTCCCCCAACAATTCAGGCCATTCCCTTGTGTCCTGTCACCAGACACAAGGTTAAGTGTCTGCCCCCTTCCTCCCCTCACAAAGAAGTTAGCAGACTCCAATGGGTCTCTTCAGTCTCTTCTCCAGGCTGAACAGACCTAGTGACTACAGATCCTTATGAGGAGCATATTCCTTCAGATCCTCATCATCTTTATGGCCTTTCTCAGGACACTCTTTAATATCTTTATATCTTATATTGTGGCACTCAATACTGCCCCCAGCACTGTAGGTGAGGCTGCCCCAGCCCAGAGCAGAACAGGACAATCCCCTCCCTTGCCCAGCTGGTGATGCTGGGCCTGATGGTCACTGTCAAACTATTTCCCTTTTCAGTGATAACCAAGGAAAAGGGTTCATATACTAAATTTTCTGGGTAAATGGTTGTTGCTGTGAGATTTGAGAGCAGCATTCCCTCACTTGAATGGGAAGAGAGGTGGTAGGAAAATGTGAATAAACAATTTAATTTTGCTTCAGAATATGTAATACATTTTTCCAGCATCGGCAGAAGACGGAAAGATCTTAATTTGATCAAAACTGCTGGCATGTGTTCTTCAAAAGCAAATCTGAATTTAAGGACTAGGAAAAACTTGTATTTTCAGATTTTTTAAATATAATAAAGATAATTTTTTCTTTATCTTCTGCACTCCAGTCTCCCCGCAGACAGTCTGGCAATTTGGAACGTAATTTCAAAAAGGAGCAATATTAAAAATGAATCTCTACATTCTCTATGGAATGTAGAGATTTTCCATAAATGCAGAAAAATAAAAGTCTGTGATTAATGTTCTCAATTGTAAATAAAATTTGCAATAAAACAAATGAAAAGCTTATTAAAATGTAGAAATAAATATTAATAAAATGTAGAAATGTTCAGATGTAGATATGTAATATTTATGTCCATATGTATTTATGTATGTATTTATGTCAGGTTTCTTTTGGAAGTCTCTATCAGCCTTTATTTTTCAAACGGTGTTTTTAAAGATAAGTTAAAATCACAAAATATGTTAACCCTGATGTACCTTTTTCCTTCCCCTGATATTTAGAAAATAACTCAGCTAAAAACCCAGCAATTCTTTCAGGTTTTTTAATAGAAAAAGAAAAAAAAAGCCTTCTGCATCTTCCATTCATATTGAGGCACCCTTTCAATAGATGCAAATACCATCATATAGTGGTCTAATATGGCAATTACAGATTTTATTTTGATTATTCCAACTGCTAATGAGTTGGCTGCAATACACATTGCCTGTTGCAGCATGATCTGGGTGAAATACAATAGCACTCTTCTCTCAAAACTGAGTTTCAAAACTTAGGGGAAGAACATGACTGCTGCCCACCAAAGTAATAAAATTAGAAAGGGTGTTTTAGCTTTTACCTGAAATTCTGAGTCTTGCTCTTATTTCACAGTCTTATGCTTAACACTGAGGCAAGTCCAGCACAAAGGGCCTATTTGCATGAAATTTGACTTTTTTCTGCTGTGGTGCTTCATGTCTTTGCCCAAACTGAATTTTTACAAGCAACAGACTTGTTACCTGATTCCTGGTCTCAGGATGTCTGCAGAAAAGAAAAATGGTAGGTTTGCTTTTACTGCAGCAATGAATGTAACTCACTGAAGTTTCTGATATTGGAAATGCGATCCTGAATTTATGTATGTAATACTGGAGCCTTTGAGCATTATTTGTAGGAGGAATGACCAATATGCACAGATGCCTTGGCTCTCAGCTCCAAGCTGATAGCAGCTCAGTTCAGTACCAAAGTGATGTGACACCTTTGATGTCCACACAGCCCCCTGACGTGTTCATGGTCTCTGTAGGCAGAGGTATCAATCTAAACCTGTTGCAAAATACAAGCATGGGCAAGATAGTCAGATATTCTTCCATGGACTAGCTTTGTGTATGCAAAATGATACATGAAAAAAAAGTAAAAACACACAAAGGCGTGGAAAAGAGGATTGTTGAAACCAAGAATGTGCTTACCATTGAGAGCACCCCGATGAGGAGGGATGTGTCACTTCAACAGCTACTCAAGAACAGTGAGGGGAGGGAGACTTGTCATGTAGTTACTTGTGTTTCAGGAGCTTAAAAATGCCTACAATGTTTTCTTTGAAAGATGGAGATTCCTTTTATTTCCAGTGCAATCAAAAATGCCCCCAAAAAACCCTGGCAAAAAGTTTGCTGTGAAGCAGTAAGTGTAGCATAACCACTTTGACATGCTTTGAAATTAACTAAATTATATTCACTTTAGCTAGTACTTTTTTTTTTTTTTTTTTTTTTTTTTTTTTTAATAAAAAGCAACTACTTTATAGAGCCTACTTTTATCAAGGGAATTAATGTGTCATGTTTTCTTAAGCAGTTTATTTGTATTGATTTGCCAACCTAATGGGTTTATAAACTCATTTGCATGTTTTTCCTGCTAATTCATTTGTGTCTGATAAGTGCTCTCTAATAATGGAGTTTCCTCAATGTAATACCAGTTGATCTTCATAAAAACTGCTGCTGAGAAATTATTCCAATTCAAATGATTCAATAAAAGGGAAAATGTTTGTCTATTTAAATACAGTTTCAACATACAAGGAAAGGCCAGGAGAATTAGGATTGTTCAGCCTAGATCAGCCTTTGGAGTGACCTAATTGTGGCTTTCCAGTACCTGAAGGGAGCCTACAAGAAAGGTAAAAAGGGACTATGTATAAGGACATGTAGTGACAGGACAAGGGGAAATGGCTTTGGATTGAAGAGGAGTAGGTTTGGATAAGATATGAGGAAAGAATTCTTTACTGTGAGGGTGGTGAGGCCCTGGCCCAGGCTGCCCAAAGAAGTTGTGGCTGCCCTAGCCCTGGAAGCGTCCAAGGCTGGATTGGATGGGGCTTGGAGCACCCTGGGGTGGTGGTAGGTGTCCTGGCCCACAGTAGATGATTTTTAAGGTTCCTTCTATCCCAAAGCATACTATGATTCCACAATTTTTCCCAATGGAAATGAAAAATGAAGACATTTTAGGTTGTAAAAGAAACATGTTGCTGACTTGAAGCAACTTAAAAATTTTTGAGAACTTTTTTTTTTTCTAATTTCCAAACAAAAATCAGTGTGTGCTTGCTTTTTTATTTAGTAGAGTATTGACGCATCCCAGCGGAGCTGAGGCCAGCCCTTGTCCCACCGGGGCCGTGGCAGGTGTGGGAACTGCCGTGGGTTGTACCAAGGGCTGAACCTTTAGAGCCGCTTGCTCTGCAGGGCAGGGGCTGCCAGCCACGGCAGGAGTCGGGTGGAGGAGAAAGAGAGAGGCTCTCCAGAGCTGAGGGTCCAACCAGCAGCTGTACTGGGGCCGGAGGGAGCAGAGATGAAGAGCCACGAGCGCCGCTGTGCACGGGGTTTGGTGCAGGCGCAGTGAGTGGGTGGGTACAGAAGAGGAGCTGGTGAGGGGCACTCGGGGTGGAGCTGGGCATTGGGTCACTCGCCTTAGGGCCAGTCGGGGGCAGTGGCAGAGACAGGAGGGCACAGGCACTACTGGGGCCTCGAGGGTTGGGAGACACCCAGGAGCGCCCGGGGCAGGTACGGGAAAGGGGCTGGCTCAGGGGGTATTGACACAGAATGGACTGGAACAGGGGCAGGGCAACAATGACAGACAGGAAAAGGGGCAGGGATAAAGGGTGGGGAATCACTATAAAAGGCAGCTTATGGGGGAATACAGCTCTGGGGACACATGGGTGAGCGGGGCAGTGAGCAAGCCATTAACATTAAATCTGAACAATAAACTTAATCAAACAAAATTAACACAGGTTGCAACATAGTATAAGAAAAGTTTAGTGTGCTATACAAAAAGTTGGAATCCTGCTTAAGAACTAACTACTTAAGAAGTTCTGTAACTGAAACTACTGGCATGCTAAGGCTTCTACTTGCACAGTGGGACAGCCATCAGCACATACCAGCATATATCAGCCCTGATATGCAGTCCTCTCATGTCTGGAAAGAAAAGGGAATTCAAAGTGTGATGTTTCTCTTCTGGTATACACCTTCATCCGTCTTTGTAGCTGCCAGTTTTCAGCCATCAGTCAGGTGTTTTCCTCCCCTCTATCATAAAAAGAAATTTCAATAGATACTCCTAACCTTCAAATTCTGCCATTGTGTAGAGTTACCAGGTCAGGATAATTCTAGGTGTAATAATCATCATGAAAATGACACTGGGGATGGGGGCTGGATTTCCTGGAGCTCCTGCAGAGCTCTGTGATGTGGAAGATGAGGTGAGGTGTGCTAGCAGTGATCTCAAAGGGAAGCAGAACTATCAAAGGAATTAGACAATACCTCTTCTGGTGTTTGTACAAACATCACATTTTCTTCATTGTCCCTTCTGCACACTGTCCATACATAGCAAGGTATTTTGGGCCTGTGTTCTCCATATGACAGAGAGTCAAAGTGATTGATACCTGCTCTTTTGCACAGGAGTCATCTTTGTTTCCTTTCTCTGTGCAAGTGTCCAGGATGGCTTGTTGACCATTCCCCACGGCTTTGTTTGCACCATGGATTGGTATAAAGTATTCATCAATAGCTTCATATTTAGGGCAAAAATTGAGTCTTGCATTTTGACCCTTGAAATTAAAATCCCAAGAAAACATCTGTGTTGTAAGCATCTGTATAGTAAGATTTATTAAATTAATGACTTCTGTTAGAGGGAGTACTTCTACTTGACAGGAGACACTTTCCCCATACTAGAGTTTCTCCTCTCTTTTCTAGGATTCCTCTTTTACATTCTGCCTGGCATTATACATAATTTCAGTGCCTCTTTATGTACTAGTTGTCTAGCCACTCTTCAGTTGCTCCAACTTTTTCTCATTTTTCTTTCTCTTTGGTTTTCATATGTGCCTTTTCTGTCTTCATCCTGTATGTCTCTCTAGTGAAATATTCAGCCCTGTTCATTTCTGTGTTTCCTTAGATGAAGGGCACTCTGCCTACTCATCTCTGTACATGATGCTGCCCACAGCTTGTCATATTATCACCAGGACGTACAAATTGAGCATTACATAGACACTGTGATTTATACTCTGCACTGATGAATTCCCAGTGATGAATCTTTCCTTAGTACTTCCCATGGATGAGATTAAAAGCCACACAGCTGAGTTAGTCTCAAACAATGTTCTGTTGGCAGTACCTGCTGTATTTTAACATATATTGTACATATATATGCAAATTGCTGCATTAGAGCTGTAATTAGGGAGTAGAGCTGTAGAGAAAATATGTAGCTATGCAGTAACTGGGTAGGGATAGGTTTGCAGATGTTAAAAAGTAAGAAGTTTGTTTTGTACTCCTTGTAATTATTGAGGCAATTTTCTAAAAGGTGCCTAACTTACTGCATTTACAGTGTTTGTCTGCAATTATTTTACTTTAATAGCTGAAGCAAAAGGAAGGGAAATAACATTCCCAATACTGATGTGTAACAATCACAGGAACAAATTCTTGCATGGGATTATAAAAATCTGCCTGGGGTGCAGAAATATTTGCTGAGCTCTCTGTGGGGAAAATAAAAGTTCTCATTTGCCAGAAGCCATTGCACTTACATTTTACTCCTAAGAGCAACAAAATGATGTGCAGTTAGTTTCTGTGTGACTGCATCTGTGAAAAACATGCATGTGGTTGACAGGAGCTAGAACAATAATAATTTCTTTGGTCCCCAGTTACTTTCTGAGATCTGTGTGCCTTTCTTACAGAGACATCTTTGTTAATGACTGTGTTCAGTACAGTCTCCTTTGGCTTAATGCTGCTTGTGGTGTGGTCACAAGTGGTTTGTGCTTTTTAGTTTGTTTCCCTCAGTGTCTATTTCTTTTTCCACTGGAGTTCTGACATAGCACCTTGCAGCTGGCTACTCCTCAGGCACCAGAAGCAATATCTTACTATTAATAAAGGACTTTGATTGTTTAATCCCAGCCAGCAACTAAGCCCCACACAGCTGTTCACTCACTCCCCTGTGGTGGGATAGTTAAGGGAAATGGAAGAGAAAAAAATGACAAAACTCATGGGTTGAGATAAGGACAGTTTAATAGGAAAAAACATAAGGCACACACATGCAGAGCAAAACAAGGAATTAATTCTCTGCTTCCCATGGCTGGGCAGGCATTCAGCCATCTCTAGGTGAGCAGGGCCCCATCACAGTAGTGGTCACTCAGAAAGACAAACACCAACATTATGCTCAAAGTCCTACTGTTGGGGGTTGGGTCCTCTTGTAGAATTTTTTCCCATAAGTTGCCAGGGAACTGATCTCTGGGCACTTATGGATAGTTAAGAAAGAAAAAAGAAGTGGAGAGAGGAGGAGCACATGGATTTCAATTCTCTTAGGGGGGCGTGCTTGTGGGGAGAAGGAAACAGCAGGCTGTGGTTTCCAGACTTCAGGGGAGATCTTTCTTTCACCGGCCCCACTGGAGTGGAGTTCGGGGTTTCCTGCCACGGTCTCTCCGTGTGTGCCCGGCAATCCTGACCCTGCCCCTGTGTGCCTGGCCGGGAGCCGCTGCAGTTCCTGCCCCCCTCGCTGTCCCTTCGCTCCTGCTCCGAGTGTTCTCCACGCCTCAGCCCGCACCCCCTGCCTGCTGGGACTCGTGCTGCAGCTCCAGCCACCACCGGGAGCTCCTGATCCATCTCCAGCATCCCGGGACTCTGCACCACAGCTGCCTGTGTCGGGAACTGCACCAACGGGGAAAGGGGGCCAGTGGCAGAGAAAACTGGGACTGTTTCCCTGGGTCTGTCTGCGGTTCATCTCATGGTTATTGTTGTTCTGTTTTGCCTTGCTAAACACAGTAAAGAACTGTTATCCATATCCTCTCATCTCTGCCTGAGAACCCCTTAATTCTAAAATTATAACAACTTGGAGAGAGGAGTTTTTTGCATTCTCCATTTCAGGAGAGGATCCTATTTGTCCTTAGCGATACCTGTCTTCCAAAAGAAGACAGATTTTGGCACCCAATGTGGGGCCTGAAGGCATCGAGAGGAAAAAGATAACAGTTCTTGGGTAATTTATTGGGTAATCTGATTTTTGGTGGGTTTTTTTGTGTGTACTGAATTTAAGAACTCGTTAGGTGGAACCATGTTGTCTAGTGTACCCTGGTTTGGGTGGCATGTGGTCACAGCCGTGTTTTTCCCCTTTACAACCCCTCATCTAAACATGGGTCCCATTTCTAAAGCTACTGTAGCTATTATCCAGTTTATATTGTGGGTTGATAAGGTGAGGAATTCATGGATTTTTAACTTCCTCTGGAAAGCGAGCTCATGGATTCAGAGCTATCACACACTAACTGGATGTTTTTGGGATTATTTTAATAATGACACCTACTGTGAGAAAATTACACCAGGGGAAATTTTCTCCCAGCGCTTCCCCCAGCTTTTTCGGTGTAACCCAGCAGTTTTCAGAGGGTTCAAATTTTCTCTAAATGCTAATGATATCCTCCAGTGGCTGGTCTTGCTGATATGCCTGTTAAGCCTATTCCATTCAGCATTCAGAGATAAGGGGAGGTTGACTTGGGTAACCACCCTGACACATACCCCAGAGAACAGGATTCCTGCCACAGAGCCTGACCCTGCCTCAGAACCTGACACTGCTCCAGGGGCTAGGGATGCTGCCTCAGAACCTGACACTGCCCCAGGGGCTAGGGATGCTGCCTCAGAACCTGACCTGCCCCACAGCCCATCCCAGAAATTAACCAGCCAGATTTGGTGGGGGTTCTGGTGAAGGAGATGCATGAGGTGCTGAAGGAATACACCTCCCACGCTGGTGGGAAATCCTCCCCCTGCCTGGAAGAGGCAGAGTCTGATGGTGCCGCAGTAGAACCCACAGACGTTACAACTGTCCAGGTTCCAGCTGAACCTCCGGGACAGCCACAGCCAGCAGCAGTCGCCCCTGTGGAAACAAGGAAGTCTAAGATGAAATCAGATAAGAAAGGGGGGCCCTCACAACCTGCAGGGGAGCCAGAGGTGGAGATTGTCGCTGAGTCCCTGTCATATGAAAGTCTCCGTAACCTGAGAAAGGACGTTGTGAGACAGGGGCAGGAGGATTATACAGCCTGATTACTCCGAGTCTGGGACCTCATGGGTAAAGGTGTGCAACTGGACAGGGGTGAAGCAAGGAATTTAAGACCCTTGACCCAAGACTCAGGTGTGGATCAGGTATTTGTAAGGGAGTCTGTGCCCCTTTCCCTCTGGGAGCGGCTTTTAACGAGTGTAAGAGAGAGGTTCGTCCACAGAGACAGAATACAAGACTACCAGCATAAAATACGCTGGAAGACCCTTGAGGAAGGGATCCAACAGCTGAGAGAAGTGGCGGTATTGGAGGTGCTCTTTGGAAGGGATGGACAGCATGATAATGACCCTGACAAGGTCAGATGCACAGGGCAAATGCTGTGGAGTCTGGCAAATCTGGGGCCATCCCAATACACCACTTTCATTGCCACAATTAATGCTGATAACAACCGGGAGACAGTAGGTTCTGTTGCCAACAAGCTTAGAAATTATGAGAGTATGGTCAATGGCCCATGCATGCTCATGTCTCTGCCATGATTAAGGAACTTAAAGAGGCGTTTAAAGAGGAGATGAGGGAGATAAGGGAGGAGGTGAGGAAGATCAGTGCAGCACCAGTGCAAGTCACAGGCCCGAACTCAAATCCCAACATTCCCCAGCTAGAGAGAGAGGGTACACCCCACGGGCTGACCTGTGGTTCTTTTTGTACGACCATGGAGAAGACATGGGGCAGTGGGATGGGAAACCCACTTCTGTCCTGGCAGCACGGGTGCGTCAACTCAAGGAGAGAAACTCCAACCAAGGGAGTTCTACTAAAGTGAAGGGAGCAGCAACCTCCCATGACCAAGCTGCCGGGTATGACAGAAGGGATGATGATCTGTCAGACCCCCTTGAAGGAACCTCTAGTATGTATGCCCAGGAAAGAAATAATAACCAAGGTTAGAGGGGCCCTGCCTCTAGCCAGGAAGAGGTACGGGAAAACCAGGTCTTTTGGACAGTGTGGATCCGATGGCCTGGCACATCAGAGCCACAAAGATATGAAGCTTTGGTTGATACTGGTGCACAGTGTACTTTAATGCCATCGGGACATGTTGGGGCAGAACCTGTTTCCATTGCCGGGGTGACGGGGGGATCACAGCAATTGACTCTGTTGGAAGCTGAGGTGAGCCTG
This sequence comes from Sitta carolinensis, assembly GCA_032173965.1. NCBI lineage: Eukaryota > Metazoa > Chordata > Aves > Passeriformes > Sittidae > Sitta > Sitta carolinensis. The sequence goes on along the minus strand of CM063313.1, from coordinate 73,804,390 downwards.
ACGGGGAAGGAGTGGCAGAAACATCCTATTGTGACTGGCCCAGAGGCCCCGTGTATTCTGGGCATAGACTTCCTCCGGAGTGGCTATTACAAAGACCCAAAGGGACTCAGGTGGGCTTTTGGAATAGCTGCTGTAGAGACAGAGGGCATTAAGCAATTGAACTCCTTGCCTGGACTCTCAGAGAACCCATCAGCAGTAGGACTCCTGAAGGTGGAAGGGCAACAAGTACCGATTGCCACCTCGATAGTGCACCGCCGGCAGTACCGGACGAATCGAGATGCCGTGATCCCCATCCATAAGATGATCCGTGAGCTGGAGAGCCAAGGGGTGGTCAGCAAAACCCACTCACCCTTCAACAGCCCCATCTGGCCTGTGCACAAGTCTGACACAGAATGGAGATTGACTGTGGACTATCGTGGCTTGAATGAAGTGACTCCACCATTGAGTGCTGCTGTGCCAGACATGCTGGAGCTCCAGTACAAGTTGGAGTCCAAGGCAGCAAGGTGGTATGCCACTATTGATATTGCCAGTGCATTTTTCTCCATTCGTCTGGCAGCAGAATGCAGGCCTCAGTTTGCTTTCACCTGGAGGGGCATGCAGTACACCTGGAACCGACTGCCCCAGGGGTGGAAACACAGCCCCACCATCTGCCATGGATTGATCCAGACTGCACTGGAAAAGGGTGAGGCTCCAGAACACCTGCAGTACATCAATGACATCATCGTGTGGGGGAACATGGCAATGGAAATATTTGAGAAAGGAGAAAAAATCATCCAGATTCTGCTGAAAGCTGGCTTTGCCATCAAGAAGGGTAAAGTCAAGGGACCTGCCTGAGAGATCCAGTTCCTGGGAATAAAGTGTCAAGATGGACGGCATCAAATTCCCACTGAGGTCATCAACAAGATAACAGCAATGTCTCCACAGACCAGCAAGAAGGAAACACAAGCTTTCCCAGGTGCCATAGGCTTTTGGAGAATGCACATTCCGGAGTATAGCCAGATTGTCAGTCCTCTCTACTTTGTCACCCACAAGAATGATTTCCACTGGGGCCCTGAACAGCAGCAAGCTTTCGCCCAGATCAAACAGGAGATCACTCATGCGGTGGCCCTTGGCCCGGTCAGGACGGGACCAGAGGTGAAGAGCGTGCTCTACTCTGCAGCTGGGAGCCATGGTCTGTCCTGGAGTCTGTGGCAGAAGGTGCCTGGGGAGACCCGAGGCCGACCACTGGGATTCTGGAGCCGAAGTTACAGAGGGTCAGAAGCCAACTACACTCCCACAGAGAAGGAAATCTTGGCTGCCTATGAAGGAGTTCAAGCTGCCTCAGAGGTGATTGGCACAGAAGCACAGCTCCTTCTGGCACCCCGACTACCGGTGCTGGGGTGGATGTTCAAAGGAAAGGTTCCCTCCACCCACCACGCCACCGATGCCATATGAAGCAAGTGGATTGCCCTCATCACACAGCACGCCCGAATTGGAAACCCAAATCGCCCTGCAATTTTAGAGATAATTATGAATTGGCTTGAAGGTGAAAACTTTGGTCCCACTGATGAAGATGAGCAGGCACAAGTGACAAGGGCTGAAGAAGCTCCTCTGTACAACCAACTGCCCCCAGAAGAAACAGGCTACGCCCTTTTCACTGACGGTTCCTGTCGCATCATACGGATGAACTGGAAGTGGAAAGCAGCTGTATGGAGCCCCACACGACAGGTTGCACAAGCTACTGAAGGAGAAGGTGGATCAAGCCAACTTGCAGAACTCAAAGACATTCAATAATCCCTGGACATTGCTGACAGAGAGAAGTGGCCAAAGCTCTACCTCTACACTGACCCATGGATGGTAGCCCATGCTCTGAGGGTTGGCTAGAATGGTGGAGAAAGGCTAACTGGCAACGTAGAGGAAAACCAATCTGGGCTGCTGAGGAGTGGAAAGACATTGCTAGTCGGGTAAAGAAGCTGCCTGTGAAAGTCCGCCATGTAGATGCCCATGTCCCCAAGAGTAGAGCTAATGAGGAGCACCAGAACAACAATCAAGTAGATGAGGCTGCAAAAATAGAAGTGTCAAAGATAGACTTAGATTGGCAACACAAGGAGGAGTTGTTCATAGCTCGATGGGCCCATGATGCCTCAGGCCATCAGGGTAGAGATGCCACCTATAAGTGGGCATGAGACCGAGGGGTGGATCTAACCATGGATAGTATTTCCCAGGTTATCCACAACTGTGAGACGTGTGCTGCCATCAAGAAGGCCAAAAGGGTGAAGCCCCTCTGGTATGGGGGGCAGTGGTCTAAGTACAAGTATGGGGAGGCCTGGCAGGTTGACTACATCACACTGCCCCAGACACGCCAAGGCAAGCGCTACGTGCTCACAATGGTAGAAGCCACCACAGGATGGTTGGAGACCCACCCAGTGTCTCACGCCACTGCCCGGAACACCATCCTGGGCCTTGAAAAGCAAGTCCTGTGGAGGCATGGTACCCCTGAGAGAATTGAGTCAGACAATGGGACTCATTTCAAGAACAGTCTCATCAGCACCTGGGCTAGGGAACATGGCATTGAGTGGGTGTACCATATTCCCTACCATGCAACAGCGGCTGGGAAAGTCGAACAGTGCAATGGACTACTTAAAACCACTTTGAAGGCACTGGGAGATTAATTTAGCTGAGGCCACCTGGCTAGTGAATACCTGAGGTTCCACTAATCGAGCAGGCCCTGCCCAATATGGAGCTTTGGGAACAACAGATGGAGATAAGGTTCCAGTTGTACACTTGAGAGGTATGCTAGGAAAAAATGTTTGGGTTAATTCTGCCTCCAGCAAAGACAACCCCATCCGTGGAGTTGTCTTTGCTCAGGGACCAGGCTGCACCTGGTGGGTGATGCAAAGGGATGGAGAGACCCAATGCATACCTCAGGGGGACCTTGTGTTAGGGTGAACTGCTCATGATACTGTGCCTGTATCTGCATCTGCATGTATATATGTATATAATTTAAAAGTTAAAATTTGATATAATATGTTGGTATGGGAAAAAATTCGGGGTTGATAATATTTGGGGTTGGGTCCTCTTGTAGAATTTTTTTCCATAAGTTGTCAGAGAACTGATCTCTGGGCACTTATGGATAGTTAAGAAAGACAAAGAGTGGCTGAGGTGGGAGAGAGAGGAGGAGCACGTGGACTTCGCTTCACTTTTGGGGGGGGTGTGCTTGTGGGGAGAAGGAAACAGCAGGCTGTGGTTTCCAGACTTCAGGGGAGATCTTTCTTTCACTGTCCCCACTGGAGCAGAGTTCAGGGTTTCCTGCCACGGTCTCTCCGTGTGTGCCCGGCAATCCTGACCCTGCCCTGTGTGCCTGGCCGGGAGCCGCTGCAGTTCCTGCCCCCTCGCTGTCCCTTCACTCCTGCTCCGAGTGTTCTCCACGTCCCAGCCCGCACCCCCTGCCCTGCCGGGACTCCTGCTGCAGCTCCAGCCACCGCCGGGAGCTGCTGATCCATCTCCAGCATCCCGGGACTCTGCACCACAGCTGCCTGTGTCGGGAACTGCACCAACGGGGAAAGGGGGCCAGTGGCAGAGAAAACTGGGACTGTTTCCCTGGGTCTGTCTGCAGTTCATCTCCTAGTTATTGTTGTTCTGTTTTGCCTTGCTAAACACAAGTAAAGAACTGTTATCCATATCCTCTCATCTCTGCCTGAGAGGCCCTTAATTCTAAAATTATAACAACTCGAAGAGAGGAGTTTTACATTTTCCATTTCAGGAGAGGATCCTGTTTGTCCTTAGCAATACCTGTCTTCCAAACTAAGACACCTACCCTTCCTTCTCCTCCTCAGCTTCATATGCTGAGCATGATGCCACATGCTCTGGAATATCCTTTGGTCAGCTGGGGTCAGCTGTCCCAGCTGTGTCCCCTCCCAGCTCCTTGTGCACCCCAGCCATCTCACTGGTGGGGTGAGGAGCAGAAAAGGGCTTGGCTCAGTGCAAGCCCTGCCCAGCAGTAACAGAAACATCCCTGTGCTGTCAACACTTCCCAGCACAAACCCAAAACACAGCCATGTACTATCTACCATGAATAAAATTAACTCTACCCCAGCCAAAACCAGAAGAAGCACTTCGTCCACGCTAAATCAATCCTGGAGAATTACCCAGATTCTATAATAATATCATCAAACTGATTAATCAGGCCAAACAGAGCAACATCATAATGATACTAAACTCATAGTTTTGGGGCAACTCTGTTTCTGGTTAATTATGAAAGAACTACTACTAATTATATTCAAAAGTAGTGTGGCTTAATGATTGATTACATAAAAAATTATAAATGATGGAATTACATAAAAGAGAATTAATTTCAATGGGGGAAAAAAGTTGTATTTATGCAGCAACTATATAACAGGGTGATTTTCCCTTGTAGGGAAAAGAACATTGTATTGTTCTGTCTTGTGACATTAATGTGAAGTTGTTTTCCTTGTATCCACTGCTTGCATGGTATTGCTTGCCCACTTCTCCAGATACATATACATCACCTTAAATCCCTTGGTCCTCTGCTCTCTCATTTAATCTATTCACAGGGATGGATTAGGAGCTTTGGGACAAATGAGTCAGCAGTTTGAAAGAAACAGCTTTGAAATTACAGCTGTAATTTCCTTCAGAAACCTACTGAGGTTGTTCAAAACATCACCGACTTTTGAAGATGTTTCTAAAACCCACTAATTCTTTGGCTTATGAGAAGAACAGTAGAATGTGTGTTCTTCATGTAGTTTTTCAACAACCTTGAGGCATTAAGCACCTAACCATCACTTGATCAAGATGTCCAGATACCCAATGTATGCTTGTCTCTACTTAAAATAGATATATTTTCCATTTTAAACCAATTTCTGGCTTATCAACACACCTTTAAACATATACTCAGTGGTTCTTTGTGTTTTCACCACGAGCCATAACAATTAACAAATAAAAAGTTCTTAGATGCTAAGTCATGATCTTTGTAATGAGTGGGGCAGGATGGAAGCTTCTTTTTTTTATTTTTCCCCATTTCTGTACCTAGCACCTTGACCAAATCTGTGGTTGGCACACCACAGATTTGTGACACAAGTAGGTAACAACAAGTAGGTGACACAAGTACATAACAAATGTACAGAAATCGGTACTAAATCTGGGATGGGCAGTTAAATATTTATAGCCACTGCCTGCTGGAGAATGAATGACAATTGCTGCAGCAACTATAGCCCAGGGGAAGGACTATTTTGTTGCTCTGGAAACATGGTCAGAGTCAATAACTAGCTGGAGAGCAGAGCTGCCAGCACTTGGGTGGGAGGGAGGCACTGACACAAGAAACAGGAAAGAAACATTTGTGTAGGTCATTCTTTACCACATGTGAGGAACAGCAGCTGATCAAAGGTCTGCAGTTCACAAAGTTTTTTCATGATGAGTGACTGTCTCAGGCCAAGAGGAATACTCACCACCTGGTAGGTAATGTGTTAGCCTTCCTAATTTACTATTTCAGTAGAGGAAATAGTGGCTCTGAAATATTTCTTAATTTTCTTTTTTTATGGTGGAGGGGCAGAAGCAGGTTATAGAATGTCTTGTATCAAATATGAGTATGATAGTCTGGGCAGAAGTGAGGGAAGTACAGTTACAGATGCAGAAGAATAGGAATGGCATTTGCTTTTATCTGAGAGCAGGGGCACAGTTTCCAGAGGTGACTTTGCATCCTGCCTTTTACATTTGCTATGAGTTTGTTCTCGCTCATCAAGACAAATTAATTCGTGATCTGCTCTCCAAAGTGCTGAGATCAGGTTGATGGTTCAAATGCTAATCTCTCCCCTCTTGTTGGTATACTGTTCTATATGCCTGACGAGCCATTGTGAAATAAATCAAACTGGTACCTCGTGCATTCTTCTGACCCCTTTCTCCTTCCAGTCCAGTGTGTACATTTCCTTGCATGTCATTTCCCAAATATGTGAGGAAGAGCATCAGTCTGCACCTGCATTCAGTTGAGTTCCTCCTAACATTCCTGAAGATCATCTGTAACGCTGTGCTTAGCACAATTCTGTGCTTCTGTCATCTTGGCACAGGAAAAGGCAGCATGTCTCTGTTATACTGATACTGGACAGACACTGTCTGTTCCCTTTGTGGGGGAATCAACTCATCACAACAGTGGGAACTTGCCTTCTACTTTTCTGCAAATGGCAACCTGTGCTGACCGGGAAGTTTCCTCCAGAGATTGTGATGGGGTAGGCTTTGTCATCTGAAGGTATTCACGCAATTTGCAGAAACCAAGACCATTAACTCTGTTCCTTACTATGTTTTTTACATTATTTTGTTTAGAATAGAAGTTGTCTTTACTATCTGTGGATTCCTGAGTATCCCCTTATAGAGTCTTGAAAAAAGTGTAAATGTCATGTTTATCACTTTCTAAACTTCATATACCAAAGAATTTTTTAAGTGGTGATGTACTGAATGCACTTAATTCAACTATTCCATTGTCTGTCTTTCTTAAATTCCTTGAGAATAAGTGTGGCATTTTTTTGCTATGTATTTTCTTCACTTGTTCTATAAGGTCTTTTGTTTCTGCCTAAGTTTAAGTTATCACTTCTGATATGTACACCCACAGAGAAGAATTTCTGAAAATGCTGAAAGCCCTTCCACTGTGAGCATATACACAAACTACTTACCTGTCCTCCAATAAGGCCATATTTTCTGCTATCCCTTTTACACCCTGCTGATCTGTTGGTGCTCTATGTTCTCTGACAGGCTTCCTATTCGAGATGTATTGAGATGATGCCTGATTATTCTTTTCTTATGTCCCTTTTGAGATATTTCTCTATCTCCCTAGACCTTTGTGCTATGTTTTTCACATTTCTACTATCTCTGATTATGATGCCATCTATTTTAATTTGTAATGGAAATAGAATTTTTCAAGAGGTGTTTTTAAATGATTTCCTTTACCTTTACTGTCACAATGAACAATCACAATTGTTCTCATTGTCTACTTTTTTTTTCTTTCCACTGAGTTTTTCTTGCTTTGTAGGATGTTTCCTCTTTGCTTCCTTCCTGGAAAAAGAAGTCACAAGTTGAGTTAAACATTGACATCTTGATCAATGTTCATACTGACATATGAATTAGGAGTCCATTCTCTTTCCTGTCTCCAGTCTGACAATTAAACTGATGTCCTCATTATAGATTAGTCATTTCATATTCTCCATCTCATGTGTCTCAGAGTTCTGGTATTTGTGTGGAATGCAATTTACTCTGATCCTTTGTTTTCTTACCTGTGCATCACTTAGATGGCCTTTACCTGGGGAGCAGAACTTTCATGGAAACAGCTGTATGAATAGCAAAACAAATTCCCTTCCACATCTTCTCCTCTCTTCATTTCAAGAACTCAATTCTAACTATCATTGCTTCCAAACAAAAAGTTTCTATATGTGTCCACAAATAGGCTGGAAAACCTCTAACAGAGTGGGATCAAGGTCTTAAAAGAGCAGGAAAGTTTCTGTTGAGCAGGCAAAGGACTGGGTCTTTCATGAAGATCAAAAGCCTGGAGACATGAAACAGTGGGATTGCTCTAGATGTCATTGTACACTGGGGAAATGCAGATTAAAGAACAGTTGGCAGAGAACAGTAATAAAATTCTACCCAGGCTAAATCTGCATTTAGATGTATGATTAGATCTACCTAGATCTGCTTTTTCTGCACTATGTATGTCCAATGGAGTATTCTTATTATAGCTATGCCACTTACATGTCAGATTTGTAATTGCTTTGTAGTCCTGGTGCAACATGAGAACAGAGAGGAGGTGATGACCAGAGACATGACACAGGGGAATGGCCTGAAGCTGTGTCAGGGGAGGTTTAGGTTGGGTATCAGGAAAATGTGCTTCCAAAAACATCCTGGCATTGGAACAGCTCCCAGAGCAGTGATCATAGGACTGGCCTGAGAGAGTGCAAGAAACGTCTGGTCAACACTCTCACTTCTCTGAATTTTACACAGGATTTCTGACCCATACACTGGAAGAGCATATTGTTTGCAAGAGCTGCTCAGTCAAAACACATAGAAATTACTTGCAAGCTGAGTTTTTGAAAGAAAACACACCAATAACTACTAGAAATTCTACAAAATTAATTAATTTTTATTATTAATAGTTTTAAGCTGTGCATTAAGAAAAAAAGCCCTTTGCAATTTATCAAAAAAACTTTTGCAAGATAATTTTTTATAACTTGTAAAAGCAAATAACTCAGTAGTGTATTAAATTGTAGTTAAATTAGTCTAGTAGTTAAATTCATGCCAGAATAAGCAGTTGAAAAAATTAATATGGTGAACAGCTAATAGTATTTTGATTAATGTTAAGGCAACTGATATTGTGTGTTTCTTACTTAGCAAGGTGTGTATGACTTCTAAGGTAAAAATTTAAATGTAGGTGTTACAGAAATCATCACTATGATATTTAATTTCCAAGACAGTTCACTTATTCCCCACTACTCTCCTCCCTCATTGATCTAAAAGAATGAGCTGTTTAAGTTTCACACTGATGAAAATTGTCCAATTCTTTCTCCAATCTATATTCCTCTGCAAGGCACCTTGTCCCTCAAGACAGTGAACATCACCTCCTAGATTGGTAACATCAGAAAACTTGGTAATGGTGCATCCTACTCCAGCATCCAGATCATTATAAATATTGTGAGGGTTCATGTATCTCTTCTTCTGACAGCTTTTCACACAGGTTGTATTAATAACCGTCCCAGGTGCTCTTTTCATGTGTGAAGCCAAAACTTAAACAAATTGTAATTTTTTTTGTCTTACTGATGTGATATGAATTTTTACTTACTGGTGTGATATGAATTTTTGCATCAGGCTGTTAGGTTTAGAAAATAGAAAATATATCTAAATATTTTTTCAAACTTCTGTAGCCTTTGCCCAAAGGTTTATGTGAGCCAGTGTACAGCTATTTTTTCTCTATCTTTCTTCTCCTTTCCTTCTCCTGTATTGTATTTACATCAAACGATTGTCACAGCTCCAAAGCCTGTTTGCTTTCAGGTTTGATAAATCTTTTCCCTCCAAGACCTCTAGTGTGTAACTCTGTTTCCTTAAAGCAGCATATCTTGTTAAACTTACTAGTTATTCAAGAAAGATATCACAAATTTTGTTTATGGTATAAATGGATTCATGAGTCAGACACCAAGAATAAACCATACAAATTAATTTTAAAAATTCAGAGCTCTGCATGCCCTCTGTAATGAACTATGCTAAAAATTATCCATCTCCCATGTTAGAACAGTAAAACAAAATAGTTCAAAGGATGGAAAATTATTCAGTAGTTCTATTAATGTTCTATTTCAGTAACTTTCACAACATTGTTTCAAGTGGTTATTTTTAGAATAACCAGTAAATTAGTCTTACTGTGTAAGATTTATCTAAAATTGCTACATCTATTGGATCAGCATATTGGATGTCATAAAAACCTTCTAAATAAACCTTGCACTTTTCTCTGAAGTGCAGGAGAGTTACAATTTGGGGCATTTCTTCAAGGATATTTTGCTAACTTCTTCTTGGTTAAAGCCTGATGAGGTCATGCAGCCTTCAGAAGTGACTTTTCATCAGTTTCGTGCTTGAGATCGTGGTGTCAAATTAAGCCTGGTATGTTTTCTGTGTAAGTGGCAAAATGAATGTAAAAGCACAAAAGGGATGTAACCTAGAGGTGAAATTCTTCTATATCTCAATCAGTTTCTTTTCTTTTCGTCACAGATCAGTACTACTTGGGTTTCATTTCTTTGAGTGGACATGGGCTGTATTTTTCTTTTAATATGCTAGAACTCCAAAAGACATTGTGAGTAATTATGCAGATAAAAATAATAGTACAACAGAAATTATTGTAAAGCAAACTACATATACTGTGGAAGAGAGAAAGACACAAGCAGAGGTCACTAAAGTGTGTATAAACCTTGCTATTTTTGCTTTTTGAGCAGAGAGAATCTTCTTGAGTGTTACATGTACAACCAGTAGGTAGCAGGTAAGATATAGGAGCTGCTTGCAAGGGGGTTTAAGCCATGAGTTAGAAGTACAAAATATCAGGAGTAAGGTAAGACTTAGATGCAAGAAAAGTGTCTTCATGTCGGGGGCCAATTATACTTTTAAATGTAGATTTCAACCAGCTGCAAAAATCAAGGGCATGTCTGGGTGTGGGAAAGAAATCACAGATTCTTATCTGTGAGGTCTGTAGTGTAATTTGTGGAGGTGAGTTTCGTTCAGAGGTTGTGGTATGGTTAATGCAGTGTAGACTCTGTGCTCTATTAGAGGATGCGTTTATTTTGCCCAGCAGTGCTAACACCATTTGAGCCTCTGCCTGTGAAGAACAGACTGTGCTGGTGTAGCTGCAGTTTTTCTGAAGGTGGCACCTGCGTAACTGCAGAACTCTCCCACCTGCCACTGCACTGTTTTTAAGTTTTACACTGCGTGGTTCCTCTCTCAGACTACTGCCAAACATCAGTATGGCACTGAATCACAGAAGCAAGGTGCCCAAGCTGTTTTCTTGGCCCCAGGACAGGATCACAGGGAGCTGTCAATCGAGATGTGTTTCTCAGAGAGGTGAAGGAGTTCCCCAGGCAGCCTTCTCTGACATCCTACACCTGGTGGCTGCTACAGGGGATTCCTGGAGCCCAGCCCTGAGCTCCTTCCCAGGGCCACAGCCCGGTGCTTCCCCTGCTGCCTCCAGACCACGAGCAGGCAAAGTTCATCGTGTTTTAGCTGCTTTTCACAGAAGGCAGCTCTCATGTCTCACCTTCTTCTCTGAAAAGTGGGACAACCTTTCCTTGTGAAGGCTTTTTTTAACTCATTTGGCCAGTCTGCATATAGTTTTTCTTCCTAGACATCTGATTAACTTTATTTTTCCCCTCTGCTTGACTTCTAGACGTTTTCATCAAGAACTTGCAAAAACGTTAAGTGTAATTCCAAGTGGCATATGCTACATATTAAAAAAAGCTTAATAGTAGTATAATCAAGATAAATAAGAGACAGTTGGTAAGAAATACACTTAGAATTCTATTCTTTTGGCAGAGAGCCTTGCCATCTGCTAATAATAATCAGCTTTTACCCATAAAAAAGACTTCCAGATTTAGTGGTGAGGAACTGACCACAAGCACACTTCCCAGTCTCATGGTGTGTCACCCTGGCAATGTTTGTTTTGGCATTCATAACATAATTGTTTGGTTATTTTGGGAAAGAGTTCAGAATTGTTTTTAATTGCCACATCGTGGATATTGAGCCAGAGCTTCAGCAGCTCTTTTTAATTTCATTCTAATATTTCAACCATTGCTAATTTTCTCTACTTGTTCACATTACTTTCTGTGATTTGGAAGAACTGAAGGAAAGGCACAAAATCCCCACCCAAAACTATGTAATTATGAGAAATTGTTGACTATGTAAAGTATGTTCCTGTATGCCTTTTCCAGTGCATAAATAGTCTAGTCCTAATGGAAAAATTCTCAATGTAAAAAGATGTAAGAGCTAAGAAACTTTTGCATCTTAATTATTCCCTAAAGTCTAATCTCTACTTTAGAAGACTATCATGTCTTTAAAGAGTTAATTTATCATTTATGAGTCTCTGGAGATGAAATTTTAATAAAGTCACTCCAAAAAATAAGAGGAACACTTGAAACGGTGAGATCTATGGAGAATTTTATATTCTAGTTTTTATTTTTTAGTAATTTTAAACCAGTAAAATAATTATCTATGTTCAGTTAAAGTTTCTGTCAATATGAAATCTGACAAAAGAAGTAATTTTAATAAATACTGCAGAGAAGAACTCTTTTCAAGGGTAAAATTCTGGAAGCAAACATGCAAAGTGTCTGCTGGAGTTCTCCAAAGGCAAGCTTGAAACCAGGAATTTTCCAAATGAAGCAAAGGCATAAACTGTCCTGAGACAGAAAAAACACAAACAGAGTCATGCACTTGTCCAGCTTGTGATGTCTTTGCAAAAAGATTTTTTGCAGGCAATTCATGCAATTTTTCAGAAAAAATATGAGAAATTCCACTCTATTCTTGGTGGTTATTCAGATTTTTATTATGAAAAAATGCTGGTGCTAATTCAATATCACATAATTGAATTGCTCAAATTTACTTTAAAAAGATTCTTCTCTGTATACGTGAAGTTGTATATCATCTGGGTCTCATTATAGATCTAATCCCAGACTGAAACTCTCTACATAAGTTTAGATCTCTGTTCTCACCAGATGGAAAGGAAAGTTCAAGACAGAAAGGCTCTTTCTCATATACATGGAATCTGTTTTGCTAAAATTTGGTTTGCTGATGAATTAGCAGAGCTACTTCTGAGATCCTTTCAAATAATTGCTACAAAAGCAAATAAAAATTGTTCTTTGGGTTTATTTCCTTAGATTAGAATGCATTCACTAATTTTTGAATTTTTCCTGATTTTATTAGAGTATCAGCTTTAAAGTTTTTATAATGAAAAACTGAATTAAACTTCATTAAACATTTCGTGGTGAACTACTTGCCACAAAAGTATATCTTGATTAAATAAATAAAGACACTGTGGTTAGTTGACCCTGGCTGGATGCCAGATGCCCACTCACCCACACTATTTTTCTGTTCCTCAACAGGACAATTGGTAGAAAATGTAATGAAAGGCTCCTGAGCCAAGATAAGGGCAGGGAGAGAGATCACCCAGCAGTTCCTGTCATGGGCAAAACAGACTCAAGTTGGAGAAATTAATTAAATTTAATTCCTATCAAATCAAAGTAGGATAATGAGAAATAAAAGCTACATCCTTGAAACACCCTTCTCCACCTCTCTCTCTTTCCTGGGCTTAACTTTGCTCCTGAATTCTCTACCTCCTCCCCAGAGAGGCTCGGAGGATGGGGAATGGGAGTTAGGATCCCTTCATCACATGTAGTCTGCAAGTTTTCCTCCTCATGGGGAGGACTCCTCACACTCACACACACAAGTCTAATACAATAGCTATAAAAATAAAGAATTTAAACCCCCTTAAATTAATTATTAATTAATAAATAAATGTATAAATACATATTTAGATACTTATGAACTTTTGTTTCTGATGAGTTTATAGGCTTTTATGTTTCAAGGAAAAGAATAAATGACAAAATTTCATTTGGGGGCTTTTGATAGGCAGGAATTTTATCACAGAGAAACTAATTTCTTTGTTTAAATGTTAACATTTTGTCATCTAATCTTACCCACGAGTCTAAACATTCAGAAATCTGTAAAAGGCTTTCCCTGCCCATTCCATGCCAAAAAGGAAGATGAAAAGCCACAGGAATGTGCCTATTAGACCTCACTCCTAAGGACTTTCTGTAAAAGTATGTTACAAGGAGACCAGCTTTGCACCCAGCATTAACTCTCTGATCTTCTGAAACCATTGCAAAAGCACAGATACAAAAGGGGGGCCGAGAACAGAAGTACATGACTGGCAGCTTTGTGGCTGCCACCTCAGGAACTGAGCTGTCTTCTGTGCTCAGGACCTGTCTTAGCAAATGATATGGAAGCCAGACCTTGCTGCAGCTAGAGGAGGTCTCAGACCTTCCATAACCAACCACAAAATAAAGCCAGTGGTGCTGCAGAGCAGTTGAGTGTGTGATCAATGCATGGCCAAGCCGTTGAGAGGTTGTCAGACAACCATTCCAAGTAAGCATATTAGGACTAGGAATTTTTCAAAAATTAATAGGGTGGGATCCAGCAAATGGGAATAAAACAAGGATTAGAGTAGGTGGACAGTTGTCTACACCAGAGAATAAAAAACCCCAAAGTTGCTATGTGGCAAATACCTACCCCCTTCCCCCCCTACATCATCTTACTCAATGATTTTTAAAAAAGTTATGAATATTAGCTTTGTGTGGGTTGACCCTGACTGGCCACCAGGTGGTCACCAAACTGCTCTCTCACTCCTACTTCTTGACAGGATTGTGGGGAGGGGGGAAAAGTGACAGAAATATCAGAAGTCAAGATAAGGGCTAGGAGACCTCTTCCTAATTACTGTCAAGGCAAAATAGACTTTAATAAATTAATACATTACTAATTGAAGAGACTGTGATAATGAGAAATTAGAGCAAATATTAAAGAACATCTTTGCCCCGCTCCTCTGGTCTTTCTGAGCTGAACTTTGTTCCCAAATCCTTTACCTCCTCTCCGCAAGTGGCAAAGAAGTTTGGGAAATTGAGGGTTGCTATCAGTTTTCACATGTCTGGGCTGCACCTTCTTCCTCATGCTCTTCCCTTACTCCAGTGTGGGTTCTCAACCACATTAAATTATCTTTCTCCAGTGCAGGTCTTCTCCATAGGGTGCAGTTCCTCAGGAACAGACAGCTCCAGCTTCCCCATGAGGTCCCAGGTACTGCCAACAAACCTGACCCTGTCTGGGCTCCTCTCCAAAGGCTGCAGCTCCTCACAGGAGCCTGCTCCACCCAACCTGTTCTTCATGGGGTCACAGCTTGCTTCAAGCTGCAGTGGCATCCCTGCTGCACCATGGACCTCCACAGGTTGCAGGGGCACAGCTGCCTCAACAGGGGCTGCACCACAGGCTGCTCTGGCACCTGGAGCACCTCCTCCCCTCCTGCACCCACTGTGGGGTCTGCAGGGCTGTTTCTTTCACCTGCTCTCACTCAGCTCTCACGACTGCTGCTGTGCAAGTGTAATTTAACCTTTCTTCGATGCAGTATCCCCGAGATGCTGCCACTGTTGCTGATGGTTTCAGCACGGTCAGAAGCCGGTCCCTCATGGAGCCGTCTGGCACCGGTTTTGATGGCCTGATGGCAGCTTCTCACAGAAACCACCCCAATGTCCTCCCCAGACAAGGTTCCCAAAATCCTGCCACACAAACCCAGCACAAGGTTCAGGGTTCCTTGTCTGAACGTATCTTGCCAGGTTCACTTCAGAATGATGACAAGGAGATCAGAGATGTCGTGCTTTGGTGACAAGAAACAGCTTCTCCAAGGCAAGTGGCCATTTCCTCTCTCTCCCTCATTCATTATATGAGGTAATTTGAATATAATTGATTGTTTTTTCACTTTTTTTTTTATTTGCATGTACAGTTTCCATAGTAGATTACGAAGAACACATTCATGTGAACAAAGACACGTTCCTAACCCTATTCATCTCCAATATCCAATATCTCCTTAACTTCATCAGTGTCCCTTTCTTATCTGCTGAAAACTGTTTGTGGTTAAGTGGTGTCCTACAGTGTTGAATACTGCCCAGCTGGACAGCTGCTATTCCAGCAAGCTGTCTGCCTGGACCTCTCCCACAAAGGTCATCATCCAGCTTTGTTGTCATAGCACCAACATGTTGACCTTTTTTTTCTTATTCATGTGTATACTAGAGATCTCCTAGCTAGTTCTGTGGATAAAGATTTTTGCCTACAACATGATTCACTGAAGATAAATATGAATGTGTCATAGGTCTGTTCTGAGGAAATCACCTCATTGTGCATTTCTCTTAATAAGATCATAAAAGCCATTTTCCTGTTCAATGGTTCATTGCCCTTTTTGTAATTACTAGGACAAAAATACAAATTGTATAGTGTAACCAAAGTGTCTGGCAAAAAAGGGAGAATACATGTTTAAAATTAGGGCCACAGACAATATTCTGCATGTGTGTATAAATATTTGCCAAAAGACTTTCACTTCTGAGATCCCATCTGAGATAAGAAGCTGAGAGAAAAAGCCATACCACTGTAATGTCATGGTTCATTGCAAATAGAAAAAATAAACAAGTCTGGACTTAGTCAGAGTTACTGTTCTGCTGCTGCTGCTGTGACCTTCTACTAAAACAGGAATGACACACCACATTTTTCAGATTCTGGTGATGATTACAATTGAGTCAATACATAGCTGGATTCATACTAGTATTGAATTACCAGATAATTAAATTTCATAGAGAAAGTATGCAAGCAAAAACCAGTCAATGCCAATATTTTTAATCCAAGAAATTTAGAAATTCAGCTGCTGTGGAATTTTAAACATCCTTTAAAGGTCAGATTAAGAGAAATTCAGCAGAGCTGACAGAATATTTTAGAAATGCTTCAAATCTAGAAGCAACCTTGAGACACCTATTATGCTTCTGTATATTTTGGGTTTTCTACATGCAGACTTTTTTTTTTTTCCCAGTTGTAAGTTCTCCCACATGGAAAAGGAGGCTGTTGATCAGCAATCTTATCAGAAGACTGCTTAGGCATTGCACATGCAGAAGTTTATTATATCTTTCACATGCCTATTGAATCACATAAATATAGGCATGTCTACATCTCATTTTTCAAATAAGGAAAGGGAATGTTCAGATAGGTCCCGGTGGAGAGGGCTTCAGGTAACCAGGTGATGCAATTTCTAAGTACTGGAAGTTTTCCCCTTGAGGTAGGTGGAGACAGAAGAGAGGTTGGCACACATTACTTGGGCAAGATGTTCTGCTTTAGTGAAGGGACGAACACTGAAAGACAGGAACATCAGTTCCAGCTGATTCTGTGGGAGCCTGAGAGGACAACACAATTTTCCTTGAACTTTTAGTGGATGATTCCAGCATTCCACTATGGAATACTCAAAATATGAGAAAATACATGTCTCCACACTTCTGCTTAGCTTTGAGTTGCAGTATAGCACCTTCTACTTTCAGTCAGTCTGGGTAGATTCCTCTGGTCAGGCTTTAACATAGACAGACACAAAGCTGCAAGCAGCAGAAACAAAGCACTTCAGAGAGCAGAAGAAAGATTTTAGAAGTCATCCCAGAGCATCCTCTGGGTTATGGCTGGAAAGTTCAAATAACACTAAGATCATTTCAAACACAGGAATCTTTAGTATTTAGTTGTGGGCAGTAACTTAAAAAGAAATCCTCCACTCTAGGACTTAACTGAATCATAAATGTGTCCATAGCCTCTAAACTGTGCAAGGAACAAACATAGACAAAGAAGTTAATGCTCATTCTACTAAGGATGTGAATAATTCTCCCTTTGCTCCGAGTGCTTTTGAAATCTTTTCCTACAAAAACTTGCAGTTAATTCCTGGAACTGGCAATTTTTAACAAAAGAGCATCAGACATATCAAACATAATGAAGTGGTATCAGTAAAGAGCTTTATTTAAAGAGCTGAGCAAGGAGAGAAAAAGAGAAATTAGACATATCAATGCCTAAGAAATGTTGGCTATTTTCTAGGCTGCTACAAGACCCATGTTTAAAAGCAAGCTTCCAGAATGATTTTGGCTTGGAAAACATGTGTAAGAAGTTTTGCTAAAAAGTTGTTTTCCTTTTTTTTGTTGGTAGTGCATCTCTCAGTTATACTGGAGAAGAAACACTTGTGTTTTATGATCTTCTGTGCAATTTCTGTAATTATATTTTCAATGGATTTCATAAGGAAAACTTTAAAATTTTTCTGCGGAAAGAAATAAATGTAATAAATTATACGGCTGATAGTCCAGCTACAAAAGAAAAATATCACATTATTTATCCCACTAGTAGGGAAAATAGCATTTGGTTTATATTAGAAAAAGAGAGTTTAGAAAACATGTTTTCACACATCTTATAATAATTATTAATGTTGCTGTGATAATAACTCCTTGGCTGGAGTTTCAAGGTAGATTTACCAACATTTATCTCTTAAAGGGAGCAGCAAGTGCTCTGGTGTTTCCAAGCTTCATTTCGCTCAGAATCAAACTAGTGACCCAGCAAAACCCGTCTCTTCAAACCTGTCTCTGGAGAATCATATTCATGTGTTTGGACATTTTACAGAGTCGCTGTGTAAGTTTTGGAGTTGTTTTTGTTGACAGGGAAAGCAGGGCCATTTTCCCTCAAGTTTGTGTTCCTGAAGAGTGACCCTCTGATGAGACAGAAGTTGCATGATTTCAAGGTTGGTCAAATGCCTGACTTGTCCCAAGAAAGCAGAATTAAATGCTTTGAAAGAATCAGGTGCTAGGGATTTCCCCCTTATATGTCAGGACATTCCCTTTCCACACGTGATTTGTTATATATTCTGTTTTCCTCTTTCTTTACTTCCAAAGCCGATAAATACTTTTTTAGATGTTGGTCATATTTTAGTTCCTGCTGCTTATTTCTGCTTATCAGAAAATCATTCCTGGTTTTGCAAGGCTACAGAAGCTTTCATACTCCCAGGGCCTCTCAAAGCCAGGGACCTTCTGTCCTTTTCATCTAAGAGGGATGAGTTTGTCAGGACTCTCAATGTACAGCCCACCCAGTTTTGCTGATCTGCTGGCTGCAGTACTTGCTACAGTAATAAGGAAGGCAAATTTAAACTGCAGCTGATAACAGCCAAATAGTTGTTTCCCTGTGATTTCTCCTCTGTTTTACATAATATGCTTGATTTCTGCAGTTCATGTGGAGTTTGATTTAGTGTTTGCTGGAGTGGAAATTGCAAGACCGAGCTCTGCATAGAAATTTATGCAGGATTACATTTTTCAGGAATGTGGATTAGGGTTAGGTACTTTTCTCCTGGCTGAGACCTAGATGTTCTTGATCCAACACATAAATAATATATTTATAAACATAAATAAGTTTATAGATGCCTTTATGGCAAAATTTGGAGTGCCTGTGAAGCATGCATGCTTTCAAGTTAATTGACAGATAAATGCAGGTTTTCTGAACAGAAACACTAGTTAAGTATCTGAAGTCTATCTTGAACTGGAGGTGAGTGAGATGTTTGAACTAAATTTTTGCATTAAATCAAGTGGGAGAAAAGGTTTCCTTTCAAATATATACCCAAAGTTGATATTGACCTGCTTAGGCTGCCTAACATTTGAATACTATTTCTTCCTCAGACAGCTTGAACATTTTTCAAAATTAACTGTTCCTTAAATAGAAGTGTTCAATTTTCTTGCATAAGTTGACCAACCAAAAGTTTGTACAGACTATTTGTGGAAGAGTACAGCTGGGACAGACAGGGTCCTGGAGAAAAAATGGATTTTGCAGGATGGGAACCAATTCAGGAGACCAGCACAGAACTCTGGGCAGCTCCCTTTGTTCCTGGCTCCTGCGTGCAAATTAAAGTGTTGTTAGGTGAAAGGGTAGGCACATATCTTATAGGCTATACATTTTGGAACAGATTGTTATACTTCATTGATTTAGCCTTTGCATGTTTTTCATTAAATAGAGTACAGACAGTTAAACAAGATTAGTTCAAATTGGTCGAGAGGATTGAGGACTGAACACTTGCCAGAGGCCACATGTCCAAACCATCTGATGGGCCTGGCTTGCATAACCCAGAGCCACACACTGTTACAGAGAGTTTTTGCAGAGCACAGAAAAACTGTGCAAGGTCTTTTGGTGGTTCTGCTGACTCTTAGTAAAACGAGAGAGAGAGAGAGAGAGAGAGAGAGAGGCAAGGAGGGAGGCAGACAGGCAGGGAGGGAGGGAGGGAGGGACGGAGGGAGGAACAAAAGAATGAAGGAACAAAGGAATGTAATGTGGAGAGTATTAGAAGTCCAAATCCCTGGAAGGGAAGGAAGAAGAGAAGTGTAATTGAACATAGAGCATGTAGTAGCACAACTTCCACAGAAATACTAAGAAGTTGCTCACCTTTATTCTCCTCAGCAAATCAAGCTGCAAATGGGATTTCAGACTCACTTCAATGTATTCATTCTCCTATTGCACTGCAGGCTTTCGTCTTATGACTGTTTGGATGATTACTCATAATCTTTTATCTTCCTGTAAATCAGGACAGAAATAAAGATTTTTGCATTGTCTATGAAGCACGTAGGTCCACTTTGACATGGCTCTAGCATTTAATAAAGGCTCTAGTGGCAAGAGGCAAGTATTGCATGTGAAATATCTTTTAGGAATCCTGTATCCTGACATTATAAGAGCAGCTCTTTATACATTAAAATCAGGATAAAAATCTTCTTTCAACTGAGGTAATTCTCTAATTCAAATTTATATAAGCTTTGAACATTTGGGGCTTGGTTTTATTTGGCTTTTGTTCAATGTCATCTTTTTTGTTGGTTTGGGGTTGATTGGTTGGCTTGTTTGTTTTTGAGGGACTTTAGGCATGTCTTGTGTGGTTGATTTTTTTTGTCCAGTTCATATTTCTTAGTTCAAGTCTAAATAAAATCAAATTTTCTCTGACTGAAACTGGAAATTTCTTCTGGCAGTGTATTTCAATACCATATTATTATACCTTCCTCTTAACCGGATTTATTTTTCTGATTCTGGCTCCTTTAATACGTATCAAAAAAGCTGAAGAATTGTGAGGAACAGTGTACTCTGTGAAACATGAGGTGAGTGTAAAAGACCAATGTATTTGACCTTAGGGTAACATTTTTTTTATTTATACTGAAAGGTTACCCAGAAACTTCTAATTACTTGTAGTACCATTAATTTATTTGTTTTAATGCAAAGCTGAAAAAAAAAATTATTAACATGCTAAAATTAATAAATATATGCTATAATAATGTTTCTGGTTTTGTGTCATGTAACTGGAAGAAAAAAAATAGCTTTCTCCAGAAGTGGTAGAAAGAGCTCAGTTCTGCTTGCCATAAATATGCCCATCAGGAGTATTTGATTCCCAAAATATAGTTTACAAGAATTGATATTCTACAATCCAGATTATTTTTTGAAAGTTATTTATGGGATGGCTTGGACCTGGTGACCTGTTTTATAATTTTAATGTAGACTTAAATTCACAAGGGGTTTAAGAAAGATTAGCTTTGTTTCACTGCACGTGTTATGAAAAATGCAAGTTTAAAGAATATCATGCTAAAAGTATGTTTAAGTTCTTTACCTAAACTTGAGATCTTGGATAAAATTAGTTAGTCAGGACTAAAACTAGCCATCATACCCCATGTTTTCTCCAAAAAATGTAACACCACAGAGTATGAAGTGCATTGCATAAAGGTAACATGTATGAGAGCTACAATATAAAATCTTTTACATTTGTGTACATCTAGATTTAAAAGCAAACATACCAAAACACTCTAGTCCTTCATCCTTGCTAGGAAACTGAACATTGAAGACAGCTGTATGATTATCAGTAAAAAGAAGTTGTACCTCAGGAACAAGGAGAGGGAAAAAAAAAGGGATCAGGAGACAAAAGTTCATCTTCCATTCCAAAAGTAAAAGCATCTCTTTAAATTAAGCTAATAAGTTGTCTGAGCATTACATAATAGCATATCTAGGTAGGGGGTTTTTCCCATCTTCAAGATAAAACAATCAACATCAGAATAGACTGTTTCATGTGTTGAATATATTACTTCAGTGAGAATTCTCAGATGTGCATAAGACCCTAAAAGAAAACTTTCTTACTTACCAATCAAATACCGAAACAGGTTATCTAGAGAAGCTGTGGTATCTCCATTCCTGGAGATATTAGAAACCCAGGTGAAGAGAGCCATACGTGCTGTACCTGCACCCACTTTAAGCGGAGAATTCATATTATATGATCTCTAAAGGTCCCTGACAGCCTCACCTACTCTATGATTCTGAAATAATTAGGAAGAAGATTGTATTTTCCACTGATTGTAACAACAAAATTTGTATTGACCCTGAAAGGTAAATGAGAAATTTTTTTAAAGGCTTGACAAGTTCATCATTTCATGTCCTTTAATAGGGATGAAAATAACCACATTGCATTTTTGCTACAGCTCCTTCCCTATTCTCCTACTCACATTGATTTCTCCATTCCTCAGACTATTCCATCAGTGTGCAATGTGTACTTAATCACTGATGGTACACATCTTGTCCCTTCTTAGCATTTTTTGAAGCCTTTAACTGATAATCTGACAGAAATATTTAATCTGTATTTTACCGAAGTGTGAAGACATCACCATCCAGGACTTGTGTTTGCAGTTCTAACAGGAATAGTTACTGATAAATGGTGACAAGATGATTAAAGCCCTGGAAAGACTTTTGTTAGAGGGCCGAAACTTTGACTCTTCAGTTCTGAAAATGATAATTTAAGAAGAGAGACAGAGGTCTGTGGAATTGTGTTTTGAAGGGAGAAATTAAATAAAATGGCCTCGCTGACTGGTCTTATTCAAGCCAGGGAGTTATCAAAGGAAGTGGTTACGAGTGACATTTAAAGCAAATTAAATGGAGGTGGTTCTTCATACAGCAAAGGCTGCTACCTGTGATATCATCCTTAGTCAAAGGATACTATGAATAATAAAAATTTTTGGAAATTAAAGGGCAGATGAAACAAGAACATGAAGCAAAAACACATTGGGGATTGCTCAACCATGGGAAATTTTTCTCATTCAGGAAATCGTGGCAGTTCTTATGTACTTGGCAAGTTTTTACACTTCCATTTATGGACAGGAGACACAGTGCATCAAGATAAATGAATCTTCAGTTTGACCCAATCTGGCCAGTCTTGTATGTTTGTGTATTATACATTTCTATAGTTGGATGAATCATTTAGTATAATATACCACATATGAAATTTCAAGTGAGACAGACTGTTGCTAATAACTTAATAATTACAATTTGAAAAAAACCCAAACTATTATACTTTCCAAGTAGCATTGGCTTAAATCACAAATATTTTTCTATCAAAAACAGTAAAAAAATCCTTCATATTACAATAATCAGAGAACAGAGAAATAAATATCTCCAGTGCCTTTATAATAACATTTTAGTTTTTCATTATACACAGTCAGTCTTACCTCATTATAAGGGTTTTCTATGTCTGTTTTGTGTGTGCTCATTTCCTTCAGAAAACAGGATTTACCTTATATATTTTTATGTGAAGATAAGCTTTAGGAGTTTATCAACACCTGCCCTAGTGTGTGAAATCTTCTTCTTCATAAATTGACTCTTTCACAAGTTAACCTGTAAACAATATACTAAACTGTTCAATTTCAGCCTATAAGGTACTTACCACCTACAACTAACCAAAGCCAAGTGAAGATATAATTCAGCTACTAGAAATGTGTTTGCTATCATTTAATCTTCTATAAAAGCTGCAAACCTCTGTTACAGGAACCAGGTTGTATTTTGCATTATAACTGCAGATGAAGGACCAATATAGATAATATCAGATTCATTACTTTTCCAAGTTAATTAGAAATGGAGTCATAAGGTGTCAGAGTAATAGTGGTTTGTAGGCCATCTGAAAAATGAACAACTGAAGTGTAAATATATGACATTATGAAGGAAAGGAAAATTTTTCAGAGCACCAAAAATCATTTCTGTCTTCAGATGCACCAATTCAAGTGTGAACTCTTCAACATGTGGAGTTTCTTTTATCATAGCTTCTTTGTTGTTAAGACCAATGGGGCACTGACATTGATAAGATGTCTGGAAGCATAATTGTAGCCTAATGCAGGTTGTATATGGTAATAAATAGGCCCTTTATACTTATATGAGCAAACTAAAGACCACAGGAAGGGAATCAGATTTGGGTTTAGTGCGTTTTGCAATTTACCAGGAAATTAATGGCGACATTAAAAATCCACAGTCTCATAAATTGTTCTTTTTTGATGCTCTTTACCCAAACCTGTCCTCAATAATTTCAGCTTTCCATATGGGTTGTAGCAGAAAAAAATGCAGTCACCAATCAAGTATTTTCAGCACTTGTAAAATAGTTCATAAGTGTTACAATATTGATAAGTGAACCTATAAAGTGAAAAAAAAAAATTCTATCTTATTTGGGCATATTCAAAAGAAGGTTTTTCCAAAAGTATGTTAAAAAGTATATGCTTCAGGTCTGTTAAGTTCCATGTTGGTTTTAATCTTCATTAGTATTACAGGGGTACTCCCCAGCCCTGCTCAAGCACAGGGCTCATCTTAACTGGTGTTTATCCACAAAAACAGAATAAAAGACTTTTCTTTCCTTAGAGTTTAGGGCTACAGTGGGCATTTGAGACAGGCAGGATCACGAAAGGATGGTATCACTTTCCTAGCAAGCTGTCTGTGTTACTGTTATTTTAAATGCCAAACCTTGGAGTCTGTTGGTGTAAACTTGGTAGTTAGTGAAGGAAATAACTGAATGATCATGGGCATATCTCACTTAAAATTATTTCCTGCAGTCCTAACTGCAGTTATCAAATCTTCTCTGCAATTTGTTTCTTTTTCATCATTCTATGTAATTTTTACATACTAACTGAGAAGTTAAATAATTATCTTCTCATCATCTGCAAAATCAGTCACAACCTTCCCTGCAACTTATTTTTCATTTTGGACTGTTACTACTTGGTGTAGTCATCTGTATTGCTCAGATAAAATTCACTCTAAATTATGTTTTAGATATGCTGCAGAATTTGGCGTCCCTTAATCCCAAGGGACATTTACTCTGAGAACCTTTCATTATTTTCTTTTGTAAGATACTCTCTTAGCCATTGATCTCACATGATGGTATCTTGATCCTTACTCTTATAGCCCCTGATGCTTGGAACGTAACTCTGAATTGCACATTTCTCTGAAGACTGTTAGAACTACTTAGAAAATGTTATTACTTAAATTTAAATATCTGTATGCAGTTATTTACTGCAGGTGTCAGCAGTTTGGAGCTTTTCCCTGACAAAATATTAAGACATGGCAAAATCACCCATAGCAATTACAAGCATTCTATTTAAATTCCACCTGAGAATTCCTTCAATATTTAGATATTTAGTGTCTCTGTCTTTAAATTAGTGCTATGAATAGTTAACATATTATATGCAGGATGAAATCACATGTTGCTTGAGACAATTTTTGTCTTTCCATTTTCATTTCAAACATATACTTGTTGTTTCTTTGTAATTCGTGTTTATGAGTCAAACAAAAAATTAAGGCAGTCAGGACTTTAACTAGAATCTAACAGAGTCTGTTTCCTTAGTCTGCATCTGTTATGTCCTTGCTTCTCAAACAGTGTTAGCTACAAATATCTCTTACAGAAAAAAAAAACACTTCTTTTTCTTTTCTTCTCTTTCTTTCTTTTCTTTCTTTCTTTCTTCTTTCTTTTCTTTCTTTTTCTTTCTCTTCTTTTCTTTCTTTCTTTCTTCTTTCTTTTTCTTTCTTTCTTTCTTCTTTCTTTTCTTTCTTTCTTTCTTTCTTTCTTTCTTTCTTTCTTTTTTCTTTCTCTTTCTTTCTTTCTTTTTCTTTCTTTCTTTCTTTCTTTCTTTCTTTCTTTCTTTCTTTCTTTCTTTTTCTTCTCTCTTCTTCTTCTTTCTCTCTCTCTTTCTTCTCTTCTTCTCTTCTTCTTCTTTTCTTCTTTCTTTCTTTCTTTCTTTCTTTCTTTCTTTTCTTTCTTTCTTTCTTCTTTTCTTTCCTTTATTCTCTATTTCTTCTTGTCTCTCTCATTCTCTCTCTTTTCTCTCTCTCATCTCTACCTACAATTCTCTTTCTCTTTACTCTCTGATTTACTTTGCTATTCTTTCTAATTGCCTTTTAAATTTTCCTTGTAATTACAAAGCATATTTTCTTTCTTTCAGGGAAGAAGGAGGAAAAGAAGTAAGAGATGCTACATATTATGCTTTGAGAAAGGCTTTTCACCTGATCACAGGAAGCTAGATATGTTGGTCTAATTTTCAGAACTCAACAACTAGCAAGTAGAGGCATCAATTGGGCAGATATTTTGGACATCTGAGGATGTTACCTAATGAAGGCTACTGTTTAGGAGTAAGTGTAGTTTAGAATTGATGCATGGATAATAAACAAAGCATATACATGTGCTTTGAAGCAACTGTATCCCATCCACATGGTCAGATCTATGCATGGAATAAAAAGGAAACTGTTCTGTCAATGGTAGTTGAGTGAAATGTGCTCTCGTATATTTTGCAGACATGCACTGAGTGAGATCTGTGTATTGTATTTCTAATTCCTCTAGAAGGAACTCACAAAGTACTGTAAATCTTATTTGTTAATTTTGATTCTGGTTCATGTTGCTTCTTGCTGGATGTTAAGGTACAAAGTTGTAAAAGTGCTACATCAAGCATTTTGTTACTTCCTTCTCAATCTTGCTTATCTGCTAGAAATTGGTTTTACATTGGGAGGTGAAGAAATGCTTTGGGTGTTCATTAAAGCTGTTGTTGATTAACAGCTTCACTGCACTCCTCAAAGGGAGCATACCCTTCCCAGGACTAGAGTAACATATCTTTCTGTCACAAAGTGCTGGAAGGAAATGCAGTGTCCTTCCCAGATATGATTGACAGACTCTCTGTCCTTACATGCTTCAATAAAGCTGGAGAAGAATGGCAAGAAGCATTGCCACAACTTTTTCCTGTCCTGTTCTTCCATCATGCGATGGGCTAGACAGCCTCTGGCACAGCAGGATGTGACCTGGTATTTCTATCCACTAGAAAAGAGAGTCACATTTCCAAGACTGAGAGAGAGCTGCAAGGGAGCACCTCATTTAGGTAGATGCTCACTACCTGCAGCCCAGCTATGAGCAGGAGATACTTTTTTGTCATGTTTAAAACAGGGGTTTGTATTTCAAAGCAGTAGCTGAGGGAGCCATAAATGTGGGTCTACTTTTCCCTCTTCCACTGGAAAGCGAAACCACTTCCCCAGAGAAACATTCATTCAACCATTTGAGAACTTGATAGAGGTTGCTTTCTGTGCTTCCTGGTGAAGCCAGACATCTGTGCAAAGAAGGAAATTTTCATCCATCTCCCAAAAGACAGCAATGAAGAACCATGGCTCTAACTTACACCAGTTTTATTTGAAAGAGAATGAGAGGGAAGTACTTGTTTCCCAGACCAATATTAGTTAGCAATAGTAGGTATTTTATATGAATAGTTAGAGGAAAGAATTTCCCATTATGATTCTTCTGGCTTTAAAAAATTGCCATCCCTTCTATGACTTGCAAGAAGCTGAGACACTTAGTGTGTGCCAAGTGTGATATATGCACCCTAATCTGGTAACATCTCCTCTGTGTCAGGATGAGCGTTAGGCAAGAGTTCAGCCTGCAGCTGCCAAGTGTGTCCAAGCCTGGGACAGCGGGAAGATCTGCACAGTTGCTACTCCCAGCACTTGTGGAGAGTTTTCTGTAAAGGTGAGGGTCTAACAGAGCTGTAGTTTCTCCAGGGTAAAAGTGCCAGGTGTTTTCTTTTTCAAAACCTTGACTCAGCATTTAAATTCTCCCTGTGTCCCATTCTATGTTTCAGCTGTGCTAGACCACACCTTGCATTCCAGTGTTATTCTTGATTTCTGCTGCAATAAATAGAAACTGAGTTTCATCTTTAGCCATGCCTTTAAATATTACAAACTTCCAGAAATACCTTTAAAGGAGCATTTGTTAAAATATTTATGCTAGAATTATCAACATGGGAATACTGTTAAAAGATTTCAGTTTATAAATTAATCCAAAACATTAGGCTTTCATCTTACAAACAGCTCATATTCGCTTCTTTACTGTAAGACAACTTTTTTGCAGGCTTAGTTTTTATAGCTGATAGTGCTCATTTAAGGAGATTTAAACACAAAAACCTGAGCCAAAGACAGCTGCTGGGGAACTTATCTGATATGAGGACCATACAAAATCTGAATCTAAGCAAAGAATGATTGATATACTACTGGATATAGTATGATTACTTTTCTACTGAAATGAGCTAATGAGTAAAAACTAACAGTTTTATTAAATATTCTGCTACTTGCTGAGCAAATCAAACACAGAAAAATAGAAGCATTTAAGAAAAATTATTGTCTTGATGTTGTCTGATAAAACACAGAATTGTAGTTTCTGTTTACAAGTAACAAACTTTATAGATAATATCTGCAAATTTTTATTATTATTTTTTTATTTCCACAATATTTTCTGGGGTGTTTTTAATTAAATAGGGAAATTCCTGAATTTTAAGACTTGGTTTCCCCTCTTGGAATGATGCTTACAATACAGAGAATAGCTTGAAAGTCCAGACTCAGAGAGAGATTAAGGTAAAAGACACCTTTGGATGCAATGTAGTTCAGCTAATTTGCAAATTACAGCAGGCTGCTCAGGATTTAGCCAGGTTTTAGAAAACCACATGGATAGCAGTTTTGCAGTGTCTAGGTCATATGCCCCAGTGTTCAAGCAGCCCCATGCTGAGAAACTTGCATTATACTCATGAGACACAGCAAAAAAACTTGTGTCTTAGGGTAAGTGGAACAGTAAGTAGAATTAATGGAAAAATATGCTATCCATCTGTCATTACTTAATAAAAATAAACAAATAAAAAAACTCAACCCACACAATCCCCACTACCCCCCTGCCAAAATACTACCCAGAAGACACAAGTCATAAAGTGTCATATCTAGAGTAAGACATAGGAATGTCAAGAGCTTGACTTTCTAAAACTGTTCAAGAAAAAGTAAATTTGAGGGGTGGAAAAAACCCTAAAATATACTCTCTCTGTGAACTCTTGTTTACCAAAAGATACCCAACAATGAGTCAGCTCCTGCAGGGTGATAAATGCTAAAAAATTGTAAAGAAGAAGATAAGAACAAGGAAGGAGACATATCCATTTTCACATTCTTAAGCAGCAGCAGGATATGCCTTTCTCTGAAGAACCTAAGCACAAAAACTCTCTGAGTTGAAAAATAAATAGCAGTTAAAACTTATGAGACATCAACTAAAGGTCAAGGGTAAAGAGGCAGGTATGCCCAAAGCTCCGGAAGCAAAACCTGTGGTAGATGACCTGAACAAAGATTACCACACATCTGATGATGACTAAGTAGCTTAGATACCAGTGGGACTTGAACTATGAGTTATCTCTTCCAGATCCCCCAGATATGGAGTAAAAAACTCAAAGGTAACTACCCAAAGATATGGGTAAAAGCCACAGACACAACTTTCCCAACATTTCATGAACATATGGCTCTAGAAGCTGCTCACTCTTGTGAGATGCTAGTGACGTGGTGATAAGAGTAAAGTCAGTATATTATAATATGGTTGCAGGGTTTCAAACGTAATCCCATGGATTCACAAAATGGTTTTGGCAACAATTTACTTCTTAATACCATATAGTCCAAACCCCCAATCAAGCAAGGTCACCTAGAGCAGGTTTCCAGTGATCATGTCCTGTAGGGTATTGCATAACTCTGTAAATGCAGATGCAGAAAGGAAATGGGGTCTGAGGGTTCAAATGAAATACCATGTTTTAATTTTTGCCCAATGCATCTTGTTCTCTCAATGAGTGCTACTGAGATTTGGGTACCCTGTAAAAATGTAAAATACAGGTGTGTGAAATGTGTGAAAAATTGTTAAACTGGGGAGAATTCAAAGGTGGACAGTCCAAGAAAGAAAATTGCATACAGTCTGAAGGGCAGAACTACCAATAGAAGCTGCATTGAAGATACTTATTTGGCAAGAATATATCATCAAATTAGAATAGCTAGATTATTGAGTATTTTTGTAAGGGTCACTGTCAAGGAAAACACAGGTTTCCTAGATCTTAGAGACACTATACACTAGCCAAATATGAGTCAGGACATTCAAAATCTACTACACAGAAACGACACATAGGAAATTGCAAGAACCCTTTTTGCTATAAATGATGCAAATACTTTTTGATGTTAACTTCAATTTTCATTTCATGCATGTCCACAGAAAAACCAATGATATACAAAGATATTTTAGTAAGTGTTGTATATTATCAAACAAAGAATATTAACTTGCCCATGGTGACATGCAATTTTTCCTGGAAGACAATATCCTTCCTTCCCTGAAGAAGTTCATCTGATGGTCTCTTCTCATTTTGGACTGTATCTCACCTGTAAGCACAAACTCATCTCCTACCTATGCACTGACAACTCACAGACCTGCTTTCTTCCCCAAGCGCCTTTTAGGCCCAACAAGATCCTGTTTCTCTGATGGCTTTCTGTGGACAACCAGACATTGTCTTTATCCATGCTAACATGGCTAAATATCCCACTCATGCTCTGTATTGAAGGTCTCCTTAATGCTTTCTGTCCCACAGCTGGAGACATCAACAATATATTATAAAATCATAGGAGCATAGAATGGTTTGGATTGGGAGGGACCTTAAAGCTCATCTCATTCCAAGCCCCTGCCAAGTCTTATCACTCACCTCATGACTATCAACTTTGTACCAATTATTTTCCCTTACAGAAATATGCTTGCAGACTAATGCTTTCTTTACCAATTTAATTAGATAAAGTATTTTCCTCTGTCCCAGATCTCTACAGCTTCCCCCAGCATGAATAATGATGTTTTTTAACAGACTTACAAAATGTATCTCAAATAGACTTACAGGGGTATTGCTAGACATGATTTGTAATAGCAGTTCATTTAAGTGAAAAAAGAAAACATCAAATCTTCTTTGTATATAAATATTCTAAGAAAGAACAATCAAGAAAGGAGGCAGCCTGTTCTCTGTGTAAAAAATAACTTCGTCATGTAACAAAGAAGGCTGAAGTGTTCTGGGCCACCACGTCACAAAGAAGATAAATTACCAAAAATTATCACTGTGGGTACAGGTTTGATGTTACAGGACTATATTGTTCATAAAAGCATGGATCACTTTAAAGCATTGAGGAATGAATGCCCAAACAATATTTCTTCCTAAAGAAGAAAATTCTAATCATATATGTATCCTAATATTAATAATGATTTTAAAACATCAAAAGGAGAGACCAATCGAGTTGCACAAAGAGTTTGTCACATTTTGAAATTACTCAATAGCTGTAGACACTTGTCAAGGATTCATTTTTTAAAAACCTCCTTTTTAAAAAGAACTCAAACACTAAATTTAGCATATTAACTAAAAACTGTTAGTCTTAACTCTAGATTTTGGGCTCTGCTCTGGAGTGGTGTGAGGTCAATGCTGCCCACTGCCCTGCAACACACCCTCCAGCTCTACCAGAACTCCTGTTTGACCATGGTGCCATTGTGAGGTGCAGCAGATCTGCAACACGGACACAGTGCAGCCTTTAGACCTCCATGACCAGGGATTTCCTGGTGGGAGTTTAATGCGTATTGATGACATTTGCTGGCATTTTCATTGATGACATTTGCTGGCATTTTCACTTCAGAGAGGCACAGGTGTGTTTGTTTCTTATGTTTGTTGAATTCTTCTCTGCTGATGTGACTTTGTGGTCTATCTGTTTCATTCACTGACTCATGATCTAGGAGAAAACGATATGCATCACACAGCTATGTTATCAGAGCTAGAGTTTACAGATTAATACTGACTCATCAATTGGACAAATAGCAAAAGTTTTCTCAATCTATTAAAATATTTTTTTTTCTATTCATGCATATTCTGAGTAAAATGTGTATATTTTTTCTTCTGAATCGACTCACAAAGTGCTGGCACTTCTGCTGTATTTCTTTGACCTGGAATTTTACTTGCACTGGGGTTTTTCTCTTTGGTTCAAGGCAAATAATTATTTTTTCATAATTGTACTCTGTGTTAATTATGACAGACACCTGTGAGACCTAAAAGAAAGACTGAATCCGTTCTGAATCCTGGGAGCATCCTTTGCACTCAAAATGCATCACTTGAGATATGCTGGTGATAAGCAGCACGATTGCAAGACCAAGGTGATTGCCATCAGTCAGGAGCTCCTGCTGGAAAGCAGAGCTCTGAACAAATTGCATAAAATTAGAAGTAGTAGGCTTCTGAAGAACTTCTGGGTTTTTTCCCAAGTTCGAAATTCAAAGGTAATTATGTGCTCAGCTGTGCTGCTTTTGATTGGAATAGTGGTTTGTTTTTCCCATATAAACTTGTATGGAACTATGTTTTGGATTTGTGCTGAAAACACAGGGATGTTTTCATTACTGCTGAGCGGGTCTTCTTCTGTCTCTCACTCCACCCAGTCCACACAGCCAGGAAAGTTGGCCTCAAACAACTAAAGGGATATTCCAGATTATCCATCATTATTCCATCATGCTCAGTATATAAAGGGAGAAGAAGGAGGAAGGGGGTTGGTGTTTTGGAGTGATGGGCTTTGTCCTCCCAAGTCACCATTATGTGTGATGGTCTCCCTGCTCTCCTGGGGATGGCTGAACGACTGCTCAACCATGTTAATTAATTCCTTTTTTTTTGCTTCCCCTGTATATACAGCTTTTTGTTTTACCAGCTGTCTTTATTGCAAGCCGTGAGTTTTCTCACTTTTACTCTTGCAATTCCCTCTCCCATCTCAGGTGAGCAAGGCTGTGTGGGCCCTGTTGATGGCTGGGGTAAAACCATGACAGATCCAGGCCATCAACTGGAAATTGTCTTTTTGCCAGCAGGGCAGTCTCTACATCACCAGTGCCTTCCCAGGCATACATGACTTGACTCTGCCTATTTCTTTCCTGATAATCATCCCAGCTTTTCTGCTTTCCCACCTTCCCAGCCTGCCTGTGAAGTCTTTGTCCCTCTAACCTGACCTGTGCCAGTGGTGGCAAAAGAGCTATGTGGGTCCTTCTTCCCTCCACACTTTGGCAGGCTTCCTGATGGGGAAATGTAGTTGGGGAGCAAAGGGGCATTTCAGCCTTCTGACACAACAAAATAACGTAAAGTGGACAGGTATCTCCAGTCCCCCATGCAATTGTAGAATAAGGCCCATCTCTTCCTGTCCCCATACTTTCACAACAAAAGAAGGAGAGACAGAAGAACAGCCAGTTGGAGAGTTGCTGAAAAAGGAAGGTGCTGATCCTTCACATAACCTCACACCCTCCATAGCTCTCAAAAATTAGTCTCCTTTATATGTCAGTCTCTCCATTTTCAACACCTGATTTATTTCTCTTTGTCAGTGCTGCAGGATAACATATCAATATCTTGAGTCCAAATTCATGCCATCTTTATGTCATGAAACCTTATTAGATGCTTCTGCTGTCATAGGACATCTCTCCCTCAGAACCTTCCCTCACTTTGAGCATATATAGGAAATGACTGCTGAATGGCCATTGCTTAGATCTTTGCCCCAAGAAAGAACTTTGTGGATATAAGCATGTGTCTGGTATGTCCTTGTCTGTGTACACACCCATGAATAAGGATACATTTAAAAAACATCTCTGTATATGAGGCCAATAAAGCAGCACAGTGATTCATCCTACCAGGACAGCACAGCGTGTGACCACTGGGCTGAAAAAGGATGCATGAATTTTTAAAAAGACCTAACCACTGCACCAGCCCAATGAAACCCAAGTAGAGCTTCTTCCCAGCATTTTGGTATGTAAGAAGGTTAAAATTCTGGTTTTGCTTATGTTCAGTGTGAAAAAATGACTCAACAAAAACCTACAACTTTTGAACTAAGGGGTACCACTCTGTTAGCTCCTTCCTTTCTGTAAGAAAAGTCTTCCATTTTGATTGTAAATTCCCCATTCACATGGAGTTTGGACAGCGCTGTGAACAACCTAATCTACTCAATAAAACTGACTAATAATAACTCCTCAGTAGAGAGGAGTTGGATTAGATTAATTTTAAATTTCCTTTTCAACCCAAACTGTTCTATGATTCTATGAAAAATTTGTAGGGTCTGCACCTGTAAATCTTCAAGCATAACTGATTGAAAGTATAAAATTTATCAGAGTCCAAACTATCTGAGCCTAATAGCATTTTGCTCCTCTTTGCTTCACATGATGCATTTGTTTCCCAGTGTGATGAGAAAAGCACAAAATTCTTTGATCTCTTCAGAGAGCAGGCTCTAGCCTGCTTTTGGAGCTGATACTAAGACCACACCAGAAGAGAAGGTTGTGTTGGAGAAGATCTAGGTGTTTGGTTGAGCTTTCGAGGCACTTCACATCATTAGTATGAGTTTCAGTTTCAGTTTTTAAACATCCAGAAGTCTGAAGATTCCATACCATTAAAAAGCATTATTCAATTCCTAGCTGTAAAGTATTTAGGTTTTTGCCTCCTAATGTTTACATAGAACCTTGTAATGCTTGTTTCAAAGCGTGACATTTGGCATAATAAAAATAGAGTTCAAATTAATCAGAAATATTTTTGAAAATGCGCTGAGATTTGTCTTGCTAAGAAAGTGATTATTCATTGTCATTATATTATCCAGAGCCAGTGATGCTAATGTCATGTGACCTGGGCTGCACCAGGTGCCTGTTGGTGTTTACTGCAGATTAATTTGTTGGTAAATTGATGAGATGTTGTGTTGAATTGAATTTTGAATATGAAGTCAGGCTGAGAGGATTGGGATTGTTCAGTTTGAGCAAGAGAATGCTCCAGCAAGATGTCGTATCACTTCCAGTAACTGAAGGGACCTACACAAAGGTCAGAGAGGGACTTTTGACAAGGGCATGTAGTGATAGAACAAGGGAGAATGGCTTTAAACTGTCAGAGGGCACACTTAGATCACATAATAGGGAGAAATTCTTTACTGTGAAGGTGATGAGGTGCTGGAACCGGTTACTAAGAGAAGTTTTGGATGCCCCATCCTCATAATTGTTTTAAGACCAGTTGGGGCATTGAGCAGCCTGTTCTAGCAGAAGTTGTCTCTGCCCATGGCAGGAGGTTGGAATGAGATGGTCTGTAAAGTCCCTTCCAATCCAAGCCATTCTCTTGTTCTATGACTTAAAGAATTAAGAGCTTTTATGTGCACAACACAAAACAGTTTACAGACCTTTTCCTTATATTTAGTAGAATGGTCTTATAGCCTTTCTGCAAAACAATGCAAGTCTATCAATATTTGTTTCTGCTCTACTATTTGATTTCCTGAATTTGTCGTTGTTACACTATGTCCCAGTTGCTATGTCATGAACATATCTTAAGTGTTCTTGAAGACCCTAATTCCCACTTCCTTGTACTCCACTAGCTGTTAATCAGCGTGGTGTGAGAGGAATCACAGCACATGGACCTAACCCCAGCTTAACATGTTTTTTACAGAGCTTCCTCCATATTGATTTCTTAATCAGTTCACTATAAACACTCTTGAAAGAAAAGTCTTTAGATGTTTGTGTGTTTTCCATTGGTTTTGTCTGGGGCCTTCTTGTTTAGTAGGGTTTTTACCAATATAATTTTGAGATCTCCAGTGAATCTCTTAGGTAATTTGTTTGTTTCTGCCTGAAGTGAAAATTTTTCCAGCTTCTTCCCACACACTCTGACAGGTTTATCTATGGAAGCTCCATGGAGCTGACTTTCTCCCATTCAAGATTAATCAAGCAGATATGTCCTACTAGGTGCTGAGTAAAATCAAGGCACTTATGTTAGCTTCTGTATTTCAATTAGTAACAACTTTCAGAAACTGTGTTGTGAAAGCAGAAATGAGAATATCAAAGTTTAATTTTATGTTTGTAGTCCTGGCTAAATATTTTTAAGATTGTGCAGATGAAATATTGTTCAGGCTTGCACAAAGTAGGATATGTTTCTTCCTCCTGCTCAGTTCCCGAAAACGTGGTCTCTGTCTTTCTCTTTTCCAGACTGTATGACATATATTACAATAACTTTTCTCTTGTTACTGTCTGTGATATGAAATCTGTATCATCTGTTCCTACAGTTTATACCAAAAGAACTCTTTTGCAGTTTATTTTATACACAAACCATGTAACCATGATGTTGATGATTGACTTGGAAAATGGGTAATATCACTTTCTCCTCTCTTGAAATTTGGATCCCTGTTTATCTGCTTCTCAAGTAGCTACATTAATTATGATCTGCTAATCCAGACAATTGTAAAATCAACTGTCCAGTTACTATTAGCAAATGACCAGGAATATCCATGTTCATTTTGGATGTTCAAAATCAAGAGAATCAAGACTTTAAACTTGTTGATCCTGTCATAAAACAGGCTTTGAACTCCCACTGCAGATTTATGCCCAGAACTTCAAAGCTTTTATTAAACTTTGCTTCAAAGCTTTTATTAAATTTTGCCTCACTTTGCCTGTTCGAAAAGTAGTTTCAGCTATAGCCATTACAACAAATAGCCTTCAAATGCTACTAGGCCCACAGTAGAAAAATAATGTAAACTTCTGTGAGCAAGGATGGATTTTGTGGGCAGAAAACACACTTGCAGAATGTTACAGTAGGTAATATTAGCACTGTGGTTATTCCTCCTTTCAGTGACAATGGATTACTATAATTTTTACAAAGATTTTTACTGCAGTGCTATGAATGTCACTTCATCATTCAGATGCAGCCCAGAGAGCCAAGGGTGTGCTGGGCTGCACCCAGAGCCCGTGGGCAGCAGGGCAGGGAGGGGACTCTGCCCCTCTGCCCCGCTCTGCTGAGACCCCACCTGCAGAGCTGCCTCCAGCCCTGGGCTCCCAGCACGGGGAGCACATGGAGCTGGGGGAGAGAGGGCAGAGGAGGCACCAAAGTGATCAGAGGGATGGAGCTCCTCTGCTCTGGGGAAAGGCTCAGAGAATGGGGATTGGTCAGCCTGGAGAAGAGAAGGATTAGGGGTGACCTAATCGTGGCCTTCCAATCCCTGAAAGGACTCCACAAGGATGGAGAGGGAATATTCACAATGGCATGGAGTGACAGGACAAGGGGAATGGTTTCAAACTGAAAGAAAGTAGGTTTGAATATTAAGACGACATTTTTTAGGGGGGTGGTGAGGCCCTGGCACAGGTTGCCTAGGGAAGCTGTGGTTGCCCCATCCCTGGAAGAGTCCAACGCCAGGCTGGACAGAGCTCTGAGCAACCTGGTCTGGTGGATGGTGTCCCTGCCCACAGCAGGGGTGTTGGGACCAGATGATCTTTAAGGCCCTTTCCAGCCTTCTGTGATTTTAGCAAAAGAAATCAATGATTGAGGAGAACAATACATAATAAAGTAAATGATCAGTTCACATAAAGGGAAATAAACCATCCAAGGCTTGAAGGGGACTGTCTCATCATTTCCTTTTGCTCAAGTATGGCTATGTATATGCTATGGCTACCTGGTCAAAAAAACCCACACCGTCTCAGCCTTGCATTGTGCCTATCCTAGTAAGCATCCCACAAATTGACATTGCAGTGCTATTTCTAGAAAGTTGCTGGAAGAATGCATGGAGTCTCACAGCTTTGCATGAAGTTGGCTTCCTGGCTTTCACCTCCAATTTCGTGGAAATTAAATACATGGGTATTCACACATCAAATACCCATGTAAGCAGCAGTGTAATCATAGCTGCTCAGCAATATACAGTTATACCCATTGCAGTGTGGTTCTTCTCATGAAGTGCTCATCTCAGAAGTACTTTTTTGAAAGTACTGATTTCCTTCATATTTGATTTAAACGGCAGTAGCTGCCAAGTGTTGAAGTGCTTGAAATTTGAAAAAAATAAACTCGAGTGCCAAGTAGTTCTTCAGTAGTTTTGGACTTTTAAGCAGAGTATTGTTGAAGCTCAAGAATACTTCTGTTTTAAGAAGGTTTTCTTATGGTTTAACCAGCATAAAAATTTGTTTGTCTGCATTATTCTATTTACACAGGTTTTTTTTCATATATTTGCATTTTCTTTTATTTGCAAGAAAACCCCTGATGAATTAATATTTTATTTCAATGGGCTGGGTGTGGGTGCACTGATCAACATAAAAATAATGAAACTTGTTAGAGGGAGCTTGAGAATAATAGTTCAAAATATAAATCATTTGCAAGCATCGTGGATATGTTATTTATTAAACCAAGTAAATGTTTATAGCAGATGAATGAAGACTGTCAAGACAACACAGGCACACACACAAAAAGCAACTGGGTTCCACAGCAGAATGATGGTTATTCAGCTGTAAGACAAGGCATTTTTTAATAGAGGAATCAAGCAAAAATAAAATGTAGAGACACCAATTTTTTAAGAAATTAGACAGACAACTGCTATAGGGCACACAAAGAGAACTACTGAAAGACATAAAAACAAATTAATGAGTGTATTTTGATTTCTTCTGGAAGCTGACACCATGCCAAGGAAGCTGTGGAGTTAAGAGACAAAAAAAAAAAAAAAAAAATAAAAATAAAAAAAGGAATGCTCTAGTAAAACACCTAAAGCTAAACTGTAAAATATTGCACTGCTCCATTGGTTGAGCTTGAAAAGAGCAAGACATGAAATAGCTGAGATGGCAGCAGTGGTATGGAACTTCTGGTCAAATATGCCTTGGCAGAGAAGGACTGACTGGTGCCAAGTGGGGCCCCAGATTCTCACTGGGTGTCCTGGAGTGGACCAGAAATCTAACTACCACTAAGTCTGATTGCAGTGCTGGGTAAATATATGACTACAGCAATAAAAGAGAGGATCTGCAGATAGCAGAGAAAGACATCATATTTGGGAAGAAACAGCCCTGGTTTTGTAGGAGACTGTACATTACCAGCATTACTAGTTTATTCTGAAGCAATCAGGCTTATAATATGAGTCATTCTTATCACAGTCGAAATTACAAAAAGCTTTTTATAAGGTCTCCTGTGAAAGTCTCTTAAAGAAACTAAATGGTCAGGGTAAGGTTGACTAACAACGAGCTAAATGTTGAGAAATACATGGTATTAATAAGTTGTGATAACTTTCAATGATACGTTTCAACATGAAAGGACATTGTCAGCAACTTCTCTCAGGAATTAATGTTGACTCTCTCATGCGTGACCTAGAAGAGTTGAAAAGTGAGATGACAACTTTTGCAAATGGTACATGACAAAGTTGATATTTTTCCAGAGCAACTTCTGGCAGCTAGTCTTATTCTAAAATTTGCATGGTATGGAGTGACAGAATGCTAAAATGACATTCAATAGTGACAAATGAAACATAGTGTGAAGAATATGTGAATGAACATAATGTGAATTTATATGTGCCCAACCCATGTTTTCTAGGTTAGGTATAGTTTTTCAGGTCATAGATGTCAGAGACATTAATTCCATACAGAATTACCAAAAAAAGACAAATAAAATACGGTGACCCATTAAGAAAGCAGTATTTATGGATAATGTCTTTCAAGAGAACATGTGGTTTTAATCTAAATCTTTTCTTTGGTGATGTGGCTACAATATCATTCCTACAGTTGCATGAACGGAAAAGAGCTGAAAACAAACATAGAAGATTCTGAAATAGGGTAGTATCACATATTTCATTCTTGTTCTCTCATATGACAAAAAAGACAAATCAGAAAAGGAAAGAGAGTGAAGTCTCTGTGACAGGACACTTAGCAGTTCTTTTACCAGCAAGACATAATTGGGGATGGAGATTTGTAAAATTTCCGATAGACAGGAAAAGGAGTGACTAGGGAATGAATATGCACTGTTTCTTAAGGCAAAGGGCACATGAAACTTTTAGACATCAGATTGACACCAGACAATTGAAGCATTTTCCTACAGAACTCATTGTCAAGCTGTGGCATAAATTGCCATAGGAGCCATGGAAACAACATATTTGAATGAAATCAGACAGGGCTTAGACAAGCTCACACTGGATACATCCAGTGAGGGCCACTGAATGTCACTTATGGAAAGCTGCCTCCAGCTGAGGGAATCCTTGAACCACTGAGGACAGAAACTGTGATAGTAAGCCTAGGCAGCATTCATTTTCTACATGACATGCTCTTCGTACTCTTTTCCAAGGGATTAATTACTTGAGGCAGGATAATAGAATAATTACAGCCTTATGGGCCTTAATCTTGATTTTCTGTTCTCCTGGGTCTGTTTCAGTCCTATTCTGGGGAAAAGCAGAGGTTGAGTTTAGTCTCGACCTCCTTGCTGCCACTCATCAAATGTGGGACACTGGTAATGAGTCTTTTGACAAGACCGTAGTTTAGCTCATGATGGATGTAGTGGAGATATTTGTAGGTGACTCATTGCTGTCCTTTCACCTCCACAGCTTCTCTGAAGCTCTTCTCATTACTGGAATTTGCTCCCCCCAGCTTCCTCAGTTTGGCATGCACATGGTTCTGCTGAGTCAGGACCAAGCCACCCACTCTCTCCAAATATCCAGGAATCCCAGGACTTTTCCACCAGGAAGCACAAAACCCAGCAGGCCATGTGCTCAGAAGGGTGAACAGCCCAAGAAGCCCCTTCATGAAATGGGGATCTCCCTGCTACATCCAATGACCTCTCAAAGCAGCAACAGGCACAAGGACACAAAAGGGTCAATCCAAGTAAGAAGCAAGACACCCCTTGAGAGTAAGAAATTCAGATATGGCCATATAAATTCAATCCATTCAAGTATGTTATACATGATAATTTAAAAGTACTTAGAAAAGTAGGGTCAGAATCATGGAACATCATCTTGACACAGAATTTCTCTTCAACATCCTACTTCACTTACTCCTACTATTTGGGTGTTGCTATACTAAAACTCTTTCTGCTCAGACTGGTTGGGGATATTTATAAACATGTTTTGTCAATTCTTAAACTTCCATTTTAATGATGGAATTGTTTTAAGTTTGAAGATGAAAATTCCAAAACAAACACCTGTTTTAAAAATCAAAGAACAATTTAGTGTGGAAAAGACTTATAGGATCACTGAGTCCAACCATTAACCTAATAGTGTCAAGTCAACTAGTAAAATGTGTCCCTGAGTACCATATCTCAAGCTTTTTGAACAATTCCATGGATGGTTCCAGCACTTCCTTGGGCAGCCTGTACCAGTGCTTGACAACCCTTTCAGAGAAGAAATTTTTCCTAATATGCAATCTAAACCTCCCCTGGTGCAACTTGAAGCCATTTCCTCTTGTCCTATTTCTTGTTCCCTGGGAGAAGAGGCCAATCCCCACCTGGCTACAACTCCTCTCAGGGAGTCGTTGAGAGAAATAAGGTCCCCCCTGAGCTTCCTTTCCTCCAGGATAAACACCATCAGCTCCCTCAGCTGCTCCTCATCAGACTTGAGGATGCTCTGTTCCCTTCTCTGTACGTGCTTCAGAGCAAAGCAAAACAAAACAAAACAAAAAAAAACAAACCAAGATTCAGATGGGTAAGATGGGTGGATCATTTCTAGAGAAAAGAGCAAAATGTTCATGAAATTTGTGAAAT
Organism: Sitta carolinensis; assembly: GCA_032173965.1. Lineage (NCBI taxonomy): Eukaryota > Metazoa > Chordata > Aves > Passeriformes > Sittidae > Sitta > Sitta carolinensis. The sequence goes on along the minus strand of CM063313.1, from coordinate 73,763,678 downwards.
CACTACAATTTATGATCTCCTCTAGAATTCTCAGCTTTGGGGGAAAGGAAAGTCATTAATACTCCCAGTTTTAAAAGCCTGTAAATTAAATATCTAGCCACAGTTTAATTTTCTGTCACTAGGATTAAAGCAAAAAGTGCTATTAAAACTGAGCATGATTCACAATTTAAGAAAAGGAAAAAGAAAAAGCAAACCTAATACTTCAATTTGTAGCTTACAATGTCATTTGCAACGAGATTCGTAATCTCTCAGCTGCAAAGCTGAGTCTAGTTTCTCTTGAAAAAGAGATGTTGACTATGAATTGTGAGAAGTCTGACCTTTAAAAGTAGTTTGAACAAATTTTGGTTGTTAAGTTCAAGTACAAGTACTCTGAAGGAAGATAACATCTCTCAAGAGCAAAGAAAACAAATGCAAAGAGCAAAGTGTTGTGTTCTCTTTCCACCAAGTAGGAAAGATATTGATCAATAACCTTAAGGTATGGAGTAACACAGACATGAGAAAACATTGTTTGAATAGAAGCACTTCAGAAACTTGTCTAGAACAGTCTTTTTATTTTCATAACTTGGTGTGGTCATGCACATGCTGACAGGCCCTCCGTCAGAAATTGTGTAGATATATATGACTATACATTGAGGGAGCATGTACATTATCATCTCTTGACAGCTATTCTAGCTCTATGTGGTTTTATGAACAAAAAAGTATTGCCATTGTTTATATTGCCTTCTGAAGTATCAGCTGTTTCCTTCCCTCATTCACTAACTGCTAATTTGTCTTAAAAATAGCTTCATTTGCCTGTCATAATCCCTGCCAGTTGTAATTTAATTGGAACTTTACCTACTGTGATTTAATTTTTTTAAATAATCTTATTTCTTTATACTTGCCCTTAGTTATGATAATCACTGGCTTCAGGGAGACCAAGGCAGAGATCTCTATCACCATCAAAAGAAGGAAGACAACCACAGTACTGTCTTTTTTCACCATTGGCTTTTCCAAGCCAAATAGCTTCTATCTCAGCTCCTACATTAAAATCTTCCTTGACAAGTCTTTTTTCTGAGTAAATCTTTTATTCTCTACCAGAGTTCAGTAATGAATAAAAGACTTTCTCAGAATGGGATAGTAGTCCCCAGCAGTCTCAAGGAATTTCCCTGAAAATCACTCTTCTAATAGGATAAATATTTACAGAAAGAGAACATCATGAGCCAACTATCAACAGGATAACTATCAACAAAGGAAACAACCTTTTCGGGGTAGATTATTTTTTCTCTGGATGATGAAGATCACAGTGGTTTAATTAGAGACCTTCAAATAGCTGTGTTAAATACAGCTTTGGCTCTTGGCTTGTCCATGGATTTCCTCTGTTGCCCACAAACAAAAAAAATGGTCATCCACCACCAGAAAACAGGTTTCTCCACTGGTGAGCTGGTGTTGCCTTGGGTAGTTACATAAGATGATGTTTATTGGAAGATCCGTGTTATTAAGTTTGTGGTTTTCATTTTCTTGCTCATCTTTTCTTAACATGTCATCGGTTAAGACCTCAGAGGCTTGTGGGGTAGACTGTCATGTCTCCTCTTTGTCCTCATGTGGTGCTACATCAAATATTGGGAGATTGGGATGGAGTAGAATAGCATAGCATAGCATAGCATAGCATAGCATAGCATCGCATCGCATCGCATCGCATAGAATAGAATAGAATAGAATAGAATAGAATAGAATAGAATAGAATATGATAGAATATGATAGAATATGATAGAATATGATAAATATGATAATATGATAGAATATGATAGAATAGAATATGATAGAATATGATAGAATAGAATAGAATAGAATATGAATAGAATAGAATAGAATAGAATAGAATAGAATAGAATAGAATAGAATAGAATAGAATAGAATAGAATAGAATAGAATAGAATAGAATAGAATAGAATAGAATAGAATAGAATAGAATAGAATAGAATAGAATAGAATATCTGGGACTGTGTTGCTTAAGCTGGTATGGCATTTCTGTTTTTGACTAAAATTGTGATACAGAAATTTGTCTGTGGTTAAATAATGGAGAACTGTCTCTCCCAGAACACCAATCTGATCTGTTGCATTACGTATCCATTAGACATGGCACATGCAAGTGTCTTCCAGAAGATGTTATGGCTCAAGTCTCCCTTGAGGACCAGGACCTGCATATTTGAGACTTCTTCCAGCTGTTTATGGATGGTTTCATCCAACACTACTTCTAGGGAGGGTAGTCTATCAAGGGTACCCACCATGGTGTCCTTCCCTCTGGTTCTACCTTCCAAGCCACCCTGTAGTAAAGCTGCATCTATTTGAGCCATTCCCTCTTCACAGGGTACATATGCATCCATATATGCTATGCATAAAAATGTAGTTCTCAGATGGTTAGTCAAACACGCCTAAAAATTAACATATATAGCCCAGAAAACAAGAATGAGGGAGCAAGAACAGCTTTTATAGACTTCCTTATGCTACTACTTCTGTTGATTTTCACTGGATAAGAAATTAGCTTTATTCTGTTGCTTTCTAAAATATAACACCTATTATTAGGATTGGAACAGGGCATTTTCCAGCCATGTCATTCTTTCAATCCTTACTTAGGAGAAATTGTACTAAATATCCATAGCTTTAGCCCATGTATGGGATATCCTCTTTCAAAATCGGAAAGGTATGACAAATTCACATAGAAATAACCATAAAAAGGAAAATAGTAAAATGCAGAAACTTTTCAATTAATTGTATATGTTCTTTATGTTGAAAGCAACTTTTTTGAAGAAATTAGTGCGTATCTTCCTCTTTAGGATAGGCAATTTAACCTATTTTGTAATCTTACTTATTTTAGAAGTCATTTAGTTCCCACTCCTAAAAATTAATGGAGCTCAAATGGCTTGCTTTTTGGGTTTTTTTTTCCAATTTCTCCACAACAAGGTTTGGAATATCTATAATCTGAGGATCAGAACCTGGACTCATAAGGGCTGGTTTTGCTTCTGTTCCTAACAAATGACACCTGGGAATTATACTCTTTCTTTTGCAATGCCTTATCTAGACTGGCTTATCTGTTGTGTGGTGTTAGCTAGTTGTTGTCACTCACATTTGTTGAGTGATTCAGTGGCTGGGCTGTAAAATACCGTGTAATTTCTTAATGAATGGTACTGTGAATATTTTCTTTATCCTTCTGTGCAAGTACAAAGTAAAAACATCCTGAAAACCTTACCTGGAGGTATCTGTAAAAATATAATTAAGTCCTCTTCACTGAAGTAGATTTATTCTCCATTAGACTTGATCCTCACAAGAAAGAAAATACAAGCCTTCCTCAGAAACTGTTAGCCCAACACATAGGATGCAGATTATAACCATTAGATGCTGTAGGTTCCAACTTCTCATTTCAGTTACTTTGAAAAACTGCTTGGAGCAACATTGTGTCATGGACTTCCTGAACTCACAGGTGAGCTGTCTTCTTCAGAAGTAAGAGATGTGATTCTCATATTCTCATTTCTCATACAAGCAACCATGTCTGTAAAAGGGGTAAAAGGCAATATCCAGACCTTTTAAACTTCTTGTTTATTTCTAGTGTCTGTCATGATGTACTTTTATGTCTGTTCCAATGTAAGAATGGGAGAATATAAGTGTTTTCTTTATGCTTTCTGCCCCAAATAGCTGCATTCAGGCCAGCAGTTTCTCAGACACTTTTTTCTTCAAAGTTAAAAGCCATAGGAAGGTTGAGAAATTTTACTTTCTGTTAACAGCATTTACTTCTAAAATCCTGGAAAATATTTTTTCATCCTATCCAGTTTACCTAAAACATTTCTGTGGTCAGTTATACACAAAAAATAGTATATTCATCTACTTTTTCATGTGCTGTAATTAGTGTTTCAGTGTCTAAACATAATCTGCATACATTTAAAGTGGTTTTGCCAAGTTCTATCAGATTTAACAAAGCATTTGCCAAAACCAAGGTAAATACTCACTCTGTCATGAAGGTATAACCTCTCAGGGAGTCCTTTCAGGAGAACAATGGAGATTTTTAACATTGTAAACAGACACAGCCCTTGGATTATTACCCACTATTGATTTTCTATGCAGGCAGAGACAAAGTTAGAATAAGAAGTCCAAGGGTAATCAAGGGAGGTTTCAGGGCTTTGGGATGACTCATTGAGGGATAGGAGTACAAACACTATTCCCCTCTATCTTTCCAGTTAGGGGAAATAACTAGGATAGAAACAAGAAGACCCAGCAGATCAATACCTGGATCCATGACTGGTGCCAGAAGCACATTTTCAGGGGTTTTGACCATGGGTTGGGCTACATGACACCAGACCTGCTGGCAGCAGATGTGGTACACCTGTCTCAAAGCGGAAAAAAAAGACTGTGGCAATTAGGGTCATTGCAACAACTTTAAATGAGATTTGAAGGGTGAAAGGGAGAAGAAAAGGCTCAAAAGAGATAAGCCTGGGAGTGACAAACCTGTATCCAAACGGAGGTTGGACTCTTTTCCCACATAACAAGTAACAGGATGACAGGAAATGATCTCAAGTCACACCAGGAGAGGTTTAAATTGGAGATAAGGGAAAATGTCTTCATGGAAAGGGTCATGAGGCATTAGAACAGGCTGCCAGTGAGGTGATACACCATCCCTGGAGGCATTTAAAAGACAGGCGGATGTGAAACTTAGGGACATGCTACAGTGGTGGACTAGACATGGTTATGGTTGGATTCAATGTTCTTAAGGGTCTTTTTCAAAGACCTTCTCTTCTCAAAATGAATCTATAATTCTAGGAAATTTCAAAAAAATATATAGTAATTTCTACCACAGAGCTGGTTTTTAGTGCTAAACCAGGAGACCTGCTTGAGCACCTTTCTCTGAGATTCAAGAGAAAAAAAGGAAGTTCTGAAATAAATGAAAACTAAGCTCATACTCTGACCCCTATCATGAGTTAAGAGTGTTGTCATAAGCATTTCTTTCCTTCATGCCACACCACCTTTTCATAGCCTCAGGAAAAAATACTGCACATACATTCCTTGGAACTAACTAGAACCACACAAAAAGAGTAATTAATTCATTACACCTATGTTTCTTCTCCTAAGAAAAACAACTCTTACTGTTCAGTTAATTGTTATTATATAAATGACAAATATTCAATTTCAGTATGCAAAAAAACTGCTTTAAAAAATTCTTGGCAATGAACAACTAAACATTTTCATCTAATAAGCAATTAGATGGAGCTGTGAGCAACCTGGTCTAGTGAAATGTGCCCCTGCCCACAGCATTGGGGTAGCTAAATGATCTTTAAGGTCCCTTCTAACCCTGGCCATTCTATGATTCTATCATGATTCCATATACTGTTCAGCTCCAGACAAATATAAAAACTTGTAATCTGAGAAATTAGAAAATACTCACAGATAATGATAGTTGTCTTTCAAAGAAATTTTAACCTTTTAAAAAACAGATTTGTCTGAAAAGGTTCCTACATCTAAACACCCTTATATCTCCTAGTTGTTTAGGGTTTTTTCTCAAAATTATATATATTATTATGTTTATATATCATATATTTGTAATCTGCAGTCTATTCTTCCCAGAAAAATATGTTATTTTCTGGATAATATTTGTTACCATTTCTAAATTCTCTTGCTTTTGAGTAATTTTCTTGAGTTTATGTACTGTAGTTCCATTTATGAATTTCAGTTATTTCACCCTATACAACATGATGCTAAACTTTGCATTAATCTTTCCAAAGACAATTGTCACAAATATTTCTGCCTGTTTTTCAGTAACTCTCTATTTTCATTTATATGTGTGCATATAGAATATAACAGGATCATCATGAATTTAAGTTTCTATGATCTTTCTTTTAGTTTTTTAAAATTGATTTTTCATTTTTTTTTTATTTTTCATTTTTACCAGCTTCTTTTAGCAGAAAACAAAAAAAAAAAAACTAAAGCAAACCCATAACCCTAAAAAAAACCTAAACCAAATCAAACCAAACCAAACAAAACAAAAAGAAAATAGTATTTTGAACTGAAAAAGCAAAAGACCTGTTCTCAGTCAATCTCAGATCAAGCTATTTTTGTTTGAATGCTTGTGTGGCATTCTCTGAAACCTGGCATGCTGTATGTGAAGAACTTGCTTAATGTGGAGTCTCAGGCAGCAGAGTCTCTGTTTCACAAATCATGGCTCTGCTGCTTTTCTATCTTCTTGTCACCATTAGAAAATCAGAGTGTGGTCATCTTAAAACAATGCTGAAGGAAAACAGCTTTTATTTTTTTCACACTGTATAACATTCAGTGAATCAAGATCCAAAAAACCATCAAATGGTTTAGCAACCTCTCAATTCATAAGGCACTGAAATGTCTGGTTTTACATAAACATCAGTGCCAGAAGTCTTTTAAATTCTTTATGAAACAGACCTCGAAAGCATGGTTAAGACATTAGTTTCCAACATACAAACAGTCATAGCACCAAAATACCAAAGTGAGTTACCTCCAGCTACTCAGAATTTTCATCAAGAGATATAAAAAGGAGACACTTGTGTGAGTAAGAAGGCATTTCCCAGTCACAGCCTCATATGAACCTGGTCATCTATGCTGTGAGAACAGTGTCTCCCAGTTTAGTTTAACCTACTAGACCCCTCTTCCATTTGTGGCAGGGACTTGCTCCCAATTTTGTCTAAATCCCCACTGCCTTTGCGTGGACACAGAGCAGCTGCAGCTGAACAAATATTTGGCTTTTAATCCCCTGCAGGTCATGACTTTACTATCCAAGGACAATTCCCAATAAGGAATCTCACATCTCTTGTGCCAGGAGAAGAACGCATTAAAATCCCCATGATTTTCATTTCCTCTCTATGACCTCCTCCTCTTCTGCTAAATTTTTAAGTGTCTTGCTGTGACATCAGAGGATGTAGGTTTACTCACTGGTATGTTTTTGTTATGTGGCCACCTGTCAGGCTGTGCAGCTAGTCAGCACCACACGGTCACGTGGCTCCAGCTGCATGCTTCACGTGGGTCCCCAGGGATAAGGTTTCTGCTTCTCTGTAGTCGAGAACATCCTCCCTAGCACTGCTTAAGCACAGATCCAAAGTCTCATTTTCCTCTCCAACCCATTTACTTCACTTTGAATGTTAGACATGTCCACCTTGCAGCTGTCAAGACTATGCACAGACATGAGGTCTTCATTCCTTGAGCTCAGCTCTCTGCTAAATTAAACTTGTCTTGGGTTCACACTCTGTGTTGATGCCTCTTCTATATATGACATTTCGTCATCACAGAGAACTTGTGGAAAATGGTTTGCTCCAGTCAAGCTATGACTGAAACCAACCAACACCAGCAGCTAGTCTGGACTGGTGCTTCCTGGTGCTTCCTGCTGGGAATGGATGCAACACACACAGCATTCTTTACTTTCTGCCCCTCACCCAGACTGGCTGCTGCTAATGGATATGCTAGGCATGAGCATGCAAGAGGAAAGTTAAAGACAGAGAACTGGACAGCATTTGGGTTATCTGGAAGCAGACTTCTGGAGAGAGCAAGCAGGGGTGGCAGCAGGGCTGAGAGAGCAGGTGTCTGCCTGAAGCCAGGCTGAGGCACAGGATGTAGCTCAGGGCCTGCAGGTAGAGACTATAAAGGGATGTGGTGTGTGCCAGGGCTTGGAAAGGACATGAAACTTAGAGCAGTCACAGTGTAATATATGAATAAAGTGAAATGGTTCTGCACATTTTACCTGAATTCCAGCTTTGTTAGCCTCACTCGTTCTGCAAGTCACCTTACCCAATGGAATACTCCAGTGGCTTTGTGGGATAGTTTTATCTTGAAGCACACATTGGGCCAGTTAGTGAAAAAATTACCAGCAGGATGGAGGGCAGTTCTGACCAGTTGCAAAATCTCCATTCTCAGGCCCCAATCCCACCAAGAGTGATGGCAAAGGAGCTTCCACTTTTGGACGGGAGGCAGCAGTTCATTGTGTTGCTAGTCTGGGTTCTAGAGTGAGTGAGACAGGTTGCTGTCCTCCCATGTGCAGGACAGGCAGCCTGCCTGTCTCTGCTGTTGGGCTGGCCAGCAAGGAAGCCACAAATGCAGCAACAAAGAGTGAACTGCAGTGCTTCCAGTGCAGATATTCCTACAACTCTCTCTGACTGACAGCTAGGGTCAATCAAAGTAGTGATACGTAAGATGCTAGATGCTACCATGAGCTGTAGCTTCCCTGGCCTTCCCCTTCCCTTACCTTGAGACCTTGAAGTCATTTGCAATGCAAATCCAAGGCCATGAGATGGGTCCTTTAAGTGCCCCTTTTGGTACTGGTGCTCTTTAATATCTTCACTGTTGATACAGATTAAAGGATTGAGTGCATACAGCAAATCTGCAGATGACACCGTCTGAGTGCAACTGACACTCCTGAAGGACAGGATGTCATCCAGAAGGAACTCAAGAAGTGGCCCATGGGAATCACAAAAAGTTTCACAGGGCCAACAACTGCCCCGGTGCCAGCCCGGGCTGGGGATGGACAGATGGAGAGCAGCCCTGCCCAGAGGGCCCTGGGGGTGCTGGGCTGAGAGCTGGCCATGAGCCAGCCATGGGCACTGCCAGCCCAGAGAGCCAAGGGTGTGCTGGGCTGCACCCAGAGCCCGTGGGCAGCAGGGCAGGGAGGGGACTCTGCCCCTCTGCCCCGCTCTGCTGAGACCCCACCTGCAGAGCTGCCTCCAGCCCTGGGCTGCCAGCACGGGGAGCACATGGAGCTGGGGGAGAGAGGGCAGAGGAGGCACCAAGGTGATCAGAGGGATGGAGCTCCTCTGCTCTGGGGAAAGGCTCAGAGAATGGGGATTGGTCAGCCTGGAGAAGAGAAGGACTTGAGGTGAACTAATCGTGGCCTTCCAATCCGTGAAGGGACTCCACAAGAAGGACAGAGGGGCTATTCACAATGGCATGTGACAGGACAAGGGGAATGGCTTCAAACTGAAAGGAGGAAACTGAAAATATTTTAAGTAGGTTTAGATTAGATATTAGGAAGAAATTCTTTACTGTGAGGGTGGTGAGGCCCTGGCACAGGCTGCCCAGGAAAGCTGTGGCTGCCACAACCCTGGAAGTGTTCAAGGCCAGACAGGATGGGGCTTGGAGCAACCTAGGCTAGTGGAAGGTGTCCTTGTCCATGACAGGGAGTTTGACACCAGACAATTCTAAGGTCTCTTCCAAGCCAAGCCATTCTTCAATACTATAATTATTTGGTATGCCATTAAAAAAGACATCTGGGTAGAGGGCTTCCTGTAAGGACTGAGTGTTGCCAGGATATGCAACAGCTGAGCAGCAACATTGGGAATTGCAGTTCTGAGTGAATATATTTTAAATCAGGAGTACAGTGAGAGTTGGACATCCTCTTTGATCCAGTTACCGATAATTTCCATTTGCTTTCCCTGGGGTTGCACTACATCTATGTCTTAACTCTACTTGGCAGACTTTCTTGGCAAAATATAATTCAGCATTATTTGCACACAGAAGATATCTGGCATATTGCTCATTTTGAGAGTAGAGAGAGAGAAAACACAGCTAACTGCCATATTCCTTTAACAAATTATAAACCATATTGTAGTTGGATGAGGTAAAAAGGATCTGGTGATTTTGAAGAAGCTTAATTCTGATTGTTTCTGAAGCCCCCAGAATACAACAGCTTAATCCCATTTTTATCTAAACCTTCCAGTATTGTCTAGACTCACTTGAAATTTTTACTGAAACAGGACAAAGGCATAAGTTTCAATTAGAAATGGCAAGACAAGAATATGTTTGGTAGCAAGTTGTTTGTAATGTCAATGTTAGGTTGCTCTCCTTAGTGAATGTGATATCTTTACAATGAAGAGCAAACAGAGGAGAAGGGGCAGGATATTTGTTGATTTTTAAAAATTATCAGTTTTTTATCAGAAAAATGAAATGTTATTAAGCAATCGACATCTCCAATTGGATATATATATATATCCAATTGGAGATGTCAATTGCTTATTTTATATATATATATATATATATATATAACACATATACATATATACATATATACATATATACATATATAATTCTTCTACTTCTCCAGAAGTTGTGGATCCTGTGGTTGATCAAGGTAAGAATGTCCTTTCAGTTTCACTCCTTTCAATAACATGAAGATTGACTTTCTCAAGAATTCAGAGTTTTTAATTCACCTTGCTGATTAAGTGCCTCAGGGTATTTCCCTTGACAAAGCACATCAATAATTCAACTGGATTTCTTCTGAAATAACTCTTGGATGAGACAAACCCCATATATATGATGAAATATTTCAATGTACAAAACTGTACATTTTTCCTCATCTTTTCTAATTGGAAAATTTTTGACTCCCTTGCTAAATGTGGTGGCTTCAAAGCAAGGATCTGAAGGAAAAATTATTGTGTTGAGCTTCCTCACCCTGCTTTAGTGGTTTTAAAAGTGTTTCTTTTACAGTCAGACATATACAGTTGCAATGACAATCAGTGGATACCCAGTTCTAATGCAAAGTTCACTATACTTCAGCAATGTGTTGAAAGTTGCTTAAAGTTTGAAGTGGTGGCTTCCTTTTGTTCAGATTTTATGCAGTGGACATGATCAAAGTACTTCCATATGCTCCTTTCAATTTATCCTTAAATACTACATTTCAAATCATAGAGCAATAAGTTTCAGTGTTACTATATTAAATTTGAGAGAGAAGAATGCTGGGATTCTGTTGGAGTACTACTGAAATAAAGGATAGAAATAATGGCAGCACTATTGTAATGCCTATTCATTAACTCAGGAAATGCAAGACACAATTCAAAGAAATTTAAACAAGTTAAGTCATGATCACACAAGACTAAAATATCTGAACAGCCTTAACTCAGATGAAACAAGAATACCCAGAACTCTGACATGGTTAAAATTCTTATGCTTTAGGATTTGTGAACCAGAATTGAAGCAGTTAATATTTTTTCAATAACTTCTCATGGGATTTCAAAAGATAAGGAGTGGGGGAAAGCAAAGGAAGAATTTGAAGGCAGGTAAACGCTTCTCTACCCAAGAAAGGTAAAAGTTTAAAAATAAGTATTTAATAATGGACATGGAAAATGATTGGGACTGGATAAGAGTAGAAAGGTAAAAGACTCAGAGGCTGGCATTAGAGCCGTGGTGGCAGAAGATGCTTGGATAGATAAAACAAAGATAACAAGAGAACTGGGAACAGCAGTGAGTAGAAAAGTAGACAAATCTGTTTCACTCACAGACTACAATCCTTCAAGGGCCCCAGTATTAACCACAAGAGTAGTGAGTCTTTGATGGCTTCTTCTGGCAAAGATTCACTGTGACGCCTCTTGGTAATATGCATTTTATAACTTCTAGCAACGCAGAATAACAGCTGCACATAGAAAAAGAGCTCCCCACTGTCATGATTGGTCAGCCGGGCTGGAAAGGGTCTCAGCTAAGAGCATGGCCCCCAGAGAGCACGGCCAGAGCAAGGTTGCCATTGGTCTGATCCCTGGTGCTGAAATTTCTCTTCTGGATAGGTGCTCAATTTCTTAAAGAGACAGGAAACTAATGCTAGAAACAAATAGTACTGAGAAAAATGAGGTTATGAAGCATTTACAAGAGAGTGTGTGTCAGCATTGATGTTGTGGGACTTAGACAACTTGGATGTTCAAACTTAGGGGGTTTTTATGTGCCCATGCAGAAGCCACCAGTGTGGGGAGGATTGTGAGAAAGGTATTCTGTGTTCACCTCGAGACTCACATGCCCAAGTCCTGCAGATGTGCTGATGGTCTAGACAGCTGCTACCCAAATAAATACCATCATGTATCCCATGACCATATTGGATAAAAATGGTTGGGTTTTTATCCAGTAATTTGGACATATTCCCATGTTTTGCCGACACATCTTTTGAACTCTGGTGGAAGCTGAGGAGTACCAAAGGCAACAGCTGCAAGACTCCTCTTAGTGCTGTTTTGTTCATTGCCAGCACTGACTACCCTCAGGTGCTCCTGGTGGGAATATGCACACCCTTTCAAGTGGCATGTGGAGGTCATCACCAGTCACTCACCTGCTGCTTGTGTTCAAGAAGGTAAGCTCCTAAGTGACAGCCAGCCAGTCTTGTGTGCCCGTGACCAGGAGGAGCAGGTTCCAAGCATCTTATAAGAATGTGGAAAAAAATTGTGGGCACCACTATGAATTTCCATTGTGTTGGAAATTATTATGCTTCAAAGGAAAAACATTTGCATGCTTTTCTGAAATAAAATTCTTTTAACAAAAACATATGAAAAAATCTGAGACCATGCAACTTTTTCTTTTTATTCCCATGATCTGTGCATGAAAGTTATTTCTTGCATAATTTTCATGGTTGCTGAGGTTTCTTTATGGTGGCATTCATGTCCCCAAGCTGCAAAAGGCAGAGCATTGTTTGATTAGCTGGTTAGGTGCTGAATTTTAAAAATTTCCAAATCCTATATATCCAAACTATAAATATGTTAAGTATCCTGGATATAATGGCATTTCTGTAGTGGTGAGAGGTTTTAGGAAAGAATGTATTACTCATGTTTAAGAAAAAGAAAAGAAGCAGAAGGTTTGCCTCCCAGCTACATGTACCAAGATATAAGAGTCAAAATTGGCTCAGCAAATACAAGTCAAAATAATAAATTATAATATCATAAATATAACAATATTGATTTGAAATATCTACCGAAGTCAATGACTTCATGTTGTCTTTCTTCTGATGATGATGAGTGCTGGTGGCAGTCCCAACCACAGATACCATCTTGACCTGCAACAAAATAGCAACGCTATTTCTCAATCCTATTTTCCTGTTGCTCAGGCACCACCATAAATGCGAGGTCTTCAATTCAACAAGGAAATAGAGATTAAAGAGGAAAGTAGGTGTATTTTAAGTATAAAGAGCCATGAAAAAAATGCCTCTTGTCACTTATTTTTCTTAACCACTTTTCAAACCACTTCCAAATCCCTTGAATTAGGACAATTGCTCCCATCAAAAGCTGCTGTCAGAAGTGAGACTGCGGCACGTTTGGCTGGAGCAAGTAAAAGTTTTGAATTGCTACAGTTATAAAAATGAACATATTTTTCTAAAGTCATCTTTTGCCCCTGCCTCTCTGGTACATATGTCAGTCATTGCATTTTTCTCTCTGAAGAATTTGAAATAGAAAACAAACTTGAACACATGTTCATCATAATTTGATCTTTTGGCAATTACTGCTGCATACAAATGAAAAGTTTAGCAAAGTTTTTGAGAGATACTAACTATTTACAGAAATTTTCCGTTCAAAAAAGAAAAAGTGGTTAATGAAGAATCGTTTTTTAGTGGACTTTCATTTGAACTTATTTATCAGCATGCTTTCAATGCCAAATTGTCTTTTACAGTCACATGTATTTCTGCTCCCTTTAAAATTCACATTTTTTCATTTGATACTCTGAGTACATTGCCAGTGTTTTTTGCAAATTTGTTCTATCTTTGGAGACACAGCTTCAGAAATAAAAGCATGTGTGCACTACCAGAGGTGGAAAAGAATTTCAATCCATTGTTATTTGCATTAAAACATAGTTGTTTCCTTTATCTACACGCAAGTTTACTATGTCCTGTTTGGTAGGGGAAAATAAACACCTTTATTTAGCTATTCACAGGGGTTTGTGTGCTGCTCAGTAAAGACAAACCAACAACGAAAACTAAAAAATATGTTCCTGGACCTTAGATTAGTATTACACAATTCATGGCACAAATAGGCTTTTCATTGGTTTTGATGTTCATTCTCTGGTGTACAATGAAACTCACCTAAGGTGACCTTTATGCTATGGTGCACTTCCAATTATGCAGAGAAACACAAAGTTATTTGATAGATTCATATTTCTATCAACTCATTAATTTCCATTAAGCTTATTATCAACTTCAAACAAAAATCTTTGGAAAAGGATGAAAGCACATGACTTTGCAAGTTAAGAAAACCCCTTCTAGAGTATGAGAACAAGACATCCTTCAGGAAAGTGGAATTTGATTGGCAACACTGTGTGAACAATGCAGGTAAGCATTCTCTCAAGTGCTCTCGAGGGCTACCCGAGCTCCCCCACAGTTTTGCAGATGCAATCTCCATTAGTGCAATAGCTATTAAGGCATCGATTTCGAAACATCAGTTATAAGTAGAATTAGATATATGCAGTCGCACACACGCAAAAACACACACAAACGCACATTCACAGAGTCACAGGTCAGTTGCCACGCTTTGAAACAGAGACCGGGAGCTCCCAGCGGAGACCCGGGCGCCTCTCGCCGTCCGGCCCGGAGCCCCGGGCGGAGCGGAAGGCAGCTCCCGGCTGGGCTGCGAGATGCAGAACGAAAAGAAACAGAGAAAAGGGAGCGATCCAAGAGGAAAGCAGGGCGGGAACCCACTCAAGCGGACAGGTGCCCACTGATTACTAAGCTGCTCTGGCTGGTCCCCGGCTCAGCGTAATCCCGTGGCAGCCTTCCAGGGTTTCCCTCATGACTCACGCCGCAGGGAGCATTCCCCGTAAACGAGCACGCCCCCAGCCTTCTGCAGAGGCTCCTGGGGCGCTTTCTGCGAAACCCTTCAGCAGGACCAGGGAGAAAGATCCGGGGAGTGAGGGAGGGAGCGGGGCCATGCCTCCTTCGGCCGGGCAACCCGGTCGCCAGCTGCCGGGGCAGACTGGTCCCCGACGTTCCTCATACCGACACCCTGTGCCCGGGGCAGCCTGTCTTTTGTCGTCCTGAGTATCCCGACACTCAGAGCCCGGGGCAGCCTGCCCCGCGATGTCCCCCGCATCCCGGTCCTCAGTGCACGGTGCAGCCGACTGCCCTGTCGGCTAGGCTGCCCCACGGCCGAGCAGATGTGCCTCGCCTGCACTTCCCACAGCCTAAGCAAGCGCAGGGGCTCCCCGGGAAAAGGGGTTTGTAAGATAAAACGTTCACCTTCGAGGGAAAAAAAAAAATAAGCCGCAGATGGGGTTGGAGAAATGACCGCTATGCTCCACTCACTCCCGCGCTAGCGTGTTAAAATGATATACTGGAGATATCCCTGCCACCTCAATGTGGAGGATATGCACTCCCACGCCCGGGCAGACCCTCTCCAGGTACCCCGAAGCAATTTTTTCTCTCCTTCAAGAGAAAATCGGATTTTACTGCAACTGTTCCCGCTGAAGTTGCACCCTACGTGGTTATGGGGAGGGCTACTCACACTTGTTTCAAGCAAGATTGCCTGTTGCAAAGCTTTTGTGTTTTGTTTTGGTTGGGGTTTGGATAATGCCTTTGATTATTATTCGTTATCTCGGTTTTATTTTCGAATCAGTGACACAACTTCAAGACTGAGTAATAATTATTTACACTTCTGGAAAGAGGTGCAAGAGACGTCCAAATGAGCCCGGTTATGGAATTGGAAACCTTTATTTCCGTAGGCGTACAGGTACATATATGAAGCCAGCAACGATCTGAAGCCCGGGAGGAGAAAAACAACGTGTAAAGACACCATGGATAATCACAACGGTAACCAACCAGTTTCTCTAGTGCTTCTGAAGCACGGGCATCCCTCTCTTCAGCTATCTTCCATGCCTTGTCGGGTCACGTAGCAGTGAAGGATAATTAACCTTTGGCTTTTTCTTACACAGTCCTTTGTAGCTTGATCATCTTCCTTCAGATCGCCTTCTTACCGCGGGGATGCAGCTACAATTTCAGCCTCTGTAACCACAGCGAGATACAAGAGGATCTACTGAATGTTTTGGATGCGGACATAAAGCTTTACACAAGAGGTTGGTGCTTTCTCTGGTGGCATCGGAGGGAAACTGTCGGGACGGCACTGCCTCCACGTGTTTACCCTTGACCACTGGCAGCTACTTTCTGAAAATCTCGGTTAGCAAGCCCGGAGTTGGCTAGTTTAGTAAAGTGGTACCTGTGAAACAGGACCTTGAAGTTATGTCCAGCTCTCCTCCGGCCACCTTCCTAAAATGCGCTTCGCTGAAGCTGGGACTAGCAGGGCGGAGGGCAGGCCCGGGCGGCCGCTGCCAGAGCTCTACCCGACCCTTCCCAGCGCCTTGCAGACCCGTAGGACTGAAAGTCGCTTGTATAATGCTTCACCGACGCTGAAGATGGTGTCACTGTTGCAAAGGTGATAAGTGGGTTAGAAGCTACGCGGAGGGTTTACACGCGCAGCCGGCCCTTAGCGCAAAGACAAGGCAGTGCTGTCCGGGGAAAGCAGCCCTGCCGCTGGCTCGGGCAACACAGCCCGGAGCTGCCCAGCACAGCCCAGCAGCGGCTGCCTCGCACGGCCGCCGCCCGACTTCTGCAGCCGCCCAGAGCCTGCGAGGCCCCGACGGGGCGCCGAGCCAGGAGGGATGTCAATAACGGGCTGCCCGAGGCAGGCTGACAAAGAAGGCGGCTCCGTGGAACGCGGCTTTAACGAGCATCCCCTGTTGTTATTTCCTTCCAGGAGCTACAACTCGATTTTCACACCTGCGAAGAGGACGCGCCCTCCGAATCAGCGGGCAAGCAACAGTTCGAGGTTCGCCCCGGTGCGCGAATTTCCCGGCGGCTAGGTGTCATTCCCTTTCAAAAAAAAAAAAAAAAAAAAAAAAAAAAAAAAAAAAAAACGCGCAAGAAGGGGAGGAGAGGGTAAAGGAGGTATACGGTTATGAGGGAATGGGGGAAAGGTATAGGGGAAGAGCAGGAGGAGGGGAGAAGGGCAAAGAGAAGAGGGAAGGAAAGTGAGGGAAAGGGGAAAGCAGGAAAAGAAGGAAAAGCGGGGAGAATGGAGCAAGGATGAGGAGCGAGAAGTGGTGGTGGATGGGCAGACTCTTTTTAAGGATGAGTGGGGAGGCGCTGAAGAGAAAAGGAGTTTAGGGTCGTAACCAGCCGTCACTTCGCAGGACTCCAGGCAGGCGGAGCGAGCGGGCCGGCTGCTGGAATGCCTCCTGGAGCGGGCGCGGGGATGCGGAGAGCGGCCGGAGCTGTGGCGCGTCACCCGGTCCGTCCTGAAGCGCCACTGCCCCGGCTTCTGCGCGTCACGGGAGGGTACTGGGACAGCGCAGCGGGACAGTCCCGGAGACAACGCCGGGAGGGCCGCCGGGACCTCAAGCCCGGCCCCGTGCGACAAAAGCAAAGCCCGGGAGCTGATGGCGGTGTGGAGAAGCTACAACAACTTGGGATAGGTGGCCTGGGGGTGGCGCGGCTTTTAATTTTGCCTCCTCCGCCGGACTTCACTTGCATTATCCGCCGTGCAGTCATAGCAATAGAGTCATCCTGTGGGTTAGTATTTTTTTTTTTTTTTAATATCTATAATTTATTAAAAAAAAAAAAAAAAAAAAACAAACAACAAAACAAAACCCCAAAAATCCACACATACAAAGCCAGCACTATCACCACCATAAAAAACTCAGACCAGACACCTCGGGAAGTTCAGAGATTCCCGACGCGGGCATCCCGCGGGATGCGCCATCGGAGGCGGGCTCACCTCGCGCTCCGCTGCCGCCTCTGCGGCGGGGCCACCCGCAACCGGACCTGGTGCTTTGTGAGGGCAAAGGGGATAACGAAATGAAGAATAAAAGGGGATACAAAAATGAAGAATAAAAGCACAAGACCGCGCAGTCGCGGCTGCGTGGAGTGTTTGTGGCAGCGCTGGGAGCTGACGCTGCCCTGCGCGCCGCGGCGGCACGGCGCCCGTGCGGAGCGGAGCGGAGCGGCGCCGGGCGGGGCGCGGGCCGCTTTCGGCGGCGCACGGCGGGGCGGGGCGGCGGAAGCGGGCGGGCGCTTCCTGCGGCAGGGCGGTGGGCGGACACGGATACGGATAGGGACCCGGACACGTGCGGAGTGATGGCGCGGGAGGGCGCGGGGCTCTTCGCCGCGTTCCGGGTGCTCGGCCGCTTCAGCGGGCACGTCCCGCATGTCCTGCGCTACCATGGCCGCCACCGCGAATTCTACCTGGCCGCCGCCGTCGGGCGCAGCGTCCACACCTACAATGTGAGTACGCGGCGTCCCGCTCCCCGCTCCGTTTTTCTGGCCTTTCTTCCGCTCCGACCGGCCGTGGGGAGGTTGGGGCCGTGCAGGGGGATCCGCCTCTTCCTCCCATCCTCCTCCTCCTCCTGCCCTCCGTCCTCCCCGTCACGATGCGGGAGCGTGTGCGGGGCTCTGCGGCCGGCGGTGACCGCGAGGGAGGCTGCGGGCTAAACGAGCCGGAATGGGATTTTCAGCCATGTGGGCAGCTCTAGCCCGTGCGGCACAGCCGTCGGGAGCGCCCAGGTAGTGAAGCTTTTCCTTGGTTAGAAGATAGATCAAAGCTCACGCGCTCTGTTTAGCGTTTGAGGGTTACGTTTTAGGGGCTGGGGGCTGTCAGATCCTGTTAAAACTCCTTACGAAAATGGACGAGCGTAGTTGAGTTCAGCAAGATGAAAGCCTGTGATACGGACTCGTTTTTTGCAGTGTAGAATCATAAATCCTTTAAGGTTGGAAGGAACCTCTAGCGATCACCCAGAGCAGCTCCCTGCCAAGGCAGGGTCATCTCATTAGAGCAGATTACAGGGAAACGTGTCTAGGTGGGTTTGGAATGCCTCAAAAGAGGGAGCCTCCGTGACTCCCCTGGGCTCAGTCAAAGCATTTTCACTGTATAAGAAACAGTACACAGAACTGATCTGAGGGCAGTGAGCACCAGAGTGCAGACACTAGGGATCTTCCTGTGCTTCTTTGGCGCCTTTTAGCGTTCTCTCCTGTCAGTCTTCTTCACGACCTTGGAAGTAGAGTAGTGATCATCACTGGGCAGAGATGCTTAGATGTTTCAATTAAAGCAAATTCTCTGTGAACAGAGATAAATTTGGAATGCAGTGTGGTTGTAGTAAAAATAAGGTAAAAGCAGAGATGATGTGGAAACTGAGGTACTCAGGCTCCTCAGGATGTCTTAGCATGTCCTTATCTTCCAGTGCATTAGGGTAAAATACATCAGGAAGCACAATTTACTGATGGTTAGTAGTTGTGTTTTGGCAAATGAACTGTCCCATTCCTTTTGACCTGCTACTGTTTTTCAGTAGGCAGTGTTCTAAACTAGGATTAATAATTTTTCTAGTTTGTGAGGTATCAAGTTCATTGGCTGATCTAAGTTAATTTGTAGAATTTTAAATTTCTGTTTATACCAAACTCGTTGCAACCAATCACTAAAAATGCCTTTTTAACATTTTCATTGCAGGTGAAGAAGCTTGGTATTGTTGCTGTGAGTAAGTATTCACAAATCGTTCACTCCTCTTATTTTGTTGGGGTTTTTTTTAAACATGTCTGACATCTGCACTTCATTTTCAACTCAAAACCAAGAAAATAAATTGTACTTACTAATATTTGTACTGAAATATATTAAAAGGAGTCTCAGAAATCTAAAATACCAGTTTGAAAATAAGACTGCTGTTGAAACTGAAATTTAGTTTGTTGTTCTCATCATCTTGTTCTTCCAAAAACACTTCTAAGCCATGAGGATTGCTCAGTTATTAATTTATTGAATTAATTCCAGATCCCTTTTTTATTGTTGTTTTTGTGATTATTAGAAGACTGCTGTAGGAGGAAAATAATTACATGAAGAAAATAGATGCGGATGCCTTCAGGGAGTGTTAGGAATTGGCTGTGCTGGTTGTTACAAAGGATATGAATTGATGGCTTGACATTTACTTGGCCTTTGGTGACAAAGCACTCTGGGTGTCAGCAGTAGGGCCCATGTTCTTAAAAACCAGCAGCAGCAGCCTGGGTGATGAGACAGCGTGCAGTCCTGGGATAAGCTTGCAGAGAATGCTGTTTTAGGAGGAGTAGCTGACATCCAGGATGGCAAGAGTTTCAGTCCAGGGAGCTGTTGCAAAACATGAAGCGTGGGCCAGCAGGTGCCTTGTCAGGTTCAGTGAGGACAAGTGCAGAATCCTGCTGCACCTGGGACAGAGCAAGCTGGGAACTGACTGGCTGCATGGCATCCTGCTGGAAAGAAGCTGGGCTGTGCTGGTGCCAGGCTGAATGTGGACCTGCAACACGGTAACTGTGAGTTACTGTAACAGGCTGTCTATCTAGCCTCCTTAGGAATGCAGCCAGCAGATCAGGCAGAGCTGTTCTTCTCCAGTACCTCATGCTGGTGAGGCCATGCCTGGACACTGTTAGTGTGGTTCCATCCCTTCCACAGCTCCCCTTTCTCCTGCAGGAGGCATGCTGAGGAGTGGGAGAGTGTTGGGGCCTGCAGCAAGCAGTATCAAAAGGGACATTACAGTAACTGAATCTGCTTAGTGCTAAGAAGGGCAAGAGACAATGTGACCCAGAGGCAGCCTGAAAGGTGGTTGGATGCCTGGACTGGATTTGTGATGATGGTGGTAGTGGTAGACAGAGCAGCAAGGGACAACACCCACAGATTGCAGCTTGAGAGGGTCACAATGGGGGGTAGGAAAAATGGCCCTAAGAGGTCACTGAGGTCCAGTGTAGACCTTGAGCAGCACTCCTTTCCCAAAAGTGCTCAAGACTCAGCTGGGCACAGCTGCAGCTAACCCAGTCTAGTAGTGGTGATAAACTTTGTGAGGAGCTCGTGGGATGTTGACCCAGTTGAGTTACAAAGGTCCCTTTCACTTGACACGTAGATGATTCAGAGGGATGCAGTCTTTCTTGAAAAGTAGGGGCTTCACTTCTGTGTACCACAACAGTTTTACAGAGATGTCATATATAAAATATTTTTTATTAGCAGAGCATCCCTAAATTTGAGAATACACACAACCAGGATTAGATTTAGCTTATCGGCTATGCATATTTAAAGCCGTAAACACATTAACTTTGTTTTCTTCTTGCAAAATCATAAAAACATTGCATTCTGTTCTACAGTCATCTACATCTTCTTACATATGTACTCATCTAAGCTTTTTGAGAAACTGAGATGTTGACATACAAAATTGTGATTTTAAAAAAGGAATGCTATGCCTTTCTTTTTATGGTGCTGTCGGTTTGTTGATGTTATGTGGTTGTTGCTGTGAACTTTTTTATTTTGGTCTGCTTAAAACTGTCTTAGCCAAAGCTGCCTTGCATACAGCTCCTGTGGAGTACCAGGTATCTGTAACCTGGTTGTAAGCCTGAGTCACTACAGAGGTGCTGTGCAAAGCTGTGTTCAAACATATAAAAGCTCATAGAATGCAACCTTCTTTTATGTTCTTATTTTAGTTCCTCCACTTGAAGCTGTACAGCAGAGGGTGCAGTTTTCTTTGTGCCTGCTAATAATCCACAGTATGGAGCACTTTTGTGAGAAAGATTGGTGTGTGACCATGCTAATTTGTATCATAGGTGCATTCCCACAGTGATTTTTGACCTGGTGTTTTCTTTGCAAAAGTGTAAAGTGCTGTAATTTATATTTTTATATTTCCAGTATATTTATATTGGATTGAGAGTATTATTCCTTATAATTTTGTTTGGGTTTACTCTTTGGGACTACATCAGCAGTTTTTCAATGTGGACTGGAACTTGGACTCTTTTACCTTTTGGGGTAGTGAAGTAAATATCCCAATATTAGATAGTCTTTCTGAACTAGTCATGAGGTAGGGAATGAGATGTATTCTTAGAGCATTAAAATCTGAGTGTGATCAGGAGCTAGGTGCAGGCAGGAGTGGGTCATTAACTTCCAGGCCTGCAGAATGACTTAACCTAATAATCATTGCTAATGCTGAGACGTTGATTTATAATCTGTGTTTCCAGTCCTCACAAAACTAACATGTACCTTTACTTATATGGTTAACTAATTCAAGTGTTTTTCAAAAGAACGACCATGTGATCTACCAATCTTATGGTACCTATGATGTTGTTACTGGTGTAATATTTTCTGGTAATATTTGCATTCTTCTGAAATGTGTGCATTTCTCTAAAATTCAACATAATGTTCAACCAGAGGGCTTTCTTTGTGGGTCACCATGCCAAAGAAATACACTGTCAAGCTTTCTCTCTTGCTAGGAACCTGAAACTTGTTTAACTTCTCTTTTATTTGATCGACAGGTAACACTTTGCCACAAGACATCACATGTTTGGCAGCAGATCGCATGCTGGTGTTTGCTTCATATGACAATATTCTCCATGCTTTTGCCAGGAACAAAGAGGTTTCTAATAACTTACTTATTACTCAGTAGTACAAAACAGTTGTGTATGAAGGCAGTTAATTTTCTACGAATGCCTATTTCTGTAGCTGTATGATGCCTTTAGTTTTAGGGAAACAAACTGTAGAATAAGGGGTAAAAAGCTTAAACTGGGAGCATGTAAGAGCAAATTCCATAATGCTGAACTGTGTTTTGCATATTAATTATGATTAAGTAGCTATTTAAAGAGCTTTTGAAAAACTGTCAATTCACATAAGCTAAATTAATTGAAAATAAATAATTAAAAATACTTAGGTAGCATATTTTTTGCAAACAGTTTTAAATATTAGATACAATTGTCTGTCTTGCACTTCAAGTTGTGTGGCCTTTCTATTACTTTTATTTGAACTTGTTGCTGACATCTGTTAGCTGTCCTTAAGTATTGGGTTAACATGATATTCTACATTAACTGATTATTGGAAGCATTTCTATTTTGAAATTATAGGTGGTTCATACTTATGAAGGCCACAAGGCAAGGATACACCTTCTGCAGCCTTTTGGAGATCATGTCATCTCTGTGGATGTTGATAATGTTCTTATTGTTTGGAATATACAGTCAGAAGGTGAGAGATTTTATTTTTGTTGCTGCTTTATAGGATAGCACTGTTAGACATTCCGTAATTGAAGAAGTGTTTTTTTTTAATGCACATATTCAGAAGTAGTTTATTCTTAAATAAGGAAATTCTTAAATGATTGTTCTACTTCAATTGGTGATCTGAAGTCCTAATCCTGCAGTGATGTTTCATGAACGGTTACTGTACTATGTGCAGAGGCCCAGTAAGATTTCATGTAGATGCAAAAGAGAAAACGATTATATGAAAATTACGTTTTAGTGTGCCATTTTCTCATAAAGGCTGTGATAGAGCAGCTTTGCCATTATTTCTGAATTCCTGTAATTCTTGATATTTTCTAGACTGGGTACAACTAAATTCTAATGAATAATCTTTTTGTTTGTGTCAGCATCTTCTCATGCTGTTGTTAAGTGCTTTGTGAAATTGTGCCCCAAACATTTTTTTAAGATGGTGGTCATTGGTGTGGCCAGTGTTTTTCTCTACATGCTGGTTGTCAGAAGTGCCTGTAACCAAGCTTTGGAGATTTGGAGTTGCTATAACAAACAAAAGGCATGCTAATCACATGAGGTGTTTTGCTCAGGCAGGAGCAGGAATCCCTCAGAAAGATAGAAATCAGATAAAGATACAGTATTGCCTGTATTGATTATAGTGGTAGACTTACAGAGGAAAAATACACCTTCAAGCCAATAGATGTTACAATGTAAAGAAGTTTAGCCCCTTCTGTTACAATTAGCTAATCCTTTAATGTAAGAAACACCAGTTGCAGGATTTGAAGAGTTAAACCTCTGTCCTGCTTTTACACTTTCGAAGGGTTGACAAGCCTGCAGATTTGTAGAGGTAGCCACACTAACACTGTTTCTTACTGTTTTTGCAGAAGAATATCTTCAAATAGATTTTGATAAAGCCACTTTTGCAGTTTCTGCACTTCTGCATCCCAGCACCTATCTGAATAAAATTCTCCTTGGGAGTGAACAAGGAACCTTGCAACTATGGAATATAAGATCCAAGTAAGATTTTTGATACTTTGGCTACACTTCATGCTCCAAGTAGTTTGATAGGCAACAAATGATACTATTAAGTATGGAATCTTTTACTGAGTATTGGCACAGGTTTTCAGTTGGTATATCTCCAGGAACAAGGAATGCTGATGCCTTTCAGGTTGCATGTTGTTTACTCTCCTTGCAAAATATCTGGGGTTGTTCAGGAATTTTTTTTTTTTTTTTTTTTTTTAGTTTCTTGGAATCACATAGCTTTCCCATGAAAGCTATTGAAATAATAGTAAAAGCATGTTCAGGCCTCTTGCCTCCCATCTTCCAAGCTTGACTTTTTTGGTTGTTGTGGGTCCAAGGAAGTGCTGGCAGGTAGAGTGGAGGTAATTACTGTCATTTGAGCCTTAGGCTCAGATAAGAGATATATAGACATGAAGTTGTCTCTGAGCATGTCCCAGCAGATCGCCATCCATAATGTCAGTATTTCATTCCTGCCATGAGCATCTGCTTTTCTAAATCATGAAAGTTTGAGGTACAGTGAGCTTCACTGTATGCTAATGTTTGTACTGCAAATACATGTTAAGTCAGCTTGCATTAATCAGTGTTTTGTTCTCCTAACTCCACTTGCCATAATATCACTGATATTTCTTTTGTTCCATATGTTCATGGCATGTAGTTGTGTCACTTTTGTGGTATTAATACACAACACTAGCTTTTTCAATAAAATTTAGCTGTAAGTTTTATTTTTAACCTTCTTAGTATCACAGGCTTTTTTTTTTCTTTTTATCTGACTTACAAGAACAGAAAGCTGATGTACTTTCCTGTATAAGTACATATAAAGCAGCCATTGTGTCATGAAAAATCCTCAAGGGTTAATTGATTTATAAGTTTTTTATGTTTGTTTTACAGCAAACTCTTGTACTCATTTCCAGGATGGGACTTAGCAGTCACAACTCTTGAACAAGTTAGTATTTTTTGTTACCTTTTATTTTCACATGTAACTGGTCAAGAACAGCAGGCGAAATATTGTTGTTTAAAGTGACAGCAATAAAGACAGTGTGTATTCTCTCAGGTAATTGTAGTAACCCTCTCTTGGCTGAAGGTTTATTATCTGATCTTCCTCTGTTCCTAGTTCTGTTGCATTTAGCATCCTATCTGTTTTGTGTTCATCACATCTATAGTCTTCACTGAATGATGTTATGAATTCAGAGTTTTCAAGATACATGTGTGTCATGAAGCTTCATTACACTGCTGTTTTTTGCCAAATTTGTTTTGCTTTGGAGTTTGATAAAATGTAGGTTTTGTTGACTCAGTAAAAGATTTTGTAATGGTATTTGCTATAATTTTTTTTAGATATAATAGTAAGTTCTAACTTATTCGTAGCATTGATGAGAGCTGTGAAAATGGTCAGCAGTTGTCCAGGATAAAACTTGTAAATATCTGGGGGAGTGTGGCAGAGTGTCTCATGGTCTTCCAGAGCTGCTGGACACTTAAAGTGATCTGATTTTTGAGGGAGTCCCAGCTTCTGGAAACAGAATTTTTTCATTTCTTGCAGGCTCCAGCAGTGGATGTTGTTGCTGTTGGCCTTGTGTCTGGTCATATCATTGTACATAATATTAAGTTTGATGAAACTCTGATGAAATTTCAACAGGACTGGGGTCCCATCACAGCAATCTCTTTTCGTACAGGTAAGTCCTAGTGTTCTTTAGTGCTTTTTATATGTATGAAAGCGCTAACACTAGGAGGAACAGAGGAAAATAAAACATTTCAGGATCCAATTTGTGCTGATTGTTTTAGTTTTCAAAGGCTGAAGGTAATCTAGAAAAGGTAGCAATAAATAAGGGACATCATGCATTTTCATCATGCTGTTTTATAGCATTTTCTTGTGTTCCTAGCACACAGGAAGTAATATACAGAATACTTGAAAAGATTTTTTACAGTGCCAAGGGCTAACACAGTACACAATTCTCAGAGGTATTGTAGTCAGTACATCTTGCTTTAGTGTCCGAATCTACTTCTCAGCAGTGTCTTTCTCCCCCAGACAATGTTAGAATGTTAACAGTTGAGTGAATACTGAATGGATGTTACAATGAATGGGGGGGGGGGGATCTTTACTTATATTCACAGCTTTTTCTTGTCTAACAAACATGTCCTAACTATTAAGGCTAGTTACTTTAATGTTGATCCTACCTACAGAGCTGTTGATACTGAATCTAATCTCTCATTTGAATAATTTTGTGAATCTTAGCAGAATATAGATTGAGTGCAGACCCTATTGAGGAAGAATTCTACTGGAGAAAATTGTGGGAAGACTTGTGAGAAGCAGAAAGAGAACCTTTTTGTGTCAATATCTATTGTGTTTTCAAGCAAAACTTCTAGCTCTGATTGCTGATTATAGAGATTTTATTGTTTTCTGCTATGAAAAAGTCCTATTTTTATTTTCAGTGAGTTTTGTTTCTTTTCTGATTGACATACTACAATATTTCTGTTAAAACCTATATTATTTCTAGCATCAACTTGCGACTTCTTTTTCCTTGTGATTATAGACTTTTCTAGCATCAGTTTTAAGATGTGACAAGTCAGTAGGGATGAGCTGAATAAGCAAACCTTTTGAACTTTTTTTTTTTTTTTTTGAGCAGATGGACACCAGTAATGGCAGCTGGTAGCCCAGTTGGACACATTGCTTTGTGGGATCTAGAAGAGAAGAAACTGATGTGTCAGATGCAAGATGCCCATTCCACAGCAATAGCTGGCATGACCTTTGTCCCAGGAGAGCCACTTCTTATAACTAATGGTGCTGATAATGCTCTGCGGGTGAGTTACAATGGCTGCTGTTCTCTGAAACCATTAAAACAAAACTGAAGTTGCTGGTCTCAGTCGGACTGTAGTGGACTGTAGTTTAAAGATTTGCTGCAACGTTGTCATTGCTTCATTTACTGCCTTGTACTACCTTTGAAGAACAAAGCTTTGGATCCACCACACTTTATATCCCAGTATTCTCCTAAATCTTGATCCATTCTGATAGTGTTTTGGATCATAAGTAGCTGCTGTTGGTAAGAGTCCCTTGTTCTGCATGTCCTCTGATGCCACTAGGCATTGGTGGAGGGGCAGAACGAACAGCAGGAAGCAAATCAGGTGATAGGATGGAAACTTCCAAAGTTTTGGGGTTAAGGATGAAAGCTAGTGTAAAGTTGGCTGCACCAGCTCCCAGATAAACATGTTCCTCTGACAAGAGGTGCAATTATTGGTAAGACAGACATTTATCAGCCTGTTTTTTCTGCTTGTTTGTGGTGCAGGTTTGGATTTTTGATGGACCTGGTGGTACAGGTCGCGTATTGAGAAGCCGAATGGGACATAGTGCACCACCAACAAAAATCAGATATCATGGGCAAAGTGGAGAACAAATTCTTAGTGCAGGTATGATTCTCCATTCTTTTTCAGTCTGATTTCCTGCTGTGATAAAGTGCAGAGCTAAGCATCGTTGTATTTTTAATACCCTAGATTATATTTCAAGTGTTGAGTAATGCATTTATGAAACATAGTAAGTAGTTAAAATAAACAGTGTAATTTATTACTGAAAAAAAGTGTTTCACTAGTGTTTTCCTACTCTAGTAGGAAACTAGAGTTTCCCTAGAGTAACGTACCAGCAAGTAAACTGAAGAGTACTTGAAAGCAGAATAGCAAGGGAGCCGCTCTTATCATCCATATTTATATATTTGATGAATAAAAATGGTTCTGTAATCTTCTAAGCAAGTATTAGCTGGTGACAATGAAACCTGTAATAGCTTGAGAAATTCGGTTTTGGCAGGGGAAAAATAAGCAGCATAATGCATTTAGTAACTAATTTTTAGTAACTACTTTTCCCACTAGTTTGATCAAGCTTTGTGGCTTGCACTGTCTTTGTAATTTATTACAGCTTACTTGTATCCTTCATATATACTTTCAAGGTTGCTTTTTACTGAGATGTTAATCTAAAAGTGTAAAAATACATAAGTGACTACCCTTCCTTAGAAACTAGCATATTTAAAGTGACCCTTAGGAGGGGGAAGTGCTAGATCAGACCATGTTTTACCCCAGATGATTTAATTGACTGGATGATAGAGACTCACCACCTAGTCTCTAATTACTCTCAAGTAATTAATTGTCTATATGGACTACTCTTGAAAACATGACACTACCTGTACTGAAATTAAAATTTCTTGTGGTTATCCAGCTAGTGACTTGCACTCATGAAATGAGTTATTGTCTATATTTCAGCTCACACCAGACAGACCACACTAAGTGTTGCTTAACAAATCTTCACATTTGCTTTTGCAGTGGAGAGGGCACAGAGGCAGCCTTTATAATGAAAAGGGTCTGAACTTTTGAGATCTGATGTATCTGCAATGTAGAGAGACTAACTCTCTACACTCCTTTCTGAAACAGTGGTAAAACTTTGTGCTGTAGAGATGAATAAGGGTTGCCTCTCATGGGCTACCAGTTTCCTTTGAGGAGGCATTTCCTCCAATTAACTTCATAAAATTTCATTAATGTCACAGACATTACAGAGTCAGAGGAACTGAACATGGAAAAGATGTCTTTGAAGACAGGTCATTGGGGCAGAGTTGTAGGAATGGGGTGTAGGCCATAGAGAATTTCATTCTCTAATTAGAGAATTTGGTTCTCTACTTAAAGTGTATCTGTATTTATTCTTGGACACTTATTACAGTATTTGAAGTTGCTTATTGCTTATCTTTTACTTTTTTTCCTCAAATAGCTTATGAGTAAAGTTGATTTTTGCCCTTCACTGCTCTAATGCTAATGTGCTAATACTTTCTTAGGTCAAGATGGAACGTTGCAATCTTTTTCAACAGTACATGAAAAGTTCAATAAAAGTTTAGGACGTGGTAAGTATTTCAGTCAAAGTACAAACACGGGTGGAAAGAAGTCACAAAAAGTATTTATGTTAACATTAGACAGGCTTTATTTTCACTTCAACTGTTCTATAAAAGCTAATCACCTCAGTTATTTTGCAAACTCAGTCCTTCCTGCATTAAATGTACTCTCATATTTGATTATACTTTTCAAAAGTGATTTCTGATCCTGGCAGTGTATGTTATTTCACTTTGGGAAACACTGTACATGAGTTTTGTATTAAAAATGTGTAAAACAGTCGCTGACATTTCAGCATATGTAATTGCAACTTTTTACCCTATTTCCATTCTGTTCAACTGACTAAATTATTAGCCAATTCATATTTCTTGGCTTGAGTTCCTTTGATTTAGTGTAGAGTTAGACTTAAATGCATCTTGCACATCATGCCATGGTTAAGGAACACTTTCATTTGGGATAGCAAGGATCAGAAAGACTAAAATAATTCTTAGTTTTAAGTGTCTGTCTGTGTTGTTACATCCTGTTCGAAATACTTTTAAAAATTAATTTGGGCATAAATATGAAATTCAAGAGTCTTTGGATATTGAAAGAGCTGGGTGCTGTTTATTGCTTTATATAATCGTGTCTATAGGACATGTTTAATCTGTGATGGGGGAATCTTTAACCCAGTATTGCAGCAGAAGGTCCTGAAACAAATAGAGCAGTGAATTCAGAGCTGTGAATGTAAAAGGCTGGTGATTTGCTTGGCATTGCATGAATTTTGACAAAAAATATTAGTGTTCTTAGCCCTACAAACCTAGGGAACAGTGATGTGTTTATTTAAGCCAAATTTTCTAAATTTAGAAGGAGCTTTGCTCCTTTTGCTTTTTAAACCTCATTCTCAGTTCTGACAATGAGACTCAGACCCTTAATATCTATTTTTAAGGTTCAATTAATAAAAAGAAATCAAAAAAGAAAGGCCTTAAACTGGATACGATGGCACTTCCACCAATTACAGCCTTTGCTTCAGGTAAGTGGTCTTTGACATAGGTTACAGACTAAAGGGAATACGTTATCTTCATGTATCCATTTCATTTGTTAACCCTCAAAATACTATTGTTTTGGAAATTCATGCTATATCTGGATTATTCTGTGGCCTCTTAATAGCTACTGAGTGACAGTTTAAATTGCATTTGACTTGGTAAACTGTTCCAGTATTTCAAAAAAACCCATTTTATATTAAAACATCCTTATCTGGCTCTTGGCTTGAAAATCTCCTGCAGGGGAGCCAGAATGTACGGATGCACATATTATTCCAGGCTGGAGAGCCAGCAGCTAGGTGGAGGATGATCTTTGTCAGCTGAGGAAATCTTGGTTACAGTTACAGTTAATTTTGAGTCTTCAGTACACTTATTTAAGTCACTTTTTAAAGCTGAATATCAAGTAATCTGTTCATTTGTAATTTAATATGCAAATAATGAATTGTTGAAGCAGAATTACAGTTATCTTTGCTTCATCAAAATGTACTTCTTTAAATTAATGACCTCCTCTTCAGACTCGAAATCTGTTTGTCAGAAGTATAGCTATTTCTCTTCTGAGGATGATTGTTTCCTATGTTGAAAGACCTGGATTTACAATTTTGTGGAGCCATTTCACTTCCATGATAGAGACTGTCTGTACACACTTGTTGCAAGTATGTGTGTATATCTTTAAGATATATATTTAAAATGAATTAATTTTAAAATTAATATTAGTGCTGCCTGTGTTTGAAGACATAAAACCTCCATTTATTTAAGTACATTTTAGAGTTGTTTCTTTTTTCTTTTTGTTCTGTTAAGTGAACCAGTTTGTATCTTGTTTTAATCTTTGAAGTTTTAGAAATACCCAGTTTCAAGTTCTCAATTTTTTTAAATTTCCAGAAAAAAAATCAAACTTACTCATTATTTAGATCCTCGTATATCATATTTGACTACAAAGTTTGGCTAATGAGTATTTGATAAATAATTTTCCTGGAAATGCAAAAGAAGTATTTTGCTATGTGAAGCAGAATTAGCTCTTAAACCTGACTTTATCTGGTGGCTTCTGCTGCTTCAACAGCTGAAGAAAAAATTAGACACTCAGTTGGAAATGTGTACAGATTGAGCAGTCTAAACCATTTTGACCAGTTTAAAACATTTACATTGAAATATGCATTTCAAATTGTAGAGGCTAAAATAAGCAAAGACACAAAGTGTAACGTGCAAAATAACGCTGGATGTGTTGCTGTTAACATTTTAGTTACTCTACATATCGACAACTGATTGCCCAGCAGTTTTTCTGAGTAGTAGCCTTTTGAGTGTGCAGCAAGAGCACTAAATATGAACTGTTCTGTCTAAAGGTACTTAAAAATATCTGAGAGCTGAAGTTTGTCTTTAGAATTACTGTTTCTGAAAGGTCTCTGTGTTACCTTGCAGAAGTGGCACATCAGAGTGACTGGGATGGTATTGTTGCCTGCCATCAAGGTTATATAACCTGTACCACCTGGAACTATCAGAAAACCTCCATGGGAGCTCACAAACTGAGGCCAGAAGAATTTAGCAAACACAAACCTATTGACATATATGCAACAGTAAGTTTATTCAGCATAAGATTTCTTCAGGTTCACACTGCATGCTATTTTGTTTGCTGTTGGTACAGAAATAGTGAAAAAGCATGGTCTAGATGTGTTTTAGTTGCTTGCAGAGTGCTTTCTGCCAGCTCAGTGTGTGCAGTGAACTGGTTTGTAATGGTCTTACGAAAATTTTTTCTTTTTCCCTAAACATCCAGGTTAAGTACACTAACTTTCTGGCTCAGAGAGGTGGTTGGTGTTTTACCTTTAGTCTGTCACAGCAATGTGGAGTTGTCTGTGATGATTAACTTACTCTGAGAATGCGAATTGCTAAAGGCTCTGGGCTTTTTTTTGGAAAGTGAATATCCAAATTGCAAGAAGTATATTACCTCAAAAATCCCTTACAACTTGAGCTGGACACAATGACATTGTGTCAAACACACAGTGATGGAGATACAAATGTTTGCTGAGGTTTACCAGCTTTTTATAGGAGGAGTTACTGTGCCACACCTCATTTGCTAGGGGTTCATGAAACTCCTGTGTCTGTGATACATGGGTTTTTGATATTATGCTTAGTAGTTAGGTGTTAGATAAATTAAATTGCAAATACCCAGTTTTCTTTTGACTATTAGATTCTTTGGGCTATATCTTTCCAAACACATCTAGACCATTGTTTCTTTTTTTCTTCCTATTTAAACTCTGTGTGACCTCACCCTAATTTGGGAGCGTATTGGTAACATGGGCTTTTGAAAGAGGCATGGAGTTGCCATGCTTACACTTTGTTTTAAGGACTGAATTTTGGATATCTTTATTATTTATTTTACAGTGATGGTATTATAACCTATAGCTTCTGATGGATGTCACTAAGCTAGAATTTCATTATCTTTCATAACTGTGCATTGCCATATTTATTACATGCATTTTAAGAGCTTTCCCCTCTGCTTTCTTGAGATGTAATTTATTTGTTCTGTGCATGTTTCCTCAAAGAACACATTAGTGTTTTGTATTCTCAGTATGCTGTGTACCTTCTAACAATTTCACTAATTGATAAACACCTAAAGAATGGTTTTCATAGGTGCTTTGTTGTTTTTGATTATTTTTTTTTTTTTGTTCCCTTGAAAGGCAGTTGACATTACTCTCGTGTGGTAACTTTGCTGTAATTGGGATGTCAACTGGACAGGTAGATGTGTATAACATGCAGTCTGGCATTCACAGAGGGCGTTATGGCAAAGAAACAGGTAAGGACTCGTAAACTTCAAAAATACTGACGCTTAACAGAACAGCAGTCACCTGGTACTCTGACATGAAAATTTAACATAGGTCCTGAGTTAAATTTGGGATTCATTTCAGTTTTTCTAATTATGCTTCACTGTCTATCTTGCAGTCAGAAACCTGACTTGAATAGGATCCTTGATTATTTAAACAGCTCTGTTGCTCGCATATCCTTGGTTTTATTTTACACAAAATTGTCAGCTGCCACAATGGTTAGCACTGAAGTGAGATGCTCTGGCCTCCACTCTTTGAGATATTCACATTTCCACCACTTGGCTTCTTGTTTTATAGGGTTCTGTCTCTGAGATAAGTTTTCCCATCTGTTTTGTGCCCCCGGTTAGAAATGAAAGAATGTTTCCAATGAATGGAAAAATGAAGTCCTAAGCAAGTCCAGTTTTTTGCATATGGTGTTATTTTTAATTACCCAGCTGCAAATTTAGAACATAATGTTGACAGTGCTCTGACATTTCCTTTTAAAGTTGCATACATATATATTTCATGTCAGGTACTCTCATGAATGTTTTTTTGGCTCTTGTGATCTGAATTTTTTTTGTAGAAACAAGGAAAGAATCCTCATGAGACCTTAAGACTTCCTGGATTTCTAAAAGCCATCTAGCTCAGTAAATATGAAGTGGTCTCTTTATAAAATCATTGGTTGATAGTGGGATGAATTGTCTAATTTTGCATACTGGGCAGTAGCTTCAGGTATAGATTAAGAAGTAAAATTGATCCCAAACCAGAGGAGCTATGTCTTGTCTTTACACTGCAGTGTGAAGTAGCTTTGGAAAACTCACAGACTTTATGCTTGAACTGAAGCTGTAAATTTTGGCTGGAGTGGTAGGTTCTCTTGGATGCATTCCTTAAGTGATTCAGGAAGTCCCTTAAATCTCACAATCACAAAAAGTTCCCCAAACTGAAAGCAGAAATAAGAGCTAACACTCAGCTTCAATTGCACTTCTTCCTTCTATTCCAGGTGCTTACTTGAAATCAATTTGGTTTCTGTAGAAATAAAAAAAAATTAGAATGCTGGAGCATCTTGTCAAGTGGTTTTTGAATTGTCATATGCTTGCTGATCACTCATTGTAGTCAGGCAAAGATAAACAAAATAGTGTTTGGCATTCAGCTGAGTTCTGTGCTAGGTTTAAATTCTGAAATAATACTCTCATTTCTCTTGATTTGCAGCACATGAAGGGGCCATTAGAGGGGTAGCAGTGGATGGATTGAACCAGCTGGTAATCACAGCTGGTAGTGAAGGATTAATTAAATTTTGGAAATTCAAAATGAAAGATCTGGTTTATTCCACTGAACTTTCTTCTTCTCCCAGTGGAATTCTGCTTCATAGAGACAGGTAAGAAACTGAAGTTATTTCATATGTGTGTTGTTTGGTGAACAAACTTATTTAGAATGGCAACCAGTATTCTCAATTAGAATATATTAGAATTTATATTTCTAATGCTTTGAAATACAACTGACTCGTAGACAGAGGATGACGAGACATTTTATTAGACATATGGAATGTAGCACTTGTTATTTTTAGTACAGAAGATACCTGGAGCAATGTTAGGATGTTTTTATCTTTTGTCCCTTGAGTATTCCTTATCGTGTGTTGATTTTTATTGGCAGTGGTATTCTGGGAATTGCCTTTGATGACTTCACTATTAGTGTTTTGGATATAGAAACCAGGAAGATTGTCAGGACATTCTCAGGACACCATGGACGGATTAATGACATGGTAATTGTTAACTCATTTTCTGTAATAGGTGACATATACATATACCTAACAGGTTTTACAGATGGTGGATTTCTCTGCTTGCATTATATCATTGGGTATTATGTTCAGCTGTGAACAGTAAAGCTGTAGTTCAGCTCCAGAGCAGTTTTAGCCATGTTAGTTTGCAAATGTAAAGTGGTCAAATTGCCAACTGTTTTGTAATATGCTTTGTGATTTATAGTTAAATCACAAAATATATGTCAAAATAAATGGAGTACTGGGAATAATGAAATCACGTTGAGGAGAAAAATTGTGCAGAAGTCCTAGCTGTGTATATAGAAAAGATGTGCAAACTGAAAAAAGATCTGAGATTATTCAGCACATTGATAATTTCTTATTTACATCTTGTTTAATAGTTCATTGAAATAGCTTTTAGCTTCAAATTTATTTATAAATGCTGTTAAAGTAGTATTTACTTGACTTAATCAACTTTATGCTTAGAAATAGGTTTCCACCATGAACATAAAAGTGAGGACTGAAGTGCTTTGACTAACAGTGAGATATGTCTTGTGTTCTATGTTTGAACCTCTTCTTAAAAAGCTTCTGGTTTTGTTTTTCCTCACTTTCAGTAGTGTATTGTCAGTTTTGCTTTATGGGTTTTCACCCATTCACCCGGGTTTTAGGGAGCAGGCTGATCTTTTCAGGGCCTCCTGTGGGGACTGGCTTATTGGTTGTGCCATTAAATTAACTATTTTATTTTAGACTTTCAGTCCTGATGGTCGTTGGCTGATAACTTCATCAATGGACTGTTCCATTAAGACTTGGGACCTTCCCTCTGGATGGTGAGTCAGTTTAAAAACATACAGAGGAAGAAATAATCCCCTTTCTGATAAATGGCAGAAAGCCTTCTGGCTTGATTATCTGTCACAAGATGAAATATTCAAAATTGCACATGATTCAACAGCTCTGCCCACTGTTTTGTGTCCAGTGCTAGCAATGCATATCTTTTTCTGGGTCTACAGAGTAACACTGTCCTGAGGATCTGTTGATGACACATGGGGTTTCCATGTAGTGTGAATGAGTGTGAATTGGTTTTTGTCTGGAAGCAGCACTGTAATCTAAGGGCAAGAGATTGTTTAAGGTGAATTGCATTGTGATATGCTGAAGTGTTCATAGGAGTGGTTGGAGTCGGAAGCTGAGATCTGGTCAAACTGTCTTGATGTGGAAAGAAACTTCTCACTAGGTCAGGTTACTCAGAGCCCCAGCTTGGCCTCGAACACTTCCAGGGCTGGGACATGCACTGCTTGTTTATGCAACCTGTTCCAGTGTTTTTGCAATCACCCTGGTCATAAAAAAATTCTGCCCTATATTTGGTCGAAACCTACAGCCTTTCAGTTCAGCCTTTCAGCTGCTGCCCCTTGTCCTGTCACCACGGGCCCTGTAAATAAGTCTCAATCTTTCTTATAAGTCCCCTAGAGCCTTGTGTTCTCCAGGGTGAAGAATATCACAGCTCTCTCATTTTCCTCATAGGAAATGTGTTCCAGGCCTCGAGTCATTTTCTTGGAGCTGCTCTAACATCATTTGTGTATTGTGCTGAGGGCTCCAGAGTTGGATGCAATACTCCAGTTTTTGTAAAGAGAAGCCTGTTTCCACTTACATTCATTTTAACAACACAATATGACTTTACATCAGTTGTATTTTTCATTTGTTTGTACTTGCAACTGCCAAAAATACTCTCTTGTGATCCACTCTGAGTAGTTTTCTCCCAGAATAAAGTTTGGCTGAGAAGTAGCAAGTACACACAAGAAGTTCAGGAGCCCAGGAGAAAAACAAGCTGAGAAGTAGCTGCATTCTGCCAGTGGATTATTTCAGCAGCACATCTGATAGATTTTATATATATATATATTTTTTTTTTTTTTTTTTTAATTTAAGGTAGTGCTGTGCAGTGTGCAGCACTGGTGGTTGTGCCTGGAACCAAAAGATTGCATTTGGGCTATTTTTGTTGACATGGTTTGGTAAATAACTTTTATACTGTAAAAGTTCACATTTTACTAACATAATTGCATTGCATCTCAACAAACAATTGTCCTTTCTTGCATGATGAGAGCCACTAGTCTAAAATTAGGTGTCTTCTTTCCAATATAAATGGGAAGGAAATTAGCACTGTGGTCTTCATCTTTTTAAGACTCTTTCCCTTGCAAAGTAATATGTCTACAAAAATTGCAGCATTAATTAATATCAGTTTCTTCTATTTTTCATTTCTTCAACAACATAACATTTGCAATAAGAATCTATTTATAATGTTTTTAAAAGCAGTCTGACAGTAGTTCTCTTTCACATGTAAAAAAATGAAATAATTTGTCTCTTGTCTTTGAAATTTGGATCAAGATGAAATCTAGGCAAGTAAATGACAAACCCTGGTTTTAAATGTAATTAGGTTAAATTATTCTTCCCATATGTAAAGGTAAGGTTATCCCATACCTGTAGGCAGAGGAGTGTACTGATAAGGAGGAACATCTTTTAATAAAAGGCCTGATGCTTGCTTTACCACTGTGTCTCATAAACAGAAAAAACATCTCATGAACTGTGTGCTCTAAAGCCTCAGCTTTGATATTGTTCTTATAAAAAGATGATTTTTCTTGAAACCAACATTACGAAAATTACCAGCTGGCTTTAGTAAATGGTCTAACATCTATTAACTGGATATCTCTTTTTCCTTGGGAGTGGTGCTTAACTATTATATAACTATGGTTATATAATGTAATGCAGGTCTTTCTAGTGTGTGTTTTTAATGTAGGGCTTTTTTAAAACTGGGAAAAATTACAAATTTGTGTAAAGAAAGTTATAAGCAGTAGCCCTGGCATTATGCAAATACTTCTTTCTGCTGTGCAGCTTGCACTGACAAATTGAGAAATCAGGGGTATGAGCTGACTGTTAACAGTTTGTGTGGAGCACTTGAGAAAAAACAGCATAAGAGACCTGTTAAATGTGAGCTCAACATTATACTATCCATTGTCTCAGTTTTGAAGTTAGGCAGGTAGCAGAAAGGTAGATGCCTTTAGCCCCAGAACAGGATTCATTTAGCTTTTTGTGTAAAATTGGAATTGTCTTATTTCCTGTAGCAGACTGATCCCTCCTTCCCCAAGCCTGTAATTTTAATCATGATTTAAGTTCAGTAAGTAGAAAAACTTAACTTCTTGTTAAATTTGTTTTGGAGTTCTTTGCGGTTGACTTATTGAACAGTATTTTTGTTACAGGTAAGGGTTATCATAAAAAGATGGATTTGAAACAAAGAAAAAGTATCTAGAGTAGATTTTTCTCAGCTTTGTGCACTGTTTGCAAAATGTATCTGATATAAGTTTGGGATTTATGGGTTTAGTGTTTATACATTTTACATTGAAAGTGATGAATGATTTTTCTCTTATCTGAGATTTGTAACGTGTGTCTAAGAACATACTGAGGGAGGAAAACATTCCATTCAGAGAAAAAAGGCTTTTATTTTTGACATGCTCTCTCAAACCATCACAGGAGCGCTCAGTATCTAAGAAAATACACGCCCACAAGATTTTACATTTTAAACTGCTGTGTTACATAATATTTTTTTTATGATTAGTGAACAGAACAGGGATGTAGAGCTATAAACAAGAACAAAGTGTTCACACTTGTGGGGGGTCTGTTTTTTGTTGTGTGACAGGATTAAGAGAAAATAACAAAACAGGTCTAAACTTGATACAAAGAAAAAAACCTTTATTAACAGAACAAAACAAAAAAAAAAAGAAAGCAGAATAAAACTTTCAGAACACCTTCTTTTCTTCCCTTTCCACACTTTCTTTCTTTCCAACCAACAATGTACAGAAAAAATCCCAACACCGAGAAATTTCAGTCAGTTATCCACTTTTAAAATAGTCTTTCTTCAATTCAATTACAGAGAAAAGTATTCTTTGCTAATGTTATGGAGAACTCTTTATAAGGAAAGAAGTTCTTGTGACTTCAATTTTCACAAACCAGAGCCTCCCGAGATCTGTATTTGTGGAGCTCTTCCCATCTTTCACAGTTCTTCTCACAACTGTGTTTTTGGTCTATGTCAACTCATTGGGGTACTGTTTTAAGAATGAGCCACTCGAGCATAAAATAAAAGTTCTTTTTGTCTACCTCTGAGAACAGAGGTCTTCCCCTTTTATCTCCAGGGCAAGGTTTCTCATCTTTCCCTTTACTGCTCAAGCTTCTCATTAGCACGCAGCTCCTTCGGCCTCTGTTTGCTGTAGCACTGGTGCCTCTGCTCGTGATTGTAGTTAGAACACTGCGTCCCCCAAAGCATTCTCTGAATTTACAAGAGGGAAACTGAAGCCTGATACATCGAGTATATCCTTACCATTGCTTTACAAAAGAATTTCACGGCCCAAGCTTAGGACAGAACTTTTCAGTCCCTTCGATCTAAAATTTAACTCTTTTCTTATGACCTCAGCCTCATTGTTGTTCCTACAAAGTTCCACCTTTTTTTCTTCTCAGTTCAAGAGAGCTTTAGCGTTCACTGGGTACAGTGCTGCATGGCTGAGCAGTTAATTTAGTCTCAGTCCCGTACCAGAACACGGCTGGCTCTGCTTCTCTCTGCCGGCCCCGTGCTCACACCCCCTGCGAGCTGTGCCGGCTGCTCCTGGTCTGGAGCGGGGTCCCGGCTGCTCCTGGCTCCGGGGCTGAGCCAGACCCGCCCGCAGGGACCACGGCTGCTGGGGCCCGTGCACAGCGGCTCCCGGGGCCGCTCCCGCTGCCGGGGCAGCCTCTTTACCCTCCTGAACCGAAAGCCCGGCAGGCTGTGCCGGCAGAGGAGCCCCGGCCCTGCCAGAGCGGGAGCGGAGGGAGCGGCCCCGAGGCCGCCTGTGCTGGAAGGTGGATTGGCAAAGGAGAATCCTCCCTGCCCACTGCTTTAGTCCTGTGTCACTATCAGAAATTGGCCACTCGGGGCCAAAGGAAGACAACACTCTTGTTCTTTTTGTTTCTCTTGGTGAACTGGATGTCAAATTCAACTTTTACTTGAAATTTGAAGTCACTGGTATTTGTATTTCAGCAAGTGACAAGCACTGCTGTCAGCCTAGGCTTGAGTGGAAGTCTGATAGAGAGTGCATCATACAGAACTTAAAGTGTCTAGTTGTTGAAACAGTTCATATTATTATGTTATTATAATGTTATAATAGTTGCATTTTAATTTGTTTTTAGATGGTATTTTTTCCAATTTTCTGCTATTGTGAAAAAAGCGATCAAGGAATGGTTTATCAGGCTGAAGGTGTGGTAATGCCAAAACTGTTGCAGATAATCAAACTTCACATCATACAGTTAATACTTTATTTTAGAAACATCAGGTGCTAGTATTAACCAGGTGTATATGAATTATGCTGAGAAAGGGAATTGTCAGTCTAAGCAGCTGGGGCTGACTGAAAATACGGAATTTATGGTCAGTAAAAGGTTTGTGTTAGGCTCTCCAGGCTGTGAGTGTCTAAGGAGTTACCAGCTTTATCCAATTTTAGAGCATTTTGTAGATTCAAGGGGTTTGTTGCACAGTGCTCTGTTCACTTGCTGTGTTTCTATAATATATTCGGATATTTCTACTACCCTGGTTTGTGTCCATACTTCTAGTGGCCTGTGTTCAGCTCTAATTCGGATGTGTGCAGATAAACAAGTTTGTCTTGCTGATAATTTCTCTGTTGTATTTTTTCTCCATAGTCTGGTAGACTGTTTTTTGGTAGACTCTGCAGCTGTGAGCCTTACTATGTCCCCTACAGGAGATTTTCTGGCTTCAGCACATGTAGATGATCTTGGAATTTATTTGTGGTGAGTATGTAATCTGTTTCTACACAGAATTTAGGATGGGACAGAGTTCTTTTAATCACCTTTAGTTCAAATAGAGAATTGCCCTGTGAAGTATCATCTCCAGTGTTTTGTGTTCTCTGATTCTAATTAGGGCAGGTGTTCTGTATTGTTCTGATTTGTAGGTCATGAAATTTCCACAGGTAAATTACTTGTTCAGATAGTTTAAATGTTCTCTTTTTTCAAAATGTTTCTTACTCCTAAGAATTCCTTTTAAGCCATTTGTACAGTTTTTCCTAGACTCCATTTCCCCCACTGCTTTGAAATGTCTTTGTGCAAATAGTGCTTCTTTCTGAAGTGCTTTTCTTATACTGCTATACAGTGTTGTCTAAGACTTCTGAGCAGTGTACAAAAGTTGTGATTATTTCTCTTTATTAGGGATACATGAGCACAGAGTAAAATATGGTTTAGTTAAGTTTCCTCCTGATACAAATTTAAAGCAAATGACTATTCAGGTCCAGTACTGAATTAATATAATACTCTGTTAAAATGGCTTGGGCCATTTTTCCCATTCAGTTGACAGATTATTTCAGGTTATATCTGTTGACTGTATTTTTGCCTAAGGAGTGTTCAGTTGTTAGGCCTTCCTGTAGTTAAGTGAAAGTGATTCCTTGTGAATAACAACACGTTTTCACCTAGCCCTAGTTTATATTGACAGAAGAAGCAATTTGCCTGAATAATTTGTGTGCATGTTTCAAACCTGAAGAAAATTTGCTAAGAGTATCCTGTGAAAGCAGGATGAATCATTTATATTTGGATAATGTTGTGCATAATGTGTTCAGCCTGGAGTAGGCTCTGGGGAGACCTTGGAGGCACCTTCCAGTGCCTAAAGGGGCTCCAGGAGAGCCAGGGAGGGGCTTTGGAGTGACAGGAAAAGGGGGAGAGGCTTCAAACTGAAGAAGATAGGTATAGATTATGGATTGGAAAGAAATGCTTAATTATGAGGATGGTGGAACACTGGCACAGGTAAATATCTTTTTTGGCCATCAGGACCAGGCCAGTTATTGCCCCTGTCCTGGGCACTGGTGAGGTCATACTTCACATTCTGTGTTTTGTTCTGACCCTTCACTTCAAGAAGAACACTGAGGTCCTGCAGCCTGTTATTATTATGTTCTTGGCAATAATACTTGAACATAACATTTATATTTCCGATGTTCAGGTGAGTCTATTGCCACGCTTCATTTCCTGCTTATCTTGTAGATGAGAAGAGCTAATCTTGAGTAGAGCCAGAATTGCCATGCTGCAGCATTAGACTGCAGTATAAATTATGTCTGAAGTACTTGTTCCCATTCATCTGGAGATGGCTTTTAAATTCCAGTCTTTTTTTTTTTCAGGTCAAACCGTTCTTTGTATTCACTTGTGTCATTACGGCCCCTTCCTGCAGATTATGAACCATCTTTGGTGGCACTCCCCAGCGCCTGCCCCATGCAAGGTAAGAAAGTGTACTTTATTTTCCCCTTGCCGTCTGCCCTGCTTGTATGCCATAGATTCATTGTGATTGCCTTGTCAGCAAGAGAATTGGGTTCAGCTGACCTGGCATGTGCCTGTGCCCAGTGAAAGAAAGGCCTAAGTGGAATTTTGCTAAATTAACAGAAGTGATTGTGCTTCAGAAGTCCTCTAGATGGAGGTCTTGTCTGCCCAAGTTTGGGGTGCCTGCATTTGCATCTCCATCTGGAGAAGCACACCTAGCTGTTGGCCACTAGAACATACCTCATGACGATGGCTGCTTTAGCAAGCACATACTTATTTTGCCTACTTACATTAGGGAGGCGGAATTCATCCCAGAACTTCGAATATTTTTGTCCTGATTCTGGCTGAAAGCTTTAATCCACTTTGTGTCTTCAGCAAATGTAAAGTTCCTGTTTAGATGCTAAGGGCTCTTAATGGGTTACATTCCCTTGTTGTTTCAGGCTTGTCTGTTAGATGCATTTTTTTAGCCAAGTAATATTTTACTAAAAGAAAGGAAAGTAGACATGTTTGGTCAAGACCACACAGGAAATAAAGAGAAAATTGAGTGACTGACATTGTAACACTTCCTGTGGGATGTTGTGCTTTAATATTGAGATTTTCTTCATTTTTATGTGCAACTTCAGTCATACTTATGAAGAGGGTGTGATGGGGTCGTAAATATGGTGCAAGGATTTAAATGCAAGGATTTCACAGCTTTATAACTTAGAATTAAAACTACTGTGTATATATTTATACAGTTAGAACAACAGATTACTGTCAACATTTTGTTTAATAACTCTCTAAACTGATTTTATATAACTTCAGTCAGACTAATCTTATCAGTCTTTAAAATTTTGGTTATTAAATTCTGCATCTTATCTATAATATTTTAAAATTATATAATATTTCATAAGGCTAATATGGATTGTTTTTTAGCTTTTCAGCTTTGTTATGTTAGCACATATGTCTGTAACTATTGTGCTTTTGTTATTCAATAATTGCAAAAATAAATAAAAGTGTTTGGCCTGATTTGTTTAAAAATTAATATGGAATATGAATGTTCATAAAAAATATCTGTTTCTGCAAGATGTGGATGTGTC
The DNA here is from genome assembly GCA_032173965.1 of Sitta carolinensis. Lineage (NCBI taxonomy): Eukaryota > Metazoa > Chordata > Aves > Passeriformes > Sittidae > Sitta > Sitta carolinensis. The sequence continues at coordinate 73,721,145 of CM063313.1, read as the reverse complement.
AGGAGATGAAGAGCCATGTGATGAAATGATAGAATATGTCTCACCTGAACAATTGGGAGAGCAGCTGGTGACCCTTTCCTTGTTACCGGAATCAAGGTGGAAAAATCTCCTTAACCTTGATATTATTAAGGTACTGAAACTGTGCAAAAAATAGCATATATCCATATATTTGCCGTATTTCTGTGAAATGCATTACCCATACAGAAACTTGATCCTGCTTTTCACGTATTTTTCAAGATTTTGCAATAGAAGTCTATGTGGTGCTTTTCACAGTTTCTGGGATTTGGGAGGGGGGCTGTTTTCCTGCTGAATAGCTTCATAATTAGTGGTAAAAGATTTTACTTGTATATTTACTTTTCAATTAGTCTTTAGAGTTTTCACAGTATTTTAAAATTGAAACTCTTGACAAACAAAATATTGCTACGTGATCTTACTATAATGATAATTATTTTAATTCAAATATCTAATTAACAGAAAAAAAATAAACCAAGAGAGCCACCAAAAGTTCCAAAATCAGCACCTTTCTTCATCCCAACACTTCCTGGTCTAATACCTCGATACATTCCACCAGAGGAGGAAAATGACACACAGGTAAAAACAAGAATTAATGTAATAGTGTTTATGTAGTGTATTTTAAAAGAAATCTCAAATGCTTTTTCATGTTGGGTTAAATCATTAGACTTTAAAGTACCAGTTTAACTCACTACATTATTGCTTTATTTCTCAAAGTCTTATTCTCTCAGTAGAAAAATAATGTAATTGAGTTGTAAAAATGTGTTTGCATATTCATGGACACACTGCTATGCCTTTGTGGTCTAGTCAAAGGTGGTAAATCTTGGAGTACTGGCACAGAAATCGGATTTCTACATTCATCTTGAAGAAGCCCTGAGCACCAACGAATGTAAGTTAACAAAATATTTCACTAAAATGTTGATGCTGCTTTTATTTTGATATATATGTGATTTCTAATGTCAGAATTGTAGCAGATGTAAGAAAAAAAAAATTGCATAGGGCGGTATAAAAGGCAAAGAAAATTACTTAATACACAGAGAGCCAGACTAGATCAAAGATCCCTTGGTACTGCAGCTTGTCTTCAGCATGGAACCCAATTCTGGCTAAAACCCTTATGGAGAAAAAAGGTTGTTCTCCTAAGATCATTAGTCTTACTTGAAAATGGTAATATCATGTAGAAAAGGTGCTATGTATTATTTGTAGGGAAAGGAAGGAAAGAAAGAAGGGATTGATTTGGTAAGGAATAGTCTGGTGATTCACTGAAACATGAAAAGTATAATGTGCCTAGCAAGTTCTGTCAAGGGCTAGACATTCAGTGAACTTACTGTGTTAATTCATTGCCCTATAATTTAAAGCTTAAGAAGAAATAAATGATACAAAAATAAGATGGATTTCTTTGCACATTCTGTGTGTTTTGGAATTCAGTCACTTAAATGATCTATGGAATGTACCAGCTGTTTTTCGTGTTTATCTTGTGAAGCTACAGAATCATTGAAACTCAGATTTTTTTGAAATGATTGCTAACATAGTAGACTTGGAAGTGTAAATAAACAGTAGCTTGTCCACAAAGCAAGCAGTTCTGTTGGGAATTCTTTTAGCCCTGCATAAACTCTCTTGAGATGACCAGCATAATTACTCAAATGCACTTAAAATGTTTTATTACCTGTCACAAATGGGGTGTGTTCTTATGCTGTATTTTTAGTATTTCAATTGACAGTGTTCTATTAAAGTGCCTCAGAGCCACTCAGAATAGGTGAATGTTTAAAAACCTTGTGGAGGCTGGCTGTACCAAGGAGCAAGGGCACTCTGGTGTGTTGTGGTACTGACATGTCAGGCCATCTCTGCCATAAAGCAGGTTTGCTCCAGGACTGTGCCACAGCCATGATCCAGGGAGCCTCGTGATCCTGGCTGGGCAAGCTGCTGATGGGGAACATGGCTCTTTGCTTGCTAGATTACAGCCATCTCTTCTAAAGGTGACTGGACCATGCAAATAAAAGAATCCTGCTGGAAACCATCCTGGTTTGCTGTTGGGATGGAAACAGGGTTTGCATCTCACATCAGGACTGAACATAGATTGAGTTGAGCTGCAACCTTTTCCATGTTGTGTGTGTATGAACTTCACAACATGTTCTACACTTTGTTTGTTTCATGTCATGAAAAAAGATACCTAATGCATCTGTTTAGTACTGTGAAAACCAGTTAAATTTAAAACTAGCTAATGATTTTCTGTTGGAATGAAATACCTATATTTACCACCTGAGGAATATTAACCAATTAGTTACCATGAAGTTGGTCTTCTTAGCAGCTTCTTAGAAAACAAAATATTAATCAGGTACATTTTTTAAATGTTATAACTGTCAATTGCATTTGCAACCAAACATATTTTTGCTGCTTCGTTTTTAAAGCAAATGGATGGAGTCCTCATAGGTCATCAGGTAGGACAGTAGAAATTCTGAGAAGGAACAATTACGAAGAGGAAGAAAATTTGTAAATTGCATGTATTTCTACTATAGAGAAGATTTTCCCCTAGCACCCTCCAGCATAAGGCATTCTTGTAACAAAAGTAAAAATTCTGTTAGATGCATGAGGAGATCTCTAGTTTTGCTGAATGCCAGCTAGAGTAAAGATGCCTGGTAAAAGTAGTGCTCTCTGTCTTTCAGAGTGTATCCACAGTTAACAGCTCAAAATCTCAAGGATGTAAATTCTTTCTGCCGAGAGATGTGAAATAACAATGTTACGTGGTTAATTAGAAATTTTGTTTAACTTGAAAGACAGAAGAGGGAAAAAAGTGAAACAAATACAAAGATGTTACTTGTATTTTTCAATTACAAATAAAATGCATCTGTACTTCTAGTATGTGGTGGGACAGTAAATTAAAGACAGAGAGACATTTTCTTAAAAACAAAAAAGTAAGGAAAAAGTAAAAACTTTAAATTCATAGTCACTGCTTAAGAATTTTAGAATAAGCCTGTCTTATGAAGAATCTGTTAGTTAAATTCTGTTTTGCAGATGTTACTAATAATGTGTCCCTCAATGTTCTAACACAGACAAAGCTCCACTTGACTTACTGAAAAGCTTGGGGCCATCTAATATTGAGGTAGAACTACGGAGTCTGGCTCCTGAAGGTGGTGGCTCAATGAAGGTGATGCTGAGCTTTCTGAAAATGATTGGGGTGATGCTGAACAAGAAGTACAACTTTGAACTCGCTCAGGCGTACCTGGCACTATTTTTAAAGGTAACAATTTTCTTAGAAAAAATTATGCTAGTCCTATTTAAAATAATGGTTATGCAGTAAAGAGGTAGAAATTGTCTGTTCGAATTATCTAAAGGAATTTTGGTTGAGAATGGTTTTAAAATGTCTAAGTGAATGTATTGGATGATTTTGCCACTTAATTTGTCAAGAAAAGTCAAGAAAAACTTGCAAAACAAAAGATGTGAAGCGCCTGCCAGACAGGATTTGTTCTAATTGTTCCTTACTTAGAATTATTTTTTTGTAACATTCCTAACTTCTTAGTGGTTGTTGATTGTTAAAGTAAGGTATGCTATATCCTAAATATGCAAAGAATTTAATACACAATGGTTGGGAAGTAAATTAGACATTTTGTTGGATTCATTACTAGACATTACAAACCTGACTTACTTTCCATGTCATCAGGCTGCCTTTCTTGTGTTATCTGTTGAGTATCACAGAGCTAATGAAGTGATTCCAGGGTGTGTGGAAGTTAGAAAATTACTCTACTGAAGCACAGTTCTCCAACACTCTTGGAGACAAAGGGTTCTGCAGAAGATTGAAACGCTTCTGATGTACAAGTGCTTAAAATAGTCTGATTTATGAAATCGTGTGAAAGCACTTAATAACAGTTTACTTGGAAAACATTGTTAAAAACATTCAGACGCAGGTAATACCAGGGCATCCACAGCTTCTCTGTTCCAGTGCCTTGCCACATTCATAGGAAAGAATTTTGTCTAATACCTAGACTGAACCTACTGTCTTTCAGACTAAAGATCAATATCAAGGCTCCTAGATTTAAATTGTAGCCTGGAAAATAAATATTCCATCCATTAAGTGGTAATAATTGCTACAAGATAAGAAGGTTTCTCCTCCTTCTGCTTGAACAAAGTTGCTGTTTACCACATAAGGACCTCATCCATCTCTGTCACTGTAGTATGTGCTGACATCATTCTTCTTGATGTGTGCAATATGGGTAATTAAAATAATAATCCTGATCGACCTTATCACATCTCTCTAGCCTTTCTAGCCTAAAGAGGAATTTTTGAAGCAGGTCAGGAAGTGGAAAATGTTACCCGCTAGGGAAATGTGTGATGAGAATACATTCAGCAGCCTTGCTGAATGATCTAGTAAAACTATATAAGATTTAGGACATTTTGCTGCCTTATCACATCTAGTACATGAAAAATGGCTTGTAAAGACTAGCAAAAGGGAGACAGTATTAAATAGAGGAAATTAATTGAAGGAAAAGAGTCCTTTCCTCCTTTGGGACATTTCCTGAAAGCAAAGTATTGGAAATTAATGGGGGAAACAGTCTTCTGCTTTTTTTAATCTGTATTTGTTTCACTAACTGCTTGTTTTCATTTTCAGTTACATCTTAAGATTCTCTCATCAGAACCAAAACTCTTGGAAGAATTATCTAAGTTGTTAATGCAGCTTGAGGAAACTTGGATTCACTTGCGGGCTCTCTTCAATCAGAGTCTCTGTGTTTTAACATACATGAAAAGTGCTTTGCTGTAAAAGACTTCAGAGTTTTGTCTGTGTAAGATTTCCTGCAGAGTAATAGTAAAATTTATTACCAAAAATACTGGCTTCCAGACATCATACTGGGTCTTGTAATTGTAGAATCATTAAGATTGGAAAAGATCTCCAAGACCATCAAGTCCAACCTTCTGCTGGATACCACCCTGTTCACTAAGCCGTATCACTAAGTGCCAGACTATTAATTTTTTTGAATACTTTCAGGACAGTGATTCTACCATCCTGTTCCAGTGCTTCTTCTGATGCTGTATTTTATACATCTACATATGGCAGAGTATTTTAGAACATCCAAAACTGCCTATTTTTGTTCACTTCAGTTGGAGAAAAAATTACTATGTGCAGCTAAAGTATTTGTTGAGTTGGTCTGTGCCATCAATGGTCAGTCATTTGGATTCAAGGTCCTGAGCAGCCCAGCCTTGTGGAAGGTGCCCCTGCCCATGGAAGGGGTTAAAAGTACATGATCATTAAAGTTCCTTCCAACCCAAGCAATTCAATGATTCTCTGATTCTATGGCTACATAAAATGTAGTCCACAATGAAGAAATTACTTGTGGGAAAAAAAAATGAAGTGGGAATGTCACTTCTGTGCAGGAGACCAAAAACTATACTGTTCTTAATAAAGTCATTGTTGAGGAAAAAAAAAAAAGTCTGAATTGTTAATACTTTATTAACATTATTTACATTAGTTTAAAGCAAATTAACATTTTATTAATAATTAATATTAGTTTAAAGCAAATTAATGCAATTAGAGCACTTTTTTATGTTGTTTATAAAAATCAGTTGTCATCTCACTTTTACAGACATCTGTTTGTGAAGGCAAAGATTTCCAGGTGTACTAAAAATGAACTTCAGAAAAACCCTAAAAACCCAAACACCAAACTAAACAATCAAGAAGAGATTTTTAGGAGGCCCTGTTTCATACGAAAATTGTTTCTTTTCTAGGAGGAAAGATTACCATAAAAAAAAAAACAAAAAACTTTTTGAGGGATTTTTAATTAAATCAGATGGGTTATTTTAAAAATTGATATTTAGCTTTCAAACCATAAGTTTTGGGCATTGTTTGGGACCTCATAAGTGAAATTATCTTGATCTTTGCCATTTAAGAGTACTTCCTCCAGAATCACCAGAACAAGGCCTTTGCTGTATTTCACATGCTCAACCTATGTACACAGACCAACAGAATAATTAATACAAATACATGTGATTTCAATGAGTAAACTTGAAAGGTGATTCATTGCATTTTACAGAAGACTGAAGCAATAGTGTGGGTCAGTGGTGTTGTATTGTACAAGATAGTTTGTTATAGATGCACACTGGTGACTAGTAATTGTTTTATTATACTCACATGGTATATCCTATGTACCCCCTTCTCCTAACCTGGTGATGTGACCTCCCCAAACTGACCCCATCCCTGAATGTCTCCCATTTGCTGTATTCCCTTTACCCCGTGCCCCTCTCTTATCTTGATGCTTAAAACCCCCACACTCACATGGTGGGGTCTCTCTCTTCCTCCCTGGAGCAGCAATAACCCACCGGCTCTGGGTCCAGGAGCAAGATTGAGCCTCTTTCCTTTCATCACACTGGGCCCACTCCTATGGGCAGAGCCAGCCGTAGTTAAGACCATAAGGACAGGGTCGTAGATGATAAGTGGTACTGTATAGCTGGGTTTCTTTAAATGTCATTACACTGTAGAACCCCTTTTAGTTATGGGTACTGGAACAAATTATCTGCAAACATAGTATCATACAACAATAGAAGGGCTTGGGTTGAAAGGGCCCTTAAAGATCATCCATTTCCAACCCCCTGCCATGGGCAGGAACACCTTTCACTAGACCAGGTTGCTCAGGGCCCCTTCCAACCTGACTGGACACTTCCAGGGATGGGGCATCCACAGCTTCTCTTGGTGACCTGCCATGATGTCTCACCATTGTCACAGGGAAGAATTTCCTGTTAATATCCAACCTGAACTTGTCCTTGAGTCTAAAGCCATTGTGTGCACACGAGGTTTCTTAGGAAGTTTGCTACTGAGAATTAAGAAAATCCTTTGTACCACAGAATTATTAGTTTCTGGTGATATGGTTCTTGACAACCCATTGCTCCCAATTTATTGGATTGATCTGAAGTTGTCAAAAATCCTTTAAATTTTAGAGTAATATATAATGAAACTCTCTAACTCCTGTAGATCTTATAGAATAATTTTCTGAATAAAATACAAAATATTCAAAGGTTAATAAGGCAGTATTTACAGACCTGCCTCAGTGGAAGAAGGAAGAGCGTTGAGAAACTTTCATCTTGAATCAGAGGAAGGCTCTGTCAAGCCCACTATTCTGTCTCCAGCTGGAGGAAGAGATGTAGTATAGCAGCCTGGTCATGTATAAAGTGATCCTTTCTCAAGCATATCACAGCACGTTTCAGCAGACAGCAATTAGATACTCTGTGACCCAGCTGTAGCCTGACAGTTGTGTTTAATGTTCTGTGACAGACCTTTTGTTCTCTGTGAGTTCATCTAATCTCTTTTAGAACCCATTTATCCTTCACAACATCCTTTAGTAATGGGGCCTACAATTTAATTAACGGGAATAATGTATTTCTGTTTATATATTCCAGACCTGCTATCTTCTAATGTTTTATGCCCCTCCTTGAATGTGAGAAGTATCAGTTGTGCTTTGGTCCTCATGCTTCACAGACTTTGCCTCAGAGCAGTGGTGAAAGGTTTCTACTCATGAAAGACATATTTTATTACATGCTGCACGTCTGCTTTTTCACAGACATCCGAGAACCCTTTCTGGACACAGATGTTTAAATGTGTATATACAAGATTTGTCTACAAAACCTGTAAGGATTGTAGAGTAGGGATTTTTTTCCCCTTCTGTTTTCATGGTCAGCTTGATGTAATCATAAGAAAAAACTCTGCCAAACAGGCTAATTCTTAAAACAGAAACATCAGAGTAAACAATTGTTAACAATGTATGTATAACACAGTTGACATGACGTTTGCAGTCTGTATGACCTCATTAAATGTGTTTAATGCAGTTTCTTACATCATACACGTACGTGTTCTAAGTCCACCTGGAACACTTCAAAAACTTTCTTCAGAAACAGTATTGAGATGTGAGTGATATTTTATGGTTTTTATTCTTATAAAAATTGTATTTTTATTCTTATGTTTTTTTCTCAACATTTCTATTCATCACTGCTCTTTCTGGAGTGTTTTACTATTACTAGAACTGTAGTCTTCCACTAGTAGTTCTGATTGCTTTGTGTTCTTGGTCTTTCATTTTGTCCTTTTTACCCCACATCAAAATGATTAACAACTTACCATTAATAAAAAACTTGTTCAGAAATAAAAAATAATTTCTTCCTGCTAGTGGATGAAAGTAGATATTTCTCCTGCTATTTCCTGTATTCCTTCACCTGAGACATCTAGAACAGTATTTTGTGAAATTAGTCAAAAATTGTTGATTACAAGTGGTAGCATGTGAAAACGGAATTTGATAATTTGAGCTTTGTGTTGCCCATAAGAACTCACTTTAGCATGGTGCTTTTGTAATGGCATATGCAATAGGATATTCTAGATGGGTGAAAGGGTATAGTTGTTAACTCTAGCTTTTCTCCAAGCAGGGCAGCTACCGTGAATTTTCCTATTACAACAATGCCAAGCCCATCTTAAGCTAGCTCTAATAGCAGCTTGCTGTTTAATTTTTCCATGTTAATTTGGGTCACAGCACTCCTTCCAGCTTCCTCTCAAGCTTGTGCCTGCCTCTGTTCCTGTGCTTCTTTTTCACCATGGTTTTTTCAGTTCTTTCAGTTCCTGAGTGCAGCTGCTGCTCTTAGCAGCTCCTGCTCACAGCAGTCCTGTCAAGTTAGGTCTCTGTACTTCCACTATATTTTTTTTGACTGTTATTTTTTCCAAACAGATTTGGTACTTATAGTTGATGTGACTCTAAGCCTGGTAGTTGGATCTTGCTATCTGAATTTGGTACTGAGTGGATTCAGATGCTTCACAGTGAACTTTGCTCTTCTGTAAACCATAGGAAGCCTTCAATCTTAGTAGTCTTTGCTTTCCTTTTTCATTCAAGTAAAGAGTTGTTATGAAAAGATGCATGCAAACATGGAGAGTAAAAGGATACTGATGTTTATGTTGGCTACCTCTTTCAGTAGCCAAGATAGTAGACCTCTGACTTGAAGCAGTGCAACATCTTGCTTGCACAGTTCAAATTTAACTCTTCAATAAAAATGTTAGAAAGATCTCCTATCTATGCAAGTTGTCATACTGCAAGTGTTGTAGTCCTAGAGTAAGGAAACAGGAAGATACTAATTTACATTCTGTGAATTAGAAAAGGCAGGATACTTGTTGGCGTATTTGAACTCTGTTAAAGAGCTGTGTTGAAGTTTTGCATTGTTTAAGGATCACTGTTATATAAGTTGTTTTCTGTGTTGTCTGTTGGCATCAGCTGATATTTCCTGAGTATTGTACATTATTCTCGGCACATCACCATTTGTGTCTTAAGAACTACTTGTTTTATGAAAAATTATATTTTAATAAAAGTTATTTACCTTTTTAGAGATGAGGAATCCAATCAGTGTCTTATTTGATGCTGGTGTAAGAACTGGCATCCTTTACTTTTTGATGAGTTTGCAGTATGTGTTAGAGGAGACCAAAATGCTGTCATTAGATGTCCTTAACCCCCGTGCTTTTCTTTTTGTAAAGCAGTGAATTGAGGAAAGCAAAATGAAAGATAATTTAACTAAGACTTTTCTACCCTGGCTGTTACGTGTTCTACTCTATGATTCTGTGTTCCCCAGAAGGATTAAATGAGCTCTCTGACGCTTATTACACATCACAGAGCTTTGCTGTTTAGTAGCAGTCTCTGAAAAATTACTTTCCTCCACTGATGTGTGCACTGCTGGTTTGCGAAACAGTTTATGAGGCTAAGTGGAATTACATACTACAGTACCCTGACTATCAGTGTGTTAAAAGATGTGCTGGCTCTATAACTGTTAGATTATGAGTGTTTTAAAGGTCCTCGCCCTGACGGAACAGACCCCCTTGGTGTTTTGCAGTTACCCAAAATCACCCATAGAATAAGGTAGAATAAAATACTTGTAGAATCCTCATTCAGTTGCTATTTTTGTAGAGAATACAGAAACAAAAAGAAACTCACCTACTTGAGTCCAGAGGATTCTTTCACCCTTTTTTGTTCGCCTGTAGCCAAGCTAGCTGATAGTTGCCTTACAGCTACACAGCTGAAGATCTATCACTTACTGTCTCTCAAGTTGCCCAATGCTGGTCTCAGAATTCGACATAAATTTAGCAACTCATCCCATCCATTAGCACTCCAGACACTTTTTGAGGTTCGTTCAGATTTGCATGCCTCAAAAGGATTTTGTAAGTATAGCTCAGTGAAAAACATAGCCATGACATTCTTTTCTTAAAACCAGTGACGTTCCTGCTGCTCTGGATGTTCCATCTGTTTGGCACGGCTGCAAACTGAAAAGTCACCAGCCTGTTGTAATGCAACATGTCCTTTCCTGTCTTGTGGAGCAAAGGTTAAAGCCCAGGTAAATGTGTTTTCAGAGTGTGTCAGGTTACATATTTAGTTCAACATCAGGTTTAATCACACAGGGTTGTGCAGCTGGCTGTTCTTACCATTTGTGATTAACCTTTGTGTTTGCCCATTGCTTTGGGTTGATGAAAGGGTGACTGCCCAGTTCTTTTTGAAGAATTACATTTCAACAGAATCAAGACAAATGTAAGCTATTTCAGCAGTGCTTACATCAGTGCTTAATTGAGATGGTTTATTCGTGGTGCTAGAGTAAACAGCACCATCTGTACAGACATCCCTGCAGCTCCCTTTGTGTTGGTGGGTGAAGATGACAACCCACTGGTGCATATGGAAAGGGCAGAAATACTGGATACTTTTTTTTTTTTCCTTTTTTGCTTCAGTCTCTACAGGCAAAGCCTGCTTCTGTTTTCAGTGTGTACCAGCATCCACTCTGAGGGAGTTGCCAGCTATGGGGGAGAAATGGGTTGGAAACTTGAGAGTGAAGAGCTCTGAAGTCACCTTATAACCATGGGGCTGCACAGGACTTCTGCACACATACTGTCTAGTGTGACAGCATTGCCTACCACTGCCTGTCACAGCATTGGCATGGAGGAGGCCCCTGACAACTGGGTTGAGGCTGTTGTGCCCATTTTTAAAAGAGGTGAAGTGGAGGATGCGAGGAACTGTTGGTTCATCAAACTTCCCTCATGCTCCAAAACAATCATAGAGCACATGCTGCATATGCTTTTGGAATCCATCTCTAGAGCACAATGGGAAAGATTATTATGAACAACCATCAGAGAATCATGAGGGCAGTTCATGCTTGCTCAAGGTGTTTGCCTTCTAGGATAAAATGGCTGGTTAGGTGCACAAAGGAAGAGCCATGAATTTAATGATCAAATTTAGTGCAATTACAGCAGTCTGTGATTACATTATCATAGTCTATTATGAAACACTGTAAATTGGTACTCTGGAAGGCAACAGGCATGCTTTCAGTTAATATTTTGTAAATTATGGTGCTTGTTCATGGCAGTCTCTGTACCATGTACTTTTTACACTGTGAGCTGACTTAAGCATCATATTGTTTCTGTGGCACAGAGATGTGAATTGCTTTTGCAGTTATCTGTTATAATCAGCATTACAGAAATTAATTTAGTCACATTCTAATTATTCCTAATGTATGATTATTTTGTTTAATATCCCATAGCAAAGAAGCTCAATAAATTAGATGCAGAATGTTGAATAATGCTAATATAGCATTCAAGAGATTTGCAATGAGGCGTAGTAAATTTAGACTGCCAAACAACTTAAAAGTATTTCAAGTGAATGGCTGATAAAAAATTATTCTAAAATTGGTGTGTGCCACAACACACTTGGCTGTTTTATAAGTTCCTGCGTTTTATCCACAGAGGTTTCAATTTTGTGTATAACCACCATATTATGTCTCCCACTGCAGCTATAGATCTTTCTTCTTTTTACAATAGCTTGTTCAGCCTGACTCTTTCATAACCATTTGGTAATGCAATTTGTGATTGAGCAAAGACTCTTCCTGAGGTACAAGGTGCTTTTCTGGAAATGGTGAAAGTCCAAGAAACACTGGTAAAGGAGACTGCGAAACCACTTAGCCAACTGAGAAAGATGCAAGTGCAGTTTTCTTAGTGTGAAAGTGGTGCCTAGAAATGTATTTCTGGATCAAGACTCTGCTTCTTGGGCTTGGAGACAGCAAATTGTGCAAGAAACAAACTGTAATATATCTTCAGGAGCTGTGTGCTTTCCGCAATTAAATCTCCTTTCTCAGTCAGGAAAATGCATGAAGTGATTTAAAGAATGTGTGCAATCAGAAGTAGGAAAGGTTATCTGTCCTCAGGAAGAGAATGGGCCCCAGTACAGTGCTACTTGACCCAGGAGAGAATGTCCTCTCTAGAGATGCTGTCCCTGTTGCAGCAGCTCTCTCAATAATTAATGAAAAATTACCTGAGTATCACAGGAGTTACTACAACAACAGTAAAAAAGCTTGGAGGAGAAAAACTGAGAGCATCATTGTACACAAGAGTACTTGTAGATAATGAAATAATATCAGTGTTCCTGCAGGGACACAAGAGTCTGATTGCTGAAAGCCCATAAAGAGTAAAGACAAACATTCACATTTCTCCTCTTCCCTGCTTAGCTGTGGGAGCATCGTGACTGTGCTGTAGAAACACTCTGCCCTTACAGTGAATTGACTGCAAGATCTTTCCTTTATGCCTTAGATTATTCCTAAGACCCTCTGCTTAGATAGGACCACAGGGTCCAGAAGTGGCCCCAGCTGGCTCATGTTAAGCATGGAGGATATTACATGCAAGTTGCAATCCTGGCCTTCTTTGCAGGACCAAACAGAATGATTTCTTCATAAACAGAAGGCCCAAATCTGAATTTCATCTTTCTGAGAACTGACTTGGGTTTCTATATAAATTGGGATTCAAGTCTGTCTATTGTGATTGCCAGTGTTGAGATCTTGAAGGGCAACAGAAAGAAATTATGTAGTGGAAAAATACAAAGATATTGCCAAAGTACTAACTTGATAAATCTAGGTGGAAAATGTACTGATTTTTTTCCTCAACAGAATCCAATTAGTGAGATATACTGAATGTGTCTAGGGGTTGTCAAGACCTGAGCAGATTTGTCTTTCTAAACAGAAGATTAAGGTACAAATTATTTTTTTCATGAAAATATCCATTTCTGTGAGCTTGTGCAATCTTTTAACCTAATTTATAACTATTTAATAATCTACTTTATAAAGAAAGAAAGTACTGAAATTATCAAAATGGAAGGAAAAAAATCATTGAAATATTAGTAGTGAAATAATGATGTAAATTCTAATCCTAAGGGATAATGATACTGAAAACTTTATGTGTTAATGAAGACTTACCATATTAGATGCTCTGCTTCATGCATATGAGAATGTTTTATCTGAGCCAAGTACCTGGTGTTTAAAGAATAACTCTTGATTATATCATACATTTGTAAATAGACTATTTTGACATAACTGAGGAGGTGCTGTTCTTTATTGAATGCCTTTTCCTTTCATGCTCTAAGGAAAAGCTTTAAAAATATGGTAAATTTTTTTTCAAGCAGAGACATAGCACATCTTAGATTGTCATTCATCATTTCCTTGGAGAAGGAAATTCTGGAGCCACATATCATTACAGACATTCCCATGAATCTTGACATAACCTGCCCTTATGACCCCAACTCCGCTTTATGACCCCAACTCCACTTAGGTGTCCAGACTAAGAGAGAGAGAGAGACAGAGCTCTGGGATTAGCAGGGGTTGGTCCAGTTGTTGCTCAACTTTGACATGGACCATGAGCTCCTTGATAGGCCTGGACAGCCTAAACAGAGACATAATGTACTGACTGAGGCATCAGATAAAGATGTTCCAGTCATAAAATTAATCTAAACCCATTTTATTTGATCTGTCAAGAGCTGTGGGCTAGTGCCCAGGAGTGGAGTGTCAAACTGTATTAAAAGCTGGTGCTGGAGAAGGATCCAAACCCAAACCATGATGGTAGAGTATTCTTACCATCTCAGCGTGTTTCATCAGTAAAAGAGTGGTTACAGCAGCCTGTCTGAAGTTCAGCTTTATACACTGCTCTGGATTTGTTTGTTATTCTCATTTAAATATATTTAAATACATTTAAGTACTGGTTACAGTTCTAAAAGAGTTGCTTGGTCTAGGTAACTATTCAGCTGCTTTAGCTGTCTGCTTTTAATAACTACCAGTCCTAAGTGAACTGTCAATTGAAATGACAGATTCCTGTTGATTAGAGATATCTACAGTGAATCTCTAGTCAGTGACAAGAAACAGGCTTCCATGCTACAAGACAGCCTGCTGTAATAACAGGAAAAATATTTTTTATAATAAGCCATAAATTAATTTTCTACTGTCTTTCCACAATAAAATAGTATGTTGTTTTGAAAAGAGATCAGGATAAAAGCTTTAAATGAGAATTTTGTGAAACTTACAAAGACAAGATTGCTAAATAAGTTCTTGAATTTTACTTGGTCATAATTGAGAACTACATTCAGAAAAGCCAACTGTTTTTATGTGCATTGGAGAACATTAAATAAAATAATTCACTGTCTTTAAATATAAAAGGACAACTGGCAGTTTCAAATGATGTTCTAACCTCTGTTGTTCTATTGCAATTAGTCTACATTGCACACAGACTTCACCTCCCACAAATACTAACCTCACTAGATATTGGAAACACATATTTGGAAAAGCAACAGACAAATGAAAACCATTTAAAATTGTTTTAAATCAAAGAAAATAAAAAGTTTCATGATTAGAAGAATTATGTCATTTTCCACCTTTTCTAATTAGTCAAAAGACACTCATAAGATTTCCTCTTAACTATGACTTTTATCCCCCCAAAACCACAAAAGCAGTTTACTAGCATTAATTAAGTTTCCAACTATGTCACTCTTCTCTCAGTTTATGTAAAATTGCTCTTGCAGTATTCACCCCACTACTTCTATATATCATCTACAGAAATTTGAAGAGCTGAATCAAATACTGTGGACACATCTGGTCAATTCAGCATTTTCTTGTCTGTGTTCCATAGTTCTAAACAAGACTCTTTCTTTGCATTATTTAGTTATGCTTTTCTCCTTTGACTAAAAGGGAGGGTATCTTACTAAAATGACAGGGTTATTTATCTAAGATAAAGGGAAAATCTTATTTGTTCCATTAATCTTTTTAATTTCCACTCTAGGATTCGAACTGTAACAATTATCCTTTGTTACAGACTGCTTCTATTCCTATTAGAGACTGACTTGGAAGGCAGGGGCTTCTTTTTCCATTGTTATTTTGTTAGCAACCACTTTCTGAGGAGCTAATTCTCAGTCTAAGCAGCACCCACTCATTTTATGATGTTGATAATAATTTCCACTCCCTCAATGGGAGGCTCAAAGACTTAAAGTGCTTGACTTGGATAAATTTAACTTGACAGCAAACCCTGAATAGGTAAGTGTTGTCAGCACTCTGTCACTTGTAAGAAAATGGACCATCTAGCATAGTGCTATGTAAAAGTATCTGTATATTGTCATTTAGGAGTGTTACCCAGAGATTCAGTTCCCAGATGTGATTTCCAGGCCTAAAAAGCTGGGTGCTAGCTCACTATCTCTTGCTTTTCTCGTCACACAGTCTTGATACACCTGTTGTTGCTGAATGTGCTCTAACAAGTCAGCACAATGACCAGAAATAGTACAGAGGAATTCCAGCTCTTAGCTCCAACTCTTGTCCTACCACTCAGTCGTGGTTTGAGAAAACTGGAACTGTAAGAAAAAAGAGAAGCAAAAGTCAAGATTTCTGCATTCATGGTGAGCTGGACTAGAGATAAAGCTATCTTTTAGTTTCCATGGTGTGACCAACTGTATTTTTGTGAAGATTGCTGCTCAAGCATTTTACCCAGGAATTGCTACTGGCTCAACCTAACTTCTCCATCCCCAGCCAAAGCCCTCTGTGCTCATCTGTATTTAGCTCCAAACAGCATTTCTAGATTTTTGGGGAAAATAGAGTGAGGTATTACCGTTACACAGAGTAAGTTATCCATACAATCAAATGCTTAAACATTACTCTAACTCAACCGAAAACAATTTCTTCCTAGCAAAATAAAAAATTATTAAATGGTCAAGTCTGGCTCCTAATAAGACTGGATCATGTAATAGCGTTCATATTCATAAATGAAGAGATAGGAATCAATGAGAAATTGCTCTGTGAACTCAAAATACTTCACTCCTGTGAGTCATCATGTTGTCATGTGAGTACTAATAAATCTAATTATAATCTTATTGAAAACTTTACTCTATCTTGCTCCTTTCTCCCTACTAAGATGAGTACCTGGATAGTCAAAGTGACAGTAAAGAATATGTTGTTGACCCTTGCCATCTCATTCTTTCTACACTTGAACACTTCCAGAGATGGTGACTCCACTGACTCCCTGGGCAACTTATTTCAATGCCTGACCACTGCCAGCAAAAAATTTTTTCTGATACAGAGTCTGAATTTCCCCATGCACAACTTATTGCTGTTTCCTCCTATCATTTCCTCCAAAAAATTCTCCTGCTATGTGTGTGCTGCTGAAGGCTGGTAGGTTTGACTCACAGTAAGGCATTTGCACCATTAATTAGTTAATTACTAAATTGTTTATGTATATATCTTGTAGCCCAAAACTTTGAATCTCTGTATGGTGACTTGCTATGGCATAAGAGTTGCAAAGGATTCTGACATGGGGTTTGGATGCTATCCAGTGTATGTATGATTGAAGTTAAATGCAGGTAAACCCAGAAACTCAGGTGTAATGTTAGGCCTCTCTAATACTGCCTTGCACTACTGGATCCACAGATAATGAATGTCCTGGAAACCAAGTACACCAAAAATCCAGGCAGATTACAATGGTCAACTTTTTGTTGTTCTGCCCTGTACTTCTGCAACCCTTCACTATATGAACATCAGGAGGAAGATTTATGGGCTTCAAAACATATAATCAGGACCCCACAGCACAGGGAGGGAAGTTGCTTTCCCTCTGTAAAACTCTAAAAATACCTGAAAGGAAGCTGTGGGAGTTGGTCTCCTCCAGAAGTCCCCACATAGCAGGAGATTTTCTTGGAGGAAGTTTTTCTGTGTTGTGATGAACTGAAAGGTTATTTAGAAGAATAACCTATAGGAAAAATCTCTTCAGTAAGATCATATTTTTGTCTGACCTGCTGTATTAAGTTTTGCTTTATGCTGAGGCAAAAATGTGAAGCTTCTTTGTAACAATAAATGCATATCTGTTAAATCTGACTGAAGTGGCCAAAAAAAGGCAAGGAAAAGTGAAACACAGCAAGAACATCTACTTTCTCTGAAACACTTTCTCAGGCTTTACCAAGTTGACATTAATGGACTATCAGACACAAAGATGGTTTCTAGGTGTTGTGGGATATCAAACAATGGATTTGTCATTCATGAATCTGCCTGGTGTCTTTTGAATCCTTCTACATTTTTGGCATCTGCAGTATCACACAGCAAGTAGTTTCAGAGCTTACAACTGCCTCCTCTTGCTTATCTGAAGCAGGCTTCTTTTTATTTTCCTTAGTTCTGTCACTGAAAAATAGCAGCACACAATTAATCCTTATCTAGCCTGGGTTCCCTCCTCCCTTGCCCCCTCCTTTTGATTCTCTAGATCTTCAGTATGGGTAAAATTGAAACAGAAGCAGTTGAAAAGATGACATCGTATAGGGAAGGAAAAATTTCTACCTATTCAAAGTAGATATGGGTATGTATAAACACTGAACAGTGTAGGTACTCTTCTTCATGAAATTTAAAATATTTACAATTACTTTATGTTTTGAATGCTTTCATGAAGAACCATGAAGACTGTTTATTTCTGGAGTTGTAGGCGGCTTGGGATAACTGCAAACATTAAAGATTAAGTTGCTGTTTGCATCATCCTCTTACTTAGCAAGCTAACTATTAATCTGGGCAGAAAACACAGGCAGACCTCCTGGAATCCTATCCTAGTTTTTAACAATATCAAAAAAACCCAAGCAAAACAAAACCCACAAACAAACATTAAAAATTCCCAAAGTAGCAAAGGGAAGGTAACTAACTTAAATTGTTGTTTTCAGGTACTTCATGAAGTAGCAATAACCATTTCTGTATAAAAAAACAAAAGCTTATTCAGAGTGTATCAGCCTTTTCTCAATAATACACCCTTGCTTGTCACACTCCAAAATTAAATTACATTTCATTGCAAGGAAACTATTTCAAAATAACATTGTTTTCCTCTGGAAATTTTATGTTAAAAAGAGCTTTGGATGAGATCTGGGAAGAGGAGAACAGGTCTTCAGGTTGTTCTGACCCTCTGAAATGCAGAGACTTTGCTTTTGCAGGTTCTTTTCAATATATGAAGCCATTAGCAGTAAATGAACAGTCTCATTTGTGATGTCATGCATGGCCAAAGCACTCTTTCTCTGCCTCATTGTATATGGTAAGC
This sequence comes from Sitta carolinensis, assembly GCA_032173965.1. NCBI lineage: Eukaryota > Metazoa > Chordata > Aves > Passeriformes > Sittidae > Sitta > Sitta carolinensis. The sequence goes on along the minus strand of CM063313.1, from coordinate 73,702,796 downwards.
CGGCAGGTGGTGAAGTGTGTTTGGCCTTGGATTGTCATTGTGGAGCATCTCTGTTGCAAAAGCATGACCTGGTGTTTAATACTTAAAGAGGCAGAAAAATTGCTGAGAATAAGTTTATTGTGTTCTCTGTTTTGCACACCCATTTAAATGTTTGTATAATTTAATGGGATCTCTTACATTGTTTGCAGACTCGGTAACTTCTCTGAGGCTCTGTACAAATTTTAGAAAGCATATTCAATGTTAATGTTCAAATACTGTAAAGCAAATGCAAGGCACTGATAAATTATATGTGACATTTATTATGCTACATTCTATGCTCACCCAGACCTAATGGAAATTACAGAGTATTGTTAGCCTGTATTTGTTCCCATTAAGAGTACTTGTTCTCAGTGGCTCTTTGGGCTGCTCATCTTATCTATCTGTTTAGTGGCTTGAGCTGCCTGAACTCTTTTTAATTCTCATGATCAGTTCCACTGCTGTAGGAACAAATACACGAGGAAGATTACAATGAGAGGAAAGATATGTGCTAATGTCTTTACAAATAATTGGATGGGTGTTTATGTCTTTGAAATGGGTCTTAATGTCTCTACTGACTGGGCAGCAGGTGTGTTGCAGAACCCAGTCAGCTTGGCTCCTGAGATAGTCAAGAATCTGCACAAGTCTGAACTTGGGAACTTTGGGGTAAAGCAGGAGGTTCAAGGGGGATATGGGATAGGCGGTTAGGAAGGTTGAACCTTCCTAGTGCCTCAGCCAGTGGAGGGAGGAAGAGGACAACATGCGTCCGGGAGTTTTGGAATAAAGGAGGCTGCGCCCTCTGAAATCCTGAGAGAAAACCCTGCAGGCATGTGCCCTGGTGGACTCCGTCCCTTTATTCAAATAAGGGTGAAGAAGGACTCCTCTGTCTCCTTTTTGGACATAAATCTCTGACGTCTGTGGATTTTCCTGACAACAAGACGGAAAAAAGTTGAAAAAAAGTAAAAGCTTGCAGTCAAGACTGGGGTTATGGAAAAGCAGAGTTTTCTTTGTTCCATACAAAACTAGAACAGAAAGATGTCAGTTCTTTTCTCAGATCTGTCACCATCTCTCAATGCCTTAAATAAAACAGTAATGTATTCCTGAGTTCCTTCATCAATGAATCAGTGCTCAGTGTGCTGCTGTTACCAGGAATTCAAGGATTTTTATTTTTTTTTTTTATGAGCAAAACAAAGTGGCAGACTAGAAGTAAATATTCTTCTATGTATGCAAGTAATACTTAGTCACAATAAAGGTTGTGGCCTGCTCTGTGCCAGTGTCATACTGCGCTTATACTTATACCGTTGTTGTTAGAACAGTTACATTTAGCCCTGGCAAAACTTTTCCAGCAGTTGGGCTTCCACAGCTGTCAGAGGGATTGAGTAGTTTGGATGCCTTCTGAAATAAACGGGCCAGGAGACCTGCTCCTTTTTAACGCCTTTATTCAGGTCAGCTCTTAGGTGGAGGGCTCGAGGGGTCGCGCACCCCGCCGCTGCTTCCGCTGGGCGACGCTGAGGATGAGGTGCACAGCTTTGTCTCTCGGCAGAGCTGGGGCCGAGGATGAGCAGGAGGTGCACAGCTTTGTCTCTCGGCAGAGCTGGGGCCGAGGATGAGCAGGAGGTGCACAGCTTTGTGTCTCGGCAGAGCTGGGGCTTCCGTCCTCATGAGAGTCCTCAGGAAGAGCCTGTGGCTTCGTGGTCTGGGTCTGTCATTTACACTGAGTGCTGTCAAGTCATAGTGACAGGACGGAACCAGGCTCTAGCTGATGGGACATGATCTGCAGTTCTGCTGGGCTAGGGTTACAGTTTTTTCTCTTTTTTTATATGCTGGTTTGTTGTTTGACGGTCCGATTTCCACCAAAGGCCACTCATTTGCATGTGATTCATATGGAAATTGTTCGGAGAGCAGCGGAAGTGGTACCTTATGAAAAGGCACGTGGATACAAGGTAATTAGGAACATGAATACAGGGTAACAAATACAGGATTGGCAGAACAGGTCTTAACTTATCAAGGGATATTAACACTTAACAATGACAACAAAAGGTAAGTTTAGAATTTTAACATTTAACATTCAATAGCAAACTAACGGTTTTACTCAAGAGCTTATCAACACCTGATATTCAACAATAAACTAATACTTTAATCAAGATCTCTAGTCTTTGGGATCTTATTCTTGACACCTTCCAAGGCTCATTCTTTTCCCAGTAACCTAGATTGTTTCAGATCAGGTGTGTCAGAGAGAAAAATATTCCTCAGCAATGTCTGTACAGGAACTAGTGGAAACACCACTGGACCTGACTCAAACCAGACAAGAATATGGTTTGTTGCAAATTTATATTGGCAGCTCTTGATCATAAGTGTCAAGTTTAGTAATATTAATTTTCCTGAACAATTTTTGTGTTTGGCCTTCTAAAATATGGACAGGGAAATAATATTCTGATGGCAGGTGGTTAAAAGACTGCCATCTATCACATGCATGTGGGAAGAACATAAAAATGTTGAAATTGTACAAAGGTGTAACAATGGAGTGCTGGTGGTCAGCCCCTTCCATTGAATGGGGCATTTTTCATCCTTGTGGTGAGTGAGGTGTGTGAGGAGTGTGGTTATGGACTCGGAAGGGACTCAAAAAAGGAAGTAATTTTGATGCTTGGTGATGACTTGAAAAACAAGTTCTTGAATATCTGCTCACAGCATTCTGTCCCTGTCCTTACCTTTAGTACCTCCAGCCCAGAAGAGCCTCAGGGGAAAAATTCGTGTGTTTTAGAGAAGTCTGTTTAGGTGCAATTTCTTAGTCTTGAAAATGTCCAGACATTTTTCCTCTGTGGTAAGCATCATCATGTTTTAATAATGATATTCTTATTATACTTTTTAGCTACATGAAGGAATTGGATTTCCTCATAAAAGCTAATGACTTCACCATTGCTGAGATACTGTCTAAGAAAGAAAAGGGAAATCTGATGTAGGCTTTAGTGGACCTGGACAACAGGCTTCATCTGTGATACTGAATGCATTCATTACAATAGGAGATAGAAGAGGGAGGAGAGGTGGGCACACTTCAGCAAGCGAAAGCTCTTCAGATTCATAAAACAAGTGTCGAATTTTTTTTCCTGCATTTTTTTTAATTTTTTTTCCACAAATTCTCTATATGCTGTTAAAAATCCATCCAGAATATTTTTTAACTGAAGGAGAGCATCACCTTTAAGATTTTACTTTGTATCTTCAAATGAAGAGATTTCACCAGCTGCAAGGCAGCAAAGATATGCATATGCAGCCGTGTTAACTCACACTGTCCTCTGTCTTTATCTTTTTTTTTGAGCTAGGAGACATTTTCAGCAACTCTGCTATCTCATAGTCTTAAATAATTTTTTTTTTTGTAATTTCACATGGTAAATTATTTGATGCCTGCTGGGAATAAAATTCCATGCTAGCTAACGCTGTTACAGAAGGAGCATGCGCTATATTGGTAATAGCAATGATGTGAGCACTAACTGTGAGTACAACAGTTTTTCAGGAAGTTAAGAAGGCTTGAGATACAAAAATGTAAATTCACTGAACATTTCCATATTTTAATGATAAAACATATGTGAAAATTTAATCAGGAAATTCTGAATGGGGGAATGGGGGGCAGGAAAACCACATGTTCATAGCATCTCACTGGTGATACTCTCCTTATGCTGCTGCCAGAAGGCAACAGATAGCTTTGACCTACCATTTAATGAGAAAATGAGATGCCACTAGAGGATAATTTTGTAACTCACATATATTCCTTAGTATCCTTCTACTTTCATCTGCTAGTTTGCATTCTGGTTATGACATGTTTTGGAGATATTGTAAGAACTTTGAGAGCAAGTGAGGAAGACTGTCATGGGGAACACACTCTCAGCCACTGGAAGTTGTCTGGAGCCACCGACACCCAAGAAGTTTAAATTCGGTCTGTCAAAGTGTCTATCTGGTATCCCAGATGAGGTCCTGGTTACTATTTCCCTCCTATTCCATGGATTAGCAGTCTCAGCACCTGTGTCCACAGACAGCCTCTCCATCCTCCACCAAAAGAGTTCTTCACTCCACCAGTGCTAGATGTTTTCTGTCACTTACAATGGTCTGTTTCTCGTGCCTTCTCAGCCAATTTCCAATTTGTACCTATTTATTCTGCAGAGCAGTTGCTTCCTAAATGAAAATGTAGTCGGCATGTTTCTGGATACACCACACTAAATTAGATGTAGTTGCACAAGGATACTTATTTTCAATTGGAAATATAGATGATTCAGCCTTAGAAGCAGCTTTTTATTTGCCACCTGGTTATTCTTTTCATGGGATCCATGAAAAGAAATCAAACCTCCCTGTACTTCCAAGTGTGTGAACTATTCTGACAGGTCATAGATGCATTTTAATACATTAGACTACTATGAAATATTTAATTCTTATCATGGGGAAACATCTCTCCAGCAATCATACCATACTCCAGTCCCTGTAGTCTATCTTTGAAATTTGTATGAGCTCTTTCTGCTGCAATTCTGTTTAAGGGTTGACAGTGCTTCCAGTTTAAAATCAGCATTTTAAAAGAATTCAGTATACAAACATGATTGTGGCAGAAAATTGTAGCACCTACAGATGCCTTAGACAGAGGGCCTTCTTTACTTGGCTCTGGGACAATTTATAAACATAAACATATATCTGATCGTTTGCCATTTCTTTCAACTTAAGAAAACATGATAGATACTGCTGGTTGGGGATGGATGATTTCTGTAGTCTATGAGAAAAGTTTGCAGTTTGTGTAGCTGTGATTTTAAACAATCTGCATTTTTTAGGAAGTTGGCAGGGAAGTTTAGATGGTCCAGTGGCATGGAACTAAGGCTGTTTCTTCAAAATTAAAATTTTTGCTAATGGGGACTGCAGCCTAAGCTTTTATTCACCAATCCACTTAGACTTTTACTTGGCTCAGCAAGATGTACACATGGGCTTAATTTCCACTAAAATCTTTGACATGAAGCCCATTTTATATGCCTTGCTAAATAAAGATCCTAGATCTAGAATAAGAGCCTCCTTTCCAGGATGAGAATGCAGTGTAAATGTGCTGGAGCTGAAAAGAGGAGAACCTGCCCTATTCTTGGTGTGGTACCTGCTGATTAGACAGCTGTAATCAGCCAGGAGGAACTGAAGCACCTGATTGCCTGCCTGATTTAAAGACACATTTCTGGGAAGAACAGTTCATGACAAAATTACCCGTGGCCACAAGGGAGGGGATCTGAGAGCCCAGAGTGCACTCCCAGGGTCCAGTATACTGGGTCATGTTCCAAATTCACCAGAAATCAATTCTTCTTGTTTGAGTAGATCAGCACAGCCTCCTGTACTGCCCTGGCCAAGCTGAGAGCAGATAAGCTTGTTTACAAGAGTGGGTCACATGTGCTTATGGTCACCTGAGTCTGTGCATGGCCTCTGTGTATACCACCCACACATGTCACTTAGGGATAAGTCCATAGCAACCAATCCCACTGAAGTGAGTGGGACCAGGCATTCAGACTCCTGCTTGCCTGCCTCTAGTTTGTCACAGGATCACATTGAATATAGGATGTTTTAAAAATTTAAAGCTGTTTAAAACTCTTTTCTGTGTTTCTACTTTGACTGTCATACCTTCATTCTGCTTTTCTATTCACATTTGTAGCCTTTGGCAGAGTCTATTTCTAGATGCATCATTTTTAGTAGAAAATTTATGCTGTTGGTGCAGGAGTGCTTCTCTGGTTCAGTGGGAGAAAAAGAGAACATTTTTTCTCTGAAAATCTGTCAGTGGTATAACAGTGGTATAACCTGTATCCTTGAAAATACGTATGCCATGGTGGTGAGTTGTTTTCCAGAGGAAAAGCACTCCCTTAAGTGGTCTTAAATCAAGACCTGGCCTTGGGGTTTTTTTTGGAGGTTTTGTTTTGTTTTCTGGGGTTTTGTTTTATTTTGGTTTGGGGTTTTATGTTTTAATTGAGAACAAAGTTTGGTCTGAAATTATTTGGGTTTATCAAGATATAATAACTATATTAGAATTCTGCAGAAGTGTGTTATTGTAGGTCTGTAAACCAGCATGTTGCTCTACAGAAATGCTGTGTTTCTTGACCTAGTCACTGAGGATTCATCAACACAAATGGAAACAGCAGGAAGATTAGATTCTTTAAAAGAAGCTGATATTAAATGCAACATGCATTTGAAAACTTTATCTGAAAATTGCTTATTGATATGGCCCAGCTATATATAGAATAAAGACAATCTTACATGTGTCAGTGATCTGTTTTTCATCAGACCTGTCTTCATTGTTTGTTTTAAACAGTTCGCATACAGGGCATCTCATAAAAGTTCTGAGCTTGGTAGCTTAGACAGAAGTTTGTAGGTTTGAGAAAAAGCATCTTCTATAGAATTGAGTGAATTGCTGTAAAGTGAAGGTACCCTGAATTTCAGTATTCTATTTGCTTGGTTTTCTCCTCTAACTACAGGATTACTCATGTGGCCTTCAAGTAACTTAATTTTATTATTTTTCTAGAACCCCTATTCCATGTCATACAGTTAGTCAAAATGCATGCAGGGTACTGAAGGAATAATTTTGGATGAAAAAACTGCACACAATACACAAGGATACAGGCAGAAGTTACTTGGAATAGTTATACTATCAGTTACTCTGCCTGAAAATGGTAAATATGGCTTGGCCAAACCTTGAACTTCTGTCTTGCCTTAATTTTCAAACTTTTTAACCAGGAAAATGTTTTCCCTCTGGCAGAGCATCAGGGTCACAGGTGAGACTCCTGAAGATTAGTACAAGGAGAAATATACAACTTAAATGTTGGTTTCTGAGAGAAGTGGCTCTCATTGGTGTCAGAGGAACTCAAGTCCTTCCCAAATAACTTCAAAGCTTGGCTCAAAAATATTCTACAATTTTAGAGGCAGAGTAACAGAGCAGAGATATAGATGGCCCATGTAGTTTCCAAAGTACTTTGTCAGTCTCCTATTTAATAGCTGTAAGTCTATTGAGAAAAATAATATTTGGGAATGTGGTATTTATGGTGGTGCTACAGCATCCACTTCAGTTAGCTTTTCTCATGACTATTCTATGATTCTTTGACAAGGTGCTAAATCTGCTAAATTGTGTTGCCCTTAAACTCTAGATATCACCACTCCTGAAAATCTCCACACCTTCAGAGCACTCACCTTCGTGCTTTTTATTATTTCCACTCATTGGAATGTTGCAGTGGCTGATGCAGGCTTTCCTGGTCTCCCTTGTCATGCATGACCTGCTGAATGGTTTTTCTGCTGATATCCGAGCAGGAAAGAATTACCCAGGAAGTAGCTGCGAGTGCTACCCAAAAGCATGGTGTGTTTTGCCATGTTAAGTTGCATGATTATGAAAAATGTGAAAAGCCATAGCAAAGATAAATGTACCAAACAGATAGTTCTTCATGTTCCTGACGTTTAATCTTCACATTGTTAACAACTAAGGAGTTTGGGATTTTGGTTTTGTTTGGGGTTTTTCTGTTTGTTTGGGAGGCCAATTTTTTTGCTTGTTGTTGTATTTTTGTGCTGCTGTTGCTTCTCTGCCATAGAACTGGGAACTGCCTTCTCCAAAGGAAGATAAAGGAAAGCTCAGTAGGAGCCAGTGTACTCAAAGCTAGACTCAGTAAATAATTTTGTATGAAAAAAACCCTAAATTGATTCTGGAAGGAATCAAATGTTCTCTATAGGTACTTTTGAAGTTAAATATTCTGCTTAAAACCTGGGGGTTTTATGTTTTAAAAGTTCTATTGAAAAAGTTAACCCAAACTGAGTCTGAGGAAGTATTTTTTTAACTTGAAATAAGTGACTTGCCCTTTACTGTAAGATCCAAAAATACTGATTGTAGTATTTAAGATGTAGTATTTAAGATTGCCTTAAATAAGTTAGTGCAGGATTTGGACAACCACCAGGGAGTCTCCTGCAGAGCCAAAGATGAAACACACAAACAAGTCTTCACTCTGGTGAGGAGCAAAGGGACTCTTTTCTCTCCTTTCATATTGAAGGGACTTCTTTCCAAATGAAGTCAGAGAAACATAACAAGCTCTGCTATTCCTAAGTTCATTTTGATAGCTCACATTTCCTTCCCCGTGTGAGCTAAGATGCTTATCTAGGTAACTGCTGACATTTTACCAGTATCTGCTAAAGATTAGCTGGTTAACAGACAGACAATAGCATTATCAGTGACGTTCATCTGGTATTGTAAAAACCCCATCATTTTAAAAATCAGGGTCAAACTATTGACCCTGAAGTGTGACTGGTGACAAACTTTCTACAAGGTGTCTGACCAGATATTTCTTTCACTTCCAGTTTCTAATAGGCTTAGAGATTATTTGCATTGCATAAGTATAAACCAATGTTTGTTTATTATCTGTTATTAAAATCATGCAAATAATCGTTCAACCTTTAACTGGACAAAAAAAAAAAAAAGGTGTTAAAAACCTCTATATAAGAGACAGAAGGTATGAGGAAAAACAGCAAAAATAGCTTGGAGAGTGCTTAATGCTTTAGTTAGTTTGTTTCCATATACTGATTAGTGATTTTACTATTGCCTTCCTACACAAGAGTTCTATGGAAGCAGCTGGTATTTTCTTCAACTGCAAAAACATTTCCGTACATCTTCAGCAATTATGTGCAGATCAACATTCAAATTATACATGTTTTTTAACCTATACCTACCTTGTCATTTACTCTTGTGAAGGCTAAACAATTATTTATATCCTCTTAGCGAACTTAGTTTTACTATGAAGAGTGGTCCAATGCAGGGTAGTATTTGTTTTTAATATATTTTGAATATAAGCAAAAAATGAACATATCTATTTGAACACTATTCTGATTTATGATCATAGCATTTGATTTACTGAAGAATTTTTCACTGAAATCAATGTTCAATATTTCATCGATTGCTTTTCAGTTCAGATTTAAAAAAAAACCCAAAAAACAGATATGTAATACTACCTAAGGAAATCAGGATATCCTTAAACATGTGTAGAATTTTATTGGCAGCAAGATGAATTTGTGAGTCTTTGCAAAGTGATTTATATGAGTCAGATGTTGCCAAGGCTTTTAGGTACACTTCATAAATCAGGAGTCTAAACAATTGTAAGAGTATTTACAGTACCAAACTACTGTGTGAGAAATAAACAATAGGAATTGTTTGCATAAGTAATGAAACTCTACTACATTTTGCTTTGCGTCAGATTTACTGAATTGAGTTCTCATGGCAGAGTTTTGGTGGAGAGGAAGGTGATGGAATCAATTCCAGCCTGTTCAAAGACAGACTTGCTGCTGGCTCAGTAAGAATTAACAGCTCTGGGTTACATTACTGAGAACAGAGGGAAAAAACGCTGCACAACAGGGACAGGAGCCCAAGGAGAGGAGTGAGGATATGCAAGATAAACAGCCCTACAGGCAGCAAGGTCAGTGGAGATGGAGGTCAGCTGCTCCAGGCACAGAATCAGATTCCCCTGCAGACCGTGGTGCAGCCCATGGAGATCCATAGTGGATCAGAACCCACCTGTAGCCCATGGAGACCTCGCACTGGAGCAGGTTCCTGTGCCCAAAAGAGACTGTGGCTCCATGGGAAGCCTGCACACACAGGTGCTGGAGAAAGATCCTGGCAGGATTTCATGACCTCCTGGGGGCCCTGCCCTGGTGCAGTGAGTTTCTGAAGGATTGCAGCCCAAGGAAGGGACTCAGACTGGAGCGGTTTGTGAAGAGCTGCAGTCCATGGAAAGGACTTACATTGGAGAGGTTCATAAAGGACTCTCTCACATGGGAAGGGACCCCATGTTGGAGCAGGGAAAGAATGTGGGAAGTCCTGCCCCTGAGGAGGGAGGAGTGTCAGAGACATGTCATGAATTGACCATAGCTCCACTTCTCATCCTCCTGCAGCTCTGGTGGAAAGGAAATAGAGAAAAATGGGGTAAAATTGGGAAGGGAGAAGCTGGAAGGAAGGTGCTTTAAGTTGAATCTATTTTGCCTGTGATGGCAACTGCTGAGTGACCTCTCCCTGCCCTTATCTTACCCCAAGAGCTTTTGCTTGTATTTTCCTTCCCCTGCCCAGCTGAGAAAGGTGGTGATAGAGCATCTTGGGTAGGCACCAGCCAGGGTCAAACCCACCACATTGGCTGAGGTCATAATGGAACATTCAGGTGAAGACTCTCAAATACCATCTCTACACATGGTATCCAGCTCACTTTACTGGGAATTATACCTGGGTGCCTTATATTCTACATTTAATTTTATTCAATTTTAGTTGGAAGACAGTAGTTGAAGGGATGAGTATAGTAACAAAATAATACATTTGTTCAGTCTGCAAATGTGATCATCATTGTTAATTTCCACCACAGTAATTAATGAGTGGCACAGATTTAAAAAAAATTGCCAAGCAGGAATTTAAACAAAGCGAACTGCAGCTGATTTTGTTAAAGTGCAAATAAAACTTGTATCTTGTGCTTGGAAATGCACAATTTTATTGGTGTAATATATTTGAATATATATGTATATCGTGTAAAGAAGAAATTGTAGTAGTGTGACTTGGAAATACTAACGTCTGTTTTGCCTTGGAGGGATTCAGATTTTTTTGTTTTACAAGATGTAGCATATCTTGTGTGAAAGTATCATAGGATCTTGAGTCATGAGTGAATGTATTAAGTATTTCCAAATACTTGAAAACTGTGCTTGCACTTCTATCAGTGGGTTTAATGATATGGAGTTGCTGAATAATTGGTAGGACCTTACATTTCAGCAGCAGCTTAGTGTAAGGTATCCCTGTGTACACCTTTCCATTACAGTAACTACTTTTGATTTGAAATAAATACAGAGTAAAAATCTATGTGGATGCTTATCAGAAAGCAGAAGAGCTGCTGAAAGACTTCCTTTCACCTAACAGTAAGTGTTCTTCTTGTCCTTCAAAGTTAAATTAGTTGCAATGATTTTTCAAGAATCAAAATAGAAAAATCCAGGAATTATATGAAGAAGGTCGAGCACAATGAGGAAAGTTTTCTCCTGGAGCTCCAGGGCTTTTATACAAGAACTATTGAAGAGTGAAGCAGTTAGGTAAGAGCTTTATGTCTGAGTGGAGGAAACCTCATGCAAGCCTGAATTAGGCAACACATTTAAGTGAGACAAAGTGGGTTTGAATTTGTGTGTTTTCCTACTCCTCTATATTTGTCCACAGATAAGCTTGTAAACAATACTTGCTGGGGCACAGAAGCCCTTCTGCTGTGTCTCTGGTCAGCCTGTGTCAGGGAAATATTGTTACTGATAGTAGGGCCATATGAATCCAAAGACTCAAGGGACCTGTAGAAGAAAATAAAAACCCAAACACAGACATTCAGTCTAGAAGAGAGTAAATGGAGTAATTATTCTTTGAAATACTCAAGTGCAGGCATTTTCACTCCTTTGGAATTTCTGTATAAACATTTCCCCATGACTGCTGTCTCATTTTTTGATCCTTCAACAAAAGCATCAGGTCTGTCTCTTGAAATGATTTCCCTCATGGAGATCAAAGGTGCAGTCTAGTACTGGACCTAAACACAAAACTAAATAATTAACCTTTAGTTTTTGATTTGGATGTGGTTGTAATATCTGGATTTTTTTCCCAGAGTTAGATCTTTTCTAGAACCCCTTTACAGCTAACACAGCAAGTCTGTTATCATCCATATCAGCCAGGGTACTCAAACAGATTAGATTGCAATGGAGCAAGACCATATCTCGATGCTTAATCAGAAAGATGTACAAAATAATATCAATAAACTGCAGCCATTTCCTGTCTCATAAAAGCTGCAATTTTCCTGAATTTGCAGAACTGGAAGCAATCCAATCAGAAACCACTGAAGTAAATTAGGATAGCTATTTTTTCTCTTCTGTACCATGCCCTGGGTACAAACTGTGTTTCCCACTGTTGTCGCTGGCACTCAAGTCACAAGAAAGCCAGTCACAACTACACTATAGTTAATAACCCTCTCAATTTATAGCCACTCAAATATGAGGCAAATGAGTGAAACAAAGAAAGTCTGTTCCATAATGGATTGCAGTAGTTAGAACCTAAATTGTTTTTCACAACACAGCAGGGTTTTATTTATTTTGTTTGGGGTAAGGGGAGGTCACAGAATCAACAACTGGAAAGGCAAGATTACTAGCTGGTCTAGCTAGCAACTTAGCTGCCTTTTGGAACAGTAGGGATAGATCTCGAATTCTCTTTGATTTTAACTGTGACTAATAATTTCTTGGCAATGGATCAGCTGCTGAACTTACTTTACTACTACATAAAGTGTTGAGGTGCCGGCAATGGAGAGTTTGCTTTACATCTGTAGTAAGAAGTTGTGCATTGCTTAATCTGTGTGTATTTATATAGGAAAACAAAGCAGACATTTTAGACTGCCTCTCTCTGCTGGGCAATGTAATACAGAGGGACCTGCTAAATTTCTAATTGTGGTTTGCTCACAAAAAAGCAAAAGGACATGCACAACCACTGACTAATTTTTAAAATGAAATGAGCTGCAGCTGTTCCCCTCCAAATGATTCCTTAATGTTTTCTGTGGTGCTGGACAAAACATATATTTTAGGAATTTCAAAAAAATGGTGTTTTAAATATGGGTTTTTTTAATTTCTTCAATTCATTGGAAATACACACAGGCTACTAATGCTTAAACCTCCCTCTAAGCTTCCTCCGAAATGATCGGCTTACCATTGAGTTGAGGCTGGACTCCAGCCTACCCTGGGAAAGTGAATTCTCTTCATAAAAATGACCATTTCTCAGAAACTGCTAACTTCACCTTCCTCTTACAGTCTTCATATAATTTCCTGTATACATATTTCTTTTTCCAAATACCAAAACATGGATGAAATTTTATTTTCTGTCTTGAGAGTGAAAGAAACAATATTGTAATTGTTAACTTTTACTTTAAGAGAGCTTGCCTGTGACTAGAACTCTTTATATTTGTTTTCCTAATATGCTTTTACAACTTTCTGTTGAAAATGTTGAAAATCTGGCATCACCTTAAACCTGGCATAAAGATTTTATTCTTACTTGTACATTTTAGAATTCACTTCATGGGTTGCTTTTTTTTTGGGGTGCAGGGAGTGGTTGTTCTTTTTCTCTGTGGTGGAGGGAGTTTACATATTTAAACTACATAACAGCATTTGAGGGGAAGGGAAAGTTCTGCCTTAGAAACAAGGAAGGACTATATCCTGGATAAATTTCTTGAGCTGCTAATAATGGCAGAGGAACTCTAGCTAGATTTTGAGCAGGGATTAGAAAGCCAGCAACAGCTAAGTGAGCTTAACTCATGAAGATCTATGTGTAACTTCTGTGGGTCCTACCAGGTGACTTCTGGTTTGTGAAGCTTGTCCTCAAAGGGGTGGTTTATTTGGGTTTAATGACTCATAGACTTGTGGACCAGCTTTATTTTTATTTTTTTTTATGAACCAATGCTGTTTGATCCTGCAAAATGAAAGGGAATGTTTCAAGTATCCTACATTCTAGAATCAAATGATTTATTGAATCACTTAAAGAGGGACAGGAAAGATAAGTGACTATGGTGCAAAGATAACTGTTCTGTATGCCTTCCCCCGAAGACTATAAAATGACCCTATTGATACCCACAGCCCACATGATGTGGTTCAGAGATAGATGAATCACACTGTTTTCTAACAGTTTATCTTCAGGCAATCACTTCTTTTATCCCCATTTACTTGTCTGCTTTTCCCAGTCACCATCAAAAAAAATTGTCTTGACTTCAAAATCTGTGAGTAGGGTTTGAGGCAAAGGGCACGTTGTTACTCTCCTTCATCTGTACTGTCACTCTACAAAGGGTTGGTCTGTTTCTCTTTGTTTTCCTGCAAAAAGACACCTTCCCCCCCAACATCACTATTCTGCTGGCATCTCCCAGCACTGCATTCATTGTCACCTGATTTAAACTCTTCACCTACACAGCTGATGAAAGAGTCCATCTTTACCCAGCAGCTCTATAAATCTTTAAGTAGACCTAGATTTACACATAAAACAGCATGGAAGATGATAATAAATTAAGAGACTACGATAAACCTGTTCAATACAATACAATACATAAATAAAACCAAAGAAATTGGCAGAATTTTTAGCATTCCTAATTCACAGGTATCCATGGAAGCTTACATAGTTATCCAGAGGTACTGGAAGTTAAGTGGCAGATGAAAGATGTTGCAGAAAATAAAACATAAAGCAAGTTTTTTCATTCAGCAGGGAAAATCATATCCAGAGAAGGGAAGATAAAAGCTTTGGGGATTTGCCCTGATCTCAACTTCTCTGACTTGTATGTGACATGGTTTGAGCAATGTTATAGGTAATAAATTATAAAGCCGAATTAATAATAAAAAAAACCAGGTTTTTACTTTCCGACCGAGATTGGGTCTCCGATAGCCGCAATCAAAGGGACAGCGTCGAGGCCGGGGTCGGTACTGGGTGAACTCTGATCTGAACTCTATCCCTTCAGATCCCCTCTGTTCACCAATGTCGTCTCTGCTGGGGTAGTTTTTATACAGTTTTTTTCGCTTGGGGCAGAGTTTCTCCTATTTCGTGTTTTCACATATTCATGTAGTCTCCTTTTCTCTGTGCTGGGCTGGACAAAACTGTTTCTGGGAAGGGCTAAATGCTGTTCGTTGAGTTACGGGAACCTGGTATTGGAATGCAGGCTCCTGACGACTCTGGCTTATCTTGATCGTAGATACTTATCGAGTATTCATCCTTGGGTGTTTCCTGGACCACCCCACGAAAGGGCCTATCTCTGCATGGCACAGAGCCATGTCTTTTTGTTTGTTAATGTCTTTCTCTCCACTGCCATCTGTGGTTTCACAATTTGTGAAACAATCTTTCCCCGGCTCCAGCTTGTGGTTTTAAAACTTTAAGAATTTTTCTTGCAAGCACAACTTATTTCATGTATATTTTACATTAGCACGAATTATTCCATAACATATATCACAATCCCTCCCCTTCTATATAGACACATTAATTTGTGCTCCTTTCTACAATTTTAATATTTTTTCAACTATTTGTGAGCTTTTTGCTAAACCCATATAACTACTCTAGTTTCTACCACCTATTTGTTTGGTGTTTCTAGGAGAAGAAAAGGGACCCCCCCCTTAGTCTTCTTCAGAACTCTCCATCTTTGTGCCATTCTCCTCGTGGTACTTCCTGGTATATTCTATAAACAATCCCATCTTCTTTTATCTGTTCCTCAAACTTAGCCCGGGCTTCTGCTGCTTTACTGTTTACTTCTCCTTCTCCTCATTTCATTATTTTGGACACTTGGTTTAATCTCCTGGGAGCATGTCTGGGTCTGAAGGCATAGCTGCTATCTGCATACCTTGTACTACTGAATGTATTAATCTACTAAAACACGGTACTAAGCAGGGTAGAAATATAACCCCAGCTGCTGAACATAATATGAAAAACACTACCTTCTTCCACCAAGCTCCTTCAAACAACTGATCCCACCAAGACACCTGGAGGATGGAATTCCATTTCTGGACCGGAACATGTGCCACCCTTTTAATTTCTGCCGCAAGGTCTCTGCTGGTCTCCCTGTAATCATCAATTTCTATACAGCATTCAGATTCATTAAACTTTCCACAGACTCCCCCCTCTTCAGCTAACAAGTAATCTAATGCTATCTGATTCTGGTACACAAAAGCTCGAATTTGGGAATGTTGCCTTGATAATAGCTCAAGGGCGTCTGAGGTAAGATTTGATAAAATCTCCACTACTGCCTGGAGCCTTATTAATCTGTTTAATAGATAAATTTGGGTCCTATATCCCTAGCTGCTGTCTTGGGCCCATGTTGCAGGGCCATAATATTCTATTATCCTCTCTGCACGCCACTCCTCTTTGCCCCATATCTGGCTGCTGTCTACAATAGGGAATTTTTTCTTTATTTCTCTCTTTTTTTCTATTTAAAGTTTTGTACAGAAGTGCTCCCAATAAGCTACTTTCAGATCTGGGTAGTGTGAAGAAAACAGGTCGAATCAGTCCTAAAGTGTGTGATTTGTTCCATTTCCGGAGTAACTCACTATATGCCTTTTTCCCACATATCCAGTATATCCCATTAGGGGTTTTCCATTTAATTTTTGTGTTTTTTGGTTCATTCCAGTAACCCCTTAGTTCTTCCAGGAATTGGTAAGGGTTAGCTCCAGAGCCTTTGTACCAACAAAGCCCAATTTTATCACTCCATTCACAGTTGATCCCCTTCTCGTGTCTCCAATACTCAGCAGGAGGTTCTGGTTGCCAGACCTTGCTTTCGTTATTTGAGTTCACTGCTAGGGTGGATATACACGGGGTATATCTCACTACCTAATGGAGTGTCCAGTATTGCTGTCGGGATGTTTCCCGGGTTGTCTGGGCCTCGCTGCTGAGCCACACAGCAGCTGCTGTGGTGTTTCACCCCCGAGCTGCTGTTGGCCAGCTGGTGATGTAGCTGGGACCACAGAGACAAGTCCGGGCACGCCGGGCGCAGGGAGCGGCGGGATGAGCTTCCTCATGGATGCTCGTTCCAGGTTTGCCTCTGCAGGAGAAGCTTTAAGGCGATGGTGAAGGAAAGGAGTCGGTTCTCACGGAGGGTTCAGTCCAGAACATTTACTCTAGCCGGCAGGGCCTCTGACCTTCCTAACAACACCAACCACACTGCCGACCGCGTGGCCGCTTCCCCTTTTAACCGGGGCAGAGGGGAGGGAGGGGACAGGAAGGCACCAACCAGGTACAGGTGAGGAGGTCTGAAGGGACAAAGACACCTGGATGGCCAATGTCCCTCCATGGGTAGAGAGCATTCTTTAAACCTGCCAATCACTGTCACCCTTCTGGAATTGCAGGAGTGATAGATAGTGATTGGCAGGGGTGGTGGAAGGAGGCATGATCACACCACAACAACTACCTCAGTATATTCTTTTCCTTCTCTACTAGTACAAATCGTTCCAATTACCCTTTGATCTAAGACCCATCCCTCAGGTCTCTGTAACATTCTTGAAATAAGAGCATTGTCCCATTTTAGAAGGTGCTCTGGAGTTAAACTCTCACCTTTCCAAGGCCATATTTCGGCTGACTTAAGCCCCCCACAAATCCAATTATTGGACAGTCCTAATTCAGTAGCAATTTCTTATATCAGATCTATAAATAAATTCCTGTCTGAAGCAGGCAATCCCCAATCTCTGTGCTGTTTTTCCAGTTGATCATATTGTTCACTCAGGGTCTTTAACCTCTCTTGTTCTATCTTCATTTTTCTCATTTCTGACGCTCGTGTTTTTAATTCTTGAACCACCCATTTCATTTTACTTTCTGGGTCCACTCCCTCTTTGTTCCTTAAAAAACAAAGTCTTATCAAATTGTAAACAGACCCTGTCATCGTTATTCGCAAGGAGATCAAGAATAACAGGCTCATTATTGAGGGAAAGTCCACTTTCATATTTCAAGTTTCTTACTACCCAGTAAGTCTTTCCGCCCATCACATGCATTCCTAACCGATTGTTGTCATAACATAGTTTGTTAACTTGAAAATAGGTTACAAATATTGATTCCATTTTTCCCCCAATCCACACCGTGCTATTGCATTGACTACAAGTAGGAATAGGTACCTGCTCAGCATTCCTTCCATACATTTTATGTATGGGTATTTCTGACTGCTCATCCTTAGATGTCGCTTTTTGGATATAACACATTGTTTTCCCGTCCAATTCACATATTCTATATTGAGTAATATTTAAGGTACAGTACTCGCTTTTCTTACCATAGCTGAAGTTCTCTGGGGCTGTGTATGCTGTAGTTTCTGCTTCTCCTTGTCCTTCCAGGACAGTTTGTAAACATTGCCTACACTCATTACTGGGACTCTGCCCCTCAGTGCTGGGCGGATTTCCTGGGTGCAGACTAGTTGTGCTGCGCACAACTAGGGTCAGGATTCCCCATAGGTGTACTCCTCTGCCTTTGCCTACACCCACTGGGTTGCCACCAGTGGCGAGGTAAACCATCTTCTCAGCAACAGGAATATTCTTCTGGGGTTCCGTACGTGGACCAAGCCTCATACCACCTTTTAAAAATGCCCCACCTTGCTAGTTTGATTGCATCTGTTCTGCAGGGCACTTTATTCAACCTCCAGCACTCGACTGTTAGGATTTGAGCCTTCGAATTTAATTTTCTCCCTATCCCGTTTTGATACAGTCGATACCACTCCAGGGAGTCTAATTCTATTATGCCCAAATTAGTAGTTCTTCAATAGTATTCACAGTGAGTCAGAAGCTGTTCTTCCTCTAGACACCTTGTGCACAGGCCCTTAGGCCTATATCCCCTCCTACAATGTGTGACCCAAACCTTGTGACAATATTACATCTAAAGTGGACAAATGGATAGCATTCACAACCAGTCACTATGCAACTTATCTGATCTCTCTCAGTCATTTACTTGGCCAATGCAATTTTATCTTTAGGTCTCCAGGGGGAGAGGTGACTTTCCACTCAGGTGTCTCTTCCTGGTGTTCGATCTTTTTCACCCGAGACGCGTGTGTCCAGCCTTTTTCCGCTGTCCAAACTGCTATGTCTGTGGTTAAAAGGACAAGAAAAGGGCCTTCCTAGTGAGGGGGACTTCCTTCCAGGCCTTTACAAGCACTTTCTCTCCCTGCTGTATTTTATGTATGACGAACCCTAAAGGGGTGCTCTGTGTCACTATCCCCTGCTTTCACAATTCCTGTAGATTTTTATTTATCACTATTAGATAAGGTTGTATTTGTCCATCTTCTATCTTAGGGTGTCCTACTGGCATTCCATGTTCATAAGGCATTCCATATAACATCTTGAAAGGTGATAGCCCTGTCTCAGAGTGAGGCATGGTCTTAATGCTTAGTAAAGCCAAGGGGAGACATTTTAGCCAGGACATCTTCATTTCTAGCATTAGTTTTGATAGTTGGGCTTTTAATGTCTGATTTATTCTTTCAACCTGTCCTGAGCTTTGAGGATGCCATGGGGTATAATATGCCCACCAGATTCTTAAGACCTCTGCTAGTTATTTAATGATTTTTGAGGTGAAGCATGTCCCTTGATCTGAGTCTATGTAATTTACTATTCCATGTCAGGGTACAATTTCTTCTAGTAAAATCTTTGTCACTGCCCAAGCTGTAGCCCTAGAGCTTGGAAAGGCCTCCACCCAATGGGTTGGTTTATCAACTATTACCAGTAAGAATTTATATCTCCCTACTTTGGGCAGTTCAGTAAAATTTACCTGGATCCTTTCAAACGAACGGTTCGCTATTGGGCGGCTTCCCAACACTACCTGCCATGCCCTGGCCCAATTAACCTTCCTGCAGATCATGCATCCTTGCACCTCCTGCTTGACCAATTCAAAAATCCCCTTACATCCGAAGAATCTCAGAAACTGTTCTGCAAGGGCCTGGGCCCCCCAGTGAGTCTGCTGATGTAATCTCCTCAAAATTTTTCTAGTATAGTGCTTAGACAGTAGTTCTCTCCTGTCTGGCAATCTCCACATACCTTCTTCTAACCTTCCCCCTATTTTCTCGTATCCTTCAATTTCCTCTGGGGAAGGATATAGGGGATATTCCCCGCATTCACTCTCCTCACTTCCAGGGTACTTACCTTCAATAAAGCTGTGTTTTTGGCCTCCTTGTCTGCCAAGTTATTTCCTCAAGTTCAAAACTGTATTCCTGTTTGGTGACCTTTCATGTGTATGATCGAAATCGCCTCTGGCTCTCTGATAACTTCTAAGATTTGTTTTATTATTTCACCATGAACCAACCCTTGTCCTCGAGTATTAATTAACCCTCTTTCCTCCCAGGTTTTTCTGAAGGTATAGATTACCCCAAATGCATATTTTGACTCTGTAAAAATTTTTCCTTTCTTTCTTCTGAATCTCCTTAAGGCCCTTAATACTGCATACAGTTCACACGCCTGAGCTGACCAACTAGTACTCAGAGGTCCCGACTCTACTACCTCTCCCGTCTTACCATCCACAACTGCATATCCCAACTTCCTTATCCCCTCTATAACTCTCACTGACCCATCCATAAAACATTTTTCTCCTTCTTCTAATTTTTCTTCCTCCAAATCTGGCCTTATTTTTGTCTGCAGTTCCACCACTTCGGCACAATCATGAGTAGGCTCTCCTGAGGCTTCACCAAACAGAAACTGACTGGATTTTGTGCAGTAGTTGTTCGTAATTCAAAAACATGTGAGTGGATCAATATGGCTTAATACTTCAAGACTCTAGCATCTGTGAGCATTTGTCCACTTTCTGTTGTAATATACTTCTAATGCTATGAGGAGTATAAACTACCAATGGAGCCCCAAAAGTTTCTTTCTTGGCTTCTTCTACTAACAGTGTTACTGCCATAATTGCTTGTAAACAAGTGAGCCACCCCCTGCTCACAGGGTCCAAAAGTTTTGATACATACCCCACCAGCTTCTTAGCTCCTACCCAGTCTTGTGTTAGTACTCCATGGGCAGTATGACTACTAACATCCACAAATAACTGAAATGGCCTTTTTACATCAAGAAGGCTCAATACTGGAGCTGCCATTAGTGTTTCCTTTAACTCTTTGAATCCCTCCTCATCTTGTTCTGTCCATTTTAACCTGTCAGTAGTGAGTTTCTCATACAGGAATTTTACCTTTTCACTATATCCTTCAGTCCACTGTCTGCAATACCCTAGAAGTCCTAGCAGCTGTCTAATCTCTCTTTTTTTCTGTGGGGAGGGTAAAGCAACAATTCCTGCTACTCTTTCAGGGTCCAATTTCTTCTTCCCTTTTGTTAACCAATGTACCAGATATTTAACCTCAGGCTCAATAAACTGTAGTTTTGATTTTGAAACCTTTAATCCTTTATCCCCTAAGAAATTTAGTAACGCTATGGTACTTGCTCTTACACCTTCCTCTCTTGGACCAGCCACCAATAGGTCATCAACATACTGTAGTAATTTAGTCCCTTCTGTTGGCACGAATTGACTTAATAATTGTTCAAGAGCCTGACCAAACAGATTTAGTCAATCTACAAACCCCTGAGGCAAAGATGTCCACCTGAGTTGCTGCTTTGTTTGTCTCTGGGTCCTCCCATTGGAAAGCAAAATAGTCCCTACTATCTTTGACTAAGGGATAGGTCCAAAAAGCATCTTTCAAGTCTATCACACTATACTGGGTATCTTCAGGAGAGATATCATTCTACAAGGTATAAGGATTTGAGATGGTAGGAAATGACATTTTAGTCCTCCTGTTCTCAGCTCTCAAATCTTGTACTAACCTATAACTACCATCAGTCTTTTGTACTGCTAGGATAGGGGTGTTATGCCTAGACATGCAAGGTTCTAGAGTCCCCTTCCTTCTTAGTTCTTCTATCACAGGTTTCAATCCTCTCCTCCCTTCCATAGGTATGGGGTATTGCTTAATTCTAATAGGATCTTCTGGTGTCTCAGTTTCTATGGATTGGTTCCATTTCTAGCCTTCCGACTTCCTCTTGGGTATGCCAGACTTTAGGATCTATTTTATCCTCATCCTCTGTGGTTAATTTATATAGACTTACCATAAATTTGGACTCTTGCACAATCAGACTTATTTCCAGAACTACCATTAAGTCTCTTCCTAGCAGATTATAATCTGCTTCTTCAACCAGTAGCATATTCCCTAAGCAAAACCTAGTTTTTCATTCTATTTCTACACATTTAATAACAGGTACTTTGAAGGGTTCCCCCTTTGCCCTGATTACCATCATAGTATCCTTGCTTTTTGTGCACCCTGGTGGCAACCGCTGAAGAGTACTCCATTCAGCTCCTGAATCTACTAAGAATATTAGTTCTTGGTTTTGGGGTCCTATTTTTAGCTTTATCAACAACTCTCTGGATGTTCTGGACCCTAAGTTAAAAAGCCCCTGACACCTCTAAACCTCCTGGGAGATTTTTTCATCTTTCATCCTCTTTTTGCACTCTCTCTTAGAATGTCCTTTTTGTTTACAATAAAAGCACTCTGGGATATGTTTCTGGCTGTTTCAGAACCTCTTCTAAGAGAGGTTCTGTCTCCTCAGAGGTTGATGGTTCTGTGTTGGTTTTACAGGGTCTTGGGCCCATTCCTGTTTTTGGGCTTCCCTAACCACTGCTACCAACACCTTCGCTTGTGGCTTCTGCTTTTCTTCATCCCTCCTCATATAAACCCTCTGCACCTCTCTAAGTAAGTCCTGCAATCCTTTCTCCTGCCAATTTTCTTTTTTCTCAAGTTTCCTCCGTATATCTTCCCACGATTTTGCAACAAATTGCGTTTTTAACAGGACCTCCCCAACTGGGGATTCAGCGTCTGTCCCTGAGTACATTCGGAGACTTTTTCTCAGCCTTTCTAACCACTCGGTGGGTGTTTCATCCTTCCTCTGAATATTTTGCTAATATTCTGCCCCTTTGGTACCACCCCCCATATGCCTTTTATTACCATATTCCTTAGTTCTATCATTTTCTGTCTGCCTTCCCCTGTCTGGGCGTTCCATGTCGGTCTCTAGTCGGGCCATCTCTGGTCACCTCGCACTCCCTGGGGGTTCCTGCGTTCCCAGTCTCGTATCACAGCTTGCCTTACCATTTCTCATTCCTCATTGTTGAATAATGACCTCAGTATAGCATTAATATTGTCGTACGAGTAAATGCTAGTTCCTAGGAATTCATCCAGTCTATCTGCTACCCCCAACGGGTCGTCCATCAGCTTTCCCATTTCTTTCTTGAAGGCTCTTACATCCCAGGTATTAATCGGTATGTTTACATATCCGATGATTCCCGGGGTGGTGGGCTCTTCCCTTAAGGGGAAGAGATTATGACTGTCTTCCTCGCTCTCACTATCATCATTAGTTGCCTTCCTTGTTTTGTGCCATGTCCTGCTGGCTGGGGGAGAACGAGTTTCCCCGATGGGAAGGGTTTGCCTTTTGTTTTCTGACGGTGGTGGTGGTGGCAGGGGTTGAGAATATCCCTGTGGATACTGCAATGCTGAAGCCTGCCCTTGTGAGAGCAGGACTTCTGGAGGCTGTATGGAAGGCGGGGGTGCCTGCACTTGTATGGGTTGGTGTGGAGCACCCGTGGGTACAGGCGAAGAAACATGAGCTTGCACGGGTTGAGGTGGGGGAGTTAGATACAAGGGCAGGACGTTATCTAAGGGTTCTCAGGCTTTGCTCTGGGTCACGGCACCCTTGTAAATTTTGATCGGGAATAATCCTTTACTAGCATATTCCCATAATCTGTCATAATCCCTATCCTCTTTATTCTGCAGAATTTTACCATCCACGTGATCATGTAAAGCTTGGCAAGTCCATCTTTCGAAGGTGCCAAACACAGGCCAGACTAGATGTTCACTAATTTCCTTATCTCCCCATATTTCTACACAATAATGAATCATTTTCTCCTTTGGTATCCTTCTCCTTTTGGGGCAATCCTCCCAATGTTCTAACATTCACCCCAACGGGCTGTCTCTCGGAATCTCGGGTAAACCGTTTCCTTGTTCCCTTTACAGGTTTATCCTGGGTTCTTCCCTGAGCTTTACTTTTTCTCTGTCCCATCTTTCTTGGAAACACAACAAACAATTTTTCTAGAGTCTCCTTACTGTAAGACTGAGTTTCAAAAAGGATCCTAAATTTTAACTGGTACCGTATTTATGCCTAATCTTTGTTCAGTGTTACCAGTCTACTAGCCTCACAGTGAACCAATCTGCGGTCTTTCAGCTGGCAATGAGCTCTCTATTACCTCTCCTTTTCTTTGCTACCCGGACTTACCAAGTCATGCATCAAAAAGGTTTAACAGTTTCTCAAACACCAGAGAACGTACCTTCTCTTTTTGATCCTCCCCATGATTGAATCCCCAAAGACCCCGAGTTTCAGGCTTTACATGTGAAAATGAGTTTTACCACGTTACAGCCGATTCCCCCTTGACCGACCACTTCTCTCGCGGGAGAGTGAAACTGTGATCTTGGGGTCCACACTCGCTTCGTGGTAGTATCACATCTCACACACGCGCTCGATCACACCTCACTCAACCACACGATACTTACGGTGCTTTTTCCCGCATCGATTCTTCATACTCATAGAGTTTTATGAGTTAAAAAAGTAAGCTGGGCTGCAGCTCTGGAGAACCTGGGGCTGTCAGAGTTGCCTGAGAGCTCTGTGCCTGTTTTTATCCCCTCCTTGATTGTGGCTCTGGCTTTTAGTTCAAGATCCGATTGGTTCCAAGCGTTTCCCAACCTTGTCAGGCTGCTGAAATCAGTGGGGCACCGCCTGAACGGAGGAGGGGGTCCCTGGACCCCTAAATCAGATCATGTCGGGGTCACCAGAATTGTTATAGGTAATAAATGATAAAGCCAAATTAATAATAAAAAAAAATAGGTTTTTATTTCGCGACCGAGATTGGGTCTCCGATAGCTGCAATCAAAGGGACAGCGTTGAGCCCGGCGTCGGCGCTGGGTGAACTCTGATCTGAACTCTATCCCTTCAGATCCCCTCTGTTCACAAATGTCGTCTCTGCTAGGGTAGTTTTTATATAGTTTTTCTCACTCGGGGCAGAGTTTCTCCTATTCTTTCGTGTTTTCACATATTCATGTAGTCTCCTTTTCTCTGTGCTGGGCTGGACAAAACCGTTTCAGGGAAGGACTAAATGCTGTTCGTTGAGTTACGGGAACCTGGTATTGGAATGCAGACTCCTGACGATTCTGGCTTATCTTGATCGTAGATACTTATCGAGTATTCATCCTTGGGTGTTTCCTGGACCATCCCAGGAAGGGACCCATCTCTGCACAGAGCCATGTCTTTTTGTTTGTCAATGATGTCTTTCTCTCCACTGCCATCTGTGGTTTCACAATTTGTGAAACAATCTTTCCCCGGCTCCAGCTTGTGGTTTTAAAACTTTAAGAATTTTTCTTGCAAGCACAACTTATTTCATGTATATTTTACATTAGCACGAATTATTCCATAACATATATTAAATTATTTTTCAGAGACTTAATCTGTATTATAATTATAGTAGATAAGCATCTGGTCTAGCACAGGTGGAAATGTGGAAAACCATTCTGAGAGAAATATTCCTTAATGGGGACTATATATAACAATCTGCTTCTCATAGATAACACTACCTTTACTGCAATAGGGGTGGACACCTTGTACCTTCAATAAGAAGCTGCTGCAGTTTAGCCAGAAAGAAATACTGACATAAGTTTCAGGGGACTAACATGTTGCTCTTTCAAATGATGCCCACGAACTGGAAACCACTTATTCAAAACTCAGGACAGAATTTGTTTTTTCTTGAGTTCCTACACAAGGCCTAACTGCTAGAGTTTTATGAAAATTTCAGAAGTCAAGCTTGAAAGGTTCCTATCCTACATTTACCTTTTAATTTTTCCCTCTAAAGTATGTTCTGCTTATACCTGATGCAGTGATGTCTGTACAAAGGAGAAGAGCATTCACAAAACAGGACTACAGCAACCAGGAGGGCAGAAAGATTACTGATCCTACACCTCCTCCAAGACACCAGATAGCATTCCTGCTTTGGGGTTTAAGTTTATGGGTGACAGGAGAGTCAGAAGACTGGACATCTCTTATGTACATTTTGTTCATATAAACTGCTTCCTCCTTGACCTGCCTTTTTTCTTTGAGTTTGTAACCTAGGTTTGTTGGCAGGAAAATTATGATTTTTGTATCTCCATAATAAAATTTTGTACATAGTGTGTCAAAAAAATTGATAAATGAAGATCTGTTAGTGTTTTAGTTTCATGTCCAATGAAGTTGGTGCAAATATTCATGTGGTTAACATAGACCTGAGTTGGAGTACTGCACATTTGAAATGCTCTCTTTGGTTTCCATGAGAATGAGAGGCATTTTTTTGTTGGTTAGATATAGTGCGCAACCTGAAGACTTTCTTTAATTCCACGTGGACACATTTGGATATCATGATCTTAATTTTTGAAGAATGTGGACCTTCTGAAGAGGAAGGTCCAATCAGTTTTCAAGTACAAGGTTGTCAGCATGGTGCAACACAGCTCACTTTTGAGTTTAAAGGAAAGTAAAATGCCTTTTCTAATATACCTCTGTTTAAAAAAATCTAAAAAGAAAATCCACTGGTGGTATGTCATTTAGCAAGGAGTAGCTGAAGGCTCATGGTAACTATATCTAGATCATTAGAGATATGAACGTGATTGAAGGTACCTGGATAAATATAATGCTACTAATATAATTTCTTCAAAAACCCCACCAGAACAGAATTATATGTGCCTTTTGGCTTGCAGAACACATTAAATATTTGTCTAAAATTACAATGTAGAAAACCACTGTCTTCTAAGTGCTGATCTGCCATTTTTGTGTGGGTGTGATTGTCTTCATCAGTGACCATTCCTTCTCCCAGGAGATGCCGTTAAACAAAAAAAGATGAAGTGTCACCCATCAGCCAAAGACTTACTAAGAAGAGCTCTGCATGCACCAGCAGAGGCAGAGTGAGCTGGGGGTTTGAAAGAGGGCAAGAGCAGCAGCAAAAAGGCTGTCTGCCTGCTGCTCTGGTGCTGATCACAGCCCTTTAACTGTGGGTGCCCTGGGCATGGTGTTCATCTCCAAGGAAATCTGGAGTTGCTATCAATCTGTATTGGATGGAACTTGGTTTTCTAATCAGGATTTTGGGTTACTTTTTCATGACTTTCAAATATTAATTTAAAAATGATAAAATCTCAAATTACAGTGGGGACTCTACATTTTAATTTTATAATGGCAATAAGTAAAGATGAGGTGAAAAGGTTTTATCTCTCTTTTATCTATCTTTTATCTCATTTATCTCTTATTCTTTCTCACTACTAATAAAGACTAGTTTAGGAGACACTTCTATTATCTCAGATATATATATCAGAGGGGAGCATTTCTTCGTTAAGATCTTTGAGAAATTAAGAGGTTCAGAATTAAGATTAATTGCCTCATCTGGTTACAGTAAGGAACTTAAGGAGCAGTAAGAGACAGACTTGTTTATGAGGGGAAACAAATAATTTTGGAGAACATCAATACACTTGAATTAGTACAATGCTGAACAGGACACTCTGCTTTATTTGAGCAAGAAATGCGATGTTTAAAAAACAGGCCTGTGAATTGTGGTTAAAAATTAGAGGACAATACTTCGTGCCTTCTGCTGCATAGGTTTGCACATGGTCCATTTTACCTCCTGCCTGCGCTGGCATGGCAGTGTGAGTGGGTGTAACAGCACAGAGAGGATGTGAGTGGGATTGATCTGGCACACTATGCATGCAAGGCACACACAACTGCTGCTGTTTTATTTTGCCACTACACCAATAGAAACGACCCTTCTATAGGTGTTTCTGGCTAAGGCTTTTGCAGTCGGGGATGTAGCATGCTTTAGTATAATTCACATGCATTTCATAACCTGCAGATTTCATAACCTGTTAAAGAGTAGCATTGCAGCAAAGCTATTTCATTTCTCTATGGCTTCTTTTAGTTCTCTGGTGGGAAGCGAAGATGAATTTTGGGGATTTTTATAGTCATGTTCGAGAATTTGTCAGTCTTTTTTCCCACTGCTGCTTGCCTTGTTCAGCCTCAGTCCCCACCCCCTCCTCGCCAAATTCACGGCAGAATTCCTGAACTCCCGCTCGGGAACTGGCAAAACGCTGCGGCATGGCGGACCGGCGCCCACCTCGCTGCGCATCCTGCCCGGCCCCGCCGCACTCCGCCCGCGGGCCAGGATGCGATTCCTTCTCCCGTGCGGCTGGCTGTCCCCTCGCGGGCCCGTGTCCCGCTCCCGGTGCCGCTGAACTCGGAGCGCTCCCTCCGCCCCGGGCCGGCCCCGGGGGTCTCCGGCTGCAGGCGCGGAGCGGCCGCGGGGCTCGGCGGGGCGGGTGGAGCGGGGCGGGGGGCGATGGAGGTGCATCCACCGCCCCGCCCCGCCGCCCCGCCGGGCTGGGGACCCGCCACCGCCTCTCCAGCGCGGCGCGGGGGAAGGAGGAGGAGGGGAGAGGGAGGGGAGAGCGCGGGAGGGAAGGAAATAAGTAAGGAAGGAGAGAGGGAGGGAGGGAGGCGAGGTGTAGCCGTCGCGTTGTCGCTCTGCGTTCTGCAGCCGGCGCGGAGGAGAGGACAGCCCCCGGCAGGCGTCCCGGCATGCTGAAAGTCACCATGCCCTCCTCATCCTCGTCCTCCTCGTCCTCCTCGTCCTCTTCGTCCTCCTCATCCTCTTCCTCCGGCTCCTCGGCCGCCAGCCGCCCCGGCTCCGCCGCGCCCGACTACTGGATCGATGGCTCCAACAAGGACACCCTGGCTCACTACTTCGAGCTGGAGTCCGAGCTGGGACGGTGAGGCGGCGCCGGGCCGGGCCGGGCCGGGCGGGAGGGGGGCGGCCGGGGCTGGGTGTCCCTCCCGCGTCGCTATGGCGAGAGCGGCAAAACTTTGGCGTGCGTGAGCGGCGGCGGGAGACCGTGCGGCTTTCACGAGGGGCAGGCTTTCGAGGAAAAATCTCAGCTCCCCGGGAGCCAAACCAAGTAACCACCGGGTGACGGGAATGATTTTTAGGAGGAAGCATCTATCCGCCGGAGCGGGCGGCTTTTAGTCAGGGTACCTGTGTGCTGCCGGCCCCCGTGCGCTGCCGGCTGAAGGGTGGGCATCACTTCGGGAGCACCGAAACGCCGCCTCATTCACGGCATCCCTTCGCACCAGACCTTCCGCCGTTCTCTCCATTACCGGAACCCTGCGCTGGCAAAACTCTCACCCGAGACAGGATTCCCCGAATAGGCCTCTGCGAGCAGGGTCCTTCCCATCGGGGTGCAGTGTAGGCGACTGAGCTGCTACATCTTCATTCATTAATTTTGCACGACTGCCCTGGTGATGGTCCTGCCCAGCAACTTTAAGGTTCCAAGTCTTCAGGTTCTAAAAACTGAAATCTGCTGTAAAACGCTGTATCTAACTTCCAGTTTTTGCCCTCCTAATGCATTTGTTAGTCCATGTTGAATTTGCAGGTAGAAAATAATGTGCAAAAAAGTGGGAAATTACAGGGATTTTAAGGGTTCACGGTACATGACTCAAGTGTGTAAGTAGGTGGCAAATACCAATTGTTAGTTTTGCCAGTAATAGAGTGTTAAAACTCCTGAATAAATGTGGGAAATTTGCGGATAATAGCATGGTTGCCTTGGTAGAATACTTTTTTCAGAAAAGGCATGCAATGAAAGTTACTGCTATAAAGCATACCTGTGCTTCCTGTACTTTAACTGATAGGGGCAGGAAAGGTGATAGAAAAACAATACAGTGCAATTCTTAGCTTTCTGCCTAGGTTTTATGCTTCTGCTGCTACTTTTCTTCCCCCCACTATTGCTACTATTCCTAGCCAGATTTAATATAGTTTTATGTATGCTTATCACATTTATACTTGACTTCACTGTACCCCTGTGCAGAAGCATGAAAATATAAAGCAGGAAATATTGCTGTGTTCATTTTGTGTCTAGAGTCAAAAAAAAAAGGGAGCAAAACAGAATGCTGTTAAATTACAACAGCTGATACCTTCCCTGTCACCTGGATTAGTGCTCTTTTGAGGTCTGTCTGGAATCCTCCCACCATTTGTGATAGTGACTGTGGGCTTTGCTTAAGTATAATCTATATTGGTGATGCATCTTGAGTTTATTGCATAAGGAATAAATGCGAAATCTCCAGTTTTTGGTCGGAAGAGTTAATGCCTGTAAAAATACTAGAGTAAAGATGGGATGCAATGGATTTTTCTGCCTTGCAAGGTGAGAGAGTAAATGCTGTAACACTAACAAAAGGTTTGAATATGGAAGATAACCACACCCAAGTAGTGTAGAGATGTGAGCCATTAGGTCTGCGCCGCTCCTGGGTAGAGCTAGGAGGTAAGATTTAAAACAAAAGCGAAAACAATACAGGAAAAAAACAACCATCTTAATAAAATACGACCATCTTAATAAAAGATTAAAAGGTAGAGAGGGGACAGAAGATCTTGGAGAGGTACAAGTTTTGAGAAAATATTTCTCTGATGGCAATGAGATATTGGTCCTTGGGTCCCAAGGCCAGCTTCGAGGTATTTTCATAGCCAGCATACAGAGTGCTGGTGGTTGTCTCAGAAACCCTCTGACAGGTGTATCTTGGCAAGTCTATAAGGAAGATCTAACAATCCCTATTGGTT
Source organism: Sitta carolinensis (assembly GCA_032173965.1). Taxonomy (NCBI): domain Eukaryota; kingdom Metazoa; phylum Chordata; class Aves; order Passeriformes; family Sittidae; genus Sitta; species Sitta carolinensis. The sequence continues at coordinate 73,672,615 of CM063313.1, read as the reverse complement.
TCCAAGTGTAATATAGACGTGTATTGTTTTCTCTTGGTAATCCTGTCTCCGAACTTTTAGTTTCAGATATGGTTTTGAGTAGGTCTACAAAAAAATGTATTCATTGCTTAGTTAGGTTAGTGGTAGGAAAAACGTGTCAGGTGAGGCTGAATAATGTGGCTATGTGATCCCTTTAGACGCAGTAAATATACTGAAATAACCAGTGATAAACACTGTCCTAAATTATCTTTAGCAAATACAGGGATTGAAAGATGTCTTTTGGCAGACTCCAAAGACCTGCATTTGGACATCTGTGGCCAAATATGGGAATTTCCCTGTGGAAGGAGTGCTCCTTGTGCGATGTCTGACATGTCCCTAAGATGTCTTACTTTGTAATTCTTGCTTGCTTGACTAGCTAAGGAGTCATGGAAGAAGAGGGAGACAATCCTTTTTAGGAAGAATGATAAAGCTTAGGTGGGAATCAACAGTTGTTTTAAACAGTGCAGTTCCACAGGGATCAGTTCACGTGTCTGTGCAGCTCAATGTTCATAGATCCAGGGGTTGAACAAAACTATTTGCTAGTTTTTGTAAATTATCAAGTGTTTAAAGGTTGTGTGGCCTATGAAGAATTACAGAAAGACTTTACTGTTGGGGCATTTAAATGGCAGATGAAATTTAATTTAGACAAATAAAGTGGGTGTGGAGGAGATATCATTAGGAAACCATTTAATTCCCTTCTGTCCCTAGTAAAATCTGTAGTGAGGTTATGAGAGGTATCTGGACACACATATGGCATGGATAGGACATCTTGTTAGAGGTGCTTCGTTCCTGGGTGTTTTTTTCCATGCAGGCTCTTTGGGGTATCTCTCAAAAAATGGGGTATCCAGTCAAAAATCAACACAGGAGGTAAGGCCACTTAGCATAGTGTACTGGAAGTCTTGGCTACCAGATACTATGGATGCTAAAGGGTTACATGGACTTAATGGGCAACTAGACAAGTCTACATGCAGGAAATGCACAAAGGCTTTTTAAACATGAAGACACTTAACTATTGAACTGTAAGTTGTTGAGAGTTTTGGGGGTATTCTCTGACAGTGTTGACAGGAGTTTGCTGTATTCTTACATTCTTCTTGAGGCATCTGCGTTCAGCCAGCTGCCTCAGGAAGCCCAGTACTCTTCATACTCTGGGCTAGATAGGCCTTTATATTCATTCTTTTAATCTGTTTTTATGTTCCACTGAAGCCCTGATTAGTTCACCTTCGTCTTAGTCCATCTTTTACGAGGTCTGTAAGTGGAGCTCAAAATACTGTAAATGTGAAATTTATGCTTTGTTTTACAAAATGTCTTTGTTTTACAGGCTGCAGTTGTTGATGTAGAGTTTGGAAGTTTGTTCTGAGTGTATTTAGTCTAAAAGCTTATTTTCCACACTCCATTGGAAAAAGATGTTGATATATTGTGCTCTAAACTTGTATTTCCTTAAGGACTAAAGCCTTTTGTTAGCCTTATATAACCCTTGCTGTATCTTATGGTAGAGAGTTTCTGAAATTAGGGCTGTTCTAACTATGGTATTTGAGTGAAGAAGAGATTCTGTAATGTGGGTTTTTTTTTTGATACTCAGCAATATTACAAAGAATGGAAATCTTCTTTGTTTGAATTTTACTTGACAGGCACCCTCTTTGCCTAACTAACTGCAGAACTATCTGAGTTGAAACTGTCTAATGTTACTATTGTAGGCCGATTGCAGATCTATTAAAAGGTCAAAAGCAGATTAAAGTATTTCCAATCAAGTCCTTCAGGCTTTCTTTCTTCCAAGGTTACATTTTCCTGTATGTTTTTCTGTTATGTGATCCCTGCTGAACGCACAGACTGAAAGGCTCTCTATCCTTGGCAGCTTAGCTTGGACTGGCAGTGTGAGCTGAATCATAGGTGGTTTACGTCCTTCAGTTTCTAGCACAGGGAAAGTTTAAATCTAATGTACAGTTTGAACTCAAGATTTCAGTGTCAGAATGATGTCTTACTCTGTCAATCCCATTTATGAAAGCTGTCATCCTAAAATCTACTTTCATAATGACAGTAGTAGATAAAATAAGCCAACTTCTTTATTAGCTGATTTAAGCTAAAAAAGCTAAAACTTCTTTGTCAAGCTGATAAAAGCATTATTTTATAGAAATGGATTGGTTTTGCACTTAATACTTTGATGTTCAAACAGGTTTTGCTTTGAAAGCATGCCAATTATTTTACCCTACATCCCTTCATTAAAAAAAGGTTCCTTTTTCTGTTCGTCTCAAGAGTAATTAGTTTTACAGCCTCTTTGCCCTGTTTATTTTGAAAATTACTTGCTCAATGTGCTTTAGAGTGCATTTAAAGTAGGTCTGTCCCTCCTTCAACACTCTTGCTCACTTGCTTGTGATTTTTTTTTTTAGTGGACCTGAGGATTTTCCAAAGTGATGCAGGCATGCAGCTGACAGACAGCACATGGTGCTAGCTGTCCAAATGGGAGAGCGTGGAGTCCTTTTAGGAATCATGATGGGAATGATCTTTGAGCAGAAACTGCCAGTGTAAATTTGCCTGTGGCACAGACTGTAACTTGCTTGCTACTCTCACCCCTTCAGACAAGCAGGCAGGATTTTCCCTCAGGCAGTTCCTTCCCATAGGGAAGGTTGTTGAAGGGGTGGGTCTGAGACCTCATTATGGAACATAGTGGAGGTAGGAAGATAGGAAATAAAGTGGGCAGGGTGAAGTTTCTCACTTGGTTACCAAAAACTTGAACTTGCAGTGAATAGCCCAGGCTTTGACAACTAAAATTCTTTACTCGTTGCAGGGAGTGATTTTTTTCCCATTATTGTCTGGTTCAGTTCAACAACTGGTAGATTCAGAAGTAAAAAATAGTGTTGAAAAAGCAATGAAAGAAAATTTACTATTCCATAAGTAATATCTGGAAATAGGTGATTGTTTCTGTGTAAATTTAACACCTTTCTCATACTTAAAAAAAAAGAGCTATTAATACTGGAAAATTATGATCAAGGATAGTTATTTCTTGATTTTCAAGGTTTTTCTTCTGTCAGCCTCTATGCATTTATGTCACTGGTTTCGATAATGTTTTCTAATTTGAAAAATGATATTTCTAGTGAAGAAAATTAATAGCTCTTGAAGTAAGTACTCTTAAGAATACTGAAAATTTTTTACACAGATTGGTTTTAAGAGTGATAATCATATAAGCTGTGTTAGTATAAGAATTGTCATGTTTGAAAAACATCGCATTAGACTGCAAGAGGTAACAAAGATGTAACAAAGTAATTCTTCTAGCATGTTATGGAGAGAATCGTAGAATATCTTGAACTGGAAGGGAACTACCAGGATTATCAAATTCCAAGTCTTGCTGAAGGGAGAAAATCTAAAATCAAATAAGTATTTTCAAGAGCAATTGAAAGACAGTGATTGTGGGATAAGCCTGTGTGATTCTGGGGAGAGAGCAGATAAATTTACTGAAGTTCTGTGGTATCGGAAGCGTATTATGTGTTCATTCCACTGTGTCTTTTTTTTTTTTTTTTTTTTTTTTGTGTGTCCAAGTGTGCACACTGTTGTGTAAGGGATTGTAATGGACACAGTTTCATAGGCATAATTCTTCCAGTAAATGTTTAAATGCTTGCTCACATAGCAGTCACATTTAAAAGGACCACCAGCTATGCATGGTGGTCAGTGAAAAAGTACTTAGCAGTCTGCAGTAGCCTGTGCCCCACATGTGTACGTTCTTGCTAGAAAGGGCTAACTGTCCTCTTCAGTCACTCAGATCAAGGTTTTATTTCCCTGGATATTGTCTGAAGGGTTCAATAAGGAAATTTTAAAAAATAGTAATTCCCAGTCCTTATTTTGTTTGAAGTACAATAAATTTTACTTCGATAAAGCCAGTTTTATTCCAGTAAACCTGAACAATTCTTCATGGTCTTCTTGTGGTCTTCTGCTATCCACAGTGTTGACTGGGCTTTGGGAAAGCAAATCTTCTGACCTGCTCATTGTGTGGAAAAACAGGTTTTACAGATGTTTGAATATTATTTTAATCTATATACATGCAATATGAATGAACCATTAGTAGGAGTTTGAATTGTATAAAAATAAAGAGCATGTATTTCCTTGTGCTTTCAAAATGAAACAGAATTTAAGCATAGAAACTTACATATTTATTTGCTCTTTGCTTCTTTACTTAGGCATTCTTACCATGCTTCCTTTGTTCACAAGAGCAAGCCTTTATTATCTGAACAATCAGTAATTTCACAAGGAATATTATTTTTCCAGTACAGAGATGATAATTCTGAGAAAAGGAAACCATTTATTTCCAAATGTTGGTGCTGCTTTTTGTTCTTGGTTTGTCTAATGTATTTTCTGATATTTATAATTTCTGTACCTCTTCCATTAAAAAAAAAAGGGTAAGGATGACACATTTTACAACCAATCACTTGATATGTTGGAAATTCTCATACATTTGTTGTTAGTGATGCTTTATTTAGCCTTGCATTGTCAATGTCATTACTATCATAGGTTACTGTCTGTGAAAACACATGGACAATTGGGGCCCATCAATATCTGCATCTATTGCCCTGTGAATAGATTGACGAGGTGTTATTTTGCTTCTTGCAAAATAATTCTAAATTAGGAGACCCTGCAACAATATGACTTTGCAAGTGACGACTCAGTGTGTAGGAAGTAAAGATTTTGAATTTGAATTTGGTCTTCAGGGAATAAGAAGAGAGAAATTACTTGGAGTGATCCACCAAGTTCCATGGCTGGGACTGCATGCTAGTTTGGACACAAGTAATTGCTTGAAAAACATAGTGCTGTAGATTATAAGTTTGCCTCCTTTCATTTATGTGGTTATCCGTGCTAGAGATACAGAACCATAAAATGTAAAAGAGAAGGAAATGGGAGCCCTCTTGAGGAACAAAAATAGTTATAAAACATGCTGCCCTTTGACAGTTTACTATCTATGTATCATGGCAGTTTGTGGGGATAATGTAAAAGCAAGTACAAGAGTCATAATTCACAGCCTTAAAAACAAAACACTAAATTTTATGTCCTTCAACAAATGTATACTCTATGTAGCAATGCATACCTTACTGTGAGCATCCATATGCCACAGGTAAGATGCCAGAAGTCCAACTTTATCTCAGAAATGATGCCATCCCCACAGTCCTTTCCCCCAGACCTCCTCACCAGAAGCATGTGATGCATCTCTCCTCTGGCCTCTCTCCAGGCATTGTGAAGAAAAACAAAAAACAACATGCTCGGATTTAAGGAATAGCTGTCAGTTCTAAAAGAGGGTCATGTATGTGTTCCCCTCCATGCAATAATTTTTTCCTTCTTGTGAATATTCATATTTTCTTCTCAATTGAGATGATTGTGAACACACCAGTATGTTTACTTATTTTCAGATTTTGATCTTTGAAGCATATCCATGTCTACCAGGTTCACAGCCTTTGGGTACCAGTACTGCATCTTAATAACTCAATTTAGTATGATTTCATTAATGAAGACAACCCTGATTGCACCATAGACTTTAGCAGAATGGAATACAAATAAAAATTTTCAACAAATGTCTTATTTTTATCTTTTGTATTGAGGCGGCTGGGAGAGACAGTTAATCAGATGAGCTGCCACTGGTATTATCTTCAAGTACTTCTGAAATAATGTTCATATTGATTTTCTCTAAATAGTCCTTGCTAACAGAGTCATACTGACAGTGCCAAAGAATGTGGAATGTGATTTTATTTTGTACTTGGCTGTAAAAAAATTAAACACACCTTGTTGAAATTATTTGACTTCCATACCCTTCTATGGAAGGCTGGCCATAAAATGTTCAGTTTTCACTTGATAATAAGATCTTTAGCTATTATGTTTTTTGGTGATTAGTTGTTTGAATTTTATTCAAACTTGAGGATGTATCTCTTTCCGTTTCTTTCTACATACAATACAGTGTTTGCTGTTTTCTGACTTATTGGGTGTCCTACACAGCCTAATGTTGTGGATCAAAAGTATTTTAAGAACATGCTTTGGAGCAGAAAAAAAATTCAATGCTTTTGATACACTCTGATTATTTTATATTATTGTGATGATATTACATAGTTTTAGACTTTTGCAGATAAAATTGATGTTTTGGTAAGGCTTACAAGCAAGGCCCTGAGAGAGTCTGCCATGGATGAGTACAGATTCTTTTTAAATGTGTTTTTTTAGCCTATTGACATATTTTCTAAATTAATGAACCACAGTTTTGATCTGATATGCAGTACTTTACAGATGTTTGGGGTTTTGTTGTCCTGATAGAGAATGAGTTTGTCAGCTTCCTGGGTTGTGCAATAATGATTTGTTAAAACTAAGTGCAAGACATGCTGAGAACTCTGACATCATTATCTGTGCTCGGGGAGAAGTACATGGATGTTTTTAGCTGCCTGCTTCATGGGATGTCCCCCCCACCTGATGCTGTGGGTGCAGCAAGTTATCCTTTCTAAATTCTCTTCAAACCCTCATCATTTCCTGGCTGACTAGCTTAGTAAAATTTAAAGAAGGGTTGAAAGCTGATTTTGTAACGGAAAGCAACACTTTATGGTGTAGATACTGATGACCGCTTAGGAAATGGCTAATGACATTGTTTAATGACTTTAGGTTCCAAGTGATCAGAGGAAGAAACCTAATAAAGGTGGGGGCTTTCCCTTCTCTCACACCCTTCCTTTTCTTCCTGGGGATTCTATGCAGCCTCTTCAATGGAAGGTGCAAATGTTTCTGGAGCACACTGTTCAGTGGTCTGCTAGCTAACTGGCAGAGCATTAACTTGAGTTAAAGGGGAAGGCAAATTCTAGTCTTAAAAGATGCTACTAGAACAACATGTAACTGATAATATTGGGGCAACACATATGACGCTGAAAAGGCAATAATAAATTAATTTTGTTTGGTGTGGGGACTATTAAATTAATTGTATCTTATTATCCCTTCACAGCATTTTAATTCAAGAATGTCTTACTGTAAACAAGAACAGAGTTTTGTAGTTAAAATTAGCAACTGATAAATTCTAAGCAAGATCAGTAATCAGTTCCAAATGGGGTCAATATGTAATGGAAAATCTGCAATGAAAGAGACCCTAAAATTCACAAGCATGGTTTTTTTCTTCTGACACCTGTAGGGGTGAAATCCATCACCATCTCTGTATTACCTCCATAATAAATATGCACATAAATCTTTTGAGTTTAAATTCAAATCCCATCTTTCTTCATAATTTATAAGTATTCAAAAGCAGATGGAGCAGGAATAAAACTGAGTGAAAAAGGCAGTTTTATTCATTACTATAAACATGCACAGAATTGATTGGCAGTAGCATAAAGAAAATATTATTTTCAGAGAATCATTAATTTCAAATGAGAAAAAAAAAGAAAAATTGTCACCTTCTCAGCACAATGGTATCAATTTGACCACTTGAATATTCAGATTGTCTAGTTAAAGTACATTAGCTCATGTTAATGTACAATGATTTCAAATTTTGATGGTTTGATCCCTACTAGGCTATTTTTATTGTTCATGCTACATTTATGTAGTAGAAGAAAAAATGAAATTATTTTAACCTCTTCACATTCTTTTTTGCATGACTTTAGAAAAGATGAAATGTCATTTGTGATGGAAAAAATCATATTAGATGTATTTTCCTTGCAAATGACTCTAAATTAGGGCTGGTGAAATTTATTCTTCATATAAATAGCCCTCCAAATCTTTATTTCTTTCTCTTGTTAGTCTCTATTCTGTGAACTGATTACATTTGCTATTTGTGAATTAATGCAATAAATACATACCAGATAGTCTGTTTAAGTAATTTGCCATGGTGTTTCTTATGAACCATGTGTATTAACTGTATTGAATACTAGTAATACCATTTTACTGTGTTTTGTTCTAGTCACAGCTAAGATAGAATGATAATGATTAGCAAGATGTGTTAGTCACTCACAATGGCATGTGGCCATTAGAACACCATATGTAGTTCTTTAGAGCTATACCTGTTAAAGCTTGGTTTATCCACATACTCTTATTTTTGCAGTAGTTAATTGTCATATTTGAGGACTCTGTAATTTTCATCCCATGATAAATTTCAATATTTTGTCATTTGTCTTTGTTTTGAGTTAGAATGAGTAATTGAAGTACTTACCCGTTGTGGATAAGGGACAGTTTCACACCATGGAATTATTCAACAATTTTGAATTAAAATTTACAAACCCTTTCACATTTTATGTTTTGTGTTCATTAAAGACATTCTTCACTCAAAGTAACCAAATTACAAGTTCGAAGTAAATTAATACCTTGTGCAATGGTGCCTTGTGAGAGTTCTGATTAAGGTCCCTCTTAACTGTTTTTGTCTTCTGTCTTTGGTTCTTGCCTGGGATGTGTTCTACAAGCTGCACCAAAAGCATTAGTGTTTCCCTGCTGGAACATAGAGAGGCTACAGAAGCTGTGTTTGTCTGCTGCCTCCAGTTACAAAATTCTCAGACTTTTCTAATAAGAATAAACATTATTGAATGGGATGGGATGGCGTTACATTTGCCTTTTTTACAGCTGCTGTCTTGGTGGCTTATAGCTGTATGGTTGGTTGTTGCCCAAACTGTATGTTTTCCATTTTCCTTCTCTGTTTGCAATTGATGAGATTTTATAGTGGAGTTCTTGTTATATGTCTGTACTTTGTGACTGTGCAGTTAATGCAGCTAAATTTTACCCCTTTTCTCTTGATCCTACTCCCCAGGTAGTAAGTACAGGCTTTTTCTTTCTGGTATTATAGCTCTCTGATGCACTGCCAATGCCTCCCCAACTTTATCATTAGCAAACTGAATCAGCATACTCCTAAGTTTATGCCAGAGGAGATAATTCAAATATTAAATAAGATGTAGAACCAATGAAGGGCATAGTTCTCAAACATGCATGTCAGATAAAAGCAAAAACACTGAAGTAATGTACAGTCTGTTTCTGGCAAATTTCGATGAAGGTTATTAGATGAAAAGGCAAATTTTCTTGAGACTGAGAAAAAAAAATCCTAAAAGCAAATGGCTAATAAAATTGTTCCCCATTATTCCACTCCAGCTGAAACTGAAACATATCAGAATTTTTGCAGTATGGGGATACCAAAATGAATCTTTTCTTTTACATTCCTTTGGGGATTCCTAGCTTCTTTAGCTAAGGGAGTCTATTCTTCCCTTGCCCCAGCTCCCAGTGCTTTCTCTAGAGAGAGAAAACACTCAAATGCACTGTCAATCACCTTTAGGCAAAGAGGAAGAAATAACCATGTGTATAATGGGTACAACTTCAGAGGCTGCAAAATTGGTCATTCTACACCCGTCTTCTTGTGATGGGTGCCAAGTAATATAATTGGTGTGCTAGTCAGGAAGCTGACAGAAATTTTGATGTTTCAGTAGATGAGGTTGTAATGTGCAGATAGGTGTATTCCTCCTCCTGTTTTTTAAATATGGATTAAGTGTGTATAAATTTATTGAGTCCTGAATGTGGAAAGACTCATCTCCAGTAAGTCTGTTAAACAAAAAAGAACGCTTTTGCCTGGCATTTGAAAATTATGTGGGTCTGTGTTATCTGAGAATTGATAGGTCCTAAATGTTCATCCATCCAACATAATAGTTGTAGTTGTGAAAAGTGACAACGACATTGACATAAAATACTTGCCCTTCACATGTGTTATCAAAAATCTCTTTAAAATTTACTTGTAAACATTTAATCTGAAAATACACTGTGAAGGAATTGGGTTTCTTTACTCCCAGATGTTTGGTTATGGTAGTTCTTCAACAGAGGACCACATCTGTGAGTTAGAATAATTCACTTAGATTAAGGACTCCTTGTGCATGCAAGGGAGAAGAGAACTACATTGACCATGTTTACCATAAAAATTGTCATTTAGAAGAAAGCCTGTAACCATCTGCACTTCTGTAACAGCCTTTTAAATATGAGCAAGACAGATGAGAATTGTGCCTAAAATTGATGTGTGATAATTTTATGGAAGAGACTGTACGACATGGTTGCCCATGTTACCAGGAGCTGTCTCGATAACTCAGGAGAGTTCTTCTCAATTACCTTCAGAAAAACTGCATTGATTTTCAGTGTCCTCTTGTTGGTAGCAGTAAGTTCAGTATTGATCTGTTGACACCACCAAAGGACCAGCCAGATTCTCCTAGTCGCATTCTTATGTCAAATCAAAATCAAAATGTCTTTTGGGGCCAATGTACTCTCCTGCATTCTTAATGCCTGGCTAGTGGAAAATGTACCTAAACTGCAAATGTTGCTCTCAGAGATGGGCATGCAGTGCACGAGGTATGTGTGTTTTAGTGTTTAAAGGAAACAAATTTGCCTTCCAGAAAGAATCAACTCTAATGATACCATGAATGTGTTTTTTCATTTTGCTTGTGGAGACACCTTGTTTGGAAACGCTCAGTATAATACAACAGAGCTCTGTTCCTCATAACAGAATAGTCACGTCAATTTGTATGCAGTGCTTGAGAGGTTACACAGAATCACAGAATGGATGGAGCTGGCAGAGACTTACTAAGATCATCCAGTCCAACCTCCCTGCTTAAAAAAGTTAGTTAGAGAAGGTTTCCCAGCAGTGTGTCCAGCAGAGCTTTGACTAGATGGAGATAAACCATGGGAGAGATTCACCCAGTAAAATTATGCATGGTCTAATACTTAATACTTCTGAACAGTTGGGTTTTTTTTCTTTTCTTCTAGTCAAAGGCTTGATTTGTGTAATTTTTGTCTATATTCCAAGATGTCTTTTCTTGTGATAATAGGCCAATTATTTTGTTTAATATTAAGAAATTAGGATTATGTTCAATATTCATAATTAAGTATTTACTAAATATGGGGTATTTTCTCTGCCATTTAATACCCCATAACTGAATCTCACACACCTGTTGCAGCTGGGCATAGACTTATTATGGAGAAATTGGATTATGAAAAAATCCCAGCCAGCTATTTTCACCTAATTTCTCATCTCAGCTCCTTGGGTAGCATACACCATCTCTGGTCAGGTAGACTTATTGATGACCTCTCTGCACTGTAAAAACCAAACTTATATTCCTTCCCTGTATTTCCTATCCAGCTACTAATTCATCGGTGCCTTCTGTGGTTTCTTCAAGCACCTGTTTTGAGGGACCTTGTCAAGTAACTTCTGAAAATACCAGTATCAAAATCAATCAAACCTTCTTTATATTCAGAGGCTTACTGAATCTTTCAAAGAAGTTCTGTGGTTTTGACACATAGCTTCTCTTTACAGAAGCCACATTAACTCTTCCCCAGGCTCTTGTGTGTATCCGTATTTCCACAGTTCATATTCTTTGAGCTTTAAATAACTTCAGCAATATAGAGTAACAGTGCAGCCCTCCAATCAACATTTTTTAAAACTGTTGTCACATTTGTTTTGTTTCAGCCTAAAAAGGCTGTCAGTGTTGTACAAGATTTTAGATATCACTTTTATTTAAGCTATTTCATCTATGAGTTCAAGTTGATCAATTAACTGAGTCTCATCCAGCACCCATAATATGCTGTTGGTAATTTTATCTGTTTTTCCCATAACGGTTTTGCCTTTTCACTCTCTCTCTTTATGTGAGCTTTTTTTTTTTTAATCTCTCTTCTGAGTAAAGAAAACAAGGAAGTAATGATTCTAGCATTGGAAAACGTCATTTTTATCATAGGCTGTTCAGTAGACATGAAATCTTTACAGAACTAAAATTTTATAATGATGTTGTAGCCACTTTTCAGTGTATTATGGCCATTTTGTGCTTGCTGAAAAGATCATCTTCAACACAGGATGATTTCCATTTGGTGTAAAACAGCTAAGATGTTACTCTCCTGTCATTTGATGCAAATGCCCATTAGCAGTAGATCTCAGGGAAGAGTGAATCTGCAGAAGCTGCTGTTCATCCTTGCAAGGTTTCATCCTACACCTTCCTTTCACTGTGCCTTAGCACAATTTGGGTAAGGTGAAGGTCTTCACATATTTTTACTATTTTTTATGTCTGACCTCGTGGTGTTAGGTCCTTTAAGTTCAGCATAGGAGAAATGTGCATGACTAAAGAGAAGCAAAAATTTAGTTAAATTATTCTAAATCCCCATGCAATGCCGAATCAGTTCATTTTTCTTTTTGGTGAACTGTACAAGGGACAGACCATTTTGGGACGTTGAGCCTAGTAGGCAAATAGAGAAAATTTATTTTCTGTTATAGTTTTTGGTATATAAATTGTGAATAAGTATTATGAGTCTTGCATCAAATTAATGATTTTCAGTGCTTCTGGAAGTTATTTATGTAACATTTTTTTTTTTTTTTTTTTAAATAGCTTGTAAGAGAAATACATCTGGCCAGAATAGGCTGGAAAATATATTGTCCTTATTGTACAGTGAAATACGTGCCTAAATGACTGTCACTTAGCCGAACAAAGCTATGTAAGGGTATTTCAATATCTACTAATCAATTATCTGAATGATGGCTCCTTGGCTGGTTAGTCCTTTCTGTCAACTTCCATTGTCTCTGCATTCATCTGTGACCTTACATTGCTTACATCAGTTTTGTTGTAGAAAAACTCTATTTTGTTTAATTGCTAGGAGGTAAAACAGTTGACTGAAACATTCGTATCATTGTTCCTGATGCTGTTGTGAATGGTCTGTAATTCATGTGGCTGCTGTAAATTCAAATGTGTGCACGCACATGTATGTGCAAACACAGATGGATGGGAAGATAAGTAGCAAGCTTTCAGTGTATAGTGACTTTGTGATTCCTTTTGATGTCAGGTGAATGGGAACCACCAAAGAGGGTGCACTGATGGAGATGAAATGAGTGGTGGGTATTTAGAAGCCTAATATAACCCTTTTTTTTTTTTTTTTTTAAATGTTTGTTCTGTCTCCTGTCGGTAATGGACAACACAGCATTCGGAATTTATGTAAAAAAATCTCTCCAAAGACAGTTGGAAGCTGTTGGTCATCACAGTTCTTGAGGCCCAATAGAGATGACAAAATGCCTGGATCAAATAATGGAATGATTTAGGGTGGGAAAAAAACCTTACAAGCATATGATCCAACCATAAACCTAACACTTCAACATTCATCACCAAACCATGACCTCAAGAACCGTGTCTCAATGTCTTTAAAGCAGCGTGTTGCTGACCATTTCCCCTTGGATTCTGGGGAATTCATTCTGCCTCTTATGCCTGTCTTCCAGCCCAGGGGGCCGGGTACCCCAAGGTGACTCATCTGATGTGGTGAAGTGCTCTGGGCCACAGAGGAACAGTGGTGCACAGGTTTCTTCTGTGCCTCATCAGGTGCAGGAGTCTGGGAGTCTGTTAAACTCCAGGAGCTGTGCAGAGCAGCCTTTCTCTTCTGTGCTTCCCCACACCTGAGATGCTCTAAGCATCCAAAATTTCTGAGGTACTGTTAGCACCCCAGCTGGTGGCATCCTTTCCCACAAAGGTGCTCAGAAGGGAGGTTTTGAATCTGTTCTTCCTTTCATGCTGACTCCACATTTCTTATTCTCAGATGGTCAAACTTCTGCCAACAGCTGCCATCCATTATGGCTCACAAATGCCTAGTTCTGGCTACTAGTTGCTTGCCAATTTCTCATTTTCTCCAGTTAAGCTCTCTTTTTGTGTATCTTCTTGGGGTCACGCTTATAATAACATGACACAGAATAAAACTCCTTTCTTCCCCTGTTGCCACACTGTGCTTCTGTGAGTAGTTGAAAGAGGAGAGCCAAGTGAGAATATTCTTCTTTGCATTTAGGTTTTTCAAAGAAAATGCAGAAGGCTGTTATCCTTGATTTAGCCTTTTCCACTACCCTCATATGTGTTAGAACTTTCTGGTACTGGGAAGTTACAAAGTTTTACCTGAACCCTCACTCATTCAAAAATGAACATTTTCATGAACTCCCAAGGAAGCGTTATTCATCTCAAATGAACTGGCCTCAAAAAATTGAAGAGAAGACTGGAAAATGAAATTAGCATTATGATGCTCAGAAACTGTTGATTTATTGTGGAGTGTCAGATTTCATTTAGTGCTCTGCCTTGAACTGGAAGTCCTATGAGAATTTGCCCTGCCATGTTGAGATAGAGATATGTCATCCTGGCAGTGTTTTCCATTCAAACTCCAATACAAAATACATGCTTTGATCATACCTTTTTTTCATAAAATTCTCATATGCCAGACTCTCTACCAAAGTACTTTAAACTACGTTAAAGATAAAATGAAGTATGAAAATTACCAGTTGACCATGAAGACTTTTGCCTCTAGGTTTCAGAGGATTAGACTCTGACAGGATTGGGATGACTAATGGGATGGTTGTTCACTGATTTTACACCAGCACTATCCCCACCTTTCCCCATTTCCAATTATGAGATTAATCTACTACTGAAACCAGTATTTTCTGACTTTTAAGTCAGTGTTCTTTCTTCACCATACAGAGTGCTTTTCAGCTTAAACCAGCATTACAATCATTATGAAAAAAGCTGATTTGTTTTCCATACAAAGTATATTTAACATAAGACCTGATTTCTTAAAAAATTACAAAAGGGAGTCTTTCACTGTAGAGCACATTTTTTTTGCTCACATTTAAGAAATTTTTCCCGTAGTAGCATGAGCAGATTTTGGTACACAGCAAAAATAATGGAAAATATGTTTTCGCATAACATGAGTTTCCCTAAAATTTCATAAATTCATCTTTAAAAACTGTCTGCAGCTTGGGTTTTTCACTTCAGTGACTGATGGTGAGAAAGGAATTGTTAGTTTGAAAGCTGTCTTCCGTTCATTCAAGTGAGTGCTTGGGTAGGCATAGTTCTTGTTAAATGCAGACACTTATGTGGAAGTCAGAGTACTTGGAAAACAGACTGCATCTGCCTCATACTTTGCAGTAAATTCTTTGCTTGCCACTTCTTCAAGTAAGAACTTTGTTGTACCATCTGCATGCTTAAATGATCGTGAATGATTCAAGGATGGTGATGATTCTTCCTGTGTAGTGGTCCTGTTGTTCTCTTCTTTCTACTTAGCACATTTCTTGAAGGGGAATGTTGTTCATTTCTGGTACTCAACACCAAGTGAGTTGCATGGGAAGCCCAAATAATGACAGTTCTGAAAGGTATTTGGAAACTTGTTGGGCACCTTTGGTGTTTGGATGATTCTCTGTCTGTTCTCTTCAGCTGTGGACTCAGGAGCCCTGGGTGACTGAGGAAATGGGGCGTCAGGAGAAGGTGTTTCTGCCCCTTTTCAGGTGTGCTTTCTGTGTCCTTTCAGCAGTTCTGGCCCTGTCATGCAGCCTGCACTCACAACCAAAAGAGAGGTGATGAGTTTCTCTTGCACTTGAAACCTCAGCCAGGATGATGCTGTGCCTTACCTCTTGGGAATTATTGGGCTGGAAATGAGAATATACCATGACAAGTGGTACATACACCATTGCAAAACCTTTTTTTTTTTTTTTTTTTTTTTTAATTAATATTCCAAAAGGCTGATTTTCAATCATTTTAGTTCTGCTGAGACTGAAGTAGTTGCAGAACTAAAATTTCAGTAGTGCCAAGGATGAAAGAGTCTTCTGCTTTACTTAATAAGCTTCACCAGGTGACTTTTAATAAGTTAGTCTTTGGAGAGTTTCTGCTGTCTACTGATGTTTTGTACAGATTGGCAGAGAGAGACTGTCATTGCTCCTGTCAGCACCATTCTGTGGGTCTGACTGCCAGGTGACAGAGCTTCATATGCACACATGCATTAAGAGACAGCAACTTCCTGTGTATGTAATATCTACTTGGTTTTCACAACAATTAATGACATTGATCAGCCAAGGCTTGGAATTTTTCAAGGCCCTTGAGTAAATTTGGGGGATTTAAAAGCAATCAAAATCCTAGTGTAGCCATACTGACAGAAAAACAGCAGCTTCAGGTAGAATGATGGAACACAAATGTATTAAGCTGAAGCATAGCAGGTTTTGAGGTTTTCTTGGCAATGCATTAATTGTAATTTATAATTACATTAACTTGAATAATTCCTTTTGAGGCAAACTGCAACATACATATGGGTATGATCTGTGATAAAATACTAAAATTCTAATACATCGGGGTGTTTCATGCTACTGTTAATGATATTGTTTATGTTATTGTTTAAGCTCCTATGGATTAAAGATCTATTTAATGTTGTACTTAGATGTAGTTATCCTTCCAGTAGTCCTTCAGGCCCTTTAGACTGGGCTACCATACCATCTTAGGGTAGCTTTCAGTGTGAGACAGTCTTAATATAGGGTTTATACCAAAAACTGGAAGATCTTTAAAGGTAGTTCTGAAATGTGTGGTCCATTTATTTCTGCTGCTTTTTATGCTATTACCTGGATTTCTTCCTAGAAGTTGTGCTCCATTGTTGGAAGTATTTCCAGATGTTTCCATGGTGCAATTGCTGTCTCTAAGGTGCTGTTTGCATGTACTCAGATCTTTATGACATTGCCCCTTAGCTCTTTAGCAGTATTTTCTAGGAGTTACCAATGTCTATTTATAGATACTTATGAGCAAAAGCCAAAGTAATAACTGTGTCGTCAGGCATGCATACAGGTCTGTTTGAAGGCAGGGGTTTTGCAGAAGAAAAAGCATTTGGTTTTCATCTAAAGGAAATCATGACTGACTGCTCAAAGCTATGCTTTCTTGCATTATAACTGAAGACCATGATTTTTGCTAGTGTGTTAAATTCTTCTGTGTGTGAGTCCCCTAGCTCACCAGTCTCCTTTTACAAAAGATTATAGTGTGACCGCAGGTAGGCTCTGTTCTTTGAGAACACAAATAACCCACCTCTTTATCTTTAGGGAGGAAAGACTTCCTTTTTACTTTATATTGAAGTCTTCAATTTTCTTTTCCGAATGAATTTTGGACACATTATTAAGTTATATCCAGCAGTCTTCTTTGCTGCCCTTCCCAAGTGGTTGCATGAAAAGCAGCAAAAGCCTATTGCTCTATGCTGGAAAGACTAAAAAATACAATTTCTAAAGAATGGAGAGTGAGAGCACTCCAGAATGCCAGGATCAGCTCAAAGTATACTAGCATATAGCATCAATTGTACCAGTAATTTGCAGGAAACTGTCAAGACAAAGGTAAATATATATATATGCATGCACGTATGTATGTATGTACATTTGTGTAGAATAACAGAAGATGTGTTCAGCTGTCTCCAGACTTGCCAAGATCCACCTCCATGCTGAATAGAGCGTGGGGATGTAGAGAGGCTTTATTGTATTAATTAACTTCATCTGGAGATTTACTTTCCCTGAGGAAAAGGGAAAATTTGTCTCTTTTAAGTTAGCTGGGGAGGGTCTTCCTGACGAGTTCTTTAGATTGCCCAGATCTATTTTAATTGTTGTGTGCTCTCAAGCGTACATTTATACATTTAGAGTGTCTGTATTGAAAATACCCACTTATTTTTTACTTGCTAAAGCAATCATGACCTGTCTATTAATGACCTCTTATGGTAATATATGAAAACACTGAGCAGCATCAAACACAGGAGCAGACAGATGTCTGTCCTTTTGAATAAATTGCAACAACTTTTAACTCTCAGACCATTTATGCCTATTACTTAAGTGTGTTTACCCCATGTTTCACTGACTTTATGGTGTTTTGTCCTAGACCATCTCCCTTGGATTATTTCTGAGGAGGTTGCTGAGATAACGTCATAACCTCCATGGGGGTGAAAAAGTTTGGCATCTGCTGCCTCCACTCATAATGAGGCCTATTACAGAGGAGGAAAAAAATATGTTTGACAGTGAATTGCTCCTGAAAAATGAAACTTTCTTGCCAGTCATCTCCTCATTCTCTGGTGCTGACAAATACTTTTCCTAATGTTTTTTTGTTCCTGGTATTTCACCAGTACTCATATTGTTTTTTCTTTTAGACACAGTGGCAGTTTGGCTTTCTCATAATTTTCTCCGTCTTCTAATAGTTTCTCATTCATTTCCCCCAGCTTAAAAAAACAGCCACTTGTGGCTTTGAAATGTCTTCAGATCACGCTTTTAATATTCTGAGATAAAACTAATTAAGGTGAGCAATTTTGATAACATGTAATTTATCTCTCTCCAGTATTAAGCTGTTACAAAGCTGTTAGGATTCTTCTGCTCACCTGTAAAAAGCTGACTCTTTAGTGGAAGACAAGGATTAAACTTGAGCCATGTGAAGATTTTATGACTGGCTTCTTTTTTACCTCTGGACCAAGTAGCTGGCTAAAAATGCTCCTGTCTTACCTGTAACTCTCCCTTGCCTTTGACCCTTAATGTTCGTCCTTGTTTTTCAGAGATGTCTTGTGAAAGCCTTTGTTTTCTTTTACAATTATCATTAATGATATGACGAATTTTGTTTTGGAGAGGTGGGTGTCTGTTTCTTTGGTTTTTTTATTTTTTTTTTTTTCTGTTCTGCATTTTCCTCATTTTGGTTGAGGGAAAATCCAGTCTGCTATGCTGGTCTTTTATTATACTTCCTTCTCCCTGACTTGCATTGGACTAGCTTGCATTGCTGCTTGTTGCTGTGTTTTCTGCATACTTTCCTAGATAGTTCTGCCCTAAACTTGCCTGTCTCTGATCCAGATTCCTGGTTCTGAGTTTGACTTCAAAACAGCAAGTCCAATATTTGGTTAGTTATCTATTACGACTACATAACTGTTTCCTTTGATTTTTCAAAACCATTCATATTCAGCACTGAACAAATGCAGATTATAGAAAACTGTTCTGGTTTTTTTCTATGTTGCTTTCCTTCTTTTATTTTATTTCCTTTTTTATTTTATTTATTTGCATTTCTCTTCAATGAAGCCATATCCTTAACCTCTTGTACAGCATTCACATCTGAAACATTGTATGTAGTAGTATTTAAGTCACATAGCACATATACATAGCTGCCAAAGTTTTTGTACTGAATATTAGGTGACACCACACATATTTATTATTTTCAAGAGACATTAAGGAACAGAAATAAAGCCATGAAACATTGAATAGGCTTATATTTAATGATATCAGTATCAATCAGTACCTTCTCTTTGAAGCTGTAAAGTTGATTTTTATACATTGGCCTTCCAAACAGAGCTGTCAACTGCAAGTAGAGTACATATTAGCTATTTAGGTAAATGTAGTCATTGTCAGTTACATAGGATTGTACATGGGATGTCTAGTGAAGAGTTACTGTGGGTTTTTTGCAGACAAAAGAAATGGACACTTTGTGGATGTATTTATTCATAAATGGCAGAATACACCATTCACAAATGTGGAGATTTCCCCCTTTCCTAAATCTGTTGGTAATTATTCTAAGTATCTTGTATACCTACACTCATTCATATGAGTTTTACAGATTTTTTCAGGGAACTAGTTTCCATAAAAAGAAACTTAGATTATATACCAACTATATTCTAATGTGAGAAAGTCAAGCACATTGTCAGTATCTTTTGCATAGAGCATGCTGTCAGTTTTGTTCAAACTTAACAGCCTTATGTTTCTTTTCCATGAGATACTGGGTGCAGTAGTATTCCTTCTGTGAGTGGGGTGATGCAGAGAGGTAATATGTTCTTGTGCTTGCTAAGAAAATAATTCATTGAGTAGTACCTACTTAATATTTTTCACTTCACAAGGAAGAATTCGAGGTCCCATGAGCTGTCACAAATTCTTAATAATTCATGTAACCAAGGGTGCTTGTTTCATCTGTGAAAGGCAAGAAAACCCAAGGGTGAACTGGTGCTAGTATCTATATCTGATAGCAACAAAACACTTTGGAAGAAAATCCAAAACCCTCAAAATCTGAGTAGTTGTAGCATTAGTTACATTAAAATGTTACATTTTACCAGATGCTTCTGAGTACTACATTTTTTGATCCTTATAAAACTGGTAGTGCTTTTTTTTGTACTTCTCATCTTTCTAAAAAATTATTTAACTTACCATTTATCTAGCTAAAAATCTGTCCATTTCAAGATTTGGGAGTCTTTTTTAGGTAGGCACTTCACACCAGCTCCATAGGAGAGCTCATTTTACAAGAACCATCTTCACACTTTAAGTATGAGACACAACTGTACCACTGGGTGTTTTAAAAAAACTGCCGAACCCTTCCGTGATACCAGCTTTTACTTTCAGAAATAAGTGCTGACTGAGTCGCTCATAATATAAACTTTATTTTTAGTTGTATTGTGTAGATCCAAACAATTGTCTAAATCTGTTTTTAAACTGTGACCTCAAATACAGTAACCTTATTGTTAATTTTCAGTTGCAGTTTCATAAACTGGTATGGTGTCTTGCAAGGTAATATCCCTCAAACTACATAGGTTTGTGTCCTTTTACTCAAGAAATTAGCTTCTTTAGTTAGGAATGTATAAAAGTAAATAATGGCACCAATGACTAGCTGAGGAAATTGCCTTTTCTTCCCTGTTATCTGGTCTGTGTTGGCTGTTGCTATGATGGAGATGTAACATGCATGGAGTAAATAGAAAGGTATAGTGTGCAGTGAAAAACACGGAGGCATTTTATAACAACACATTAGGCTTTTCATATGGTTTTATAAAAGTATAGTATCACGATGAGATGCACATTTTTAAAATTTCAAGAGAATAGATGAAAGAGCTCATTCACTCAGATTATAAATAAAAACTTGAGAGTAGTCACCAGGTGTCTGTCCAATCTGTTGACATGAGGAGCCGACAGTTGCACAATCAAGATTACCTTAGTAGAATATCAGGACAACATATTGTTAAAAACATAAACATTTATGTTGAACAGTGTTTGAAATAGATCTGTCATAGATTTTCCAATAGATTTTCTGATATTACAACAGCCCACTCAATGAGGGTCTGATTTTAACTGTGAGGAGACATATAGTCTTTTAATACTGAAGTACAGAAAAGGACAAATAAAAACACTTGAGAAAGTATAGACAGCAAATATGTGATGTAGTGAAAATCAAATGTCTACTCTCAGAAGATTTCTTTCTCTGACCTGTTACACTGAACATATTTTTAGTTAGATTGTAGGTGTCTTCAGCTGATTCTTTCTTCACAATTCTTGAAATGCTGACTGAGGTCCAAAAAATGCTTGGAGAAGAATAACCCCCACATGGCAAAAGATTAATTAGGAATGTGCTTAGAGACTGAGGTCATTCATGTTTATGCTGTCCAAGTTGTCCAATTTTTCTTTCAAAGAAATTTTTACTTAAACTTAAGTGGGATGGATCATGGGACTCTTTGAGGCTCTGAATGTTACAGTGACACCAAGAAAACATGCACCTCTTCCCTTTCTTTTTTCTGATCTATTACATGGCACTCATGGAATTAAGCTTTGGAGCAGACTCAAAAATACTTTTATATTTCAATCTTTTTTTCCTGCTTTTCTTTAAAACACATTTTATTTATTAGAAGTTTTTATAAGTATATTTACCTGCATGAAATCCGCCAAAAAAGTAAACCTTTCAGATTGGTCATAGTTTTGAGAATTACTGGCTTGTTATGAACCAAGGCTCTTCTCTTGAGGAAATTACGCTTGAATTACACTTGAAGGCTGTAGCATCATTCAGTGGGACATTGACAGGCTCAAGATTTAGGCAGAGAGAAACCTAATGAAGGTAAACAAGGGTAAGTGTAGAGTCCTTTACCTGGGGAGGATAACACCCAGTACCAGAACAGGCTGGGGGCTGACCCACTGGAGAGCAGCTCTGCTGGGTAGGACCTTGGGGTGCTGGTGGGTGACAAGTTGACCATGAGCTGGTCCCGTGTGCCCTGGGGGCCAGGAGAGATGGTGGGATCCTGGGATGCATCAGGAAGAGTGTGGCCAGCAGGTCAGGGAGGCAACCCTGCCCCACGTCGTGCCCTGGTGAGGCACATCTGTAGTGCTGTATCCAGTTCTGGGCTCTGCAGTACAACAGACATGGGGGTTTTGGAGTGAGTTCTGCAGAGGGCAAAGGAGGGCAATTAAGGGATTGGAACATCTCTCTTAGGGGCAGAGATGGGATCTGGGCCTCTTTAGTCTGAAGACGAGAAGACTGAGAGGGGATCTCATTAATAAAATGAAAATTAATAAAATAAATATTTCCAGGTGAATACTGAAAGGATGGTGCCAGATCCCTTCGGTAGTGCCCAATGACATGACAAGGAGCAATGGCATAAACTAAAACACAAGAAATTCCATCTCAACTTGAGGAAGAACTTCCCATTGAGGGAGGCAAGAGCAGTGGAAGAGTGTGGAGTCTCCCCCCTGAAGACATTCAAAGCCCACCTGGGGCTATTTCTCTGTCAACTGCTCCAGGTGACTATACCTTGGTAGGGGATTGGACAAGATCTCCAGAGATCCCTTTCAACCCTAACTGTTCTGTGATTCTGTGAAATTATGGAGATTTGGGGGATTTAAATGACAAAATATGCTTACTTTTAGGAGTGAAAGGCTTTGTGGATAGCGGGATGATATAAAAATAGAAACTTGCAAGAAAAGAGAACAAAAGGATGTGTTTCTGCTCTGAAGAACAATACTGAAAGATAAAAGATCTTTCTGCATTTTTTCATGTCCTGGATTAAATCTCTGATTTTTATAAAAGAGAATTTATTTTTTCCTACTCCTTCTAATAGTGCTTGACCAACAATAATGATTCTTCAGTCTTAATTGAAGACTCAACTTGTGAAGGCTGAAGAGAGCTTGAAAACTGAAGTCAGTCATATAACTCTTACAGTTAAGCATGTGTTTAAAAGCTGTAATAGGTCATGGTCACATAAAACAGTTCAGCAGAGGATGTTCAGATAAAACAGTATGAGCTCACTCTCCCTTCTATTCACTCCTGCATTGCAGAAGAGATGTGTAGAAACCTGCCACACTTTCTCTGAGTCCATAGAAGAAACGAAATGTCCATCATCAGCACCTGGATGCCTTGAGTAAAATGAGACTTTGCAGGATCCGTGGCCACAGTTGTCTGCTGTTGTGCACATAATTTTAATGTGTAAGGTGCTGTAATGATTGATGAAGTGAATTAGGCCTGCCTTTCCCAACAATATACTGCAGTACAAGTATTTGCATTTTACTGGGGGCAGATGCAGCTAAGGTGACTTGTGCACAATTCCTGCAGATCATGATACCAATGAAGTCGCTAATGCACCCATAGGATCAGACAGGAAAGTTTGTAGATCCCAGGCCTCTGCTGTGGATAAAGGTACTTTCAAGCAGTCTAGAGCATTCTCTCTTTCAGAAGTAAGTTATTTTTAATTTCTAAGCAGATTTGCATGGATATCTTTTAAATGCACGTGTCATCTGGAGCTTTTCAACACAACTTGTGATTCTGCTCACATGAAATTTAATTGTTTGCTTTGATGTATTATTTTTTTTTTCCCTAAGGAGAAAGAGAATTTTAATGATTTATGATCTCAAACGCAAGATCTTTAAATAGGCAGGAAAATTAAAAAGTCAGAGTATCTGCAGATGTGTTTTCTGTCAGTAACTGGCAGAAAGCTGCATGGAGGAGGGTGGAGGCTGAGTAGCAGTGGAGGTCCAGAAAATGTGTGATATGAAACACAGCAGCATTTACATACCTGTCATTCAGAAACCTTATAATTCCACCAAATTTGGATATGGAATCAAATTCGACTGCTGAGTTTGCCTACGTGTTTCTTATATTAAAAGGAGGGTGAGTAAGATGTGTTGATAAGGCTTTCCTAATTCAAGTTAGGCAAAATCAGTTTTATTATTTTTAGAAGTGAGGCTCCCTTGCATAAAAAGACATGTCAGCAAATTGTATTTGAAGTAAAGTGTGAGATTAGTCACTCTTATTTCTACAGCATTGTGTGTTTATGTAACACTGTATGTGCATTCATGTAGCATATCTTTAAGAGATGTGTTCTGAACTCCCCAGATGCTTTTCCAAAGGGCACTGTTTGGAGTATAAAGAAATTTGAATACAAACTGGTGAAACAGAGATAATTACACCTCTGTACAATCCAGGGCAGTAGTTGCTTGTCTGCAACATCATTTTTTAAACTAGTTACTATTATTGCCAGAATAAACCAGAATTGTCAATGAAGTTTACATTCCTCACACAGTCTTCACAAACTTCACTTTCATCAACAAGCAGATTTCTTATCAAAGCATAAATTCTTATTCTTATCATCACAACACCAAACACACATAGGTCATTTTCTGAGGCATGTCCTTTTGCCACCATTACAATGAAATTTTACAACCACTTCCTTTTGCAAACATTTACCCTGAACTATTTTTTTTTTTTTTTTTTTTTTTTTTTTTGCATTCAGTGCTACACAGTGTCATTGAATAACAACAGCAGCTTTGAAACAGCATCAGGGCATCCATATGCTATAACTAGCGTGTCTGACCTACGACCTGGGAAAAGGGAGGGCAGAGATAAGTGGTTTCTGTTTGACGCCAGCTTTGTTTGGTGTGACTTCACTTTCTCCATCAGCCGTGGCTCTGGCCATGGTGCTGAGTGCTTGGGAGGCAGGACGGAACAGGAGTGGGTGTGGAGGGCGTGGGACCATAATGCTAGAGCAAAAGCGACGTCACAGATATTGCTAGAGGAGAAAAAGGAAAGGGACTGGTGTTTCTAGCAGAGAAACTGAGAAAATAAAGATTGCCGCATGTTTTATTTTCGTTGTAAATAAGGATGGCACTGCTGTGGCGTAATAGTTCAGGAAACTCTGAGAACTTTGTCAAACTTTTGGGCAATTTGCTTTAATTGAATTTAAACTTTTTTTGATCAGACTTATTACAGAACTGCTGCTATGATCATTTCAGCTATGAACTATGTGGCTAGTTTTGGCAGAAAAATTTGGTTGGAATTGGCAGTTATAAGGAGTAGGAGCAAAGGAGAAAACTCAGTGTCTAACCTTGTTCTTTCTTTTAATTTTAAGTGAGAGAACAATTTTTCTACAGTTTGTTCAAGTTAACTAGTAAAATGGCATATGTAGGCCATTTTTCCCCTTTCAGCCTAGAAACATATGAAGTCCTATATGCTGACCTGCTCTTTTTGTAAATCACAGGCTGATTTCTTTATCCCTTTGCATATTGGTGACAATTATGCCAATGATAAGCAATCCATTTTTCCTGCAACAGAACAGAAATTATTTCTATTGGTGTCTTCACCCTCCCAGCCTGACAAAACTGTTTAAAACTTAAGTTCCTGTATGGTGTGCTGCATTTGCAGAATTGCCATTGTGTTGCATCTGAAGGTTCTTGATGGAAAAGACAAGTTGTCAAAGGTTTGACGTTGGCACAAGGCCAGTGCCCCTATAACGATATACTGTCCCTGGTATCTTTTGTGAGATGTGACCAAAAACAGAGCAAAACAGTGTCTAATTTAGAAAGCAAAGAGAAAAAAACTTTATTACTTATAATAGGCAAAGAAGACACATACAGAAGAACATGGAAACTTTAAAAAAACACTCTTCCTCCCCCCCCACCAGTTCTCAACTTAACAAAACAAACTGAAAATTCCCCATCACGTTACCACCTTTTAGATAATTAATCTTCAGTCTATTACCACCCTTCCGATAATCAGTACTCAGCTCGTTGAGGAGAGATAGGAGTCCTTCTTGCACCACATCGTGGCCTCTTCCTCCATGTCCAGTGCTCTCACCACTGTGCATGGACCAGAGCTGCTTCTAGGGTTTCTCTTTTTAAAGATGCTTTGGTTAGTTCCAAGAAACGACAGCCTCTCAAATTTTGGGGACACTTCTCATCTCTGTTCACACTACTGTCCACTCTTGGCTCCAAGCCAATGCCTCTCCCCAGATACAGCTTCTATGTTATAGAAAAAAAATGAGTCCGTCCATGGCTATACAAAAGAGTCCAGCCAAAGGCCACTCCATCATCTCCTCCCACCTAGGATTCTTTTCAGCATTCCTATTCCATCATCTTTGCTTAATTCTTCCTATCTTTCTTCTTCAAATTCAGGAGGATTAGCATTTATAAAGTTTCCATCATTTACGAAAAGGGTTAAAATCTTGGGCTTTGTTTCCCCAGAACTCTCACGGTATCTTTGCTGCTGGGCACTCTTCTCGTGCCACCCCCCCATACTCCTTCGGCCGTGCTGTCTAGTTGTTGATATCAAATTTCAAGGTGACGAAGATCACACACACGGTTTCTCAGTCTCCCTCCGGGGGGGGAAGGGGGGGAGGGAAAGGGAAAAGAAGGCTGTCTGCCACCCTTCCATCCTACA
This sequence comes from Sitta carolinensis, assembly GCA_032173965.1. Lineage (NCBI taxonomy): Eukaryota > Metazoa > Chordata > Aves > Passeriformes > Sittidae > Sitta > Sitta carolinensis. The sequence goes on along the minus strand of CM063313.1, from coordinate 73,646,435 downwards.
GGATTTTCCTCTCCCCCTCTGTGCCCGAGGTTCCGGCCCTACCTCACCCAGGCCGCATGGCTTCCCCTCCCCCGCCCAGCCAGCCGCTGGGCAGGGGAGATCCCTCTGTCCTCAGGGACCGGAACCAAGAGAGAGCTTTCCGGGGAGCCCTCTGCTTTTAACCCCTTGTGTTCTCAGAGGCGGATCCTTGTCCTCAGTGGCCACACCAGGTGCCAGTCTTTAAACCTGAGCACTCATTGGTTTGACCACTGAAGTTCAGAAAAAACTCATTTTTTTCCAAACTACGACACAAGTTTATACATATTGGAAGAACCTCCTCTAGCAGTCTTCTGCATTTTCCATGCCTGCTCCTAAGTTCTCACATGTTAATAAGTTGGTAATCAACACTAATTTTTGATAGCCACCTTTGCAGACAATCATATTTGGTGGAAATCTTCCCCTTTAAGCAATTGCAAGCTGCTTTTTTGTTTTGTTAGAAGATATGCAGAATTAAGGTATTCTGCTTATCTTACTACTTTAGTTTTGGTAATGCAGCTATTAACAAGTATCTCCATTATGAGATCAGAACACAGTTTACTTCAGTAAGCCACAATGAATTATTCATTTTCTTTGGCTGAAATTTTGACAAACAGAAAAATCTTTATGATGCTCTTGAAAAGAAAATCAGTTGCAGAAAGCTGATGTTTTGTTAATCTTTCTGTACTAGTGTGTTTTAGTTTTCAATCTGTTTAGTACAGTCTGAAGCCAGAAATATGACCTCTAATATGACCTGCTGCCAAATCCCTGCAATTAAGTGTCATAGATGTCTGTAGATTTTGAGTCATATATTGATGGCAGCCTTTGTGACAGGGGAATTATCATATTCCTTTGTGACCCTTTTGTGACAGGGGAATTATCATATTCCCAAAGTCCACTTGGTAGTCTGCATATCTATAAGATCCCAACTCTTTTAACTTCACCAGTGTTTGAAATGTGGGAATCACAAGTAATAAGATCAGATTCTTTCCTCCTGTGTTTCTCTAAGTGATGATTTTGAGTCCTTGCTAAGATCAAATAAATGCAGAGCAGGGCATAAAAAAGCAGCATAAGAAACTATTTAATTAAAAATTAGCTTACTATTTTATGTGTATACTTAGCTCAGTATACCATTTTGATAACAACTCAATTTATATTCTATTGGAAAGATTTCCGAAATGCCACTTCTCCATTGAGAAATGATTTAACATTTTCACTTGCAACAGAACATGCAAATGTACAAATTGAGTGGTTTTGTTTTCTATGGAATGATAGACAAAGAGTTTGTAAGGTCCACCTGCTTGTGGTATAAATAATGACAGTTTTTCTGGCATTCCCTCTGTGCGTGCTAAATAAAACTAATAACTCTAATAACATTTCCAGTTTAATCCATTACTCCTTTCCTGATCACATCCAGTCTGTATTCTACGTGAGTTTTAAACTCTTCTGAAGGAGGAGAGGGTGTTTAATTTTTTCAGGTTTTTGTTTGATTTTTTTATGTATGAGTTTCTGTCTAGTCATATTTTTATCTTCTCTTGGCATTTTTCTTTGAACTTGGCAATATAGTTTTGCATTTCTTATTTCTGCACAGAATGTTATTTTAATGGTTAAAGTAGAAGATCAAATAGGTGGTCTTGTTACTCTTCTTTTTTGCCTTCTTTTTCTGGTTTGTTTTCACTTTCAAGAAACTTTATTGCTCAGTCTTACCTAGAACTCTGGCAGCTTCTTCTTCTGATCATCTTGTGATGCCAGACCTCTTATTTGGCATGTAATCAGTTGCTCTGGTGGTTTTCTATCTGAAATGAAATAACAGAAAAGAATTTCTAATGTGATGTCAAAGGGAGGACTGAATCCACTATCCCTGAAGTTCATTTCAAAATTGCAGCTTGTCGTGTGTTTAAGCAAAGAAATCTGAAAGGGGGACGGGATGCTGACTGAGAAGCAGAGTTCCAGAATGGTTTCTCAGCTGTGCCATTCTTCCTTCTAACTTCACACACCATCTTGCATCTTAAATCCAAGGTCAGCTTGAGTGGGCTTGAGGCTAGGAACGAATTTTTCACATGTTCTTCTGAATGGTAAGCAAACTGTAAAAGAATGTTATCACACAAATGGTGGCAGATTGAGAATGGCTTCGGAGCTCTTCTTTGTCCCACTGGATTTCCTTACATCTCATTATCTCTCAGAGCTAACATTTTCAGGGCACTCACTAGAATAAAATCTGCTTTCTTTCTCTGATGCTTACCTGATTTCAAACCTTGCTAATGTCCAAATGTACAGTTTCCTCTGGCAGGAGAAAAGGAGTTACAGTTTCCAGATCAACCATCACTTCAGAAATACAGCTTTGGACATTGAACTAAGTTTCATTTTGCCTTTTGTTAGCAGTAAAAGTTGGAAAATCATTCTAGAAGTGTGAAATACTTCAAGTACCCATAGAATAAAGACTAAATGCTTCTTACTTTTGCATATTCAGAAGATGCAGAGAGAAATACTGCTGAATGTTGACAGAGAAATTTAATCTTCAAAGTTTTTTATGTAATTTTAAAACAGTTATTTACAGTGTTTATGTGGCAGAAGCTTTGTGATCTGAATATCTCTATTGTAAACTAAGCAACAACTTTTATTCAGGAGCTGGGACAGCTGTCAAGGAGGAAATGAACTTCATTGTTACCACTGTAATTTGCATTTCTTCCTTTTATACTGTGAGGAAAACATGGCCATGCCTGTGACTCTGAAATTGAGGTAACTCCTGTTCTTTTTCAAGTATTCTTTGTATCTGAAAGATTACTTCCCTGAAAGTTTACTTTATTCATTCACACTGACATCTAGTAGTATCATTTTTGCTTAACACCCATCTATGCATTTGGATAGTTTTCATTCTTTCCATTTTAGGATATCTGTATATTTTCTTCTGTTCTCTCTTCTGAGACTTATCAGCTGCAAGGTTGATGCGCTACTTCTCATGCCAGCACTTTTGTATCTGCATAAGGCTGAAAGACAGTCTGAGGCATGTTACTGGCTTGTATTAAAAGCCAAGTATATCTTATTTGTTTAGTTCTTCAGTGGTTTTAGTTGTCATTGTTTATTACTATTTCTGTGTCTTCACAGTATAATAGGTGAATCGGAAATTAAGCAGTCTAATATCAACTCTTCCTTCTCAAACATTATCACTGAATCAAATAGTCATGACAGAAAGTTAAGTTGCACCACGTCCTAGAGGTGGGAAGTGCTATACCCTTGCCATTCTTATTTTTGTGACTACACAATGACATACTTTTAATAAAAAATGTGTTTTATGAAAGACAAAGTTGCTTTTTAATAGTTTTTTTACTATGACAATTTCACACACTGTTTGCTTTTGCTGATTTTTTAATGGCAGTTTAGATACATGCAAAATATTGCTGTTTAGAGCTTTTCAACCTGCAGGATATGATAACTAACCTGATGGCTTCTTGTATTGAATTGTTTTCTGCTTTAGGATATTTAAGTTTATCTATATATGCTTCTCCTCTTTTTTGTAAATATTTTATCACAGTATGTGATCTGATGCAGTGTATGTTTACAGTTGGTAAACCTGAATATGCAGTGAGTTAATAACATTTTAATCCTTACCAGAACCACATTTTCTGTGCCTTGCATGGTTCCTAAACTGAATCTGTCTGATATCTAAAATATGTACTAACTTTCTGTTATACTTTGTTACATGTCATCACATGAGATATCTGAAAAAAAAAGCATTTTCAGAGTTGAACATTTAAAACTACGTGGCTGATACGAAGTTGTGGAATATTGATGTGCAAAGAACACAAAAGCATCTAGTGTCTCAAAAATCAGTTATTCTGTTTTTCCCATATACTATCATTAGTGACTGATGTCACTAACAAGAACATTGTCCGTGTTCTTGTGTTGCTGGCAGTGCTTCCCTAATGCAGCCCAAGATGCCTGATCCTTCATTCTAACCACCCTTATCTCCAAAGCCTTGTTAGGCTTTGCATCTTCCTCGGAATTATTGTTATTTTTGGTTTGGGCTTTTTTTGTTTTGTAATGTTTATTTCTCAGTCATATTTGAAATAGTTTCCCTGCGGTTAAACTAATCTACCTAACACTTGACTGAATCAGAATCCTCCATCTAGTCATGTGTAATAGCAGTTGTTTTTTTTTTTTTGGGCAAGATAAATTCTCCAAGGATGAGAGATTGCCACATCTGAGCAATTAAATCTTTATAGAAATATATTCTTTAAGTGATGAAGAAAATTAAATTTAAAATGTAAACTTTAGCTTGAATTATGAATGAAAAAGCAACAAGCTAGCAATTTAGAAGTCTGTATCTCTGTGACAGGAAAGTGAGGGTCAATTATTAATCATTAGTTATTACTGATTCAGGGAATAAGTTTATAACTTGTTTGCAGGATACATTATGGCAAGAAAATGTGATTGTTGCTGTTTGTTTTGTTACAGATGGTTGTGCCACACATATTTGTAAATTCAAGGGGATGTTTTGGCCAAACAAAAGCCTTGTGTAGCCACAGCTTTCCCTTAGTGGAGCACACAATGTGTTGCATACTGAAAAACTCCTGGGAAATAAAATAGGAATTTTATTGGATTAATTAATCTGAGTAGCCACTTGGAGGAACAGAGAAACAACCCTACCAGTTAGCAGAACAGTAACAAGTAGACATTTAAGCTGATTCTGTCTTTTAGTGCTAGGGTTTCTTAATGAGAATATAGGAATCTTGCTTCATTTAATCTAGTCTTGAATATTTCTTTGTTTCAAAATAAGATATAACATGCCACTACAATTTCCTAATGCCCCTTAACAGTGAGTTCAATGTTCTTCTCAGTCAATAGCATTTCATCACCCCCAAATCCAAAATTTTTCTCTTCTCTATATGTTTTGGAGGAACTGAACAGAATTCTGTTGGATGTACATGGTTTCCAATTGTTGCATTGCAAATGAAAGGTAGCCAGGGAATTTGGATGATGATATGTGCTTGTAGGACTCAGTATCTGAACAGATTTATATTTTACATAAACATGAAGTCAGAATTTATATTTGAGCATGTCTGTATTGTGTTTTGTTTGCAAGCTCTGGTAGCATCCAAGATAAAGAGTTTAGGTATATGTCAAAAATACATGCTGCAATTCCTTTCAGTGATAAGAGTTTTCAGGGTGAGCAAAGTGCCAATTTACTATTCAAGCCTAATCACCTGTGTCAGATAGATCATGAAGTTTCACCAAAGCTTTTGTTTGCTTGGTGCAATAACATGTTCTCAAACTATGCAATGTCACCTGGAATTTCTGCAGTGGAAATGAAATCAAGCAAAGAAGGAAGGTTAGAATGAAAACTATTACATCAAGATATGTTTTGAACAAATAAGCTTCAGGCTTGGATGGGTATCTTGTGCCTTTGTGGTGTAATTATCTATGTGGCTTTTACTCTACACTGGTGGGTACAGCACAAGTTTCAGAACATTAATGCTGCACAAAGCATTGTGTGACAGCAGAGATGGTCTCCATGTCCACTGCAGAACCCACAGAAACACGGGTCAAGCAGACAGCGTGGGGGTGGGTTAAGGCCATGAGCTCTGAGGGCAGAAAGTCAGATGGGACATCCCAAATGTGTCTCAGGGAAAGAAAAGTACCAACAAAACCACCACCACCACCAAAACCCCAATCTACCAAAGGTAGTCATAGCCTGTGTATTCAATCCAGAAGTTCTGTGTTTCTGCCGGTCTGCAATAATTCTGCTCATTAGTTCTCCTGCTGTGTCGCTGCTCTTTCTGGTTTTGCTGCTCTGTAACTGGACCATGGAATTGAAAAAGAGTGTTTTGTGCTGCTTGTGTGAGAGGGGAGGCAGCAGGCACAAGGAAGGCCATGGGTAGTAAGATGGGATGCCCTGGGAAGGATTTTGTGAAGCACATAAATGTTACAAGACAAGAACAGATTTAACAGGACCAACTGCCTCTGATGGTAAAGCTGTGGCCTGTGTCTGTTTTCACCTTCTGAGTTTTGTTTTTCTGAGTTGGAGCAGTGCATTGGGAGCAGCTGACTTGGCTGAGCTCGTCTGGCCTTAGAACTCCTGGGCGAGGTGCACAAAGGACCAGGAGTGACTCCCAGCCCCTTGTGTCAGCTAATGTGCTGGTTCCTTTGGCCAGTGACAGCGTCAACCTTCAGCACAAGGACCTCTAGCATGATCTTTGGCAGCTTCCCTTCAAAGTTAAAGGAAAGTCTTTTGCAAAGCCTCCCTCCAGCTCCAACTTTAGAAGCAGGGATTTCATGTCAGCAGGGACTCTCATTTCTGGAGCTATGAAGGGTAGCAAGTCTGAGCTTACAGTTTGCAGGTTTGACTGATTTCCCCACGTTCCCTCCTGGAAAGCATTTATGTAATTGGGAGTTTAGCATGGTCACATCTTCTCCAGATCTTCCTGTAATATAAAGACAGAAGGTTTGACTTCAGAGCTAAATGAAGCCTCTAGCCCTTTCTGCATCGAATACAAGACCAATTTCCAAACATGAAGCTCTTTCTTTCCTGCAGCAGCTGTCACCTCATGTGGATATAAACTACATTAAAAAAATTGTTCTAGGAAATAACAGATCCTGTCTCAGTCCAGCAATTTGTCTCTCATTTTTCTCTCATAACTCTGCCATGTTTTTTACAGTCTTGATTTTATAAAACTTTTCATGTCAACTATTTTATGCTTTAAAATGGGTTCAGCATTTCATAATTTTATTTCTGCTGGAAGCTTAGAGGACCTGGTTCCTCTAGTGATTGAATCTGCCTGATGAGGTGAGTTGAGCTTGCCTAAGGGGCGCATACCCTTCAAGATGCTTTATCACCCCCCAGGCTGCTCAGTTAATTAAAACATAGTGAAAAGGTTTGGGTCAGGATAGGGATAGGGAGATCTCTTACAATTTACCACGATAGGCAAAACAGGATAAGTTGCGGAAAATGTATTTTCATTAATGCTGATTAATGTCAGACTAGGATGGGTGAAATGAGAGCAAATCTAAACCCACTTTTCACACATACACACACATCTTATAAGACTAGACTTGAAGGGTTGCAGGCAATTCACAGTATTTTGTCCCTGGTGCTAATCCCTCCTGATGATCTTCCCTTGCTCTGACATGGGGATCCATCCCTTGGGAGACTGTTCTTCCCAGCCTCCTCCAACATGGGTTATTCCCTTGGGTGCAGTTCTTCACCAGCTGTGAAATGTTGGTCCCTTTCCAAAGGGTGCAGTCCTTCAGGAACAGGCTGATTAAAACAGTTCCTGGGCAGGTGTCTCCTCCTGTGAGGCAAAATGAAGAAAGTGTATAAAGAAAGTTTTCATCAAAACCAAACCAAACAAACAAGACCTTCACTATGTCTCAGTTGCTTCTGCTTTGTTGCTGGAAAAACACGAGATGCTTGGAGAAATGTTTCAGTTTCCAAAATACAAAAATATAGACAGCAAGGTCTGTATAGCATATCAATAAAGAATCTTGAAACTTTATGTTTGAAATATTGGATGATAAACTCCCTTGGACGACATACAGGCCATAAACAAAATGTACATAAATAATTTGAATCCAACTTTCACGTGCTAATAGTAAATAGTCATTATGAAAATACTGCAAAATATAGATGCAAAAAATAGCTGTTACTGAATTGATTGAGCCTAACATTGAAGGTGTGCTGTATTTCCAGTGAATGAAAATTACTGCAAGGCAAGGCTTTAGGCAACAATAGAGGTTTTTTTCTTCTTTGTTAGATAGCACTATTTAAAGGAGGAGAGCCTGAAAATAATTAAAACTTTCTACCAATGCCAAGAAATTTAATTTTCTTTGTTATTGATCTAGAATATTTTTGAGTATTGCAGCATATATATAAACAAAAGAAGTATTTTGTCTTTGCCTGAAAATACAGCAGAACTCGGGCATCACCAGATGAGTTTCTGCACAGTTAAAATCTTGTCATAGGAAATGTAAGCAATCTAAATAAGGATTCATTCTACTGTTTTATGAATTTATGATGTTTGAAACAAAGTTAATGATTCATATAATTCACTGAATTCAAGAATTATCTCACCCTTTGTTTCATGACTGCTTGATGGCATGAACAAGAAATTGTCATAATAAATTAAATACAGTACAGTAAAAAATGAGAGAAACTTAGATATGTTTGGGGTTTTTTTTTAAAGAAAACCTTTATTCACCTGGAATGTTAGTGCTGCATAGGAAAGGTGTTCATTTTTGTTACCCCTCAACATGAATAAAATAAAGTTATTTACTTTGGAGGCTCAGGATCCTTGTGACTGAAAAATGTTGAGAAATATATGCTTGGATTTAATGCAGAAATGCAGAGCCAAATGCTGGATTCTCATTTTTCTCCTCTCAGTCAGCGCAGCAAAGAGAAAAATGGAAAATACATGCCACAACTCATAAACATATTAATTTATTTCTTACCATTTTATATACATTTTCCAATTGTTTTGTGATTTCTTGACTGAAGCAGAAATGTGGTATGAAGCTGGGGAGTTCATCCATCCAAATTTTTGTGGTGTTCTGCCAACAGGCAAAAGTTTTGTCCCTGCTGGAATTTTCACCTAAACTCCACATCTGTCTGCCTGAGACATGCACAGAATTTAGAACATGGCAGATAAAAGGTTGCAGAGTCTAATCAGTCACCTAATTAGTGCTCAGCAACATTAATTTAATTTGTGCTTTCTGATGGTCTGGTTCACTTCTGCTCTCAAATATAAGAGCATGGTTATAAAAGAAACTTTCAGATACGCTAATTGCTGTAGTTCTGTCTGACAGCTAACCTCTTCAGTCCTGATGATTTACCAAGGGAAAAGCATTCATTGCCATGGTTATCTTGGGGAATTTGGTAAGAAGCAAAAGTGTTCCCTGTACTAAAATCTTTTCTGTACCCTATCTCACACATCAATTTAATAGTAAAAACTTGTTAAAATAATGTTTGTACCTAAGAGAAAGTGGCTGGGAAAAGAGAAGTTTGCTGAAAATTCAGTGCTTTTCCCCTTCGAGTGGTATGTGGAGAGAAATGAGGAGTTGATTTGAGTTTGTGTATTCAGTTACAGAAAAGAATTAAGCGGCTGTCAAAAGCAGAGTATAAATCCCCTAAATAATAGTGGTAGCATGTATTAATTGATTCATACATTCCTGGTGAAAAGATGTGTGAACTGAAATTATTTTAAAGAATTCTGGTATGTTGCTCAAGTAGAAAGTGCTTTGTCTTGAAACACTTGTGGGATAACTAGAGTTAATAAAAACAGAAGTAGATTGTTTGTCAGAAAGAAAATTTGGTCATACCCCTCGCCCAGAAAGGTGTTTTTCTTGGAAACACAAGTGTAGGGGAAGACAATACAAATCAACGTAATTTTTCTGTAAAGACCATACTTGTCATCACATGGCATTAATGAAGCAACTGGAAAGAGAAAATACAAATGTTTTGTTCTCTACTTACACAGCCCCTATTTATTTTTTTAATAGTATTTTTCACATTGCTTTTCCGGAATGTCTGGGGCTTTTTTTATTCCTTTTTAAAAGTAAGCTTTTTCATGTCAGTGTTAGGTCAGATGCTGGCTTTTTTAGAAATCAATTGTGACACTCTTGCTGTAGCCATTGGTCCCTTACAAAATGAGCTTTTTGAAATGACAACCTTAAAAAAAGAAAGTACATTTAATAGAGGGTTGCAATTCTGAATAACCCACTGAGTAAAAGGGATGAACATACTGCCACAGGTAGCTCTTTTCAAATGCAGTGGTAGAAGAAGGTACAGTGTACTTCTCCTGTAACTGATTTCTGGATAAGCCATTCCTAGTACTCTTCAGTAACTGTTTGTTGGTTTGTTTTTCTTTAAAATAATAAGATTTGAAGAGTATATGGCTTTTTCCTAGCTGTTACCTATATAGTCTGTTGTGTGCACCTAGGATTTCCCTAGGGTTATTAGATCCCATCATGCCGTGAGTGATTGATACCTGCTGTAAGATATATTCTTTCATTACCATGGCAGAAAAACTGCAGCTGATCAATAGCAGCAATAGCAGAAGCAGTTACATGCTTATTTAAATGATATGCTGCAAGAGCACTTAAAACTACATATGGCTGACTTAAATAACCTCACATTTCAGAACAGCAGTAGTCAGGTAAAGACACTGCAAGAAGGCAAAATGCGCCTACTTAATCTATTGTAATAGTAAAAGATCAAGTAGAAATGGGTTTTTTTCTTACATTTACACATAGGAGCATAAGGAAATTTCATTGCTTTTACAAGAGAAGATGAGCTTGAGGGGGAAGATTATAGGCAGGTTATTAAAGGTGGATTTATATGGTTACTTTATGAATTTGTGTTTAAAAGCTGGGGTTTTTTTCAGCTTACAGAATGAGTTTACTTTCATATGAAGAACAGACAGATGGACATTCTTTAAGGATGGCGGTTTTTCAGGGTTGAAATTTGAATAGTATAAATTAGTCTCAGTAGCATCTGTCAGACCACAGACAACGGTCTCCTCAGTTACACAAGGTGTGTACAAAGGGCAGAGGTTTGTTTAGACAATGTTTCAGTGAGGCATGAGTTATGCCCACATGCAAGCACAAAGCTTGATACTGCAGCTTGCTGCAGGTTGCCACAGTTAACACATTCTTTTTTATTTTTTTCCCCTCAGTTCCTGAATGTGTAATATTTGAAATGGCATTAGGTGTAGCTAGTCTATGGAGTTGTGTTTCATACCACTTTTGATTCTGCATTGAGCCTTAAAAAATCAGCATCACATTTAATTATGTTCAGCAAGTGTTGTATCTTCTCTGAAATACTCATGATTAAATGAAGTTGTTAAAAAAAGAAAAAATAAAGACTATTACATGTTCTTCATATTGCTCTGTATTATTACTCATTGCTTAAGCTTGAAAAGCAATACAGTTGTTCTCCTCAAACTTGCAGTTTCTCTCTTGCTCTTGTTCTCTGCTGTGACTGTTTTTGCCATTGCTTGCTCTCTGTCCCCAAACTCTGAAACTATGAGCCTACGTGCTTATTTTCTATTTGCTGATGCTTCTATTCCAAATTCCTGTTTTTCATTTCCTTTCTTACTATGCAGTTCTTTGCTTGGCATGTCTCCTGACTGACTCCACACACTCCCACCACCTCCTCCTCTCACCACCTTACCTTAAAGTGCCTGTTTTCTCACTTCAGCACCCATCCCTCCTCAACCTCCCTCACTGTCTCGCCATATCTGCCATCTCACCTCCAGATATCTAGATAAATATAGATACATGTATACATGTTCTTCTCCACTTCTTCCTCTAAGATGGCTTCTCTATTTCCTTTTTTCTCCCAAAGGTTTTTCTTCCTTGTGTTCTTTTCCTTCTGCTTCAAGTGGTGGTGTGCTGTGGGGAACTGCTTGCATGACCCATGACACAGGGTAGCTGCTTTCTCAGAATGGTTTCATCACACATGTTAGTCTGGTTTGGGGGAACATGGGGAGACAGAGTATTGAGAGATCCATGAAGTTTTTAGTTTTGACTGCATCAAGAGAGTATCAAATACTGTTCATGGACCAAGACGTGGAAGGGCTCTGGATCATGACAGATTAATATCATGGTGACGGCTTTTGCTGCTCTTGAGAGTCTTGAGAAGAGGTTACCATGACCCACATTCAAACACTCTTTGTTTTATAGGCTGCTGTACTTAGAAAGGGTGGGAGCAATTTACCCTATCAAAGACAGCTGCTTTTATTGGTACCTATATAAAGCTTTGTCAACGCTCAGAGTTAAAACCCTTTCAGGTAATGTTCTACCTGACCTATTCAAAATGCCCTTAGGATAGAATGAACCATGTTCCAAAACTGCTAGTTGCTCTGTTATCTGCAAAGGGAATTCAGATAATTAGCAGGGAGGAACACACTGACATTTGGTTAGGTGAGTTTTGCTCACTGTTTTTGTACAGATGGAAAGAAGAAAAATGTATTGAGTCAGACAAGCAAATTGATGCCTCAGAAATGGTATTCAGCACTCCCTTTAGCATCACAAACTGTCAGACAAATGGGGAGGTAAAACCAAAGTAGAGCAAAGATGCCAAAGAAACATCTGATGAGTCTGCTAATAAGGAAGAATTACTCCAAGTCCTGTGTTTTACCAAAAGCTGATGTAAATACTGTGCAGAGCTAAAATTAGCCAGAGGTGTTTAATATTTAATGTCCCTGGTCCTGGTCTTAACCTTGCATTATCACATATTTCCAGAATCCCTTGAACTGACATTAGAGTTTTTACACTTTTTTCCCTCTCTGAAAAGAAATAATTCCTTGGTTACACCTGAAAATGCTCAAAGGAACAAAATTTATTTGAAAAGAGCCAAGCTGGGTCTGAGGCTATTCTGTTGATGCTCGTGGAGGTTTTAACTGTTCTTTCAGAATACATTGTGCTGACATCTTACGTGCTTTGGCCAAATTCTTCCTGATTTTGTAACCTCTTCAATCACTTTAATTCAGCAGTAAGATTAAGAATTGATTCTTTGTAAGATTAATATATGTTACAGAGGTATAGGTTTTAAAAAATCAGTAAGACAGACAATTTTGGAAATGTCGCCATTCGCGAAACATTTTCTAGAGCTCAGTGAAATGGTCTTTACAAGAAAATCTTAGGCATTTTCACCATATGATCAGCTCATGTTACTGAGGTAGTATCTGAAGACAGAACTGTAAGATGTGTGCTTTTTCCACTGTCTAATAACATATTACCTCCTCATGCAGTTTGTCCTTTTAGAGTGTCATAGCTGAAATAATATTACACCTCTTACAATTACTGTATGGAGTGTGGTGTTCACTTTATTGTATGAAAATTATTTGCAATAGCTACAAGTTGTTTTATTTAAAAAAAAAAACAAAACATGCATAGATTTATGAAACACAACCAGAGCAGCAATTTTCATTACTGCTTACTTTCATTACAGCTTCATTACTACTGAGTTGTGTAGCCCTGCTGCAGTGTTTAAGTAAATGGGAGTAATTTCACATTACTGCTATGTACTGCCCATTTCTAGTACTCTATAGTACAAAAAATCCTTGCATATTCATTATTAATAGCCCCTACGAATTTGAGTTTTTAAGGATAAATTGAAAAAAAACAAACCAAAACAAAACCAACACCACAACAAACCTCTAAAACAAATGTTCAAAAACAACCCCAAACCAGAAAAAAAAAAAAAAAAAAAAAAAAAAGAAGCCAATAACTGTGAGCCTGCTATAGACAACCATTATATTCTATTTTCTGCAGTTCCTGTAACTTAAGTAGCTCTGTTTAAAAGTGAACTTTCAGTAAGTCCAAGGTCCCAGGTTGGAAGACTGGTTCTGTACCTTCTGCCTCCCTGGGGCTGCAGCCGGTCCCTGCCATGGTCCCCCCTCCTCTCCTCTGCACTGGGAGCAGACCATGCTTCTCACATGAACTCTCCCCTCTCTTCAGGTGATGCCTCTTGGGGGAGCACTCCTGTCACAGACTAATGGAATGCATCTCTCTGGTCAGAGACTGATGAAATTACAAAACCACGATTCTTCTTTTTTTAGTAATGTCCTCTTTTCTTTTACGTTCTTAGAGGCAAAGGACTTCCATTTATCACAGTCAGCGTTTCTTATTATCAAACAGACTATAGTGGTATAAACCAGTCAGCAAAATAATTACCCTTGAATCTCTAGATAGGCAATTACTGTTAACTCTTTGAAAATTGAATCCACTCTGATGGACAAACCATGAAGCTCTGACTTTCTGCTACTGCAGTTGACAGGAATAGATTTGAAACTGTGGGAAATAATTTCAGATCTTTAAAACATAGTCAGGGAGGTTATTCGCACAAACTGGGAGAAAACAAGCTACCTCATCATTTTGTTAACAATACTGGCACTAGACCTTCCTGATAACTAGAAAATATGTTGAATGGAGTGCCCCTCTATTAGGAACAAAATGTGATGCACTTACAAAATTTCATAGGGCTTTTGGTGCGAGAAGAGAAATGAAGATGAAAACCGAGTAGTTGATTGTGTGATATGCTAAATGGGAAGTTTGCTAATTTTATGTTTTCTGAATATTTACAAAACTATGTTGAGCAGTAGGTTAGCAGTAGTTGTTTAATTTCAGGAGGAAGATAAGCCCATTTGTTGAGACTTTGGAAATCAGTCTTTTCCAGCTAAAGTTTGCTTTAAAAAGTAAATTAGGGGAAAAATTAGAATTATTAAGTCGTTTGATTCATATCTCACAAAATCTGTGCTAATTCACAGAAAACAAGAAGTCTCATACTTGGGAATTACTTTTGCCCTACATTGCTGTATTATGACTGCAGTGAATGAGAGAACATTTAAATAACATATATATTAAGCCATGGTGTACTAATCCAGGATAACTTCTGTAATTACTTTTAATTTTATGTAACTGCATATAAAACGTCATATATATGGTGAAATCTAGTCTGAAGTACAAGCTGGGACCTCATTAAGGTCCTGAATAGCTTGAGCAGTTTTATCAAAGACTAATTACTCTCACCATTTATCTTCATGGCTGTACAGCAAATATATCTTTCTTCAGATTTGAATGATTGGGAATTCCTCTCTTACAGATTTTCATTTTTCCTAATCTCTCAGGGATACTCTGTTCATCAGAGGGCACTTCAGCATTGCTGTGCCATGCCCTTTCTTCCTGAGGGTGGCCTAGGTTTGGGAGTTTATTGCTCTGAATTTCGAATACTGGGCAATTAAAAGTAAAAGATGGTGTTGTGACGTGGCTGATAGTTCTGTTTTACTTTCCAGAAAAATAATACAACCGATTATCAACTTAATACAGAGCATTCTTTTATGCATTATATGTTTTGGGATTTTCAAAAAACTTTAATACTGTGGCATAAAAACATTACCAGAAGAATAATCCATTAAGTGTTGCAGTGCAAGATACTTTCTTCTGTAAAAAGAGACATTCTCCATTAGAAGTTCATGTATGCTTTCTAGGAGACAGAAAGCTGCAGTAAGTACCAATGTCTGGGAAATCAAGCAGATTTCTAGAAACTATGATAATGGAAAAAACACTATCAATAAACAAAACAAAGGGAGGTGTTTTTTTTTTTAGATTACCATTTGGGGGAATTGCTCAGTATTTTAAAGTGCAAATGAAATAAGGGAAAAAATGCACTTTGACCAGGAATGTTGCATGGTTCTCTCACTCTCTTGTGGCCCACTATTTGTGGCCCACTATAGCATTTTCTTTTCTTTGTAGTCTGATAATGACAATGTAATATGCATTGATCTTTGCTAAATGCAGGATTGAAAAATCTCTGGCTAAGAATCATGCACCTAGATTTTAAAGTACTCCACTCAGTCCGTGTGTGTTGGTGAGATGTTTTGCCTTCTGTGTTGCAGTGAAAACTGGATTCAGCTCCTGGCAGTGTTTGTAGCTTATGGCTGAGTTCTCTGCTCTTGACTGTGCTGCTGTGCAGTGGAAGGGACCCGTTTGGATTCATGGGCAGTGAACCACTGGGTGGGAGCTCAGTGGATCAAGAGTGGGTTCCCAAGCAGAGGCGATATGGTATAAGTTCAGAAAAGGGATAATGTCTAACTTGGTGCAGATAAGACAGTTTGTCTTCCCTTACATGACTAGCAAGAGAGGTGTTTGTAAATGTACATCAGTTTTCCTGCTGATAAACACACTAGAAATATCCTAACTCCATCTGTCCTGTTTCCTTCCTTTATTTGGAGAGGAGAGGGAGGATTTGCAGTAAATAATAAGAACATTGTTTGGAATCATAACATATGGAAGTATTTGCTGAGTGTAACTTCATAATATTTGTCCTATTCTCCTACCTCTTGAGAGCCACCCTGTGACCACACCTGGGAGCTGTTTCACAACCCATATGAATTAACCAGAACAACATGGGTCATTTGAGTCAGGGTGACCTTTTTAAGAATTTCTTCTCTCTCTCTCTCTCTGGAGCTCACCATATGGCCAGGCTATCTCAGCATCTCTGCAGTAACAGTGGCAGCTTCTGATTTCTCTGCCTGTAGCCAGGCCCACCCTGCTGAAAGATTAGCAGATGGACTATATCAGAAGTCAGGAATTCTCACTGGAGTTGCAGCACCTGTATGTTTAAATACCTAGGGTTTACCTTTCAAGAAGGCCAATATGCCACTTCTTAAGAACTCTGTCTTAATTTGATTTCCCCAGAGAACAAAAAATGAAAGACTAATGCCACACTTGAAAGTCAGTTTCTCGTGTAATAAGATCCCTGACACAAAATGGCACAAACCCTCTATGTTAAAATGGAGAGGTATTGCCCTGCGGCAATAATTCAGGAAATGTACTTAATTTTCTGCTCTTGTAGCTCTACATTGCAAAACAACTCCCACAGTAAACTTAGTTCTTAGAAAGATGTTTGTGAGGTCTATCATCTTTGCCCTTTGGTAAAAGCTAAGAGGTATATGAAGTACATATTTCTTTTTAATTTCCCTCTTCTGTTTTTTTGTTGTTTGGTTGGGGGCAGGGGGGCAGGTTGCTGGTTTTTTTTTTGTTTTGGTTTTTTTTTTTTTTTTTTGTGCTTTTCTTGAAGGTCATGGTAATTCCATGTTAGAAGACTGATGGTGCCAAAGGAAGGTGTATTTTGCTTTTTCTTTAGGAGCAATGAAGGCAGAAATTTAAGATATTTAATTACTCCTCTTTACAGACACTACGCTTCGGCACTCTGCAATTAGGACCCAGTCCTACTCTGCTTTTGGCAAATTTGCCCTGTAGATAAATTTTGCATTTGTGCAGCTATAGAAAGGCTTATCAAAGAAAAGGGATGTAAAAAGCACTCTAATTTGCTAAATGCAGCCATAAGGGTAAATCCAGGGATGCTGCAGTAAGTGCGTGATAGCAGTGTGTTATTTTACCGGGGGGGATGACAGTGGCTTTGAAGAGTTCTCCTCAAAAATAAGAATATGGAGAAATGAAGCAATTAATCTTAAAAATATGAACTGAAGCTTCTAAGTGGCTTGTAATGCCTATAATTAGCTTCATGTAAGAGCAAGAATATATAACAGGTGGAAACATTTTAGTAGCGCCTGCTTTGGAGTAAATTTATTGCTTATATATCTAAATGATAAATAGATACAGCTATACAGGTGTTACACTATTTTTCTGTACCCTGGAATAGCAGCTCTGGTTCTTTAAGTTGCTCTGACTGTGCTTTATTCTTTAACTGACACATTTTTCTACCTTGTGCAGTCATTGTCCACAAATACAACTGCATGACATCACCATGTCCCACTTCTGACCTAAACTCTTTTTCAGACCTAGTGTAGATATCCATAGATGAAAGCCACTCTTCACTCTTTATGTCCTGCCTCAACTTTCTTCTGTCTTTGAAAGGAGAGGGTTTCTGAGCGTCTCAAGCAGCAGCAGAGTGCATTTGAGGCTGTCTTGTCAAACTCTTTAGAGTGCTAAACTTATCCTTCACTGGGTAAATGGTTTGCAAGAGTAGTGCTTGTATGGAAAACTTCCCTGTAAGTAGTAGAAAAACATCTTAGGAGTCCTTCTGATTGTTCTGTTTACTGTTTTCATTTGCATAACATCATTTCCTAGGAAAATAAAAATACTAGGGTTTTTGTCAGTATTACCGTTTTCAATGTGGTAAGCTGTTAGACACATGACCTCTTCATCAGTTTTCTTCTTACAGTATGGGTTCAGCAGGGGAATCAAGATGAGGAAAGTGGGTTTAAATCCTCATTATCACCAAAACGTGCAAGTTGTGCATGTTCCAGAGTCCTGTGATTAAAATCAAACCAGATGACCGTATGTGCAGTCCCTCAAATCTTACTTAGATTATGTTGTTCATTGTTCTTGCTTCCTACAGCTAAATATCTTTTGTGCCTGATTCAGTTTGTGGACACAGTGTAGTCTCCATCATTCTGAACCACATTTTTTATATAACCAGGGAAAATGCAGATTATTTAAGGTTGTAATATTTTACAGTCTAAGTCTATAATATTTTAAATATGAGATATTTTAGTTCATGTTCTGCCTGCCTGATTTATTAATTGACCCCAAACAGGACTGTGGGAGTTGCTGAAATAGTGCACAATCTTCTCAAAATGCTGGAGTGCGAGGGAAGAGCAACACAGATGATGGGTAATAAGTTACAGAATTGCTGATGGCACCAGTGGGTGAATAGAAAAAAGAAAGCTTCAGAAGGAAAGGGACAGAGTGGGACAGAGCCTCCAATGTCCTTGGAGGAGGACACTCCAATGCTACAGAATGCATTATGAACAACCTGTTTGGGTCTTTGAGCATTTATAGAAAATGCAATACAAAATGCTCTCTCCAAAGGGCAAGGACTCTTTAGCCATGCTCATTAATATTTTGTCAGCCATAACCTCTTGTTATTTTGTCAGGACAGGACATATCCTACACAGATTTCTGTAACAGTTGTGCTTGCAACAGTTTCTCAAGTTTGTGAGTGTATTCGAAGTTTAATAAGCATTAGTGTTGTTTCATTAAAAGTATTTGTTTCCTAACAGAAGTCACAAATTGCCACTGACAACATATTTGCTATTAAGTTGGGGGCGGGGGAATTTATATTTTCAAAGGTTCAGATGGAGGAATAAGAAAACCATTTCTTCTGAATAAAATGTGGATAAAGCTTTAGAGAGCCTGACATTACTAAAATTCTTTATGGCATTGATATAGGCTAAAATTTTGTGCTATACATTTTCCCAGATAAAAGCATTATTAACCAGATACTTGGGCAGAAAATATTGTTAAAGCATAACTAAGCATCTAGAGAGATGGGGTATTGATCACAATGAGTTTTGTGCATCTTCGGTTAAATCTTCAAAAAAGATTTCTTTGATTTTCGATAAATTTTGCCAAGTCAGACTCAAGCCCAGAAGCAGAATTTTGACACCTGTAAAGCTGAGTTTGCAGAGTTGGACTTCACATGAGATCTCATTAAGGCTGGGATGGACAGCTGATCTGTATGGCTGTCACCTACTTAGGGCCTACAAATGCATGAACCAGCACATGGGCATAATTTGCACATTTCGTTTTAAGGCTCTCCCAAAAGGTACACTCAGAATCTTTTTAAAAACATGTTTTAAAAATGTGAATCTGTAAATCCTATACAGACTATGTCTCAAATACTGCCTAACTGCAATTCTATTTTACATTCCAGTGGAGTGTGAAAATGACAGCCTTCAGGTATATCATTGGAGTATACTGTTCTTGAAGTTTCAGTATGATAGGGAGAACCCAAAAGAAGTAATTTATTTCCAAACATCTAATACACCACTACGCCAAGTTCTTTATGTAGAGGAGTACAGACTGCCACAGATTAGATGAGATTCATTATCCTGGATTACAGAGCAGCTCTGACAGCTAAAAAGTCTCAGTCCTTTAAAAATGGAAACAGCAACCTTTCTCTAGCATTGCCAATTAAACACTATCTTGATCACTGACTAGTGAAGAGAACTTAAAGAAAAGATAAAAGATGTTCATGGACTAGAAGTTCTGGAATCTTCTCCTTGAAACTAATAATTTCATAATTAAAAAAAGGAGTTACCTCATTTTAAGCACTGAGTAGTGGTGGCACTTTCATGAAAACAATTCATCGTATATTCACTTGCCTTCAGATGTGTATGATTAATTATCTGCATGGTCTGTGATCATGGTTATTGAGAAGGGCTTGTTAGCATCCTGTTGAAGTTTTTGTAGGTTTAGCTGCACTGGGAGCTGTCAAATGATAGAATGATGAAAATTGGAATTTCAGGTAAAGCAGAAAAGGCAACATGGAACAGAATATACAGCAGTAGCTCTAAGAAGGGAGGAAACTGAAGGTGCATTATTGATTAAATTTACTTAATAACATATTTTTAAAATGTGGGGGAAGAGGAAAAAGAAGAAAAAGTTAAGTTCTTTAATTAATAGGGAATACTAGCAAAGAAAACATTGTGTGAAGAAAGCTGGGGACTGTAAAATGTTAATAGAATGTTAAAGACCCAATTAGGCCAGGTGTGAGAATAGTTGAATCAGAGTGCTGATGTCACCAGTGAGTTGGTGATTTTCATCACAAAGTGCTGAAGAAAGAGACTTCTGGGAGGAATATCATAGTTTTCACCTGCAATACCTCAGAGTGACTATGGTCAGATGAGTGTGGATTTGGTGGAGTCCATTGGACTGAGACACAAGAAAATAAAGAGCTTCATGTTTGGAAATTGGTCTTGTATTCAATGCAGAAAGGGCTAGAGGCTTCATTTAGCTCTGAAGTCAAACCTTCTGTCTTTATATTACAGGAAGATCTGGAGAAGATGTGACCATGCTAAACTCCCAATTACATAAATGCTTTCCAGGAGGGAACGTGGGGAAATCAGTCAAACCTGCAAACTGTAAGCTCAGACTTGCTACCCTTCATAGCTCCAGAAATGAGAGTCCCTGCTGACATGAAATCCCTGCTTCTAAAGTTGGAGCTGGAGGGAGGCTTTGCAAAAGACTTTCCTTTAACTTTGAAGGGAAGCTGCCAAAGATCATGCTAGAGGTCCTTGTGCTGAAGGTTGACGCTGTCACTGGCCAAAGGAACCAGCACATTAGCTGACACAAGGGGCTGGGAGTCACTCCTGGTCCTTTGTGCACCTCGCCCAGGAGTTCTAAGGCCAGACGAGCTCAGCCAAGTCAGCTGCTCCCAATGCACTGCTCCAACTCAGAAAAACAAAACTCAGAAGGTGAAAACAGACACAGGCCACAGCTTTACCATCAGAGGCAGTTGGTCCTGTTAAATCTGTTCTTGTCTTGTAACATTTATGTGCTTCACAAAATCCTTCCCAGGGCATCCCATCTTACTACCCATGGCCTTCCTTGTGCCTGCTGCCTCCCCTCTCACACAAGCAGCACAAAACACTCTTTTTCAATTCCATGGTCCAGTTACAGAGCAGCAAAACCAGAAAGAGCAGCAACACAGCAGGAGAACTAATGAGCAGAATTATTGCAGACCAGCAGAAACACAGAACTTCTGGATTGAATACACAGGCTATGACTACCTTTGGTAGATTGGGGTTTTGGTGGTGGTGGTGGTTTTGTTGGTACTTTTCTTTCCCTGAGACACATTTGGGATGTCCCATCTGACTTTTTGCCCTCAGAGCTCATGGCCTTAACCCACCCCCACGCTGTCTGCTTGACCGTGTTTCTGTGGGTTCTGCAGTGGACATGGAGACCATCTCTGCTGTCACACAATGCTTTGTGCAGCATTAATGTTCTTAAACTTGTGCTGTACCCACCAGTGTAGAGTAAAAGCCTCATAGATAATTACACCACAAAGGCACAAGATTCCCATCCAAGCCTCAAGATAATATGATTAAAATAAGTCCTTATGTAGTATTTTTCTTTGCAGTTCCCACTTGGTTATTAATTGGTAATAATTAAAATTAATTTCCCGAAACCAAGTCAGTTTTACCTATTGTCGTAGTTTTAATTTGAAACTAGGGAGAAATACTAATTATGTATAGTGATTTAGGTTTGCCAATTTTAGATTTTCTCAGCTAAACACCCTAAATAAATGTGGTGGGTTTATTTTCTGCTGTGAGATAGGATTAGGAGAAAAAAAACAAAACAGGCCTAAACTTGAGAGGATATATAGAAAACTTTATAATAGAACAAAAAAAACAAATAACAAGAAATTAGAATAAAACTTTTAGAACACTTCTTTCTCTACACTTTCTCACCTTTCAACTGACAATGCACAAAAGACAATACTCAGAAACTTCAGTTAAGTTTTTACTTTTAAAATAGTGTTTCTTTAGTTCATTTAGCAAGAAGAGCATTTTTTGCTAAAGGTATGGAAAGCTCTACAAGAAAAGAAGTTCATGTAGCATTAGTTTTTACAAATAACAGTCTCCCAGAATTTGTATTTGTGAGGTTTTTCTCATATTTTACATTTTTTTTTCACAACTGTGCTTCTGGTCTATGTCAATTCATAGGGGTATTATTTTTTAAGGATGAGTTGTTCTAGCATA
The DNA here is from genome assembly GCA_032173965.1 of Sitta carolinensis. Classification (NCBI taxonomy): domain Eukaryota; kingdom Metazoa; phylum Chordata; class Aves; order Passeriformes; family Sittidae; genus Sitta; species Sitta carolinensis. The sequence continues at coordinate 73,624,413 of CM063313.1, read as the reverse complement.
AAATAAAAGTTACTTTTATCTATCTTTGAGAATAGAGGTCTTCCTGTTTTATTTTTGGGGCAAGGTTTTCTTACCAAACTTCTAACACTGGTGCTTCTGCTCATAATTGTGGTTAGAACACTGTAACCTCTCAAAGCATTCTATGAATTTAAAGATAAAAACTAAAGTTTGATGTATTAAGTGTATTTTTACTATAGCTTCACAAAAGAATTTCACAGCCTAAGTTTAGGACAAAACTGTCCAATCCCTTCGATCGAAAATTTAACTTTTTTCTTTCTGACCTTGTCTCATGTTGTTGTCTCTACAAAGTTTTGTCTTTTTCTTAGTTCAAGAGAGAATTAGTGTTTATTGGGTCATTTGTTCTCAAGTTGTACCAATTGAAACAGTTCTTGCAAAGCCTTGCACTGCCGAACAGTTAATTCAGTGTAAGTCTTGCATCAGGAACATGGCTCGTTCTGCTTCTCTCTGCTGGCCCCGTGCACTCCACCAGCACCATGTGAGCCACGCTGGTTGTTTCCAGCCTTGAAGCTGCCCTTAGCACGGACCGTGGGGGCCACCGGGGGCTGATTCTCGCCGCACAGCTGCTCTTGGTGCCGATGCAGCCTCTGTCTGCTGTGGCCCGGGAGCTCTGCTGGAACAAAACACCGGCCAGCTCCACCGGGAAGAGGCCTGGGCCCCGTCGGGACTGGGCCCTGCAGGCTCCCCAGTGAGGGGCCAGCTGACTCAGTGCTGAGAGGGTTCCCCAGCTAGCCCTGGCCTTGGACTGTGTCCAGAGTGGTCTCTCCTGGTCTGGAATAGACCCAGGTAGAGATGAGGCTGTGGCTGCTGGATCCCCTGGCAGCAAGACTGCTCTCTGTAGCACCAAGGTGGGAAAGGTGTCGAGGATTAGGGAAAAAACCAGAGAGGGATCCTTTGTATGATTCCCAAAGGTTTATTTCCTCAGAGAGGGTCAGAGACGAAAGGACCCAAAACTGGGCTGTGCAGGGGGTTTTATAGGGGGAGGATCCCAGGGGAGACACAAATTTACAACCAATAAGGCAGGGAGAGGGGAGGAGTACAAGGTGGGATTGACAACATCCTGAACTAATGAGGGAGGACATGGGACACATGGGCCAATGGGGCATCGAGGTTTGGGGGACACCCCAAGGGGAGGAACCGTGCAGGGATGGGCTGGAGGGAGACTGACACGGAAGGGTCTGGAACAGGGGATGGGACCACTGTGATGGATGGGAAGGAGCTGGGCAGGGAAACACTGCCTGGCAGGGAAGGAGCTGGAACATAGGGCAGGGTTTGGCATTTACGGAAACTTCAGGGGTGGGCACAACAGTAGGGATAGACCAACTTGGGAGAAACATGGAGGTACATTGGAATGAGCCATTGACAATTGAACTGTAAATAACATACAAATATAAAAACTAGGAAATTGAAACAAACAGATCACAACAGGGCTTGGCATCTGCTCACCACCCCTCCGGGACAGAGAATCCCGGCCGGGCTGAGCGGGGCCAGCCTGCACCACAGTCCAGTGCCTCCCCAAAGGCTGGAGTAAAGAGAGCTGCTCCTGGACCTCCCTGTCCTTAAATGTGTGTTTGCAAAGGTGTATCCACCCTTTTCATTGTCTTAATCCTGTGTCAATATCAGAAATGGGCCACTCAGGGCCTAAGTATGACACTTATGTTAATAACTCGCGAGGGATCACTCTGTCCTCATCTCAACCCAAAATCTTACATGACAAACTCCCCACCAGCTTGTCCCCAATCCTGTTAATGGACTGGAAGTGATAGAGCAACTTGGAGGGTATCTGACAACAAAAACAACCCACTGCATTCCTACATGGTGTTCATGTGTCTCTGAGAAGGAAGGTGTGCTCACTTTGTGCCTGGCACCAGACAGGGTAGTAGGGAGGGCTCCATGGCATCTGCAGGGTAGCTGACAACTGATACAGCATTGTTCCTCTGTGCATGTGGAAGAAATCAGCATCTAAGGAAGATCTAGACATACTTAGGTCCTTCCCTGCCACCAGAACTGAAGCTTGAAGAACTGGTCTTTACAGTTTCAGAAGACAGGACCTAACTCAAAATCTCCCCCGTGCTTTCAATAAGTTTGGCAGGATTGCAAACCCTATCACTCTGATATAAATAACCCACACTGGCAAAACCTGCTCCAGAGTATATGCCTTAATGCCATCTTCTTCATTTTCTCAAGAATTTTTTTCTGCTTTATAGGAACGGTGTCTCCCTGCTACAGCTTCATCTTTCTTCTGTAGCTTTGTTAATGCAGTAAAATTACAACCAAGTGTTAAGTCTGCAGGTTATTGTTATGATAATGACAAATTGGATTTTCTGACTGCTATGAAAATACTAGAAGTGACAGATTAAAAGAGCTTTCTATTATGGAAAATCAGCTATATCAATTTATCTTTTGAGAATATATGTAAATATGATCAGAATACACAAAATGTTATAAAATGTGTTAATTTAGGGAACATTGGCAAAATATTATACAGTCCTCCAAACTTTTGTATTGCCTGGCTTTCAGTCTTACAGCTTATGATTAGATATGTCTGTCCTACCAGGTTTAAAGAAGAAAACGTATGTAGTAGCTAACTAAAAGCCCAAGAACTTTTGAATCTGACATATATTAAAATTTTGTTTGTTGTCTTGTGCTAAGGGATCCTGGGCTGGCGCTGAACAAAAAATTCTTGGTAAAAGCAATTTATTTCAGAGAAGACACTGTATAGGAAATGATGATTCAGCACAACACAAAACTCCAAGGAGAAAGCTGCATAACTTACCAAAAAGAGGGCTATTAAGGATTCACATGGGCGCAAGAGCTTTCAAAATCCTGAAAATGACTAGGCCTAAACTCTCTGATTGTAAAGTTTGTTCAAAGCTGGGTTTAAATATGCAGACACGAACAGCCATTAATTTTTCCCTGTCTGATTTCAAATGGTAGCTTTCCTATGTTCAGAGCAAGCTGTTAGAAGTCCATAACTGCCACACTGCTTCCCTTCCCTTGACCAGGAAAACCAGTCAGTTTGTGAGGAGGTTCATACTAACACATGTTGTCATTTGGTGTAAAGGCCAGTCTGCCTCCTGCATCTGGAGTTAGCATGAAAAGCAGTTGTCAATGGTGTAGATTGGTGGTGATTGATGGGCACCTGCTCACAGTACAGACTATTTAAAAGACTTCCTGATGAAGGAATATGGCACCAAGAATAAAACCTGGGCAGGTTATTCTGCAATGGCCCAGGAAGGAAGGGTTCGCAACACAGAAGGTTTTACAAAGTTTTTACTGCTCAGCACTCTTTTCTCCTCACATACACTCTTCATTAAATTTAAATAAATAATATTTATTCTTCATTAATATCTTTTAAGTGGGGGGGGAGGGGGGGGAGGTGAAAGTGCTGCTTATGAGCTAGGGGTTGAAATGGTGTTTTCAATAAGGCATATGTATTCCCAGGAGGGGTGAGTTCACTAGATAGTTTCAGTTGTCAGGCTTTGTGTCAGACTTAGGGAGGGCAGGTCAGACCATATCTGTACACAGCATCTGTGACTGTGAGAAAATGCTTGAGACTGCCAGTCCAAGGATTTGGGTCTACATCTTGCACAGGTAGTGCGCTTACGTTTTGGAAAATTGGCCCCATTGTGTTCAAAGTTCAGTACCAAAGACAAAAACATGTCTTCTCCTGATCCACTCTTCCACCTTCTTTTCTTTGCTCCCCTCATTTCACTGAACTGCTTAAACATGATCAGCTAAGAACTCTCCAGTCCCTGAAAAGAGAAGAGCATTCTCAAGGAAAACTAATTTCCAAATAAAATATTCAAGATCAGTTTCTGGGTCTTTTGGATGGCAAGAACCTCATGTTGAAAAGTCAACTAACTCCCTATTATTATAAGTTCTGTTTCTGTCAAGTTCAAGTGACATGGTTTTTTTTCTGATTTGTTAGGAAAGACATTTGGTTTTCTACTGAGAATTCCCATGCTGTTTTAGAAATACAGCTATTCCAATATGCAGGCTGACCCAACATATTAGAGGGGATAAAGGAAAAAGAAGAAATGGTGAATGTATTTTCTATGCATTTTTCTTAGACCATGCTGTAGGAAGTGCTCTAATCTTCACCTCATATCTGCATTTTAGTAATCATATCTGAAATATTGTTTAGGACCTCAAATTTCAGAAAGTTGGGTTTCTCCAAGGGGAGAAATGTACATACACACACAACAGCAATAACCTCTGCAATTCAGTGTAGTTTGAGTTCTGTTGCTGTGCTTTCAAATTAATGCTTGAGATAATGATTCTTGTTCTTTTAGTAAGTTTGGTCAGCTATTTCCATTCAGTGAAAGCCAGGGCAGCCAGACTCAGTGCTGTTGGTCTCTTTCTTGTCCTCAATATTTACCTACCAGTTAAACTGAAATTTAAGAAGTAGCATTGGATGTGGGGGAAATTATCTAATGTTAATATGAATATGAAAGAATGTAGCTAATGTGACTCCTAACTGAATTCCTGCCGGTTAAAAAGAAACTAATGTCAGGTGTAACAATGTGTTTAGCCTCTCTGTGGGATAGAGGTATTTTTTAATAAATTTCCTGCAATACTTGCAGGAGGAACCCCATTGGGAGCAAGTTAGAAATATGCTGCTGCAGTCCCAGCAGGAATTATCAGCTGCTCGTCCAGCCACCACAGCAGGAGTGGCTTGAACTGCTGCATATTAATTAGTGTTTCACCAGCCAACCTACCTCATGTCTAAAGAATTACACTTCTACAAATTGTTATCTCTGGCAGTTACAGGTTCAAGAATATTGGAAAGCACTAGTTTGATTACAGTTTGGGGTTTTTTTGTTTGTTTGAGGTTTTTTTTTGTTTGGTTGTTTTTTTGTTTGTTTGTTTTGTTTTTTAGAAATGGTATATGTCTTTTGTTGCTTATGTTGCTTATCTATGGCTCCTTTTATCTCCTGAATGCAGTGAAGGCTGAATATAAAAAATATCTTGTTGAACTATTGCATTGCCTTTGCAGGCCAGCCTGAACAACTGCTAAAAAGTCTTTTCACCTCAAATATTAGAAAATCTACTCAACAGCTAAAAGTAAAATTAAAAAAACCCAAACAAACAAAAAACAAAAACAAAAAACCGCAGCAAAACAATAAAACAGAGAACTGAAAAGGTATGGATGTTTTCATTCTAAAAATCAAATCGGCCAGAACTCTGGAATGCAATGGAATTAATTTCCTTTTCAGAACCATGTACATTTTTTCTACTAACCTTGCCTTCTTTAAAGATTTGTTTTATTCTTCATAGAATGTGGGAATCCAAGGCTTTTTGCTGCTCCTAAATTATATATATTTCGTTTAATTTTCCATTCTGTTTACAAGACGTGAAATAATGAGGGGAAAGGGAAGGCTGCAGTTACTTGCCATTGCCCTCAAGTCTTGTATATGTAGATATTGAAATTTAGAAGAAGCTTTGAGATTTGATTTGAATAATTTAAGAATTGTTTTTCAAATTACCATAGTTTGTTTGATACTTCTACATGAAATGCAAATTGTGAGAATTTCCAAATTTACATATATGTACTTTTTAAAGTGAAGGCAATGCTAATAATGCTATGGAATATATACTTTTAAACTAATTTTAATTTCTCTCACTGTTAATAGATCTTCTCTTGTTTTTATCTGTTCTGTCCAGTGTTTTAATTCAAAATGTATGTTTAATAGTAATTTCATTTCTATAAATCCATTTTGATATTTTAGTGTATATCTAAGAAAAAGTAAATTAATGTGCTTTCAATTTTTCTTCTGTAAACTGTACAAAGAAATCAGTATTCTTTGTGGAAACCTATAATGGACTTTGATGTCTTTCTGCAGTTTTGGCAGCACAGGTTTCCATGGCTTTGTACCAGATACAGTTTGCTTGGGATTGATCATTCTTTCACCTGTTTTTATTGGACAAACTTGATTGTGTAATTATTGTTTGACTGCATGAAGCAGAAACTAATGTATTTTTTTAAAAATCAATCCAGAACTTAGGGAATTTAATCCAAATGAAATTTACAGGAGATTACATTGAGGACTGTATTTGTAATGAGTTGATTCAAAGGCAATATAAAAACTAGGATGAGTGGGCATGGTGTGGAAATGCTGACCTACTTTTGAAAAGACCAAATTTCCTTCTTACAGTGAAATTACTGCCAATGAGTGTTATTTTATTTTTAAAACTGCAGCTCAAGGAATTTACTTTCACTACCTATCTGTGGCCAAATAAACATATGGCTGCATTTCATTTTGGTTGCCTTTCCTGTTTCAGAGGCAGAAGCTTTTTGTGGGTTTCAGAGAAGAAATGCTTTTCCCAAAGTGGGCCAAATTCTGTCTTTTCTTGCTTTGTATTTTCTCTCTCTGCCAGGTTTCACTGCAGGATCCTGCAAATTCCATTTTCTCCTTTATGTGCAAATTCTGCTGATCACTTCTACCTCCTTAACACCCCTCCTGGGTGTCCCTTCCTTCCATCTGTGCTGACACCACTATTTTTGACTGCATGTATTTGAAGTGCAGCCATGCCTTTTCTCTCAATCTTGCAGTCTGGCGTCCTTAGCACAGGCAGGCACTGTGGTGCTGCTGTCCAGCCTTTAAAACAGTGTCCTTCTGAAATGACTGGAAGCTCAATTACATCTGAGGATAATAATAAGAAAAATAATCTAGAGTGCTCAACCAGTTGTATATTGAGAGGTGGGTGGGGAGGGGGCAGAAGATTTTGCACATTTTAAACATTTTAAAAGCATTTTTCAAATTCATGTGTTAGACAACACACATGCAGAGGTCAGTCATTGAATTTTAGTCTATTCTGATGTATTTAGTGGTACATACATTGCTTGACTAATGGGTGAGTGAATTTATCATGTCACTGAAGTATTTGTACTTCAGGAAAACTATTTCTGTGCTAATACTTTGTTGTGTGTGCGTTAGCAGTGATACATTCAATGCACAGGACATCATGAGCTTTCTTATGTGTTGTCTTTGTCCTCATCATAGGTGGGTGTTTTTGTTGTTCATTATGACTAAGAAGTTAAGGTGTATACATTATTTACAGATTTTTTTAAGTTCAATATATATATACATATGTATATATGTATATATAGAGACATATTTTTGAAGTAAAGGATTTAGCATCTTCACAGTAAAATCATCTCTTGTTGTAGTTGTTGCTGTTCTTCATTAGCATCATCACTGTTATATCTGAGCTTTTAAAAGTAAATCTTTAACATAATCATTAAGCAGCTTTCCAGATTGAAACACATGTTTCAGTAAAGGAGAATGGCAATATTTTCAAATAATTTATGTTTTGAATTCATGTAGACTCTTTCCAGTCAAAAGTGCAAAAAGTCAGCAGCTGGATGCTCTTTTAAGCCTCTTTTTCCTTAGAAGTAAATAAATGCACACTTGCATACACAAATATATATTAAAATATTTCATATAAATATATATATTTATATATATAAATATATGCAAAGATAGATATGTTTGCATATATTCATTAAACACAAAGAGGCAAAAGCTGATAGAATCAGTTAAATAGGCAAACATAATATAGTGAGTAATCTTGTGGAATATGGGAGACATGATTTCTAGTTTCTAGCCTGAATTGGTAACGGGTCACGTGTCAGTCATACACTGCAATGCACTTCTACAAGTGATTATCAGCTGTTTGGGCTCAGGGCCATCTCAGTTTCTTCCATTTAATGTTAATGGGGTAGAATTAAATATTCTCTAGAGCTCTAGTCTGCTGCTTACCAAATAAGTTCCTTAACAATTGAGTATAGCCAATATTTTTGTATGACATTATTTACATTTATAATTCAGACAAAGTGAAACACCCCTTGGAGACAATGGAACATTGAGAGATTTGTGTTCTGCCTGTCTGACCACGAATTCCATGCCTGAGGAAAGTGGCACGTTACTACAAGGATTCCTGGTTTCTCTATATTTGTGTATTCTGACCAAATGTATCAATGAAATTTTCAGCTGATGCAAAATTCAAGAGGAGGTTCTGAGAGGCCGGATGATGGCAGTCAAGGTTTGATGTTGCAAAAACTTAGGGTATGGGCAAGAGGTTAAAATTAGCAGTCCTCTGAGTGTTTCGGCTTCACATGTGAGTCCTGCAGCTGAATCTTCCCACTGCTCTTTGGTGATGAAATCTTCAATTGCTCCAGTTGGTGACCTTCCAAGTCACACAGTCTCAGGAAAGCTGGATTTGCTTATTCAGCAGAAAGCTTCAGCAGCAAGCTTCAACAGGAAGCCAAAATAAGAAGCAAAGCAAACCACCCTGATTTGCATGAGGCAGTTCTCTTTGCACATTACCATTAAGATCCATAGGCTGATTTCTGCTCATGCTCTGCTCGCCCCCCCCCCCCCCCCTTTTTTTTTTAACTGTGGAGAAGAAAAGATGTCCTGTTACCAGCAAAGAAACAAGAAATCAGGTCCATATAAGCCATAGCTGTGTTACCTTTAGCACCAGGCATGGTGTAAGGAGGTTGCCAACTTGTTCCTTATTTCCTGTACTGGTTTCTGGCATGGAAGAGGAAAGCAGTGTGGGTTGTTAACTAATGTTAGGTGTTTTCTCTCCTGGCTGGTAGGAGCATGTCTGTCAGAGTTGGGCATAGCCATGTAAACCAAAAGCAAAATCTTTCAAAGTGTTCACAAGTCTTGCAATACCTTGTTATCAATTTTACACCAATTTAGGACTCCAGGGATATGCAGAAATCTGTACAATAGAGAAGAATTTCCAAAGTAGCACCTCTACTTGTGTTTTGAATATTGATTAATGAACCTGATGTCAAACTGCTCAACAGATTCTCTCTCTGGGCTGTCTTACAACTCTTTCAAGCATTATGCTGCCTGTTTTTCAGGTTTGGATACAGTGAAATGAACTGTTAAAGGTGGATTCATGCTATCTATCCTTGCTGGTGGAGTTGTCCATCTCATCACTAAGCCAGTTAAATGATCTGGGTGTTCTAGTGTCTAGGCTCTTATTTACATGGAAGACTTTGCAGCACTGTGTTGCAAACTCGTATTGCAAATACTTATAGTAGCTTTACTGAGAGACAGGGACTGCCTTCCATTGCCACAGCAGCAGTGAACACCAAGAGATTTGCACAGGAATGATCATCTATTTATTTGGATTGTCAGCTAGATAGCTTATCTAATTCTGCCCTCACACAAATACAGTAATTTCTAGAACATTTGCTGCCTACTTTGTAAGAACGTATGTAAACTGATGAGTTTAATATTTACACTGTGCTCTGCACATGCAGAACCAGGATACAGGAATGATTTACAGTTTATGCACTGACTTCCCCATTGCAATCCTGCAGTGAAATACTGGAGATATAAACCTCATCACAGCATGTTCTTAGAATTGTAACTTGTATGGGTTTTTGTTGTATTTAAAAGATGCAAGTTTGGTTTTTTTTAATGTGGTATATTTTTTCTTCTTGCTAAATAGAGTCTTTGGAGACTTGGCCAAGGAAAAGAGATCTAATTAAATTCATGTAATGATTCTGTACTGAAGCTCTCAGTACTCCCACACGTTTATCAATATACTTTTAAGAGAGACAAATCATTTTAGCATTTGAGATGAAGTGAAGATTAATTTATATGTGGTGCAGAGAAGCCCTCAGATGACTGAGCTGCATAACCCTTGCCACAGGTGACCTTTTCTTACGAAGACATCTTTCTGAAATAAATTTTCTCAATCAAATGCCAGTTCTTGTACTCACTCACGTACTTCTGAAAATAGAGATGTGCCTACTCAGAGCTTTGTCTGGCACCTGTCTGGCCCATGTTGAGGAGGGAGAAATGCAGGGCACCCATGGCAGTTTTGTGCAGCACCTAGAATAGTGAACCATTCACCACAGTTTTATTCCTTTAGTCAAGTGTTGTGTGTGTGTTTATTTTGATTCCTTGTTCCTTGTATTATTTCCTTATTGACAGTTTCACTGTTATTTGGTATGTTCCTATGTACCCTTATTTTCTTCCCAATTGGTTTGTCTCTGTATTGCAACCACCCCCGAGTTGCCCACCCTTTATTCCTGCCCCTGTCCCTGTTTGTCATTGTATCCCTGCCCCTTGTTCCAGTACCTTCCTTGTCAATCCCGCCTTGGGCCAATCCTTGACGGTTCCTCCCCGTTGGAAATCCCCTATTTTTTGATGCCCCATTGGCCCACGTGACCCGTGTCCCTCCCATGTGCTCCCTCGATGGCTGAATGTACTGCCAACCCTGCCTTGTACTCCTCTCCCCTCCCTCCCTCATTGGTTGTTCATTTGTGTCTGCCAATGAGACCACCCCTGTGTAAAAACCCCTGCACACCCCTCTCCACCTGGCTTTTGTCCCTGGACCCTTCAAGGAATAAACTCCTTTGGAACCCATACAAGAGACATGTCCCTTGTCCTTGTCTCTGTCCTCGGCACGTAGGCACGTGGGTGTGCTGTGGAGTGCAGCCCTGCACTATCACCACTCAGGCTATTTACAGGCAGAGGGTGGCCACTCTCTGCTCCGTGCTGGGAGAGCTAGCCAGCAGACTCCAGCCCTGCATCAGTCAAAGCATGGCTGTGCCATTCTACAGTTCAAAAGAAAGCTGCTCCTGCCATTGTGCAGCTTCTGATTGTCTCTTGTGTACTCACTGAGATGGGTTTCTCCTGGTTCAGAGGGATCTGTAGTGCAATTTGGTGTCTGGCATGTGTGAGAATTTGCTTACTGCAGAGGTGTGTATGCAGTTCTGCAGTGGCTGTTCAGGAGGTCATACATGATATTTAACCTTAAAAATATGCAGCTTTAGAAGTACTGAGTCTTGAAGAGAGTCTGAGAGCAGGAAGCTTACAAAAATGCCTTCAATTCAGTGATGGCACTTCAGTGCATCCATTTGGGTAGAATACAAATGTATCTGAATGGTTTGTAACCAGTATGAGTTTGCCAGTGGTTTCACTTCTCTTTAAGTAATTCATAGAGTACAGGGCCCTTCTTCAATAGCAAGCAAAGCACAGCGAGCTGAGCCTCCCTCTGGAGACCATCTACCCCAACTACCCACTCAGAGAAGTGCCTTTTATCCAGCAGAGCCATAATTTTTTAAGTGCTCAGCCTTTACACATTCAAGTAACTACTACCTTGAAGGCAAACAGATGTTCACAGCAAAAGTGGACTAGGCTTACAAGTCCCACCAGATTCCACTGAGTTAACCTAAGGTGGTGCTTCCTCTATTTAGTGCCAAATTTGTCTTTTTGGTCCACCGGGCAAGGAGCAGTGCAAAAATTTTGTGTCTCACTACTTCTGTCATCAGTAATTAATGAAAAAGAACCCCCAATGTAACATATTGTTGCAAATGTGTTGTCTTAATGAAGGTGAGAAATGTTCACTTTATTATCCAAGGAAATCTCCAGAAATTGCTATGAGACAGAAGAGGTGCGACCAAGCAGGATGTTAAATTCTTGCAGCTTCTGTTGGCCGAATAACTGCTGAAGTTCACTGACTAAACACAGAGAGGTTTTGGCACTTCTTCTGGAGGGGAGGGTTTATTGCATATGTGGGGAAAAGTGAGATAGTTTTGCCTAAACTGGGAGGTCTAGAAAATGTAGGCAGCTCTGTTTATTGACAGATTCGAAGAGTTGTATGTACAACCCAACTATTCTTCTTTTTTTTTATTATTTTAAATTTAGTGGGGCTACATCCATTGTCTACAGATGCAGGCAGAAAGGGACCCAGAGACCTTACGCCGTCAAAATGTTGAAGAAGACAGTAAGTCATTTTTGTTTTGTTTTGCTTTGCTTTAGAGTATGTTTGGGATCTTCTTTGGGCTTTTCTCTGGGGTTTTGTTTTGGTTCGTTTTTTGGTTTTTTTTGGTTTGTGTTTTTTTGTTTGGTTGGTTTGGTTTTTGGGGTTTTTTTTGCTGCAGTTTATTCATGTGGGGAAAATGTTCTAGATGTAGGCTTATAAGCTGCTAAGCTTTTATTTTTTATGAAAGAGCTTTGGCTAAAAACTAAAACAGGTATTGAGGTAACAGGACTGTAGTGGGAATGCCTTATCCCCATAATCTGGCTTGTACCTTCAGTTGGTGTTGTCCATATACACTTGGATTTGACAAAAAACTTCTAGAAAAATATGGTTTTTTCTTTCACTTAAAAAAAAATCAAAAAGGACACCATTAATAATTTAAGTGTTCAGTGCTTTTTCTTTGATTTAATACATTGTTTTGCTCGAAAAATGCCATGACACAATTCATCTTTTTTCAGAAACTTATTAAAACACTAACTCAAACCCAAGTAAAATTAATATTTTGTAGAGGTTTCTTACCACTACAAAATTGTTAAAGAACCAGTTGAGATGATACTTTATTTTAGGAGCTACATATATGTCACACTTATACTATAGCTATTTTTGTGTGTTCTAAAAAATAGTTGGTAGAAAGCAAGAAGAGAGACTAAGTGAGGAAAAGCACGTTATGGACAGACAGACCTCATGTAGAACGACAGTGTGAGGCATGGGGTAGAGCAGTTTGTATTCCTAGTTTGGGAAGAGGAGTCTGAGAGAAAGCAAGCAAGCTGTGAGGCATGTACATGATATTTATTCATGAAGGTTTTGATTCAGTTTATTCCAGTATTAGAACATGCATTATTTAATGCTCAGGAACATTCACATGTAGAAATATAAGGATGGGTGGCTAGGCATAAACATGTCCAAATTGTGACTTCACTGGTGGTCTCAGTGCAAGACATAATGTATGTGTTTCACGTGAGTAAAACGTTGGCATAATTTTTTGTCTTTGAAATTAAGCCAAGGTTTAAACAGTCACAAAGATTCAGTTGTCTGTGCTGCTTTTGAATTTGCATCTGGTACACTGGAAAAAGCAGAGCATGTGCATTGCTGCAGCCTATGGTCTGCTGTTCCTATGAAAGGACAGAGAATTTCTGAGGTTTCATCAGTTCATTATGCCAGTGATTTCCATAATGTTTTAGGAGTATTCTGTCCTATATTTCTCATTCTGAAATGCACTAGGAAGAATTACATTTTGTTTAAAAATGTTTCTCTGCCTATTGATTTTTGCCTTCATGGAAATTAATTCGTATTTACAATTATCACATTTATGTATTTATGCAAGAACTATTTATTTTTGTCTGAAACTAGTCAGTTTAGACTTTGGTATACTTACTGTAGAACAGGTTTTGTTTATTTTTTTTCAATGTTAGTGAGGGAAAAGACTATAGTTAAATAAATTGTTTTCACATCAGCAGTGGCTTGGCTTAATTCAGCCTTGGTTATACTAGCAGTGTAGCTAAGCAGTTCAGAGAGATGAGTTGTTCCCAGTGTAATTGATGCACTTTGGGATGTTTCACTATGAAAACAAGTAATCCTCTTACACAACTGAGCATTTCTGTATTGATGGGAACATGGGAGGCAATACTTTAAGGATGTGCCACTGCCTGTGTCTGTCCAATCTGGAGATGTAATTATTATCACAGGGATTGAACTATCCATGTTAGAGTGCTCCTACAGCAGGAGGTCTGATCTTTGCTCAGAGCATCTCAGCATAAAAATAACCATGTGTGGGCCAAGTCATGTACAAAAATGTTGAGCATCTTAAGTTTCCTGTTGGAAACAATTAGAAAAATGGATGGCAGTTCAATAGTGAAGGAAAAGGGATAGGAGAAAAAGAAGAAGAGCCTGTGATTGTTTTTGGTAGAGTTCCATTTCTTCAATTCCCTTCATAAATGTACATAAGGGATCTCTGAAGAGCCCATGAAATTAGAAGATGAAGGAAGGTGACAAAAGAACAAATACTCTTGATTTTTCCATTCAAACTGACTGACTGAATGGAAATAAGTCTGCTGCTCTGAACAAGACTGACTCTCTGAGGAAGACGTCTGTAAAAACAGGGTGAGAGACAGGGAGAGGGTGGTCCAGATTGCTCTGGAAGTGATAACAAGTGATGAGTGATTAGGAAGCTGGTGGCTGATGGGCAGCTCCAGACTTCTGAGTGATGATCACTGAAATGCTGTACTTTGAAGTAAAGCATTAGAAATTATTACTTTTGTTCCATGGGAACAGCTTAGGTAAGAACATACGATCCTTTAAGATTGAAGTAGTCCACTAGGAACCAACTGCAAGAAACTAATAAAATAGCTATCAGTGTTCTTTTCATTTAAACAGAATGAGTAGTTTTTCATTTTTTATGATTCATGCATTCTCATTTAAGAGCAAATAAAATTTTGGGCAAGACCTATCATCCAGTTCTGAGAATGCATGCTTGTATAGGGGTTTGAGTTCCTAGGAGGTTCTGCAATTAATATGTTTTTACCATCTTGTTTAATAAAATAGCAGTAGATTATATGCTAATTTCTGAGGGGGTCTGGGCGGTGTGGGGGGATCATTTGTGGTTTAGGGTTCTTTTATTGTTAGTTAAGCTATCAAAGAGTAACACAACAAAACATATTTATACAAATCTTCCAGTATGGCTAAAATAAAAGAAAGTGTTCATAATACTATATTTCGGTTAGAGGTTTAATAATTCTTAACCATTACAAATTTTCTACAATTCCAAAGGGAGGAGGAAAGAAGGTTTTTTACTGCTTCAAAATTATTGAAGCAGAATGCTTCCATTTTTTGTTGATTTCAGTTTTGTCAAATTCAGCCCTAGTTTAGCAGTAGTTTCAAATCCTTTAATTACACTTATGGTGAATAAAATTTAGTTCAAAGAACACCTCAGGTTCTTACACCTGAAGTGTCCTAATGTCAAAATTGGGAAACTAAGAGGCAAGTGAGAACTTTTAACTTCTAGAGCTGCTAGAAGACAACTCTCAGAAGAGTTAGAGATCCAGAGAAAAATTTATATTTGAATTAATTGGAGAGACACTGTCCAATAATGTATAAGATATAAAATTTGTGATGATTCTTAAGAGCTACATAAAATTGTTTAAAATCCAACATCTCTGAGTCAGATGAATAATTAAAAAACATATTGCCTGTGATTTCCTCATTCAACCTTTGTGCTTAGTTCCTGAGCATAACTGAAATGTATTGCATGCTTATTTGCTATGTTTAGTAGGTCTCTTGAATTCCACATAGATAGTGGAATGTAAATGTAAAGATATGAATGTAAAGATATGAACCATGTAATTTCTTTGGGGCACTTCATTCATTTCATGAAGCAAGAAAGAAGCAAAAGCAGATCACATAGCACTTCAGAAAAAGTCATCAAATGAGCCAAGTGCTGTGATGAACTTTTACACTTACCAGTTTACGAGTATGAGATTGTTTTGCCTTTCACTTTGCATTTTACCTCTCCTGGATGACTCGGTGCTACAGGAAAGTGAAGTGTCTTTAGGATACACTTTACAAAAATTGTTCTTACTGCTTTTAAACTGAGACTTAAAAATTATGTGATATTTACAGCCCATCATTCTGGAACGGTTGTCGCTGCAAACGACATATAGCATGGGGATTATATTGGAAGAATGCAGTTCTCTAAGGAAGCAAACATAGATATGTATTTTTATATGAATTCTTTCACCTGTTTTTCCACCTTTTGGTGTGTTTTGAGGAAGCTAAGTAGCCTGGAGATTATCTCAGAGTCTGGGTAGGTGAATGCCTTCCAAGTAATTAGATCCATCTCTGCCTTAAATTTCCTACCTGAGTCTGGACAAGTTTCTTTAAAAACAGTGATGAGAACAGATGGACTCTGTTACATGGTTTCTAAACTAAGGCACCTAAGTGTCTGCCTACATTATAGGTGTACCAAGTGCCAACTACTGCAACTGAAGTAATTTTGGAGCTGCCATTACAATAAAACAACATGCTCTGCTGAAAGTAGAATAGGATTCTAAGCTGGGTTGTCTGTAGCCTGGGTCCTGGCATATTCCCAGTATTTCTTTTGGTTTCAACTTTTTCAACCATAAAAATTAGATAATATTTATTTATTTGATCTGCTTCTCAGCAATGCTTTGAAGGATAGCCTGGTTAATATTTCTAGGTTCTAATTGATAGGTGCTGTCCCCTACAAGCAATTAAGTATTATGAAATATTAGAACCTGTCAGGCTTAGTCAATGAGACATACATGTATAGAGACTGGAGAATTTTCATTTTGATTTCCTCCTTTTTTGTGTGTGGGCATCCTCCCTCACACAGTTTGTGATGGTTAAATAATACTTCTGCAGCACTTTCATCAAAATAGTATATATGAAGCAGCATTCTTCCTGCAGACCAGTTGATATTCGAAATCAGACAAATGTTCAGGCCCATTAATTTTTTCTTGGATCTGAAACTGAGCAGCAATTGGATTAATCCAATTGTACAAATAAGTTAGACAATTTGAAGACAACAGATCCTTTATGTCTGTGGATGAGGAAGGAAAGTGAGCAAATGTAAAGGTAATAGGCTTCCCTTGTGGATAATTGGGGTTGGATATCTGGAGTTGGGTCTGAAGGAGATTATAATGGTCTATAAGACAAATCTAAAAGGTCTCAATTGCATTCATGTTTGCACATATACATATAGACAACACACACACATACAAGCACATATGCATATACATATACCTATACGTATATATCTACATATACATTGGGAAGAAGGGACAGGCAACTGAGAAGAGTAAAAGAGATGTTGCTGGTCATGTAAAGAGAAGATTAGAAAGGTGAAAGTTCAAATAAGACTCAATATGGCCACTACTGTGAAAGGTGATGGCAAGTGTTTTTATAAATATATCAACAACAAAAATAGGGCCTATGAAAGTCTCCATCATTTTACTGGATGCAGAGGCAAACACTGGAACCAAGAATGAGGAAAAGGCTGAGATGCCTTCTTTGCCTCAGTCCTCAACAGTAGGCCTGTTTATCCTCAGGGAACCAGCCCCTGAGCTGGCAGACAGGGAGAGCGAACAGAACAGACCCAGTGCAAGCCAGGAGGAAGAGGCAGTGACCTGCTGAGCCACTCACAAGTCTATGGGACCAGGGGGGATTCATCCAAGGGTGCTGAGGGAGCTGGAGAAGGAGCTTGCCAAGCTGCTCCTGCATCACTGATCCTCAGCCCTGTCTAACTGGGAAGGTCCCAGATGATTTGGGGGTTGGCTCTTGTGATGTCCTTCCACAAGAGGGGCTAGAAAATGCATGCAGGGAAGTACAGGCCTGTGAGCTAGACTCAGTGCCAGGGAAGATCTCAGAGAAGATCATCTTGAATGTGATCACACAGCACATACAGGATGGGGGATCAGGCACAGGGCACAGCCAGCAGGGGTTCAGGAATAGCATGTCCTGCCTGACCATCCTGATCTCCTTTCATGAGCAGGTGACCTGCCTAGTGAATGCAGCAGGGGCTGTGGGTGTGTTCACCTGGACTTCAGCAAAGCCTTTGATGCCATCTACCATGGCATTCTCCTGGAGAAACTGACAGCCCACAGCCTGGGCAGGTACAGTTTTGGCTGGGTTAAAAACTGTTTGGATGGCTGGGCCCAGAGAATGGTGGTGAATGGTGCTGCACCCAGCTGGCCTCTGGTCACTGGTGGTGTCCCTCAGGATCAGTGCTGGGCCCAATCCTGTTTAATATCTTCATTGCTGATCTGGATGAGGGGATTGAGGCTACCATTAGCAAATTCACAGACAACACCAATTTGGTGGGCGTGTTCATCTGCTACATGGCAGGAAGACTGCAGGGGGATCTGGAAAGCTGGATTGATAGGTCAATGCAAATGGTCTGAGGTTCAACAAGACCACAAAAGCCCCCTGCAGTGCTACAGGCTGGGGCAGAGTGTCCAGAAAGCTGCCCAGCGGGAAAGGCCCTGGGTGTGCTGGCTGGCAGCAGCTGAAGCCAAGCCAGCTGTGCCCAGGCAGGCCAAGGACACCTGGCTGTGTCAGCAGCACTGGGGCAGCAGCAGCAGGGCAGTGACCGTCCCTGGGCTGCACGGGTGAAGTTGCATCTCAAATCCTCTGTCCAGTTCTGTCCAGTTGCAAGAGAGACATTGAAGTACCAGAGAAGGGAACAGATCTGGGGAAGGAGAGTAAATCCTTTGAGGTGAGGAATCTGGTGCAATTAGCCTGGGGAAAAAGAGTCTCACGTGATGTCATTGCTCTCTAAAACTGTCTGAGTGGAGGTTGTAGTGGGATGAGGGTCATCCTCTTCTCTCAGGTAACAAGGGACAGAATGAAAATAAATGGCCTCAAACTGCAGCTGGGAAGGTTCCAGGAGGACATTGGGAGAATTTCTTCACAGAAAGATGATTAGACATTGGAATGGGCTGCCCAAGGATATGGTGGAAGCACCATCCCTGGAGGTGTAATCAAGAAATGACAATGTGGCACACAGTGCTCCTGTCTCTTTGACAAGATGGTGATTGGTCAGAGACTGAATTTGATGATCCTGGAGGTCTTTTCAACCCAAGTGATTCTGTTATATGTATATCAAAGCATTTTTTTTATAGACACACATATACAAACACCTATATGCACACCCTAGAAGAATGGGTATTAATATTATATGTATTTAAAACTCTATATATCCCCATCTCTACAGGGAATATAGTTGGCTGGGTTTTTCATTTTCTGTTGCAGTGAATTGGTGGTATGAAGTGGTTATCAAGAGGCTCATGCAAATGTTTGGTCTTGTCTCTTGAAGGAACACTGCTTTTGGTTGAGCCTTCCCAGCTGATTAGGAAGTCAAGTGTCAGGGTGGTGGAAGGGGTAGGGGAAGAATAGATGGAGACTTGTGTATCACAGTTGGTGTAACCAGAATTAGTAAATTGTTCCTTTATTGACTTCAGGAGAAAATGATATATGTTTGTAGCTAAAAAATTAAACCTTCTATTTATTGCCATGTGGTCTTATGTGATTTATATTTTAAGTGCCTCCTGCCTCCATATACCTATTTCTCTATAAATTTTATATATGAATGTGTATATATATACATACATATATACACATCTATATATAAAGCTATCTATATCTGTATTTATATCTATATTTAATATATCCAACTCCATTGTTGCAGTAAATGTCAGTACTCATAGTTGACAGATAACTATGAGTGATAAAGTTCAGGAGACAAAAAAGCAAGAGCCTGACATACTACACCATTTTGTATGACATGCTAAGACAATATCCTTTTTTCTTCAGATTAGGAATGTGTGGTATATATTTACATTTATATGTTTATTTAAGGTAATTTTTTCCTCACATTGTATTAATTCATAATACTATGATTTTTTTCAAAAAAAGAGAAATATTTGTGTCACGTTACCCTACTTGAAAACAGTCAACTGCACATCACTGTACATCAACACAGAGTAAAAAGAACTATTTTTGTCAAATAGCTCACATATCTTCTGTTACTTATTCACATACACACACATACACATACACATGCACACCACACAGGCCACTACTTGGTAATTAAAAGGAAACAGTAATTTCCTAACTACCACTTAATTGCCACTCCACCTGCAGTACTACCTATTATTTTTCCTGTTTTCTCATTTTTCTACCTCCACATCATCATCTCATAAGTTCACACTCTTATGTTTTTACTGAGAGACGAAAAAAGAATTCAGTCAAAATTACTTTCAATAAAGAAATAAGGCAGTAAAACTTTGACTTTTCCACTGCTTATTTTTAGCTTTCCCTTATGTGAGGGGAGTCTAGCTTCCATTTCCTGATTCACTACATTCCAAAAGAAATGGTTTTTGAGTAGTTCATGAAATGCATAGTGTCTAAAGAAGAACAAAGTTCACTTTACTTAAATTCTCTACAAAATAAGAGATAACTGAAACATGTACTTTCTGCACAAAGTTACCAATAGATTTTTGCTCTAGAAGCTATGAAAACAGACACTTGTCAATGAAAATAGAAATGTAACTGAAAAATATTTTTTTTAATATGTTTTAGTCCTTGCAAAGAAACAAACAACAACAACAACAAAAAAGTTGTGTCAGGACAATTTTTAGAAAAGGAAAAAAAAAATCCACTTCTACCATTGTAAAAGCCTGCCCGACGTACATAAATTTATTTAAAATTTTAAGTACATTGTATTGTATTATACTGTGCAGTGCAGGCATTGCATACAAATCACTTAATATTGAGTAACATTTTTTCTGTCACCATTTAGATTGAATTGCTGTGTTATTCCTAAGTCATAACTTTGGTTAAGAATTTGTTTTTTAAGAATTGGCAGTAAGTTTTATATTTCTGTCTTCCTTATCTAATTTATAGGTACTCTGAAAGAGTAATTTCTGGTCTTTACAGCTTATTTTTCAGAAATACAAAGATCATCTAATAAAAAGAGAAAAATATAAAGCTCAACTCATTGTTACGCTGTTCAGGAAAGCTCAGCCTACTGTATACATTGCACTGTTGAACAAGTAGTTCTGAGTGATAATATCCTTTAGGTGATAAATTCGGTCAAAAAACCCAAACCCCCAGAAATGACACATGTTTAGCTTTGAATTGCTTGGCAGGAACTCTTTGTGAAATGATCTCAGCCACAGGTATTCTTCCACTAACCTATCTATGCACATTTTGCTCCTTTCCTGTTGGCAGTGATTTGTCTTCTCGATGGCTTTAAGCAAGCCTGGGGGAGCTCTGTGCCTGGGTGCACATAAATATGGAGGGGATGACGGGGAGCAGGACCAGAAACTCTTGCTCTGTGAGGCTGCATTTAGTGCCACACAGCCCTCCAAAGGGATGACATTTCTGAACAGTGATGCTGAGGTAAATACTAGGCTATCCTGAGATTATACCCTTCCTCTTTGGGAACCTTTCATTATTTACATTTCATTATTTGGCCTAGGAAGGCTGTAAATCTCCAGAAAGAAATTAAAGAAATTGGAGATGTGCCTTGATGGAGCAGAGGAGGCCAGGTTTCTGCTTAAGTGGAGAGTTTGTGAAGCTTGTGCTGGGGATCTCTGAGAGTGTTCCTCCTCTTCATTTTGGGAAGTTTTTTGTTTTAGGTGTGTATGGGGTGATGCTGTCATCACCGGTGTGACAGCTATTCTTTTGGGGGAGAGAGATTCTAAGCTGTAGAGTAATGAATTAAAGGAAAGCTGTCTGTATGCATTAAATATGAAGAGGACATAAGATAAGAAATGGTAGTTTTCTCCAGTGCTGGCAGTTCAGGTGTTGGAATAAATCATGAACATTTTATGACTTAAAATGTGTCATCCTGTGCTTAATATTCTGAAGCTGAGTTCTCTGTAGCCCCTCATAGTGACAAATCTGAGATCTGCAGAAGAGAGGATTTATTTTACCAAGGATCCTGTAGCAGCATGTATCTTACTTGACAAATTGTCTTATTTCCAGATAAAATATATGCTTTTTGGCTGAGGTGGTCTTCATTTATGTATGTCTTTTAAGAGAAAGACCAACCACATGTAGAGAAGAATGGAAAAGCAAAGGTGGAAATTTACACAACAGCTGTATGAGCAGCACAATCTGAGGGCTCTGTTACAGAAGCTTCTTTGTGAAGTCAGGAAGGCAGCACCTCTGTCTGATTTCCTTGAGAAACATCGCCTGACCAGAGGATCTCTCAAGACTAGGATTATGGTTTAATACAAATTTCTAAGCTGAATGTTGTGGCAGTTGACAGCTGCAGCACTGGTGTTTGCGGGTGAGGCTTGTGACAAATTTTAGTCAAAACAAACTTGCCCTCTAATCAAGTCACTGAAAAAGGGCATTCATAAGGAAAAAGCCCCGAACAAAACAACCCCAAAAGACCTATCCCCCCCAACCGATATATCAGCTAAACCCAAACTCTGAATAAATAAAAAAAAATCTAATAACTTGTTTTTATACAAATGTAAAAATCCCATCCCACTTCCATTGTCATTCTTCCCTCTTTATTTTATGCAGTCTTCAAATACCACTGTTCATTTCCAACAAACTATTCCATTACACTTTGCATATATTTAACAAGCAGCTGTTTCAAACTCCACCTGGGCATGTCTTCAGTAGCTACAGTTGAAAAGAGCTGGAAGCATTTCCAAAGGTAACAAGAAATAATTAGCATTAATAAGATGATTATTTTGTATTTCAGTACTGTGATTTCCAATTCACTTTCTTTTCCAATTTGTTGGAGACAATTCTGATTTCAAATTTCTGTTACAATTGCAACTATTACTTGATGCTAATTTGTGAGGGCTTCTAAGCAGCACTCTCACAAATATCAACCTGCAGAAATTTAGTTTTTTGTCTGCAAAATACATAGTACTCATATAAGTTTCGTGTCTTTGTAAAGTGATAAAAGAATAGCACTACAAGAAGAAATAGAATGATAATAATTGTAGGTTTCTGGATTGAGTAGTAAACACAGAATAGATAAAGGATTTGAATGTAAAAATATATGAAACTGCAAAATCAAAAGAACATAGGATTTGAATGGAAAAATGTAAGAAAATATAAGTCAAAATAATTCCATTATATGACTTTAAAGACTTTGTGGGAAAAGTCATGATTCCTCGAAAGGAAAGCCCTAATGGCCAGAAATACGCCATAAATCTGTTAGTCAGAAGTCCAAGAAAATTACTGATTTCACCATTAGAATAATTAATTTCAGTTATTCTTTGTGGGCTATTACTGTGTTACAGCTGCAATACCACAGTGAGAACACGTATTAGCATTTCCCTGTTTTATGGATGAGGAGCACAGGAGCTAGAGCTGTAAAGTGTTTGTACCTAGGCAGTAGGTACCACAGTTCATAGCACATCAAGAGCTGTCCTCTGCATTCTTTACTTCACAGGTAAAATCTGTCTTCTCATCTCCATACCTGTGGGGTCTTCAGAGATTGCAGTTTTGGCTTTGTTGTTTTTGTTGTTGTTTGGGGTGGGGGTGGATTGTTGGTTTTATTTTTTTTTTTTGTTTTGGGATTATTTAATACGAAAATTGCACCCAAATCACACAGTAGGCACCGGAGGTAGGTTTTAGGTCAGGTATTGCGTGATTTGCCAAATCTGCATGTGACTTCACTGGCCATAAAGTGAGACACAAAGTCTCCTGAAATTCAAATATTCACCAGTTCTAGTTCAGGTTCACATAACTTACAATTGTTCCATTTCAGCATCTCTTCCATTTACTCTTAAATTGTATGAAGCATCAGGGAACACAAGATCAAATATGAAGGGCACCCTGTGACTCTTTGTGCGCTGAATTCATGGGTTGAATTGACCTTTTGGGGAGGGAAGTCACTGCATATTCCTTCTGCTCTCAGCCTGCTCAGTCACTTGCCCTTTTTTCACAGCAAAGGAGGCAAATTAACATGCTTCCAGTAATGTATCTGAGACATCCTCCTTTGGGATTGGAGATGTAGGAACAAAAGCAGTACTGTAAATTATGGTGTTATTTGTTGACATGTAGTGCTAACAAGAAAATCTCAGCTCACAGTTTCTAATCCAGGAAGCAAGCTCTCTAAATTAGTTACAAAGGCTTGCTTTCATGTCTGCCTTTCTTAACCCTCTCACCATTTCTACATACTTCTCTGTATCATCTTCCAATTATATACTCTGCATCATCTTCCAATTACATAAAATACTTCTCATTTTCAGTTCCTGAAAATCTTCTGCAAGGAATTCCTTCCCTGTTTTCCGTTGAGCCTCAACTGTTTTGGTTTTTTTTTGGGGGGTTTGGGCGGTTTTTTGGGGTTTTTTTTGTTTGGTTTTTTTTTTTGGGGGGGGGGGTTGGTTTTTTTTTGTTTGTTTTTTTATTTGGGTTATTCAGATTATAAAGTATATAACCTGTAAATCTGAAGCAGTTTTGGGGTCCACGTGTATGAGTCCTGTAAGCATAGAATTAGAGGTTCTGGATACTATAAAGGAACACAGAAATTTCTGCAGGACTGTCAGGTTTACTAAGTATATATGTGTTTTTTCTTCTTCTTCCTATTTTCATTTTTGTTTTTGTTGTTTCTTCTTTCTTTCTTTCTGAGCCTTTCTGGTGTTTCTGAGAGCTCTGTGACCT
Organism: Sitta carolinensis; assembly: GCA_032173965.1. NCBI lineage: Eukaryota > Metazoa > Chordata > Aves > Passeriformes > Sittidae > Sitta > Sitta carolinensis. Next base: position 73,600,443 of record CM063313.1, on the reverse strand, counting down.
TGGCTCTCACCTAACTTAACTTGTCTCTGTCTCTGTGAAGGCTTTCTGCTTTCCCCCAGCCCTGCGTCTGAAGAAGAGGTCGAGTCGTCTGTTTTCTCGTGTTCAGGAATTTGTTTATTCTTTGCTTATCTCATATTCCTTCCCTGGCCTGCCACAGGCTTCTCTGCAGGCCAGTGCTCTCTCCCCCCATCGTCTGTCCTTCTTTCGTCTGTCTTTCCTTCGTCTTCGTCCTTGGTCTGTCCGTCGTCTGTCTGTGGTCTGTCTGCCCTTGGGAGGGAACTATCTTTTATACTGAAAATCACCTATGCTTTATTTATAACAATTCTCCAATATCTATCCACTCTATTGTACAGAGTACTTTTGTTCCAAACCAATCCAAATGTGCCACACCACCACAGAAGATGGAGAACAAGAGGACGAAGAAGAAGCCCAGGGACACACCCCATTTCCTCCATCTTTGCCCCCTGATCTCTCATTTAAAATCCACAAATTCTACTTTTTCACCGTGTGACATATTAATTATCATTCTATCTAAATTCTTGTGACTTATAAATCTTCCCAGGACAATCAGAAGGATTTCCTGGTTTCCCACACAGGACTCTTTGTCATCAGTGTTAGGGGCTGACCTACTAGAAGAATGGACTGGGATCCAGACATTGCAAGTCTCCTAGTATTGGGGTCATCCCTTGACATTGTTATGCTTTTATCCCACCCGAAATATTTTGAATGAAACAACCTCATTTGAGCATCAGTGCCACAACTAAGCTTTCCCTACCTGTCATCTGTGTCACAACTTGTAAATGGAGTGGTGCAGCATGTAGCCCCATACAGGTTACTGTGAAGAAAATTAGCTCCAGCCCAGACAAAACTGTGTCATTGATCACATGGAATTATTTTATATCTGTGATTGAGATTATAATATTAATGGTAGCCTTGTAGCACCACACCTTCACTGGGTAACTGTGAACTCAAACAAGTTGAATGGAGAAAAGGATGGATCCACCAGCTTATTATTCATGTGAAATTTCTTAACTTGCACAAAACATGGCACTTGGCTAATGATATAAGCAGATATAATGTGTTCCAGATCTTTATCATGCAGCTGAGGGCTCCTGAGAATTCTGAGTGATTTTAAGATAAAATATTGTACATCATGTCAGGAAATGTCCTACCACCTAGTAGCTTTCAATTTCTAATTTTTATGTGGCAGTTTGTTTATTCAGAGGGATGGTGTGAATGTGAAGCCAAGATGTTTAATACTGGATGCTTCACCCAGGATAAAAGCTGGATTAATAAATTTTCACTGAAAAGAGAGAAAAATTTTGAATTTGTAACAGTTATAGGTGAAAAGCAAGAATATACAAGAAGATGACAAGTACAAATATATAAATAGAACCATAAATGCATCTATTTTGATGAAAACAAAAGAAGTGCTTACCTTTGATTTACACATTGTTCTTGCATCTTAAAAGTGTCCTCCTCCACCCAGCTTTGGGAACAGTAACAATGGAAGTAACACACTATAAATAGTGTATAGCTGAAGTGAGCAATTCATGAATACCTAATAGGCTTAAATTTGTTTGCATAAACTGCTCAACAATTACCTAACGTATTTGCAGAAATCTGTATATTAATGGGACAGGGAAAGAAATAACAACCAAATTAGTCATATAGTTAGACCATAGCCTATAATGAGGCTTATTCTAATGAATATATAACTTGCTTTGTACTCTCACATAAAACATATTGTTGCGAACGACTTGTTGTGAAAGCTGTAAATGGCTCTGAAACCATCCATTCACCCTCTGGTGATGCCACCACGTTAATGTGGGTGAGTAACAGAACCTATTCACAGTGGATTGTGTGTCTTTGGGGAATGTTACCTGCATCTGGTCACCTTTACTGCTGAAAACATGTATTTTAAAATGCAGGGCTTGTTAATCTGATGTGTCAGGGTATGATTTACTGTGCTGAAGTTTATACAGTCACACTAATTTTCTGTATCCGTCTGATGGTTTCCCTGCAAATGTACTGTGCTTCTCTTCAGAAACAGTTGTGTTGCATCTTGGATGGAACAATTTACTCTTAACAGATTAAGCATCCTATCCCATGCAGATAGATCAGTCTCTTTCAGTTTCTACAAACCCAGGTATTTGCAGCCAACAGCTACCAGACTTTTAATCACCTGATAGGACGAATTGATGTAAGGCAGTATTCCACCATGCAGATGTGTTCAGTCTGAGGAATATGCATCACTTGAAGGACTACAGTTGAAAACGGGAAGCATGGATATGTATGGAGAAAATAATTGCTCTAGTAATGAGTAGTCTTTTTTCTTTTTTTTTTTTTTTTTTTTCTTTTTTTTTAATTATTATTTTTAATTTTTTTTTTTTTTATTAATAATACAAAATTACTTATGTAGGGTAAAAATAAAAATCCCCAGTAGCCTGCTGTTGTTGTTTAACCCCAGCTGGCTACTGAGCCCCATGGAGCTGCTCACTCTCTCATCAGCAGCAGCATGGAGAGAAAAACAGAAGAGTAACAGTGAGAAGACTCATGGGTTGAGATACAGACAGTTTAATAGGCAGAGCAAAACCTGTGTACATAAGCAAAACAGAATAAGGAGTTCATTTAGTTCATTGCTTGGTGAGCCATCTCCAGGAAAACAAGGTTCCATCACATGGAGCAGTGACTTGGGAAGACTCTGAATTATCCCCCCTTTCCTTCTTGTCCCTCAGCTTTATGTCCTGAGCATGATGCCACATGGTCTAGAGTATCTTCTAGAGTCATCTTTTCTGGCTCTGTCCCCTCCCAATTCCTTGTGCATTCCCAACCTGCTCCCTCGTGTGTTGGAATGAGAAGCAGAAAAGGCCTTGGCTCAGTGCAAGCCCTGATCAGCAATAATAAAAACATCCCTGAATTATCTACACTGTTTCTAGCACCAATTGAAGCCCAACCCTATGCTAGCCACTGTGAAGAAAATAAATTCTATCCCAGCCAAACCAGCACATCTACACAGTGAATACTCTGGGCTGAGTTTAGGGAAGTTACTATAGGGTGGGGTGAAGTTGCAGTTGTGCTTTTTTGGAGTTCTTTATTGTGCTCTTCAGGGACCCTATGTTAAGCTTGAGTGCAGATAGATCCATAATAGTCTGGCCAGCTTAAAATACAAAAATATTATTTCAAACAGTTTAGATTTTAAGATAATATTAGTCCATTAGGAGTTCAAAGGTTGTTCCCAACAAGAGAGAGCGGCAGACCTTGCTGAGGAAATCAGCAATATACCTCCAAGAACAGCCACTAAAACATAGGATGAATTCTTTACTTGAGAAATTGTTATTTTCATTCAAGAAAGATCATTCAATGAATCGAATAATCTGAAGCAGCTGTTAAATAAAGGTCCTAGTTGGAACAATGATGTATCCTTTTATTCAGAAGGGTCAGCTTTTTAAAATTCTGCTTTTACCTACTGCCCACTCCCATGCTGATTACTGAATTACATCAGAGTAATTCTGAGAAGTGGGCTGAGTCTCATATAAATCTGTTTTCATCTGTCCTTGGATTTTTCTTTCATACCTTTAGTAACCTTCATGATTCTTAATAATTTATGCTGAAGACTGACATCTGTATATTGCGTTGATACATAGATGAGATCAGATTATTTCAATACTATCCAACTTCATTAAGATGTTAAAACACATTCAAGTCATCTTTAAAGTGTTGTGTCCTTGAAGTCTTGACTGAAAGACTTTGTGAGAAGATATTCTGGCATAAACTGGAAAATTGTCTTAGTTTAGGGCAAATCTGGGAGAAAACTTCTAAAGGAAGATCTCTTTGGAGATCAAACTCACACGGCCCTTCCCTCTAGCCGGTTCGGGAATGATTCCTCGGAGAGAAGTGGAAAGAACTTGTTTATTTAACAGGCACAGCACCCCCCCCCCCCCAGTACACAAAATGAACAATACCAGATGATAACACTTTTTCACAGCTCTGAAAAAGAGATGACAAATGCAGTAAGTCTCTCTTGGGGTGGTCGCTCTGCTGTCACTCCCTCCGGCGCTGGGGATGGTTGCTGTCGGTCACAAGGTGTTCTCAGGTCCCAGTCCGGAGCAGGTTCCAGTAGTTACAAGAAAAAAAGAAAAAAGAAAAAAAACAAAGCAAGAGCGAAGCGAAGCAGGAGCAAAAGCAGTAGCCAGAGCTAGAGTCAAAGGAGAAAAGAGAGTAGCAAAAAACAACAGCTACACTATGTATTGCCCCGTCTCTGTGTCCTGCCAGTCGTGGGGGGGAAGCAGGCTGATAACAGAACTAAAACAAAACATTTGTCCTTCAGAGCCAGTCTCACAGGCACAGAACATAACATCTAACATAGTAGAACACACATAAATGGGGATACAAACATCACTCTAGGACATTCCACTCCTTATCTTCATATTATACTACTACACATCATACATTTTAAAACTTTTATTTGTTACTTGTTTAGACCTTCGACACTTACATGTTTCTTTCTCTATTTTTCATTTGTCTAGACTTTTGACACTTACATATTTTTTTCTATTTCATGTCTATATAGTTTGATGTACAGACAATGGCAGTAAGTTTTAACAAATATTGATTATCTTCACTTTACAATCAGATCTCCTTGAGGTACACATCGTGTTGATCTATCTTTTTGTATTACCTACTAGGTGCAACCTGGTCCCTGAGCAAAGACAACCCCACGGATGGGTTTGTCTGTACTCGAGGCAGACTTGATCTACACTGTCTTTCTTAACAAACCTTTGACATGTACTACTGGGACTTTATCTCTGTCTGTTGTATTTAAGGACTCAGACTGGGTAGGATCTGTTCGGTTGGTGGAACCCTGAGTGTTAACTAACAAAGTGGCCTTTGTTAGATGCTGTTCTTAATTTTTGAATGATCTCCCACTCAAGGCCTTCAGTTGGGTTTTTAGTAATTTGTTGTACTTTTCTACTTTACTTGTAGCTGGTGCATGGTAGGGAATATGATATACTCACTCGATGCCATGTTCCCGAGCCTAGGTGTTGATAAGACTGTTCTTAAAATGAGTCCTATTGTCTGACTCAATTCTCTCAGGGGTACCATGCCTCCAAAGGACTTGTTTTTCAAGGCCCAGGATGGTGTTCTGGGCAGTGGCATGAGACGTAGGGTAGGTCTCTAACCATCTTGTGGTGGCTTTTACCATTGTGAGAACGTAGTGCTTGCCTTGACGTGTTTGGGGCAGTGTGATGTAGTCAACCTGCCAGGCTTCCCTATACTTGTATTTGGACCATCGCCCCCCATACCAGAGGGGTTTCACTCTTTTGGCCTGTTTGATGGCAGCACACGTCTCACAGTCGTGGATAACCTGAGAAATACTATCTATGGTTAAATCTACTCTTCGGTCTTGAGCCTACTTATAGGTGGTATCTCTACTCTGATGGCCTGAGGCATCATGGGCTTATTGAGTTAGGAATAACTCTCTCTTGTGTTCTTAGTCTAGATCTATCTTGGACACTCTTATTTTTGAAGCCTGATCTACCTGATTGTTGTTTTGGTGCTCTTCATTAGCTTTATTTTTGGGGACATGGGCATCTACATGGCGGACCTTCATAGGTAGCCTCCCTACTCTGGTAGTGATGTCTTTTTACTCTTCAGTAGCCTAAATTGGTTTTTTTCTACGTTGTCAGTGAGCCTTTTTCCACTTCTCTAGCCATCCCCACAGAGCATTGGCTACTATCTATGAATCAGTGTAGAGGTAGAGTTTTGGCCACCTCTCTCTTTCAGTAATGTCTAGGGCTAGTTGAATGGTTTTGAGCTCTGTAAGTTGGCTTGACTTACTTTCTCTCTCAATGGCCTCTGTGACCTGTCGTGTGGGGTTTCAGACAGTTGTTTTCCATTTCCGGTTCATTCCCACAATACGATAGGAACTGTCAGTGAAAAGAGCATAGTGTGTTTCTTCTGGGGGCAGTTGGTTATATGGAGGAGCTTTTTGAGCCCGTGTCACTGGCTCTTCTTTTTCATTTCTGACATCAAAATTTTCACCTCTGGGCTAATTTGTAATTGCCTCCAGAATTTTAGGGTGATTTAGTTTACCTATACGGGCGTGCTGTGTGAGAAGAGCAATCCACTTGCTCCATGTAGTATTGGTGGCATGGTGGGTAGAAGGAACCTTGTCTTTAAATATCTACTCTAGTACTGGTAGTCGGGGTGCCAGAAGGAGTTGCACTTTTGTACTAATCACTTTTGAGGCAGTTTGGACTCTTTCGTAAGTAGCTAAGATTTCTTTTTTTGTTGGAGTGTAGTTGGATTCAGACTTCTTGTAGTCTCGACTCTAAAATCTTAATGGTCGATCCTGAGTCTCTCTAGGCACTTTTTGCCAAAGGCTCCAGGACAGACCATGGCTCCCGGCTGCAGAGTAGAGTACATTCTTCACCTCTGGTCCCATCCTGACTGGGCCAAGGGCCACTGTATGAGCGATCTCTTGTTTAATCTGGGCAAAAGCTTGTTGTTGCTCAGGGCCCCAGTGGAAATCGTTCTTCTTGTGGGTGACCAGGTAAAGAGGGCTTACGATCTGACTGTATTCAGGAATGTGCATTCTCCAAAAACCTATGGCGTTTAGGAAAGTTTGTGTCTCTTTCTTATTGGTTGGTGGAGACATAGCTGTAATCTTATTGATGACATCTGTAGGAATTTGACGTCGTCTATCTTGTTACTTTATTCTTAGGAACTGAATCTTACGAGCTGGTCCTTTGACTTTACTCTTTTTGATGGTGAAACCAGCTTTCAGGAGGATTTGGATAATTTTCTCTCTTTTCTTAAACACTTCTACTGTTGTGTTTCCTCACACAATGATGTCATCAATATACTGTAGATGTTCTGAAGCCTTACTCTTTTCTAGTGCAGTCTGGATTAGTTTATGGTAGATGGTGGGACTGTGCTTCTATCTTTGGGGTAGTCGATTCTAAGTATACTGCACTCCCCTCCACGTGAAAGCAAACTGAGGCCTGCATTCTGCTGCCAGAGGAATGGAGAAAAATGCATTGGCGATATCAATAGTGGCATACTACTTCGTTGTCTTGGACTCTAGCTCGTACTGGAGCTCTTATATGTCTGGCACAGTAGCACTCAGTGGTGGAGTCACTTCATTTAATGTACGGTAGTCCACCGTCAATCTCCATTCTCCTTCAGATTTGCGCACAGGCCAGATGGGGTTGTTGAAGGGTGAGTGGGTTTTGCTGACCACCCCTTGGTTCTCTAGCTCTCGGATCATCTTATGGATGGGAATTACAGTATTTCGAGTTGTTCTGTACTGTCGACGATGCATTATGGAAGTAGTAATTGGTACTTGTTGCTCTTTTCCTTTCAGAAGTCCTACTGTAGATGGATTTTTGGACAGTCCAGGCAAAGTGTTCAGTTGTTGGATGTTCTCTGTCACTACAGCCGTTATCCCAAATGCCCACTTGAGTCTTTTTGGGTCTTTGAAATACTCACTTTGAAGATAATCTATGCCCAAAATACATGGGGTCTCTGGGCCAGTCACAATAGGGTGTTTCTTCTACTCATTTCTAGTCAAGCTCACATTAGCTTCCACTAAAGTGAAATCTTGCGATCCCCCTGTCACACTAGCAATAGAAACAGATTCTGTTTCTATATGTCTTGATGGGATTAATGTGCACTGTGCACCAGTGTCAACTAAAGTTGTATACTCTCGTGGTTCTGATGTGCCAGGTCAACGAATCTACACGGTCCAGAAAACACGGTTTTCCCTAGCCTCTACCTGGCTAGAGGCAGGGCCCCTCTAAGCTTGGTTATCCTTCTTTCCTTGGGTATATGTTTTGGAGGTTCTTTCAAGGGGATTGGACATGTCATCATTATCATCATACTTGGTAGTTTGGTTACGGGCAACTGGAGCTGCTTTCCTTTTGGTGGAACTTCCTCTCTGATTCTTGTTTTCTTTTAATTCACGCACCCGTTGGGCCAGAGCAGCAGTTGGTTTTCCATCCCATCTCCTCATGTTTTCTCTACAATCACGTAGGAAGAACCACAGCTCAGCTCGTGGGGTGTATTTTCTCTCTCCATATGGGGAACGTCTGCGTTGGGTACCAGAGCCTCTGATCTGTATTGTTGAGATTTGGAGAAGGTCTTCTTTAATCTCTTCTCTGAGCTTCTTATGATTTTCTTCTATCTTGTCCTCTAATTTTTGTAGACGTGTTTCCACCGTTGTAATTCTGGCATGTGTTGGGCCATGCACAGTATCTGCATAAGCTCGGAGCTTCTTTGCCATATCTAGCACAGTCTTATTTTTGTCATCCTTCTTCATTATGGCTAAAGTAGAGGCATATTCTTGTGGCCCAAGTCGTACCAGTTTTCGCCACATCACAGACGTGCATGGTACCATGTCTGGATTCTTAGTTGTTATGTCATCTGAGAAGATAATCTCTGCCACTGCCATTTCTCTCAGGCGTTGTATCTTTTGTTCTATGGTCTTCTACTGTGTTTGCTGTATATAAAGATCGTTTGTACAGAGGTATCTTTGTGCTACACTTTCCAAGACCTGTGCCCAGAGGCTGTGAGGGTTAACCCCCCTCATCATTCCTTGGTCGATGACAGGATCATGTGACAGGGATCCCAAATGCCTCGCTTCAGTGTCATCTAGAATTGTAGCCTTACTTGTAGCATCCTAAAGACGGACTAATCAACTAATTATGGATTCATCAGGTCGTTGAGTGTAGTCTTTCTGTAGGCTACGAAGGTCCTTCAGGGAAAAGGACTCAATATTGGCTTCTGATTTGGTACTTGTTGTTTTGACTCTTGATTTTATGTCAGGAGGTGTTGAGGGTCCTTCTCCTGCATCATTATCATTATTATCTACTGGTCGATCGGTCTTGTCTGTGTACTTCCCACTTCTAGTGCTAGTAGCAACAGCCATTGGTTGAGGCTTATTATCTGCTGTAGCTGCTGCCTTAGGCTCACTATCTGGTTTGGCTGCTGGCTTTGAGCCCAGGGTGTTTGCTGTAGCTTGAGTGACCGGGATAACTGTTGATTTATCTCCCTGCTCCCTTTCCTCTGTCTGTTGCCCTACAGTATCTAGCAGTGTGCGATAAGCATATGCCAGGGCCCAGCTCACTGTAATGATCTTTTTTTCCTTAGGATCATCATGGTACTTCTCTTTTAGGTATTTCTCTACCTCAACTGGGTTCTGAATTTGTTCATGGGGAAAGTCCTAGGTTATAGGGTCAGAGAATTCCTTCAGGATTTGGCCCATATCTTCCCATTTCTCACACTATTCAGGATTTTTCACACCTGGGTTTACTTCTGGGTTAGGGGTCTCATTAGCCCATCTAGAAATTTCAGCCCTCATTCTAGAGAAGCTGTGGACTGTATAATGGAAGCTTACTAGATTAAAGACCAGAAAGATAGTCTCTTTAACATTCAGGGGAAACTGAATATTCTCAAACAGTGATGTGACAAACTCAGAGGAGAAGAAGGAAAGCAAAGACTGAAAAGTTTCATCCCCTACTCCTCTTATAACAATCTGGGTAAATAACTATAGCCATGAACCATCCATACTTGGAACAGCCCCCAGCAGATTTATAAACTTCTTACAAATCACCACCACTAAGCCTAGCAGTATGGCTATTCTGGTCACTGCCCCTCTGCTGTAAAAACTACGTATTAGGGACAATAGTAGAACTATTTGAGGATAAGCAAATAAACTTAGGGACTATAGAAGTATTATGATCTTAAAAAACCCTAGGGACCAGAAATACAGACAAGCCTTCACCCCAAGAGACATTATGAATTGAAAGCACATGACTATTAAATGCTTTATACTACCACTAAGTAGTAACAACCAAAATATACTCAAAACAGGGTTTTTCCACTCTCTCTCGAGCCCCACGTTGACCGCCAAATTTTGTCCTAGTTTAGGGCAAATCTGGGAGAAAACCTCTAAAGGAAGATCCCTCCGGAGATCAAACCCACACGGCCCCTCCCCCCAGCCGGTTCGGGAATGATTCCTCGGAGAGAAGTGGAAAGAACTTGTTTATTTAACAGGCACAGCAACCCCCCCCAGTACACAAAATGAACAATACCAGATGATAACACTTTTTCACAGCTCTGAAAAAGAGATGACAAATGTAGTGAGTCTCTCTTGGGGGTGGTCGCTCTGCTGTCACTCCCTCCGGCGCTGGGGATGGTTGCTGTCGGTCACAAGGTGTTCTCAGGTCCCAGTCCGGAGCAGGTTCCAGTAGTTACAAGAAAAAAAGAAAAAAGAAAAAAAACAAAGCAAGAGCGAAGCGAAGCAGGAGCAAAAGCAGTAGCCAGAGCTAGAGTCAAAGGAGAAAAGAGAGTAGCAATAAACAACAGCCACACTATGTACTGCCCCGTCTCTGTGTCCCGCCAGTCGTGGGGGGGAAACAGGCTGATAACAGAACCAAAACAAAACATTTGTCCTTCAGAGCCAGTCTCACAGGCACAGAACATAACATCCAACATAGCAGAACACACATAAATGGGGATACAAACATCACCCTAGGACAAAAATTCAGTATTTAAATTCAAGCCTATATTTTTTTCTTCAAACCTCTCAAGAGAGCCTGGGTAACCCATCATTCCTGTGTTTAGATATGACAATTGGGAACAGATCTTTTAGACTGCCAGGGAACTGACAGCTCTGCTTGTGTGTACTCTATGTCAGTACGGGTTTTAATATTTCAGCTTAACTGTGAGAAGGCAAAATAATGGAAAAATTATATATGTAATTAACAATTGATGTCAAATACAGAAAGGTTTAGGCTTCAGAGCAGTTACAGTATGAGCAAATAAAACTTTGTTTCTTGGAAGCACTTTTAATAGTGTAGTGTCAAGCTAATAATGCCATGCACTGTGGTCCCTATAAGCGCAGAGAAGCGCATAGTCAGCTTAACCTGCCAGTTCAATAAAGAATTCATTGCTCATATTTAGAGGTGTTCATATGAGGAAAGAAGTGGGATATTAATTAAGGAGTTGTGCAAAGCTGCTGTGAACACCTATTGCCCAGGCAGAGTGTTGTCACCCAACCTGCATGGTGGTCATACCTGGGCAAATGTGCCCATTTGCCTCCACAGTGCCCAGGGGAAGGAGAACAGCAGAGACTGAAACTTGCAGGATGAGGAATGTACTCTTCCTCTTGCTCTCTACTAAGTTTGAGGGTACAGAGAACATACATTGGCTGCCTGTTTTTAGGGTGGTACTATATTGCAATGCAGCAGCTGAGGATTAGTCTGAGTAAAGAGGGTGTTCATTTTATCTTATTTCATTTAATTCACACAGAAACAATACTTTTGCATCTCAGTGGTTTTTAGCATTACTCCATCTCACCATCTTGGGGCATGGAAACATGGAAGAATCTCAACTTCCATTAAGTAATTTTCCATTCCTTTCTCTTGTCAAAATAATCTGAATTTCAAAAATAAGAAATACATTGAATATCTAATGCTTTTTTATGCATGACCAATATGAAATTTTAAAGACAGGATAATTGCAGACACATCTATAAAAGAGTTAAATACCTAATTCTACTGAAGTGAAATAACTGCAGAGACAAATACTAGGAATAATGCAGGAATGATCACCCTTGTTAGGTAACTGTTTTATTAAAAATGAAGGGAGCAGATTTTTTCTAGCAATTCCTAGATTGCCTCTTGCTCACAAGTTCAGGCTTTTAGATCTTTGCTGCTGCAGGTACTTTATCTAGTTAGACTAAAGCCAGCATGGAAGTGCTTATCTGTGATACAGTCACAGCTCCTGGTTTGCTTGCTAGAGTTTACTGAGGAGCACTGGAAGCCACAGCACCAGGCGGTATCTCTACAGCACCTACTTGCAGTTCTTGCAGATTTGCTGGCTATCAGCTTTCCATGTCCCTCCACAGGTAAGCTGTGGAAACATGTAGGTGGTGAGGGTTTTAATAGTCACAGGCCATCTAACAACTTTGTTTGGGTTTTTTTGGTCTATGACAGTGAAATCTTCAAGCCCAGGGTCAGCAGTGAAGGGATGATAAATAACTGTTTTGTGTTTACCTGTCAAATGACTTCTCTAATTGGCATGGGTGTTCCACAGCAGGTTGTTGCTCTGCAGGCCTATCACTGCAAATGCCTCTTGATTACTTGCAATTTAAAGTTTGCAAATACAAAAAATACAGCTCAGTAAAATTGCACCAGTCTTAAAATCACCTAACCAGGCATTTACACGATCCGGCACAGAAGTAATGTTTTTCACACAGAGTAAAGTAATAATTTAAATAGTGAGTTGTTAAAACCGAAGGTCATGGACAAATAACTCTCTAACTTAATTAAAGTTAGGGAGTTGTACGCTTTTTATAAACATCAGTGGAGTACAGGAGACTCACATCTCAAAGACATGTGCTAAATTCACAAAGCCTTGGTCCTCTATTTATTTCCAAAACCCATCATGCAAAACATATGCATAATCCCAGCACCTCCCATCCCTGCATTGTATTAAAATGATGTTGACATGTGCTCAATTCATCTCTTGATTTGGCTTGGTGGTCTTGAATTGAGTTAGTGGTCTCAGGAAAGTCTTCATCGGGTCTCTGTGACCCCCAGCACACTCTAAAGTCCCTGCTTTAAGATCGATTGCCAGAAAGTCCAGGTGCTGGGCATTGTTTTACTGGTTTCAATATATTCTTATAACAGTTCACTTGCTCCATTTCCCTCTGCAAATAAGCTCATAACAGCAAACAGTGTAACAATCAGCTCTAGCTTAAGCATCTAATCATTAACCTATTGTCTGTGTAGCTAATTTCAATAGAAATTTCTTCTAACCCTCAGCTAAAATCTTAATTCTTAAAAATCATGATTCAGTAGAAATCAAATTATACTGATGAAATATTTCACCAAAAGCATACTCTAGACAATTTAGCATAGATTAAAAGCAAAGAATAAAGGGCAGAAGGATAATTGCCAAACTAGTGGAACTGTGAAACCTTTGAAAGCTAACATTTGATTGTTTTTCCCCTTCACAAACAGACCAGTTCTTCAGATCCCATTATTCTTGACTGTAATATACTCATACATATCTCACTGATACTCCTGAGAGTAATGCTAATTTAAGGAAAGCTCAGATAGCTTTCAAGTACTGTACTGCCTATTTAAATTTCATCCAAAGAGGAGGAGACAAAATAAAGAGTTTCACAACCTCATTTTGATCAGTTATTACACACAAATCTGATCACTGTATTTGATCTAGCCCAACATACTTAATTTGCCCAAACATTTGTAGTAATGGCACATTTTGATTAAATTATCTGAGTTTTAAAAATTGTTACTATAGCAACATGCACTCTAGAGTGAGATGCCTGACTTTCATCCTAGCAAATAATTTCTGTCAGGAAATTATTTGATAGGATGATGATAGGAAAATTCAATATAAGTAGAAGAATTGCTGATACTCCTGCCCAAACTAAAAATAAGCCAGGTTTGGCCCTGATACAAGTAGGTAACTTTTTTTTTTATTAGGAGCTGAAACAAGGTAAGTGTTGACATAACTCTATCAGGTACTTCGTGTAGGAGAAGGTGAGAAAATAAAAGTGATAAAATAGGCTGTCCATAATGAAATGTCATGACTAAATATGTCCCTGATTTTACTCTGGAACAATTCATATCACCTATACATGCTCAGTCCTGTAGGAAAATCTGTCCAATAGCCATTGCATATAAGTATGTAACACTCCTAAGCTTTTCTCTGTGGTGTATTTGCCATTGCATCTTACCATTTTGAATTTTGAGGTACCTTTTCCTCATACCATCATCTGAGAAAGTGTGAAAGTCTACTGTTGTGTGTCAGGTCACAAATTTGATCACAGAAAAACTCACCTATGGTTTGAGAGTAACTGTCTGTGAAATCAAGAACCTAAAATTGAGTCTTAGTCCATGTTTTCACTTAATTAGGTAAGAGGCAAGGTGAGAGGAAGCCTCTGTAGTTTCTCACTTGCAACTACTCAGTGCCAAAAGAAGTCATGTTTAGATTGTGGGCAGCATTCTCCATGCTTGCTCCTAGGTGTGCTTGGTACCCAAACATTTTCAAAACTGCAGGAAACAACCTGTGGGTTGTTCAGTCTATAGCAATGCTTTTGGATAAGGTAAAGTTTTCAGTCTAAACTGCTCTCCTGGGGATATAACTGTCCAATCATAGTTGTACATTAATTTTTATGATCCTTACTGAGATGCAAAGCATGTGAAAAGAAACACAACATGTATTATTGTGTGAATCATCAAAAGTCCTCCGCTGCCCAACAATGACCTTTGTAGGCCTTTGCTGCATTTGTTTGCACTCACTAAAGTAACCCAAAATAATGCCAAGGAGATGATAAAACTGAGCACGACCACAGGCTGGTGCTAGCCTCTTTTTAGGAAAAGTTCAAGGGAGCTTATCTTCAAACCTGCTGCTGAGTGTTTAGGTTGCCTGAAAAAGCATCTGTTAGTTGCATTTGAGGTAGAAAGCAAAAACATTTACAAAGCATGCATTGGTAATAAGCTTAAAGGGTCCTGGGTTTGATCCCAGAGCAAGTGTTTATCATGAAGATTTTGTTATTGGCCATATTATTTACCCTCAAGTAGAAGTTCAGGTAATGGAAGATTTCATTCCTCTTCAATGTTTGATTTTTGTTCCTTCTTACATGTGCTGAATTTATCCAAAGTTGTTTTTTTTTTTCTTACTGGCAGAGGCACTAGAAGAGATTAAATGTTAGTAGACTGTTTTAAGAAAGCCTCGAGGGCTCTAGTTCTCTACTCATTTACACCACTCTCTGAGCACTGGCATTACTAAGCTGAAATTGTCTTTGAGTGACACAAGGGGAGAATCAAATTCTGCCTATCCAGTAGTTCTGAATGTAATGGATACTTGGATTTTGTTGATGCTGGAAACAAATAAATTACTGAGAAGTAGCTCTCTTCTTTCAGGTGATAAAAAAAACCCCCTTGTATCTTCTTAACAACAAATTTGAAGGTAAATTTATGTCTCCTTTAAAGTTTTGTATATTATGACTGCCATTTGTTTCCCATCTGATGTAAAAAACCAAAACCAAAACTTGCCTTTGATAAAAAGCCTCCACTAAAAAAAGAAAGTAGCGCAAGTCCCTCTCACAATGTTCTGCTTGATGTCATATATGTCATCAATTTTGAACCACACAGTAACTTGCTGACTCATTTGTTTCAGAATCCCCTGAGTCATCATTTTAGAACTTCTCTAGGGTTTGGGAGAATATTTGCAAACCGGGTAGTTTCCTCATAAGTGTATTAATTGCCTCAGAAACATAAAAGTATATATAATTTGCTTACAAACATTTTCCATTCTTGCTTGCTTAAGCATTCTAGTTCCAGGAGAGCTGCAGTTTTCTTTCCTGAATTAAATACTCCTTAGCTCTGCATTTCTTGTGAGAAATGACTGATGTCCCCCAAGAACATAAGTTGTGTCAGGATTGTTGCAGACTACAGTTTGAAAAGGGAAGGGGTAATCTTTTCAGAGGTTTAACAAATAATTTGAATTAATAGATCATTCTGCCAGAGATAATTGGAGCAAATTGAGGTTAAATCTTTTACTCTGTGGCTGGAGGTATTTGACCTTTGCATCACTTTTTTGTTCTAAGCATTAAGTTATACTAGCTTTTAATACTTTTGTACTGCCACACACCCTACATGCAGAAACCTTTTCCAGCATCGGTGCTGGACAGTGTGTCAAAAGAAAGCTATCCTAGCATAAACTCAACAAACACAAGTATCTATAGACAAGATCAAAGTTTGAGTAAAACCTGGAATTTTCCCACCTTTTTCAGATACCTGTCCTGTATTGTACTTTTTGGGTGACTCACATGTATAATTGTAATCATTTTGCTGGATATGGACGTTTCTCTGTTATCCATCTTGTGTTAATGGAAAATTTCTCTTTACAGTGTGTTTGACTTTTGTGTCTCACTTTACCTTGCACCTCTGGAGATCTAGAAGTGCTATTCATACATAGCATCCTGTGATTTATCCAGAAGGTTCTATGCTGAATGTGGAAGTAATTTTTCCCTTTCTCCCTCCCCATTTTTAACCAGGTTGACAAGAAAATTGTCCGCACTGAAATTGGAGTTCTTCTTCGCCTTTCACATCCCAACATTGTAAGTTTAGCCGTGTTCTTTCACTCCACATTTGTTTCCTTGTTTTTTTAATACTCTTTTCTGTTTGTGAGAGAAGACTGTTGTGGTTCCCCTGTACAGACCTGGATTAGAGCTCTGGGTTCTCTTCAGGGGCGTGCTAGCAGCTTTTTTATGCACACCTTTTTAGTTATACTTCTATTTTAAGATTGATTGTTTGTATACTTCCATTTTAAAAACATTGACTGATATTCTTACAGAGTTGAGAGAGAAACTATGTGAAAAAAGTTCTGCAAATGAAAGTAGAAGTTGGTGTTTTCAGTCCTGGGAGGGTAAGAAAGGTCTTAATTTTTTGTTTCTCGGAGAGATTGACAGATGGCCTTTTAAACTCCTGTATTTCACAGAGGTCAGTGAGGTATGAGAATAACCAAAAGAGTACAAAAAAAGAAAAAAAGCTAGGAAAAAAAATTGGGCGAGAAGGTAGCAATCCCAGTTGTGGTCTGTATTCTACTGTTGACCTTCAGATGTACTCAGCAAGAAGACAAATAAGCAAAATACCTTCTGTTATCTTTTACTAGATAAAACTGAAGGAGATATTTGAGACCCCTACAGAAATCAGTCTTGTTCTGGAACTGGTCACTGGTGGAGAACTATTTGACAGGTAAGTCACCTGTACATACTTCTCCCAGTACCTTCCTTCCCCAAGAATGTTAGTGTTCAAATTTCTTCTCTATATGTGAACCCTTTGTTAGTAATTACTGTAATTATTTCACCAGCATATTATTTATTCACATGAAAAATATATGCAGCAAATAGCTTGAAATTGCCTTTGGAAATGTAATTATCAGGAGACTTTGGGGGAAAAATTACTTGAAAATGGAGGAATAAGCCAGTAAATGTTGAAGGAAGGTGCTCAGCAAGCACATAGCATCGAGTGTGTTAGAGCAGACAAAAGATGGGAAAAACTAACAAAATCTCATTGTCAGGTCATCATAAAACATATTAATTGGCAATCAGCCTGCCAGGAGGACAGCATTATGTCAAATAAAAATTTTGTAAGCAGACTAACAAGAAAGAAATTCTCTTTGGTATTCACTGTGTTTATGAATGTTATAAATACATATTTTGGTGTTGGCTTTTCACAAGTATTGGAATGAATGTTTTAAGTATGATGGTTTTTTATGTAGTTTTTAGTGTGTTTTAACTGCCTGAATAGCTGTATAAGGCTTTTTTCTTTGCTGTAGTTTGGAATTTAGGTGTAGTGTGTTTCAGCTGCCTGAATAGATAACTTCCAGAAGAGGCCCAAGTGACTCTCAGCATTCACTGCCTGTGGAAAAAAGACCAAAGCCCAAATCAAAAGATGATAAGAACCGAATAAAAGTGGAACTGCGTTTGACGGACCCAAGGAGTGGCCATGCAGAACAGTTCCTGGAAAAGTTTGAATATGCATAAAGTCCATGCATGAAGAACAATATAGAAAAGGTGCTCTTGGCAGCACGCCAAGGCACCCACCCATATTAACCTTTGCTCTATTTCTGTGTCTCCATTAAACATTTTTAAATTTTACCAGGAAAGTGAACCTCATTTTTCACATGAAACATCTGATTTTGCTACAAAGATTCTTCAAGACAGCTGTTGAGTTCTGAAGGTTTTGCTCATGAGGCTGCACATGCTTTTGGATATGCATATGTATATGCATAAAGTGAGATATTCTGTAATAGTGTTGGCATGATACTGGTAGGGATTTGGGTTTTTAAGAGCAAGAGGTGATAAGAAAATATCCATTTGATACTGGCTTGAGTAAATTAATTAACTTACTGATATTGGTGATTTCCAACTCACATAAGGAAAGGTTATTTGATTTTCCTTTCTCTGTAATTAAAGTTTAGTATCAGTGAGCAATATTACAAAAAGACATGTCAAATATTCAGTCTGAGAGTTATCTTCCACTTGAAAAAACAAATTTATTTTTTTTTTAATGCCATGGTCATACCTTCGACCTTGACAAGAACTATTTCTGAACAACAACAACAACAAAAGCAACTGCTCCTGTGACATCCTAAGTTTTAACAGAAGAAAGGTGATTACTCTCTCAATACTCAGCCAAAGGAATGAGGAGAGACACGCTGCGAGTTAAAGAACCACTGAGGGACCAGTCCTGAGCTGGAGAGGGCCCTGATGAAAGTGCCTTACCTTTCATGTAGTCCTTTATATATCCATGCAGGTTTCAGATTAGGTCATTTTCAGGAGGGATGGATATTCTCCAGAAGTCTTTGATGAGACTTTGCAAAGGCAAAACACAAATAATCCAGTGTAACAGTTGGTTCCTGAGCAGCAACCATCGTTGTGACAGAACTGAAGAGGAAAGATTTCAGAGGATACAAAATGGGGAATTGGATTATTTGATGAAACGAGGATTTAATATTCTGACAGTTTCAACGTTCTATAATCTATACTCAGTAGTGATTATGGGATTTGAACTGTCAGATTGATCTTTTCAGGAAGATTGGATGCTTAATCCAATAGTTTGGACAGCTAGGACCAGCTGTCTGGCATTCTGACTAGAAGCAGAGTCACTCAGTAGAATTGCAGGTCCCCCTTGTGATGCTATAGATGAGCACCAATGCTGTGAAAATCTGAATTCTGCATCCTCCTTTGCTCCATGTACAACAGAACTGGAAACTGTCAATACAGACCTCTGTGATTTGGAAAAAGACCCAAGAAAACAATGAAACAAGAAACCATTTTTAATTATTTTCAGCTCTTAAGCTAGGAATAGGAGTATTTCTTCACTCTTCAACCTTAAACTAAAAATAGCTAAACAGAAATATGCAAAATGAAATAAAGAGGGCAGGAGACTTTGCTCCTTTTTAATGCCTTTATTTAAGGACCAGCTCAGGGTGGGGGTCAACAGGTCAGACTCTGCTCCCAGCGGTGACTCAGAGGAGAATGTAAGCAGCTTTGTCCACTGGTATGAGACCAGAGCCAGGGTTTCCATCCTTGCAGGAGTTCCCAGAAAAACGCTTTCCATCTGGAGTCTAGGGGTCCTCTTTCCAGCTAATGTTTCTAATTTAGGGTGAGGAGCCAAAAAGGTCCAGAAGGACAACTATACCTCACTCCCAACCCATAGATGTGATTTAAACCCTTTTATTTCGTGGTGGCTCGTAGTTCTAGGGGTCCTCTTGGTTGGTTCGTGCAAAGCTTTCTCTCATTTGCATCCAAGCTCCGGTGGTGCCACTCTCCTCCTCATGGCCCCAGGCGCCATCCCCGAGGATGGAGCAGCAGAGGGGACACCCGGCGAAAAACAATAGAATCATTAACAGGTACTTTAACTTAATGTAAACTTTAACATTATTTTGTCTAACATATCAACTTTATAAATTTTGAACTAAGTTATTTTGGGCATTTACTCCCAGCACAAGATATTTCACACTAGCGACTCCAATTAAACGTTAGCTGTCTCCCCTTTCTAAGGTGGGCTAAAGGATTAACACTTGCATTATACTGTACAATGGCTGCCCTCTGAGTTATAGAGAGCATAAATTTAGCTTTCTGCCTTAGGGCAGATTCCCCAGTCATGCTTGATCTTTACATCTTTTAGAATGCATGAAGGAAATGTCCTGACTGACAGAGAGGCCTTGTGCACACCTTTTTCTGTGCTTGTATGACAGAAGAAAGAACATGACCCTGGAATATCTCCTCCTGAGCAGAGGAGCTGTGCCAGATGTGGAGGGAGAGCTGTGACCAGGTCTTGAGATCCACCCATGGTTGTCCTCAAGGTGAGACCCTGGTGAGCAAGCAGACCCCCAGTGTGGCCTGGGACCACCTCCAGGGCTTGGAATACCATATGTGCCTTATTTGTAAACTGCCACCCATACACAGACAGCAAAGCAGCTTTTGTACTCTGGAGGAGTTGCACTTCTCCCTCTTTCTAATCAGCTATCAGCAAATGACACAACTGGGCCTGTTACACAAGCAGTCCTGCTCTCCTGGCTGCAAACATCTTCATTACTGTTACTGCTAAATCTTGTAATATGCTGACAGTTTGTAGTTTTATCAGCTGTTTTATTGCTCCAGTTTTCTCCCATCCCAGATGTCCAGTTTCCTTCTGAATAGCATTTGAGCTGCAGAAGAGTAAGTTCTTCCATGTAAACATCCCTTTTAGCATGAAGATGATTTTATAAATACCCAAGATCCAATTTAGTCTTCTAGGATCCTATTAGAATTGTTGATGTGCTGCTGGTTTCATGCCATTTTAGCTAAAAGTTCTGGGTAATGAAAGTATTCACTTCCTTCACCATAGTTAACATTACTGTCAAATCATCCATGTTATTGGGAAAATGAACTCTCATTATAACAATTTTTCAATTGTGTTACCTAAACGGAGATAAATTTAAATGAATGTAACAGTTTGACATTTGAGTTAATACAGCTCAAATCAGATTGATTTTTGGCTGTATTTTTAAAAAGAAAACTGTTTCCCAGACTTCATAAATCACATACCCTAGATACCACTCCAAATTCGAAACTGGAGAAGTTTGTGTACATTAGAATATTTATTGCCAGTGTACATGATGAATTTTGCCAACCCAGCAAGTGATGAGTGACAAAGAGCTTGTGGCAAAGAACAACAAAGAGAGTGGCAGACCAGTGGAGGAATTTACCAGGAGAGAAAATGAGAGAAAAATGCAGCAGGTCTAAATTAACTGGTATTAAAGTTCTTTATGGGTGCTGCATCTCCAGCCTAGTGCTGGGACATACTTCTGACATTTGCTTGGCTCTCCTCTTTCATTCCTGTGTGTTTAAAACAGACAGGCATGGTTGAAGTGCATTTAAATTGACAGTGTTTTGGCAGAGCCCCAAGGGACAATTAATTATCTGATAAAGCTTTGAGTGTTCCAACAATGGTGATCCCAAAAGTGCAATCTGTTATCCTGGTTTTTTGGGGTTACCTTTTGTTTTAGTTGGTTTTTTACATTCAAATTTTATTCATATCTATTGTCTTTCAGCTGAATCACCAGTATATCTCTTTTTCAAATATGAATTTTAGCAAAAAAAAATCAACTATAGCTTATTTTAATAGAAGAATATCTGCAGATTGCTAAGAATAGGTTTTGATTTTTGCACTTCAGATAAAAATGTCAATCCATACATTCTTCTTGTTTTTACTTTGGCATCTTGACCACAGGCTCTCTGTTTCTTCTTTCATGTTATTATAAAGTGCACCAAACAATGTCTAAAAATAGCACTTACAGCTGACAGTCTCTTGACTTACTTCCATTTCAAGTTTCATGTCAATTCCTCTGAACTGTAGGTTCAAACTGATATTATCTTCTTTTATATAGTATACATTAACAAAAATATTTATTGTTCTAAGGAACCTCCTTTTAAGAGGTGTGGTAATGATTGCTTCTTATGGACAAAATATAGTGACGCTTTCCCAGGCTTTAGGAACACCTTTTTGTTTGTGCTTTTGGAAATTAAAATTGCTAAGGGATATCAAAAATAGTCAATGTATTAATCAGTCACTAAAGTGGGAGTCTTTTATGAGCTAATGTCAGAATAGCACCTTCTGTTTGCTTCAGTGCCCTGGTCTCATTATGTCACGACAGTCAGTCTTCTGAACAGGGGTCAGAGAAGTCCTTTGGACTCCCTGCTTCATGGGACCACATTACAGATCCCTTACTCAAGACTGGCAAAAATAAAAAGAGGTTGGTGACTTAACTACACTGACTATGCCTATTCTCTGAAGCTGGAAGTCATGACACAGAGCCCTGATAAAAGTTCTCTTTGATATCTTAGTAGCTCATTTGGTTTCTCTTGAATTTAGCTTCAGTAGGGATAAAACTGAGTAATTTCAGAATAAGGACATGTGCATTAATACTCATTTGTAGTCTTTTCAACGTAATTTGGTATTTTGTTCTCATACAAAATTGTAATAATGCCTTTACACTTTTTTTTTTTTTTGGTGGTGAGTGCCTAATTTTCTGTCACTCTGGAAACTGGGAAAGCCTTTTGTGAGTTGTACACATCAGTGCCTGTGAAGCTCTTTAGTATATTAGACACTTTTAATACAGAAGGTTCTTGTGATTATAGCTCCTCTAACAGATGTATTCTCAGTTTTCTACCACAGCCTCAGCATTGTAATATACATATACATAGTCTGTATGGCAGAAAGACTAGGAGAGTTAAATTAACCTGTTAAATTAATTAGAAAATCTTTGAGGCTTAGCTGAATTCCTTAATTATTAACAAATTTTAACTTCTTATTTTATTGAAATGCAGAGAGGTTTTGACAGCTGTTGAGGTATATATACCTACAGCCTATATAACTGTACCCCACATATATATATGTATATACAGAAAGTCCCTGACTGACACAAATGCTAATGATGTGTCTTCTGTGCATTGATTCATCACCTCTCCTGAAATTATTGTCACTTAGGATGTGCATGCTTTGTACATTTTGGATTTAAATGCTTTTTTGCCATGTACATTACAACAAGAGTGTAAAGTGACGTCAAAATGTTTTAGGAAGAAGTACTGTTTTCCTAAATATTCAGAGCACTGAAATGCTTTTCCTGGATGATAATTAAGGAGATTTTTAATGGAAGTCTGAAAAGCAAATATGTTTTAGATAATGTACTTCTCAGTTCAATGTTAACCTTTAGTCATGGTTATAAGGAATACATCACAGACCTGTGCACTGTAAGATGTGCCAAGGCCAAAAAGGAAGGTCTGGAAGAGGAGAACCTGAAATAATCCTGAACAGAATAATGGTAATGTGAATGCTCTTGGGAACTGTGACATAGAGGAATATAAGCACAATCTGAGTTATGCAAGCTGTGCCTGGTTGCAGTGTTCTATTGTCAGTCGTTCGCTCTTGCTGGGAAGTAGATGATGTGACAGAGTGAGCTCCAGGGCAACATATTTAAAATGTCAAGGCAGATAGAACTGCACTGGTTTGGCACAGAGGGGTGGAGTGGGTAGGTGGATCACCTGAACTCAGATAGGATCTTTCCACCATCCTTGGCCATCCATGGTTTTGACTTTGTAGTCTACCTCTGTAGTCTTATATGTTAGCTATTCCAACAACTCTCCAGACTGATAATTACATTTAATGTCAATATTAGGAAACACGTTTTTTCCTGTAAATTCAGCCAGTATTTGTTTGCCTTGTCCTCAGCAGGTTGAGAGAAGGTGATTACTTTATTCTTTAAAGCAAACTTTATAGCAAACTGTCATTCAGCAGGGGATTGTGAAAGACTCTATTTTCTTTGCCCCTGCAATCTTTTGTTCCCCATTATATTTTCTACATGTCAGTTACTATCTATTGAACTTCCTCCACATTCCTGCATCTTTCCCATATCATGGGGCCCTTAGCTAGACAGAGAAATGCCATTAAAGCCTCAGCAATTGTTGTCAGGGCAGCTTCATTGGTGCCTTCATTGCTGCTCTTATCCCCTCTCCAGGCCAATGCCCCTTTTGCAAGCTTTCAGGGATTCTCTTTACCTCCTCTCAGCAGGCAGGAGTTATATGACATGCTTCAGTAATTCCATTTGTTGCATTGCCTCACATGGCCAGTTACGCAGAAATTTTTGTGAGGGAAGCTTGCAGCCAGTTCATGAGCACTTCACAACCTCTAGAATGTGGCTTCACAACCTCTAGAAGTAGACTTATTTTTTAAAGTATCTTCTGAGACCAAGCTTCTGAAAGGTGAACTTGTCAAATTCTGTGGATGCTATAATAATGCTGAGTTGGAAGTAGAAAGCTAAAGACGGGGAAACAAATCCTAGTATGAGCTATAAGAAATATGTAATCTTTCTCTAAATTCTCCTGCATGTCACATTTATCAGAGAATGTGTCTTGCTTAATAACAATGGAGGAAAAACAGTTTTCCTGAATGACTGAAGTGCTGAATTTCATTTATAAACACAGCATTGAAGAAAAACTCCTAGTTTTTTTTACAGGGAGTCAGATCCAAACCCAGGTCAGTATTTCCCATCAACTTCTTTCAGATCGCAGACAGGCAGTTTGGGTCATTAGAGTTTGGGTCATTTGGCTAGTCTACTCTGTAATGCGAAAACGGTTGTAGAACAAGGAAGATTCTGAATCAGAGCTACTTTTAAAAATATTTATTATTCATCAGTTCTGTAGTATGGAAAATGCATACATATTTATGTGGGAAGTCTATTTCTTTTACTAAACAAATGCATCAGTGCAACCAGGAACTGCAATAACCCTGATGCAGACAAGAAGCAATAGATCTGTGAATCATGCATTGAGAAATTGTCCCTTGTGGAAACAATATTGCTATTGAATAGAGCAATGTAAATTAATTTTCTTTCCCCATTTCTGCCAGTTAGTCTCACTTTAGCTTGTAGAAATCTTCTTATTTCATTTTAATTGAATACAAGAATTTGCATAAGAATTAAGTGAGTAGTTTCAGAAAAAATCTCCATGACAACCAAAGCATTTTTGATAAATTAACATTTATTATATAGAATCAAGCAATTTTAAAAATTGTTAGAACATACTGGCATTGGAACACAACTTGTGTGTATCTCAGGCAGTGTTTTGCCTGAGACTATACATAAATTAGCGTGACACAATCCACAGCTAAGATGTGGTGCAAGGGTTTCAGGTAAAAGCCAGCTAGAGGCAGAATAAAAATGACCCTAAAAAGAGTGATTGCTTATTTTATGTCATAATAGTTATAAAGGATGGTCTGCAAAGCAAATACAGACAGTGCTTAAAGAAAGTAAAACAATATTTGGAACTGATAAAGTATAATAATTTTTAATGTCTTAGATGTCCAAGTTGATTAAGCAGGACTTTTGCAAGCAACATGGTATGTTTCTAAATTCAGCTAATACTCAAATGTTTCCAACTCCACATTGAGGAGAAATAGTATTTATAGTAGCAATATTAAATGATTGCTAAATATTGCAAATTTTAGAGTAACTGTTTAGATTAATTAGCACAAAACTAAGTGCATTTGCTAATATGCATTAAGGCAGGAAAGCAGCAGACTTTTACCTGTTGATATCTCAGCAAGACTGGAGGATCTGTAGAGTGGCCCATGTGGGAGGGCAGCAGAGAAGAAGAGCTAAGGATAGAAGAACTAGTGCATGTAGAGCATGGGAGAGGAAAAAGTAAGTGTTAAAGCAGTAAGATTCTTAATTTTCTTGATTGGCAGGAGTCATGAGTACATTGAGTTTAAAAATGCAGGAATATTCATTGTACCGATACTGACAAAAAATAAAAGAGAAAGAGGCTTTGGTCTCAGGGTCAGTGGTCTCCACTGCGAGTTTCAGACATTGCCACGGTGGAGGCACACATTGCCACACAGAGGCCTGGAGTGGTGCTGTGCAGGGGGGAAGGGTGTTCACTCTCACCTGAGAGATGTCACTGTGACAGCAGCAGCAAATGCTGACTGGGAATTTAAGGTGCTGTCAACCTTGCGCAGCAGACTGTGTGCTTTCAGTGACTAGTCCAGTCTAGCATCCTCTGGCATTGGATGAGTCCTTTCCTTGCTCAAAACGGGTTCCTGGGTGGTTTTGATTTCTTTTTCTACCAGTGCAGCTGTGCAAGCTCTGTTTCTCTTGTTGTACTTGGGAAGAGCTATTTTGTTAGTCTGAAAAATCAAACCCCAAACCTAGTCCTTTCCTTCTCCGATGAAATGTTTACTTGTTTGTTCTTGTAGGAAACTAATTATTTTCACTTGCCTGATGTGCTTGTCACTAATACCCAAAAAACATGTTCTAAGCAAGTGTAAAATTGTATATGAATATAATTTTAATACTCAAGAATTTATTCTAAAATGATGCATTGGGATTCCCCATATTTTTCTTTATTGATTTTCACATCCCATGTACTTAGCTTAGCAGGGCTGCACTCTTCCTTTTTTCTCCCTACAAGTAATTAAGTTTCTGCAGGATGGGTATGGCCATTACCCTTTACTGGCATGGCCCACTGCTTTCCATGGCTTCATTCCAGTGGATTAAAGCACAGAACCAGGAAGAGTGCCCCAAAAGGAGTAAAATCCATTACATGGTCTTCCCAAACAACACTGGAGGCTGCAGGGGCGTGGTGAATGCAAATAAGAGTTTATGTATATGCAGATGTACACTCTGATGAAGACATGAAACATGGAAATATTATAAAAAAAGTATCAAGAGCTGTAATTCCATGGTACAGAGGCTAAGCTAAAGAATTTATACTGCAAGAAAACTACCAGTGCTCACAAGGAATAGAAATGCTGCAAAGACTGGTTGGAATCTGGCAAGGATTACAGCAAAGTATGAAACACTTGAACACGTACACGTGTTTGATGTTGAAAGCTGCCAAAATATAAACTATAGGAGAGCATGTGTGCCAAGGAACACATTATGCCATTTCCACATGCCTGCTGAGCAGTGTGACGTTAAGGGCGGTTTTGCTCACTGCTAAATCTGTTGCAGCCCCATCACCCTGGCAAGGCTCTTCCACCTCTGGGCAGCAGCAGCAGCTGAGGGAGCATGGTAACAGAGATTTCTGCGGGGTGCCCAGGCCCTGCAGGCAGGCAAGGGTGTGTCTCAGCACCATGGGACTGGGGCTTTTCCCAAAGGACAACTCAGTCTCTGCTGGCACTGGGAGAAGGCAGGTGAGTAGGGGCTCTGGGAAGTATTTCCCGGCTCCTCCATACAGGAGGCAGATTTGTCTCAAATATGATGATAGTGTGCTTGGAAAGACAAGACTGAGTCAGGTGGCACTTTGGGAGAGCTCTGCCTTGTTGTCCATCTAGTAGACATTCTGCTAAATGTGTGTCTTGATACAAAAAAGCGTAAACAATTGGATCAGCATAATTCAATAAATGTGTATGCATAACCATGAAAAAGGGATTCTACAAAATCCAGCATTGCATTTTTGCTCAGTCCACAGTATCTTCATTTTGAAGTTGCATCTTAAATTTCCTGGATGCTTGCAACACCACATTAAGTGTTTTCCCAAGCATTTTGCCTGGTTTCAAGCAGTTCTGCATTCACTGTTCTCTTCCTCATGTTTTTTCTCTCCAGCACTTTCTTGGCCTCCCTGGCTCATTTGCATATCAAAGAGAATATTTAATTAAATCCTTATTACTGCTGTTCCTATCTTTCTGTCCTCTCAGCAAAAGTTTAATCTTCCTTCACCCATGGTTTTGACAAAGATCATCCTGTAAACTAGGTATAAATAGTTGGGGTTTGCTTCAACTATAGTGAAATAAGACATTTCTGTAGGTTTCCTTCCCATTATAGAAAAAAGGGCAATGAGTCATTGTTAATCTGCAGGCTGAATTTGAAAAATTCTTTTAAAAAAGACTCACTGGTCTCAGATAGGAGTCTTGCTGGCACACCCACCCTTCGTCTTACGTAAACTATCACAGGGAGGATGCAAAAAATGAATATACAAATGATCCCTCAGCATTATTATATGACCTACACTATTGAATAATCTTTCAATACTCCTTACTGCCTAATAGCCAGGGTTTAGTTCTAAAGCAGAATACCTTTAGAAATAAATGTTCATCTTTAGAAAGGGATATGTCTTTTTAATTTATTGCCATTATAGAATATTAGGTTTTCTATGTGCTAGATTATTATTAATTAAGAGTAAGTTTTCTATTCTCACTAAGTCTGAATTCTAGACTTCTGGAAGACTGGAAAGTTAACTTTATATGACATAATCTGTAACTGGCTGCTAGTGCACTTTATTCACATGTAGTATTAGCTGATGGGTGCAGTGCATTGCACAATATTTCTACAGTTGTTTTTTATTGGTGTCCAGAAATATGGCCCGGCACTTAATTACATTTATTTATTTTAAAGTGTAAATTACAAGGCTTCATCTGCAAGGTCTGTGTGCTCCTTCTGCTATGTGTTTAATACAAATAATGAGAGCAGCATGCTGTCCTTACCAGCATATGTTGTGTAAGTCAGCATGGACTCATCTTGAAGTCAAGAGGGCAGTCTTGAGCATCTCTTTGCTTTTTCCCGTGTTTACAGTGGTCAAGTAACTAGCACTGGCTGGGCATTTACAGGAAGCTCCTCTTTTCTTTGATTTTGCTGAGTGGAGGAAAATACAAAGTCGTATGTGGGGTCCCACAAGGTTTGGGACCCCAATTTGTTGTTGAGGTCTCTTCTTCAGCCTGTGCATTCAAAGGATGAGACAACGCTTCTCAGTTTTCGGTCTCAAGGTTGTTTATTATTTCTTATCTATAAAATTTTCTTCCTGCCCAGCCAAGGTCTGCTCAGCAGGACAGTCAGAGGCACTCTGCCTGCCCCCAGGGCGGTGTTATCTTTATATACAAAAAACTACATATGACATATTTACAATTATTCCCCAATACCCATCACCTATGTTAGACAGTGAGCTTCTACTCTAAACCAATCCAAAAGTGCCAACACCATCCGTGAAGATGGAGGTAGAGAAGAAGAAGAAGAAGAAAGGCTAGACACGCCCAAATCCCTCCATCTTGTCCTCAAAAACCCCTATACAAAAAATCCTAAAATCTACACTTACACCCTGTGATATACTAACTATCACACTATTTAAACTGCTGTAGCTTTTATCTCTTCATGTAAAGGTGGCAATTTGCTCCATGGTTCGTAATGGAACCCACTGGTGTTCTGGGCTGTGTGCCAGGGTCTCTGAGCCCCCTGGCAGGGAACTCGGCAGCTCCGGACTCCCAAAGGGATGTCCCGAGCTCCAACACTCATAGACTGCCATTAAGGTTTTAGTTTTTTTTATTTTTTTCCGCTGGTTTATGTGTTTCAAAAAGATAGAACAAAGACTGGGTTACCACACTGTAAAAAATGAAATTTTTTGAGTAAAGGAGAAATGTAAACTGCATTACTGCATATTTCTCTGATCATAATCTGAGATATGTTGGAAAAACAAAGTATTCTATATACTGTTTAAGTCTTAGAACCTGCCTCATGCATTTGTGAGGTCAGGTGGACAAGGTTATCCTGCACCTGATGGACTCAGTGCGTGGGGCATGGTAGATGCTACAGACGGGTAGGCTGACACTAAATACTTCACTTGAATTAAAAAGGAGGAGGAGGCAAAGCCAGCGTATTTGGGGGAATGAATAACTAAGCAAGAGTGACACATCCCAGCGGAGCTGAGGCCAGCCCTTGTCCCACCGGGGCCGTGGCAGGTGTGGGAACTGCCGTGGGTTGTACCAAGGGCTGAACCTTTAGAGCCGCTTGCTCTGCAGGGCAGGGGCTGCCAGCCAGGGCAGGAGTCGGGTGGAGGAGAAAGAGAGAGGCTCTCCAGAGCTGAGGGTCCAACCAGCAGCTGTACTGGGGCCGGAGGGAGCAGAGATGAAGAGCCACGAGCGCCGCTGTGCACGGGGTTTGGTGCAGGCGCAGTGAGTGGGTGGGTACAGAAGAGGAGCCGGTGAGGGGCACTCGGGGTGGAGCTGGGCATTGGGTCACTCGCCTTAGGGCCAGTCGGGGGCAGTGGCAGAGACAGGAGGGCACAGGCACTACTGGGGCCTCGAGGGTTGGGAGACACCCAGGAGCGCCCGGGGCAGGTACGGGAAAGGGGCTGGCTCAGGGGGTATTGACACAGAATGGACTGGAACAGGGGCAGGGCAACAATGACAGACAGGAAAAGGGGCAGGGATAAAGGGTGGGGAATCACTATAAAAGGCAGCTTATGGGGGAATACAGCTCTGGGGACACATGGGTGAGGGGGGCAGTGAGCAAGCCATTAACATTAAATCTGAACAATAAACTTAATCAAACAAAATTAACACAGGTTGAAAAACAAGAGCATCACTGGGGCTCAGGTCTCACAATGTAATCTAACAGAAGAGGATAATTCAGCCTTGAAACAACAAAGGAGTGATAGTGGTCTAGCCTTCAAGCATAATGTTTCATTTTATTGCATAATTTTTGGGGTTTTGTAACCTCTTTCCTATACTTCAGGCTAAAAGCCTAATATAATGTCTCAAAGAGTAAGATTTAGATTTGCTTTGGTTTCCCTTACAGTGAAACCTTCCAGTAAAGCTGCGCATGGCATGACAGCTAAAGGGCTGACAAAAAACCTAAAGAACCCAAACCAAACAAGCTTCTAGAAAAAATCCCAAGCAATTTTGCAGCAAAGAAATAATGATGAAATAGAAGAGCTGCTTGAGAGGGATTACTTGTTGTTATGCTGTCACTCAGTTCTCTGTGAATGCAATGAGTGTAAAGGTAAAGTAATTGCAGCTGACTGGGAGCATCGCTGTGTAGACTACTTTTTCACAGTTCCAAGCTTGTTGCCTCTGTTTCTGGTGGAGTGCTGTTTTTGCATTGTTTCTTACTTCTAATCACTTGATCCTCTAATAAGTATAAAGTAATGCTGCTCATATGTACTTTAGTTACACCTTTCCTGTCAGTTTTGTGAAACTGTGAGGAGCTGCATTGATGGTAACTCAACATGAATCTGTTACTTCAGTAAAAGGAAGTGAGAAAAAGTTCCTGCAAAGGAGGAGCAGTGAGAGAAAGAAGGATAGCCTTCCTGCCACCTTTTTATGGATCTTGGGGCAGAAGGTATTTCCAGTGACTTCAGACATCAAAGGTTCCTTGCTGTACTGCTTCATGGGGATATTAGGATATTGTTTTATAAAATTGGCTTGTCTGCTTGCAGAACATCATTTCATAAAATGTCTTGCAGGCACCACAGGTTCTGTTTCTGTACAACATATGTCTATATTTTCTTGCACTTTGAAAAATTAATACAGTAAAAATATCAAGACTACACATCAAAAATCTGACCTTTAAGGTAACTCTCTGAGGGAGAATTATTGTAGTTCACAAATATTGTGCTCAGTTAAATACATTAGTAAAAAAACTGTTGAGGAAAAAAACTGTCTTAAATAGAGTGTTAGGTTATCTTAATGATCCTTCTTTTATTGGTTGCTTGTATGTCATTGTGCAAATCTGTCTGTTGCTGACTCTGTAAGATAAAGTAGCTTTTCTGAAAGAAAAAAGTAGCTTTAGTCATCAAACACCTGTGTTTCTTTGCATATAGCATCCCCAGTTTTCTACTGATGGGGGAAAAAAAGACAGTTTTTCAGCCCATCACTCTTGAGGGATAATTTGAAACTAGTAAACTTCTACACCAACCTTTTCTTTTGAATAATTCAGATGTGTGTGCATAGCATAGTGCTTTTGTTTTAGAACTTTCTATCTATCTATCTATCTGGGGAAAGGGGTTTAAGTTAAATATCAAAGTGAAAAATCAGTTCCTAAATGTTGAATAGTTTCAGCAATTCAGATTCCTTCATTGTCAGAAAATTATAAAAACTTTGAACTGAATATGTACATATATTATGAGCATCTTATCCCGTTGATATTTTACCTCCTGTCATTCATTTAACTGGAAATCAAAGGTAACTTAAATTGCAAAAAATGTTGTTTTCAAGTCTCTTGGGGACACTCCACTGTCCTGGTCATATTTAAATTTGATTACTTGCTATCTCATTTTTGAAAGAAAGCATATACCTTCACTGTTTATTCACCTTAATGCTTAATTGTGTTGTTTTTTTTCTGTAGGATTGTGGAAAAAGGGTACTACAGTGAACGAGATGCTGCCGATGCTGTCAGACAAATCCTGGAGGCAGTTTCTGTGAGTATTATCTGTCATCTTATGCTCAGTGCCTGATCTTTCATCCACAGCGGCACAGTAAATACTTGTGTGTGAAAGAGGCACAAGTTACCTCCTACAATTAATTCCATATTGATAATTTTTAAGTTAATCAGTGACACTTTGAAGTGTAAGTGCAGTTCAGACAGGATGACAGTACTGTTGAGAGATAGAAGAATACTAATTATTGCCAGTAGCTTGTGCTGTTTCTAATATACGAAGTTCCTCTATATGTTTTGTGCTTTTCAAACACTGGAATTTTTTATACAAGTTTCATATTCTGTCGCTTAGAGAAAGGTATCCAGATTCTTGAGGAAGGCTTCTAGTGTCTACATACAGTATTTCTGTACATTTTCTGTGCTTCTTAGTCACTTGAAGCTCTTCCATCTGATTTCCCACCAAAAGTTCTCCAAACCAGCAATCAGATGCTGGGGAAATACTTAAAAAATTAATTTTTCCAATGTCCAGTGTATGTGTTAGTACTGTTCACTTTCAGTACAGAAGAGAGGGAGGTCTTGGACACGTGAAAAGAGAGATCAGCCTGCAGGGCTTATTTTGAAGGAGGTTAGTGGTGAGGCAGGTTCTATACAGTCCATCCATGGAGATTCAGTGTCAAAGGAGCTGTCCTCAGAAAAGGACTGGTGGTGATGACTGGCCTCTGCAGAAGGTATCTAGAGACAAGCAGATTACTGGTTGCAGCAAGAATTCTGTTCATCAGAAAGAACAAGCCAATCTGGGCATGTTTACCTGGGATGTTAACAAAATACCTCAGTGTGAAAAGCCCCTATTGGTATTGTGTGCCTCTTCACACTAAATAAGATGTGAGAACTGGTGTTTATAGCACTAACTGCACATACTGCAAGACCATGCATGTTCACTTCATGGTTCCTTCTGAATGATCTGATGTCTACTGTGTCACTCTCACCCAAATAAATCTAAATTATGTATTTTACAGCAAATCATAATGTATTTGTATAAACTTTTAAAATTGGCTCAGATTATTATTTTATTACTAAGTTTTTCTCAGTCGAAGTGCCCCAGTTAAGATGGTTCTACGTTATTTAACACTCTTTTACAAAAAATTATGATTAAGTTTTGCTGAAACATATTTCAGAAGGTGTTTAAGCTCTTTATCTTAAAGCAGAAACAAGAGAGAAAATCTTCAGCTTCTATGAGTTGTAATTGCTTGGCTGAAATCAATGGAACAGTCATGTATGAAAACTGAAAATATGATTTTTATATAAGCAATAATTAGGATTTCAATGGTTCTGTGTACTTGACCCCTAACTCGGATGAACTGTATTGACTTCTGCTCTTACAGCTGACATAGAATATCTAAGCCAAAGCTGGAAAAGCTATGGAAGTGGCAGTTCCTGTCTTGGGCTTTTACAGTCCTGCTGGAGTACTCTGAGAGATTTGGGCTATAGACTTGACAGAGTGGTGTTTATGAGCAGGACAGCATTTATTGTTAGAAACTGGAAAATGCTGCTGCAGCAGAATAATATTTTCAAAATAAAAGGAAATGTATCCATAGATCATTCTAAAAACCAAGTGTTCATACAATTTGTACAATAGGCAATGCAAGTGAATACCCTTCTGGCACCACATAAGCTTTTTGACTTACATGATTTTTATAAATTGCTCTTTGAAAAAGCAACATGCAGCCTTCCTTTTGCTGACCACTCTTGAACTAAATGTTTTATATGGCTCGTGTTCAGGGCTGTTGCTATAGTCATGGAGCTGTCCTTGCAGTGGATCATTAACATGAGGAGGTATTATGTCTTCATGTAGTAAAGGTTTTTATGAGACACTTTTAAAGAATTTAATGAGAAGTGTAGAGTGGATTTTTAAAAGCATTTTTTTATTCAGTTCCTTTGAAATTGTTAAAGCAAATGGACTAAATAATGGACTGATTAATAAAGCTTCTAGGTCTGTCTGGTTTTTGTAATACCTGAATACCTTTAAGCTCAGCTCTAACTGGCTTACCAAGAATTAATTAAGCAACAAGAGTAGCACACAGAAGGTTAATCTGAATCTTCATGTTACAAACCATCATAAATATATCAGACATCTGTCAACCCAAGATCAGAGAAAATAAAAAAACTAGTACTGTTTTGTAGAACTCCACATTAATTTTGCCTTTTCTCATGACTTTTTTTTCTGCTGTTTACATCTGATCTGGAGTTCCCAGCTAGTGACTGTATTTGCCCTTAGCAGGAACACATTACATTTTTTTCCTCTCTTCTGCATTTTTGCCTTTTCCATTGTTCTTTCATTGTTCTTCAAGCTGGGAGATAGCTTCATTCATAAGATAAAACGCTTGTGCAAAATTAGGTCAAATCAATGCTCATCCCTTTAGCTCTTCTGCTGTGCTGCTCAAAGTAGGTAGAGAGGTTTTGTTGCTGACAGCACAGGGAGATGAGATGGAATCTCATGATTCCATGAATGAGTTTCGTGCCTAAAGAGGAGGCATTTGAGGGCAGTCTTTTTTGGCACTCTATTGTCATTTCTCTCCTCTCAGAGAATGAGCTGCATGCAGTGTGGTCTTTTTGCATACTTATTCTAGTAGTAGTTTTTCTTATTTTTCTTGTAATGAATGAATTTCTGATGTCCTGAGGCCAGATCTTCACTGGGTGTCTTGCAGAATGAGTTATTGATGTTTTGGACAAGTAGTCCTTGAAAGATTGGTCACAAAAGGAATATTGCATGCTTCTTTAAGAGAAGAGCACACATCTATTTTTTAGCTGGTCAAACTTTGTAAAATTACACTGATTTTTTTAAAATGTGTACTTTTAAAATCTTTTATTTGTCACTAAAAATAAATGCTGTTCCTTCTTACCTACTCTACATTAGTGCCAAAGGGATAACTTTCTTCTTGGGGTTAAATTACTATTTTCAATATATTTAAATCTGAAATTAAGTATAGCAGTTTAGATTTTGTATTTAGTTCTTTTATATTTTGCATTTGATTGCTAGCATACATACTATATGTGGTTTTGAACTCATCCATCAGTCTCTAAATTAATTCCCCATCAAATTTTACAATAATTTGTTTTCTAAGAGTGTCCATTATCTTGTCTAGATAGGAACATTTTTCTGAAGTTTTATGTGGGATTCCCTCAGTTTCTGTTTTTTTTATTTGAATTTTCTACTACATCAAACTTCATTATAGATCTGTACTTCAGTTCCTCATTGTCTTAAATTCACAGGGAGCATGCTGAACTGTCAAGTATGGTGGCAAAGCCTGAGGGCACTTTAGCAACTTGCAGGTTTGAGAGAGAAAATCTAGATTAAAGGTTTCTATTCATTTCAGATAATTTTTATCTGTCCAATAATGAAATATGTGTTAGTAGGTATGAACCTATTTATGAATATGCAGCTTCCAAGCACTTTTACAAACTTAGAGGCATTGGTCTGACAATTAGAGCTTAGGTGAAATGAGCTTATCAGACTCCTAAAGACAGGATAAGATTTGAGAGAACTGATTTAGATATTTGGGGGTGGGGGGGGGGTTGTCATTCAAAGAAAAATGTGAAAGAGATAAAGATTATGGAGACTTTACCTTTTTTTCTATACAGTCATTTAGTTAGTTCTTGCTGGAGATAGAGACAGCAAATGTATTTTAGTTTTAGCCACCAGCTACAAGGTGAACTTATTCAAGGTGTAATTGTCACAGGTTTCTGAAATTTTGAATAAGGCAAATATGTTACATTATCAATATATATTTAGCAAAGCCTAAAAAGGTACACCATAAAAAAGATAAAAATGGGAAAGAAACCCAGAGCTCAGTTCTGTAGAAAATGAAGTCAAAATTCACAGAATACAATGGCAGGGATGTCTGGGTATTACAACAGAGGATAAAGACTTGTCTAAAAGAGCAGCAAAATTTGGGAATACTCTATGTACTTAGAAAAATCCTATGCTTGATTGAAGATACTGAAGAACATTGACTTCTTCCCTTTAGAAGATTTTGCAAAGTATTTTAGTTTCAATAGAAGAGACATTTGTACCTTCAGTTTCTCCCCATTCACTGATGAATCCTGAGTGCTTTCCGTCCTCCCTCTGGCAGTAGAGAGTGGCTCTCTGGGTCTCTTCCTGGCATAAGTGCTTTTATCCATAAGGAGGAAGTTAAGAAACAGCCTGGAAGTTAAGAAACAGTTAAGAAACTGTTCTGATCTAAGACTACTCACCAACCCCTGCTTTTCTGATGGAGAGGGAAGAAGGGGAAATGTAAAATTCTTCTGTCAAGTTTTCTATATGTTTACTTGTAAGTGGAATTTCAGAAGCTTGCAGGTTTAGGCCAGAATCAGTTGTGTCTTTAACTGTGTGGTTGTTGCTAAGAACTGATGCTATAAGACAAGGAATTTGTTAAGGATTATGATGTTGTACTGTAGTCCCTGGGACTGTGGTCCACTTTCGCCATTCCCCTTTTTAAAGGCTTCTAACCTCTTGAAATAGCATAACCACTACTTTAATAGTGGTTATATTAGACCACAGAATAAAGAGGTTCTAGCAATATTTCTGAAAAGGACTTCCATACTAAAACATGCCTCACATGCACAATAAACTCTGTACATCAAGGCAGAGTGTCAGACATAGAGGAGGAATGAAATAAGGATAGAATCTATTGTTTGCTTGCATTGTATCTTATAATACAATGAAGGCAAGCAATGAGTGATGCTTGCATTGATATCAGGTTGTGTTTTGCGGTCAAGTACATTCATTCTTCCCTGAACTGGGAGTATTGCCACAGGCATGGCATATAACAATGACTTGTAGTAAGAAATAACATCTGTCCATCCTAATTGTTGTTGGGTTTTTATTAAATAAAAAATAATTTCTGTTTGATCTAATCTAGGAACTAAATGTTTCTTTCTTCAAGATTTGTTTGTGAGGCTTGAAGGTGAATCCTCTTGGAGAGGGGTGGTTTAACACATCATGTACAGAGATGACTCCATGGAAGCTGGGAGGTTGTCTTGGTCTTTTCTTCCATTTGGTGACAGCATTTTAACAGGGGCTTCATCAGTGCCCTGGGAGACTGTTCTGCCACACTGCAGTTATGAATAAATAAGCAAGTGGGTAAACTGTCAAGTTATGTAGGAAACCAACTGAAGCACTGCCCCTGCTTGGGAGAGAAATGCATTTGTGTTTCAACTGTGCTGTCTCTGAAGCAATGTTCAATAATGGTTCCATACACAGGATAATCTGCTTAGAGGGTGAAGGCGTTCTTAATGAGTAGGTTCATAATTGTGCAAGCTTATATTTTATTGCTTTTCATATTCATTGTAAACAGATTTTAATCTATTTTTGTCTTGTTATCAATGTACTTAAATTTGGAGGAGGGTAAGAGGGTGGGGCTTACTATCACACTGACCTGATTTATCAGTATTTTGATTCAGGATTATTTTTTCAAAAACACTTTTTGAGATCTGTTTTCAGCCAAATACAAGGTTCATCTCGCAAAATACTTATTGAAGAAGAGTTACAGTCAAAAAAGCCCAGCAATGCTGCCATCAGCAATGAGGAAATTATGGTATTGTATTTGCTATTATCACTAATAGAGGAAATGGAGTGAGCAGATTTACTGTATTACAGTTAATGTACAGTGCAGCAAAAAGTCAGGGTCATATTTGCCTAATTGTTACTGTTTTATATTATGCTTTCATCTAAGTAAGTTGTCCTTCTCTTGTTTTGGAAACATATCACTACAGTTTTAATTTTGGAAAATATTTGGAACAATGAAAGTGACTAATTAGCACTTGTTTGAACTCTCAGCACACCACAAATACAATGCCAAGTGATGCTGTGTTTGAGTCAGTAGCTGATAGTTAGTCCAGGAGACTGACATTTGCAGGGAAATTGCTGTCTAAGAACTGACTGGGGACTCAAGGATTTGACCTTTTCCCAATTCATCTCAGGGAGATGGGCAATTTTACTGCACCTTCATTTATAAGATGGACCATTGAAAATATTGTGTGAAGAGAGTGCTGACCCTGTCCAAAGGCTGTCTGTCTGTCTGATTCACTGATTCTTGAGGCATTGTTTGTTGATATCTCCTTTAGAGGGTGAATAGCATAGGAAACCAGCTCTGTGTGTCTTTAGACAGCCACACATTGCTCTTCTGTTTGTTAGCCAGCACAATGTTAGCAAGTAATAAGCACAAACAAAGAAAAAAGACTGCATTTATTTCAGACCTTAAACTGCTAATATGCCTTTTATTAAAGTGATTTTTATTGCATGTATTTTGCAAACTGTAATGCAGGGATAGGGCACTCAAGTACCTGTTCCTATGGGGCACACTGTACACTCTGCATCTCCAAAAATTACATGTTGCTATATGAGTTTGGCAGGGCTCTGAAGGCTTCTGAGTTGGAGAAGCTCCTAAAGTATCCTGAGATCCTGAGATCCTCACGTGCTGTGTAGAAACACTAAAAGATTAGCAGCTGGATGCTACAGAAAGAGTCAAG
The DNA here is from genome assembly GCA_032173965.1 of Sitta carolinensis. Classification (NCBI taxonomy): domain Eukaryota; kingdom Metazoa; phylum Chordata; class Aves; order Passeriformes; family Sittidae; genus Sitta; species Sitta carolinensis. Next base: position 73,562,181 of record CM063313.1, on the reverse strand, counting down.
AAGAATTGATGAAGACTGAGGAGGTATCAGGAATTGTCCTAGAGGAAAACCACCCAACTGTGCATGAAAAGATAGATGAGAATTGTTAACTGACACTGCAGGAGTGCCACCAATAGCTGCTACCCTTCATGCAAACTGTGCAGCCTTGATAAAGTGATAAAGGTGTGGACACATTTTGCAGTATTTCATTAAGGACTGAAAGGCATCTGGTTAAATGTTGCATTAAAATAGGAATACCTTTGTAGAACTCACTTCTTAGTCTCCAAAAAGATTGACTAAAGCCTAAGGAAACCCACAGACCTCCAGGACTGTGTTTTTCTGTTTCCTAAGCCAACTGCACCTGTAGGACTAAGCTACAATGTACTTTTCTCCTTGTGTATTACTGTTCATGCATCAGTAATGACAGCAAGAAATAAAGAGACATTGATTTCAGGAGTAAATTACATGTGAACCTGTGAAAAGAAAGACAATTGCCAAACACTTACTCAGTAGTGTTATTATAGCCTTATGCAACTTTGCACCTCCAGTTTCATAGTACTAGACTGACTAAGATAGCAGACCCTCAGAAAAACTGTTTGCAAAATTGCGGATTTTTCATTAGGTTGGATGGAAACTTACTAGAAACCCCATGCCTGTAATTTGAAAATGGATAAGAAAATATCTGAGGAAGATTCCTGACATGCCAAGGAGTTGTCTGAGATAAACTGAGATTGACTGACACTGATCCCTCTTAAATAGGCTACATAAAAATTTATCAATCATTTTTTTCAGTTCGGTGGCTCCATTTCTGTGGCCCTGGTTGCATGAGTGAATCAAGACAACTCATTTAATCTCTCAAGATCCCTAATTGATTCCCTGAAATGTCATCAACTGTGGATATTTTGGAAATGTGTAATGAATCTGGTTTTCTCCTTTTTCATTTACTATTTCCTGATGACTTTATGTCTCTGAGTGACTGGTTTATATGACGTCACACTTGTTTTCTGGCATGCAAAGAATATTTCCTGAAGCCTTTTACCTTCATTTTTATGGTTTCTGTCAACAAATCCAGGGAGTGCCTATATTTTAAGTTTCACACACTCCTTCTTTTCAGTTGAGCTTTACACAGACTTCTGTGTTGGAAAAGCCAAACCCCAGCAGAGGGGAATATTGAAGCCAATGTTTTCAACAATCAGCACCACCCCACACTTACCACTTCATTAGATTTGAGTGCATGATTTTACTTCATAAACCAGAAATAATGGGATCAGGTATTTGTAAGAGACAGGGTGTCTCTTTGGTTCAGGTAGTGGGTGATCAGGGCTTTTTTCAGGAGGTAGTTGTTCAAGTGCCTGAATGAAGCACACAGTCAATGGTAGTTCGATTTCTGGACATTTGACTGTTTGGTGAACAGTGCTGGATGTGAGGATTTTGTTGTATTTTGTGACACGAGTTCTTGTGCAATAGTAAGGATGGGCAGCACCTGGAGTTAACAAACAGTGTATTTCATTATTGAAATGTGCTTTTCCAAAATACTCTGCTCAGCTGAGTCCATCTGTTGAGCAGCAAGAGCAGAAATTCAGTGTGTTGTTGTCAAGAAGTAAACATGGATCTTTTATTTCTTGTGTTTTAAGGCTACTTTATTTTACCATTGTGGTTTCCTGTCTCTAAAATATTGTTGTATTTTGTATTTATTATCATACTTTATGGCAATAAAATATGATAATTCTGAATTATAGTTTAGTGAGCAAAATCTAACAACTGTAGAGCTAGGTATAATAAATTATCAGGGCTGCAAATTGATCCTTTTACTTACATCTGACTGTGCCTGCTTCACTGGGGCTCTTATATCTTTTTGTGTGTTACAATGATGGGATTTGTTTTATAAGGAACTTGAAAAGTAATGCAATAAAATCTTTTAAAATTATGTCCTTCATTTAAAAATCAAGATTTAACCTAAAATTCCATAAAGATTTGATAATATGTGTATGGAACATTGTTGCACACAAAAAATTCAGCATGGTTTTTCTGCGGAGATACTACCACCCTGGATTAAGTTTGTGCTTGTGGTGACTGGAAGGATGAATAATTGAAAAAACTCAAAAAAGAGAAATTTGACAGCTCCGTGTCTCTAATAAATACGAGTTCTTTCTTCCTGATTCTGAGAGGGTGCTTCTAAGTGCCTTTAATCTTAGCACCACATAGGCATTCAGATGTATATGGAACGAGTGTCTTGTAGCATTTTCCTTGATGATGGGAATAAATAGATTTCTGCTCACTGCTTATTTTTTTCCACCTAGTGAGAGAGATGATTGCTAATGTTAGTTTCTTGTAAAATGCACTTGAAATTATTCAATAGTCTGAAAAATTCTTAGTTGGAGGGAGCAGACTGACTCCCTACATCTTCTTCCCAAAGAAAGAAAGGGTAGAAAACAAATATAATGCTGCAGATGTCCTGAAGATGAGATCTGTGCAGTCAGGGTTTTCCCCCATATTTTATTCATCTCATTCCTAGTTTTTGCTTCTGAGACCCTCCCTCTGACTTTGTTTCTCATTGGAAATCCCAAGCAGGAAGGATCAGCAAGCAAACACTGGTTCATGGCTGCAGGTAGACAAGGTACTACGACCTCTGCTAGCTCCCTGCTAGTGAGAACTGAGAATTGCTTGGTGCAAAGAGACAAAGACTCCTCAGAGATAGTCTTCCACCTCTCAGTGGCTGCTTCTTTCCTAGGCTTAATTTCAAAGAAGGGGTCTGTGAAGGATCTCCTTAGTCATGCACAGACCTTCTTCCTTTCCAGACATGTTGCATTTTCCCCATCTCTATTTATCCTAAAGAAGCAGCAGACTGAAGCAGTTATGTCTGAGCAGATCTTAGAGCACGTGTTTCAGGAATGCACAGATTTTTATAGTTGCGTCTTAGTGATAATGATGAAATAACTGTTTAAATAAAATAATAAGTGTACTGTCGCAGTGGTGAATAACACACAACACAAATTTCTCCAAAACAGCTTGGAGAGATCAGTTTGACTCCATTTATTAGAAACAATGGCTCACTTTTTATACATTTTTGACAGACCACTGTGATTGGTGAACGAGTGACAGAACTCTTCACCCACATTGGCCAAACCAGAGGGACATCCAAAGAAAATCCATCCCACAGAAAGAATTCCAAACATGAGTTTCATTACCCAAACAAAACCTGATGTTTATGTTCAAGCTGTTGGAACAAGTTTCAGAATCCCAAAACATCAGAAGAAAACAGAGCTTTAGAAACTCAGAAGCTGCAGGCCTGAAAGACCCAGACTACAGTGTACTTTCCAAATTATTGGATAAGGAGAAGAGTGATATAGTTCGGTTAACATTGCTGCAAGAGAACTGGTTGGTAAATAGTCTATTTTGCAGGTGTTTTTGAGGTGTGTTGCAGGTAACCCAGTAATCTGAGTTCAGGATCACACCTTGGGACTGTTCCATGTAGAACCTGTGCTCTGTGACTCACATCACACCTCCAGCTTTGGAGGTTATGGGCAGCAGACTGGCATTGGCAGGCTGGCCTCTACTCCCACGTCCCCATGACCACATGGATGTACAAGGCAAAGCTTTGGGCTGCACAGCTCCCCATGCTCCAGCCTATGCCAGATTCCCCCAAAAAACAAACACCAGAGCTGGCTGGATGTAGATCTGTGACTCAGATGACACTGTCTTCCCCAGAAAGCCTTTAATGTATTGAAAGCAAAGGTTCATGAAGTGCTGTCAGTCTTCAGGTTTGATGTATTCGATATGATGTTACACAGAATAGGCATGAGACTCTTTGAAAGTAAATTTTTCATCCCTTTCTATATTACTATTTTACTTACTGTTCTTCCTGGACTTTGTTTTCCGCGACCTTTTCTCTTTATTTTTTCTTAGATTTGTTTGCTTTCTGCATGAGATACAGACCAATATATCTAAATAATGAAAAGTCATAGACCAGTTCATAGCTTTCCGTCAGTTTTCAATTTGATTGATATGCTTAAAATCACAGAGCTGATGTCTGTGATCTAGGCAAAAAAATTAATGTGGTAAGGCATGGCTAAGCAAAAGAAAAGAAGTAATTCACTGGTCTGTTGTTTGAAAACATCAACAACCTACCTCAGAGAGCTGAGTTTTATTTCAGAGCTGTGTCCAATATGTTGTAAACTTGGCAAGGGCCTTTGGCTGAAATCCTTTCATGCAACTTTGGACATATAAGAAGGAATGACACCAGAAAAATAAGGCTGGTCATTAGGCTTCCCTGTTGGACCTCCCACTAGTTACTGCAAGAACAAACCCCTTCATCAAAGCCCTTCCTTAAAGCCCACCTAAAATGATCTCTGACACAACCCCTATAAAAATTCTCATCCGCAGCCAGAAGTGATGAAAGAAGTCTGGCAACCCTTCAAATGCCTTAAGACCCCACAAGAGCCTGCTCATCAATAATGTTGAATGGAAAGCACTGTGTACCCAGCAGGGTGTGTGCTCCTTTCAGCTGGGGCTGCAGACATGTTCATCACTGGCCTTCTTGACTCTGTTTTTCGTTCTGCTGCTGCAGCATGATCTTGGTTTTTTACCGTTGCAGTGCTGAGGGGGAATCCACAGTCTTTTCTGATTAGAAAAAGTAGTTTGTATTTTGTCACTATTCTGAGCTCTAAGTTGCATGTCCAGAAGGAAGTTATCTTCTGGACAGACAGGGAGATAGAATCCTCACTACTCTTTTGGGGGATGTCAGAGACCACTGGGACTTTCTATGTCAATCTTCCTGTAATCCTGTCTAGTGACAGCTCATTGATGCTTTTGGGTTGACCAATAAATGCAAAAGAATAAAATGTGGGTGGCCATAAATCCTCTCTAGTTCTTAAATGTCTGGTCCCTTCCTGAGAGTGCCTAGCATAGCAGGGCAGTTGCCTTGCCCATAGAGAAAGATGCAAAGAAACATGTCTGCAGTGTTGGGAGGTCAAGAATCCAGCTTTGAGCTCCTCCCTAGATACGAAGTTTTCTGCTGAAACAAAATTGAATGTAGCTTTATGCCTGTTGTCCTTCCCTTCCAATGCAGGTATAGTTTCCTAAGGTTATTTAGATTTGAACAGCAACTAATTACACGAGATTTGAGAATCAGCTGTAGCATCTGGCATGCTGTAGTTTCTTAATCTGCTAACAATTTTGATTTACTCTGAATTTTAAACCTAAATGTGTAAAATGTCTTTCATATACAAAAGAGTGAAATATTCAAGTAAGATTTTTGCAATATTTAGCAATGGAGGTAATTGTACATAACATTTCATGATAATTAGACTAAAGGACTGCTGTTTCTGCAGTGACATGGCCATATGGGGCCTTACCAGAATGAGCAGATGATTCTTCTAAGTTATGAATTCACATACAGTGATCAGAGAATGTGGTGAGATAGTTTGAAATCCTCTTTTCTTAATATCTGTGCCCAGAAAATATAATTTACATATTTCCTAACTTAGGGGGAAGGTTACTGTAAAGTGAGAGATTTTTGCTTTTCTTTTCTGATTTGCATGAATTTTATGCAGATTCAGGGGGTTCAATCCATGGTCGACTTCTAGCCCTGGAGATATTTGCTTTGAATGGAGAGCCTCACTACTTAAAATCATTTAAGTGTACAGTTCAGGCCGCAGAAATTTTAGAGTCTGCTTCTTCAGACAAAGTAGTAAACATGATAGGCATTGCACATAAGCAAAAATTAATTTAGAGTGCCATTGCATTTCCATTGAGAAGCATTATTGTATTCCAACCATTTGGAAAGCGACTTTGAACTTGGCACAGACATTCATCGTTGTGACGTGTCATAAATTTTCCTTTGCTAGGTTTCCTCTGCGTTTTGTGTTAACTTGGGGTGCTGGGGGTTGGTTTCTAAGCAGGGAAACATGGCTAAAAAACAATTGTTGAGTGTTCATTCTAATAGGTAGTGTGTTCGGTTTAACAGAAGGTATTGTTGATAACACTAGTAGGCTTGTTCTGTTCTTGAGGAATCAACACCTGCTTTGAAAGTAAAGAACTTAGGTTTTAATTAACTTAGAAAACTCTTTAATGTGATTTAGCAGTATAGCTGTGGTTTGTATTCCAAACAAGTCTGCTCAGACCGAAGCATTCTGCCTGTAAAATAAATGCAGCCAACTAAAATAGAATTTTAGGAAAAAAATATTTAAAACATTGTTTGTTTGGCTTTTATTAAGGTTCCTTACCTGATTTCAACATAAAGAGGAATAGACTGTTAGAAAAAGGGTGTGCTGTGATTGTAACATGGACATACTGGAATAAGCCCAGCATCAAATCTGGGTAAAAAAAGCGGAGGCTATGTTGGGTTACACTTTCTGAGACTGGAAAATACACCACTCTGTATGCTCTGTAGCATCCCTGTAGCATCCCACTGCCCTCTTCTGAGCCTGTGGATTTGCCCTCTCCTGAAGGAGGGTCCAGGCACTGGAAGCAGCAGCTATGCATGCTGACTAGCATGGGGCAGGGAGGTTTACTTGAAGCCTCAATTGTGCCTTGTTGATTGATGGAAAAGGAGAAGAGAAATCTGTGTATTTCTGCCTTCAGCAACCATTGCAACAGCAGGTTTTTTATCCAGGATTTGTCTTGAGAAGAAGGAGTTCTTATAGCAAAGGAAATAGTGCCTTCAGATGTGACTGGAAAAAAAAATAGCGGCCTTCAGCCATTTACAAAAATACAGTCTTGGTTGCCAAAATGAAAGCCTCTTTTTAGTGTTTGTTTTTTTTAGTTTTTTATGGTTTAGAAGTTTTGGCATTTCTCTTGAAAAGAGGTGGTTTGTCTTGAGGAAATGACTGAGATGTCACAGATTCACAGATTTAAATGTTCACTACAAAGTATATTCAGTCTCTAAGATGTGGTATGTCTAACCTCAGGTGTTGTGCACTGCTAGGCTTTGGCTGCAGCAGAGAATTGTGCCAGAGACTGAAGCCCTTTAGACTACAGATTACAAGTTAAGGTTCTGACCTCAATTTTAGAATGCATAAATGATTTTCCTAAAAAAAAGAATCGCACTTTTTTAAACTCACTTTTGCATGTCTAGTTCACAGTGAGCAATCATACCTCCAGAATCAATCCTTTTGATTTCATGCAGGCTAGGCAAAGGGAATGAATATTCTTTGAATAGGGAACCAAAAACTTATATGCCTTTTCACCAGCAAAATAAAAACAAATAAATCCTCAGCTGAAGTAATTTTGCGTTTCTTTTTCAGAGTGTTTTTGGTTTTGGTTTTTTTTTTTTTTAGTAGGAGTCATTCCAGCAGAAAGCAGCTATAAAGTGATACTTCCCTGGCAGTCTCAGTATATATTATTGCATGACTTTCCCCTTTGCTTTCATAACTCTCTCTGCCCCAGCCATGTTGTGGGCATCCAGCTGCCTGCTGCCTCCTTCCAGGATGATCACACCTCTCCAAACTGGACCTTAAAATCCTGGTCAAGGATGTTGTCCCTCAAGTTTAGGAGGGATTGATGTGCAGCACCAGGTACAAATACACATAGAAGTGATGTTGCTGAAATGCACATTCTTAATTTTGCACCAGAGTGTTACAGATTAAATGCACTTGCTTTCTTCTAAATAAAATGTATCTGGTTTGGCTCAGTCCTTGTACAATGTACTGGTGTACATTTATATGCGTACAGTCATCCATGCAATGTGATAGTCTATAACTTAATGTTGCCTACTCTCAGTAGGATCTGTGGTAATTTCTTTTGTGTGGAAAATACCAGCATTTACTCATGTGTATTCACATGCATACTGTTAAAATTCTGTGATAAAATCTTCCAAAACCTGGGATGAGATAGCTTAAGCACAGTGACAGTTAAGATAATTAGGTTTATCAAAGAGGTAAGTGCAGTAAATTCATTTTAATGGTGGAAAATGTTGGTATTTTCATAGCATTTTGAGTGCTAAATCATATGTTTGATGATGTGCTTGAGAGTTTCTGTTTCCTCGTTTGGAAACAACATTGGTTTGTATGAAACTGCTGTGACTTTTTATGATAATATTTGTCTAAACACGGTTACTGTCATCTCTGCAAGTTCCAAAAACCTGAATGATGACTGCAGCAGCTGAAGCCCCAAAGCTTTTGTTCACTGATTTAGCAGGGGAAAAGAAATACATTCCATACTGAAAAACAGGCATGTATTACATAAAAGTACAGATTTTACTGTGATTAAGTTCTCTGTCCATGGAGATCATCAATGTTGCACTGATGCCAGTGGAGTAAATACAGCCATTAAATTTGGTCTTGTTGACTCCAAAGTTTGAAAAAAGCATTCCTGACTTCACAGGTGTGCTGACTTTTGAACTCTGGAAAGGTGCTCAAATCTGAAACACAACATTTTGTTTCCATTGTCTCCATTGTTTCAAGGTTTTTTGGTGTTGCCATAGTAGATATATCTTCTCACAGCGCCATGATCATGAGACCAGTCAGCTTTTTGCTACTGCGTTACTGTTGGACACCTCCTTTGACACTACTTTGATTAAGTAACAGCTGTGGGTTGTCATTCCTCTTTCCATCTTGTCCACTCTTGTCTTGAAAACAGCATTTGTCTCACTGCCTACAACTATTGTTAAGCCACATAAGCCTATACATTTAATCTCTGCTCATAAGAACATGGACTTCAGGCTTAATAGATTTCTTATAGGGACATCTGAACCTGATTGCACCTCTCCTGGGAAAACTCCAGTCTCATATTTCAGGCACCCATACTTAGGGTAAGATAATTCAAAATTAAACAAATTCTCCTAATTGCTCACATAAATCTAATCTCTACATGTATATGTACACACACACACACACACACACACACACACACACACATATATATATATATGTATGTATATGTATGTATGTATACCTGTATATATACATGTATACCTTATATATGTAAAATACTTCATCTTGCTTATTAATCTTCCTTGGCAAAATGAGAATTTTCGTGTTCACCAAAATTCTCTGCTTGTTTTCCAGTCCAGAAAAGTCTTACTATATAAGATAAATGTTACAGCATATGGTAGCGTTGTCACCCTATTTTGGCATCTGGTCTAAAACAGAGTCTTGTCCAGCAGCACCTTTCTCCATGACAATATCTCCCCTGCTGCATCTGAGGACTGCATTTGTCTGTTGCAAAAATGGCATCACTCCAGGAGTTCACCCCGTGCATCTGCAATGTGCTCTTGCAGTGTATATATACACCTAAGCATCCCTCTTCCTCTTTCACTTCCAGCTGATAACTCCTTACCTGTGAGCTCAACAACTTTATAGAGGTGTCCAGTAGCAGGAACACCCCTGAGGGAAGCTGTTATATTACAGATTCCTGAGGACCTGCCAACACTGAATGTGGTTCATCTCTAGAGTGGTCTTGTGAAATTGGTTATATTTGCTGTGTGAGGAAAATAGCCGAGTGTACTACAGGACATGCTACCAGGATGCTGGAAGATGCATAAATGTAGATAAAGGCTGGTCCTTAACACAGATCTTGGAGCATCTGGCTAAGAGAAGAAGGGTGAGGCCCTATGATAGCCTAAGCAAAAGGAGGTGGAAAGGCGAAAACAGAGTGTGATAATGGAGAAGAGGGACAGATCTTCAAATAAGGAAGAAGATAGCAGTAATTTGATTATTTAGCTCTCTGAAATGAAGAACTGGAGAGAGAAAAAACACAAGGTACCTTGAAACTAGTTTTAAAAAAGAGAAAAAAAAATACGGTTATAGGCAATCTATTAGCAGGATTATGTGAGCTAAGCTGTAGGATGATAATTATCCAAAATTCAACATAAGTAACATTAAAAACCTAAGCAAAAGAATACACATAAACAGGAGACCTCATCACAGACAAGACTGTGTAGAAGCTCAGCCTTGTCGTCTGCAGTGCTATCTTTGGTGTTTGACAGAAGTGTCAGTGAAACATATGTTTGCCAATTTTATCTGAGCCTCATGGATTAAAAAATGTAATTTTCAGCAGTACCTTTCCTTTCCATCACTATTTCAGAGCTATAAGATCTCTGTGCACCGCATTCCTTCTTGAACTGGAGCTAAGCAGCCCATTAAATCATTCCCCTTTTACATGTAAGCAGCCTGAATTGTTCTTATCTGACAGAAGACATTCCTCATCTGAACTTCTTCCAGTGCATCACTGAGCAGACAGAAAAGTCGTCTCTTACTTTTTTGCAGTGTTTTGTGTACTGGGGCTTTGGCTGAGCAGAGATCACTCTCAGTTTGATGCTCACCCTGGCATGCACTGAGTAGAGGTCAATACTTAAGGATGTAGTCGTCATTTCTAGTTCATTAATGAAATAAAGTACTCCTGACTCATTGTTTCCCTTTTGACCTTCTTACTTTCAGCCTGTGTCCTCCTCCAGCCCAGCTGCACAAGCGCTTGCTGACAGCTCTTATCCAAGATATAGGATTTGGTGCATGGAGTCAGATTCCCTATGCATCAAATCCTATTTCTGCTAATTAGCACAACACACAGAAGCCACCAAAAATTGCAACTAAAATCCATTCAAAAAGCTATCTGTGGAGCTTGAGCCTGGCTGGATGGCAGTTGCCCACCTAAGCTGCTCTATCTCTCCCTTCCTCAGATGGGCAGCAACTTCCATCATAGGCAAAGCATACTTAACTTCAGGAAATTAGCTTAAATTATCAATTAAATCACAGTGTGATAAAGAGAAAATATTCTCACTTCTCTCATTGAACTGCTATTGCTGTGGTGAGGGAAATTTTTCCCCTTCTTAAATACCTTATCCCAGAGTTGCTGGCCCTGTTTGTGATGGTCAACCTTGGGTATGTCTTGGAGCTAGCTAAAATTGGCTCCATTGGACAGGGGAAAGTTTTTGTCAGCTTCTCACAGATGCCACCCCTGTAGTCCCCTTGCTTCCAAAGCCTTGCCATGCAAACCCAGCACCATAGCATGTAGTCTTCTTTAGAGCTGTACTGAGCATCACCTTAGAAGCAGTTCATGGTTTGAACCACACATACTCCTCCTGGAAGGTTGCCCTGAATACTTGCGACTTTCACAGTGAGGAGCCTTCTTCTCATTTCTGGCCTAAAAATATTCATAGCTACTTTCTGATTGTTTTTTTTGGGCCAAGAATGCCTTAGCTTAAGCCTGTTCCTTCCATCCTGCCTGGTGTTTATTGCAATGTACTTGTAGAGGGTGGTCAAATCCTCCTTCAAACCTCTACTTTCGGCATTGCCGAACAGGGCAAATTTGGCATTGTCTCATCAAACAACAGCATCTCCACTCCTCCATTGATCCCTCATTTTCCAGAACAGGTTTCTTCAGTGCTTTCCTTGCTTTGTGCTCCTTTGTCTACTTTGCATTTATCCTACTGATCTCTACTTCTGTCGGTGAAACTATCAGCAAGGCCAGTAAGACACCTGAGGTAATGTTAGATAATTCACTGAAATCTAGACATATTCACATCTGTGATTGTTGCATGAAGTTTACTGATCAAAACTTCTGAAGAGGAGGATTTTTTCCCTGTAAACAGATCACAGGCAAGCTGTTGTTTTCTCCTTTAGCATTGGTGTTTATATTCACATTTGCCATTGAGCTTCGTCCAGTGGTTTCATAAGAAGCAGTTCTGGGATAGGATTGGCACCCCATGCTCTGAAATACATTAAAATTAGCATTGATTTATCTTCTCTTAGCACTTTATAGTCTTATGGAATTGTTCAGCCATAGCCTGCAAAGGCTGAGAGGTCTCAGGTTCCTTTTACATAATTATACCATGCACAGCTGTGAAAGGCTTTGAATTTTTAGTTTAGTGTTTCTTCATAATATTTTGCATTTAAAAATGGGCATAGCAAGCCACAAACCTCTGTGATTTAAAAAACAAACATAAATGTTGTCATTATAAACATTGGGATGATGCAAGCCAGGGTGTTAAGAGATATAATTTTAAGTCATGTCTCCACAGTTTTTCAGTCAGGTTGTTTTCTCATTCTGATCGATAGGAATTTAGCTGTTTACTTGAATGAAGCCAAAATAGCTTTTTCCTGTTTACAGGAATTTATGTTTAGAGTCAGAGATGTGAGAGAAAAAGTTTTTCATCCCAGCTGCCACTCCTGTTTCTCATTACATGTTTTAGATTTATTTACTGATATTTTGAGTAAAAGACTTCCTATACCCAAATTTTTAATACAATCATCCCCTTAATTTGGAATTTGCTCTAAAGCAGGAAATACATTTTACATCTCATATTGATTGGTAGGCTAATCAATAAAAATCTGTGGGCAACAGGAATCTGTGGACCAGATTCTTAGTTTTCTTGTTTGTCCTTTTAGTACAGGAATAAATTTAATTTCCATGCTAATCTTCAAGTCTCTTGTACTTGATACAAAACCACAAACTTAGATTGAAATACAAAAAAAAAATATACTACTACTCTATCTTCAGCCCTCAGAGCACGGTGGCTGAGTGCTGGTGATTACATTTAATTCCACAGTTTTAAACCAGAAGACCTCAACTGTCTTGAGAGCCACAGCAGTGACTGTCTGCTGATCAAGGGCACAGGGATGTTGGAACTATGATGGCAGTGCAGCACAAAACACTAAACCAGCACACACACTCTGGTTTCTTTGAACAGAAACATTTAGACTGATTTCATGGGATTATTTGCCATTTGTCTTGTGTGGCTGATCCTTTCCCTAGCTCTAAATTCTAATTGAAAATTACCAGTGACCTGTAAGACAAATATCTGAGATGCCTTTGCACCCCAAGCTCCTCCTTTCTGACCACAGATCCTGAGGCAGATGCTGGAGGTGACAGCAGGTTCTCAGACATTTTCTATCACTATTCACCTTGGAAAGCACTTGTATTATATGAGTTTGTTACTCTCTTAGAGAAACAGCTCTGGAAGTTGCAGTTTGGGAAAGGTTGGCTTATTTGCATTGGGAATACCATCTGTCCACAAAGTAAAGTCAGAATACTAATGTTTTCTTCTCAGTTCCATGGCTTTGTAGAATACGTGACATTGCATAACAATTTTGTTCATATTTTTAAGCATTTTTACAAGGATTTTCTGAATGCTGGGAAGAGTATGGCACACTAACAGATATTTAATTTTTGTAGTTTTTTATGGACATCTCCATTATAATAGCAACATTTGGAATTAAGAGAGATTCCTGTAGAAACCAGGAAAAATATTTGGAAACATGTTTCTGAAAATCTTTCAATGACAAAAGTACTATTTTAAATTAAATCTCTTACTGTGTCTTCCAGTATTAGCAGATCTCATAAAGGAAAAATTTTATAGCTTTCTGGATATTAAAGCAACAATCATATGATGTATTTTTAAAATTGGCAGCATTTCCTGAAATCTCAACTAGAGCAGCAAAACCACAGAGAGGCTTCTTTCTTAGACAGAAATTAAACATCCCATTTTGATCTGTTCCTGGCGTTTCTAAAACAGAGGAGCTGTTAGCAAATTCAGGTTTACAATTTGGCATTTCTCTGGTATTTCAGAATTCCAGGTGTCTGAACAATGAACATGGAGTGCCTTGATGAAGTCGTGACAATTCCCAGCAGAATGTGAAATTTTCTTCTACTTTCGAGAGTCTGCACAAACAAGTAATATGCCTTTACAGAAAACTCATAATCAGTGTGCCATCTGAGAAAGCTTTTCAATAGAAGCAGTCACCTATGTATGTATCAGAGATATCCATAGGCTAACTTGACCTCTTCCTCCTACTAGTAGATGAGAATTTTATACCTCTTTCCAGTTAGGTTCTTACAGGCATAGCTAATTTTTATGGGTTTGATTTTTAAAAAACACCTCATTTCCTTACAGATATTTCTGGTACATTGTAAAATACAACAGAAATGTATGTTTCTAATGTCATCACCTGAAGAAAAATTCAGGCTTTAAAACGTGATCCATGGAAATGGAGCTTATGGATTCTTGCTGTTTTGGGATCCTAAGTAGCTGTCCATGAAGTCGTTTGGGTTTTTTTCATTGAGTGCCCATGACAATGCATAATAGACTTCTTTTCTCATTTTAAGTGTAAATTTTGTGTTGCAAAAACATGAAAGTTTGTGATAGCTGGCAGGTCTAGCCTGCAAAGTGTACCTCAAACAAGGAGAGGCCTGAGGTATGGTGCTGCCAACAGAAATGGTATTTTGTTTTCTTTTCTGATTTCAGAATAGGAGAGTGCATGTGTGTGCTTCTGTGAGGCTGAGATCAGTCTAACTTTGTCACACCACCACTGTGGTTTAATGTAATGGCACCTGGAAGACTGAGGTTGGCTTTTGTCTTGCACAGGCTGAGGGCTCACATCTAGCAAATGAGTAAGTGGAGACTCTTCCATCCATGTACTCTTTGAGGGCTATGCTGTTTAAAACTACATTTTGTAAAAATTCTATAACTAAAGCAAAAAAAAAAATTATTCTTTTTTTAAATAATATGGTTTATGCAGCTTAAATGTTTGGTCAATATTAGGCATACCAAATGATGCCAATGTAGGCCAAACTTGACTATTCAAGGAAAGCAGTATAATTAGCACAAAACACCATTTGTGTGTTATTTATGCATAAAGAAGAATTCAAATGCAGGATTATAAATATCCCATCGATAAAATGATGTATTAAAAATTATAGACTCTTTAAAAATGTATAATTTTGAATGAGAGTTTCATGGATGGACAAGAGAAATTTCTTCAAAATCTGCCTTAGTTTATTATGGCAGAAACCTCATCTTTAAAACAATTTAAAGTCTGACCCTACCAAGACAAGTCATTCGCTGTCAGCAGTGGCAGCTGGCTTGTTACAGACAATATTCATGCCATTAAATTGTGCCAGCCTTTAAAAAAAACGGCCAGATTCAAATTGCCTGATGGGAATACACTTCACTTGAGAAACATGGTGTTGTTTTGATCAGTGCTAATTTACCCAGGACTTTTTTAAACATTTGAACAGTGTAGAAATTGAGTATTGGTACCCAGGAGCACTTTCTGACATGGCTTAATTCTGCAGTATACAATACAGGCAGAACAAAATCTGCTTGTTCAAGAGCACATTAATGAAGATTGTAACTTGCTCATTTAACATCTACATTCCTTTATGAAATATTCCTCTTAAAAAAGGAGACAATCAAAATGAAATTTAGTGCTCTGATTAGAATGCAAAAAATAAATTTCTTGCAAGAAAACTAAAATATGTTGGTGCAAAATGAACAGGTGTGCACCAGTGGCTAATTAAGGCAATGTATTATGGCCATGTTACAGGTATCCTAGAGCTGTGGCTAGTGAACCCCTGTGGTCAGTGAAACCTAATGCTGCCAGAAATAGTTTTCCATTAGCTAAATGTCTCTCTGATGATGAAGATTATTTGGACCTAAGCTAACACCAGATATCATTGACAACAGCTTTAGATCTATTCTAAATTGGTTTTCATTTGTATCTTTTCAATTTCCCAGTGGCAAAACCAAAGACATTACTGGCTTGCAAAAGTAGTACTTGTTTTTCACTAACCTGCTCAGAATAGAGAATCTACTTAATTTTTAGATTTTCTAGAATTGCAGTGATCTTGATGAATTTTGTGTTCTATGTAGGGTTAGCAGATTGATAAAAGCCTTTCTTAGTAGATTTATGCCATTGGCTAAAAGGCAGAAACTAGATTTTATAAAATTTCTCCCTGCTTTCTTTCAAATTTACTGTAGGTGCATTACTTTACAAACGCACATTAGTGTATTTATGAAGTTTTTGAGGTTGTTTTTTGTAGGTTGGTCTTAAAATAATTCCATCTCTAATGCTATTTAAATATTTTTCATTACTTGAAGTTAATTAAAAACTCTTACTTATTAGAGATTTGTTTGCTTGTTTGTTTGTTTGCTTGTTTGTTTGTAATGTGACTGTGGTCAATAAAGTAAAAGATGGTAAAGACAGTGAGTACAACAAAGTGGTAAATGTAATGTGGTTGTGATGCTTTTTTTCTTCTGACCTCTCCACAAACCATAAAACCTCAGCACACTGGAGGGCTGATTGTAAGAACTTTGCTAAGTGAAGTGGGTTGAGCAGAAAGGTTCTGTGAGTTGAACAAAACCACAGAGGAAATGGATGCTCATACCAAGGAAGAACTGCACTGCTAGGTTTTGGGTTTTGCTTTAAGAATTATGATGTTTCTGGGGAGTTCAGCTCTCCTGTTTTTTTGGTTTTTTTTTTTTTTTTTTTTTTTGCATCTCACAAAGGAGTGTACTGTATCTCAGCAGGTCTGACAGATCCAGTCACACCTGTTTAGTAAGCTCTACCCACTGTAATTTTGTGGCATTACCCTGCAACTATTACAATGACTCTTTTGAATTTCACCATAAATGACTGAGTTTTTCAAAGCAAGTTATATTTTTCACCTTTTCCATGTGCAACTGTGAAGGTGCCCAGTCTGTGTGGACACTGCAGTGGGAGGATTTCTCTGCATGAGGGGTCTAGGTAATTGCAGGAGGAGATGCATCATCTTTGTCTTCTATACACCAAACATACAGAACAAAAAAAAAAAAAACAACAAAAAAACAACAAAATAAAACGAACCAAACCAAACAAACAAAAACCAAAACCAACCAACCAAACAACAGCAGAAAAAACCCCAAAACAACAAAAAAAGAAAATTAAGCAAAGTGGTTGTGTGAGCAACACAGAAAATGTATGTTAATTATTCTCTGAATTCAGTTAATCTGCAGGTGGGTGGCTGTTCTGGATAGATGTAAGAAAAAGCCACTATATCAAAGCTCTTCTAGCTACTCTGATGCTGTGGCCTACTTACAGTTTAAGAGGAGAATTTCATGCCACAGCACACAGTTAGCTCTCTGCACAAAGCCTGCTCGTTTGGGAATTGTGTGGGAAGGTGTGTGTGTTAACGTCTCCTACATATGTCAGATTGTACAGAAATTACTGTACATGATTTGCTGTCACCACACCTGGTGTAGTGTCATCATCCCTAAGGCTGCTTCACTATCCTAAAAGCTGGAATGTTCAAAAAGATAAAAATGCTTCCAAGTGTAAAAGAAATTAATTGTCAGGAATGCAGTTGAAACCTTATATAACCTAACCACTTAATTTAAAACCTCCTGTCTGAGCTATCTCATAATTCTGAACATCACAGATCAGCAAAGAAAATAACGGGATTTGGATTTATTCATCAATGCTGATGCATTTTTTTATTCTTTTTCATAACACACAGATCTATTATCTGAAATTATAAATCAAATTACTTGTGTTAGTGCATACTCACGCTAAGTACGAAGGCAAATATTCTTTTTTCCACTATAACAATGTTCAGTTAAATGAATCTGACTAGGTTAATTGATATTTCATGAAAATGTTTGGAAGTTGGTTTCTCAAGTAGCAAACATAATGGCATACTTCTATTTCCCAGAGCAACAATAAAAGCAAGACAAGTGCAAAGAATCAGGTTTCTGCAAGATGTTTGGAGGAGCTTTCATTATTTGTGGGCGTTCTAAATCTCTGCTTTGTTGTTATCCAGACACTGAATTCCAAAACTTGCTGAAGTAATACATCCAGAAAATAAATTGATACTGGTTTTGTCTTCTGTGGTGATAAAATGGTCCTCTGTTCATTCAGTCCCAAAACCAATGTGACAGCCAGAAAGGAATGGCAGCAAAGGGTGCATTTAGCTATAGATTGATCTCATACTTTATTACTGAAGACTTGTTGATTCCTGTGGACCTTGGTTCTGGCATTGCTATTGATGGTGGTTTTTTAATTGGTGTCTTTTCTTTGAAGCTCTTTAAGCAGGAATTCTAGCATAGACTTCTGCAGGATCTCTTAACACAATCCCTGTATATTCAAAATTATTTCCATTCGTGTGTTCTATTTTGTACAGAAAAAAATTAAATCCTAAAATGTTTTTGCCATGTAAGCAACAGAGTTAGGTAAAAACACTTTTCCATAATCAGCACAAATAAAACTATCCAATTTACAAAGCCAAAGCATATAGGATTTCAGATCCTGTTCATTTAAAGTTATGTGCTGCCTAAGGGATAAATGGAAGCACAGGAACAGGCTGTCATATTACTATACATATTTTAAATAAAGTCTGACAAATTTGAAGTAGGGGAATTTTACATGGATTTCAGGGGTGACAGCACCATTTCCAAAACAAATTATTATGTGTCCCCATTTCATTTTGCACTTGTCACTCTGACATCTGTGCATCTTATATGCCTCAACAGTTTCAAAAATGTGGAAACTGAGATGCAGAAGAACTGCCTGGTTTGCCCTAGGATAAGCCTACAGTAGCTCCAGGTCACATACCATATCCTCTTATCAATCTGTAACTTCTGTGCAGTTGTTGAACCTGTGAATTGCAAACTGGCTAATACGCACTTGAGACTGTAACAGTGCAGAGGTTCTCACTAACTATAACATTTTAGATATCTCTTGATTCCCCCAAGCTACATGTGCCTTGTTTTCCAAAGTCTACACCAACATGGAATGTAGGATTCCAGGTACATTTTCAGTGATGCATTTTGAATGTTTCTCTGTACTCTGTATGATCTGAATGATGATTTTAGACACCACTTAGATGGAGACTGGCTTTCCCATTCTACTTGTATAAGATAAACTCACTCACCTTCCTAGGACTAGAAAACAGGATATATTTTCCTCCCCAATATCCTTATGGTTTATAAAAGTTTATTTAAACTTCCTCTTAACTGATGCAAAATCTGTATCAATTAACCATGCCTTACTTATTCAAACAGTATACGGCTGTAATCAAACTAAATTACTGTGCAGTTGCTTTCATTATGCAATGACACTCTTTTGTGCAGCTTTTGTGAAGGCTACAGAAAGAGCTTAATTACAAGTCTAGACATTCCTGAAAAGGGAGCAAAAATCTCCCTGTTTTCAGCTCCTTATGCATGTAGTGGCTGCATTTATAGCAGAAGATGTACAGTGCTGGCTTTGGTTCAAAACCCTACAGTCCTTGTTTTGTAATAGATTCAGCATGCAAGTCCTAAACATATTCAATCAAGCAATTAAACTGGTGGAAATTTTCCTTTTGAAAACATGAGTGAATCTGGTATTCATGATCATGGCTGTTACATTATCAGCATCCTGGACTGAAGTTACTGTAATGAAACCACTACACCAGCCACATCAGACAACAGGCCTCTCCCCACTGCTGATGCACACAGAATCTGCCATCATCAGTCCTTGAATGAAGGTCACTGCTCAGGAAGAGCCCATCTTGGAGTTAAACACGGACTTCATGCCTGGGTTTGAATAACACCAGGAATTTAAAGGCTGAAGCCAGGAAGGCCAAGGCAGAAAATGAGAATGCATCTAACATGAGGCAAAAAGGGTAACAGTCATCCTCATAAGAAAAGCTACAGGTGAAGGAGACCTATTGAAAGATGTCTAGAAAAAGAAACACTGTTTCTGTATTTTTTTTTTCTGCTAGTTTCCATTAAATGCTCAGCTATTACAAATGTCTAGCACATTTAATAGCAGTGACTAATCTGTAAAAGACGAGCCTTAAAAGAGCAAGAAAATATTAACTAAAAATTAGTTTCAGTGTGTATTCAAATAATTCAGATATTTTAAAAATTGTTCACACGGAGTGACCTGCATTGTACAATCTTTTAAGAGCAAGCTTTCTAAGCCTAAAATAGATTTAATAGATAACACTCACTTCTGATGGAGGCTGGGCAGTGAAGCAGATATATTTAGTACTCACTTCAAGAGGAAGAAGGAAGGAATTAACTTCACTCCCCCCCAGAATTTGAAGTAAATAATGAGGAATAGAGTATGGGGCACCTGGGGAATAACAAGGCATGGGAGGTCACCAACAAGGCAGGATTTTGTTCAGATCAAGCCTTGCCAAATCAGTCTGACTTTTTCTCAAGAACAGTACGAGACATTGTTAGTGGGGGAGAAGCAGAAGGTATTGTACCTACTTGACATAAGAAAAGCTTTTGGTACTTGACTCATCTGACAGTTTTACAATAAATTAGCAGAATATTATCTAGGTAATGTGATTTGAAGCTGGTTAGAGATTGGTTATCTCTTCTGAGACAATGTGTATCAAGAGCTGAAGATCTAAAGTGCAGGTTCAGGAGAAGCTTTGCCTGCTCTGCTTTTTTAGTGGTTTTTATTGGTAACCTAATATGATGGAATAAAAGGTCCACTTAGAAAAATTCTGTACACCATAAAATTGGAGAAAGTTGCAAGTATGTTGCAGAGTAGGATTAGGAACAAAATAACTTTGCTAAAATTACAGTCAAGGACAGTGGAAAAAAATAGGGAAAGGACTTGAAGGTTACACTTGGTCAAAAGGCAGACAGGAGTGCTATATGTTGGGAAAAAATGGTAAATACATTTATTAATACATTCTATAAAATTTTTCAGGTTACAACTACTGGAATGCGTTTTTGCATTTTCAACATATTAGTGCAAGTTCACACTTTCCTGTAGGAGAAAACAGGAATGTCTACAAGTCTAGAAAAGACTGACCAAGCAAAAGTCCTGCAGTCTTAGAGAGAAGAATCATTGTGTACATGGTAACAAGTATTCAAAAGCCTCTTGCAAAAAAAGGAGCTAATCTTCTTTCTGCTTCTTAGGAAACAAAACAATGGGCTTCATCTACTCTTTTCAAAATCCAGGTGAGTTGCAGGGAAGTACTCTGTAACAGTCAGGAAAGCACAGCCCTGTAATAAATTACTTGAGGAAATTGTAGAGTGTCTAATAGCAAAGGTCTGCAGGAACAAATTGAACAAACAACTGTTGTAGGTGTAATTGATGCTGCCAAGGAGCATAGAGAGGAATGAATGATTCAGGTTCATTACAGCCCTACTTTTCTACAGTTCTGTGTAATGGGTACTATAAATAAAATTAAGGCATAGGGCCAGAGTTTTTAGCAGTTTACATTTGTCCTTTTGTCATAAAATCTTTCGAGTTAGATAGGTACCTGAATTATTAAGCAGCAAAACAAAGAACAAAAGAAACTTTTGTGTGACAAAGAGAGAGCTTTTAGGGAAAAAAGATTAGAGGGAAAGGAAAAAAAAAAAAAAAAAAAAGAAAAAAAGTCTTTCTGTTGCAGTCATAGTTAAATTCATGGAAATTGTTGAGTCATGAATTCCTGTTTTGTACCCAGGAGTAAAGGACAAGATGAAGACCACCTTCATTTTAAGCAAGCCTTACAGAGAGGGTCCTTATGTCAGCCTCAGCATGACCTAGTGTCATGATGAAATTGACCTCAAAATTTATCAAGTAGTAATAAGACTGTGATACCAAATTTTGTTATAAAACTTTTCTCCCAGATTACCTGAAAAGTCTTTGTGGGTTTTTATTGGCTGTCATTCTCTATTGAAAATCTGAAGAAAGTGAAAACTGAATATTTTAGCTACAGTGAGAGTACCATGTCCTGATCACATTTTAATGTGTATGCTATGTTAAACTGTTCTGCAGTGCTATGCATTTTACAATGTATCCAGCCATGGAAATAAAGTATTTCCAAGTTTTATCCATATCTTTTTATGTGGAAAAAAAATATGTAATTCACTAATGCCTAGGTTCATAAAGTGAGCTCTGGCATGATACCTGGGCCCAGATCCTCTTATTTGATCACATAACTTAGTCATTAAGAGACATAGTATATAAATAGTAGAGCACGTGTCTTACAATGGAAGTGCACAATGCCTGACTGTACTACAAACTGGGAAAGTCTTTGAAGTTATGCAAAGGAACATAATTTTTATTAAAATCAGTATATGAGAAATAAAGTAAGAGCAATCAAAATATAGCACATATAAACTGAGGTAAGTGTTATACAAAATGGATTATGTTAATTAAACTAAACCTGTTTTTAAGCCAAGATATTATAACTCATACTGTCCATATTTAACAAGATCAATTTGTAGTCCTGTCAATATCTGGAGCTCTAATGCTACTGGGGAGCATGGGAGTGATGAAAATTTGGAAACAGGTCAGTCCCAGGGTATCTACTTCATAAGGGAGCAGTGCTGAAAATGGACAGTGCTGCAAAGGGGTTGTGAAGCAGGAAATGCTCTCAGTGAGTGACAGGTGGCTCAGGCTGGAGGACAGGAGTTCACCTCATCTGCTAGAGACCTTTATTCACAAGGCTGTTTGGAGGCAGACACCTTTTAAAGAAGTACTGCCAGCTGTCTATCCCCTCAGAGGGCTGGGGATACACAGGCCTAGCTAGTACTTCCGTGGAGAATGGGGTATCTGTATCCATAAAATCAGTGGGGTTTTCTTGCTGGGTTGGTTTTGGAGTTTTTTATCCATGTTTCCCTTCTGTCTGCTAGTTCACAATAAACTATCAACCCTATTGGCAAAACTCAAAAAAAATTTGATGTATTATGAAATATATAATCTGCCAACAGTGGTGTGTTAAACCCAGGACCTGGCAGCATGAGGCATCCCTGGCCATACACATGCATTTCCCAGGCCACATATGAAGTCAAGCTGGAGAAACAATGGATGAGAGAGGAAAGAGCTGCAAGGACTGATTTTAGGGTGCGACCATGGCAGGACATATGTAAACTGCAGAGAGATGTTATTATGTCAGGGCAGGAATTCTGGATTAGACGCTGGGAAGATAAGGAGAGATGTGGTGACAAGGGAGTAGGTGCAGGTGTTGTGGTGAAGGCACTTGAGAGAGGGAGCTCAGATTATTGCAGTGACAATCTTTGAAGGGCATGGGTTAAGTTATTGATGGAATTTTCATTGTTTGGGCACCCCCACATGTGAGTTTCATGCAAATAGTGGGCTGGACAGAGGAGGGAAATTTTCCTACTTGGGGTTTTGTGAGTTTGTAACAAAAAAAAAAAAAACCCAGTTCACTCTCCAAGTTCAATACAAATTGGTTAAAAAGTCAGTCATGAGGCACAAGCATGATGAGCAGATGTTCTCAGTCATGGTTCTTGCTGTGCCTGAGAAGAAACCCCACAGCCAGTCTTATTTTATGACTTAAAAGGGAGGAAAAGTTGAACAGATTCTCCTAAAGTTTTTCCCAAATTTCCCTCCCGCAAAAACATGTTTCTGGAAAGAGAAGAAAATTTCTGTTTTCAACCTCACAGCTAAAAATGCTTTTAGAATTATGGGCATGTGTTTAAAAGGACCTGCTAAAACACTGCAAACTTGTCCAGAACATTGCTCTGCACAAATTTGGTCAAGGATTTTTTTTGTGCAGATGAATTGAAAGTGTCTGTTTTCCATTGAGTGATCATGAAATGTCTGATCCTTCTCACATCTACAGAGGCAGCTGAACTGTTTTGCAGCACATGAACACAGATCAGTTCAGACATCTTTTTCTGTCCACCCCAGTCTGATGGCTTTTGGTCCACTCCCTGTGTGCCACTATCACCTCTGCATGTCAAACACATCTCTGCTGTGCTGTGGGAGCATCTTTGCTGTAGTTATGTCTGGCATGATGAATATATATTTTTGTGCAGGGAGGACATGATTGTTTGCAGCCATGCAGATGTGGCTGCATTAAATGAAGTAACAGTGTACAATCCATCAGTTTTGATATGTTGCTGGCTGTTTTTACCTTGGATAATTGATTAGTTATCTCACTGTGGAAAACAACTGGAACAAACACTTAAATTTCACTGTGAAATAAGATGACAGTCTTTGGCTGATCTCTAAAAGCCACATCATGACAAATCCTGTGACTCTAGGATTGCAGAAAAAGTCCATAAAGAACACTTATTGCATTGTGAGAAAAACACAAGTGAAAAGTACACAGTATCACTAAAGCAATGCACAAGGACAGAGCAATGTATTCCTCCTTAATGTTATTTAATCACTGGTAATTTATAGGAACTAAAATTACAATGAGAGGCACAGTCAAGAATTCACCTCATGCTAGCTCAAGTGCACATTATAGCTGTATTGTCTAGGTGAATATTCAACCATTTGTAATTTCCTGCATAATTATGCACAGAGACTGGATTTTTTTGGTAGTGAAAACACAGCTGAGAGAGATACTACTAAAATGCATGATGTATCAATGTAGAACATGAGACTTTTGAATAACATAAAGTGAGTCTACCCTTAAATACTTCTCCTATAAGACTTCAGCGTTTTGTGTGAATATTTTGTCAAAAAGAAAAACAGATTTTCTCTCACTAGTTCATAATTTTTTGTCTATCAGTATATTGTATATTATATTTTTGCTACTTATGTCCATAGCAGTATAAGTGGCAGACATATTTAGAAATTTTTTAGAAATATTTCTTTCCATTAGTGCAAGGCAGGAATTCAGTGGTGAGTGGATTCACATGTACTTGCACATGCTTTGGCAAGACAGATGGATTTTTGGGACTCTGCAATTGAGTGGTTTTAAAACTTGTAAGAAATCTGCACCAAGGGACCCCAAACATTTTTTAGTTTGCTACAGCATCTTTTCTACTAAGATACATCTATTTAATGTTACCTGACCATTTCCTGTCTGTCAGAATGTTACAAAGTGCAGAAACTACCTTCCTCTGAGCGACACTTCGGCATCTCATCATCTATTATATTGCTTCTTTGGAGCTACTACTGTATTCAAATTCAAGGATACTTTCTGACATGTTTTTGTTCCTAAATGAACATGATGTTATCTTTGGCTTCCCAAATTTTATTTTTCTATTCAGATTACAATATGAATCCAAGGATCCTACACTGAGCAAGTTTGCAGAGAAAAGAGCTGCTGAAAATTAGTGAAGTAACTCTGTGTCACACAGAGAGCAAATATTAATCAGCTGCTATGGAGAATTAGAAAGATGTCAACTCACACTTGACCATTCTCACATGCTTTGACTCTCTCTTTTTTAGTATCTGCATGCAAATGGTATTGTGCATCGAGACTTGAAGCCAGAAAATCTACTCTATGCAACACCAGCACCGGATGCACCATTAAAAATTGGTGAGCAGCATTAAATATGTGCTTCCCTGATGTCTTTGCATTGTGTGCTAACGGATGTTAGGAGTATAACATCTCACAATCACCCTATTTGAAGCCAGTGCTTAATGAAGCATGTTTCAGCAGCACAGCTGTACATGATGGTTTCAAAACTAAGGCAAAACTTAGAGGCATGCTTGGAGAATTTATAGCCAAAATCATGCAGAATACGGCAGAGATTAAAGCACTGGGAGTAAGAAGGATCATTCACCACTTCTATGCTTCT
This sequence comes from Sitta carolinensis, assembly GCA_032173965.1. Taxonomy (NCBI): domain Eukaryota; kingdom Metazoa; phylum Chordata; class Aves; order Passeriformes; family Sittidae; genus Sitta; species Sitta carolinensis. Next base: position 73,537,013 of record CM063313.1, on the reverse strand, counting down.
TTTTTCTGTTAAACTAGTACTCTTTCCTCTTCAGAGAAAGATACATTGGTGTGAAAATAAAAACGTGCAGATAAGTGGTAGAAAGCAAACTGAGCAAAGCTGATTTCTGTTTTGAAGGCAGATTTGAGGGACATGGAGAGATCTTTGCAGAGAGCATAGGGAAACTCTGAAGTATGGTCAGCACCACAGAGGGGGTGAGTAGGGACAAGGCTCTCCTGATGAGGAATGTATTGTGCTAGTTCTGTTGGAGATGGCAGACACTTCCAAAGGGTATGACCTCCAAAAATTTTGGACATTCCTGGTTTTTGCTTGAGCAATAAGGAGCATCTGTGCAACGCTTTTGAGTTTGAAAATACCACCTGGGTCTCCCTTTGGAGTGGGTGTTTCCATGTTCATCAGGCTGATGTTTGTCATGGGTTTCTGGAGCCAAATTTCCATGAACTGGCCTCAAGCAATTTTGCAAAAATTTCTAGGAACATCTTGGTTCTCAGGGTGATGGTATCTTAATATAAAATCTTATCCTGCTGTAGTCTGGTTTCAGGCCTGATGTTTTGGTTTTCTGATGTTCTTTCTCAGGGAAGTGTGATAAACATGATGAAATGTTTTTGTAATAATATTTATGTTATTCATTCCTTCTGACAGGGGGGACTTCTTGATGTCCCTCTGGTTTGACCAAAGTGATTAACAAGGTTTGTCTTTGTTTCACCAATCACACTGGTCTGTAGCATTGTATATAAGGGAGAGCCTTCCCTAATAAAAGGAGTAATTTTTAGCCTTCTGATCACAGAGTCTGTGTCGTGTGTTTTCTGAAATAGCTACATCCTATTTCTTATCTTTCCTGGATAGGCTCTAAACTTGATAATTTAATGCAGCACCAGTGGCTTTATTTTGATGCCCAGAGTGTGTAGGGCTTTTGAAGCATTTCCTAAATGCCATGATTCTTCATCTTCCTCGTAAGGTCATTGCCTTGTTTAAATTGAAATCCAGTTTACAAGTGGCTGTGTTTCTAAAAGTAAACTGTATTTCTAATTAGATAAATAATAAAACGAAAAGGATAGCCATTTAGGAACAAGTGACCTATTTTATCCTGATCTTGAGTAAAAACATTCCTGTTTATACTCAGTCTAACAAAACAAAATCAAGTACTTTTATTTTGCGTTTTTAAGGCAAAGGTGATTTTCATTACCTAAACTGGAATTTGAATAAACTCAGTTTATTCTCAGTGTAAAAAAGAGTTGTGAACACTTCAATTTTTATGACTTGTGTAAAGAATCATGCAAGTACAGTGTATATTGTCACAAAGGCCCTTGCTCTATGGATAGTAATTGAGGGTGGAAACATTGGAGAAAAGAAGATCAATTCTTCTTTTGTCGCCATCTTTATGCCCCTAGAAGCCTTCTATCAAAATACTGCTGGGATTTTGTCTTGTAGATACTACATACTCTGAGCCTTGACTAAAAATGCAACCCAGAATAGTTCTGATAATTTTATTGGATTACTCACAGAGTGGAAATTGAATATATACCTAAAATATATTTCTGGATCTCTTCTTGTATGGCCTTAGGCCTCCCACTGTACTGGCTTTGTGCAGTTTTCAGAATAAAAATATAAGCTACATTTCTATCAAGCAAAAGCCAGGAATATTTGTTTATACAGCAAATTTTGCTTCCAGATTGCAGCATGGGTTGATTCATTAAATCAATGCTTACCTATGGAAATGGCAATACCATTCATTTAACATATAAGTGTTTATTTAATTGCATATACAACATAAAACACCACGTTATTACAAGGAGTAAGAACACTAATATTTCCAAACCATATTAACAGCTGACTTTGGACTTTCCAAGATTGTGGAAGATCATGTGACTATGAAGACAGTTTGTGGAACTCCAGGGTACTGTGGTATGTTGTTTTGTTACTTACGTTTGCTTTTATAACTGATAAGTGAAAGGAAAGAGGACTCTGGAGAAGACCATGAGATCACTCTGTTACCTTGTAGAATAGCTGATAATGCAATTCAGGTAACATTGTATGACATTGCCTGCAAAGTACACACACACACCAAGTTTGCTTTAGAGCAGCACCTAATTTATGAATTTATGAAAGTCCAGTTTCATAAAACTGTATTTTACATATTAGCTATTAATGTTCTGGTTGTCTTCTCTTGTGATGGTTATATTACAAATGCCACATATCTATAGTTAGTGCTTAGCCCTTTTTATGCCCACCTTTGTATATACAAAAACAGGATAAGGCTTATTCCCGTAGAAGAGGCCTCAGAGTTATGTTGACTTGGTAGGAAGGATTGAGGATGACTATTTCTGCAGAGAAGGGAAGAAAGGAGCTTTATGCCTATATTTATGAGCCTATACCAATCCTTGATTTACAATTCAAGTTAACTGACGTGCAGAAGTTCTGGTGCCTGGAAAATATTCAAGCATTACTTTCCAGAATTGGAGGAAACCCAGGAGAAATACTGTTTAAATGCCAAATTAAACCATGAATAATTGATGGTTCCAGGCTGCCAGCTCCCACATCCTGCCACCCATCTATCAGCAGCTTCTCCAGAAAAGACACAGCAACAAAAACACATACTGGAGTCCGAATACTTCGGCATCAAGACTTGACAATCTACAGTCCTTGGGATGTGCAAATTGGTGCAGATGACTGAAGGCAAGAGGATGGGCACAGAGAACTTAGTTTGCTGCAATGTTATGACTTCAGTGAACTTAGCAAGAAGAGCCTAAGTGATTTCTGAGAATAGCACAAAAAAATCAAGCCAGTGCAAAGCAGTGATTCATGATCAGTCTGTTACAGGCAATATCTAAACTAACAGCAATGTGTCAGACAAATCCATTAACCAAAAGCAAACTTCTGGAAATCTTAAAAAATACTAAAAGCCCTTCTGTTCATGGTTGTGCAAGTGTAATGTGGGAGAGGAAGGAGATTGCGTTGATGCTCGTACGTACAGCACAGCCCACTGTGCTCCAGAAATGTGGCAGTCATCCCATGTGCATCACAGATCCTGTGGGACCAGGGTCCTCAAGCTGTGCCTGTCAAGCCTCTTGGGCAGACATTGCCTCCTCTTTACTTTTGCAGAGCTGGAGGCCCCCAAAACTGCCTGTCCTTTCTGTCTGCACCTCACTGCAGCAGAAGCAAATGCCTGAAATGGTCTGTCTTCCCTTCCAACTAAAACAGAATATCAAAAATAAAGCCTAAATAAAATGCCAAGTAAATAGACTCATAGAACCATTAAGGTTGGAAAAGACCTCCAAGATTCTTAAGTCCAACCTTTGATTGAACACCACTGTACTCACTAAACTATGTCACGAACAACATGTCTAGTTGTTCCTTGAACACCTCCTGGGATGTTGACCACCATCTCCCTGGGCAACCTGTTCCAATGCTTAGCCACCCTTTCTGTTAGAAAATCCTTCCAACCTGAACCTCCCCTAGTAAAGCTTGAGCCATTTTCTCTTGACCTGTCATAGTTATGTTGGAGAGAAAGCCAACCCTCACCCCACTACAGCCTCCATCCAGGTGGTTGTAGTGGCTCCCTGAGCCTCCTTTTCTCCAGGCTGAACACTCATACCTCCCTTACCTGCTTCTCTTAGGATTTATTCTCTATACCTTCACCAGTTTCATTGCCCTTCTCTGGATGTGCTCCAGCCCCTCAATGTCCTCCTGGTTGTAAGGGGCCCCAAAATGGACACAACATTTGAGGTGTGACCTCACCAGTGTCCAGCACAGGGGAGATGGTCACTGCCTCACTATTGCTGACACAGACCAGGTGTCCTTGGCCTTCTTGGCCACCTGAGCACAGCTGGCTCATGTTCAGCCACTGTCAACCAGCACACCCAGGTCCTTTCCTGCTGAGTAGTTTTCCAGCCACTCTGTCCCCAGCCTTTAACACTGCAGGGGGTTGTTGTGGCCCAAGGCAGGACTGACACTCAATCTCATTGAACCTCATGCCATTGGCCTTGTCTCATAGATCCAGCCTGTCCACATCCCTCAGCTTTCCTAGTCCCCACCTGACTTGGTGCCATCTGGAAACTGACTGAGGGTGCCCTTGATCCCCTCACCTAGATGAGGATAAAGATGTAAAACAGGACTGGTCCCAACACTGGACCCTGGGGCATTGCACTGGTACCCAGCCACCAGCTGGATTCACCACTACTCCCAGGGTCCAGATGTCCCAGACAGTTTTTTACCAGTGACACCGCACATGTCCAAGCCATGAGCAGCCAGTTTCTCCAGGAGAATGCCATGGGAGACAGTGACTAAAATTTAAATGGAATCTCCCTAGACAACACCCACAACCCCTGCTGCATTCACTAGGCAGGTCACCTGCTCATGAAAGGAGATCAGGATGGTCAGGCAGGACATGCTATTCCTGAACCCCTGCTGGCTGTGCCCTGTGCCTGATCCCCCATCCTGTATATGCTGTGTGATCACATTCAAGATGATCTTCTCTGAGATCTTCCCTGGCACTGAGTCTAGCTCACAGGCCTGTACTTCCCTGCATGCATTTTCCAGCCCCTCTTGTGGAAGGACATCACAAGAGCCAACCCCCAAATCATCTGGGACCTTCCCAGTTAGACAGGGCTGAGGATCAGTGATGCAGGAGCAGCTTGGCAAGCTCCTTCTCCAGCTCCCTCAGCACCCTTGGATGAATCCCCCCTGGTCCCATGGACTTGTGAGTGGCTCAGCAGGTCACTGCCTCTTCCTCCTGGCTTGCACTGGGTCTGTTCTGTTCGCTCTCCCTGTCTGCCAGCTCAGGGGCTGGTTCCCTGAGGATAAACAGGCCTACTGTTGAGGACTGAGACAAAGAAGGCATCTCAGCCTTTTCCTCATTCTTGGTTCCAGTGTTTGCCTCTGCATCCAGTAGAGGATGGAGATTTTCATAGTGTACATTTTTGTTGTTGATGTATTTATAAAAACACTAAGTAAAATACTTAACTTAAAGCACCAGCTTCTTGGTCACATGGTAGCTCCCCTGCATCTCTAGCTTTCTGTGGTTCCTTTCACAAAAGTAAAAAACAATTTGAAACCAAAGTACACTTCTCATTTTATTCTGGCTCTGCTTGGGCATGACTTCTCTTGTTTTATATTCAGTGAAAGGAAACATTTGCATAAATAAGGGCTTAAATGGAAAGTCCTAACTTTTTATAAAAGAAACGACTGAGCATGGACTTTTTGTGACTGTTACTTCGTCACTCAACTTTTGTGTTACTGACAAGTGTTTTGTTTTCTGCAGCTCCAGAGATACTACGGGGATGTGCCTATGGCCCTGAGGTGGACATGTGGTCCCTGGGGATTATCACCTACATCCTGTAAGTGCAGACAGTGCTACAGAGAGGTACACTTTTTAGCAACCACAGATTGTAATGACCTTATGAACTGTGCCATTGGAAAAGACAAGATCCTGAACTTCAATTATTATATTCCTAATCCTACTGAAGTAAGTCAAATCCTAGAGGAGCATGGCAAATCACTCAGTTTAAATATCTGATAAATATAATACTTATTCCTCAACAGAAGCAAGATCTGTGCAGAATCATGCTACTAATGTGAACAAGTATAGACCAAAAGTTCCAAACACTTGTGTTGAAATAGGCATTTGTCTCTAAGTCTTTCTGCAGCTAGTCATGATTCAATTGGCAAGAATTGTAATTACTTTATTGTATTGATTGAATCTTTCAAAGGAAGATTATTGAGAAAGGAAAATTGTATATTATGAATTGACTCTCTTCTTTATGGGAAAATAACTATGGGACTTAATTTAGACCCTTGGCAATGACAATGCTAAGACAGCTTGTGTAGTTATATACAATACTTCTAGGACACCTTTTATGAGAAGAAAATGAGATATATGTACCTTAAAGATATAGAGGATTTTATACATGTAGGCCATTATCCCTCTCCTACTACTTGCTATGTCCAGCAAGTACAGTGTGCAATAACACAGTTGTTTTCATCTTTTGCAAAGAAAGAATTATATTCTCTAGAGTTAGTACTAAAAGTCCATGTAAGGATATATAAACACAAGGCACATAAGCCTCAAATAGTTCACAGGTCTCCTTTTGAGTACCTGTAAATAATAGCCTACAATATTCCTATTTGCCATTTTGTTATTTACTCCTTTTCAAATGTGTGTATCTTTGTGTCAAGGTCTGGTTTAAGATCCAGACCTTGTGTTGAAGATCACATCTCAGATATCACCTGCCTGGTGCTCACTTCTTATCACTTCTAAGGTTTCCACTCATGACAGAGAGGTGAAATTCGCCAGCAAGTCAGTCCCTAAGAGTGGAGAGGTGACTTCTGTTGTCCCTTTACAAAGCTGCCTAGATTAAGTTATGGCCTTTCCTAGTTACTCAAGGCTTAACAACGTTGTTGCACTTCAAACTAAGAACCTTTCTTAAGCAGAACTTGTTTTCAAGTGTAAGGAAACTCCAACCAAACTCCAAATAATTCCTATCTGAATACCTAGAGTGGCATTTTCTATATGCAGCTTCTCAAAACCTTCTCGATGTTCAGGGGGTGCTCCCAAGCCACACTAAACCTCTGCATGTGCACAAAATACAACTGTGTGAGTTCCTGCCCTAGGTTGGGCTGCATGACTATAGATACTCTTCTATTCTTCCTCCTTCTAATCCTGTCCTACTCCCACCTTAAAATTCAATCTGATCTGCAGGAACGAGATAGGCAAAAATCCACCTGGCTGCCTCTTCCATTTAGCCTTAAGAGTACTCCACATTTAAAACTGTTCTATTGTGTGTAAAGCTTTGTGGATCAATGTCTAATGGATTAGAAACTGAGATCAGAAAGGTACATGTAAAATTACTAAGTCCAGAAAAAAATGTTGCATGTCTCAGTCTCTTAGTTCAGTAAAGGAAACCCACTTACATAGAGACAAATAAATTTCCCACATCATTCCTGTATGTCCCACCAAAATGGAGTGGATATAAGGATTAACAACCATATTATAAAGCATCTGCCTAAAAACTGTATCTTGCTGTTAATCAAAATGAACCTACTGTTGGATAAAAAAAAACTGACACACATTTTGACTGAACAGTTTCCTGTGAGGCAAATTATGTTGACCTATTGGTGATAATTGTCATAATTTGAGGGAAACCACATGTATAATTTTAAAAGTCAAGAGGAGCAGTCCTTTTGTATTTCTAAAACAGCTTAGAAATCCTAGTGCTTGTTTGAGATGCAGACAGTGGTCGACAAATACAGCGGCTTTGCCTGTAGTCAAAATTGCATGGATTTAATTAAAGGTGTTATTTTACTTAGTTAATTAAAAGGACACAAAACACCATCTGGTCATTTTTAGTTGTTTTTAAGCTGTTTACATGGACTTTTCCTTTATCTGTAGGTAACTGATGTAAAGTGAATCCCAATAATAAAACGTTATTTCAAAATAAAATTAAATCAAGAGCAGCCACACCAGGTTTTGTACTGATTTAAGTAATCTAATTGGAAATCACACCTCTAGATTTACTCTTCTATTTTGGCATGCAGAAAAAAAAAAAAAAAATCTGTCCACTGAAATGTATTTTTAAGTAGCAGCATATCTATTGAAATTGTCAATAGGAAAAGAATAGGTGATAGTAATGAGTTATACTGAAAACAGAGAGCTCACTTTGGAGGCTTCCAACACAGTCACTGCAAGGCTTAAGCAGGTTCTGTCTGTCATTGGTTACCCAGATCCAAAAGGCAGCTTGGTCTGAGCCAGTGAGGGGCCGTGCTCAGGGTGTTCTATGGGGACAGCAGGGTCCAGAAATGGTGATGCAAGGCAGCAAACAGGAGGGGAGCAGCAGAGGGGCTCTGGCTGGCCACCACCTATTGCAGCACAAGGCTTGGAGGCTGGATCTTTGTGTTTTAGTACGTCTCTGCCAGACTTGGAAAAATAATGCACCCAGAATGTACTTGCAATGAGGTGTTTCTCCTCTTCAGCAGTGGAATGCGATGCAGCTGTTCCACCCACGGCTATGCACCACTCCCAAACACACATTTTTTCCTTGAATCTCAGCGTTCTTATTCAGAACAGTAAGCACATTGTGTTCAAAAATACAAAAACAAGTTAAAATATAAAGCTTTTCTAGATTTGTTGTTGTTTTCCCGATCTTTATGATCTGCTGTTGTTTTCCTATCATCTTATTGCTTGTTGCATTTTCTGGAGACAGGGGAGCAGAGAGATAGACTTTCTCTGTTATGCTCAAATCACATACTAACTGAATAGGAAATGCACTTTAAAAAATCTGATTATGAGTGCAGGCATGATTAAAGTGCAGTGAAGTGACAAAAAAGGACATTATACAAACGGAAGCCACATCTATGAGTCTGCTTTCCCTGGGGCCAGCAGTGTGGATCTCTGCTGGGATCTGTATTATTCAATAGATTTATAAATGTTGTTATTAGTGATATCACAAGACTTCTAGATTGTATGTTGGTTACCTAAATAAAGATGAGGGCTGATCATGAAAACTTACCAAAGGTTTTTTTAAGTATTGGGACTCATAGGATGAAGAAATGTACAGGGATAAACATATCTAAAAAGCAGTCCTAACTGGATATATAAAACTTCTAATTTCACGTGTAAAAGATGGGCTTTCTCATCTAATTTCTTTTCCTCGGGCAAGCATTACAGGGATTCTGATAGGTGCTCTATGATCCTGTTTTAATAGTTCCAATTAAACACATGTGAAAATAGAAAAATTACAATTAGAAAAGCCTTTCCCAGAGTTTAAGAATACTTATGACCACATTTCTCTCTGCTCTGTAGAATTAGGTGTTCATGAGTACATCCAGGTCTGTTTCCCAAAGTAATCTACAGGACAAAAAGTAGGGAAAAATACTACAATGAACTGTTTCTAACTACCCAAGACTAATTAAACTTTGACAAATTAATTTATTCTTTATCCTTTCAGACTTTGTGGCTTTGAACCGTTTTATGATGAAAGGGGAGATCAGTATATGTTTAAGAGAATCCTGAGCTGTGAATATGACTTTGTGTCCCCCTGGTGGGATGATGTGTCTCTGAACGCCAAGGATTTAGTAAGTAAGGCAAAAAATGAGATTGGAGTATTTAGTATTTCTGCCACTGAAAGAGAGTCCATTTTGGGGTGGGGAAGAATAACTGGTTAATTAATTGTTCATAATTGTTTCCTCTTGTCTTTGCTACATTATGGTGCTTTATATCCTCTGTTAGTCCAGTGCTGTGATTTTGCACTCAGAACATGGATGTTCAGGTTTTTCTGTGGAGTAAGCCATAGATTGTTGGCAGTTGTCACAGTCTTCATGTATGCCTGCCTTTCCTTCCAGCTCTGAAGTGTTCCACCATTCCTCTTTTCCCAGGCTAACACCTTCAGGGTAATGTAGAAACAAGCCCTTCTTTTTGAGCAGTTTTCAAGCCTGAATTTTGGGAAAGAATATATAAAGGAATTAAATTTTCCCCCACTGCTTTTTCTGACATACTATTTCTGTCCATTAAGGTGTTTTTTTTAAGTAGGTGGGGAAAGACTGACTACTTTTAAATATGCTCTGTTAGCAAAATACAAGGGCTGGCATGTTATCTGCACTGTATTCTTTCATTAATGGATAAAGTAATTTGGATCCAGGAGACACTGATCTGCAAAGATAGGTATGCATGAGTCTGACTTTTGTCAATAATAACTTGCATAATTCAGTTATTTCATTACCACTGAAAACACAAGTGCTCTGTTCTATATATACTTATACAACCTGTGTCACAAAATACTATGTCACTGTATTAGTGAAGTACTTCAGGATATTTCAAGTGGAAGGACTGTAGAAGTTCAAAGTACTTTTTTGTTGTTTTATGAGGTAAAGTTTTTCTAAGACCAAAAAGATATAATTTACTGCCAGATAAACAGCTGTCTACAGCTAAAGCTTTTGTCCAAACTGCTCCATACTGTTTTAGTAAAGCTCAAATTTTCAGGTTTGAACATTGCATAGCAAATTGTAGATAAGGATGACAGTCATGACTCCCAAAACCCATTCTGTGAGGAGTTCAGTGTTCAGTTAAAGTGATTTGCTTAAGTCAAGGTCTTCCCTGGAGATACAACCAGTATTCACCACAATGCCTGTTCTCCTGCACGCACTTCAGGGCATCAACTTTCTTTAAAAGCTCTTTGTAGGGAGATTTCAGAGAAACCTAAAGCAAGCTTTCCCTCATCCGTGGGCACATAGGGGCAGTGGAGTCCTGTCCCATCACTTGTACTCTACTCCAAGAGGGTCTGCAGTCAGGAGAGCTGAGTTAAGTGTGCCTCTGCAGAGTGCCATCTGTATATTTTGTTACTCCATCCTCACCTTTCTTCTTCTTTTAAAACACCACTTGTCCAGAGATACAATAAAACCCCTTGAATGTCCCTTGACTGGACACACTTTGTATCCAGTAGGACCATCTCCAGTCCCAGGGGTATGTTTGCAGTGCCTTTTTCCAAAAAATATCCTACTCTCATGTTTGTAGTCCAGGTTGGCTGGCCTTGGTAATAGGAGTGGTGTAAACAGCATTAGTTTCAGAGTGGGCTAAGACAGAAATACTTGTACAGTGCTTTTTTTTATGTGTACATGAGGTTTTATAGTGACTGAAAGAAACATTTCCTTTGTGATATACCTGACAGGGACTGTGTGATACAAATCTGCATGAGCTACATACACATAATTTAAACCTTCTAATCCAGTTTAAAACTTATCCAAAAGTGGAGATACTGCTCAGAGATTGTGAGAATCTCTTAAGTTATTTTGTGGCAATTCAGACATGAAAGAACCTGTGATAGATACAGGTAATCTGCTTTAGTACATACCCTTAATATGTTGGTAACTGCTTGATTTTTTCTTTTCTCTCTTCCCCCTTAGTGGCTGTCTTAATCAGATGTTATTTAAGGAGGACAAAGAAATGCCAGAAGCAAAATACTTGCAAAGACACAAATGAAAATTCTTGTTGGTTTCTTAGACTATCTCACCTAAGATGATCCCCAAACCAAGACCAAAGCCTCCAAATGCAAAACTAGGTAAATTTGAATGAAGAATAATGTTGACAGTCTTCTGTATTTCTTCCTTGTGATGCAGGTTAAAAAGCTGATCGTTCTAGACCCAAAGAAACGCCTCACCACTCTACAGGCTTTGCAGCACCCATGGGTCACAGGGAAGGCAATAAACTTTGCACATATGGACAACGCACAAAAGAAACTTCAAGAATTCAATGCCCGGCGTAAACTTAAGGCAAGTCTCTGCTCAGAACTTTGTTTTGGCTATGAAAGTATGCAATAAAATTAACTGTAGCCTTGCAGAAATCTTGCACATTTTTGAGGACTATATTCCATGATATTATAGAAGGTTTTTATTTAAGATGTCTGATGAAGATTGAAGCTGATTCAGTCAATGGCTGAAGCCAAACAAATAAAAATGTGTGAAGTTGATTGAAAACTCTGTCTAAACAGATAGGACTGCTGAGGATGTAAATGGCTTTCTCAAAGTCCTTACTTTCCACCTTTTCTTCCCTTCTTGCTTTCTTGCTTCTGTCCCTCCATCTTTCCTGTATTGCTAGTGCATCCTTAGAATATGGAACTGAAAGAATAACATATTGAGTAATTTCTTAATGAGCATCCATAAATCTAAAGAAAATTAGTCTATTAAAGCATATTTTGATTCCTAACCCACGCTGAGTTACCCATACTTATCAATACAAAGAAGAACTTTTAAGCCATCCTTCTGTATGAACCAGAGTCAACATTTCAGATGTGTAGGTCCATAAAACGTCCAGGATGCTCCTTTACCATCCAGTCTACACACTTGGGACAAAGCAGGGAAACAACTTTCGGTGCAAATAGTAGGCAACTGGGCACCTGACTGATGTAGTATCAGGAAACTTTCTTCTCCCCTAATCCATTTTTCAGTTTTTAAAGATTTTCATCTGCTCAGGAGATAATTCAGCGCAGAAATTGTTAGCAGCAGCTACAGTGAAGCTGCCCTGGGGAATAAGAGTAAAAAGCAACGTAACCAAGAGCTTTAGTAAATTCTATAGAAAAACCAATTCACAAAAAAACAAGCAGTAACTTTGGCTTTGGTATTTTTTTTTAGTAGAAAACTGTAGCAGAGAGTCCTAACAGGGCAAAGAAATTTCTTTTGTCATTTACAAAGTTCTCAGAGATTGTAGATGTTATTGGCATTGATGTTTTGATATTGTTTTTCTTTATATTTTTACACCAGAGATATTTTTTGAAGCTCATTTTATTTAGACCTCTGCAATAAATCAATTTATTCTTTTGTGATTACATACTATCACTTTTTATAAGTTCATTTCTTCAGTGCTTCTCCAATTATTAAGAGAATTGATTGAAGTTAGCAGTTCTTGTAGAGTTAAGAATTTTCCACAAACATATCTGTAAAAGAAACAATACATTTTTAGACAATTAATTCCTTGTCAAAAAAATAAAACCAAAGCAGACATCAAAGTAGTGAGTACACACTTTAGCTGTTGTTTTGTCAGTAAGAATAATACATAATTATCTCCTCTTTCCCAACATAAAAATCCATCAGCAGGCTTTCGTTACATACAGACAAATTTTAAAGAGTAACTCTAAAGGTCTCAGTCAGGATTTGGTCTCTCATAGGCTGTGTTGAATTTGTTTCATAAACTTACAACAGTGCTTGTAAGAGTAAATAGAGTTGAAAGTGCCTCTAGACATTATTGTATCATTGGGTGGTCTGTTCTGTCTATAATCAGTTTTCCAAAGTCTTCTCACCACTAATGTGGATGTCTGTGATTTTTCCTTTAAGAGGTCTAGTCTCTCAAAATTCTTGCCACTTTCTTTGGTTTATGCCTTATGGTATTTCAACATAAACTCTTCTAGCTGATTCTTTTTTTTTTTTTTTTTTGATAATGTTCATGTTATCTATTTTTCATTAACATCTTTTTTTCCTTTCTATTTCTTTGTGGGAGTTTTTGTCTGTTTCTTTTTTGTGTGTGGGCTTGGGGTTTTTTGTCTGTGTGCAATTGCCTCTCCAAAGAATCCACAAAACTTGCTGTGTTCTTCATCTCTTCCTGCAGACCCACTTCCTTGATGCCTAAGCAAAAGCTGTCAAGTCAAAAAGAGCTTAAGCTGTCACACACAGAAATTAGCATTTATTTTCCTCACCTCTGTATGTCTGGCTTTTTTCAGGCAATAAAACTCTTCAAGGCAAGAGCTAATGTAACTGTCTTCATGTGCGTCTTCATTTTGTGATATTTCATGTGATATGAAAGCCTACCCCCCATGTGTGTTTTTATATGTCTATACTTAGAAGTTTCCCATGTGTCCTGCAACATTGTTCTTGGAATATGCAACGGTGCAACAGTGATAAATACTGTGTTCCATTGTGAAATTTTCTAGGAACAATCAGTGATAATGCTGTTGTTATCATTATGACAGAAGATGATGACTTCAACATAGAATACCTGAAGTAATTTAGGGGGGAAAAAACAAACCAAACAAACAAACAAAACCACAAAAAAAACCCTCAAAAAACCCCCCCAACAAAACAAACAGAAAACCGAGCAGCAGGTATAGCTGAAAAAAAAATTGTGTTCTTGTCACCTGGTATTTCAACCGGGGTTCATTTCTGTCGCTGTGGGTGAGTGACAAAGGACAGGAACCTCGTTTGTGAAAACTTCATCTGACTCCAATCTTTATTCAAAACCTGACCCCCTTTATATATCTTCTAGAGCAGGCCATCTCACTGGTCATTATTGTGCCAGAACTCTTCATCCCATTGGCCAACACTGAAAGACAGAGAGAAGGTCCATCCCACAGGCAGGAATCCAAAACATCACTCTTGTTACAACAACACTTGCAATGTTTATGGCAAGCCTGCGAGAACCAGGTCTTCCCAAACCAAAACGTCATGAAGAAACTGAGTCTAGAAACTCAGAAACTTCAGGCCCAGGAGCCTCAGACTACACACTTCAACCGGGGTTCATTTCAACGGGTAACCTCGTGAAAGCAGCTTTTAAACCAGGCGCCCTTCTAAACCGCCCCGGGCCCGGGCGGGCGCCCCAAGGCGGCATCCGCAGCAGAGCAGACGCGGTTTGCCGAGGCGGGCCGTGCTCTAAGGAGTGTTTGCTTGCTCCTCTCTCCCGCAGGCCGCCGTGAAAGCCGTGGTGGCCTCCACGCGCCTGGGCAGCGCCAGCAGCCACAGCACCCACGAGGGGCAGCGGCCCGGCCACGGCGCCCGGCCGGCACAGGAGCCCGCTCCGGAACCGGCGGCACCCGCGGCGCTCGGGGAAACGCCTTAGGCCGATGCTGCTCGCCCGTGCCGGCGGCGATGTGTCATTTCATACACCAGCTACCTTGTCATCCAGCGAGAGAGATTAGTAAGCTTGGCCTCTCTGGTTCTGCTTCGGCGTGCCACGGTCCCCGCCTGGTCCCACCTTCAGCGCATGTGACTGCTTTATGAAAATAGTAAACTGTTCCGTTAGGCATGTCATGGAAACAGTGTAATTTGCAGTAATACCGGCAGGTGAAAACATGGGGATTATTAACCACCTACCATAATGTGTATACTTCATCTATCTAGCGTTCCTAGGTGGCATTTGAAACAAAATACTGTTATGTTTGGTTTTATGGAAGTAGGTGTCTTACCTATGTTGTGAATTTCTTTGAACTGTTTCCTTCCAGGTTCATAGTCCTTCTGCGGACAAAATGGAAGGAAATACCGAACCAATGCTTTTAAAACTGATGTATGAAATACTGGGTTTTTTATCTGTAAAACTGAAAAAGTGTTTGGGGATTTACATGCAAAAAAAAAAAAAAAAAACCACAAAAAAAAACAAACAACAAAAAAAACCACAACAACCAAAAGAAACCACAAAAAACCCCACATTCCACTATTTCTGAGAAGAAATTGAAATGGTAGTTCCACTGGGCATGAAAACATACATTGTTCAAGCTTGCATTGAGAATGCCTTATTCTGACTTTTCCTGTTTTTATACAGTATTTTAATAACAACCAAAATTACTCAGATTTCTGCCATTTCATTCCACAGTAAAGTGTTAGCAAAACAAAACCATTGACTAAACAAGGATTAGAGTACATGCCAATTTTTGGCATACCATTATAGTTATTCATTAAAATTCTAATCTGCAGCTAGAAGACATTTTATAGGCCCTAAGGGAATAATCTGCATTTAAATAAGTTGTAAATGCTTGAAGGAAGCTGTTCCACAACTTATTGATTTTGCTTTGGGGGAACACTCTTATGCAAGGTCTGGGATCACGTAATATAATCTAGTTGGTTCCTGGGTAGTTTTATCTCATGAGTGAGCTGTTTCTACTTGTAATTAGTCTATATTTTCCTAATAAAGGACCCCTCCTGGAAAGTGGTCCACCAGCACTGATCTTGCCTCCACCCAGAGCTGTGTCTTGAGTTAGCAGCTGTATGCATCAATCAGCTTGCAAAAGTAGCGTCAGGCTCTTCAGCTATCTTGATGTTTTTGTTGAATGTGATTGATAGGAACTGAAAAACATGCATCAGTGTGTATGACCACTTACACTTGTTTGTTATCTATTTGACAGCATGTGACTATTGTACTGGTATATTACAAAAATGGCAAAAAGAACCTGATGTACAAAAATGTCTTTTGTGCTTGTTTAACTTTTTACTACTGATAGTTACCTAAAATCCTAATACAATCATCATTCCTCTTTAGTTTTAATTATGTTGTTTTTAGGCCTTGCACAACTTGCCTTGAAAAATTATAGCAGCTACTGAAAAATTCATGACTGTAATAAAGCATTCAATAACTACATTTCTTGATGAAAGTAAAGGGTAATACAATGTTATTCGTGTGGTAGATTTAATAAATAAAATAATATGTAACAGGGGATTAAAGATCCTGTCTTTACAGGGTGAAAATGCATGCTAATGAATCTATTATACTTGAGATTTTTTTATCCATTTCTTAGAACTCTTTAACTTGTATAAAAAAATTTGCTAACTAAGAAGGGTTAAAATTTAAAGTATGTGCATCATTCAGTTTTCAAGGGACACACTTTGAGGTCAGCTGAAACATCTCATGGGGGCATAGCAGCTGTATGCAAGCCAACATGACACTTCTACAGATTTTTCCCTTGGAAACAAGTACAGCAAGACTTAGAACTTTGGAGAAGATCAGAGGTACATCCACTTACTTTTTACTCTCTGTCTTAACTCTTTTGAGGTCACTGCAGGAAAAATGCAATTCTCAGCTACTTTACTCCACCCTCCTACACTGTGGTGAGGTCATCCAAGTTCAGTCAGTAGGGAAGTTTGATGGGAGAAGCTGGATTCCTGTACCACTTCATCCTTCATTTGGGATAATTGCTTCAAACCTGCAGAGATGGAGATGACTGCACAGTAACTGCACATCTGTGAGAGTTTGAGCATCAATTCCTTCATCTGAAGCATGGTTTGTTTAGCTGAAAAGTGGTCCCAGCTGATTCCCAGTGGTGGTTTATGCTAAATTATACCACAGCATATCATAATTATGAACTGATGCCATCCAATAGGAGACCTCTCTGTGACAGCAAGATCAGAGGCAACTCAGTTTTGTGTATAAAGGCTCTGGGGCTTCAGTTGTTTTTTTGCTTTATTGCCTTTCATAATACTCAAACAATGAGGATGTCTGTGCTGAGTCTGTGATTAACAGTAGGTGACTCAGTAAAGCACAGTGCCTGGCTGATATATTTGATGTATCACAGCACCTGGGTGTATGCATGCACTGGAAGACAGAAGGGCTACCTGCATTGGCTTTGTCTGAAAAATCACATCCTGATGTCATTTGTTGTCATGTAGACTGGGATGTGCAATGTCAGTGTCTTACTGTGGCTGAAAAATGTGAGCACACTTGAAAACTACTGGAGATGGACGACATGTTTCCAAATCTGTGGTTATAAGCTAAGTAGAAAGTTAGTTGAGCTCTTTTCTATTGAAATCCTAAGCTTTAATTTTTTAGAATATTTAACATATAACAAAGTTCTTCAAATACAAAAGGGGAAAACTTCCAATCTTTTTGAAGTATTTGAACTTAGCAAAACTTTGCCTTTAAAAGCAGATTGCAGCACTAGGAAATTGTAGTCTAGTATTTTAGAGCTAAGATGGCTGTTAAATGGCTAAGGAAGTCCTGCCTTTGCATCACAGCAGAGGTTTCCCCAGGTTCAGAAAGATCTCCTCCAAAATAGAACAGATTTCCTGTAATTTCAAACACTTTTGCTTGCAATTTTGTGGATAACACAGTAGATTGCACTGTGTAAGCTGGTGCTGGTTTGTTGGCTGGAGTTTGTGTACTTTACAGTGTGCAAATGTGCTGTAAAGAGGCAGATACACCGAAATCAAACTTCTGAATGCAGAATACCATCAAGGCAAAAGTTTTTGATATAGCAGGTTTTTCAGAAGAAAGGTACTAAGGACTCTGTCACCACAAATGAGCATGCTGTTGGACAGACAGAGTGACAAAAACTGCCCAGCAGTCCCTTTGTCTTGGTGAATAGAGCAAAATGCTCCAGAAAGCTACGGTAGTGGAGCAGAATAAAAGCATCAACCAAAAAGTCTTTTTAAGTGGCTGAGACCAGCAAGGAGGCCCAGGTTGCAGGAGGCTGTGGCTCACTCAGCTGGGCCTCCAAACTTTTCAAATTAATCTCTTTCTCCTACAACTCACACTGCAAGTGGAACACAGACGCAGCTGGCAGCAATAGGAAAAGTGAGCACAATATCAAATTCTCCACTGTCCAGCAGCAGGAAAAGGGAAAACGATACTGGGAGTTGTTAGTGTCCAACTCAGCAGAAGGAAAGCAATATCTGACAAGCAGCAAATGCAGCAGGACTCTGGAAAATAAACCCTTGTTTCTAGAAAAATGTCTCCCAGCTCCTGCATACATGCAGGGTCGTCTCTGGGGTTTTAAGAGCAGCATATGAAAGTGTGGGGTGGACGACTCCATGCAGATCCTTGCACAGTGTCCTGCACATTGCCTGCTTATAGAATGACAGACACAAATGTCAGCACAGTTCCTTTACCCCAGGCTTGTGCAGAGGCTGTTTCTTTTGGAGAAGAACTAATTTTTGTGAGGCTGAGCCAACCTAGTTGCTGCTGAGGTTATGAGTGCACAGCTTATGGAGGCATGGCATTCACATAACAAAAATAGGAGAGGATGACCAGGAAAGATGCACAGTTAGACCTAGAGACCAGTGGCAGGGATACACACAAGTCCTTAACAAAGAGACAGGCAGAACATCCGTAAAGTAACTTTATATAAAACAATAACAACTCAAAGAATATCCTTTACTCCCTATCAGATTTAATTCTGTTGGAAGATAGAGTTCATTCTTCTTTTGTATAAAGAAATTTATATAAAATGCCTTGATAAGCCCGTGAACAATACCATGTTTTTTTGAACAAAAACCATCAGCTGCATTGCAGAATAAGAATATAAGGAAGGAAAATGGGAAAAAATTAGGGGTGGGTGAGTTATTTGCCTAGTCTAGACACAGAGCTCTAAAGCAAGGCTTGCAGAGGGTTACGAAGATGATGACAGGACAGGGGGAGCTCTCTTATGAGAAAAGGCCAAGAGAGCTTGGCCCATTCAGTCTCAAGAAGAGATGACCAAGAGGAGATCTCATTAATGTATGGGAATACCTGAAAGAAGGGCACCAAGAGGATGGATCAGGCTCTGCTCCATGGTGCTGAGCAATAGGACAAGAGGCAATAGGCAGAAATTGATG
Source organism: Sitta carolinensis (assembly GCA_032173965.1). Classification (NCBI taxonomy): domain Eukaryota; kingdom Metazoa; phylum Chordata; class Aves; order Passeriformes; family Sittidae; genus Sitta; species Sitta carolinensis. The sequence continues at coordinate 73,518,242 of CM063313.1, read as the reverse complement.
TCCAGTAATGTTCCCCCTGCATATGAGGAGGAACTTCTTTACTGTGCAGGTGTCCATACACGGGGACAGATTTCCCAGGGAGGCTGTGGAATCGCCCTCACTGGAGATGTTCCAGAGCGTGGACACAATCCTGTGCAATTTGCTTTAGGAAACCTGGCTTGAGCAGATGACCATGCCAGTGGTCACTCCCAGCCTTACCCATTCTGTGATGTTGTGATTTTATGATCTTAGTTCCTGAAATACATAAACTCTTACTGGCAAAACTGCAGATTCTTTATATCTGGGAGGTAAAATTTTTGGCTGGAGTAAATCTGAAGATTGCTGGAGGAGCAGTGAAGAGCATCCCTTGGAGTGTGAATCCTCTAACTAACTACTAACTACTATTGTCCTATCTACTCAGGGTAGGACGATATACATGCATATAACTAAAAATTCAGCAAATGCTGACATCCTCTTCTACCTCTCCAGAGTGGAAAAGAGAACGTGAATGCAGCCATGAACTTAGTTATTATTGAAAGGCATTCAGATATTGTGGGAATAGGCATAGTACAGAAGCAGGAGTACAATGGAATACTTGAAGTGGCCCAATTCTGAATGTAGTAAAATTATAGATTAAAATACGTACATGAACACATAAATATATAAATTTATCAATTAAGCAGAAACTGCTGAACAATCTCTGAGAACCAAGTCTGTATTAACAGTAGCAGCAATGTTTTAAGCCATCTTTCGTCCCTTGACAGTACTACTCAGCTGGACCTGAAAGTATAATGATTAACAGTCTTGTATACATAGTTCACTGTTGGATGAAATTCCATAATGTGTATCAAAGTATGAAAGATAACAAATAGAGTGGTACAGAATTTTGCCCAGCTCCGGCTCCTTCCAAGACATATCTGAGATAAAGATTATTTCAGTGCCTTCCTTCTATGTGCTCAGTACAGGGGTCGAAGAGGAGAGACAACACAAGCACAGAATTTCATGATGAGTGGGAGCTGCCCCAAACTCCACAGAGACCCTGAGCAGTGATGTTCCATCCCCAGCACGTGTGACTGAGAACAGTTTGGCCCTTTATTTGTATATCAAGAAAATGTTTATTTGCCAAGGTATATTAAACAGCACATGTTTGCCCCTATGAAATATAGTACAGAGTTCCTCCTATAGAAAGGTACATAAAGAGCAAAGCTTAAAAGAAAGGGATAATTTTTTTTCTCTTTGAAACTCTGGCTTCAAGAACAAGTGTTAACATTAACAGCTAAATGGCTTATTGTTATTCTCCTTTGCACTTCATCTTTTTTTTTTTTTTTTCCTGGCCCAGGGGCACCCAGGAACAGCTGTCAGCTGCCTGTCAGTGGGTAAAGAGCCATCTGACACCTGGCACGTTTCAGCTTTTCTGCCCTGGCAAATCTGCTGTTGCCCTTGGTTATGTCAGATGGTTTCCCTCCTGCTCCTGTGCTCCCAGAGAGTCTGGGTTTCATGTATTTCATCTCTGTGAGCCACCCCTGGTATGATTTGTCACTGCCAGTTAGTTCCCAGGGAGAGGTATTTCTACTTTCCCTCTCCATTTCCAAGATTTATGTTGTTTCCTGGCACCTTCAGACTACTTTAAGAGCCTATACCTGGCTGACAGAAATAGCTTAGTGGTGTGCAACAAATGCAGAAAATAATTGAGCTTCTTGGATTATTTTCCCAAAAGAAAACAAAGGTATCTGGGATGCTGTAAGCACGGGATGAGGTGTTCAGAGCAAAGAGGCACAAAATCAGTACCATGCCAGGTTCTGCTCCTCAGCACCAGGAAGCTCCTTTGCCAACAGACCTTTTCCCTTCTGTGGAAGATATTTTTCAGGTCAATCCAAAGATGCAAGTCAGGCTTAGGAACTCTGAAAAATTTAATGTGTGCTAGGACCAGTAACCTTCTTAATATTGTTTACATAATATGAGTTGATACACTTAGAATCATATTTTATGCAGCACTGCCATTTACAGTGTTAGCACAAGAAGCTGCAAAGTCATTTTGGAACACTTGGTCCCATTTGTTGCCTGGAACTGTAAATAATGATCTGCTTTGTAAAGTAAAACTCTGGAGACAATCATTTTATCTGCATAAGTACACACAGGGAAAGTCCATCAACAAGAAAAAAGACTAATTCTTATCCCTGTGTTGGGTGGATCTGGGGTGGCTCTTCTAATTGGAATTATTATGTCAAATTACTTGAAGCAGCTATTCTGGTCACCTGAAAGCTGAGGACAAACCATTGGGTTTGATTTACAGCTGCAAATGGCATATGATCTGTCCCTGAGAAAGTATGTTCTAGGAGCCACTGAGTCATATTTATACATCCACAGGACTGTGCATAGGGGTCTGCACTATTCCTCAGCCCTCAGATCCCAAAGCATGATGATGTTACTTACAAATATGAAATTTGCATGAACGAGCACAACTACAAAAATCTCCAAGTAACACTGCACAATAACCACCCACAACAAACACACCAGAGAACTCTGCTACAGAACACACCAAAAAGAGCTCCTTTTTAGCTTTGTGTCAACAAATGATTAAGTGAAAAGTGTCCATAAATGTACATTCCGAGGTTTCACATTTCTTGATTTCTCTTATTTTCCTGAAATCCCCACCAGCCATGTTTATGGAAGTAGTGCAGACATATCTATCCAGTGACAGCCTCCTCCAGATGGAAAAATATCACCACTGATCCTACTCTTTAACTTGTAAGTCATCGAAGTTGTATTGTCTGTACTATTAATATGTCCTCCAGTCATCTGTCCCTCAGCTTGCTCTGGGGCCTGAAGTAGTATTTTATGGAAAAATGAAGTTTGTCAAGAAACATTTCATGAAACTAAGCAAATGGACTGTATGCATATTTAGACAGAAATACCTTTGAAATATCTCCTAAACACTGCTGCAGCAGTGTCCTCCCTGAGAAGTATTTTCCTTGGGAATGACAAGGACCCTGCAGATCATCCAAGGCTGGTGCCATCATCATTGTACTGCCTTCAGTGTAGTGATAGGTGCCTTGTTTGCTCTGCTCAAATCATTATCATCTTGGTTGCAGGGAGACAATAATTAGAAACTAAGAAACTTTTTACTGAAAGTAATTAGAAACAAGAAACTGCTGAGAGCTAACCCAAACTGTTTCCTTGTGCTATTGAGAACAAGAACCACTTTCTTGTTCACACTGTATCTTCGTAAGATGCCACACTAACGCTTCTGATTAAATGGAAGAAGTTTTATGTAATGTTCCATAAGAGGACATTGTTTTGCGGTCTGTTTTTTTTAGTTTGTTTTATTTTTTGGAATACACAGTGTTGAGAGGCCTATGCTAGTGAGAAAATTACCTCTGAAATGGTTAGCTGCTCAGGGAGAAGGAAAGATGGAGAGGTGGAGGGTGAGCCCTGGTCATAGAACCATAGAAGCATTCAGGTTGGGAAAGACCTTTGGAAGAGATTGGCTGGGAAAGATCACACAATCCAACTGTTAACCCAGCACTGCCAAGTCCACCATAAACAGGGTGTTCTGGCAAAAGAGCAGTGGTGACTGGTCCAGCTTGTCAAGGGAGCAGGAGGAGGGAAGAGTAATTGAGGCTGTCTGGCCTGGATGAAGTTTATTAGTTCCTAGGAGCTATACCACCAAACCCTTGCAAGGCCAGGTGGTACCAAGCAGAGGCTGCCTGGCTGCTCCACGCCCACAGTAAGGAGCTCATCAATTTAAACTGGTTTTAACACATAAAGGGTGTGGGTCTGGCTTGTCCTTGGTTCAGAGGCTCCTGGCTGGATGAGGACCATAAGGAGGGAATTTTTGTGCTTTCATTAATTCAGGAATATTGTATGCTGGATGGTTAGGGTGTGTGCTGATGTTTCCAAGACACAAAGAAAAACGGTGCCTTTGGCTAGTAACACAAAGTATTTTATAAGCCTGTTACAGAAGCTCATTGATCTCAGAGCAGTGGAGGCTGGACTCTAAGTAAATGAAGAATGTTGTAAATATATATAGCAGACTCTCAAATTAGCTCCGTGTCCTGTGTTCCTGGCTCCTTTTACTGCTTAATTGTGTAAGAAATCCTGTACTGTCAATGCTGTTTCCTTCTACTAGCAAAGACATAAGCAACTAAATAGCAGTTTATAGTCTCCTTGTTTAACTGTACCCTTTTTCTAATTAAGCCCATTTTGTGTAGTAACTTTCCTGATACTGTGCAAGTGAACCAGAGAGAAATCTGAACCAGAAAAAACTTACTGTTTTGTTATTTCCATGTATTGTATGTGAGACCAGTGTACCTCCTTGTGTGTTTGCATGGGAATGCTGATAAGCCAATGGAAAATGCTTTGATGCTGGGATGTCTATTTTTAGTAAGTGGCTTGCATGACTGATATGATGCTAAATAAACTAGTATATCTAGACAAGGTTATGTCTGTTATTTGCTGACAGCTAATGGTTAATGTAGAACAAGGAACAATAGTCATCCTTATAAATAGGAGTCATCATGGGTATTAACTGTTCATATTGCAAAGTCTAGATTGAATTTTAGCTTGGCACAGCATTTCCCTTGCTCCTCTTCCCTCAAAACTTAGCAGCTGAATAACAAACTAAATCTGTTATTAGTGGTGGGTACAGAACTAGGGGCTGTCCAAGCTTCCCCTGTGCCCCAGGGTGGGTTATATGAGACCAATGCTTTTGTCCCTTTTATTAATTACTTCCAGCGATTAAGAAATTACCACCTCCTTGTGTACTCTAGTTCTGCTGCTCTTTTAATTGGGAAGTATTTTACAAAGTCCTGAGTCTTTTTGTTGCAGTTAACAGTTTGTCCATCACAATTTGTTTTTTGCAAACACTTCACAATGATTTGTTTTTTGCAATCTAATCCAAAGGTTATTAATGTGCTCCTCCATTCAGCTTCCTCCTCTCTCAGCAGCACAAACCAAGGTCTTTTGCACCTCTTCTTGCTTGAATATGGATTTTCTGACTTTATTTGACTACACTTTGTCTTGAGCTATGTTGTCAAAAGGTATACGTGGTACCTGAATGGAGAATGTTACAAGACTGATGCATTGAAAGGACTTTATATTTTACTTTTTATTTCCTATATATGTCACCCTCACTGGTGTTCCCTCTTGCTGGGCACTGGTGTATCTTGTTATTATTGCCACCTACGGCTCCTTAGTCCTGCAAACTGCTTGAATGCAAAGTCCCTTCATGTTCTTTTGTGGGAGATGATTTTACAAAATCCTGGAGCAATGTAAGAAATAAATTATTATAAACTCTACAAGATATTTTGCATGGTAATAGTACTCCAGGAAAAAAAAAAAGTCAAATTTGGCACTGCCATGGATGTTGCTGTATATTTTCCCAAGCTAATGCAAGACATACATTCTTACGGCAGTTTCATGAAATTATCTTGGTCACTCCTCCATAACAGAATGGAAAAGGGCAGTGAAAAGACCAAAGGAAACAATAGGGCAAGTATCAAGCTCCTTTAAATCCCCACTGGAGCTCAAGGGTTGTTTGCTTTAGGTTGACCTCTTAAAAGAGCACATCAAACAGCTGAGTTGGAGCACATGATGCAGTACATTGCACTGGTTTTATAGTGATCTTGAGACAAATAAGGAAATGGGAAAAAAGAAAGAACAAGTCAGAGGAACTTTTCATTAGTTGGGATAGCTGGGGAGTTAAACATAATTAATGATCCTGCCTTGTAACTACCAAATTTCGGCATATCTGTTAATGCCTGGTGCAGTCTTCTAAAGCTCTGAACTTTTGTAGTTATGATGTCCTTCTCAGCAGTGCAAGCACTTGTTTCCTTTCAACATTGTACATAACCCAAAACTTTATGTCTCCACAATCCAACAATGAAGGTGGTTTTGGGAAGTGATTCAATATTTTTACGTCCATGGTGAATTCTCTATACTTTCATCTGACATTAAAAAAAGTGCATGAACGGTCTCTTCCCTCTTCCTTACTTCTTTGGCAGGCATCAGATTTCCTCAATTTCATTTCCACGGAAGCTGTATTCCCATAGTGTGGGCAACGAGGCACACAGCAGAACAGAAAGATGTTTTGTCCATGTTGAGCATGTACAAAATTTCTTCATTTAGCTGATTGAGACAGAGAGGCCATGAAATTCTGCAGGCATGGCTGTGCACATACAGGCTGCATCCTTAATCCTGTATGCAGAAGAGATGGCGATTTGTTGGACAAATGGCTTACGCTACAGCGAGCAGGCATGATGTGGTTTCTTTCCTTCCCCCTTCAAATTGTGAGGAACTTGAAGTCCTGTTAGGCATACAGACAAGGAGGGGTTGTATGGCACCTAAATATCATGGGTGGACTGAACTCATGTTTGCTGCTGCTCAAATGCACCTGCTTGAGCATTGCCCTGCCTCCCCAGTGCACCCTGGAGCTGGAATTATTAAGGTCAGTTCCCCCACAGCAATGGTCCCCGATTGGAACCCAAATTGCAGGCAGCAGACTGACGCAGACAGTGAGGGAATCTTGGCATAATAATCTCCTCTCCAGGTTATAAAATGCCTCAGAGGAGGGTCTGTGCTGGAAGGCAGGTCAGCAAGGCCCAGGTAGAGAGCTCAGGAAGTGCCTTCTACCCCTTGTGCATCCCAAGGCAGAGCCAAACTGGTCCAGTGAGGGCTTGAACCACATCAGTTCCTGGTTATGCTTTGGGCAGTAACTGATCACCTAAGAGTTCCACTTAAGTTATCTGTATCAAAGAACTTCTAAGGATTATTAGGTAGTCCTAGTGTCTTGGAACACTGAAAGAAATGTTTTAAAGAAAGTAACTTTGGAGAAGGCAGTTCTGGGTAATGTATTGGTATTTGAGACTCCTTAATCCAGATGTGGCATTTCTTACCACATGGGTCAGCTATGAACCATGCACAGGTATCTCCTGCCATATGCTGTTACCATCTGTATCAGCTTTCTACTACTAGGGGCACAATCTCAAGGAAGGTTAACTCCATGGTAAGCACTCCCCATCTGAACTGTAAAACTGAGTCACCAGCACAACCCAATGAGGATTGGAAAAGGCAGAATGTATTACAAAGTTTAAATTGTGGCCTAGGATTTCAGGATACATTCTTTTCTACAGAACATTTAATATTTAGTATAGTTTTAAAATCTCTCCCATCTTTCTATTATTTTCACTGGGAAATGGGTTTAATCAATGTTTTGTTTTAGCAATTCTAATAATCTGAAGATCACAAGTGGCCTCTATACCCATCCCTATCACACTTTGTAGGGGACATGATACACTGTTGTCCCTGAAAACAAGCCTTCTGCTTTGTTTTAGTAGAGCGGAGTCAGTTCTCATGAACTGTAAGATAAACAAGAATCATGTTTGCATTCCTTTGTAAAAGATATCACCTGATGGACTTCTCAAGTGTCCAGTGAAGATGGAGAGGTGGCAACTTCTCTGTCCAATCTCCAATCACTGTCCAGAAACTTATAGATACGAGGTCAACAATGAACTAGAGACTTCTTTTCTTCTTCTCTGCCTGAACACCTGTTGTGTGTGTTGCTGTGTGTTTCCATCTGCGTCACAGTAACAGGCCACTATTAAGGAATACCTCAGAAACACCTGCCAGGCACCCAGGGCTGGCTCAAGATCTCCTCCAGCTGCGGCCAGTCCGCCGGGTGCTTGGACAACAACCAACGGATCAGATGTTGGCACTCTGGGGAGAGAAGCCAGGAAGCACCGGATCCCAGATGGGAATGTAGTGGCTGGCACAGAGATGGTTTGGATGTGTGCTGAGCGGGGCTTGCCCTCCTCAGGGACTTTGCAGTGCCCCATTGGACAATCCATGTCCCGTGCTCTGCCAGCAAGGAGGTGACCCCATCACTGTTGCCCCCTCATCCCTGTGTCCTACTTAGACAAGAATCTCCCAGCCACTCTGCTCCAGAAGGGCCCTCAAGGGATTCCATTCCTCTGTCCTGGGTTGCTGTGCTGAGCGCTGCTGTGAGGCAGGGCTGTGATGTCACACAGCTGTCCTGGCAACAGCACTGGTGACATCACCGTGCCTATATAAGCCGGGCCAGCTCCACGGTTGCCAGTGCAGCTGCGATGGGACGTGCTGTAGCCATGTGTGACAGTGGCGTCCCAATGGCTGTGCTTGTCGTGCTGCTGGCCGCTGTGGCTATCTGGTGGGCTCTTGGCCACTGGCTACCATGGCGGCGGCAGACACAGAGACCAAGGAGGCGCAAGCGCCCCAGGGTCTGGCCCAGAGGCTCACGGAGGAACCGGGGAGCCCCTGTGGCTCCCAGGTCCGCCAGGCCTCGGGTGACCCCCCGCAAGCGGCCAGGTGCTCCCGTGAGTGTCGTGCACAGCTCCAGCAGCTGCGGGCCCTGCGTGGCAGTGGCCCAAGAGCTGCTGAAACTGATGCTCTCACTCTGGGCTCGCCACGGAACATCTGCGCCGCTCTACTTGGGGATGTGGCAGGCACTGTGGAACGAACTGGAGGAGCTGGTGAAGCGAGGCCATCTGCCCTGCTGTGGCTTTTCCAGCTCCTCCAAGAGCCTCCATCCCCACAAGAGGCTGCTCCCACAAAGACTCTCCATCCGTGGGAGAGCCTCAACCTTTGCAAGGATGGTGCACCAGCAGACATCCACCATCCATGCATGCGGCTTGGGCTGTCAGAGAACACCTATCTTGTCTGGAGCCTCCACTCTATCTGACAGCCTCCATCCCTCGCAGAGGCTCCGTGAGACCTGTCAGTCTGCCGAAGGTGCAGAGCCTGTGGACAGGTCTCACAGCTCCCTTGGACTCGCGGAGCGCAACCACACGGGCGCTGCCCTGACCGTTGACGTGGCCGGGGATAGCCTGCGAGTCCAAGTGGGAGTCCAGCCCGACCCAGGGGAGCCACCTCAGGAGCAGCTGGAGGAGCAGCAAGCGTCCTGGAGTCAGCAGTTGCAGGTCCACAGCTCCCAGGACGCTGTGCCAGCCATGCCCACCGGCAACAGAATGGACCTGGTGGTGGAGACGAACCTCGAGAGACCAAGGAGGTTCCTCCATCTGCAGAAAGCTGCTGCAAGTTGGCCACTGACTACAGGTGAAGTCCTCTGAGGAGCTGTCTGAGGCTCCCCTGGGGCTCTTGAGGGGCATTGCCAGGTCAGGCCAGGGCTTCTGAGAGCAGCCTAGTCTCTGGCTATTTTCAGAACTGCTGATGCCACAGCTTCTAAAAACCCCTGTCTGATTTGCAGATGCTGCTGTGACCCCCCTGTGCGCAGCCTCGGGCTGTAGCCCCGGCCGTCGAGGAGAGCGGCGTGCAGCCACCGACGCCGGGGACAGGCACGGTGCCGCCCTGGGCCGCCGCCCCGGGGCTCCTGCAGCCGCCTGTGCGCGCCGCCCTGCCCCGCCTGTGCCGCCAGCCGGCCCGATGGCTGCGAGGCGGCGGCCGCTGCCCGGCGCACAGCAGGAAGCAGGTCAGAGCGGCATGGGCCGCGGGGCCCGGCCCGCCTCCCTGGCGGGCACTCGGGGCGTTCTTGGGCGCAAGGCTGACGGCTCGGTCTTGTCCACAGGGCGAAGGAAGGAGTTTCACGAGCTGTACCGGCTGGGCCCGCAGCTGGGCAGAGGTGCCTTCGCCGAAGTTTTCTCGGGGACCCGCCTGTCGGACGGTAGCCCGGTAAGTTGCCGGCAGGCCAGGTGCGGCAGGAGGGCCGGGGCCGGGCCGGGGCAGGGCTGGAGCTCAGCCGCCGTCTCTCCACGGTTTGCAGGTGGCCATCAAATGCGTGTTACGGAACAACGTGCTGCAGTGGGCCGAGCGGGTGAGCGAGCGGGGCCGGCGGGACAGAGCGGGCCGAGGCGGGCAGGGCTGAGCCCGGGGCCCCGGCAGTGGGAGGCGGCGGATGGCGGGGGCAGCGGGCGTGGGCTCAGCGTGCGAGGCCGAGCACGGCGGGCATGGCGGGGATGCCAAAGGCCGGGCGGGGGGGGTCCAGGCGGGGGAGCACCTGCCGAGCATGCCCTGGGCGGCAGGAAGCCCAAGCAGCAGGGAGGCTGCCCAAGGGGGCACTAGGGCATCCCAGGCAGGGCCCAGAGCAGCCCCAGGGTAGCATCGGGCCTGCTGAAGGCACGGTCTCCTCCTCACAGCCCGATGGCACCCGTGTTCCGATGGAGGTTGCGCTGATGGAGAAGGTGGGCTCTGGCTGCCGCAACATCATCCAGCTCCTTGACTGGTTTGAGCTGCCTGCGGGCTTTTTGCTGGTCATGGAGCGTCCGGAGCCATCGCAGGATCTCCTCGAGTTTCTGGAGGAGAAAGACTGTGTCCTGGGCGAGGAGACGGCGCGCTGGCTTTTCTGCCAGGTGCTGAAGGCCGTGCAGCACTGCACCGCCTGCGGCGTCGTGCACCGGGACATCAAGCCAGATAACATCCTCGTGAACCGGAGAGCGGCGACCTGAAGCTCATTGACTTCGGTTGGGGCACCTTCCTCCAGAAGCAGGCCTACACAGAATTTGCAGGTGAGCCCACTGCACGGCCCTGCTCCCAGCGCCGGGCGCTGCAGGGCCCCATTCCTGCTGGGCTGTGGGCAGCGGCGTTCAGCCGGCTGCCCTGTGGCACGGGGCAGGTGCTGTGCCCCAGGAGCCGGCTGCCAGCCCTGCCCACAGCAAGGGGCTGCCAAAGCCAGGTCCCGGCCCCTCGGCCTGGCAGGCCCGTGAGGGCTTGGGCTGCTCCGCGGGCCTCCTCTGCCTTGCAGAAGGGTTTCTTGGCTTTGGCCACTTGGCCTGGACATGCAAGGTGGCCTTGGGGCAAGTTGTGGCCACCTCAACAGCAGCCCCTGCTTCTGGAAGGCGCCAGGCTCTGGAAGGCAGCAGCCTGCGCCTGCACAGCACTGCCTGTCTCCCCTAGGAACACGGGGGTACTGCTCACCCGAGTGGCTCGCTATTGGCTGCTACCGTGGCGAGTCGGCGACCATCTGGTCCCTCGGCGTGCTGCTGGTTTGAAATGGTCTGCGGGTACGCGCCCTTCACTTTGGAGGAAGACATCGTTTTGGGACCGCTCTCCTTCGAGCCGCGGGTCTCTCCAGGTTGGTGTGCGGCCTCCCGAGGCAGGCTTGGGCCGCTGGCAGCATGCAGCCCAGCACGGACCCCGGGCAGCTCCATGGAGGTCAAGCTGCCCTCCAGAGCTGGCTGCAGGAGGTGGCCCATGCTGGGCTCGGGGTGGCACGCCGAGCCCAAGGCGCTGGCGCTTGCCCTGCCGTGCCGCTCTCCCGCACAGGGCAGCTCCGGGCACACGCAGAGTGGCCGGGATGCTGCAGCTGCTGGGATCAGCTGGGCAGGAGCCTTCTGCCAGTGACCAGCGTTTCCTGGCTTCTCTCCCCAGAGTGCCAACATCTGATCCGCTGGTGTTTGTCCAAGCACCCGGCAGACCGGCCGCAGCTGGAGGAGATCTTGCACCACCCCTGGGTGCGTGGCAGGCGTTTCTGATGCAGGAGCCTCCTGCAGTACCCAGAAACCCTCAGTCCCACACAGCACTGCGGGTTTGAAAAATAAAAGAACTTCAACGTGTTTTGGGCTGTCAAGTCTGCTCCTTGTTAGCAACTTCAGCTGAAGAAACCTCATGCGAAGAGGAGTAATCCGAGTGGTCCCTTCAGCCTTTGTCAAGCTTTTGATGCCTTTCCTCCGCATAGGGCCATTGGTGTCTTCCAGTGCAGGCTGTAGTAGAGATAGGAGGGGCTTCAGCAAGCCAAGAAATGCAACAGTGAAAGCCCAGCTGCCCTTTCAAAGTGAGGCGGCCACTTGGGGTCACCTGAGGTGACCCAGGAGCCGGGGTGTGCATTCCAAGGGCCCCCAGGTGGCAGGAACAGGGACGTTGCTCTTCTCCTGTAGGCTATGGGGTTCTAATTATTAAACTTCTCAGGGTTTATGCTCACCAGGAGGCCCTGTGGGAAAGGCACAGCTGCAGGCGGGAAGGTTGGAAGTCGGCTGAGGGGTGAGAGGCAGTTGTGAGTGAGGAGAGGGTCACTCGTGTGACAGCTGGGAGTGAGGCTGTGATGGGCCAGAGGAACGTGTGGGCAGCAGCGCTGCAGCTGGCGAGCCACTGGGTGACCTTCTGCTGTTAAATTCTGTTAAATCTCGGTTTGGTTCCAGCTAGGTCATGTATAGATTTCAGGTATAAATTGGGTGCTCTTTCTGTAATAAACCATTTTCTTTGGATGCATAAAAGGGGGGGTCCATGTTTGTTGTCCCTGAAAATAAGCCTTCTGCTTTGTTTTAGTAGAGTGGAGTCAGTTCTCATGAACTGTAAGATAAACAAGAATCATGTTTGCATTCCTTTGTAAAAGATATCACCTGATGGACTTCTCAAGTGTCCAGTGAAGATGGAGAGGTGGCAACTTCTCTGTCCAATCTCCGATCACTGTCCAGAAACTTATAGATACGAGGTCAACAATGAACTAGAGACTTCTTTTCTTCTTCTCTGCCTGAACACCTGTTGTGTGTGTTGCTGTGTGTTTCCATCTGCGTCACAGTAACAGGCCACTATTAAGGAATACCTCAGAAACACCTGCCAGGCACCCAGGGCTGGCTCAAGATCTCCTCCAGCTGCGGCCAGTCCGCCGGGTGCTTGGACAAAACCAACGGATCAGATGTTGGCACTCTGGGGAGAGAAGCCAGGAAGCACCGGATCCCAGATGGGAATGTAGTGGCTGGCACAGAGATGGTTTGGATGTTGCTGAGCGGGGCTTGCCCTCCTCAGGGACTTTGCAGTGCCCCATTGGACAATCCATGTCCCGTGCTCTGCCAGCAAGGAGGTGACCCCATCACCGTTGCCCCCTCATCCCTGTGTCCTACTTAGACAAGAATCTCCCAGCCACTCTGCTCCAGAAGGGCCCTCAAGGGATTCCATTCCTCTGTCCTGGGTTGCTGTGCTGAGCGCTGCTGGGAGGCAGGGCTGTGATGTCACACAGCTGTCCTGGCAACAGCACTGGTGACATCACCGTGCCTATATAAGCCGGGCCAGCTCCACGGTTGCCAGTGCAGCTGCGATGGGACGTGCTGTAGCCATGTGTGACAGTGGCGTCCCAATGGCTGTGCTTGTCGTGCTGCTGGCCGCTGTGGCTATCTGGTGGGCTCTTGGCCACTGGCTACCATGGCGGCGGCAGACACAGAGACCAAGGAGGCGCAAGCGCCCCAGGGTCTGGCCCAGAGGCTCACGGAGGAACCGGGGAGCCCCTGTGGCTCCCAGGTCCGCCAGGCCTCGGGTGACCCCCCGCAAGCGGCCAGGTGCTCCCGTGAGTGTCGTGCACAGCTCCAGCAGCTGCGGGCCCTGCATGGCAGTGGCCCAAGAGCTGCTGAAACTGATGCTCTCACTCTGGGCTCGCCACGGAACATCTGCGCCGCTCTACTTGGGGATGTGGCAGGCACTGTGGAACGAACTGGAGGAGCTGGTGAAGCGAGGCCATCTGCCCTGCTGTGGCTTGTCCAGCTCCTCCAAGAGCCTCCATCCCCACAAGAGGCTGCTCCCACAAAGACTCTCCATCCGTGGGAGAGCCTCAACCTTTGCAAGGATGGTGCACCAGCAGACATCCACCATCCATGCAAGCGGCTTGGGCTGTCAGAGAACACCTATCTTGTCTGGAGCCTCCACTCTATCTGACAGCCTCCATCCCTCGCAGAGGCTCCGTGAGACCTGTCAGTCTGCCGAAGGTGCAGAGCCTGTGGACAGGTCTCACAGCTCCCTTGGACTCGCGGAGCGCAACCACACGGGCGCTGCCCTGACCGTTGACGTGGCCGGGGATAGCCTGCGAGTCCAAGTGGGAGTCCAGCCCGACCCAGGGGAGCCACCTCAGGAGCAGCTGGAGGAGCAGCAAGCGTCCTGGAGTCAGCAGTTGCAGGTCCACAGCTCCCAGGACGCTGTGCCAGCCATGCCCACCGGCAACAGAATGGACCTGGTGGTGGAGACGAACCTCGAGAGACCAAGGAGGTTCCTCCATCTGCAGAAAGCTGCTGCAAGTTGGCCACTGACTACAGGTGAAGTCCTCTGAGGAGCTGTCTGAGGCTCCCCTGGGGCTCTTGAGGGGCATTGCCAGGTCAGGCCAGGGCTTCTGAGAGCAGCCTAGTCTCTGGCTATTTTCAGAACTGCTGATGCCACAGCTTCTAAAAACCCCTGTCTGATTTGCAGATGCTGCTGTGACCCCCCTGTGCGCAGCCTCGGGCTGTAGCCCCGGCCGTCGAGGAGAGCGGCGTGCAGCCACCGACGCCGGGGACAGGCACGGTGCCGCCCTGGGCCGCCGCCCCGGGGCTCCTGCAGCCGCCTGTGCGCGCCGCCCTGCCCCGCCTGTGCCGCCAACCGGCCCGATGGCTGCGAGGCGGCGGCCGCTGCCCGGCGCACAGCAGGAAGCAGGTCAGAGCGGCATGGGCCGCGGGGCCCGGCCCGCCTCCCTGGCGGGCACTCGGGGCGTTCTTGGGCGCAAGGCTGACGGCTCAGTCTTGTCCGCAGGGCGAAGGAAGGAGTTCCACGAGCTGTACCGGCTGGGCCCGCAGCTGGGCAGAGGTGCCTTCGCCGAAGTTTTCTCGGGGACCCGCCTGTCGGATGGTAGCCCGGTAAGTTGCCGGCAGGCCGGGCGCGGCAGGAGGGCTGGGGCCGGGCCGGGGCAGGGCTGGAGCTCAGCCGCCCTCTCTCCACGGTTTGCAGGTGGCCATCAAATGCGTGTTACGGAACAACGTGCTGCAGTGGGCCGAGCGGGTGAGCGAGCGGGGCCGGCGGGACAGAGCGGGCCGAGGCGGGCAGGGCTGAGCCCGGGGCCCCGGCAGTGGGAGCGGCAGATGGCGGGGGCAGCGGGCGTGGGCTCAGCGTGCGAGGCCGAGCACGGCGGGCATGGCGGGGATGCCAAAGGCTGGGCGGGGGGGGGTCCAGGCGGGGGAGCACCTGCCGAGCATGCCCTGGGCGGCAGGAAGCCCAAGCAGCAGGGAGGCTGCCCAAGGGGGCACTAGGGCATCCCAGGCAGGGCCCAGAGCAGCCCCAGGGTAGCATCGGGCCTGCTGAAGGCACGGTCTCCTCCTCACAGCCCGATGGCACCCGTGTTCCGATGGAGGTTGCGCTGATGGAGAAGGTGGGCTCTGGCTGCCGCAACATCATCCAGCTCCTTGACTGGTTTGAGCTGCCTGCGGGCTTTTTGCTGGTCATGGAGCGTCCGGAGCCATCGCAGGATCTCCTCGAGTTTCTGGAGGAGAAAGACTGTGTCCTGGGCGAGGAGACGGCGCGCTGGCTTTTCTGCCAGGTGCTGGAGGCCGTGCAGCACTGCACCGCCTGCGGCGTCGTGCACCGGGACATCAAGCCAGATAACATCCTCGTGAACCCGGAGAGCGGCGACCTGAAGCTCATTGACTTCGGTTGGGGCACCTTCCTCCAGAAGCAGGCCTACACAGAATTTGCAGGTGAGCCCACTGCACGGCCCTGCTCCCAGCGCCGGGCGCTGCAGGGCCCCATTCCCTGCTGGGCTGTGGGCAGCGGCGTTCAGCCGGCTGCCCTGTGGCACGGGGCAGGTGCTGTGCCCCAGGAGCCGGCTGCCGGCCCTGCCCACAGCAAGGGGCTGCCAAAGCCAGGTCCGGCCCCTCGGCCTGGCAGGCCCGTGAGGGCTTGGGCTGCTCCGCGGGCCTTCTCTGCCTTGCAGAAGGGTTTCTTGGCTTTGGCCACTTGGCCTGGACATGCAAGGTGTCCTTGGGGCAAGTTGTGGCCACCTCAACAGCAGCCCCTGCTTCTGGAAGGCGCCAGGCTCTGGAAGGCAGCAGCCTGCGCCTGCACAGCACTGCCTGTCTCCCCTAGGAACACGGGGGTACTGCTCACCCGAGTGGCTCGCTATTGGCTGCTACCGTGGCGAGTCGGCGACCATTTGGTCCCTCGGCGTGCTGCTGTTTGAAATGGTCTGCGGGTACGCGCCCTTCACTTTGGAGGAAGACATCGTTTCGGGACCGCTCTCCTTCGAGCCGCGGGTCTCTCCAGGTTGGTGTGCGGCCTCCCGAGGCAGGCTTGGGCTGCTGGCAGCATGCAGCCCAGCACGGACCCCGGGCAGCTCCATGGAGGTCAAGCTGCCCTCCAGGGCTGGCTGCAGGAGGTGGCCCATGCTGGGCTCGGGGTGGCACGCCGAGCCCAAGGCGCTGGCGCTTGCCCTGCCGTGCCGCTCTCCCGCACAGGGCAGCTCCGGGCACACGCAGAGTGGCCGGGATGCTGCAGCTGCTGGGATCAGCTGGGCAGGAGCCTTCTGCCAGTGACCAGCGTTTCCTGGCTTCTCTCCCCAGAGTGCCAACATCTGATCCGCTGGTGTTTGTCCAAGCACCCGGCAGACCGGCCGCAGCTGGAGGAGATCTTGCACCACCCCTGGGTGCGTGGCAGGCGTTTCTGATGCAGGAGCCTCCTGCAGTACCTAGAAACCCTCAGTCCCACACAGCACTGCGGGTTTGAAAAATAAAAGAACTTCAAACGTGTTTTGGGCTGTCAAGTCTGCTCCTTGTTAGCAACTTCAGCTGAAGAAACCTCATGCGAAGAGGAGTAATCCGAGTGGTCCCTTCAGCCTTTGTCAAGCTTTTGATGCCTTTCCTCCGCATAGGGCCATTGGTGTCTTCCAGTGCAGGCTGTAGTAGAGATAGGAGGGGCTTCAGCAAGCCAAGAAATGCAACAGTGAAAGCCCAGCTGCCCTTTCAAAGTGAGGCGGCCACTTGGGGTCACCTGAGGTGACCCAGGAGCCGGGGTGTGCATTCCAAGGGCCCCCAGGTGGCAGGAACAGGGACGTTGCTCTTCTCCTGTAGGCTATGGGGTTCTAATTATTAAACTTCTCAGGGTTTATGCTCACCAGGAGGCCCTGTGGGAAAGGCACAGCTGCAGGCGGGAAGGTTGGAAGTCGGCTGAGGGGTGAGAGGCAGTTGTGAGTGAGGAGAGGGTCACTCGTGTGACAGCTGGGAGTGAGGCTGTGATGGGCCAGAGGAACGTGTGGGCAGCAGCGCTGCAGCTGGCGAGCCACTGGGTGACCTTCTGCTGTTAAATTCTGTTAAATCTCGGTTTGGTTCCAGCTAGGTCATGTATAGATTTCAGGTATAAATTGGGTGCTCTTTCTGTAATAAACCATTTTCTTTGGATGCATAAAAGGGGGGGTCCATGTTTGTTGTCCCTGAAAATAAGCCTTCTGCTTTGTTTTAGTAGAGTGGAGTCAGTTCTCATGAACTGTAAGATAAACAAGAATCATGTTTGCATTCCTTTGTAAAAGATATCACCTGATGGACTTCTCAAGTGTCCAGTGAAGATGGAGAGGTGGCAACTTCTCTGTCCAATCTCCGATCACTGTCCAGAAACTTATAGATACGAGGTCAACAATGAACTAGAGACTTCTTTTCTTCTTCTCTGCCTGAACACCTGTTGTGTGTGTTGCTGTGTGTTTCCATCTGCGTCACAGTAACAGGCCACTATTAAGGAATACCTCAGAAACACCTGCCAGGCACCCAGGGCTGGCTCAAGATCTCCTCCAGCTGCGGCCAGTCCGCCGGGTGCTTGGACAACAACCAACGGATCAGATGTTGGCACTCTGGGGAGAGAAGCCAGGAAGCACCGGATCCCAGATGGGAATGTAGTGGCTGGCACAGAGATGGTTTGGATGTTGCTGAGCGGGGCTTGCCCTCCTCAGGGACTTTGCAGTGCCCCATTGGACAATCCATGTCCCGTGCTCTGCCAGCAAGGAGGTGACCCCATCACCGTTGCCCCCTCATCCCTGTGTCCTACTTAGACAAGAATCTCCCAGCCACTCTGCTCCAGAAGGGCCCTCAAGGGATTCCATTCCTCTGTCCTGGGTTGCTGTGCTGAGCGCTGCTGGGAGGCAGGGCTGTGATGTCACACAGCTGTCCTGGCAACAGCACTGGTGACATCACCGTGCCTATATAAGCCGGGCCAGCTCCACGGTTGCCAGTGCAGCTGCGATGGGACGTGCTGTAGCCATGTGTGACAGTGGCGTCCCAATGGCTGTGCTTGTCGTGCTGCTGGCCGCTGTGGCTATCTGGTGGGCTCTTGGCCACTGGCTACCATGGCGGCGGCAGACACAGAGACCAAGGAGGCGCAAGCGCCCCAGGGTCTGGCCCAGAGGCTCACGGAGGAACCGGGGAGCCCCTGTGGCTCCCAGGTCCGCCAGGCCTCGGGTGACCCCCCGCAAGCGGCCAGGTGCTCCCGTGAGTGTCGTGCACAGCTCCAGCAGCTGCGGGCCCTGCGTGGCAGTGGCCCAAGAGCTGCTGAAACTGATGCTCTCACTCTGGGCTCGCCACGGAACATCTGCGCCGCTCTACTTGGGGATGTGGCAGGCACTGTGGAACGAACTGGAGGAGCTGGTGAAGCGAGGCCATCTGCCCTGCTGTGGCTTGTCCAGCTCCTCCAAGAGCCTCCATCCCCACAAGAGGCTGCTCCCACAAAGACTCTCCATCCGTGGGAGAGCCTCAACCTTTGCAAGGATGGTGCACCAGCAGACATCCACCATCCATGCAAGCGGCTTGGGCTGTCAGAGAACACCTATCTTGTCTGGAGCCTCCACTCTATCTGACAGCCTCCATCCCTCGCAGAGGCTCCGTGAGACCTGTCAGTCTGCCGAAGGTGCAGAGCCTGTGGACAGGTCTCACAGCTCCCTTGGACTCGCGGAGCGCAACCACACGGGCGCTGCCCTGACCGTTGACGTGGCCGGGGATAGCCTGCGAGTCCAAGTGGGAGTCCAGCCCGACCCAGGGGAGCCACCTCAGGAGCAGCTGGAGGAGCAGCAAGCGTCCTGGAGTCAGCAGTTGCAGGTCCACAGCTCCCAGGACGCTGTGCCAGCCATGCCCACCGGCAACAGAATGGACCTGGTGGTGGAGACGAACCTCGAGAGACCAAGGAGGTTCCTCCATCTGCAGAAAGCTGCTGCAAGTTGGCCACTGACTACAGGTGAAGTCCTCTGAGGAGCTGTCTGAGGCTCCCCTGGGGCTCTTGAGGGGCATTGCCAGGTCAGGCCAGGGCTTCTGAGAGCAGCCTAGTCTCTGGCTATTTTCAGAACTGCTGATGCCACAGCTTCTAAAAACCCCTGTCTGATTTGCAGATGCTGCTGTGACCCCCCTGTGCGCAGCCTCGGGCTGTAGCCCCGGCCGTCGAGGAGAGCGGCGTGCAGCCACCGACGCCGGGGACAGGCACGGTGCCGCCCTGGGCCGCCGCCCCGGGGCTCCTGCAGCCGCCTGTGCGCGCCGCCCTGCCCCGCCTGTGCCGCCAACCGGCCCGACGGCTGCGAGGCGGCGGCCGCTGCCCGGCGCACAGCAGGAAGCAGGTCAGAGCGGCATGGGCCGCGGGGCCCGGCCCGCCTCCCTGGCGGGCACTCGGGGCGTTCTTGGGCGCAAGGCTGACGGCTCAGTCTTGTCCGCAGGGCGAAGGAAGGAGTTCCACGAGCTGTACCGGCTGGGCCCGCAGCTGGGCAGAGGTGCCTTCGCCGAAGTTTTCTCGGGGACCCGCCTGTCGGATGGTAGCCCGGTAAGTTGCCGGCAGGCCGGGCGCGGCAGGAGGGCTGGGGCCGGGCCGGGGCAGGGCTGGAGCTCAGCCGCCCTCTCTCCACGGTTTGCAGGTGGCCATCAAATGCGTGTTACGGAACAACGTGCTGCAGTGGGCCGAGCGGGTGAGCGAGCGGGGCCGGCGGGACAGAGCGGGCCGAGGCGGGCAGGGCTGAGCCCGGGGCCCCGGCAGTGGGAGGCGGCGATGGCGGGGGCAGCGGGCGTGGGCTCAGCGTGCGAGGCCGAGCACGGCGGGCATGGCGGGGATGCCAAAGGCCGGGCGGGGGGGGTCCAGGCGGGGGAGCACCTGCCGAGCATGCCCTGGGCGGCAGGAAGCCCAAGCAGCAGGGAGGCTGCCCAAGGGGGCACTAGGGCATCCCAGGCAGGGCCCAGAGCAGCCCCAGGGTAGCATCGGGCCTGCTGAAGGCACGTCTCCTCCTCACAGCCCGATGGCACCTGTGTTCCGATGGAGGTTGCGCTGATGGAGAAGGTGGGCTCTGGCTGCCGCAACATCATCCAGCTCCTTGACTGGTTTGAGCTGCCTGCGGGCTTTTTGCTGGTCATGGAGCGTCCGGAGCCATCGCAGGATCTCCTCGAGTTTCTGGAGGAGAAAGACTGTGTCCTGGGCGAGGAGACGGCGCGCTGGCTTTTCTGCCAGGTGCTGGAGGCCGTGCAGCACTGCACCGCCTGCGGCGTCGTGCACCGGGACATCAAGCCAGATAACATCCTCGTGAACCCGGAGAGCGGCGACCTGAAGCTCATTGACTTCGGTTGGGGCACCTTCCTCCAGAAGCAGGCCTACACAGAATTTGCAGGTGAGCCCACTGCACGGCCCTGCTCCCAGCGCCGGGCGCTGCAGGGCCCCATTCCCTGCTGGGCTGTGGGCAGCGGCGTTCAGCCGGCTGCCCTGTGGCACGGGGCAGGTGCTGTGCCCCAGGAGCCGCTGCCGGCCCTGCCCACAGCAAGGGGCTGCCAAAGCCAGGTCCTGGCCCCTCGGCCTGGCAGGCCCGTGAGGGCTTGGGCTGCTCCGCGGGCCTTCTCTGCCTTGCAGAAGGGTTTCTTGGCTTTGGCCACTTGGCCTGGACATGCAAGGTGTCCTTGGGGCAAGTTGTGGCCACCTCAACAGCAGCCCCTGCTTCTGGAAGGCGCCAGGCTCTGGAAGGCAGCAGCCTGCGCCTGCACAGCACTGCCTGTCTCCCCTAGGAACACGGGGGTACTGCTCACCCGAGTGGCTCGCTATTGGCTGCTACCGTGGCGAGTCGGCGACCATTTGGTCCCTCGGCGTGCTGCTGTTTGAAATGGTCTGCGGGTACGCGCCCTTCACTTTGGAGGAAGACATCGTTTCGGGACCGCTCTCCTTCGAGCCGCGGGTCTCTCCAGGTTGGTGTGCGGCCTCCCGAGGCAGGCTTGGGCCGCTGGCAGCATGCAGCCCAGCACGGACCCCGGGCAGCTCCATGGAGGTCAAGCTGCCCTCCAGGGCTGGCTGCAGGAGGTGGCCCATGCTGGGCTCGGGGTGGCACGCCGAGCCCAAGGCGCTGGCGCTTGCCCTGCCGTGCCGCTCTCCCGCACAGGGCAGCTCCGGGCACACGCAGAGTGGCCGGGATGCTGCAGCTGCTGGGATCAGCTGGGCAGGAGCCTTCTGCCAGTGACCAGCGTTTCCTGGCTTCTCTCCCCAGAGTGCCAACATCTGATCCGCTGGTGTTTGTCCAAGCACCCGGCAGACCGGCCGCAGCTGGAGGAGATCTTGCACCACCCCTGGGTGCGTGGCAGGCGTTTCTGATGCAGGAGCCTCCTGCAGTACCTAGAAACCCTCAGTCCCACACAGCACTGCGGGTTTGAAAAATAAAAGAACTTCAAACGTTTTTGGGCTGTCAAGTCTGCTCCTTGTTAGCAACTTCAGCTGAAGAAACCTCATGCGAAGAGGAGTAATCCGAGTGGTCCCTTCAGCCTTTGTCAAGCTTTTGATGCCTTTCCTCCGCATAGGGCCATTGGTGTCTTCCAGTGCAGGCTGTAGTAGAGATAGGAGGGGCTTCAGCAAGCCAAGAAATGCAACAGTGAAAGCCCAGCTGCCCTTTCAAAGTGAGGCGGCCACTTGGGGTCACCTGAGGTGACCCAGGAGCCGGGGTGTGCATTCCAAGGGCCCCCAGGTGGCAGGAACAGGGACGTTGCTCTTCTCCTGTAGGCTATGGGGTTCTAATTATTAAACTTCTCAGGGTTTATGCTCACCAGGAGGCCCTGTGGGAAAGGCACAGCTGCAGGCGGGAAGGTTGGAAGTCGGCTGAGGGGTGAGAGGCAGTTGTGAGTGAGGAGAGGGTCACTCGTGTGACAGCTGGGAGTGAGGCTGTGATGGGCCAGAGGAACGTGTGGGCAGCAGCGCTGCAGCTGGCGAGCCACTGGGTGACCTTCTGCTGTTAAATTCTGTTAAATCTCGGTTTGGTTCCAGCTAGGTCATGTATAGATTTCAGGTATAAATTGGGTGCTCTTTCTGTAATAAACCATTTTCTTTGGATGCATAAAAGGGGGGGTCCATGTTTGTTGTCCCTGAAAATAAGCCTTCTGCTTTGTTTTAGTAGAGTGGAGTCAGTTCTCATGAACTGTAAGATAAACAAGAATCATGTTTGCATTCCTTTGTAAAAGATATCACCTGATGGACTTCTCAAGTGTCCAGTGAAGATGGAGAGGTGGCAACTTCTCTGTCCAATCTCCGATCACTGTCCAGAAACTTATAGATACGAGGTCAACAATGAACTAGAGACTTCTTTTCTTCTTCTCTGCCTGAACACCTGTTGTGTGTGTTGCTGTGTGTTTCCATCTGCGTCACAGTAACAGGCCACTATTAAGGAATACCTCAGAAACACCTGCCAGGCACCCAGGGCTGGCTCAAGATCTCCTCCAGCTGCGGCCAGTCCGCCGGGTGCTTGGACAACAACCAACGGATCAGATGTTGGCACTCTGGGGAGAGAAGCCAGGAAGCACCGGATCCCAGATGGGAATGTAGTGGCTGGCACAGAGATGGTTTGGATGTTGCTGAGCGGGGCTTGCCCTCCTCAGGGACTTTGCAGTGCCCCATTGGACAATCCATGTCCCGTGCTCTGCCAGCAAGGAGGTGACCCCATCACCGTTGCCCCCTCATCCCTGTGTCCTACTTAGACAAGAATCTCCCAGCCACTCTGCTCCAGAAGGGCCCTCAAGGGATTCCATTCCTCTGTCCTGGGTTGCTGTGCTGAGCGCTGCTGGGAGGCAGGGCTGTGATGTCACACAGCTGTCCTGGCAACAGCACTGGTGACATCACCGTGCCTATATAAGCCGGGCCAGCTCCACGGTTGCCAGTGCAGCTGCGATGGGACGTGCTGTAGCCATGTGTGACAGTGGCGTCCCAATGGCTGTGCTTGTCGTGCTGCTGGCCGCTGTGGCTATCTGGTGGGCTCTTGGCCACTGGCTACCATGGCGGCGGCAGACACAGAGACCAAGGAGGCGCAAGCGCCCCAGGGTCTGGCCCAGAGGCTCACGGAGGAACCGGGGAGCCCCTGTGGCTCCCAGGTCCGCCAGGCCTCGGGTGACCCCCCGCAAGCGGCCAGGTGCTCCCGTGAGTGTCGTGCACAGCTCCAGCAGCTGCGGGCCCTGCGTGGCAGTGGCCCAAGAGCTGCTGAAACTGATGCTCTCACTCTGGGCTCGCCACGGAACATCTGCGCCGCTCTACTTGGGGATGTGGCAGGCACTGTGGAACGAACTGGAGGAGCTGGTGAAGCGAGGCCATCTGCCCTGCTGTGGCTTGTCCAGCTCCTCCAAGAGCCTCCATCCCCACAAGAGGCTGCTCCCACAAAGACTCTCCATCCGTGGGAGAGCCTCAACCTTTGCAAGGATGGTGCACCAGCAGACATCCACCATCCATGCAAGCGGCTTGGGCTGTCAGAGAACACCTATCTTGTCTGGAGCCTCCACTCTATCTGACAGCCTCCATCCCTCGCAGAGGCTCCGTGAGACCTGTCAGTCTGCCGAAGGTGCAGAGCCTGTGGACAGGTCTCACAGCTCCCTTGGACTCGCGGAGCGCAACCACACGGGCGCTGCCCTGACCGTTGACGTGGCCGGGGATAGCCTGCGAGTCCAAGTGGGAGTCCAGCCCGACCCAGGGGAGCCACCTCAGGAGCAGCTGGAGGAGCAGCAAGCGTCCTGGAGTCAGCAGTTGCAGGTCCACAGCTCCCAGGACGCTGTGCCAGCCATGCCCACCGGCAACAGAATGGACCTGGTGGTGGAGACGAACCTCGAGAGACCAAGGAGGTTCCTCCATCTGCAGAAAGCTGCTGCAAGTTGGCCACTGACTACAGGTGAAGTCCTCTGAGGAGCTGTCTGAGGCTCCCCTGGGGCTCTTGAGGGGCATTGCCAGGTCAGGCCAGGGCTTCTGAGAGCAGCCTAGTCTCTGGCTATTTTCAGAACTGCTGATGCCACAGCTTCTAAAAACCCCTGTCTGATTTGCAGATGCTGCTGTGACCCCCCTGTGCGCAGCCTCGGGCTGTAGCCCCGGCCGTCGAGGAGAGCGGCGTGCAGCCACCGACGCCGGGGACAGGCACGGTGCCGCCCTGGGCCGCCGCCCCGGGGCTCCTGCAGCCGCCTGTGCGCGCCGCCCTGCCCCGCCTGTGCCGCCAACCGGCCCGACGGCTGCGAGGCGGCGGCCGCTGCCCGGCGCACAGCAGGAAGCAGGTCAGAGCGGCATGGGCCGCGGGGCCCGGCCCGCCTCCCTGGCGGGCACTCGGGGCGTTCTTGGGCGCAAGGCTGACGGCTCGGTCTTGTCCGCAGGGCGAAGGAAGGAGTTCCACGAGCTGTACCGGCTGGGCCCGCAGCTGGGCAGAGGTGCCTTCGCCGAAGTTTTCTCGGGGACCCGCCTGTCGGATGGTAGCCCGGTAAGTTGCCGGCAGGCCGGGGCGGCAGGAGGGCTGGGGCCGGGCCGGGGCAGGGCTGGAGCTCAGCCGCCCTCTCTCCACGGTTTGCAGGTGGCCATCAAATGCGTGTTACGGAACAACGTGCTGCAGTGGGCCGAGCGGGTGAGCGAGCGGGGCCGGCGGGACAGAGCGGGCCGAGGCGGGCAGGGCTGAGCCCGGGGCCCCGGCAGTGGGAGGCGGCAGATGGCGGGGGCAGCGGGCGTGGGCTCAGCGTGCGAGGCCGAGCACGGCGGGCATGGCGGGGATGCCAAAGGCCGGGCGGGGGGGGGTCCAGGCGGGGAGCACCTGCCGAGCATGCCCTGGGCGGCAGGAAGCCCAAGCAGCAGGGAGGCTGCCCAAGGGGGCACTAGGGCATCCCAGGCAGGGCCCAGAGCAGCCCCAGGGTAGCATCGGGCCTGCTGAAGGCACGGTCTCCTCCTCACAGCCCGATGGCACCCGTGTTCCGATGGAGGTTGCGCTGATGGAGAAGGTGGGCTCTGGCTGCCGCAACATCATCCAGCTCCTTGACTGGTTTGAGCTGCCTGCGGGCTTTTTGCTGGTCATGGAGCGTCCGGAGCCATCGCAGGATCTCCTCGAGTTTCTGGAGGAGAAAGACTGTGTCCTGGGCGAGGAGACGGCGCGCTGGCTTTTCTGCCAGGTGCTGGAGGCCGTGCAGCACTGCACCGCCTGCGGCGTCGTGCACCGGGACATCAAGCCAGATAACATCCTCGTGAACCCGGAGAGCGGCGACCTGAAGCTCATTGACTTCGGTTGGGGCACCTTCCTCCAGAAGCAGGCCTACACAGAATTTGCAGGTGAGCCCACTGCACGGCCCTGCTCCCAGCGCCGGGCGCTGCAGGGCCCCATTCCCTGCTGGGCTGTGGGCAGCGGCGTTCAGCCGGCTGCCCTGTGGCACGGGGCAGGTGCTGTGCCCCAGGAGCCGGCTGCCGGCCCTGCCCACAGCAAGGGGCTGCCAAAGCCAGGTCCTGGCCCCTCGGCCTGGCAGGCCCGTGAGGGCTTGGGCTGCTCCGCGGGCCTTCTCTGCCTTGCAGAAGGGTTTCTTGGCTTTGGCCACTTGGCCTGGACATGCAAGGTGTCCTTGGGGCAAGTTGTGGCCACCTCAACAGCAGCCCCTGCTTCTGGAAGGCGCCAGGCTCTGGAAGGCAGCAGCCTGCGCCTGCACAGCACTGCCTGTCTCCCCTAGGAACACGGGGGTACTGCTCACCCGAGTGGCTCGCTATTGGCTGCTACCGTGGCGAGTCGGCGACCATCTGGTCCCTCGGCGTGCTGCTGTTTGAAATGGTCTGCGGGTACGCGCCCTTCACTTTGGAGGAAGACATCGTTTCGGGACCGCTCTCCTTCGAGCCGCGGGTCTCTCCAGGTTGGTGTGCGGCCTCCCGAGGCAGGCTTGGGCCGCTGGCAGCATGCAGCCCAGCACGGACCCCGGGCAGCTCCATGGAGGTCAAGCTGCCCTCCAGGGCTGGCTGCAGGAGGTGGCCCATGCTGGGCTCGGGGTGGCACGCCGAGCCCAAGGCGCTGGCGCTTGCCCTGCCGTGCCGCTCTCTCCCGCACAGGGCAGCTCCGGGCACACGCAGAGTGGCCGGGATGCTGCAGCTGCTGGGATCAGCTGGGCAGGAGCCTTCTGCCAGTGACCAGCGTTTCCTGGCTTCTCTCCCCAGAGTGCCAACATCTGATCCGCTGGTGTTTGTCCAAGCACCCGGCAGACCGGCCGCAGCTGGAGGAGATCTTGCACCACCCCTGGGTGCGTGGCAGGCGTTTCTGATGCAGGAGCCTCCTGCAGTACCCAGAAACCCTCAGTCCCACACAGCACTGCGGGTTTGAAAAATAAAAGAACTTCAAACGTCTTTTGGGCTGTCAAGTCTGCTCCTTGTTAGCAACTTCAGCTGAAGAAACCTCATGCGAAGAGGAGTAATCCGAGTGGTCCCTTCAGCCTTTGTCAAGCTTTTGATGCCTTTCCTCCGCATAGGGCCATTGGTGTCTTCCAGTGCAGGCTGTAGTAGAGATAGGAGGGCTTCAGCAAGCCAAGAAATGCAACAGTGAAAGCCCAGCTGCCCTTTCAAAGTGAGGCGGCCACTTGGGTCACCTGAGGTGACCCAGGAGCCGGGGTGTGCATTCCAAGGGCCCCCAGGTGGCAGGAACAGGGACGTTGCTCTTCTCCTGTAGGCTATGGGGTTCTAATTATTAAACTTCTCAGGGTTTATGCTCACCAGGAGGCCCTGTGGGAAAGGCACAGCTGCAGGCGGGAAGGTTGGAAGTCGGCTGAGGGGTGAGAGGCAGTTGTGAGTGAGGAGAGGGTCACTCGTGTGACAGCTGGGAGTGAGGCTGTGATGGGCCAGAGGAACGTGTGGGCAGCAGCGCTGCAGCTGGCGAGCCACTGGGTGACCTTCTGCTGTTAAATTCTGTTAAATCTCGGTTTGGTTCCAGCTAGGTCATGTATAGATTTCAGGTATAAATTGGGTGCTCTTTCTGTAATAAACCATTTTCTTTGGATGCATAAAAGGGGGGGTCCATGTTTGTTGTCCCTGAAAATAAGCCTTCTGCTTTGTTTTAGTAGAGTGGAGTCAGTTCTCATGAACTGTAAGATAAACAAGAATCATGTTTGCATTCCTTTGTAAAAGATATCACCTGATGGACTTCTCAAGTGTCCAGTGAAGATGGAGAGGTGGCAACTTCTCTGTCCAATCTCCGATCACTGTCCAGAAACTTATAGATACGAGGTCAACAATGAACTAGAGACTTCTTTTCTTCTTCTCTGCCTGAACACCTGTTGTGTGTGTTGCTGTGTGTTTCTATCTGCGTCACAGTAACAGGCCACTATTAAGGAATACCTCAGAAACACCTGCCAGGCACCCAGGGCTGGCTCAAGATCTCCTCCAGCTGCGGCCAGTCCGCCGGGTGCTTGGACAAATACCAACGGATCAGATGTTGGCACTCTGGGGAGAGAAGCCAGGAAGCACCGATCCCAGATGGGAATGTAGTGGCTGGCACAGAGATGGTTTGGATGTTGCTGAGCGGGGCTTGCCCTCCTCAGGGACTTTGCAGTGCCCCATTGGACAATCCATGTCCCGTGCTCTGCCAGCAAGGAGGTGACCCCATCACCGTTGCCCCCTCATCCCTGTGTCCTACTTAGACAAGAATCTCCCAGCCACTCTGCTCCAGAAGGGCCCTCAAGGGATTCCATTCCTCTGTCCTGGGTTGCTGTGCTGAGCGCTGCTGTGAGGCAGGGCTGTGATGTCACACAGCTGTCCTGGCAACAGCACTGGTGACATCACCGTGCCTATATAAGCCGGGCCAGCTCCACGGTTGCCAGTGCAGCTGCGATGGGACGTGCTGTAGCCATGTGTGACAGTGGCGTCCCAATGGCTGTGCTTGTCGTGCTGCTGGCCGCTGTGGCTATCTGGTGGGCTCTTGGCCACTGGCTACCATGGCGGCGGCAGACACAGAGACCAAGGAGGCGCAAGCGCCCCAGGGTCTGGCCCAGAGGCTCACGGAGGAACCGGGGAGCCCCTGTGGCTCCCAGGTCCGCCAGGCCTCGGGTGACCCCCCGCAAGCGGCCAGGTGCTCCCGTGAGTGTCGTGCACAGCTCCAGCAGCTGCGGGCCCTGCGTGGCAGTGGCCCAAGAGCTGCTGAAACTGATGCTCTCACTCTGGGCTCGCCACGGAACATCTGCGCCGCTCTACTTGGGGATGTGGCAGGCACTGTGGAACGAACTGGAGGAGCTGGTGAAGCGAGGCCATCTGCCCTGCTGTGGCTTGTCCAGCTCCTCCAAGAGCCTCCATCCCCACAAGAGGCTGCTCCCACAAAGACTCTCCATCCGTGGGAGAGCCTTTAAAAAAAATATTAGCCATATAAAAATAATTTTGATGTGTCTATATACATGCTATTTGTCTAGCAAAACCAGATCTCTGCTCTTCTTGGGTAATTTGTTCAGAAGTCACTTCTGGATAATTATATTCCTAAGTGACACAAATCTATACTAAGCATTTACTTTGTCTCCCATTTCTCCTGCATAAGCAAAACATGGGTTCCTGCACTTTGTCCTTGCCACTGCTTTCCTGCTTTAACCCTCTTGGCTCCACCTAGGTTGTCCACTAACTCAGGAGAATACAACAGTGTGAGAAGAGACAGGTATTGTGACTTTCTTGGTTCTGATGTACTCTGGTTAACAGTTCTTCCTCCCTCTCCATCTACGGCTATATAAAAAAAAATAAATTTCAAGTTCAAATAAATACATTTGAAATCAGACATTTTGCTTCAAGTTCTGTCCTAGCCTTAACTGAAATTTTTATTAGAAGTATCAATATACAAAAATACACTAGCAATTTTCTTACCTTAGCTCAAGTTCTTCTTTCTTCAGCTGCTCTGTGCTTCATCAGCTTGTCTTTATTGAAAGCAGAAAAAGCCATTTCACTGGATACTAAATAAGGACAGATAATATATATGTGTCAAAAGTCCCTAAAACATGTGTTTGGAACAATTACTTCTGCAGTGCCTGGTGTTGTACAAACATCCCCATGTAAGTATCTTGTGCTCCTTCTGACCCACTTCTCCAGCAGTGAAGTGCCTCTGCGCAGATTTAAATGGGGCTTTTTACATAGAGAGGACATATTTTTCTCTATCTGTATCACAACCTCTCCATTACTCAGTCCCAGCAGCTCTAAAAAGAGAAGACATGAATATGCAGATTCACTGCACATGTAATCTTTGTAACTGGTAAGAAAAAATAGGCTACACTTCAGTTTCCTCCACAATCATGTCATCATTCATCCCAGAGATCCATACTGCCAGACATTTCATAACTACCTCTGTACCAGCACTAGAAAGGAGAGGATTTTGGCAGCAATTCCTTGGTGTCTTTGATGGTAGAAGATCACCTTGTGAGCTGGCAGTACTTTCGCATACATGAGGAAAAAAAAAGGGAAGAATAACCAAGGGATTTAAAGGGAAATGCAGAAAACACAAAACCTAACGAGGAGCTAACATTTTCTGCCCATGAAGACACTGAAGGTTGTTTGATGTGTTGTTTTTCAGTCTTAAATAGTACTAAATACCTGAAAACATGAAGCAGGTTGACAAAGCTCCCACTACATCTGGTATTGTTTTTTCTGCCCCTCTGATTGAGCAATGAAAAAGGAAAGCCCTTGCTATTCAAAACTCAGCTACAGTGGCCAGTATCAAAAATGCCAATATTGCAGGGGTCTTTTGTCTGAATTTTTTGATTTTCTCGGAGTCCACTACCTGCCCCTGGATTGTATGTGTACAACTGGCTCCACTTTATAAGGGATCCAAGATACTTTCCCTAAGTATCCTTCTACATAGTTAAACTTGCCACTGTGAGCACTGGCAAAGCACAGGAATAAAACTAAAATGTCACCTGAGCAAATGATACATACCAACATTAAAGGCTTAACATCAGATTTTAAAGAGAATTTGTGTTCCTTGCAGGGAGAGAGTAATTTTTTAAATGTCCCTGCTGTGTTATCTGTCAGAATCACTAGATGGCAGAATATCCTTGAAATTAGCATCTTAAAAAAAGACCCTGTATCCTTCAGCAGATCTAAGAAATTCTGCTCACATTTTAATATGTTAATTTATTGCAAAGGTCAATCTAGGGGCAGTACCACAGAACACTCCACAGCACCAGAACACTGGCAAGTCTGTGCTGTTGTGGCTACAGCAACA
This sequence comes from Sitta carolinensis, assembly GCA_032173965.1. Taxonomy (NCBI): domain Eukaryota; kingdom Metazoa; phylum Chordata; class Aves; order Passeriformes; family Sittidae; genus Sitta; species Sitta carolinensis. Next base: position 73,488,133 of record CM063313.1, on the reverse strand, counting down.
CTTAACCCTGAAGCGAGAGGCTCTTTCTGTTGCTTTTCTAATTCCAGGGTTTGCAGTTAAAGAAACATACACAGAAAGAAAACCCCCAAAAAACCCAACCAAACAAACTCCTCTCACAAACTATTACATGCAAATTTAAGTTAAAAACTCCTTAGAAGTACAGGGTATCACCGTAGATCCATTAGAATTTTGCTATTTTGACAACTGTGTGATTAAAAGCCCACAAAAAAAAACCCTATGGAAAGACATCTGATGATCTAAATGAGTTTTGGATCTGCCTTAGGGGCATTTCTTTACCCACTGAGATTGTTACATACAACAGTAAGTAAGTTACAGTTACAACATCAAAGAAATGCCAATAACAAACACTTATTTTTGCTGTCAGGTATGTACAGCTTTCTTATAAATAGTATCATTTAACGACTTGGCTATATAATATCCATATGATAAATCAAAGCAAATTTTAAACACAAATTTCAGTTGCAGCTGAACAACTGCAGCTTAAACTTAAAAAAAAAATTAAAGTAAATATAAATATATATATATATATATAACAAAATTACATTTTCAATGGGATGCTGCCTTTACAGCAACCTGCAACATTAAAATCCTGAGCACCTGGCTCCCAAAACTGCTGGAGAGCTGAGCTCACACTGCTTTTTTCAAGCCCACACACAGATCTTGTGCTTTCTACTAAGGAAGCAGAGGGTTTAAAGATTCAGGCTAGTCCTCACAAAGCTGCAGAGTGCTGAGCAGCAAAAAATCATCTCACACTGTGCACTGGGAATGTATGACAATTATCACATCAAAAAGCACTTGCTAAAGTTGTTTGGATTCTCAACACAAAGATTCAGGTGTCATTTACGAAGAGTGTTACCTCAATTAAGTGGGTAACCTATGCTAAGCTAAACAACATAATCTGATTGCAAGGGATGCATGGGCTTTTAAGTCACTGTTTGTCTACGTTTTGAGTGCCTTTTTGAGGTCAGAGTAGAAATTGGCCAGGGTACTAGACATGGCAGTGTCTACTGCAGACTGTGGTAGCATCCCCGCAGTTCAGTCTGGATGTAGCCTGTCAAGACACTGTGGCTGGGAGAGTCCTTCAGAGGGACGCAGAACCAACCGCAAGGATGATTGAATCCACGGACGAAGTTTGGTCTCACCTCTCCATAGTCCAGGCTTATACCTATCAAGGAAAATAAAACAAACAAGCAGAAAGGAAAATTAATTTGAGAGATTAAAAAAAAATAATGTGCAGTAAATTTGAAATATATAAGCTTCTGGTTGGGGGATTTAGTAGTAGTGACAGATATACTACAAGTTCCTGGGTATTTTCACGCATGGAATTTGTTGTTCATCCAAACTCTGCAACAGACAGCAGAGCATGATAAGCAAAAATTCAAATGTTAAGAGGACATTCCTCCCATTTACTAGAAGCAAGTTGTTACTCATCCCAGTTTGCTCTAAGATCTGAGCTGAAGGACTCAACTTGTCTGAACACTCCTGCCCCACAGCTGGCATAAGTGAAACTTGGCAGAAAGGAATGGTTCATGGGTAAACCAGTAAACTGTACACTTCTTTAGATACGTAAATTGTTAAAACACCTTAAATTTATATGTTGAAGATCATCTTAGAACATTTTTTGAATGTTTATTACAACTAAGTCTGAATCAAATCTTGAATCAAGCAACTGCTGCAAAGTAAAAATTTAGCAAAGGCAGGTGGTGGCTTACCACATGTTAGAAGCCCAGCTTCATAGCTTGTAGTGTAAGAGAAATCAACAAACTCCCTTGGGGGCTATGATGTTCCAGAGCTGGCCAGCAGTTGTATATCGCATCACACAGCAGTTCTTGTCGAGTGACAGAATTATAAGGGCAAGAAAATAAATATATCTTAGTATAAAGAATACAGGGAAACTTAATGCTCACAGGCAGCTAACGTTTCTCAAAAAGGTCACAACCTCTGTCAACTACACTGCAAATTCAGTGAGGTCTGAATGGCTGTGCCATTCTCAACCTAAAAGCTGGAAGTTTTAAGGACTTGAGGTCTACAACTGAGAGATGTGGGAGCACAGAATATCTGGCACCATAAAGGTTTCAAGAACTAAAGCTAAAGAACTCTGGCATGCCTGAGAACTGAAAGCCCATGTGGCTCTTATGTTGCCAAGGAGCACTTGGGAAGTCTAAAAGGACCATGAACAAATTTCAAGAGGAATCTCTTGGTACTAAGATACTCTATCAAACACTTTTAATCTACCAAGTGAAAATTAAAACAGAATGTAAACAATTCTTCAAAACAGGCTTTCATATAATACAGGAGAGTCTGTAAAAATTTTATACAGACAAAATACTTTGTCACATAAATCTTCCTTCAGAGACAGAGCAAAAAACAATCCATGTTCAAGCCAGGTGTCCAGATGAGGGTTTTGAATTCATATTGAATGTCTGCATTAACCAAAGGAAGGCTACTAGGTGTTCTGTAACCAGCTTCAAACCTACCTTTCTTTTATCAAGTCCTGACCCACAGAATGAACTATCTTGTGTCTCAGCACAAAGCCATGCCAAACAAGCCAGGCCTTCAAGAAGAGGGGGAGGCTTCAGCTTTCGTGGATTGTTAGTCTTGCATGTTGTGGAACAAAGAAAGCAAGCTGTATGAAATGGCTTTGGCATACACAATATCACGTTGTAGCTCTCTGTATGTGAATTTTATCAGAGGCTATTAGAGCTCCCAGGTCTACGAGAATTGTGACTGACTCCTTTATTTTTGGCATTAATGGAAAGATGAACTTCAAGAACATGACTGTGCTGCCAGAGCCTGATCTGTGCATACACAGAACACGTATGCACATTGTTGCCTGTGCTCGCAGAAAGAAGGCTGAAAAAGGCTCCTATCTGTTGGAATTGCTCTGCTCTACATGAATGTTAGGTTCATGAATGTTAAATTTATGAATTCAGCAATACACATTTCCCTCAAGAATCTAAATGAGCCTTCACCTCTTCAAATGTTTCCAGGATGTCCATTGAAGTCATTAGGCTGTCCCAGTCTAGCCTGTAAGGTCCAGGGCGAATATGATCCACTATTCTGTTAGTAACATCTTCCACCACTCCTTGCGCTTTGTAGCTAGGAAAGCATTTTTACATTTGGTAAGAAATTCTTTATATTCCATTAATTTTCAACAGTACACTTACATTAACACCTTGATACCTGGATGTACAATCAGTGGGCGGGCAACTGCATCACAGAAACAGTACAGAAAAAGACCTCTGGGTGAACCTATTCTTCTCTGCAAGAAATTTTCTTCTGAAAAATTTGTTCTCTTTTTGTACAGTTATTATTTTATAAATGGCAATTTCCTTCCTTGGATAAAAATTATCCTATTTATTTCTTTAACAACTTTAGCAACTTGTTATTTTACTCCTATTGTTGGGCTAGCAAGGGAGTTCACCAGAGATACCTAAAGTAAACCTAAGATACAAAGGAGATCAGGAATATAATAGGAAAAACATTTTTCATACAGCAGAAGTAACAGGATGTTGGAGACTGAAATGCTATGGTTTATGGCTCAAATAGTTTAATGAATTACTTTTGCCATTATAGCAAAACTGTACTACAAAGGCTGAACAGAGGCACCCTCAATGAGCCTCCTGACTGAGGCCCTGTAAGTTGATTTGAGATAAGGTAAAGTGACTCAGGTCTGGGCTGGGGGAGAAAAATACTTTCACAAGATTAAGCCCAGCACCTTCCAGGTGGAGGTCACAGTCCCAAGCTTATCTGCTTTCAGGCTGGAACAGACCCTCACACCAAAGGTGGGAGAAGAAGCTGTTTTTGGGGGTGTGGCGAAAAAGTTTCTCTGCTCAGGCACTGAAAGCCCATCCTCTGCTGTGCACACCGGCTCAGCTGTGGGGCCTCTTCACCCCAGCAAAGTCACATCTAAGGGACAGCCACATGAGGGACAGCAGAGGTGTCATGGCCCATCAAAGCCCACCCCCCCCCAGAGGGGTCCCCAGACCCTTCACATGATGCAAAATGATGCAACAGATCCAAAGTCATGCAAGGGACAGTGTCCCCTCAGGGGAGGCACCGGGCATTCCCACCTGCCCAAATGTGTATTAATCCATGGGATTCTATGCATTTGGATAGGGGACCCTCACCACCAAGACGAGATTGAGTCTAGAACAATGAGACATCATTGGGGCCCAGAGATGGGTAATACTTTTCTACTTAACATGTCACTGTTACTCTCCCTGTCCTACCCCAAACACACATCCCTCCCTCCCTCCCTCCCTCCCTTCTGACACTTCCTTCCTTCTTTTCTCTTTGCCAATTTTACTATTAAATAAAATGTATTTTTCAGTATTAACATCTAGCCTTGTTTGGCATTAGTCAACTTTTGGGGAATATTCAAATGTTTCTGGGTTCATTCTACTTTATTCACAGAGAGTTAGTTCTCTTTACTCCTCTGTGATGAGAGCAGATCATAACACAGGAGTAGAACCAAGCTAATCAGAAACTACATTATGCTGTAGTAGCAAAAAATTACCAAACAAAATAATCTGGTACACAACATTACAGAACATTCATTTATAATTAGATATTTAAGTAGACACCAGAGATTTTGGTTTTTTTGAGTTACTAGGCCTCCAAATCCTGAAGGGGAAGAATCCATCAAAATCATTATTTTCAAAATACATTATATTCATTAAGATGTTCTTATTGATAGCAAATAGTTAAGCAACAGATGTTACCTCTTCACTTGTGCAGTTCACCCATATTCACTCATAATCATCTGTATGGAGCCCATCTCAGCTGTACACTTGCAACTGGAGGACCACATGAACATGTCAGTGGCTTCCAGGTAGGCTCCTGGAAAGCTCTTCCAAGTGTCCGTTAGTTCTCCAGGTGCACAACCCTGGGGTCTTCACTGGCACACAGCAGTCACTGCCCTCCTGGCAATGGCTCAACTACACAACCTGCTGGTGCCAGTGGAACCATGGAACTGAACCAAGTGAGCACACTCTTGGTGGCTGGGACCATCAGCTCATGCAGATTTGACAGGACTTAAATTCCAGGGGGCATATCAGTCTTTCATATAATTGTAAACACTACCTCTTCACAGGTCTTTTTGTTTCTTCAGAGTGTTGTTTTCTAGTAAATATTTCTCTACCTAAACCTACAGATACCAACAAAGCCAGTGACAGAAACTCACAAAGGAAGGGCCTTCGTGTCACAGAAATCCCACACAACCCTCTCACAATCCCACCCTGGGTATTCTGAAGTTGCACAGTCACTGCAAGAGTCCATGGACTGAGTGAGCTGTCACCCAGTGACCCTTCATGACTACTGAACCCAGGCTTGATTCTGAGCTTTGCAGGCCACCATTTCTGGACAGATGCTGTTGCCTCCTTCAGCCAGTGGAGTCCTATGGTGTGTCCCACTGTTGTCCTAGACACCATGCAATACTAAAGCATCAAATTGAAAAGCTAGAAAGGAATTGTACAGCCACAACAGGCAATCCATTTAGCTTCCCCTCTGGAGGATATGTGGTAGCTGAGGGCTGTAGAATTCAGAGTCTTAATTCCTAAATTCTACAGAACACATCTGTGGAACATTAAAAATATATCTCTTGTGCAGGCAAACTTACAGGTATCCACTGAATTCCTCTGATGGTTTACGCCAGACAGTTGCATCTTTCTGAAAGAGAATATAAGATACAATGTTAATTGTCACTTGCATACAATTACAAGCAGTCCAGAAAATGCTCCAATTTTCTTGAAGAAAAGCAGCCACCTTTATCGTTAGCCATGGTTCACCTGGGCACCACTGTACACTAATCTTCAGGTTTTTCAGATACCTTTTATTTGTAATTTTCTATTATTTCAAAAAAATTAGAAAATTTGCTTTCTCGGAGTCAACTGCTAGAAGTCTGTGCAGAAGTAGGCCAAGTCAGTTTACTGTGAAAACACACAAAACAATGGAACAACATTAGCAGGGAAAGCCTTTCACTTGCAAGGGCACTGGAAAGCCAACAACCGCTGTTACTCAGACAGGCAGACCACACTACTTCTGCTTGCACTCCTGTAACACAAGTTTCAGAAGCATGCAGGAGGTGCAGGTGCAGGCAGACAAGAAAGTACAGTTACTTTTCTCTCCTAGTTGCCTGACTAGAAGAGTCTTGCACGCAGTAGTCTATTTATTTTAAAGTTATGCAAAGAAAATTAAAAAAAGTAGTATTTTCTGATTTAACATAATGAAATGGAACCTCTGTACAGAATCTCTGAATTTTAGTGTTGAAAAGAGTACCATATGGCACCACTTTCTTTGGAATCATGATTATATAAGCACAAAGGACCAAATGTGCTGAAGAACAGTACTGTTAAGTACCATATCCAGAATAATTTAAGATATTTTGGGGCACAACACATCTCCTTGTGGTAGGTAAAGCTCTGAATGTCTTTTACCTGGCACAATACCAAAACAGAAAGAAGGGTGGGAGGAAGGAAAGGAAAGAGGAAGGAAAGGCTGGAGCGAGGGGTAAAATCTGAGGATTTGAAACACAAGGATGCAGGTAATTTTTTAAAGGAATACAGTAGTACTTAATGTAACAACACAGGAATACTAATATAGGAATAGACAACATTTAGCAGAGCAGAGGTGGTATAGGTGTATTGCAAGATGCTCTGTTTCTCCCTCTCCAGACAGCAGATTTGTTAATTTTGCAAATAATCGAGTTACACTTGGATCACTTGCCTCTGCATTATCAATGTCTGCTCATGATGAAAGAAAAAATAAGAAAAAAATAAAAGCCCTACTCAAACCACTGTAACAAAAAGACAAAGAAAGAAATTTACCACTCTAGTCCTACCATATTGCTACACTTTTTCTTTCCGTGGAGAACAGCACTGAAAAGTATTCATCAGTTCACCCAGCCTAGAACTGATGCACTAGCAAAGGTTATTTAGCTTGTTGAAGCATGACTCAAAAACCCCAGGCAGCTCAAAAGAAGAGGATGGCAAACTGCTTGGAGAAAGCAGGAACTGTATTCCCTTTCATGGAAAGAAACTTAGGATAATGTGCAGTCTTTAAGAACAACAGGAAAGTGAAACACTATGAGAGGAAGTCTTGGGAATTACGTAATTTCTTAAGAGGAAGACGTTTGGAAACTTAAGCATGACAAACTATTTATCGACAAGAGATTCCAGAGACCTGCAGGCTGTGTCTGCCTTGTTGAAAGTACACGTGAGCGTCTTGCAATACTATTAATGCTAACTACTTCAAATTTTGTTGTAAGTCAAGCCTATAATCCTACACAGGTAGGATTCTTCCGTGACATACTCCCTTGAAAATGGGTAGAAGGAATGACAGATTATGCCTGCGAACACGAAAAACACATCCTGCCACCTCAAGATGTTTTTTTTAATAGGGTTGGTTTCACAGCGCCTGTCAGTTTAAAATCCTGCAGGGCCCGGCCAAGTGTTTCTCAGCCGTGTGACACGGCACAGCTCTTTCCGCCGCACCGATGATCCAGCTTCCCGTGGAGCGCGAACAGGGAAGCCGCCCAGAACACTCACGGTTTTCTTCGCCACCCGCCACTCGCCGTCTCCGATGCTGTGGTATCGAACCAGCGTGTTCCGCAGCTTCGAGGCCAGTGGCGCGGGATTGGGAAGGGGATCCATTCGCTTCTCTCCTGCTCGAAGATGCCTAATCACACAGACACAGAGCAGAACAAGGCGCAGAGTCAGGGATGCCAACAACAGCGCGGATCTCCCACACCCGAACGGAGGATGCGGAAAACACCGAAGCGCGCACACACGCACATTTCCCAGACGGGTTCGGGAGGCAGCAAGTGGCTGCCAGGGGCTCAGGCCGAGGGTCTGGGTCTGAGGCCGAGGGCCAGCAGCCGCCACCCCTGCGCCAGGCCCGTGCCGGGATGCGCCGGGAACGAGGAGCAGCCGCGCTAGCCTCAGGGCCGCGCCTCAGGGCCGCGCCTCAGGGCCGCCGCTCCCGCTCCGCGCTCCCCCGCGGCCCGCCCGACAGCGCGCGATGCCGGCAGCCAATCAGAGCGCGGCGGCCCCGCCGGCTCAGCCAATGGCGGCGCGGCCCGCCGGGGGGGGGGGGGGGGGGGGGCGAGGAGGTCGCCGCTCCCTTGCGTCACGCGACCTGGCGACATGTCGCGGCCGTGACATCACGAGCCGGGGGCGGAGCGGCGGCCCGGATTGGGAGCGGCGGGAGTGGCGTGAGGGAGGGCGGCGAGCGGCGCTGGTGTCCGGTCCCGGCAGCTGCGGGCGGCGCGGCTCCGCCTGGTTGTGACGGCGTCAGAGCCGCTCTGCTCGCGTGTGTCTGGCAGTGTCGCTTTGTACTGATCGCAGAGAGTCACAAAATCAGCTGAATTGAAAGGGACACATGAGGATCATGGAGTCGCAGCCGCTGGCCGTGCGCAGGACACCCCAAGAGTCACACCATGTGCCTGAGGGCGTTGTCCGAACGTTTCTCGCACTCTCTCAGGCCGGTGCTATGAGCACTGCCCTGGGGAGCTGTTCCAGTGCCCCAACACCCTCTGGGGGATGAACCTTCTGCTGGTACCAACCTAAACCTCCCATGACACAGCTTCAGGCCACTCCCTTGGGTCCTGGCACTGGGCACCCCAGAGAAGACATCAGGGTGTGTTCCCTCATCTTCCTCTTCCAATGAGGAAGCTGCAGACTCCAATGGGGTCTCCCCTCAGTCTCCTTCAGACTGAACAGACCAAGGGCTCTTTTCACGTTGTTGTCTCCTAGACTGCCCTCCGCGCCGGAGTTTAGGCCCCCCCAGCCCAGAGCAGTGTGGGACGATTCTCTCCCAGCTGGTGGTGCTGGTGTCTGATGCACCCAGGACACAGCTGACTCATGTTACCATCAATTTACCATTGTTATAAATGCATATTTTAGTATTGGCTTTTCGCAAATGTTAGAATTAATGTTATAAGCATGATAGTTTTTCTATAGTTTTTTGTAAATTTTTTACTGCCTGAATAGATGTATAAAGTTTTTCTTTGCTGCAGTTAGAATTTAGGTGTAGTGTGTTTCAGCTGCCTGAATAGATAACTTCCAGAAGAGGCCCAAGTGACTCTCAGCATTCACCGCTTGTGAAAGAAAGGACCAAAGCCCAAATTAAAAAGATGATAACTGAATAAAAGTGGAACTGCGCTTGATATACCCAAGGAGTGACCATGCAGAGCAGTTCCTGGAAAAATGAATATGCATAAGTCCATGCATAAAGACCAGACCCAAGGAGTGACTATGCAGTTCCTGGAAAAATGAATGTCCATAAGTTTGTGCATGAAGAACAAGATAAAAAGGGGGGGTTCCAAGACACCGGCGTGCTTCTAGCAGCCTCCCAAGACACCCAGTCACGACCGTATTTCTTTTCTCTATTATTTCTCCTATTGTCTTTATTAAACATTTTTAAACTTTACCAGGAAATGGAACTTCATTTTTCACACCATCAACCAGGGTCTCCAAGTCTCTTTCCAGGGCACTGCTCTCCAGCCTCTCATTGCCCTGTCCCTCCACACATCCAGGGTTGCCCCATCCCAGGTGCAGAGTCCAGCACTTTCCTTTGTTGAACTCCACACAGGTGGCAACTGCCCAGTCCTTGGATTCATCAAAGTCTCTCTGCAGAGCCTCCCTGCCTTTGGGGGAGTCAACAGGTCTTCCCTGTCTTCTACCATCTGCAAATTTGCTGAGTCTCCCTTCTAGTCCTGCATGCAGGTTGTTTATGAAGATGTTGTAGAGTACAGGGCCGAGGGTGGAGGCATGTGGAACCCTGCTAGTGACAGGTCACCAGTCTGATGTCACCACAGCCACTGTAACCTTTGGTGCCGAACCATGAGCCAATTGCTCACTCACCATATGGCATGTTTATCCGGGTGTTCAAAAGATCAATTACTTGTAAGTAGATTGGCCTTGTTAACGTTTAGGACTCAACATGCTTCACTGTCCGGACATAGCAGGAGGTTCAATGCTCAGACCTAGGGGGAGATTGACAAAACTTGGAAGAAGAATGTACTGCTGCAAAATGTGGAAAATGTAAAAAATTTTTAAGAAGGGATGTTCTTTAACGTATTACCTTTTTATACTTCCAACAAGAATAAAGATTTAATCCCTGAAACAGAAAGCAACCAACAAGCTCTTAGTGATATCCAGGTAGAAGAACAAACTACCTGTTGGCAGAATTGCCTTATTAAGGTTTAGGGCTTGTCAGGCTTCAGTGACCTCAGACTTAGGGGAGATTTGTAAGGCTTGGGGAGAAGGATGTACCACTGATGGTGGATAAAAAGAATGCAAAATTTACAAGCCACAAGGACATTTTGGCACAATCCCCAAGAAAAGGAAGAAACTAATAAAGTAATTCAGCAATTGTGCTGATTCAGGTATGACTTGGAAAAAGTAATTCTGGCAGCAGGAGATGCAACCACTGACCCAAAAGAAAAGAAAGTCTGAGCAGGCAGAATATAAACATAAGAAGTGAGGGATTCAACCTATAGAAGATAAACCACTAATTAATAAGAGAACAATGCAACTTGTAGTCAATTAACATTAATTCCTATTTTTGCTAAAATGTATAAATAGTAAAGAGTTCTGGTGGTCATCATGTTGGCTTTGTGAATTTGCACCAAGCCCCTGTTGCTGCACAGGTCTGTAAATAAAACAAGTATCTCCATTATGTGAATGGATTGGCCTCCTGCACATCATGTGCAAGAACATATTTGGGGACAACAGGGCTTCTTTACAGTGGCCATTGGAAGGTTTACACAGGACTGCAGCTTTCCAGAGTCCTGTGGATTTGCCCTTCAGCTGAAGTGTTACCTGCAAGTGCCATTGTGATGGGCAGGAGCAGTGAAAGAAGATTCCCTGGGTAGGCATGCCCAGGTGACTCTCAGCTGTGGCTTTTGTCACATCATGTGAAACTGAAAACAACATGTTTGTCCAACCACAAAGGGCTTAAGGTGGGTGCAGAGCATGGTGAGTGACAAGCTGAGGTGAAAAAGTCTGAGACACTCCTGGTCCAGTCAGCAGTGCTTGCAACAAAAATCAGCAAGGTGCTGAGGAACTTGAATTTCACTTTTCTCTGTAAAGCAGCAAGCTGACCAGATTCTTCCTAGGGAAAGGCAGCACCTATGGTCAGCACACAGCTGAAGCTAACTTCAAAAGTGTGTGTAAGTGCTTGCTTTCTCCAGACTTGCACTGTTCACTGGGCATCATTCAGTCCAGGAAACACATTGGACAATGTCCATGTGAAAAGCGAAACCTCTTGTAAGGACAGGAAGACAAATTGGCTAAAAAGCAGATGATTAGAGCGGGAGGGCAACAGATCTTCTTTGTGTGGTAATATGTTGTTCATTGTGGCCAATGCTGACTCTGAAAATGAATGTTTTGAACATGGTTTTGTTTTCAATACAGGGCTTTACACCAGACCTTTTGAACTGTCCCTAGTTCCCTTTGCAATTTACACTTCTTAATCATTTTTCCCTAATTGAAAACAGGTCTCTAAACAAAAGTCATGCTAGCACATACTAAACAAAATGAAAGAAGATATTTTACATGCCATCCTTGAAATTTTTCAATGCAGAATCAAAGGAGAATTTTTGAGTTAAAAGCGTAGTGACAATATAGGAATGTACATGACTCATCTTCCTTCAGATTGATGTCTGTTATATTTCAGAGTGAAAAGGTGTACATTTGACCAGTCCCTGGCTGCTTTCTCCATTCTTTCTTGCCCTGTTACACTCCTTGAAGTCCAGTGCTTTCATGCCTTTGAGCATGACATTCCTTCCCTATGGGCTATTACTACTTTAAACCACCAGTGTAAGTTTGCTCATTTTTTAAAAAGGGAAGTTTTTTTTTCTTGAAGATGGGAATGACAAGTTTATGTTGAAAAATGCTGATGTTTTTAATAAACCTCATTTGTATAAATGTTTTATGTTTCTATGGACTGGGTGGATTTTATCAGAAAATTGGGTTTTTTAAAGCTTCTCTGGGAACTCATACATCAAGTTTTTTAAGTTTAGGAGATCTGTAATCTTTCTGCAAAGTACTCTTGTAGATTATAGATACACTGTACTCTCATATTCAACATTAATTTTATTATCTGAGCCAAGAGGATGCTTTCAGGGCTTATAAACTGGTTCTTGCTCAAAGTGAGGAATTTCCATACCTTCTGGGCTTCCCAGATATGTAGAGCACAGTGTCAGTGAACCATGTGAGTTAACTGACATGATGCTGAATATGTTTTCTGTGTTACGTTCCTTCACAAGTTACAGGAATACCTACAATGTTACCAGCTTCTGCCTATGTGAGAAAATTGCTCTGAGAATGTGAATGTTAAATATTGCTGAGAATACCACAGCTGAGCTTTTGCTGCTCCTTCCTGCAGGTCTCTTTGGCCCATCTCTGTGGAGTAACCCCTGAACCACTTCCAAATTACTCTACAGCTGTGTCATGCCTGAGGTATGCAGTATTCCTGTGAAAGAACATCTATTCCTCTTGTTATGTAACACCTTGGACAGGTGAATTTTGATTATCATTGGGTTAGACCTGTCAAAAAGCCAAAAATACCTCTGTCTGATAGTAACTAGATAAAATAATATTCTTTCTGGAAACATCTGCATTCACTTCCATTAAGAGGAATGCTTGTCTTAGAATGCCTGATATTTCATATTAGAAATCCTGTTGTTTGGAAAAGTGGGAAAATAGCTACTGGCATTTAATTTTAGTTTACTACTGCCTGGTAATGGCTTTGATCACTGAAGGTGCTCCTCTGTATACAATCTTGCCTAGTTTTCGGACACAAGGAACTGTAGACATTTAATCCTAATATCTTGCAAGCCAGCACAATGTCTGGAGTTTACAAAGTTCTGCTTTTTTAGGAAAGGGTATAGACACTGATACATAATGTGCTCACTTGTATATGACACTCAGCGGGCTGGTTCCAATCCAAAACAGTACTCAAAGTATTTAACTGGATGAAACCTTAACTCCATCTGTTGGAAGAAGAGCAAATGGCACACAGTTACCTCATTTAAGTTATTCTGACCAATTTATTCTCTTAAATTTAAATGTATTTAGTGTCCTTTCCTGATAGAAAAGATATCCTTGATGTCCCTGGCAAGTATTATATGATTCTAAAGCTCAGCAGGCTGCCATTAATAATAATGTATTTGGTATTCTCAAAGTTAAATATAATGTGATCTTGTGTCACACAGAGAATTCTATAAAACCCACCATATTTTGACGTGGCAAGGCTTCTTTTTGCTGATCAAGCTGGCTTGATCATATGGTGATACAGTACCTGCATTTAGAGATAAGTTAATGCAGCTCTTCAGAATCAAATCTGAATTTTGGAAATTAAATAACAAATCCAAGATCCATGTTACCAGGCTTACTGTTTTCTCACTGTTTTTTACCAAGTAATCAATAACTACAGATAAGTTGAAAAGTTGGATTTTTTTTCCTAGTTTTCTGCCTCGTTGGAGCTTTCTTCTTTCTACAAGCATTAACTAAGGCTTGTGCAATTAGAGGCATCAGATAATTCCAGTGCAGAAGGGTGGAGATAAATGTCACCTGGCATCCTTTATTGTTTGGGTCATCACCCTCCCTTTGGCTGATGGGTTGACAAGAGCGAACTTGTCGAGACAAGTTTTAGACAATTTTTCAAGAAGGAAAATGTAACTATCACTATTTATCAATATTGCTTAATACTTTTAAGGAAAAAGCAGTATTTTCTTACTAGAATTCTTAACTGTTTATTTTATGGTGATTAAACTACAGTGTGTCAGTGGGGGTGTGATTACCAAGGTAGCCCAATATATTTATTCTGAGCCTGAGTCTATTTTAGCAGTTATGAACTTATGAAAAGTAGCTGCAATGTCTGTGCCAATACATGATCTGTAGGACAGTTCTATTTGACATATCACTAATAAATTTTGGATTTTTTTCTAGATTTATAATTCTGTAGAAGACTGATATAATTAGTTGATTGACCAATTGATCTGTTTCTCGAGCTGTGCTTAATTTGATCATGAGCAGTGTGTTTATCATTACTCTTCTAACTGGTCAGAAGTTTTCCTTAGCTGGTTATTATGCTCACTGTTACCAGGACATTGCACTCAAATCTGCTTGAATGTGCCCACTGGTGCTGGAGATCCAATCAATTTCCAACAGTGAAAAATACTCATAACTGAGAATTCAGTTCAGAACATTGTTGGGATTTTGTTTTTTTTCCAGGTATTAACTTAAATTTCTTTTAAATCTGAAAGGTAGAAAGCCCTCCACATATGTCAGAGTTCTGCAAGTTTGGGGCCTTTGCACAGGCATCGAGTTTTGTGGTAAAGTTCAGACTTTATAGAGCCATGCTTTCTGTGTTGCACAAAACAATACGAGCTGTGTAGCACTTTAAAGCTGTTCTTCAGTGCAGATCCAGTGACTGGATGGCTGAAGCTAGCAGGGATCTCAGTGTCATCTGATCTAAATGAGGTTCTTGTCAGCCCCTTTATCCAGCCTGTCTGGATCCCTCTGGACATCGCCACGACCCCCTGATGTATCAGCACCTCCTCACAGTTTGATGCCATCAGCAGATTTGCTGAGGGTGCAGATGCCCCATCATCCAGAGCTTTAGAGAAGATAAATTAAGTAGTTAACATGTGAATAAGGTTCAGACCCAGTATTGACCTCTGGGTCACACTGTTCCAACCAGACCTTGTGCCACTGACCACCACCTCCCTCACCATCTGGTCATCCAGATGGTGTGTCAACAACTTCTTTATGAGGATCTTGCAAGAAATCCTGAAATTACTTTTCTTCTGCAGCTGACTTCTAAGTTTATTCCCTGCCTTTCTAACTACTTAGTTCATCTTCTCTGTCAAGAAAACAAAATACAAGTATTCAGGTTTGCAGCTCAGGTGTAAGTGGAAAGTTGAACTTAGAGAAAACCTACCCTGGAAAACCACAGTCTTGGAATGTCTTGGAAAGAGCATTCAGCTAGTGGCACAGGAGGACTGATATTTAACTAAAACAATTTTGTTTTAAAACTTTCTTCTGGCTCACTTGAAATTGTGTGGCCCAGAAAATTTCTTGCTAAATCATAGACTAGTGAAAGTGTTTTGCTCTTAACCACACTTTTGGTGTATTCAGTCAGACTAGCATAGCATTTTAACTGGCAGGACAACTGCTGGAGGAGTCTGACTTTCTAGAAGTTCAGCCAGTGAAATCTTGAAAGTTCAGCCAGTGAAATCTTTTTAGCCATTTCTTGCTAAGAATTCACACATGTATTGTTCACCCACATGTAACAAACTGTTACATGAGCCACTAAATCTAACTGGCTATACATCTTTGGTAGGAGGCTCTTTCAAATTCAGCATGGGCAAAATT
The DNA here is from genome assembly GCA_032173965.1 of Sitta carolinensis. Taxonomy (NCBI): domain Eukaryota; kingdom Metazoa; phylum Chordata; class Aves; order Passeriformes; family Sittidae; genus Sitta; species Sitta carolinensis. Next base: position 73,472,729 of record CM063313.1, on the reverse strand, counting down.
GTTTTCATACAAATATGTCACAGGCATGAAGAAAACAAATAACTTTTTGTTTTTGTTGGGCAGTTAAAAAGTGAGCCACAACAAGACCTAAGCAAACTAACCAAACAAAAAAGCCTCCAAACTTTGTAAGAAACCTTTAATATTTTTCATTAGTCTTAACTTCAACTGTCTATTTAACTTTGGCTGGATTAAGGAAGTATACAATGTGATGCCTTTTAATCAGAGTATGATAGAAAGCAAGTCTTTATTTTCTACAGTTTGCCCATATAAAATGACAGAAATGACATTAGAATTTCATGTTCCTTTGCTTAATATGACCTGCATTAAATCAGCTAGCTTGACCATTCCCTGTAAATGCCAAAGAATCCCGAAAAGCTATGGCTGGATTCCTAGCACTCATACATATTGCCAAATGCAGCTTTCCAGAGGATGAGAAGTGTAACTAATAATATTGCATGTCTCATTTATGTAGCTCTGGTAAGTTTTGTCTCAGTTTGTGAGTAAGCCAGACTAGAATTCAGCTCACTTCTCACCTAATCATTCAAACTAATGTATTTAACTAAGAAATGGGAATGCAGAAATTCAGTAAGAATTCACTGGCATCGGCAGATCTGGGTCAAAGGAACAGTCTGGAAGAGAGAATGGGCCATCACCCCTCTGGTGAGACCTGGGCTAGCTGGCAAAATTTTTTTCCGTGCTATCGAGTTGTTGCAGGAATTCATTAGACTGCAGGTCCATGCTGGTGCAAGCTGCAATGTTATTTAGGGAAGAGGACATGATGGTCTGGAGCACAGCTTAGTCCAAATAGTATTCCAAAAGAAATCACTTCACAAACCAGCAATTTTACCACTTTTTTTTACATGCATTTTGCCATTAAGCCACGAGATGGCAGGAAAACAAAATAAATATTATTTTATGACGCAGCTGCTCTTGAAAGTTACATCTAAAACCAAATACAATCAAGAAGGGGACAAATTTTCCTTATGAAAGTGTTGCTGAAGTCTTATAAAGTTTTCAAATATGTTATATATTCCTTTAATTAATTTTCTATAACTGCGATTTATGCTAAACCATCTTTCTTCTATCTGTTGTTTCTGGACAAATGTCTATTTTTATAGGCAGGAAGTAAAAAAGCTAGCCCTGTTTATTTCGATTTTTGTTCCCAGTGAAATACGGCGTGTAACAAAATTAAATTCAGAATAAAGTCTCTTTGTCTGGCAGGAGAACTATGATTTCTCTGAACGGTGATTAATCCTTGGTTCCTCTATTTTGTGTACTATACCCTCTCATTCTGCCCTTGCAAAAAAAAAAATCTACCTTCACATTGTTCTCAAAGCAGACTGCAAAGCCAGGTGGGAGATTCAAATGATGAGTTGATTCTTCTTGATTTGAAGAGTAAAAAGTATAGTGCCTTAAGATCATCTTTGTACTTTATCTGCCAGTCTCATCTGATATTAAAAAAGTAGCTTTTTTTTATATAGCTTTTTCTGTGATAACATTTCAAATGACTGGATTCTCTTCCTCTCCTGTCATATCCCATCAGTGAAATTTTGAAGAGGGTGGCTTCTAAAACTTCTTAGCTCCTTTTTCAAAAGTAGTGGTCACAATGTCATTGTTAGTACTGTGTAAGTAGCAATATTGAACAGTAGCAGTACCTGGCAATAGTGTCTGAAAGACTGGTGTACATGGAGTCTTATGAGCAATTCTCAGTTGTTTGGATAGTGTTGTCCTACAAACACTCTTAAATGTCCTGTGATGCTGGTTGTAACCCAGAGAATATGTTGTCATTATAATTAATGTTTAGGGGGTCTTAAATATTTTCCTGACTGTAACAAGCTGAGTGTTGTAAAAGACCTATGTCCAATGATAGATGGAGTTTTAACCTTTTGTTTTATCTAGATTCCTAGATACATTTGTCTGTGGCCTCTCTGCAGTAATTTCATCATAGTGAACCAGGAAGCTGTCAAACAAAATGCCTTTATAAGTAGTAATGCTTATCTCCAAAAAAGTTGTTGAACTTGTTTTGGACAGGCTTCAATGACACTCTCAAGGGCTTTCTTTAGCTTCATCTCTTTCGGAACTTATTGCCTCTTTCCATCCCTGCTGTTCTCATTTACTGCTTCTAGCAGGGGTACCTTTTTCTTCTCCAAGAAGCAGCCCTGGGGATGTGCCAATGACTGAGTGGGTCTCTGCTGAGCTGCTCAAGGAGGGCACCATTCTGCAATAGCTGGGTCATGTATGGGCCATGAGGCAGTGTACAGAATTTTAGCACTGACAAGAAGGGCATAGTTCATGGCTTTGCCATGAAGTTAAACAGTTATGGTTCATCTGTGCATACATGGTTGCCCTGCTAATAGAAGGAAAAAAGTATAACTGAAAAATTACCATGTCAGTAACTCCTGGTTTCTACATACAGCACACTTATTTGTGAGAACTACTGATCCCATGTTTTCTGGTATGGAAATGTTGATTATGATAAAGTCATAGCTGTCCCTAAAGCAATTTTGATCCCTGGGAGACTCAGGCAGCAACCCTAAAGCAATGCTTTAATTTAAAGCAGTTGTTTCATTGTCTTTTCTGTGAATTGTCCATGCTTGTGCTGCTGTGAGGGGCTAAAATCAGCAAGGTGTAGCTGTCCTAACTCATTTTCTCAGTCATGGTGAGGGATTCCTAATTTGAAGTAATAAGTACCAAAAGTGACTCCTTTTGTCAATCATAAAATCTGTCAAGATTTTTTTGGACATAAAATCTGTCAAATGTTCCTTAAAAAAATATATTGTTCAGGTCACAGACGGAAGATGACATTCAGCTTTAGGAAGCCAGATCTTTTATTGCAGAAATGGGAAAACAAAAATAGAAAGTTGAGATTACAGATCTTTGAAAGGTAATGTTGGATCAAAGCAAGGACTCTGTGCTACATATTAAGATGTCATGATGTTGCACATTGCCTGGCAGAACTTACAGTGATAATTGCAATTCTTTGTTTAGAAGGCTAATGTCTAATGGGTTTTTAGAAATATGCTGCAGTGAAAACTTCTTGCCACCTATACATCAATTTCCAACTTTGGGATTGTTGTAGTAACACAGTGTGTTGTGATTTCTGCAACCACACTTTTAAAATCCTAGTCTCTGCTGTGTTTCCTTTTTTCTCCCTTCACCCAAAGGTAAACAACAGGTGTAATGGAGCTGGTTGCTGCAGACAAACAAGCTGAACTTACTCGTAGTGGTCTTACACCAGTAGCAGAGCTGTGCCATCTCACTCTGCCCATTCAAGCTGCTCACTACTTCAGCTGCTGTAGTTTTGAGGAAATCATGGGGGAAAAAAAAATATAAAAAAGAGAGAGAAACAATGACACATAAACGCCAGATACAATTTTTCCGTGAGGCTTTCTTTTAATTATTTAATTTACCATTCCTCTTGGCAGCACTGGAGGCTTTTGTGCTGTTTTCCTATAAATATGTGCTGAAAACCCCCATGGCCACACATTGCTCTGCTTTGGTATTGTCTTGACATTAGCAGATCTGGAAACCATGTTCTTGATACATTTGATGCTACACTGTTTATATTATTTTGTAAGTCAATTTGAATGTGCAAAATTTGCTGAACCTTTTACCATTTTAAGTATACATAGGTATAGGACTGCCATCATCACCACAATATTTTGTGTTAGTCATGGTCACTGTCAAGAAAAACAAGACCCCTTTTGACCTCTATGTATGATTTCCAAGCTCGATGGACATGCTTAAGCTTAGCAATTGCCTTGTGTACCGTATATGCTCTGAAATAACTCTGTTACATTCACTTTGCAGAAATTATTTTATAGATGGATGTGGGTTTTTTTTCATGGTTTTTTTTTTGAGTGGTGGCAGAACATTATGGTACACATTCCTCCTAGATGATATTTTTTCTTAGAAATGTTCCTCCTTATCATCCATATAAAATAGAAACTACTTAGAATCCTTCTAGGGTAACAACTTGGAGCTTTTAAGATCTTAAAGTATGTTTGACGACTTTTCAGTGAAGTAAGATACATTTATCTTGGATGTCTGAGTTATTTCCTTTCAGAAAGTTGCATTAGGAGTTGCAAATAAGCATTTTTGTCTAATGAACAGAACACGACATCATTGTTTTCATACATGTTCTGTCTTAATCAGCTAATTATGTGAACATAATAAATGTCTGTTTTCTCAGCCAGTCCAAAACAGACTTGATACCTTGGATTATATCTTCATCCTGGCTATAAATTTAATATTGGGAGTATTAAGTAAGTAGACTAACATAAGGCAGCATAGTTCTGGTTGAGGCTTGCAGTCACAGGCAGGAAATCTAAAGTATTTTTCATATGTGAAAGTGACAGAAAACTGAATGTGATTGTCTTAAAAGCCTTCTTTAGCCCTATGACCTCTTGTTTTCTTAGCTTTGGTGATAACTAGTGGTATAAATAAAACAGTTCTTCTTCTATACCATGGAGGCATGTCTTTGGCTTTTCAGATGATTCTTATTACAGTGTGCTCCAGGGTTTGATGTGTGAGGAGAATAACATTATAGACAACAAAATTCAGAACACAACTTAAAACTCGTTGCATGCAATTGTTGGGATTTTTTTTGTTTTTCAGTATGGAGACACTCCTTGAGACAGCCTTAGATGAAACAAAGATGACTAGTAAAACACTTTTAGAAAATAATTAATTTCCTGGAAGAACAGCACCTTTGTCCTAGGATGGGATCCTGAAAGGTCATCCAAAACGAACAAACAAACAAAGAAATAAACAAACAAACCCCCAAGAACAAAACAAAAAAAGTCCTCTAGTGGCTTGGGCACTCTGCACATAGCAGATAATTGATGAGAAATATGCAAATTACCAGGTTCATGTAGAGGCAAAACAAGTTAGAATTCAAGGAAATGATGCATGTAGCCAGCTAGATGTAGGAGGCTGATGATTTGGGGAGGGTAGTTCAGCTGATAAAAGGTTGTAGTTCTGTGGGGCATAACAAAGGCTGCACGACAGGGATAAGAGACAGACTGTGGTTTCAAATAACAGCGAAACTTTTAAGGGGCTTCAGTCACATCAACTGTACAGCAAGGAGGAGCTTGAATAAAGCTCTACTCAGTTCAAAGAGCTTTAATATGTTTGAAGGATGCTCTGACACAAGCTTTTATGCAGTACTCTGGAAATAAGAGACTGAAATTGGGTCAAGAGAGCAATATTCTTCACAGCACAGTATTTTAAATTGCAAGATGCATTAGAAGGCCTGAGTGACCTCGTCTCCACGTAAGAGGTTCAAGAAAATTAGCTGTGTATTAATGTATGTTTTTCATAGAAAATTTCTCTCCTGTATTTTTGTGGCAGAAAAATTTCAGATAGCCTAGGGAGAAGCAATTTACATTAGTTTTCTTCTCAATTAATTCTGATTAAAGTGGGAGGGAGTAGGTGGATTCATCAACTCTGCATGTACCATAAATGTGATGTGGCTACATATATTGTCTTTTAATGATGAATCTTGCCCAATTGTCCAGTATCATATAGCTTAATGGCTTCACCTTGCTATATCAGAGAATTTTAAAAGTTGTCATACAATTTTCTTAAATATAAGCCAGAGTTGTATTTATTTTTAATAAAATAAACTCCTTTAATTAATTGGGAAAATATTATTTATTGTCATTTATTTTGGGGGTAACATTGAACATTTTATGTATTCAGTAGCAGCTGACAAAGTTTTTTTGTGGTGTTAAATAGTTTAAGGTAATGACTGTGGTTTAAATTTTCTATGACTACAGCTGTGAAGCGATTGCAAAGAAAATAGGATAGTAATAACTCGTGGGTTTATTTCAAGTGAAAAGCGGCAAAACAATAACAATTCTAACAATCTAAAACAAACAAACAAAACAACTTTCCTAGGAAACCACAGCAAAAGTTTTGTTAAAACACATAACTGGACACTTAGTTGGAAAACTTTTACAATGTTATCTGTACCTGGAGAATATTAACTTTCATCATTTAGGTTAACATTAATTAAGAGCATGCCAAAATCCTGTGCTGAAATGTGACTGAATTCTGTTTTCTAGAGAAACGGTTTGGAATTCTGGAAACTCTTCCTAATGGATACGGAATTTACATATTTCTTTATTTATTTTAACAAAGTACGTTAAGCATCAATAACATTATAACTGTCCTGTATTACTTTTTTGATTTTCACACATCTTCTCTCTGCATCTTCTCGATCGGGACAGCCTCCGGTTCCTTCTCCTTTCCCTTCTGCTCTTCCCTTCATCCCATCGCTTGTCCGCGTGGAAGACCTGTGTTTGCGCGCAGAATCGCAGCGTGTGCCGAGCGGAGAGAGCCAGCAGCAGCAGCAGCATCGCGCCTCGAGGCGGGCGGCGGCGGGGCGGCGGCGGCGGGGCAGCAGCGGGCAGGACACCGGCGGCGGCGGCGGCGGCGGCGGGCGGAGGAGGAGGAGGAGGAGAGGAGGAGGCAGGGCAGCAGCGAGCTGAGGTAGTACTCAGGGCTCCAGGCTAGGGGCTGGGCGCCGCGGTGCAGTTCATAATTCCTTATATACAGTGTAGCCCCTCCCACAGTCCGATCGTCCGGAGGAATCATTGGGTCGCCTGGAGGAGTTCATCCTAGCGACAGAGCCTCCCCCGCCGCCGCCGCCTCGAGGGGGGCTCGAATGGGGTTGCTCGGGGAAGTCATCCTAGCGACAGAGCCTCTCTGACCTCCTCCTCCTGCCGATCCGCGGGCGCTCGCTCTCTCTGGGCACGTGTCATCGCCCAGGCGTGTGTGCCTTTTCCAGCACTTTTAAATTTAACGTTAGTAAACCAAGTTTTTAAACAACAGCTCAGAATAAAATCCAAACAATTTGAGACATTTTCGTTTTAACATTAATCTTCCCCCTCAAGTGGGGGAAGAACGTTTTCCTGATACTCCTGACACGACTTAAGGCCATTCCCTCGGGTCCTGTTGATGCCTTTTTCTCGAGCCACTGGGCGCCCCAGGGAAGAGATCAGTGCCTGCCCCTCCTTTTCCCCTCAGGAAGAAGCTGCAGACTCCAATGAGGTCTCCTCTCTGTCTCCTTTTCACCAGGCTGATCAGACCAAGGGCCCTCAGCCACTCCTCATATGGCTTCTCCTTGAGGCTTTTCACTATATTCATGGCCGCGATCAGTTCACTGTCTAATATCTTAATGTCTTTGTTACATTGTGGTCTCCCAAACTGCCCCCAGCACTCGAGGTGAGGCCACCCCAGCCCAGAGCAGAGCAGGAAATTTCCTCCCTTGCCCAGCTGGTGATAATATGCCTGATGTCCCCAAGAAAGGGTTGGCCCTCCAGGCTTCCAGCGCCCTTGCCACTCCCCAGGACCACCAGGTTCCTCTCTGTGGTGCTGCACTGCAGCCTCTGATTCCCTATTTCCAGCTACATTGTTTGGCAGCTGAATAAAACAGGCATCTCAAGGAGGTGAGCCGGGAAAGTAGCTCTGAGATAGGTTCATGCTGACACCTTCTCCAGATATGCAGGACAGCTTTGGTTACATAATCTCAGTTGTATTTTGAGAACCTGGGACAGGTCCCAGACACAGACATACTCAAAAGGATCCGTGGATTACATGGCCATGCCTGTGATGTTAAAATGCTCCCTTGCTGACCCTGTAGTGGAGCAGAGGCAGTCAGTGGCGCATGGAAGGCCCTGGAACACCCTGCCCTGGCTGCTCCCAAGGAGCCACCGGCCCCTCAGAGCCCCCTCACAGACACAGGAGCGCAGGAGCCCAAAGCCAGGTGGGAACTGGGCCCTGTCCAGGCTCTTCCCAGGACTTTCCCAGTGGACCCACCACCCCATGGCCCAGCAGTGACACCCATTATAATAGAAAGTTAAGGCTGGAGGAGCTTTTGAACTGAAGGGATTTCTGCCTAGAGGCATAGGATATCTTAGGGGAAGTACAATTTTAGGATTGCAGAGGAACTATAATGGGCTGTTTTTAGGGAAAAACCAAAGATGGGAAAAGAAAAGAATTAAGATGATGTTGGGAGGAACAAGTGGAGGAAAACAAAGGGATAAGACAACAGAAAGGGCTGGTTGTTTTTAAATAATTATGCTTGTCTGTGTTTGCCATGTCCCCAGTTTGCAGTCTGCCCTAACTTCTTATCATGTTAATTTCTAACCCGTTTTTTTCCTTAGGTTTAGGGAGGAGCTCTCTCTTGGGGGCCCAGAAAAGTCCCAGCTGCTGGAGAGATGGCGGGGTCTGGGAGTCTCCAGAGCAAAGGCAGGCACTGTGTCTATGTGAGATCACAAAATTTCAGTGATATCTCTGTCCGAGAGGTTCTGTACCTCGAGTGCTCCTACATCCAGTGCCAGCAACTGGGGAGGCTGGAATCTGGGGTCAGCTGCTGGATCCACACTCTCACTGTCCTGCTCAGCCAGAGGAGGGAGCAGGATGGTGCTGTTCGTGCTGTGTTTATGTGAGCGCTGTGTGTGCCTGTGCTCCCCGTGCGGCAGGCGGTGATTACCGGTGCACGTGTCATGCATTTCTGCGCTCTGCATGCATCTGTCTGAGTTCTTGATCATTTCTGGATTGGTTTTTTGTATCATTTAAAGACAGCTCAAGCCATGTCAAAGTAGAGAAATTTTGAAGCTCTTGATTTGTGCAGAAAGTGTCTGGCAACATGACAGATGGCAGTTTAAGTTAGTTACAGATAAATGGAAAGGGGTTTAGCATTTAAAGGCACCCAGCATATTGAGTTTACTATCCCACGTTATTTAGCCTTTTAATAATAAAATTCACACTTTACACGGGCTAATAGATGAAATTTTATCCATTCATTTTAAGAGGAAATATGGGGAGGTTGATAAGTGATTTTTTTTTTTTTTTTTTTTGTATACTGCTATTACTCTTTTCTTCAGTTATTTCTTTTATGCTCATTTTATTTCTGGAATTTGTTCTGGGTTTTTTTCCTTTGCCTTTAGTTTGATTGTGGTTTTGTTTATTGTTTTTTCTCCTGGTGCTGCTTAATGGAAGAAAAATTAATATTTTTTCACTGATCTCCCACAATACTTTTGATTTTCTGTGTTTTGGATTGTTTTGGATTTTTTTAAGGAAGTAGAAGTTACTGTGGGACAAGATCCAGAATATTTCAGCTCAAGATTGTAAGTCATGAAAAAAATGCCTTATCAATATGTATTTTTTCCTTAGATCTAATCACATGTATAGAAACATGTTTAAGTTTAAGAATGATGTTTGCATTCTTTTATGAGATAGTCTATGCAACCAGAACAGGAGACTGCAAATATAGAATGTTATTTCACCTCCTGCATAAATTCCTATTATCTTTAGGAGAAAGTAAAAAGAAGTAGGTGACTCATGCCACAAAGAAGATGTGCTGTTTATGGCATAATGTTCCTTAAATTGCTAAAGCAGTATAATCTACTTCTGTAAAACATTTATAATAGTATTTAATACATCCATAATTATTTTCAGAGTTTCATAATACACTGTAAAGAACGTAAGAATGTCTCTTGTGGTGGCCAAGGACAGCTACCTATAGAAGAATATAACAAATTAATCACAAATTAATTTCCACACATATTGTCTCTTACCTTGTGATTATTTGATTATTTGCAGATAGATATTTTTATAGGATTTGATTAAATTAATGACTGATTATGGATTTTTCTCCTATGAATTTGCCTACTCACTTTTCAAACCTGTGTAAGGTAATACTATCCAAAAATTGGCCATATGCTGCAAGGAAAACTGCCTCCTTTTGCTTGTTTTCTAACTTCTGTTACTTCTATGTGATGCCCTCCCCAGCTCTGGTGCTGGAACACAGTGAACAGTTAATCCCCATTCAATATCTCTGTGTATTTGTGCTTTATTGACATCTGTTATGGACCTCATTTAGTTGTATCTTTTTTTTTTCAGACTGAAGACTCCTCACTTAGGAGTCTTCAGTGAAGAGTCTTCACATAAATATTTGTCATGCAGAAGGAATTATAGACACCTGGGCCATGTTCTTTGCTCTTCCCTTAACCTTTTTGCAATTCTGTGTCCTCTCAGTCAGACCTACATAAAATATGCTTGTGTCTCTGCATGGACTAATGCTTCTAACTCTTGGGGAAAATGAAATGGAATTTAGGTTACATCTGCTAGATAAATAGATCATGTATCTTGTCATGTGTTTCAGGTGTCTTAACATTTTTACAGGAGGTGAAACCAGGCCAACATCTGTGAGTATTAGATTTTGCTAGACTTTGACTGCTGATTTACAGACAGTAAGGTTTGCTTGTTGACCAGTTCTCTTCAGCCAGGAGCTGCTCAGAGACCCTTTCCAGAACTAGAGGTGTTGGTTCTGAGCCATTGGTTACTCATAAATCATGGTAAAGTTCCTCTTGAAATTATACCCCAATGTTTTAGGCAGTTCTTTATTCTATAACTTGAAGAGAGAAGATGACAGATGGTGTTTTCTTTGCCTAACATGGAGGAGTTGTTTGTGCTGGCATAGGGTAAATGATATTTCATTATTTCTCAATTATTTTGTGTGGTTTTAAGTAAGAACAGAAGAAAAAAAAAGGTGCTTAGTGAGTTTCACTGCTCTCCATTAAAGTCTTCTTGCTCAGTGATGCTGCAGCCATTTCAGTAAATTCCTAGAAAGTTTTTAGTCATCTTTTTTTCCCCTCCTTCCCAAGATAATGACAACAGTAGCATTATGCTTGAGTTTAAATATGATATCCTGGTTTAACCCTGGCTATTCATTTAGCTTTTAATCTGAAGATTAAATAATTCTGTTGTGATAGGAGCCCTTGCTGTGGTCACTGAGAGTTCTATAATCCATCACCTTGAACAATATTGATACCAGTCTGAGTAATACTAAACTGGTGTGTCCTTCATAACTCAAGATTAGGCATTCTTCACTGAGGATGTTAATGATCCTCTCAGCTTCTTTATGGCATGCCACTTTGTCTGCTCCAAGGGCTAGTGCATCTTGGAGCTTTTACTCCCTACAGCATAAAGCTTGCCATGAAGTTCTGTATGTATTTCATGTTGTCAGCCCTCGTTTAGAGATAGGAGAATTGCTGCTATTGATGCAAGACCTCCCAGGTGTCTTGGTCATTCACACAAATATACCCTGCAGTGGAGGTGGCAGTAGTACTGCCTTCTGGGGAAGGAGCCCAAGAGTCCTTTGCAAGGGGGACATGGGGAGACGAATTTGCAGTTATCATTATAAATTGAAATGATAATAAAAGACAGTGGAAAACTTATGGAAAGCAAAAAGAAGGAGCAGAATGGTGATGTGAGACCTTCAAGCAGTGAGGGCTCAATTCCCAGTGTATTTTAATTCTTTGCAATAAGTGCAGAGGATGGGTTTTCACTTAAACTTGCCAATACACTAATGTTTTTATTAGGTATTTCTGTTTTAACACTGGCACTGCATCACTGACCTATAAATTTTCCTTATGAATCACTCTAAAACCACATTCTCCCCTAGTCAGTGACCACTTTCCTCTTGAAATTTTTGTTACTACTTCACATAGAGATCATCTGGAATCCAGTGTTTGGGAGTTTTTTAATGTAATTCCTTCTAGTTATTCAGGACATTCATTCCTGTCTTCTAGCTTAATTCTAGAAGACTTCCCACTTTCTACCAAAAAATGCAGTTTTATCAGAGATGTACATGCTCTGCTATACTGCTCTTCACCTCATGTGGAAGGTCATAAGACAACAAGTTACCCTTGTGGAGAAGATATTTCAAAGAATAAAGGCAGTGGGCTTTCAGCTCTGGCTTGGAGACAGAGGAAATGAAGACTGGTCAGCCTCAACTTTCAACTTCATGTGGTCTCTTAGTGGACCCTTCTGTTGTAGAGCTGCTGAAAGTCAAAGAACAACAGCTGCCAATCATTTCCACAACTGATGTGGAAGATTCTCTGATACCCATCCGTTAGGTGATTTATCACCTGGGGAAACAAGGAGTGATCAGCATGACCTGTTTATCCTTTATAAGTCCCATATGGCCAGTGTGAAACTTGAGGAAGAATGGAGACTAGCAATAGGCTATTGCCTGAATGAACTTAGACCATCACTGAGTGCTGCTATACTGGACAAGCTGGAATTTCAGTATGAACTAGAGTCAGAGGCAGCCCAGTGGTACCACTGTGGGTATCACTAATGTATTTTTGTCAGTCCTTTTGACAGCAGAGTGCAGGCCACAGTTTGCTTTCTCTTGACTGTGCTGTATTTGGGGTTCTGACCCTGACTCCCCTTTGATCACACATTGATGAAGAATGAACTTTGATGGAACCAGATAAGCACAGCAGTGATGGATTCAGAGCTGTTTTCCACATGCAACAGACCAACACCACAACACCTTTTTCCTGCCTGAAAACTGGTTCTGACAGACGGAGCCCAGGGTCATGCACTCAGTGAACTCAATAGGCTTTTATAGGGATGGTCCAAAGTTAAAGGGAATATTGTCTATGTGTGTTTACGTACCAAAAGAGAGCAAAGTGATGGGGTTTTGGGAAGTGGGACCTGACATTATAGAAATTATATGGAAAATGGGGTGCATTATTTCTTAGCTGGAACAGGGAGAATTTTCTTCCCAGCAGCTCTTAGTGCTGTATTTTGGATTCAGTGTGGGAATAACACTGATAACACACTGATGTTTTTGTTGTTGCTGAGCAGTGCTTATCATAAATCAAAGACTTTGCAGAGCCTCACAATCTGCCAGTAAGGAGCTGAGGCAAGTAACTGGGAGGGAGAATTGGGATGGGTAACCCAGGGTGGCCAAAGGGGTATTCCGTACCATAGAATGTTATGCCCATTATGTGAACTGGGGGAGTTGGCTGGCAGGGAATGATTGCTGACTGGGCAGCCTGGCTATCAGTCAGTGTAGCATGTGGTGAGCAGCCCTATTGTGCATCACTTGTCTCCTTTGTGTTTTAGTTCTCTTTCTCACCTCTCACTACTATTGTATTACTATTGATTTTCTTTATTTCAGCTATTAATTTGTTCTTATCTGTGGCCATGTTTGTTTTGGTTTTTTTTTTTTTTTTTGTGATTCTCCTCCCAATCTCACCCAGGAGTAGGAGTGAGCCAGCAGCTGTGCATATTTAGTTACTGGCTGGGATTGAACCAAAACACCTTATCATCTTTGGAGTTTACAAATAACAGTTGTTGGCTTGCACAAATCATTGGATCTGTATACACAGGGTATCCATGGATACACTGTAAATACAATAAAGAATTACTTATTACTGTGGATGCAAATTACGGAACCACAGAATCACAGAGTAAGCTGGTCTGAAGGGTATCCATGAGGATCACTGGGTCCAACTCCCAGCCCTGCACAGTATCATTCCCAAATGTCACACTATGAGAGTATTGTCCAAAAGCTTCTTGAGCTGTCAGGCTTGGTGCTGCCATGGCTGCCCTGGGGGGCCTGTTCAGTGCCCAATCACCCTCTGGGGGAAAGAACATTTTCCTGATATCCAAGCTAAAGCTCTCCTGACACAAATTCAGGCCATTCCCTCCAGTCCTGTCACTGGGCACCACAAAGGAGAGATCAGTGGTCTGATTTCTTCCTCTTGCAAGGAAGTTGCAGCCCCCAATGAGGCCTCCCTTCATTCTCCCCAGGCTGAACAGATCAACTACCCTCAGCTGTTTCTCACATGGCTTCTGCTCAAGGCCCTTCACCATTTCCACTGCCCTCCTTTGGACACTCTCTAATAGTTTAACATGTTTCTTTTTTTGTGGTGCCCCAAACTGCACACAATATCTAACGTGGCTGCGCTAATGCAGGGCACAGCTGAACAATCACATTTACATAACATGTTAATGTCTTGGTTTAGTTTTCAGTAAGTCCTGAAGATTCACTCCTCTTGAAGGTGTATTTGCTTCAAGTTACTTCAACAACATCTTTCTGCAGACAATAGCAGAAAATTCCCAGATGATGAAAGGGATGGAGAACCTGCACTGTGAGGAACAACTGAAGAAGTCCAGTCTCTTCACCCTAGAGAAGAGAAGGCTTAGGGACCATATCATTACAGTTTTTCAATGTTTAATGACTAGCTGCAAAGAGAACAAAGCTTTTTTCTTCACAAGGACAAGACAAGGGACAATGAGTACAAGTTGCACCAGGAGGGATTTCAACTGGAAAAGAAAAAAAGAAAATTTTCATGGTAAGAGCAATTCTCACTGGGACAGAGTCCAACTTACTGCAATAGCTTTAATAGGATGGATAATTAATTAAATAGATAGCATGTGAAATGGTTATTCTGAATTATTCAGGGATGGTAAACACATGCTCTTCAAAACATTTTCTGCTTCTCTGTCTTCTCCCCTTGTTTATTGACCTGACCCTTTTCCAGGTAATAAGCAATTTACTTCCCTACTCAGTTGCATGCTAAGATAGTGAATTTTTCATGCATTTTCACAGAAATGTGGTAAAGACGATTAGAAACCTTACCCTTCTTTCTCTACCTTTTATTTATTTGTGCTCCCATTCTTTTAAGGGGTTTGGGGTTTTTTCACATGTGATTGTGAGTCTGACAAACAGCAGTAATTATGTTGATATGTACTTTATGATGTTTTTTCCTAGCCTAAGTGTTTGCTATTTTCTAGGTTGAACTCCTCCAATGTGAAGAGGTCCTCACTGTAGTTTAGAAAACACTTGGCTCATCTTGATTCTACCTAATGGCTTTAAAAAGCACTAACATTCATTGAGTAATTTTCTCATTCCTGATTTTGACTGTTGGTGATTTGAGTCTACTTACATACTGAGTATGTGTAACTGGCTTAACAGGAAATAACGCATGACTATTTTGTTTTCTACATACTATCAGTGAAGGTTGGTCTTCTAGACAAAACACTGCAAAACACTGCAAAAGTTTTTCAACAAAACACTGCCCAAGAAGGTGCAGGAAGTCACAAAATCTAAATTAATTTCTTTTATTCAGTTTTATAGCAGTTTTGTAAGAACAGCTAGTCTTAGTGTTTTGCAGAGGTTTGGTAAGGGCTCCGTGTGTCTGTGTGTTCATATTCTCAGAACAGGATACTATTTTATCTCTTTCATACAGTCCAAATGTGGATCCCTTTTTACCAAATCCTTAGTTTTCACTCCCATCCTCACTTTTAGAGGTCAGATAAATGAGACTGAATGTGTGTATTTCTTTGTAAAGCAGTTTGATGTGAACATCCACAGGCTTGAACTTTGCATAATGAGTCTTGTAGGTCATAGTGAAGACCTTGAACTTACTTGGGTTCCCATAGCTATGCCAAAGAAGAGTTGCAAAACCCAGAAAAATATAATTCTTCATCTTAAAAAAAAAAGCAAAAAACCCAAAAAATACCCCAGAAAAACTTTCTGCATTGAAAAACATGAATAAGTTTGATAATTGCTATCTATGTAACTTTCATTCTTGAAGGGAGGCCTTGCAGAGAGTTTTTGGGTGAAAGGCAAAGATGTGGTACTTCTAATACACTCTTTGCCTATCAAAGTTTTATTCTTCAACAGCCAAATTAACTACTTCTTTGAAATAGTGGTATTATCCCAACATTTCATCTGGTCATTTTTCTAGTTTCTTACATTGCTTTTTCGCCATAATGGAAGGATTCATTTGCCATGACCATGAGCATATAATAAGGTATTGGAAAACAGCATATGAAGCTCATGTGTGGTGGCAACAGCACACATGGCTGGTGTTCAAAGGCTCTTTGGTGCCTACAGAATGTCTGCATGGCAGTCAGATGTGATTGGCAGCATATGGAGCTCTACCAAAATAGCAGAAGCCCAGGTTTGTTGATGCCAGTATCAGGCAGATTTGAGTGCATGAAGCTTGCACAGTGCAAGTGTAGCCAGCCCAGGCCAAAGCCCTCAGCATTGGCAATGCTGGTAATACAGGCTTTAAGGAGATAAAAATTGGCATAACTTCCTGTTCTCTGTGTTTTTACACTTCTGCTTAGACTGTGGGCATATTCAATGCAGTGCATGTGTGTACACAAACATATGCATCACCCCAGTGTCACTTCCAAATCCTCACTGTCAGGCTGGCTGCCATTAATATAGTAATGTTATGAAACTGCAGCACTGAAAATGCTGGCAGGATTTATGGTCATTTTGATTCCTGTTTTGTTATACTGTGTCTTTAGATGGTTATTTAGCTATTCTTACTGCTTTCAGATTCTTTTTCAGATCATTATGCAAGTGGATGGTGGTTCTTTTAACTAAATTTAAAGGTTCCTATGTGGATATCTTAAATAAAATTTAAAAGGAACATTTACTAATTAACTGGTGTAAAGGGGAAAAGACTGAAAGTAGACAGAATGTTCTGGATTGAACTGATGGATAAATGGAAAATCAAAAGACTTAAACTATTCATAAGTTACCGATGACATTTCCTGTATTCACTAGAATAAGAAAGCCAGGGACTAGATGAGGAAAGGAGATAAACACTAAAATTCCTGATAGGAAGAAAATGAGGTCGCCATTGCAGCAATAAAACTAGAGCCCTGAGGGAGGAAGGCAGGTGTGCAGACAGCAAGGTTGCTCCTGCTGGAGCACTGATCTCTAAGGAAATTGTGTCCTGTGGAACTTGGAGACAAGCAATGCCAGGTGTACTGGAGCTCTGCAGCACAGTGACAGTATCAGAGCCACCCAATGTGGGACCCTCCTTCTACACTGATAGTTTTCAGAGGACTAGAACTGTATCACAAAATGATTGCCACACATTTCAGAGTGTCTTTTTCATTGAGGGTACAGAAATCCCGACAGAAGTCCTCCCACATCTACTTAGAACACAGGCTAACTGATGTGGAGGTAATAGCACATCCTTTTGTTATTTTCTTCGTGAATGAGTTTGTCACCCTTATCACCATAAAATTGACTAAACTTCTAGGCCATGGAATACCTCAGTGAGACCATTTCCTGCTGTTCAACTAATTTGAAGCAAAAATTGAAAAGTCCAGGAAAAAAATGAAGCTCAATGAAAATTCAGTCTGCCCTTGTGATTATAACATTTCACTGAGAATTCAAATGAGAGGGAACCTCTTTTTTCTCTCTCTGCTCCAAGGACTGCTCTCTATTGCTAGGCAAAAGGAGCCTGTGATCACTTTGCACACAGCTGAGTCTATAGACCCAGCTCTGCCTGTGCAGCCCAGAAGGAATGGAGTCTGCTCTTCAGAGGAAAGTTTGTTGGTTAGAGTGTGCTGTACAACTCCTTCAGTCCTTTGTAGAGGAGGATTTTATTTCTGGAATGGGCCTTGGCTTCCCACAGGCCTCAGAGCTGTCAACACCTTTGCAACCAGATGTTTGGTGATGTTTGAGGCAACACAAAATGCAGACATTACATTGAATACCAAAACTAGTTGTTTGCACATCTCACTCTCAGGAGTCACAATCAGAAATGGCATTGGAGCAGTTGAGAACTTTGGTCCCAACCACACTCTTTTTCCTCTGCTATTCGAGGTCTTCTTAATGAAATTGTTCTATAGATAATGAGTGAAAGAGTTTTTCTGGCATGTTGTACATGAGCAACACTTTTAGCTGTCTCACTGTAACTTAGCTTTCTTCCTTAGCTGTTCCTACATCAGATTTTTTCTTACTTTCCCTCAGTAGAGACAGTGAAATGCCTGTACTGTAAATGATGAAATGCTTCTGCCAATGCTAGTAGGAATGCGTGCACACCACCATAAGTGGACACCATAGCCATAAAGACACTGTAACCATCTGTACTACTCCTGCAGGTCTGCAGGTGGCATGATGGCAATGTGTTCAAATAGTTCCTCATGTATAACAGAGGCAGGAGATACTTCCTTGAGTCACAGCTTTGATTTTTCCTTTTAGCCCCTCTAAAGACTTGCATTTGGCTGAGGGCAGTTCTGAGTCAGGATTTATCTAACAGGGATGTCAAGGTGGCAAATAAGAAGGCAGTTATAACAGGAATGCAAATGTTAGCCAGAAAGCCATCAGATCATAAGTCTTGCACACATAATGTACATGTTAGTTTTCCCTCTAATCTACTCACTGCAGAAAATAATTATCCAGTACCTTTCCTGAAAGAATTAGTGCAGAGATTGATTAGCTGTTGTAGTGCATAAACACTCACACATGGTGAAAAAATTATTCATCTTATCAAGTCAAATATTCTGCCCTTGCTTCATAGTACTGTAATGTGATGTATTCTCTATTTTTATGATAAAGACAGAAATTATACAATGAATTTGCTTTGTGCAACCTTGTAACATTTTTCCCTTGTCTTCACCTTCAAATTTAATGTTCTAATTAATAGAAAACAGATACAGAAAAGCACAAACCTTGCAATGTTAAGCAGTGACTTTGATCAGATTATGAGCTTCATGAACACATGTAGGACCTTCACAAATCCAATTATACAGTTTATGCCAAGAGGAAAAATTTGTTCCATGCACAACCCTTGCAGTCATTAATTCTGACATGAACCATTAATCTATTCTGTATTAACTCTAATTCTGGCTAATTTAACAGCAAATAACATCTCATTTATGAAGAATATGTTAGATTTTTTTTAATTACTTTTTATCCATCTAACCTCTTTTCCTTGTTTTTTCTGATAGAACAAGATAGAAGGTACTCTGTTTATTATTTGGTTCAGCCAGTAATTAAATTTCTCCTCCTGATTCTAAATTGTTTACTCCTGCATCTTCAGTGGAAGGTCCTTTTTTTCTTATGGAAACTAAATAGGTGACACTTGGCTGACCTCCTGACACTGGCTGTTATAGTGTTTTTCTATCTGCTCTGCCATTTTGAGTTAGGACATGTCTAGTGGCCAAAGGAAAAAGCACTGCAAAAAGCTGTAAGATGCTGTCAAATAATTATGTCCTTGAAAGGTCGTAACCCTGTCAGCCTTGGTCTGATCTTGAGCTAAGGAGCCTTGCTCCAAGGGCTAATGAGGTCAGGTGTTGCAGCCTACTGACAGGATTCCAGATCCAACCTCATATTTTATTTACAGTTCTGGGACATCTCACATGGCTGAATGAGCTTTTGAGTTCCAACGTTACAGTGAAATTCACCATATAAAAAGGAGAATTACACTCATCCATGTGTAGGACCCTGCCTTCTGCACCTGAGGCCTTGCTGCTTTAGTACATTTGTCTCTTTTGCTTGATATTTGGCTTAGCTAATACTTGTTTGGCTCAGCAAGTGACAGCTACCCACACCTGTCTGCTCCTGGGTGCCAGTCAGAGGACATCCTGTCTTATAGTGCACAGTGAAGATCTCCAACCTGGGTGCAGATAGGGCCAGCCCTCTCCACACTGACTACATGGAGTGTCTTCAGACAGCACAGGTTGGACGTTTTGGACAGTGAAGATGACACCACTGCTCCTGTAGTAAAGCTGCCAGAAGCTGGTTGCTTCACACTCCCAATTGCAAAACTTCTCTTTTGGGGATAAATTGAAATACAAAGATTTTTCAGCATTGGCCCCTTCCTGTCCTCTCTGTTATACAGTGGCTCTACACAGGAGAAGCCACAAACACTTACTCTGGTTGCAAAAAATTTGTTTATCTGGGATAATTTTGTTTGGTTCAGAAGAAGGTGCTCAGTACCAGTCAGTGCCATGGTGCTATAACTATGCTGCAGAGACTCTGCTGCTCTCAAACTTTGCTTGCTTTCTTGACCTTCCTTCAGGTCAGTCTGTGCTGCTTTTTGGGATGCTCTTGTCCTTTACAAAAAGTGCAAACAGTCCTGGGAGATCCCAGAATCTTCTCAACCCTGCTAAATTGTTTCTATCACTAGGCTGCTCTCACTTTCTACTTGCTCTTTCTATGGGAATGTTAGCCTGTGGCACAGGAGAGAAGTAAGGGAGTTTTAACAAGTTCTTTGTGTAGATGTGAGAGGATTCTTGCTGGGAACTGAGACCTTAGGTCCTACAGATTGTATCTTATGATCTGGAGCAATGACTTGTCCTTTAATTGACCCAGCAGCTGAGTACTTTTCAAGTCTATGTACAGGCTAAAGGATGCCAAAGCAAAGCACAAGAGAATGGATTTAGTCATCAAGGAATGGAAACAAATGAATTTTCAGGTGCCTTTGGAAGTGACAGGGTTTTTTTCTGAGGCTTTAGCACTTACACTACCAATTTAGGCAGACTAAACTCACTGTAGTGTGTCTGCTTATGCAGCTGTTAATCTGTCCCTGTCAGACAAATTAGCTTTGTGGATTGCCCTTCATGATCTCACCACTGACTTGAAGGATATGACCCCACTCCCTTGAATTGCCTTGCTTGTTAAAGGCTATCCAGTGTGTGTTTTGGAGGTGCCTTACAGAAGATGAAATTCTAGAGGACTCTTAGTTCTCAGAGAGAAGAATATATGTAACTACAAATACTAAAAAACAAAACAAAACAAACATAAAACAAAACAAAACAAAAAAAGAAAAAACAAAAAACAACCCCCCCAAAACCCAAACCAAACAACCAAAAAAGCCCAACCAACCAAAAAAACAAAAAAAAACCAAAAAAAAAAAAAAACCAAACCAAACAAACAATAAAAAAACCCAACAAAACCCCAACAGATTGCAAAATACTTCTAATACTTCTATAGAAAACACAAAAATGGGGCAAATGTTTTGCTCCAACTTAAGCAATACCTCAGGGTTAAAACTGGGGATATTTCTTAGTGCTAGTATCAGATAAGAAATAAATTAGCCTACATTTGGCCCAGGTTTATCAGCAGTAGTTACTGGATAATCAGTTCAAACATTACCTTGTTAGTAAGCAGAAATATTCTCTTCACCCTCTAGTGTATTCTAAGCCAGATATTACTCAGATAACACTTAACTATTTTGTGATATTGTATTGACATGAAAAGCAGGTTTTTTATTGTTTACCTGCAAACAGGTGCTGCGTTCTGTTTTTTTTTCCAAAAACATAAGATAATAAATTCTATTTCATCACAACTTAACTGATACAGAACTGACCTTGAAATATTTTCTGTATTTATTTTAGTTGATCTGTACTTTTCGCCAGCAAAGTATTTTCCAAAGGACTAGGACTTCAGGCAGATTTTAAGATCTGAATAATGCCTGTCAGAAGCTTTATTTTCTTACAGAGAGGGGTACTTTCAACCTTATTCACACTGCGTATCACAAGAATGTGGCCCTCAGCTATGTAAACAACCTGAAACATGTAAAATTATCTGACTGGAGAAGTTTCTTGCAGCCATAAAATTGTATATTTGCCTTTATAAACTCCATACAATACCAACAGAAGTTTTCTGTTTAAATAAACACTTCAAAAAACAGAATGTGTGACTAATGCTATACATAAATTTCACCACCTTCTCATCTACATTGGTATATAAATATCTGACTTTCTGCAGTGGTATAAAATATATTTTAATCATAGTAGAGAACTTTTCAAATGGTTAAAATTTCAGGTTAAGTAACAGGTTATCTTAACATATGGCCAGTAAGTGTCATACTTGCTCTGGTTTAACAGTTCTGATTTATGTCTGGCTTAAACCAGAAAACAAAAAGTTTATACAGCAGCCCTTTGAACTAGTAAAACATTCAGTAAAAGTGGAGTCAGCAGGATGGGTGAGACTCAAGTCTGCTCCTATTTTGTATGTTGTTTATTAGGTTACCTGTACTGACTGGAAAATTCATTGAACATTAACTTTATTTTCTGCTGTTCCACCTCAACACCAAGTGTGGTTTGTGTGGCAAAGTGAGATGTTGCTTCTTATACTTTCTGTCCTGTACACGTTAAATAAAGTGACTGTTTCTAGTGATGGTACTTCTGACCATCACTTCTGACCAAGTTTTTGCAGTTTGAGTGTTTCATATGATTTTGTGGAGTTTGGTTTTGTTAACCTTAAGCTGTTGGAGCAAAAGTAGTTAAAACAAGCTGCAGCAGTGATAAATCTACAGAAAATTGTTAATTTGTCATTTTAGTGTCTTCCCTCACAACATCATTACAGTTTGTCTGCTAGGAGCTGTAATGTGCATGCAAGATATTTGCCTAGGTGTTAGGGACATTTGTACCTCGTGCTCCAACCAGACAGTCTGATCTCCCACCCAGAAGAACAAAATCTACTTTTGCCCCTATACATGCCTTCCAAGCATGAAAAATCACATGTGCAAAGACATTGAAAATGTGACCTAGATGCACTTTTTGGACTACTAGTTATTTAGGTAGATAACAAAACTTCAGGTAGCAACATTACTTTCCCCCCTTTTATTTTCTCTTTGACCTAAGGTCTGTTTACAGGGAAAACTACCTGAAGTCAGTTTTTCCATAGATGGGACATAGATGTACTGGCAAACTGTACAGCAGCAGAGGTGTACTACCTGACTTTCTGCAAGTGAACACTCTGCAGTGGAACTGGTTATTTTAAATGGAAGAAGTGAGCCAGTGCTTCACTGGGCTGTGACCAGGACTCTTGAAACTTTACTGAACCCAGCCTCTGTTCTCTTTGGTTTGCAAATGTCAGCTGTGCAGCAGGTTTGTAGTACAATCAAGTTTCTCCATAAGAAGCAACCAATAGCTGTCTTGCATGCTCATGAGTGTTTTTCAGGGACTGATTGAGATCTTCATGTAAAAACATACCTAATATTCAAATGAGATGTTAAACACACAAAAAAAATCCTTGTTCTTTTGACCACTTGTGGTCATCTTAAATATATTATGATTAGTTTCTTTTTAGAAGTGGAGAAAAGTCATTCTTTCTGATAGCAAAACTTACTCTCCTGTTTTAAAATATATATGCTTACATAACTGTCTGTGGTATTGTCACTGTGGCGAGTAATGAGACGACACAAAATCTCCAAGACAGCTTGGAGAGATGAAAACCTGACTCTGGTTTCATTCAAACAACTGACCCCTTTTATACCTTTTTGGACAGGCCACTCTCATTAGTGGGAAGAGTGACAGAACTCTTCACCCACATTAGCCAAACCAGAGGGACATCAAAGAAAGTCCATCCCACGGAAAGAATCCAAAACATTAAGCTTTTGTTACAGAAACAATGATAATGTTTATGTTCAGGCTGTGAGAACAAGCTTCCAAAACCAAAACATCATTAAGAAATAGAACTTAGAAGCTTAGAAACTGCAGGCCTGGGAAAACCCAGACTACATGGTATTTTTGATTTGGAAAAATACTATCAACCAGAATGCCCTGAAGTATTGGGGCCCTTTGCTAGCAGAGTGATTGGAATGCAGCCACCTCTAAATCACATTGCATTACTCTGTAGGTAGCAAAAGCTGAAAACAAATGAAACTTGAAATGAGCCGTGCATACTTGTTTTGGAACTTCAGGAGAACAAGGAGAGTTGTTAGTCCTCAAACTACATTTTTTGCAGTCATCTACTTTTATTTTCCCATCATAACTCAAGAAGATTTGAAAAAATCTGGGAAAAAAACATCTCTGTGTCTAGGAAATAGGCTAGAATGAGACAAAATGTTGGAGCAATTCTTCCAACTCTATTATTCTAAACCTCTGACTTTTGCTTAACTTTCATTTGAGGACATGTTAATGAATACTGGTAGAGGAGGAGCTAATACTTGTCTCTGATTTACCAAGTAGAAACTTTCAGATAGATACTATACACTTGAGGCTGGCAAATGAGATTGGACTTTTGGCATCTCTTTCTCACATGCTTGCCAAGCTGGACAGCTTCCTACATAACTGCTGCCTTATTTGGAAAATGCTTAAACTATTTCTTGGAAAGTGTTTGAAGGTCAGGCTTCAAACTGAGGGGTTTTTTCTGTGTTTTACAGTATTTATTATTACATAAGAAGGTTGTGTCCTACTTCTCATAGAGATCTGGCTAAAGACTACTGATATGATGGAGGCATGCTTCCTCATACAAAAGAAACTCTGCTGAAGACAGTGAAAGGCAGTACTACTTACATGTCCCTGTACCTGCTACACATCCGTGTTTACATTTAGGAAATAGGCACTCTGGAATTGTCTTTTAAATCTCCCAAATATTTATGCACTGCACAAATTTTGGGGCTCAAAATGATGTGTCTGATAACACACCTTTGGAAAAATCCTAATCTGTGGCAGAGATCATCAAGAGGTCTTTCCTTTTGAGACACCTCAGAGGTCCTCAAAGGTGGCAGAAAATTATGGTAGAAGTTGTGAAGATAAAAGCACAAGGGAGTAGCAAGAGGCTAAGGGTGGAAGTACAAATCACAACTTGTCAGCAGATGCAACAAAGAATAGGAACAATTTATACCAGATGTAAAAATCCTGTATGTGTTAAAAACACAGGAGAGAATAGGGAAGTGTCAAGAATTATCACAACCCCTAGAAGAACAGTAACAGAGAAAGAATAGGAAAAAAAAAAAGAGAGGAATTGCTCCAATCTTGTCTTCCTCCACTAAGGACACTACTGCTCTTTAATCACAGCATGTTCCCCTCAACCTAAGAAAGTAAGAAGGGCTGCTTTTTGTCTTGCTATTCAGCACATTTTTTTGGTGTGAAGTGTCTTTACTATCTCACTGTATAATGCAAATTTGGCCCCTACAGAGCCTTGTGAGTGCGCACGTGTACGTGTACGTGTGCGTGTGCGTGTGTGTGTGTGTGTGTGTGTCCCACTGCCCACACAATAGTGATTGATCCACAACACTGAGCCAAATTTAAGCTCAGAGGCAAAAACTCACTTGAATGAATATGAGAATTTCAAACCTCCTCTCCAGTTGCTCCCACAGCTTCTTTGATCTCCTTTTAAAAATATCAGACTGTCAAAACATGAATGCATGTACGCATTTATGCACATGAATAGTCCCAGCAAAGGCAAGGGAACAGGGTTCTGCCTACTCTCCCATTAGCACATTTGATGGAAGACAAACATCTCCTTTCCTTTGTGCTTCTATTCTTACCTTACCTGACCACTGGATTTGTTCTTTGCTGGCTGCTTTCTGTCCCAGGCATTTGTACATTGCATAGAAGAGCGCAGTAACAACCCAGTTAATATAATTAATTGAATTGCAAGAGAAGTGTGTGATTCAAAGAGCAGTGGTCCTGCTGTATGGAAAAAGAGCAAACTAAAATAAGGAATAAAAAGTTCTAGGGTAGGTATTGGCATTTCTTTTATGTTTTTCTCTTTTAAGATTAGGGTTGTTCTGGTTTTGTTCAGCATAGACTTAGATTTCTGGGTGGAGGAGAAACTTTACACAACAGTGTCTGGATACTGTGGTGTTCTTAGATTTAGCAAAAGGTCTCCAAATTATTTTAAATGTTAGTTTAAGAGATAATAATAATTAGAAAAACACTGAATTGAATTTTTAGTATTCTGAAAAAAAAACAACCTAAAACCAAAAACTCCGCTTCTGTTCAGTTTATGGCTTTGAGAAGGTACTCTGTGCTTGCACACTAACTTCTTTCCTACATCACCTCAGTGTTGCAGAATTACAATGCTGCAGTTCTGAGGCTGACCTAATAATTTCACTTTATGTTTACTATGGTAGAAGTTTAAAACAGCTTTTGTCTTTCTTTCAACTCAGACTGGAAAGGCAGTTAATAAAATGCCTAAAATTCGTAGGCAAAAGTCCAGGTTGCTACATTAACTCCAAATTATGTCCCTGGCAGACTATGAACATGATCTTCAATCTAGTGGAACAGTATCACCAGGTATGTGCTTCTCAGCTGGAGGTGGCTTCCCCATCCTTTTAAAATCATCATTGCTAGCAGTGGTGCAGGGGAGACATGAGTGAGCATAAATATGAAGGCAAGATGTAGCACGGTTAAAAACAAAAAATTTTTAATTTGGTGTGAATCACTCCCTGGGAAAATTACTGCTTTTTGAAGAACGCAGGCCAGGCCCTGTGAATGACACAATCTGGTAAACTGTCACACATACCCTATGTTATGGCCATGCTTCAGAGGCTTCCCAGAGGCAACTTTTGTGAGGCAGGCCATTGCAGGACTGGATGAATTTCCCTCTTTCCAGTTCTTCATGAGTTCTCAGCAGACTCAAAATTATTTGCAGAGCAGGGTCAAATTGGTCAGTCATCTTAGAATAAAAGCACTTCCACAAACACAACTAGGGAGCGAGAACCTATTATGCAATAAATTACACTAGTTATAATTGACCTTTGCCTTTGCCATCTTGCTGAACAATTGCGCATTTAGTCTGAGATGGTTTAAACACCAGGCTAATTATGTTCCTATGAGGAGCAGCCTCCTGAAGTTAAAGTGTGTTAGAAATTCAAGACAGATCTACTTCCTCCAAATCTTGCTCGCTTTCTCCCTCAAATATCTCTCTTGCAGACTCTTGCAATCTTTACACTATTCTCTGTAAACACACTGGCATTGAACAAAGCAAATAATCTATTAATTGCAGAAATGAAAATAATATTTATTTTGTCCTTTGCTGTGACTTGAGTGTAATTTCTTGGAAAACGTGAAGTTGAAATATTCTATACAGCTGTTGGCTACAACAATGTATGAAGTGGTCTAAGTTGCAAGCTAAGGAAACCAGTCAGATATTCTTTCAGGTCTTGTAAGTTCAGATTTAATTCAAGGAATCTTACTAAACCAAATATATTATTACTGTCTATTACTAGAGAAATACTGAGTTGAATGTCTTTTATAACCTTATTTTATATTCCAGACTGTTGGGATTAAATACCTTCAGGTTATTGGAGCATTCACAAAGATGAACCATATGAGAATTTAGAGAATACCCTTCATAATTACATATTGCTTTTTTTAGCAATTCATTCACATTGCAGCAGTAAATTTAGTTTGATGTAAATGTGCAGGTACCAAACCAGATCTGAGGCCTCATCTGTTGAGTTCCCCCTCTTTTAGAGTGCCCAGATGCAGAAGCATTTGATAGCTGCACAAAAGCAAGCTGGTAGGAAGAAATTTTTTTCTGCTACATTAGGTCTTTAAATTTATCCCCAATAGCAAAAGTAGCTGAACTCATGAAGTTAAAATTTAAAGAGACACTGTTTGATGGTAGTCCTCTTATCTACATGAAAGTGACCATTGTAAACTTCCCTAAATTGTTGGCTTCACCTCTGAAAAAGAGTGTACAAAGGTTTCTTTAATGAAATTTAGTAACTGCTGTGTTCAGTCAAAAATGAGGAAAAATACACAAAGTAATCTAAGTGCTTTAAAATTCTCAAAATGAGAAAAAGTGAAGTAATTGACAGAAATTGCTATCATGTAATATAGAAAACATAAGTAAATCTTCATGTGAAACTACCTTAGGGTCGTTTGCAAAAATAAAAGAACTTCTCTGTTTTTTCTTTACTAGTATAAAGAACATATTATTATAATAATATAAAATAATTATATTATTTAATTTCATTGTACATCTGAGTGTACAATTTCACATCTATGACTCCATAAACTTACTGTGGTATCAGTCCTTAGTACTAAGCAAGACTGAGTCCCAGAAGCAGCTTTGCACTTCTATTTTCAATACAATGCATAATGGATTCTTGTCTTTTAAAAACATATGAAATACTATAATCCTCCTGATTATAATGATGTACCAGAATTAATGCATCCAGTACAGGTTTTAAAGACTCACTTCTGAGGGCAGACCTAATGCTAACATGAAATCAAAATTTGCTTTTAGACAGATAAATATCCTGTTGGTTATGTGTGCCTCAACAAAACTTGAGGCATCTTGGATGTTACCAGTCCTTAGCCTGTGAAGAGTCAGGTTGTGTGTTAGGAGCAGGTTTGCAGGTACAAATCTGCTCCAGTATATCTTCCTCAAGGGGAAGCCTGCAATAGACAGCTTGTTCAGCAGTTTATATGCAGCCTGTGCTATCTGGTAGATTTCAGAAAGGTGAAGGTTATTTCCAATAGTCAAGTAGATTTGACCTCTAGCTTCAACAGAAGCAGTAGCTTTTATGAATAAATTGCATGTGTCTGTTTTTTCAGTATCTATAAATTGGTCTAGTACAGGTTTTGGCAGCTGGCGGGGACACCTTGGGACCCCTCAGCAGCCTCACAGCATAAAACTCCATCCACTGGGGTCATAAACACTCAATCCATTCCCACGTCTCATTTGCAAGCTACTGCATCACCTCATGAGGCAGAAATAATTAGAAATCTGGCTTTCTCTGGACACATATATAAGCTGGTGGGAGCATGGTGGACTAGAGGGCATGTGGAGCAGGTGACCTCATTATGCCAATCCTCCAGCACCATGAGCTGCAGTTGGGTCCATGCTCATCTTGCTTGGAAACAGCACCTGGAGTCCTGGCTGAAGGGTGAAGGTGGGGAACTGCCTGCCCTTCTTGGCAGCACATCGGTGGGATGGATGATTTGAGTGGGAAAATTGGCTTACTAGCTGAATATGTGTCTTAAAAGAAACCAGTCTCCTTGTTTTTAATTATTTTTTTTCTTAAGGCAGTGAGATAAAGTGAAAATTTAAAATAATTTTTGAAACAGAAATACTGTAGGTGGCAGAAATAATAGAAACTGGGTGAAGTGAAAGTTATGTTTCACTCACTGTTTGTCTTCCTCCTCACATTTGCTGTGGTAGGTGGGTCATATATTTAATTAAAGCATAGTGTCATTAGGCCAGGGGCTACAGTCTGAAACTGCTGCTTCTGTTGGTTATTAGATTACATGCAGACATGAAACCAGTAGTTAGGTTTAGCATGGCATCATCAGAGTGTGACAAGAAAGCAGTCAAAGTTGTTTTATGTATTGGTCTGCTTACCCCCATGGAAACCAGAGCAGTTAAACGTACATTAAATGTTTTAAGTGGGGTACAGAAAGAGAAAGGAAAGGATAAAAATACTGGAAGTATAAAGCACTGAAGTCTTTGATTTATTAATATGACGTTAGGTGTGGGAGATTGCTATTGCAACCAGCCTGCAAGACCTGGTTTGAGACAACAAAGAGTGAGAGGCAAATGGGAGTGGGCATCAAAGGCAGGACACCTTTTGCAGGACAGGACATTTTTACCAGGTCCAGAGGAACAGCACCACCACCCTCAGAACAGCTTTACATGTCTCCCCCCAGCCAAACTTGCCTGGAAAAGTCTCTAAGATCTTCAGTCTTCTTCAGCAGTATGAACTACCTGCATGGTTGTGAGGTTTTCTGCAACTTGAAAAATTT
This sequence comes from Sitta carolinensis, assembly GCA_032173965.1. Classification (NCBI taxonomy): domain Eukaryota; kingdom Metazoa; phylum Chordata; class Aves; order Passeriformes; family Sittidae; genus Sitta; species Sitta carolinensis. Next base: position 73,443,668 of record CM063313.1, on the reverse strand, counting down.
GTGCAATTTTCTTTCTATGATGTCTGGCAGGAGAGGCCAAGCTGTTAGGAAACCACTTTCAAACATTAAACCTAATGCTTTCTACCAGGATTTAAGCTCTTTGCATCCTGTCCTGATTCTCATGGACCAAAAAACAAAATTTTCCTCCACCCCTTCGCTGCTTCATTTTTTGTTGTGCTTCCCTAGGACTGTTAAATTAAACACTCCTATTTAATGCAGTCCTTCCTTGCTGAGCACATATTCTAGATCCATGGCTACTCTACTGCTCTCTCCTGGGCATCCTCCATCTTCTCCCCATCTTGCATGAAGTGCCTTGCCCAAAACCAGGTACAGCTGTTCATCTGAGGTGTAGCGAATGCTGAAAGGAGAGGAATGAGTTCTGCTTGAGCCCTGTAGGTTAATGCTTCTGTTTTTATAATCTGGTAGAATGCTAGCTTTTCTAGCAATACCAGCAGATAAACTCCTCCTGGCTACAGGTTCATTGTGACCCCCAGATAGTCCTCCACAGAAGTACTACCCAAAAATTTGGCTGTCTAAGCACTGGGTGATATTGCCCTCTTCTTGAACAACACATTCTTAAAAGGAAAACATATCAGTTTGTGATGAAAATTTTAAGTGTTCCTGGTTTTCACCACTGACACTGACTGTACTTTCACCTCGGTCCCTGAATTTCAGTTGGGTTTCTTCCTAGTTCAGTATCATAATTGCTGCAAATATTGATTTGGACAAAGATAAGGATTTAATTCACAGCTGTGTTTTTGTAGTAGATGGCTGGGCACTTTTCTGGTATGGTTCTCCAGTTTTGCTCCCACACAAATGTATTTAATCCAGTCTTGGTTTGTCTAATTTATTCATATAAAAATCACATCAGCTAATATCAAAAACATGAAAGACAAGATTTATGGCTTCTATTGTTTATTCACAAGCCTTTAACCTCATTATAACCTTCCATTATAAAGGAGTTGGGATTGGTTGGATTTAATTTTGTTCTCATCAAATCCTTGTTGACTGCTAAAAAAGATAGTATGATATTATCAATTTTGTTTCAAACTTTCAACCTTTTGGTATTTTGTCCTAAAACCTTTGTGATCAATTAATTTAATTGGCTAAGGCAAACTTCTCTTATCTTGCACAGATGAAAGTACAGGCCTATGCACAATACCCTATGTGTAGAGAAGGATTTGGAAATTTCTGTTTCAAGACACTGCTAACTCTAGAGGAGGATGAGACTATCCAAATGATTTTAAGGAATATATTCCTAAACGTAGGATACAATAATGGCCAAATCCCATACGTTATGATCAGCAATGAGTAGACCCTTATGGCCTTAGCAAGCAACTCACCCAAGGTGAATTACAAAGGCTTAGAAAAGCTTGGTTACATTAGTCAGTGTAATTTGAGTTGTGAATATCATCAGTGACTATTGTTATTGAAAGGTAAGACAGGATTTTTGGAAAGCCATGAGTAACTTAAACTCAGTAACTCACATCAGGAGTAGACTCAACTAAACAACAAAACCCCAAACGGATACAGCAAACATGTAAATGTTCCTCCCAAGTAAATCAGGGCTGAACATACAGGGAGAAGCAACAACTATTGCTGAGCCCAAGTAATGTTGCTGCTAGAGTACAGGAATATAGCTGAGGCCTGTGTGTTGAGGCAGGCACTGTTAGTATAGCAGGTACTTCCTATTTGTAGACTACTGAAGTGTCAGCAATCAGTCTTGTGAACCAGTGTTTAGAAAGGAAAAATGACAACCACTGAATGTATCTTTCATACTTTCATGCATCAGACCACCATGCATTTAGTATTTCAAAGTGACTGAGCTGCCCCTGCAGGGAAGGAAGAAAGTCATGTTTCATAGAGGAATTGTGATGAAAATGGGCAAAGTGGGGGTAGGTTACACACTTGGAGTGCCAAAAGTACTCTCCAACGCAGAACCCATAGTTGGTTTCTTTTGTTTTTCTCTTCCTGGCAGTGCTGGTTTTACTCTTGGGGTTTTTTTTGTTTGTTTGTTTTCTTATATCTGAAACAGAGTGACTTCTTGTTAGAATAGGAAATCAGTGAACATGACTAGTTTCCTATATTATTTTTAGTGTCACACCCTGTACTTTAGTCTATTTTAATACACTTTTAACTTGATCACAGGGATTTCTGCACCCTCTCACATTACAAAGCCTAATAATCAGTATTATTTCCTCTTACACCTGTAAAAAGAAGCCAGGGATAACTTAAAGTTACTTTTTCAAAACCAGTTGGTGTATCAGAACTGTGGCTTAGAAGAACTTAGAGATAGCACCTCGTTTAAGGACTGCAGCTATTCCTAGGGGAGCCTCCTGCTGCTCCAGGGCTTCCTGGAGCAGCAGCAGCTGCTGTGCATCCTCCTGGCTCTCCAGCATCCAGCAGCACAGGCGTGCTGGCCCAGGGGAACAGACTTTTCTGGTGCAGCCATTAACCTTCCTCCCTCAGGGATTTCAGCTCTCGTTTTACAACTCCTTGTTTTTATTAGAGTCAGTAAGTTTTGTGAGTGCTCAGAGGGCACTGTGTAGTTTGGTATCAAGTTGGGACACACATCTCATTCACTGTTAGATTTCCTCTCTACTTTTTCTTATGAGTGCCAGGGAATCAGCAGTAAATCAAGAAAATAATACAGCACAGGACATCTATGACTGTTCAGCTTGGCAACGTGAGGTGAAATACTCCTCCAAATGCCATGGTCCAAGACATTGATATATGTATTTTTGTTTTCTGGTGGGGAAATAAAATATTTTTAGCAACTAGTAGAAGACAATGAGTCATGAATGTTGGATAAAGTAGTTTCCCTGACCTACTGCTTTCTTTTTATTTTCTTTCTTTTCAGTAGCACCCACATATTGTTCTGGAAACAGGAATTAAACAGAAAATCAGTCAGTGGCACACGCTTGGCATGGAAGTGGTGTACTTTGAAGAAATACTAGTTGAGACCTTCCAGCTCAGAGGTGAAAATGGTGCAGTCCCAATTAACTGTGAATACCCACCTCCAAAATACTGTAAGAAGCTGACTGCTGCCCAGAGCCAGTTCAGAAGCCAACACTCTCTCAGGCTCAAAGATATCTACTCTAGCCTTGAGTTACTTTGACACACTGACATACTGAGGGCACAGCATGCTAATTTGTGCCCTCTAAGATACCTGGCTAGCCAAAAAGGTCTGTTACAAGGTGCAGAAGTTGCTTTGTGGTACGTGGGAAGTGGGGAGATGTGCCATTCACTTATCTGCCTGCTCCCAGGGGGACAGCAATTATTCCTGTCCTACTCCTTTGCCTTCTGTTTGTACTCTAAAAGCAACCTCCTTGCTCAGAAATAAGCAACATGAGGCCCCTAATCCGCTTTCCTCTTCCACACTGAACTTGCATAATCCACAAGAGAGGCAGGCCAAATCTGGTTAGTTATAATCCAGCAAAACTCAGGCCTGTTGTGTCCACTGCTCCAGAGGGAGTTTCCTAAAATGAAGGAGAAGGTGGTGTTCACCAGCCAAGTTCTGGCAGTTTGCTTTAAAAATATTTGTGCTAAAAATTATTTACATAAAATATAGCAATATGATCTAATTTAAATATTTATTTTGTTCTCAGATATACCTACCACCCTGAGTATAGATAGTTTTGTTCACTATAGAGTCAAAAACTCTTATGCAGATTAACAGTATTGAAAAGAGATGTTCTGAAATTATCATCTCTGCCTATCTCTTTTAGTTTGTTATTGCTGTAAAGCATCTGGAGAACTATTTCTCTTGGTTTTGCATGATATTCCTAATATAACATATTACATAATGTTTTCTAGGGTTCAAGACTTTAAGGTTAACCAGAAAACATTATGTTCTTCTCCAAAGGGAAAAAAAAAATAGATGACATGGGTAATTATTCTCTCAGCCTTCAAAAATCCATTTCCTTAACAGCACTCTATCCTCTCAAAAGAGAGTTTATACTTATGGGGGTGGTTTGCTGATGGGCTGTGCGGGAACAGGTTCAGTACTTCATGTGTGATTCCAAGAAGCACAAGGAAGTCCAGCTTTCTGAAGTGGGTCCACCTGTACCAGTCTGAAATAAACATAAAGTCGTATGGTTTTCAGAAGTAGGAACAAACCTTTCCGTACTTGCCATTGGACAGAACATTACTGCACTATCCACAAACAAGATGTTTGTTCCATCATAATCTGTGATTTGAACTGCTGTTCGCATTTCTGATAATGAGTGTTTACACATAAAATAGGTGACAGTGTAAAATAAAAGTGTATTGGCTTTGCAGCACAGGAATTAATGCAAGAAAAGAGAGTTGTGTGCCCCTTGTGCCTTCCTTATGGCCCAGCAGGACAAGACCTCTTCTTGATGCCAGACACAAGTTGTTTTGACCTTTCAAGAATATAAGAGCAATGCAAAGCCCATTAGAACATCTGGAGAAATCTGAGTTTTCAGGGAACTTGTGTTATGACTCCTTTCTGCAGTCTGTAATCCCTAAACCAGTACAAAATTATTCATTGTCCAAGAAATGCCTTATAGCTGATTAAGTGTTGTTTAGGCAGGTCCTAAGGCTTTCTGGCAGAAGGTGAGCTCTGTTTTATGTCATTCCTCTACATCAGAGCAGTTCAGTCTATCAGGAGGGAACATCACAGCACAATCACCTTGATAATTAAGAATACCCATTCACAATTAGAGTGGTGGACTTACTCTAAATGAGTGGAGAGCTTCAGTTTCTGATCAGTAGCAGCCAAGCACCCCTTAAGGAGAGAAAAACTGAGATTTGCCTTTCAGCATTCCAGGGCGGGTAGAAAGGCAGGGGTCATGTGCATGGACAAAGCCCACCTGAGGAAGATTTCCCTACCCCAAGCAAAATTATGCCCTTTTGCTCAAACTCTGCCTGTCTGTAAGACAATGTTAGTGACACTGTCTGGGCTGCTGAGAGCTCTGCCATTTTCATTACCCAGCTGGAATGTCTGCCTTACAAGTGCATCAAAATTTTGTGTCATCCCCATGAACCTGGTTTTGATCTTGTTTATTCAGACTGGTAATTCCAGTGGAATAACTCAACATTTACCACTGTGTGAGTTCAGATGGGTGGTTTACTATTTTCAAAATCCCTGGGTTTGGTATGTAATTTAGGCACACAATGTCCTTGGATTCTACTGAATTTATTGGAAATTAGGATAGATACCATTAACCATAGAAAAGGCTTTGATCAAGATACCTCTTTTCTATCACGGGAAATCATTCCTTACCTTCCAGGTGTTTGGCCATCTTTCATTCCAGGCCTGGGGTAATCCATTCCACTCCTCTCATTTCACTTCAGCAAGCTTCTCCCCAGCGTGAACATGTGTGCTGCATTATCATGGATTATCAAATATACCTGGGGGCTGTAGATAGGTTTCTTGATTCACAGCAGCTAGACTTGGGGTTTTCTGGCTGAAACTTGCTTCTTTGTGACCCTTTGGGCAAAAGAAATCTGAGCAGAGTCCTCCAGAGAGCATTGGTGGGAGAAGGTGTGTCCAGCTTTGCACCACCTTGCCAGTGTCCAGCTCCTCTCTTCTGGTTGCAGAGGTTTAGATCCTTCAGTTACAGGACAAGCAGCAGATGAAACTTGGGGAACAATGCCCAGTTTCTTTTCTCGGCTCTCATGTGTAGTCTGCCAATGCTGTGAGCTTTAACAGTTACAACAAATTGCTAGTGTGCTAACTTGGGATTCCCCACTGAAAAGAACTGCCTCAAATTGCTCATATTGATGTATTTCAGAGTGAAAAGCATGAAATGCATCTTTCCTCCCTTTGTTGATCAAAGTACACTTTTAAATTGTAGCAGTTTTGCACTTTACGTAACAATTTCCTGCCATGGCTGGCTTTCCAGAATCTGACAGAAATGTTTCCTGCTGCTGCAGTTGAGTTACTGATAACTTACTGCTGTTTATTTACAAACACAGTGTTCAGACATCCTTTTTTGTACCCTCCCTCCCCTTTCTTCTCTCTCTCTCTCTCTCTCTCTCTTTTTTCTTTTTTTTTTTTTTTTTTTTTTTTTTTTAAGGGTGTTTTTGCCACGTGCAGTCCTGTCCTCATGCAACCTTCCTGTGAACAGCGCTGCCAGCTTGGGTGGGCTACCAAGGAAATACCGAGAATTTGTCGGACTTGAAAAGAAAGCAAACGGACTGTGGATTTATTAAAGGCTGCAGGTAGTTTTGATCGGCTAAGCGGAGTCTGCCGGAAACATTGCGGCTCCTGAGCCTCCCAGGGGACTTCAGCAGACAGGGCTTTACAGCCACGCTGATGACTCATGGGCAGAAATTCACCTCGGAGCGAGTGGCAGCAGTGGGGAAAAAGTGACCAAGACAAAATGACTCACAGGGGAGCGAAGGCTCCAGAGCAGGGCTGCCCTGGCAGCCTGCTGACACACTTTACTCCAGCAGCTGTGACAGCCAGCGAGGAGAATGATTGCATAACTGGTGGGAAAACAAATCTAGATGTAGCTGTAAAACCTGTGGCAGCCTAGTTGAAAGCATAGCAGCCTTTAGAGCTTGCCGTCTGGTAATTTTGCTGCAGAAACCTGGTCTGTGATAAGTCTCGACTGGATTGATGCAGAGAATTTTATTAGGAACACACGATAAAGTCTGCAGATGAGAAAAATAGCCTTGGGGAAGATGCAGTGTTGAATGGAGAAATTATATCACAAAGATCTTTCTGCACTCTTATATTTGTCAGTGGGAGTCTGTTGAGACAAACTAGAGACTTGAGACTGCAAAAACCACCTGAGAATACAGACAAAAATGCATGAGAAACCTGCTCACCCCTTTCATCTTCAGGATGTGTCCTGGAAAATAGAAATCCCAGGTGCTGTGACTTTTTGGAACCTTCAGTATCTGTTTTCAGTTACACAAAATAAATTTCCCAATAAAACAATTATCTGTCTCGACAGATTCATGGGTTTAACTTTGGGCATGTGCAATATGAATTTGAAACAATGCTGTGCAAACAGAATACTCTTTCTTTGTATAAAACATCAGCTGTTGGGTTGCATCTCTTCCTCTGGAATCAGCAGCTGGAAAATATTAGATGAGTCACAAGAATCTGAGAGTTCTGAAAAGCAGCACACTCCGTGACATACAGGGTGAAAGCTTTAACCCACAACAAAATCAGAGCAGAAATAGAGTTAAGCTGCTCTGAAATGCTACAAATTGACTGGTGGGATCAAGTTATGGTGCTCAGGCAACATCAGGAATGGCAATATAGAAATGAATACACAAAGAATGTGAGCATCCTTTTCTGAATCCTTTTTTTTTTTTTTTTTTTTTTTTTTTTTCCCCAAGCAGTGCTGATTTTGCAGTTACTCTGTTTCCTGATATAATTTACACCCGCCTACACAGCACTTTGTGCTCTGGCCATACTCTGACAGACAGATGGTAGCTCTGGATACACTTACAAAATAGTTCAGATAGATAGGTGTGGGCTGGTAGGATTGTCAGTGTGCTAGTAGGATACCTGAAGATTCTAGGTTATGTTTACATAGTAGTTGAACTATAAATGCAGGATTTTTTTTTTCTTCTTCTTCTTCTTTTCTCTCTCTCTCTCTCTCTCTCTCTTTTTTACCTTGCACCACTGGAGCTCTAGTTTGGACAGGCTCCTGACAGGCTCAAGTTCTGAATTTCTTCATTCTTCTTAACTGCTTGCTATATTTCTCTCCATGTTTGTTTCTTTTTTTTTTTTTTTTTTTTTTTCCCTCTTTTTCCCATTCTTTTTTCCCACTAGAATGTAAGTTACCAATGTTTTCATGGCTGCAGCAGCAAAGCCCAAAGCTCCTGCATTTCTGCCTCTTACTTCACCAGAACTTAAAACAATCCTTAGTAAACAGGGATGTGAAGGGTCAAAAGAGGGGTCTTGTGCTTTAGCAAATAGATCATGAGCCTCTTGGACTCAGCTTGTAGTAAATGGGTGGGAAATTAAGTTCTTCTGTGGACAGTTCTGGAGGTGTGTGGGGCCACACTCTCTTTTCCAGGGAATTTTTTAGGAAGCTACAGAAAAGACAGAAATTTCTGATTCTGTGCTATCTTTACTTCAGGGTAGGATTGTCTGGCTTTGAGTTACAGGTGATACAAATGGTAACAGATCCAACATGATCTGAAAGGTCTCAGATGAGCACTGAGAGCCTCTCCTTTGGCCACTTCTTGAGCACATTGCTACCTAGCCTTCCACTTTTGGCAGTCTTTTCCAAATAATGAGGTATTACCACAACCTCTTTTATGACTCTGAGGTCTTGGTCTAACCCTATGAAAAGCAGTTCTTTAGCTTCACTTTGGACTAAACCAGATTCTTTATTTCAATCAGTCCCCATCAGCCACAGTCTTTGCCACTGCTCACACCACTCCTGCTGCTTTTTCCTGTGCTCTTGCCTGTGTACCCACGTTCTCTGAGCTGGGGAGCCCAAGGAGGATGTTTTATTCCAGCTGTATCCTTGCCATTGCTGAGTGGTGCTAAACCATTACCTCACTTGGCTTGCTGGTTATATTCATGTTCTCTTTATCACAAGAATATGAGGCTGATGAGACAGATCTGGGTTCATTCAATTCTATTTTTAAATTTTCTTTTTCTGTTAGAACTTCTTATGTAGAATATTGATTTTTTTTTTAATCTTTTCTAATATGGTAGTACAACTTTAATAGTGGAAATTTAATTGGATTCTGGGACTAAAGTACTATTGCTTTAAATCTTTATGATTCTTTTCCATATGTTTTATATGCTTTCAAGCAGAATTTAGCTAACTTTCAATTAATAAAATTATTAATATGAATCAGATTTTTTTTAATACACATACTCAGGACACTGTTGGTGGCACAAACACTAAGGTGTAAGGATTAATGTTTTCTGCATTTGATAATTAATGATGAAGCTTTTTTAGTATTGGAATTTAATTGATAACACATACCATTCTGCCCTACTCTTCATTTAAAATGTGATGCTCAATGGTAACAACAGTTAGTTCCTAATTAGTGATTTTTTTCTCCATTGAATAAATTGCTTTATGAAAACAATTAGTCATTACTATTTCTGTTTTTCAGAATTCATCTTTGGGGTTTTATTTTTTGCTTGATTTGCTGAGGGACAAATATTGATTTTCCAGATACTCCATGATATGTTATAAAAAGGTTTGAAGTTGGAACCAGTGTTTCCTGAATCAATTTATTTGACCATAATGCTTTCAAAATACTCTTACTAGTCCATTTCATAAATGATTATTTTATGAGGTAGGTAAAAAGGTAGTTGATGAGGTAGCTGTTGTTCTGCAACAGCTGACTGTAAGAAATATACATTGCACTTTTTTCCCTAGTAATTCTATTTATATAATTTTATACTTCATCCCAAAGGTGAAAATACATGTATTAAATCTTACAGACATTCTTTAAAATGGCCATATGGGTTTTTTTCTTGTTTTTGTTTTTGCTTTGTTTGTTTTTTTGTTTGTTTGTTTGTTTGTTTTATATGCATAATAGCTATAACAATTTTTTTCCTTTGTTTTTCATTTTATGAGGCTGATACTACATGTGTGCCAGAGCCACTATTGCAGGCAGACACAGAAGTGTATGCCATCTTTGCTTATTCTGGAAGCTTCTATTTATCACAGTGTATATTAAATAATCTTGTCTCTACTATATCTATATTATAATGAAATATCTATATTATAATGAAATTATTATATGTCCCAAAACTTATCAATGTGGGTGCTACTTTTCCACCAATAAGAGTGTTTTTAAGAGGACTGTGTCAACACTACTTTAAACCAAATTACGCACACAAGGGAAATTACCTTTTAATTCAGTTTACCAGAGGTGGAAAATGAAACATATTGTATTTGCCATGCACAGCCCCAGCGTGTCCTTCTGGGGCTACTAAAAATGGCATCGAGCATCACATCCGACCCAGCACACCCAGCAGTGTGGGAAGCCAAGTATGTGTCTGCCATTGTCCAGCATGTTATCATTTCCCAGATCCAGGTCTGGCATTTATGTTATCTTGATAGCTATTGTTTAGCAAGCAGCAAAAGGAATTACCTTTTACTTCACCAGATATTCCTGAAATGAACCTCAGGATTCAAGAAAAGAACAGGTGAAAACTCAGTAACAGGAACCCTGCCCTTATTGTAATAAGGAAAGAAACACATCACAGCTACCCTTAGAGCTTGCATATTTATTGAACAAATCCTACTAAAATAGCTAAAATACATTGGGTACTTGCATTATTAAAGATCACATTGTTACAAAAGCCTGCATTTTCAGCAGTACACAACTGCAACTATACATAAATGCCACAACTGCTGAATATTACTTCTTGCTCTATATACAGCACAGCAGACGTATTATCTATTCTATTAGAAAATAAAGTGCACAAGGAAAGGGATACAGAAGGTGGGGAAAGGAAAGTAATCTAGAAGTGCAGTGCATGCATTAGTATTTAACAGTCAGAAGCTAAGACAGTTCATAACAAGGCCTGCCCTGTAAAAGGAATAGCTAAAAGACAGAATTATATAAAAAATTAAGGTGGGCTTTCAGACTGTGTCTAACACAACAACACTCCATGAGTAGATGATACTGCTTAGTTTTGTGGTTTGTGTTATTTTGTACTTTTAGTAGTTTGGGAGCAAGAACAAAAATGTAAAGTCCACATGTTGATAGTACTGTGGAAATGTACTCTTTCCCCTTTAGGACTTCTCTTCCCAGAAATTTGCTGTATTTTTCTTACTATATCCCCTAGTTTATGGATTTGAAGAGGACATTAAAACTTGTCCCTTCTTTAAAAAAGGCTTGTAAGAAAAAAAGACAAAAATCAAGAGATTTTGAGAAGTGTATGGAAAATTATTGCTCATCTTTCTCCATAAGGTGGATTGGAGTCAGAAAGGAGATTTTACGAAAATTACAGTTTTGTGATTGCTCCCACTATAACTGCATGTTTGTGAGTGGACACTGATAGGGAATCAGTTCCTCACTTGTACACTATAAGTAGTTACTCACCTACAGCACTGAATAAGAAAGCCACACTGAAGACACAAGTAAACAAGTCAGTCCAGTCTAAAGAACAACATTCAGAAAAACAAAGTACCAACACCCTCTCAGAACATGGAAATAAAAAATAACTCCATCAGAGCTACCTTGCCAAGGAGCATATTTAAAGTCCAAAATAGCACCATTCATCAGTGTCTCAAATCCCGTGGCAGCATCACGATCACTTACCACAAGGAAACCATGAGTTTCATACTACTTCTATACATCAAAAGAGTACATGGATAAAATATAGAGATATACAGACAATCAATGAAAACAAACTACTAGGCTTGTTACATCTAAATGAAAAAAAAGGGGGACTCTCAGCCTCTGCAAGAAGCAGTTTGGGTTGGTGGAAATGGAGAGAGTGGTTTACCGGTTGTGTGTGAGCTGTGGAGTTTGAGCAGTGAAAGACATTGCTGTGGTAGAACTAGGCCTGAGGGCCCACCTGTAATGTTTGTAAACATGGATTCACAGTGTGAAATTCTGAGAGCTTTCACTTGAGTTAGAATGTTAAAAACTAGTTTTTATGGTACACGTTTGTCCACTGTTATTCTCTAAAGCAAGGCTCAGAGTCCCATAGTTTCTTCTTACACTTGATGATTTACAGAGAAACAATTTCCAATATATGACACCATGACCTCATCAAACCATACACCATATGCAATACGAATGGAGAAATTATGTTTAAAAAGAGTAGAGGTAATTGATTTTGGTGAAATGTTGCCCATAGCCACTTGCTGCAGCCAGGTGTACCCCCCTGGCCTCACTTTTCTTGCGATTCACTTCCTTCGAGATGGGAAGATTTCCCTGTGGAGAGGAAAAAGTGATATTAGCTGTGCTTCTGTTTGGTGGGATGCTCCTTCTCTCATCCCAAATTTCCATAGTTCCCTATCTTTAGTTCATCTGTAAAACATGACTGAAGCACCTGATGCCACTGACAACAAAGGGTTGTTTGAAAAAACAGGCAGTTCTTGCAGCATCTGAGAAAAACATTTCACTTGGGCATGAATGAATGTGTCCTAGCAGCAAAAAATGCAAAAGATTCAGCATAAAACTACATCTTATTTATGAAAGATTATCTTAATATTAAGAGAATTTTTTTCCAGTTTAGACCTCTCATTTTTAAAAAACTTTACTGTTTAACCAACCAACATACACTAGAAAGTCACTTCCCTATATTAATTCATCAAAAAGAGCACACTAAAAACACTGCAGTGTTTTCTTGTTTCGAGCAGGTATGGAAGTGCTGTGCCATATGGGCCAGCTGCCTCAGGTAGATCTTTATTAACCATACATATTAATTGTGACTATTCAGCAAAGTTTTTAAACAGCATTAAAATATGTGTTTCATTTTAAGTCTCAGAATGAAGCCTAAAGGCTAAGCACATGCCTAAAGTACTTTGCTGATAATATGTCACTATGGGATCTGAAACAAAACCAAGCTGTCTAGCTAGTAATATATCTTAAGGAAAAAAATCAGGGGTTTTTTGTGTTTAAGTGGTAAGAATTGTAAAGGTGTTTTATTGCTCATATTGCTTAGGATGTGTTTGTCTCATAAGCTCAATGCCTCTCTCTGTTTAAGAAATTAAAGTTATCTTCTCCAAGTTAATTTTTTTTCTGATGTAAGGGTGGTGAATTTCTGAATTAGGAATTAATCACATGGCAGTTTCCCAATGACCAATAAAGTGCAATTTTCAGCAATTTTCCTTTCTTGGCTCTTCAAACCCAGAATTTTCACTGGGATGTTCATACTTGCTATATTTACTTGTGCTGGGAATGAAGCCATCCCATGGCTCTCCCATTGTCTTTATCACAGTGTACAGGATAAATTCTGCTTTTAGGTAGTTGAACTCCCCATGGGGTTCTGCACAGCACACAGGAGCAGTTTTCAGGCTGAGCATAGAGTAAAATTCCTTCCTGGAGATAGCTGGTGACCTGTTTCTTTGAGACATCAAAAAATGGAGGAAAAGAGCAGAATTTGATCAGTAGATATGCAGAAGCGTAAGGAGCTGTAGCATATATTTGCTAGTGCCAACATGGGTATTTTGCAAGAATTTCAAAATGAGAAAGTAACATTTAAGTTTTAGTGACTGCACAAACATGTTTCCTCACGGTACTCTGGAGAATTCCAACTTCATACTAGTATTTTTTTACTTTTTTTTGTTTTACTAGATTTGCTACTTGTGTATCATTACAGGATACGAAGGGAAAACTAGAAACTTATACATGCAAACAGGCACACCACACAGACCAAAGGTCTGGGCAAATTTCCAAAAGCATTGTGTCGGGCACTTCCTTTTCAGCTGTGAAAACAATCTCAGTCCTGAAATCCTGCCATACAATCATGAGATATAAAGCCCCATGTGACCCTTCTAGGTCTGGAAATAAACTGTCATTAAGAACTGAAGCCTTTTGTATTTGTTGGTTGCATGAAAATAAAATTTAAAAAACCCCAACACTTTTATCTCAAATAATAGTTTTTTAAAATCTATCAATTTTACTTTATTCTTTCAGAAGTTCAAGCTGTTTAGCACTGAGTAGATAAAATTACACAGCTGGAGGACTGAAAACTTTCTGCAGTTTTTTTCATAAATTTATCCTAATTAACGTTATAATACAAATGGAAAAATTTTGAAGATGCACAGTTTCTGTTAAAGATGATCCTCTACTGAAAGATTGATTATGTGCAATTAATATTGAAGTTGCTTTTGAATGTCAGTTGTGAAATAAAATTTGGAGATTGTTCTAAAACTGGCTGTTGTACCAGCACATGCCCAATATCTTCTGAAGAATTACATAAAGGCTAGGGGAAAAAATTACATTTTAAAAGCAAGAATCCAGTAACTTTAAAGGGGAAAAAGAGTAAGAATATGTTTTGGCTATTGAGAAACTGTTATCCCTTCTAACAAACTTTTATTTTAAGCTATGTACAGCATAAACCCACAGCTATTCATAAATCCAATATAATGCAGCATTGTTGGTATGCTGCACACAGTGTTCAACTTCATTCCTGTGCTTTGTGAGAAACTTTATTTCACGATGAATGACAACTTACTGAAAGCTTCTAACTTAACAGTTTGAATAAAAATCATCTAGTTAACTCACAGTTGATTCATAAAATTAAAAAAATTCATTTCATGTAAGTGTGGCCCTATAGAGCACATTAATCATGCTCTGACACTGCTATCAGCCTTCTCAGCTGAACTTTTGGAATACTGTGAATGCTAAGAATGGTGGTACTGACACATATGCTAGTTCAAAAACTGGCAGGCTGGCACATGAAGCTGCAAATACTCCACCTATATTTCTTTCCTTGTAGAGGAAAAAGTGTAAAGGAAAGTATAGTGTTATCCATATGGAACAATATCAGAGTTTTGTAACAGGGAGCAGAAGCCTAGTTAGCAACTGAAATTTGATCAAAACAGTTTTCTTTGTGTTCTCTTCTTTACTTACCTGCTTGAGCCAGTAATTGAGAGGGAATATGAATATAAAACATGTACATCCTGTGGTTCTGTGTAATCTGTTACCTTTTACTACTGAAATTTCATGTCCAGTTTCACATTTATTAAGCCAGTAATGATAACAATAAAATCTTATTAATGCTGTCTGATGAGCCATGTCTTCTGCCTTTATGTTGTGGTACTTCTTGTCAAACTCAGACAAAAACTGCCATGCTATGTATGCTTGTTACTCAAGCCAGGTAAAGCACAAGCAAGATACTTAATAAAAGATAAGAAACACTACCCAGTTCCTCCTGCTGCATTATCATCGACTTTTTCATCTGCATTGCTAGGAAAGCATTGCCAAAATTAAGCATTCAAACCTCAGATGTCAAGCTTGTAAAATCATGAGACAGGCTTAAGAAATATGAGCCTTTGAAAATTAGTATGTTTTCCTTCTGGTGTGCAGCCAGCAAGAGTCCATGTTTTCTGCAAGCCTAAAGGCTAAAAACATAATTATAAAATGAAAACTGAGATCTTCAGTTAACTGCATGGTGCAAGGAGCCAAGGCTTTAAGAAAAACAGAGTAACATGAGACTTGTGATGAAATCATGAGAGCTGGCTACTTTCTTGAAGCCCTTGTAAAATAAAATCCATTGAATTTTCTTTTTTTTTTTTTTTTCTTTTTTTTTTCTGAAAACTTTCATCTTAGCAAACTATTTATTATATAAAAGAAATTACATAAATAGTTTTACCTTTGGAAATCCCCCATCCTCATGGCTGGTTGGGAAGATCTGGCTTACCCAAATCATTGAACCTGGCTGATTTACCTGTAGTGATGCAAACATATACAAGATCTTACTAACAAAGACAGATTTATTAAATGCAGTGGTGTACATGTGACATACCACATCACTAAGACAAGTCTAATGTTAGTAGAGCTTGGGCCAGAGTGTGTAATATTTAGTACATATTTTTTTACCCATGACAATGTCTGTCCCTAGAGCATTCCAACTATATTGTTTTATGTTTATCTGCGTTCAACAGGTGCTTTAAAAAAAATAAAATTAAAAGAGTATAGGATGGATATTTTTTAGTATCTCTAAAAAATTCTTTATAGAGGATGCTAATGAAGTTGCTGAGGATATTGTGGAAAAACATGTCCATTCTGTTCTGCCAGATGTCATTGGCAAAGGGCTCTTTAATGGAGCTCATTATCTTTGCTGATGACTGCAGGTGATACAAGCACCACAGCTTCAATATCCTTTCACAATGAGTGGCAAACAAAACATATAACTTTGTAAGATCATTGAAACAATTAGAATTCCATGTTAGCTCCCTGTATTTTCCACATTAAAGAATTCCTGCACATTATAAAACACGTACAATAAAATAGCAGGCAGCAGGATTTAACAGTTAAGGTGCTGTCCTATGATGTCTGTAGGAAAATTTTTCTGTGTAAAATGGGTAAGATCCAAAGCTGGGCAATTACTACAGTGGAGGTTAAAGTGAATAAATACCAAGCTAATGCTTCAAGATTAAGATCAAAATATCTCTTTATCTCAGTCTTGGAAATACTGGAGTGGTCAGGTACAAATTACATAAAATGCTGAAATTTTAAAATTTATTTTCTTGCTGGGTTTTTCTCCTGGGCTCTTAGTGTTTGGTGAATAGAAATCTTTCTGCATGATGCTGGGATGTCAAAATATCAGTATTTTGAGCCAGCCATTATAAATTACACCATTCAGATTTGTTTGCACTTTGGGAATCAAAACTTTGATTGTCAGTTAAGTTCTGGGCCAGTTTTACTCACCCCCTTGCTCCTGTGCATATATCAAAACATGAGAAAAGTTTTCATTTCTGAGAGGGTGCATGTTGACTATTAGCTGTCACAACTGGACTAGTTCTATCCTGGAGAAATTATTGGAAGATTATTTAAATCCTCTCCCCAGTAGAAAATACTGAACTCTTCTATAATGCAGGACACAGAAGAGAGAAATTAAAAGCACAGAGATAAAAAGGCAGTGCCTTTGAAAGTAGTGCTTTTTACATTCACCTGTGCTTTTCTGCAGTACAAATCACAATGCCTTTTACTGGTTAAAACAACTGATTTTTTTTTTTTTTCCTATCCGAGGCCCCAGACAAACCAGTTCAGCTCTCTGGGTGTGTTTGACAAAAAATAACCAATGTGTAGCACAGAGCACTAGGTGAAACAGTTAATGGCCACTCTGAATGTTTATACCACTTGAATGAAGGATACCAAGTAACCTCTGAGCTCTTCAGTTGCTATTTATAATCACCCAGTCTGCAATTATGTCTTGATTTTATTATGTAGACATATATCTGTGTGAAAATTCACGGTGGGAAATAGAAATAGGAGTTCAGCTCTACCAGAGGATATGCTATTCACACCAGCAAAGTATACAAAATGTATATGGGAGGACCGCATAAGCATCAGAATACAGAAATAGTCATTATCATGAATAGAAGCTTCTATATTTTCCATGGAGTCTGAGATGTATTTAAGTTAGACTACAGGCCGTGTTATCCCTATTAATAGCCTAATAGGAATAAAATAAGTGCCTGAACTTAGATGAAAAAGAAAGGAATCCTCAAATTAAAACTTGGTGGAATTGCAGTTAGAGGGGTGGATTTTGGGAAAGAGGCAGGAGGGAAAAGGTGTAAATTGTAAGATGAGCTACCAGGGTTAAAAAAAGAACAAACCCCAAAACCTACCACCACCTGCAAAATACCCCACATAATCCCCAAACTATTTTTTCACAGTAATTCTCTGCTTAAAAACAAACAAACAAAAAAAAAAAAAACAAACAAACAAACAAAAAAAAAAACCAAAACCAAAAACAAAAAAAAAAAAAACACCAAAAAACACCAAAACAAAACAAAACAAAACAAAAAAAAAAAAAAAACAAAAAAAACAAAAAAAAAAACCAACACAATACAAACAAAAAAACCCACAATAATATCCTTTTTTTCTTCAAAAACAAATACTGTGGCCTATATTGGTAGATAATAATCACATGGACCTATTGCACATGAAGTGACTGTTCTGTTATAACTGTACCAGAGTCCTGAATGGACTTAAGGTATCTGCCTTGAGAGCAATGCTGAAAGGCTGGAGAATTATGGCTTAGAATATGGCCAAGTAGAGGAAGATTCTGGAATGGAAAACCAATGCCAGTATAGAGATTTACTGTAATTCTCCAGAAGGAGAAAAAAAAAAGGGATAAAAAGCAAACCATGACATCTTGCTGTGCTTTATAAATGCAGAAACTACTTAGAAGTTCAAATACACTGATAACTAGGGCATAGAAAAAACATATAGAACGTTAATTCAGTTACAGCAGCTCAAAATTACTGATATAAATGTTGCAAGATGAGCTATGATAGAGGAAAGAAATGCTCCATTACTGAGTAGGATGTAAGGGTTACAGCATTCCAGCTGTTAGCATGTAGCAAACACTTCTAAATAAATGCTTTCATTGATACACACCAAATTTTCATTTCTTAGTACTTTCTGTGTGGCTGTTACACAAGTGCAGGCTTGGCTTAAATAACCAAAGTATCAGGATTCAGAACAGAATTACTGAGCCTTAGGGTGGATTGAAAACTACAGCTACTGCAAGTCTGCATAATGCTGACTCACATTGATAGCCTCAGTGCTTGATCCTCATTAGCAAGGAAGCTTCATCCATGAACTGTGAGTTCTGGGAAGAGCTACCTCAGACACTGCTATGCAACAACATGCAATTCTGCCTGAAGCATTGAGGTCAGCTTGGAAACTGGGAATTATGGTTCTCTATGAGTATGCTTTCCATTTTGTAGCCTCCAGTCTCCTGAAAAGATACAAATAATACAATTTAATATTAAAGAAATAGCAAAAGTGGAGGAAAAGAAATGTCTAGTCCGTCTAACAGCTCTCTTAGATTTCAGAACTATTGAAATTTTTTTGGGGTTGTTTCAGATTTTTTTTTTTTTTTTCAAAAGTCAGAAGGATTAAAAACCAGTAGAATCTACTTTACTCCTTTGGCCAAGAGACTGGGAAACTCTTGCTCTCACTCTGTTTTACCAACACTTCAAAATTCTACTTTCTGGGGGTTTTTTTTGTTTGTTTTAAGCCTTGCTTTCTTAAAGAACAATGATAGGGAAGCACAATGTTCTGCCTAGTCTTAAAACAGATACATAAAAAAATTTTAGCAGAACTGAACTAAACATATTCTATTAGTCACATCAAACTGCTAAAAATTATTTGGTACCCACTCTTCATTCCAATTCACTAACAGCATCTTTCAAACATTCAGATAAATCCATCAAGAGGGAAAAAACCCCAGACTTATGGCATGCTAGACTTACTAAGATGAGCATACTCCTGTTAAGCATTCCCACGGTTTTTATAGTTAAGAAACAATAGAGAAAGCCCTTGGAATTATTTTTTCTGTGCTTTTTTCCTTTTTTCCCTATGTGAACCACAACTTAATTCTTGTAATCCAGTCTCATTCAGGACTTACAGCAGTATTCAACTGCACTCTTGATTTCTTAACTAAAAGTTTATTGAAGAGCAGCTGCTCTGAGGAAATCAGCAACCAACTTTTAGAGAAGCTTCAGGTAACTTCTTTGTCTTATAAACCAATTCTGGGGCAGGGGAAAATGAAATAGAAAAGGAAATGATGACAAGTACTGTAGATCCTAATTCCAAATAAAAGGTGACCATGTCCAATAATTCTGTAGTAATCTACCTAGGAAAGAGGGAAAAAAGAAGAAAACTATAAGAAAAATATTTACTACATGGATTAGCAGCATAATAGCAGAGACAGATGGCCACATGCTGAGGAACATGGGAGTTGAATGATAAGAGGTATGTGTGGAAAAGAAGGAAAGAAAGATGAATTCTTGTTGTCTCTGCAGCACTAAAATGACATTGTGCAGCTGTGAGGACTAAGTGCCCTGTGGGCCTAATCTAGAACAGAGAAAGGGAGAGAGGCCACCCTCCTCCTGAGAGTGGGCTGTATAGCCAAAAAAGAACACTGCTCCTCATTTCTGTACCCACATTTCTTTAAAATTTCTTAGTTGCCATCTAGTTTGAGCTGTAGATGTACTTTTCACAGCACATCCTACCATGTACTTCTTCATATCCCCAAATGCCTCCCATGCAGGAAAACTTTTTAATTCTAACCAACATACCACAATCACAATCCAAATGCATTAACAATCTTACTGCACCACTACTCAAACACTAAATAAATAATTTTGGGAATCAAAACCTTATTAATTCTTTTTAAACCAAACTGGAGGGAAAGTTCATGCCAGTGCAAGGGGTAAACTGATGCTCCCATCCTCAGTAATTTATTTTTAAGACTGTGAGGCAAACATTATGAAAGTATAAAATACAAATATCCACTCTGTTCCTAACCTAGCACACAAGATTTAATATACACAGCAACTGTCAGCTAAACAGTTGCTGCTTTTTAAGAGTTTAGTTGGGCAGCAGTATTCCATCAGTCACATCTTTTATTTTCCAGATCTTCTGGAGAGGGCAATGATGACTTAAACTTACTAAGTTATTAATAACTTATTAATAACTTAATAAGTGCAACTTTATCTTAATAATTTTAAAATGTTGTGAATGTGTGATTTAGCAGATGTGGGGCTTAACAATTTTGTGAACTTGTTTGCATTTTTGAGCATTTCTGCATCACAAGTCTGAGCCTCTGCTTGAGGTGTGGTGAGAGTCATCCCAAATAACCTGACTTCATGATTTCAGTATTCTGTCAGGGCAAGAGATTTTTCTGTCATCCCTGATTTTCACATCAGTGCCAGGAACATCAAAGAAAAAGTGGGGGAAACCAATAATTTACATTTATTTCACTTGGTTAGTTCCACACAGTAAAGAAGGTTAGATAAATGGTTTGAGAGAACTGATGAAGAATTACATCATGATTCTGCACCTGGGATTGCTCCAAGTGGCACACCTTTTTGTGAGACTTTACCTGCCATTGCAATGCTAATTAATACTTGGCAGTATTAAAGTTATCATGCATACAAAGAGTAAGAGAAAAAAAAATCAAGCAGTACACTGTGAACACTGTCATAAATGCTTCTCCAACTTCTTACTGAATTAATGAATTTTACTAAGATTCTCATTGCCAGAGTATTGCACTCCTTGAAAGAGAAAGAATATATTTATTTCGGAGAAAATAAAACCCAAATATATATTACATGGAAAGTTCCATCAAGAAATAAAATGGCTGCATATTACTTTTTTCCTCCAGTAAATTCCTGTGTATGTTCTCCAAAACTGCAAAACATCACAGAAATCAAAATAAGCAAATCAGACATCCAGAAAACCAAACTCAGAACCCAGTACAACCCCACATATTTATTTTGCTTCCCTCTGCACTACAGTATTTTTTCTTGTATTACTTAATCTGCAACACACAGAAAAACAACAAGTCTGAGAACTGGAATAATGCTCTAGTTCTCAGTTAATCACATAGGAGTTTGTAATTTGCTCCTCAAGTGCAATAAGGTTGACCTTAATTAGTAACTATTTGCATCTATACCTGATGGTAACTGCATAAGCAAGTCTCTTGTAATAAACTCAGGTGAACACACAGCATGGCAGCAAAAACTTGGGACCAAAGGATGCTTAGCTGTTTTTCAGTAGTTTCATACCTAACATGGACAAATTACTTGAGCTGCAGAGGAGGAAGTAAAGGAGCATGCTCCGAGGCTAACTAAAAATTCTATTTAGTCCCGTGTCCTCACTCCATTGAATTTTGATCTAAAGTGAAAATCCAGCAAAAACAGTGGTCAGTAAGTGAATGCTTAAGAATAGGAACAGAGACAGGCCAGAAAAATGCTTCTCCTGTGTGCCGTCTCAGATTTGGCCCTCCACTCTTGTGGTACACAAAATGTATATACCAAGCAGTCTCCCAGAAAAAGTGGGGTTCTTTTTAAAATTTCTTATACATTTTCTACATTAATGGCCTGAACGCTGTAACTTATAAAAGGCTTAAGAGATTGCTTTGGACTACAACAGCTTTTATCCCACATGCAAAAACAATGAGTGTAAATCCAACCAGGGATGCTGCTTGCTCCCCAAGTGCAGGCAAGCCCACTGCCTCTGCCAATTGCTTTCCTGCAGAGCCCAGCCGCAAGAGCCCTTCTTTCCTCTCAGGAGCTTCCTGCCCCTTGCCCAAGCAGCATTTTGCAGGCAAGTATTAAAAAGGCCCAGCCATACTCTTGGAAATGGGAGAGAGAACCACATTGTAGAGACAGCCCTTACTTACCTCATTTAAAGAGATGTAATGAGGGCAGCTGATTGTTAACAAGTGCTTGAAAGTACTGTGGTCCATTTACCTGAAGCCTCCCTATTACCAGCCTCCACTAAGCAGAGAGTAATGCAGCTAAGTGCTACTCCAGACACAAAAGCATGAAATGTATCATGGATGTTCTGGAGGCTGAAAGTAATAAAATATCTGTGGGTTCTGGGACTCATCTAAGGAGCTGTGTAAACTCATGCTCTTTTGTGATGGAGATTTATCACAGATACACAGTAATTTTAAAGCAAAGAAGGAAGATTTGTTCCTCTCTAACTTGACCTTTCTAAGTAGCTCTGTGGTGTCAATGTGTGCCTTCTAAACAGCAGCACTGGAAGAGGCCTGGGCTTCTTTCTGGTAATGTGTGTATTAAGCCGAGGCTTTTACTACCTCCAGTGAGGACACACAAATTTCTCTTAACTTTCTTCAACTTACTCCCACATCAGTATGCCAAGCTAGTAGAGATAATCAGGCTACTGTTAACAAAATTAGTCCAGAGACCCTTCTTCCTGCAGGATGAGAAAATCCTACTTATTCTGAGGGTGGGTTGTTTTTGCTTGTTTGGGTTTTTGGTTTGGTTTTTGTTGTTTGTTAGTTTTAGTGCAGTATTTACAGAAGGAAACATCAGTAATCCTCCCAGCAACATGTACACAGGCATTCATTCAGCAGTGCTACTGTGAGTTTGCCAGACCAGAAGTCCAAATCTAATTGGATGTAACACTCAAACAATGACTCATTCTACATTAAACATTTGAAAAGAATATTTTTGCACCTTTGAATATCATGCTCTCAATCAATATGGTTTAATGAGGTAAACAAAGATTTGAAATAAAACCAAAATACAAAGAGTTAAAACTATTTTTATTAAAATATCCTGTCCCAGTCAATGATGCCAACTGAATTATATTTATGAAGCTGCTCTAGAACTATTATGTGTCATCCTTTTCCCATCCTTTTCCCATCTTTTCATCTTTTTCTTTTTTCATCTTTACACAAGGATCAGAATTCAGGTATGAAGCAGCAATATAACAAGGTCAGAAAAAAGTAAAAATATTGTTAGTGATGGCTTTAGATCCCAAGCCTTAAAAAAACAATGTCATATCTGTAGTGTTACTAGATGTATATTCTTATTTCTGATTTTCCAAAATGAAATTTTTCTCAAAATTTATTTTGAGAAAAAATTAGTAAATATTTTTTCCTGGACCTAAGTATTACATAAGCCTCCCATTCCATGTGTCAACACAGTTTGGTTCAGATAGAGTATGCTGGGGCAGTGTAGCAACATTTTAGCACCCAGAGCATATTTCTGACTGAGTAGAAACAAGTATATAAAAAGCTTTTGTCTTTTCATGTGCATATGAGCTGTACCACTGAAATATCCACAGTATCTATAGCTTTAGGCAAAAATTATATTTTTTTAAACTCTGCTTTTCTACTCATAATCAAGTAAAGGTTTGCTTTCTGCTCAGCTGAACAGGAGGCTTGACAAAAATATTGCAAAAACTGGTTTGTATTTCTGCTTATAAACTTTGTAAGCTGGAAAGGCTTTAATTCTTCCTGAGTTTTCAGCAATCAAGTAGCACTGTGCAAACTACACACAATGTATAACACACACATTGCATAATCATAATAAAAAAAGCACAATATACATGTTCAGATGGCCAAAGCTGTTTAGCTTTCATCCCTCACAACTACTTCTCTTGACCAAATTCTGCCCATGTTATACATGAATAGAAGGTCTGACTGTCCTGCAGATTCTGTGTGGCTCTTACTTACCATAAAGGAGACTCCAATTCCAGTTCTAGTACCAGGCTTGGTATAATAATCAACCAGGTATAAATTTACTCATGCCAGACCAAGAGCTGCTTTTGTCCAGTGTGTGTCTAGTAATAGGAGGAACATAATGTCTCATTTCATTACCTTGCTTTTTTTTTTTTTTTTTTTTTTCTCAGAGCATATAAAAGGTTCCAAATAATGCTTGCCTCTGCCAGACCAATTCTGGATCCATTCTCCACAAATAATCCTAAAATTATGAAGAGCTGTTCCAGCCCAGGGCACAGAAAATTATAGAATGTGTAAAGACACCTACATGTAACGCCCTGGAAAAAGGTTAGTAATGGCTAAACTGGGATAAAATCTTAAACACAAAATTTTCTTCATAAATATCTTCACCTAATGTAAATGCTATTATAAATTTCTCCACAAAATTGGAAAACACCCACACACAAACAAAAAACTAAATGGGATGGTGATTCTTTTCTCTTCAACCAAATTCAGGCTGTCTTTTCTTTCCCTCTCACTTAACAAAGAATTTCCTCAACAAAGGCTTTTCTCCAAAGTGTTTTTGCCCCTAAAGGTCATCATCGTCTATTTCTCTTTTCCCCCAGGTAAGACTATAAAATGCAGGGAATGTAAATGACAAAATATGACAGAATGACTTCAGAACGGATGCAGTTCAGGCAAGGATGCACTCAGGAAGCATTCAGTCCAAATGACCTACTTCCAGAGCCTCTTTGCTCTGGGATGACACAGCTATACTATACAGCAGCCAGCCCAGACACTCCACACCAGTAAGAAAGGCTGACAAGAGAGCCATCTCACTGTGGCAAGCCAGGAGCAAATTAATGCTTGGCTCTTGATTTTCTTCTGCTTACTTTCAAAAAAGTCAAAATTAAATTGTTAAGGATGTATTTACTGATATACACATTTATTAGTGTTGTAAGTTTAAATTCCTTAAGCACTGGCATTGTGAGCTCCCAGAACTTAACTTAAAATCCTCAAGAAGGAGAAAAGGACACACATGAGTGCTTTGGAAGCAAATAGACAGTCCAGTTCTCTAAATGATGTCCCTCTAATATCAAATATGATGGTCTGATTTCTTAATTGAGAAATTAATATTTACCATAACAAAAACAAACAAACAACACAACCCCAAACAAACCCAAACCCCAACCTTTTCCTGGTTTTGGTAGGAGCCTTTTTTGAGTTCACAGAAAACTGGAATTGACTTCCTTATTCCCACTCTTCTAACATGTTCCTTTATTTAATTGATTGGATCACTTTCAATGATTGGATGTGGCACAAAAAAATTTTAAACAAATTATTTTTTCAAAATTCTTTTTCTCCCTTGTTAGCAGTAAAATTTTAGTTTATATTTCACAACACTCAGCACTTGCCATGAAGGTAGTATACAGAAGTTCTAGAATTTCAAATTAAAAGACCACTTAAGTCACTTCAGGATTTCATGCTTCTCACATAAATATAAAAGGCTCTTTCCTCCTTCAGGTAGACACTTAAGGAAATGTGTTATGGAGAAATAAGAACAGATCTCCAAATGGAAATGTTCTTGTGTAAGATTGCTCAAAATGTTCATGAGTTAAAATTGTAAGAGTAATAGAAAGTGCACTCTTCTGCTCTTCTGTTTCTCTTAAAATTGAGTCTATTATTATTAAACCTGTGCAAGAAAGATTGATTAATTAATCAGATAATTCTAATTCCATGCCCAGGAAAAGGAGAAGCAGTATTGAAAACTAATGTGTTAAATAATAAGCTTTTAGTGTTTAAAATGTTTAAGAAACATTTTATGAGAAAAGAAAATTAAGAAACTAAGAGAGTAAGACAGTGAAGTTAAATCAAGAACTCATTTATTCTCACTTAACAAGTTTATTCTAGTCACTTCAAGTTTTACTGTAAGCCTAGGTAAATAATAAACTTTCAGACTGGGAGAGGAATAAGAAGGCCATTTTCCACCACTTTTTAAAATCTATCTCAGTCTACTGAAATACAATAGCTAAATTTTCACTGACCATTGAAAGTAGGGTAGAGCCTTTGTGTATACTGTGATAATAAAAACAAAGTAAGCACTTTCACTGTCATATATTTCAGTGTGTTGAAAGTGTTGATATGCAAAGAAGAGTATTTCCTGCAAATTAGAATAGTTAGAGAGGTACTTGCAGTTAATACAAGAAGAAATAGGCCAAAGACAAGCCTGTCCACTACTGCAAGGAAAGCATGTCACTGGTCTGACTTAGAATTACATTCAGTGTTAGTGTGCCAGAAGTGAAAGAAAGGAAAACAAAGAGTGGTGGTAAGGGAAGAGATTCTGCCAAGTATCACTTCTTAAACAACTTTGCAAGCTAGGGTGAAACCTAATAGTGCATTTTTATTTTGTTCATAAAAAGGAATTCCACCTCAAGTTTGTATTTATGTGACACTGCAAAGCAAATGATGGGCTAGACAGGTGGGTAACAACATTTTAATTTTTGTATTTGGATAGCTTTAAGATGTATTTTATGTTCTGGCCAAAAAAATGGCTTTACAAAACTGATTTCATTGACTACTACAGGAACCTCGCTAGATTTACAGAACCATCTGCTGGTAGAAATCAGTGGCTATTTTATGCCTAACTAAACTTAAAACAATCTTTTGTTCCATAGATAGGCATATATTGCACATAACAGCCTGCATAACATCTAAAATGTGGGATGATTGTCACCTTGGTGTTGGTAGGAAAACAGTTGCCTTATCCTATATTACACAGTTGTCTGAACAACATGTATTTTAACATGATTTCTATTCACAGTTTAAGTGAATCATTTCCTGTTTAATTCCCCACCCCCATCTATTCATTTATACACAGATGAGCAAAGCACTTTGATGAAAGTAGGCTCCAGAATAGACTAAAACTCCAGAATTTGCAAGTTTATTTTTGCAGATAAGAACGATATAAAACAAGGAGCCAAAAACAAAACCAAAGCCTTTATAGCAGAGTACATATTTGCTTATTTTAATCATTCTTTGATCATCACTCCTCCCCCATATCAAAACAACCTCAAAGAACCAGACAGGGATAATATTAATGCAATTAACCCAATCTTCATAAGAGTAGTCCCTCAGATCCTCACACTGGGGAAAATGTTCCATGTTAATATAAACCCTATGCAATGCTTTAAAGCATTACTCAATACTAATTAACAGAGGTTTGATCATGATTTTATCATGTAGGATCCAAAATACATCACATTTTTGCCAGTGCATGTATTTAGATATGCTTCTGAGATAGCTGCATCCTCAACTAAATATGCTATAGGATAAAAAACCATCTAAACAAAATCTCCCTCCTTTGAGCACTTTTTCTAAAAAAATACTGTTACTTTGTCCTGCTGATTCTGAGACAGTCCTCAGAGAATACCATATTTACAAGCATATCCTTAAAATCAGGAGTTCATCAGCAGTGGTATCTCATAGTATAAACATACAACATAAAAAATACAAACCTAATTAGCACTGAAGGAAAGAGGTTGTTGTTCATTAAACACATTCCAAACAACTGCCTTTAAGTTCAGTCAGGTTTGAGGCCTAAACATTTTTTCTAGAACAGATCTGTGTCACAAAGTATGGTAGTGTTTTCAGAAGGTTAACCGAAGAAAATTTCGTTTGCACCTTATGTACTTCCCTGACAGACTTACATTAAATCTTTTTCACTTACAAAGTGCAATGGCCTGTTTCTTCATTTAGGAAGAAAGGTGTCAGTGTTGACATTACTGGATATTGTTTTGTCTGCATGTGTTATGGTGTGTATTTTTCACAATAACTTGAATATTTCTTGTTTCAATTAAATAAGCCTTACTGGACAGAGAAGGATTTCAGGTTTTTATTCAAAAAATGCAAGAAAATAGAAGATCCAACATAAGGAGCTTTTCAGAGTACATCTGTTATTGTATGGCAAGTCCCCCTAGCCTCAAAAAGTATGTCAAATAAAGGTCCTATTGATAAATGAATATTGGGAAGAAGGAGATAAGGACTGTATTGACACAAAAAAATTATTGATACTCTGCTAAAGCAACTAATTCTTACCATTTTTAGGGTCTGTTAAGTCTTGGGATTGCAGTTTCTCTCAAGAAGCACAAGGAGAACAATCTGAAAACAATTTAAAAAAAATTAAAAATGGAAAAAAAAGTAATTCTGACTGTTGCAATAGTTAAAAGGTATTTTTTGCCAGCATAACAGTGGGTAAACCAAGTATAAGCTTCAGTGGTTAAGATGAAAGTCATGCAAATGATTCTAACCATACATATGCTTATACATCATGCATCTCTGCACTTCCGTGGTCTGTAGGCTTAAATACAGGACAAAGGAATCCCTGATACCTGGATTTGCAGAACCCTGTGCTATTCTTATTCCTGGGTATATTTCTGAAGATCCCCATACATGATGGTTAACACAGGTAAAAATCAGTCAAGAGGACAAAAAACTGTCAGTCTATGTTTATTGTAATTAGTGATCCGTCATTCCCAGACTTATTACTTAGTGTGGGTTTTTGCAATCAAGGAACAAGTATAACACAATGTAACGGCCCAGAGAGTAGGTATTTTTGGAAATGGCACTGCATTACATAACCTCCAGTTTTCTCCCTCTCTCTATTCCACACACACCCCCTATTTTAAACAGGGAGAGAAAAACCAGAAGAGTAGGTCCTACCTCATTTACCTTAAATTATCACTCTCTTAATGGACTAAATTTTTATCATATCTCCTTTATCAGCTTTCTTATAGAAACAAAAATTAAATGTTCTCTTCTATTGATTACATATTCTTTACCTATAGCGTGTATATATGAAATATAATTAGGTATGAGTCATATGTTTACACACACACATACATAATGGATTTAAAACTGCAAACTCATATATCCATAAACCTACACAGAAATGTTTGAAAAAAGCTGCACGTCAAAACATGTTCAGCAAAATATGGTTTGGTTTGGTTTTGTTGTTTTGTTTTGCTCTTTTTTTTTTTTTTTTTTTCTCAAAAGAACCACCCAGAATTTAACTGCTGCACATGCAAAAATGCAGAAGGCTGTTGCAAGAATGACTGCTTTCTAAAAATAAACCCCAGCAGCCTGAGAGGAATCCAGTGTCAGGGCGGAGAAGAGGGAGATTCGTTTTACAAGAGAGAAGAAAGGAGATGATAAACCTATCCTAAAGCCTTGCATGCATGCTAGCTAAACCAAGTGCATTAGGTTCAAAAATGCATTTTGGTGTTTGCAGAGTGCAAAACACAAAAAAAGGAAAACATTTTAGAAAATCTCTTCTCATCTCCCCTTGCACGTGTGCAGAAAAATCCTCAGCCTAGAAATCCAACCTTAAAGCACAAAGACAAAGAGTTAGATACATATACTGCACATTTTCTCATTTTCCTTAAAAAAGCCTGTTTGGAAACCGAGAGGGGAAAGCCAAGCTGCAGCAAAGTCCGGCTAAGGACAGAAAGAAATCAAAAAGAAATTAAAAGAAACAGAGAAACACAGAGAAGAGAAAGCGGAAAGGGGGGAGAGGGAGGGAGAGAGAGGGAGGGAGAGAAAGGGGATTAATTAAAAAAAATAAAATTCTGTGGATTGGAATTGCATATACTTACAGACAAAAGCCCCCGCTCCCTGCTCACTTTCTGTCCTTTCTACATGATCTGAAACACAAATGTGGATTACAAAAGGGCAGCATGCTACAGAAGGGAATTTATAGTTGAGGGAGTGGAGAGAGGGTAGTGGGTGTGGGTAAGAATGACTGCACCTCTTCCAAAGTGCAGCCTCGGAGGAAAAAAAAAAAAAAAAAAAAAAAAAAAAAAAAAAAAAAAGGAAAAAAGGGGGGGGGTGGCTGGGGGAAAGTCTCTCTCTCTCGCTCTCTCTTTCTCTCCCCCCCACCCCCCCTTTCCCTCTCTCGGGCTGGGTTTTGGTCGCCAGCGCTGGTTATATTGAACAATGAGCTAATTCTGATGGTAGCTGGCCAGCTGCCAGCTCCATCCCCCCTTTACACACACACACACACACACGCACACACTCACGCTCACGCACGCACACACACTTGCCCTGCCCGCCCACCTCCCCCCGCACGATGCTGCAGCGCCAGACTGCTTAGTCTGCAATAATCCGCAGCCCCGCGTTCCCCCCGCTGTCTGGGAGCCACAGGGCAGCGCCCGCCCCGCCGGGGCAGCGCCGGGAGCGGGGCCATGGTGCGGAGAGCGGGACTACGGTGCGGGGAGAGGGAGCGGGGAGCGGGGCGATGGCGTGGGGAGCGGGATGCGGAGAGCCGTGCGATGGTGCGGGGAGCGGAGTGCGCTGGCTCCGGGCCGCGGGGATCCCGCACCCCTGGGCGGAGGCCAGCCCGGGCGGGGAGCGCCGCCAGCGCGCTGCGCAGCGGGGAAGGGGGGGCAGGCAGAGCGCAGCCACGAACTGTAATAATAACCCTGCAAAGGGCATCTGAGGAGAAGGGGAGGGAGGCGGCCGCTTCGCTTCGGCCGTGCCTGTCTGGGAGGGGAGAAGGCGGAGCACGGGGAGCACGGGCAGCGCCGCGGCCCGGGAGGGCGGCGCGGGGCCGGGGGGCGCGGGCGGCGGCCGCAGGTGCGGGCGGGGCCGGGCGCGGAGGCAGCGGGGTCACACCGGGGCATCGCACCGGGGCATCGCACCAGGCTTGCGGCAGCGGGATCGCGCCTTGCTGGTAAAATGTGCCCAGCGCTCCCCAGCGCTGCGCGCAGGGATGGGGGGACAGGCGGCAGGGCAGACGAGCGGTGGCGACAGCGCGACACAAAGACTGCGAGGGCTCCCGCTGACCCGGCACCCGGGAAAGGGCGCGGTGAAGGGGCAGCGGATCGATGGCGGGACACAGGGGCGGTGCGCTGCTCCGCAGCGTCTTTCCTTCAAGCGCTGTACAGGGATATACAGCCAAAAAATAAGAGAAACAGGTGGTAAGAAGCAGATTCCCTGTTACCCCGTAGCGTGTGAAGGTATCTTCCTCAGAGTTAATGTCCAGGGCAACGAATGAAATCATTTGTGATGCAGGCTAGAAGATTAAGCCTTCTCTATCAAGCCTAGATCATAAGTAACTAACATTGTTTTTCAACCCCTCCCCCGCCCCCCCCCCGCCCCCCCCCCCCCCCACCCCGTACTTAAGTCTCTGTGTGTGTTATTCTGTGGTCCATATAGGATTTCCATATAGGATTTGTGGAGTGCAAGCAGTTGGCTAGCATGTCTCTGCACCTTCCTGAACAGCTACTACATCTCTGGAATGCTTTACAGGCCTGCCAGTTTCAGGAAAATTCAGCAGCTGGAAGGGAGAAATATGGAACATAAACAGCCTGTGATATTTCAACCTCTGGTAAGCTTTGATAATAATTCTCAGTTTAGTGCATTAGGATCAGATAATTTGCCTCAAAAATACAGTTACTACTGCTCATGTCTGTTCAGCTGCCTACCTCCTCCACAGATTTCACCCATCAGCTGTTAACACTGAAACACGTCAGAGCTGTGTTTCAATGTTCAGAGATTGAACATTTAAACTTTATCTTAAGAAAGTGATTTGATTGTTCAGGGAGTTACTTCTGATTAACAAATATGGGTCCAGTGCAGGTAGCAGGCCTTCATGGCCCAGGTATCAGCAAGGGGTTCCCTTTGTCTTTGGTGCATCTTCTAACCTGTAGAATATATGTCCTAGCTAGTGAAATGTCAGGGACTCACCATTGTAGAGATTTGGCACCATAGAATAAAGCTAGACAACCAAAGACCTGACTGTGGAAGGTGGGAAGCTGGTGCTGGTAAAGCCCCCAAGAGGCTGAAGTGGACAATGGTGTCCTCCAACACGGGGGACAGGATGAACAGATTATTTTAGGGATCCTTGGCAGAATAATGGTTACACTAAGTAATTTGCACTAAGTTGCAATTGAAGGTCTTTATTGTCAGCAGAATAAAGATAGCATTCTATGCTATGACTCTCATACCAGAAAACTTATTGCAGTCAATAAATAGTGTAATATGAAATTTCTAATGCATCTTAACTTAAAATTTTTCATCATGTACATACTAATTTAACTTGTAATTTCTATTCACCTGGACCATTGGCAGACAGTTTCCTGAAAAGCTGTGGAGAAGAAAGATATAAACTCCTACCTAGAGCTGTCATGTCTTTCTCCATTCCCTGCTACCTCAAAACCACATGTGCTGAGTTTCCACAGTCTATCTGTAGCCTGTCCTCTGCAGCCCATTTGAGAACCTACTCACATCCTAAAATTTCTTCTGGGACCACCAAGAATGGTTGTGGATGGGTGTAAACATCCTTCTTAGCCCTTTTAGCCTTCCTTTTCTTTCCAATGACCTGGTTTGGTAGCATGGGTAAGCAATTGCTTTGCTGTGCTGTGTGTAGGTGATTGTATGTGAAAAGTTGTACCTGTTTGCTGCCTGTAACAAACTGTGCTGCTAGGATCTACTCCAAGTCTGCATTCTCTAGTTTGGCTGTAGTGTCTGCAGTTTCCTTTTTCTTAGCCAGCTTCCCTAAGCAGCTCTGATGGAAACTGGAAGCAAAGGTTTAGATGTTAAGATGAGTCAGAAGGCAAGAGCCTGTATGGGAGAACAGAAGGAGGCAGTTTGGCCGCACTCTGAGGCAGGAAAGGTTTTGGAAATGCAATTAAACTTCCAAATTTAGGAACACAGAAACCTAACATGGACCCCAGACAATGAGATAGAAACTGAGAGAGGTTAAGATCCAATTCAAGCTAACTGCTAATATTGAACTAAAGTATCTTTGAAAAAAACACTTCACTGAAATTATTAATCAAGAAGAAGGGGTTTTATATTAGGTCTTTGTCAAAGTGACAAGAGCATTAGGATGTTGAGAAACACACAATAGGTGAGCAGCCTATTAGGGAAAAGTACTGCCCTTTCTAAAATGCTCTGTTGTGATGTAGTGGAAATCTTTTTGCACCTGCAGTTCTGGTCTTCATCCTACCTGGGATCCAGTACCAACATTCCGGTGCTTTTTTTAGTCCTTAATCACTCCTCTCAAACTTCATTATTACAAATGTGACACTCAGATGGATTGTCCTGCTGTCCTCAGGAATATAGGTTTAACCTCAAGCCTGATTGTTACACCCTGTGGTTACCAAAACCAGTGTGACTTTGTTCTGCAGTCAATTATAAATAGGAAGAAAAAGTTTGTTCCTTTTACTACCTCTCATCTGTGAAAATCCCCTTTGATTCCTTTTCTCTTTATTTCTGTCTTTGTTCTGATTTATAATCCCTAAAATGGATAGAGTCCTGACCTACAAAGTATTACTGTAATACAAATAACCTAAAATGGGCCTGCAAAGTGGACAGAGCAGAACAGGCCATTGTGGCTGAAAAAAAGGTAAAAGCAACAGAACAAAAATTTACTGTTATAAAGCAGCTAAGAAACACCATGGCTTGCAATGAATAGACCTGAAACAGTCACCATAAATTCACTCTGAAGTTGTCCTTTCCAATTCTGACAGGAGCCAGAGAAACTGTGGGCTGCAATTCCCAGTCTTCTCACCTCTGTCCTTCACCCATCCAATTCCAACACTGGTCACAGCGCACAACACTGGCAAGACTCTGTTCTGGATATTCATCAGACTGCTAGAGGTGGTTGAGAGCTGTCTGGCCCCGTGATGAATTGGTCTTGAATTGCCTAGAGTGCCTGAAGAAGGAAAGTGTTTAGTAGATGCACAAGATTCTGAGTGAGGGTAGCTGGAGCCAGGTCATGCACACAACTCATTTTAAACCCATCCAAACCCCAAAATTCAGTTATATTTCCTTGTGGCTTTTGTGAATATGCAGTTTACATTAATGGTATCTGCATCACTCCGTTACTTTGATAGATAAGACCTAAAAGCACCACAAAGAAACTCACCATGTGGGTGTAAAGATAGAACATATATTGACAGCTTTCCTTTCTTTCAAATTCTTCAGTCACTTGTGCTATTCCTACTCTTAAATTAATTTGTTGATGAATGGAACTTAACATTCCATTAAATAATAATTAACCTGGGTTAGCAAGGGGTTCCCTTTGTCTTTGGTGCATCTTCTAACCTGTAGAATATATGTCCTAGCTAGTGAAATGTCAGGGACTCACCATTGTAGAGATTTGGCACCATAGAATAAAGCTAGACAACCAAAGACCTGACTGTGGAAGGTGGGAAGCTGGTGCTGGTAAAGCCCCCAAGAGGCTGAAGTGGACAATGGTGTCCTCCAACACGGGGACAGGATGAACAGATTATTTTAACCCTGCATGTGCTCTTCCTGGATCATAATTAAATCATGGTCAGTTGATCAAAATCAAATACTTGTCAATTTTTGCTATATGGAAAAACCCACTAAGTCTCATTTTATATCACCTCCCTGACAAGTCAATTGATTTATCTCCTAATTCTTATGGTGGAGTAAAACAGAATAATGATTCTCCAATCAGGGTTCCCATGGTTTTTACAGGAAGTTAGGGTTTCTCTTGTAGAGTCAGACACAGAACAAAGGAATGGACAATTATCTGAATTAGTGAATCATGTAACTAAACCTAGAACTTGTTGGTCTGTCTAACTCAGCTTTTCAGAGCATATGCAGGTTTCTTCTGGGACATTGAAGTATTTGTTATCAGGTCCAATAATACAAATATTTGTACCAAAGTACTAAGCACTAGTAGATCAAAAGATCTATTTAATTATATTTTGAAGAAACCTTGCATGTTAACCAACAATACCATAACTAAATGCTTAGGACTTGGCTTGACCTTGACCTTGTATTTTTCTATAAGCTAAATTAGTCCTTCAAATTGTGCTGCCTGATTGCCAGAATATTTAAAGCAGTATCTGCATGTAGGGAACAGAGAATCTCCCGAGTTCTCTGAAGACCCTAAAGGGTGGTCAGTTACGAGAACATGGCTTGCTCTGTTGTA
Source organism: Sitta carolinensis (assembly GCA_032173965.1). Taxonomy (NCBI): domain Eukaryota; kingdom Metazoa; phylum Chordata; class Aves; order Passeriformes; family Sittidae; genus Sitta; species Sitta carolinensis. The sequence continues at coordinate 73,409,118 of CM063313.1, read as the reverse complement.
TGACATTGCCACACTGGTGCCTGAGTGTTACAGAGACACCATTAACTGAAGTTAGCTGGAGCATGGAGCAATGCCTATATTTCTTGTAAGAAATTATGATAAATTACTTCAACAAGACAGAAAGATTCAGAAACTTGGGGAGAAAGGTACACTACTGGCTAGACTCCTTGCAAATTCAGGTTCTTTGGTGTGGAAAACTGGGAAAACATTTAATTCTGACTAAGAGCTACTGGAGAGTGCTAGTTCTGCTAGCTGGGATAAAGAATTGGCATGTGTCCCCTGGAGAGAGATGGAGAATGGACAGGGGAGAAAGTCTTTGACATTATCGAACTTCAGAAGAAAAGTTAAAATACAGATAGAAGTATTTGTTGTTGATTACTACCAACTGAAATTACACCCAAAGCAGGTACCACATGTGTGTACTTTGCTCAAACCAACACAAGACCTCTCCTAAGTACATTGACAGATTTTGTGAATGTCATTCTGATTTTTATATATATATATATATATATATATATATATATATATTATATATATATATATATGATTGTTGTGTGTGTGTGTGTGTGTGTGTGTGTGTGTGTGTGTGTGTGTGTATGTGTGTACATGCACACACACACAGGGACACACACACATACATACATAAATTTATATATACTAGCAAAGCTGCCATGCCTTGGATGTTTAAGAGACTTGAGTGTAAGGACAACTCTTAAACCTTCGCTTCTGAAGTAGCATTTCCTCACACTGGTGACTGCACAGATGCATTAATTGCTGTTCCAAGCAATGGTTCAAGAGATGAGCGTTTCAATTCAAATCGATTAACTAAATGCAGTATGCTTAATTCAAATTCATGAGAATTTGCTTAATTAAAAATGCACACTACAGCTTTTCTATTATGGGCCATGCATTCAATTATTCTTAGCAATTTGGTGAGAACCTTCAACATTACCTTAGTCAACATTTCATGAATTTAAGTCAAACTGAAGTTTGGATATAAGGCAGAGTTTAAAGTTAAATTTAATTTGTCTGGAATGCAAGATCAGAGGATCAATTGTTGCTAATTCACCAATTCTGGAAAAGCAGGAGTAGAAGATAGCAGTTTGATTTAAATCAATTCTGTCAGCTTATTTTCAAATGTCTGGATTTTGATGATTTTTTTTTCACCACAATTTAAGTAAATAAATTAAATCAAGGAACATTCATTCAAGATTGGGTACAAAGCCACTCAGGTTCACATTGCCAATGATGCTGAAAATGTTGATCTTTGCACACTATATTACAACAACTGTGATTGTATTAGAAAACAAATATCCCTTAAATTTCTGGATCCAGACCTGAACCCAGCAGGGTTCTTGAAAGTAATCATAAAAGGGACAGAGTTTGGGTCAGACAGGAAGGTAAATATTTGTGTTTGGGGAACACATAAAGGGGACAAGAATTTGTTAATATACCCAACTATATCTAGGGAAAAAGTTAAACTGCCACAGTTCAGGGACCCCTTAATCTTGTATAACAGGATAATAGCATTTCCTGTACAATGTTTCAGGACATGTACCAAAAAAATTTGAAGCTGTGGAAGTGATGGGTATGGAAATAATTGCAATGTTTTGGCTAGCTTCGTAGGCTTCAAACCAAAGAAACCCCAGACCTCTCCCTTTAACCAAAATTACCTATAAATTTGTCACTACAGAAAGACATGGTCAGAATCTTCTTGCCTCAAAATTCTCCTTTTTTTCATTTTTTTTTCAAGGCATTGCACTACAGTGTCTCTCCCGAATTGTATTATTATTTACTTTTCCCCTTTCTGCCAGCAGGGTATATCTGAAAAATGTCATAACTCTGTTCACCAACAATACATCTCCCATTCATTCGGAAGAGACTAAGCTTCAGTCTATTATCCTTCATCCAATAACTCTTTCCTTTTCCTGGTATTTCTCATAAGAGGGGGCAAAGAACAGGCAGTAAAAGACTAAAGTTAGAAGAAAAAAGTTAACAGATCTGTTTTAAATTGGTGAACCCAGCTTCTTTCTTAAAGGTGTGTGCTTATGTGTCTGTGTTCCTGTGTGTCTGCGTGTCTGTGTGCCTGTGTCTGTGTGTTCACAGAACACTTTGTATCTTACCACTTTGCTGAAGCCTGCAAATCAGCAATTCTAGCACTTCATAAAAAAGAAATTGTGTATTTAAAAAATTAATAAATTAGAAAGAGTTCCAAATTAAATTCTTCCTAGATTTAGCAGGTTAGCTGAGTTATGATGTATTGTACACTGATTAATGAAAATCCAGTTCTTGCCTGGAGAGGTACTTACTTGGTACCTGCCAGATATTCCATATAAAATGTCAGACATGCTTCTCTTGCATGGGCATTGTCATCCCAGCCTAGTTTGGGCTCAATGGAGTTTTGTTCTGGGACCAAAAGGACACAATAAGTCTTTTGTTCTTAGGTAATAACACAGCCATAAACATACAGTGTCTGCTTCCTTCAATCTACTGCCTTGTTTTTATTGACTTTTTTTTTTTTTCTTTTAATCTAGAGAAATTGTGGTTAATTCTTCTTAAAACTAGCACTTCCACCTCTTGAACAGCTGCAACTGAAGTATTTAAACCATGTGCAGATGGAGGACTGGGCAGCTTCATGCTGCAATCCAGAGTGTACTCACCTCTGCAGATGGCAATGGTTGCTTGCTATTAAGGAAGTCATGCATTTTAAGTGGCTTTTAGTGGAAGCTTTCTTGGTTTGTATTTGCCATTATTAAAAAAGAGCTTTGTTCATGATGGTCCTCTTGGTGTTGGTCTTTTAAGCTGCAAGTGTGCTTTACCATTTTGCAGGGATGTTCTAGAACTAAATCAAGAGTTCTGATGAGGGCTCACAGTTGATTGATTACCACTATAAAAAACTTACATAGCTGAGGGAAAAATCCACCTAAAAAAAAAAACAAAAAAAACCCCAAAAAAAAACCCAAACACCTTTATAAGCAAGTTTGGAGTAGAAATGCAAAGGAACAGACTCAGAACTGTGGAATAATATTTGACAAGCAGTAGGAAAGATTCAAGTTAAATGATCTATGTTAATGATGTTAAATTTCCTCCTTTGGCCCCACTCATTCATCTGAAGCATGTCTGACTAATGTTTTGTCTTTGTGAACAGTCTATGATCACATTACAGAGTTTGCATCATTTGCAGAAATGTGTACCCAGAGAACTTTCTCCAGCAGCCATAGTGAAGAATTCCAGAACTTTAAAGTTACTCTGTTATTTCTATGAACAACTAATATGAAACAGATTTGAAAACTAACCCTTTTAAAAAAAGAAACAACTTAAAAAATAGTCAACTTTCTCCCAAATGAAAAACATATTTCCCTTCAAACTACTAAATCTCAAAAACATATTTTTAAATTTATTTTCACTCTTTCTTAGGGAAATGCATCTTGGGTCAGAGACTGCACATGAGAATCAAGAACAGGGGTAGTGTAGTCAACATCAGGCTTGTCATGAAAAATAATTACTAATCTCCTCCAAGATGTTGACTGCAGAATTTTCAGTGTAACTGTGGACTCCATGAAGCTGTGCTTTCCTTTGTAAATGCCTAGCTTTAATCATAATTGATATTTTAAAAACAAAGGCTGAACCACAGAGTGCCAGCTGGCAATTAAGAATGGAAGTTCTTTGTTGAGGATTTTCCTGGGCTGTCTAAAGGCTCTTTCTTGATTCCTATGCTGCCACCAAAGTACAGAGGCAACACACAGGGACCTGGAGCAGCAGAGAGCTGTCAGAGGCAATGGGCATGGCTGTGACCAGCCTCTCCTTGAAGGATTGTGCAGAGCAAGACAAGCTCCTCAGCTAAGAGGGTTTGCTTTGCCAGTTTTTGGTAGTGGGGGTGCTACAAGTGTGGCTTCTGTGAGAAGATGCTGGAAGCTTCCTCCATGTCTGGTAGAGCCAGTGCCAGCTGGCTGCAGGATGGATCTGTTGCTAGTAAAGGTTGAACCCATCAGCAGTGGTGGTTACACTTTGTGATAACATATTTAAGAATAAGAAAAAAAATAGAAGATAGTGTGCAGCTGTAATTGCAGCCAGAGAAGAGAGAGGTGAGAACATGTAACAGGAGCTGCTCTGCAGACACCCAGTGCAGTGGAGAAAGAGGAGCAGGGCGGAGATTCCCCTACAGCCTGTGGCAAAGGCTGTAGTGGAGCCCCTGTGCCCCCTGCAGCCCCTGGAGGAGCCCAGGCAAGAGCAGGGGAATGCCTGAGAGAGAGGGCTGTCAACCTGTGGGAAAACTGTGCCAGAGCAGGCTCCTGGCATGGAGCTGCAAACCCGTGGAGAGAGGATTCCATGCTGGAGCAGGTTTCCTGGTAGAAACTGTCACCCCATGAGCGACCTTCTCTGGAGCAGGCTGTGCCTGAAGAGCTGCTCCCTATGGAAGGGTGACCCACCTTGCAGAGAACTGCTGCCTGTGATATGGATTCCTGTTGGAGAAGTTCATGGAGAACTGTTTCCTGTGGAAGGGACCTCAGTCTGGCATCTCATCAATGTATATAAACACCTGTAGGGAGAGTGCAAGGAGGACAGAGAGCCCAGTGACAGGGCCATAGAGAATGGGCACAGAACAGAAACAGACAGAAACACAGGGGGTTCCTCCTGAGCAATTAAGTACAGAGGGATAACAACATAACAACGTGTCCTTTTTCTTGGCCTAGAAGAAATTAACTGCTCATCTGCACTTGATCATTTTTTATCTAAGGCAAAAAAGACATCTTTTAAAAGAAATTCCTTGTTGCTGGGAAAAATAAAATTAAAAAGGACATTTGAAAGGCAAGGAAGTTAAAGAAAAAGAGAAGAAAGGGAAAAAATCAGCCAAGAGCAAAGTGCAATATTTAATTATAGGTTATGAAGGTCTTCAGTAGGTTACTCCTCTTGACTATCTAGACTAGCATCTGACACAAGGTAAACCACTCCGTGTGAAAACTTGGTTGATCAGCTTAGTTCATTATTGACATTATTTCACCCAGTGCTTGCAGTCAGGGATAATTGGCATTCTCATTTCCTGATGCAGTAACAAGGTGGTGGACTAAAAATCACTGCAGATAAATTGAGAAAGTCCCTTCAGGCCAGTGCAGTGACATTGTGAGCTGTATGGAGGGACATATAACCCTGTGCCTTTTGCTTTTGCATCATCTTTCAATATGTATCATGACTGTCTTGCTGTCCTTTTTTGTTACTCCACTCTACATTATGAAATGTTGTATTATCACAATAAAGAAATTGGTTTCGAACTTTAAATTAAACAGAGAATACATACTGTTGTATGTTTTCATTTTGTGGCTAATATTTGTTTTTAAATAAATGCTTTCCGTAGCTGTTCGGATTCTGCTGCTTAATCATGTAGTAAAGTCATAACTCTGAATTTGCATATCCTAGGCTGTTGCCCTGTAAATTGCTAATGGTGAAGTTCAGAAATTTTACTCCCACGCAACAGCAATTTAAAGATAGATTGTTTAAATTAAACTCTCATTTTGTGTGTTTAACCATCTTAAGCGTTTTCAGGATGACCAAGAGATAGCATGTTAAGTCACAGATTTATAAGGGACATGAAAACTTCAAACCTATTGCAATATAAAATTACAATTTATTTAATTTGGACCCCAAGTTAAAAGAGAGTTGCAATCTTTGTATTTTCTAAGTTCAGCTTGAAAGTAGTAACAGTATAGTTACATTTTTACGAGAGACGAGTTCTTTTTTGGATTGCTCAGAAGTTCTGGGTAATGTTTTTAAAAGTTGCAAAATTGTATTTAAAAACACCAACCAAATAAACAGCCCCACAAATATAAAGTTTTATTAGTAATATTGCATATCTGAAAAAAGAAAGCTTAAAGAATATCTTAATGCTTTTATTTTAAAACAAATTAACTGAATTCAGCTTTTCCATCTGATTTTTCTCCCTACAGGTTGTAACGATATAGCACATCATAAGAGCATATTTTTACCAAAACACATCAAAGCTCATACTGACCAAGTATGAGCTGATTTTCACAGATGCATCCTCACATTCCTTATTTAATCTGGATTTAAATATATGGCTATGAGAAAAGCACTGGGTAGTTTGACCTACCGTACTTTTCATTATAGAGACATCCATGATGCAGTTTGATTCAGTATCAGCTGAATTAAAATCTGGGGCTTTTAATGAAACCTTTGGCAAAAAATCCTCCAGCAAAACAACTCGAGGTGTCTGCCCCTCCAGCTGCCTGAGAATGGCAGGTGCTCAGTTGCAAATTTACATTGTTCACACATTTGCTTATCTTAAATTCCCACTAGTACTGTGGATGTCCTGCAATCTGAAAGGTGAAGTGGTATCTCTGTGCCCAGCAAAAGAGTGGCTCATTATTCTTATCTCAGAGTGGTTTGAAGGATTTTAGTGGAAGACTAACTATACTTTGAATTTGATGTTAACCATGGTGGCTCTCAGTACTTCACAGTATTTATAAGCCAAGTGACTGCCTTTTTCAGAAATTATCATCTTGTTTTGCTTCTGCAGCTCTGGCTCTTTGAACTCCAATCTGTTTCACGTTTATTTGGTTTTGAGAAGGCTTCAGACTGTGTTTACCACAGCAGTTAACCTCTTGCCTGGAGTGAACTTCTGGTTTATTCCACTCCTTAGATGTGATGGTCTGTATGACCACCTCCAAGTTATAATTCACAAGTCCAAAGTTCAACAAGGTCTGACTTTCTGCAAGTTTTGATTTCTTCAGAAACTTTCCCTTGCCTTCTTGTTTCTTGTCCATAGAGTGATGACCAAGGTGTGCTTGTACTCACAAGGACATTGTGTGTCTGTTCATGACAATGGTCATGCCCTGCAAACTGTTTTACTTCATATCTGGATGGAACCTTTCATAATGTGTCCATCAGGGCAAAGTGTGAGGCACCTCTAATTAAATATTCATCCTGCCAGCCTGGCAAGGAGAGGAGATGTGTTTGCTGGTAGCAAATGACGCCTGCCTTCTTATCTATGAAATTGTGGCGATCTCTCTCACTGTTTTTGTATCTGATCAATTAAGTGCAAAATAATTCAGGCTGAAAAGGATATCAGTAGATCTCCATTCCATCCTTCTGCTCAAAAAAGGGTCAACATCTGAGGTCAGATAGGATTGCAAAGGGCTTTTTCCAGTCAGGGCTTGAAACTCTGCAAGGACAGACACTACCTAGCCTCTGCATAAACTCTGCCACTGATTGACTGTCCTCACAGGGAAACTTTTTCTTTAATCAAATCTGAGCCACACGTTTCAACTCATGTCCATTGTCTTTGATCCTCTTCCCATATACCACTAAGTGTTTTGGAACTTCTTATTTGATTGTTTACTCAGCCCTAAGGCATCATTATATATTTTACAAAGGACAAAGGAAACCAGCAGTGTCAGAATCATAATTCCAGTGTGGCAGCCGTAGAAGAACTCACACTTCTATCAACTGAAAAAATGAAAAAATATTTTGTCAAGCAGTATTGCGGCATGCCATAAATTTTATCACTCAGTTTATTCTAACTCATGTTATCTGAAAGCTATGTGTTTTGTAGGCCGTGTTAGTCAACTTGAGAATTTTCAGTTATTTTTGTTATAAGACTGTGGAGTTCAACAACAAAATGACCACATTGCAGAATAGTCAGACTCTGATTTTAATGCCAGAAGAGAGAACTATCTGGACTTTGTTTAGATGAAATATAAAAACCTGATTTTTGCTAAATGAACAACAACAGATAGCTTTGTTCGACTCTAAATAGGAGGAATAGAAAGACGATTTTCAGAGTCTTTTGTAAAGACTGAACATATTTTTGGAAAAGCTCAGTGTTGTTACTCCAGAGAATAAGTAGCTACAAGTGGGACATACATTATGAAGTTACACACCTGGTCTTTTACAGTTCAGTAGGGACATTAACAATAATTTATTTACATACTCCTGAAAAGAAAAGTCCTTAACTTCCTACTTTGCCTAACCATGCTGCAGTGCATTTGAGCGGGACAGCTGAGTCTCGGTTCTTTCTGTACATCCAGTTTTGAGATGTGGGCCAAAGCAGCAAGCCTTAGCCAGGTCATTTCCTTGGTAAGGTGCCCAGGAAAACACTCACACCTCACCAGAAGTTCTGTGACAGCACAAGAGCCTCACACATTCAGCTGTCCTGTTGCAAAAGTTCTGGTAGGGATACAGGTTGTTCTTAGGAAACTGATTTAGGGTATGCTGGCAAAAATGCTGTCTCTACTAACATCGGGTACCCTACTTTCCACACAGCTCACACTACAAGCCACCCAATGAATGGAAAAAGTAATCTCTAGTGGAATCTTAGAATCAAACAATTATTAAGGTTGGAAAAGCTCTCTAAGATCAACAAGTAAAAGTATTAATTTACTATGTTATTCACCCCAGTCAACAACCAAACATTAATGAAACTAGATTTGTGACTGGGAAAATGATGTGGTTATATCCATTTGTACTAACAAGCAACTTCACTATTTTGGCTGATTTTAAATCTTTTAGCTATAAAAGATTTTTAAAGAAAATTATGAATAAATGGTCTAGCCCAGACTATTTGTCAGTCTGTTCCTTGAAATTTTCAGGTGATTTGTAACCCCTTTTGAAGCAAGCCTTCTAGAAAGTGTCAGCTTCTTCACCTCCCTTTGAAGTAAAAAAGCAGCATTGTGGTCAAGCATCCACCTCTGAAAAAAGTTTAAGACATCTGGACTTCTGTGTTCAGTTTTTGCTCACAGAAATTTTAAGCCCATATATGCCTATCTTTGAAATGGAGAAAAGTTACATTCTATGGATGAAAAATTTGTGACTGAGAAGAAATACAGTATTTTAATATGCATTTCAACTTGTTCTATTAGAAAAATATTTTCTCCACATCTTACTGCTCACAGGCTTGTGTACATTAACATATACATTAAAATATACAGCTTAGCTCTACCTAATAGTCTGCTATAAAAACTATGCAAAAGGGATAAGAGAAAAAAGACTCATAATCATGCCATAATACCATCTGAAATGCCACTTTCTTGCTTTATTTTCTCCAAGCACAATTCCGTTGCAATACTTTTCAATTAAACACATTTTGCGAATGTCGGAAGAAAATAAAACCACTTTTTAGTAGAAAACATGCCACGTGAGAATTATTCTTGGCTTCCTCCGCATCCGAGAAGGGTTTCATAATGGGCCCCATGCCTCCATGCGTGGAGCAGGAGGGGGTGTGAGCCGTGGAGGAGCTGCAGCAGAGCGGTGTCCCAGGCAGCGCCGTGGCACGGGCAGCTGGAGAGTGAGAGCTGCCAGGGTGTGCTGCTGCTTCGAAGACGCTCCCCCTTCCTCTCCAATGGAAACCGGGAAAGCTGTGCGGAAGGAAATCTGAGGCACGCATGGAACTGCGGTGGGGCAGCTCAGGTGACCGGAGTGCTGCAAACCCTTCAGAGGGGACAGGCAAGGAGGAGAGGCAGTGGGCAGCTCCTGTGTGTGAGGGAATGTTTTGACTGCCAAGAGCTTCACGAGGGTAATGATTAAGGCTGAATTCTTATGGGTGAGAATTAGGGGAAAGGCCAACAAGGCAGATATCCCAGGAGTCTGTTACAGACCCCCAACCAGGATGAAGAGGCAGATGAAATACTCCACGGGCAGCTGAAGAGTACCTACAGGTGTTGGCCCTTGTTCTCTTGGGAAACAAGAAAGTCCTCGTAATCCAGGAGGAAACAGTCTGTGACCTGCTGCTACACTTCAACATGCCAAATGTTACTGGGGAGTTGGTGGAAGTGCCCCTGAGCCACTTTCCATTATTCTCCAGCAGTCCTGGCTAACCAGAGAGGTCCCAGGGGACTGGAAGTGATCATTCCCTCTGGAAGTGCTTCAGAACATGCGTAGATGTGGTAATTAGAGACATGGTTTAACAGTGGACTTGGAGTGCTGGGTTGATGGTTGGATCTGATGATCTTCAGGGTCTTTTCCAACCTTAACCACAGAATCACAGAACCATTAAGGTTGGAAAAGACCTCCAAGTTCATCATGTCCAACCTTTGACCTAATACTACTATGCCCACTAAAAGGAAGTGAGAATAGGTTTTGACTTTATGTAATACAGTGAAAAAGAGAAAAGTTTTTTCCCTTGGATCTTTGTAGCAGCGAGAAAAAATTCATGGTTTCTCCCTGAGCCTGCCCGAGCAATTCCCTGGTGTAATAAATGTTTCAAAATTCGTGTTTTTATAAAGATGATAAAAGCAGAGTAGAATGATATATTACAAAAATCCACCTAGGCTTGTGTAATCCTTGCACTGGAATTGGGAAATTGGTTAATTCATTTACTTGCAGCCTACACAAGAATCCGTTCTAAACTAGTATCTCAAGAGGGCATCTCCCTGAAAATTTCTCAAGCTATCACTGGCCAATAATGGCCACTGATAACTAGAATAACTCAATTCCAGTAAAAGCACTCTGCATATCTCTTATTCCCTTAAGGCTTTTTTTCACATGTATTAACTCCTGGGCAAGGTATTGTTTGTCTCAAGCAGAATTCCTCCGGTAAAACTTGTTTTTCACATGTATTAAGGTATTGTTTGTCGCAAGCATCTGTATCCCGTAATGTGTTTTCCACATGTAGTAGCTTTTTGGTAAGGTATTGTCTGTCTCAAATGATCTTATCGGAGCTGGAGACAGCATTCCTCCAACGCTAGACAGAAAACACTGGACATGAATATTCGGAAAGAAGACAAAGAACACCTCGCCCCGAGCATGAAAAAACTGTATAAAAGCTACTCCGGCAGAGACAACTTTTGTGAACAGAGGTTCTATGCGGCAGTGCTCAAATCTTGGTTCACCCATCCTCCACCCCGGGCTCGAGGCTGTATCTTTGATTGTGGCTACCAGCGACCGAATTTCGGTCTCGAAATAAAAATCCATTTTCATTTTTATTAATTCGGCTTATCGTTTTATTATCTATAACACTGGCAACACCGCTTCAGTGAGAAATATTGAAAAAACTAGAAAGAATTTTCTGGGCCCCTCTAACACAGGAAAACTTCCACTTGTTAAGCTAAAACTTCAGCATGAACTTCAAATGTTAAAGTTAAAGCACTGTAAGATATATACTTATGCTTTATACCAAACGAAAACTGAAGTATTGCAAATGTTTAGTGACCTTTGTTGCATTCAGGAACAGTTTTGAAGCTATTTCAAAACTCAATTTTTCACCTTCAATGTGAATAGAAGGGTCTAGTGCTTAACCAGCACATCCCTTCCTATTTATTACTCTTTTGCAAATTGTTAACACAGAGCTGTTTTCTCATGCTGCAATTTCACTGTGACATTGCCACTGTATTGTGAAGAAAGTATGAATCTCCTACCACCTCATTTTCAGCTAGAAAACCATATTTGCTCATCGCTATGGCAACAGCTGCCCCGGCCCAGCCTAATAGGATGCTTGTCTAGACAGCATTAAATATATCTGTGCTTATTTGTATCTGGTTTTAGCAGCCAGGTGTGCAGAAGGTGGGATGAAAGGAAGAGAGGCAAGAGAAAAGAAGTGAGTAAAAGAGTAAAAGCACCTCAGAAGTCACCACAATTTACATGAGAATTCTTATTTCTGGAGGTCTTTCCTAGGATGCGGTGTTTAAATGTATTCCTGGCTCAGGGCACACACATTTATAGACCTGCATAAAAGAACTTCAAACTGATTTCTGATCGAACTAAGTAAGGGGCCAGCACCACCTGTGGGCTACTGCAGAGCAGAGGCATTTCTCAGGGGCAGAAAGCCATTTCACATTTCCTGTAGAGAAGAGTGATGTGTCTGAGACTGATCCAGGTCAGCAGGCCTTAGGAAGGACCTGAGGAAAACCTTATTTGTGATTCAGATCTGCTGGTTGGTTCCTGGGGTAGGCAGAATAAAGCACCCCAGCGCTGTCCACCTCCCTGTCATGGGAGACACTTTGGAAAGGGAGAGTTACCACAGAGAGACAGTGGAGCAACTGAGACCTTGTAGACCAAGAGAGCTGCAAGATTTAATTTGTGCGGTAAAAGGAAAGCGTATTTTCAGCATTTTTCATTCATACTGGTAAATCTGATTTCTGATTTCAGAATTTCACAGTGGAAGAGCATCTAAGCAGGGATCCCTCCCCCTTTCCTGTATATGATACAAGCAGATACTCCCAAAGCCATTTCAAAATAACATTTAGATGTTCTTCTGAAAGACAGGCACCAACCTTCCAGCCGGCACTAAACGACAAAGAAATACAGAGCTGTTCAGAATCGATTCAAGGACAAGGTCTGACAGTAAACAGGCTCCTAGGTAGGTGCTTGGAAAAGCCAGAGATGAGTTTTACAGCTGCTTGTGGTGCCAACACCCTGTTGTTATGGGGATGATTTGTTGCCAGAATTTCTTGGAAAGAGAGCATCTCTCACAGAAGAGAAGACAGCTAAGATTTTTGGTAGAGATACCAACAGAGAGATAGAATAGGAATATTCAGATTATTCCCAGTACCACCTTGTCTAGACAGAGGGTTATTGAATCCATGAGAAAATGCAATCCCTGTGGAAACCCTATAGGTAGCTCTCACTGCTGGGCCCCTGTTTTGTCTGTACAGGACGAGGGGTTGCAGTTTGCACTTTCTGAAACAGATTCGAGTAGGTTGAGAGCAAAGACTGGTGATGCCTTCTAGAGGCTGATCTGGAACACAGACTAGACAGAGCAAAAGGATAAAGCAGGGATTTATTAAAAGGCCTCAATGGGTACATTGGGCAGCACAAGAGCCTGGCTGTGCCACACCCAAGATGAACCCAAAATGGTCACAAAATGGATGACCGACCACGAGGTCTCACACTTTTATAAGTTCTGGTCCATTAGCATATTAGAGTCAATTTTCTGACCATGGCTTCAGGTTATGAAGCTCCATCCTCCTTGTTTTATCTTGTCACTTCACTGTTGGTTTTGTTCTTGGGCCTGGATGTTGTCCTTGGTATTAAACTAGAGAAGGAATTGTTTTGTCTCCCTACTCTGTGAAGAGAGTTTAGTAGCACTTCATATGAAACCCAGAACTACACACTAAAACAGCACAGAATCTGAAAAATACAAAATCTAAACCTTAAGGCACTCCTGGAAGGGACAGTTTTTAACAAAAACAGTATTAGGTGATCATATGTCCACTGCCCATTTTACAGCCATCCCAAACTCATGGTCACAGATTATATGTTGCATCCCAGTATCCCCTCCCAACATCAGCAGTTACATTATACCCTTCCATGTTCTTGGCTCAGCATGATTCAAACTGGAGCATCTGATCATTCAAAAAATATTCTTGTAGCACATTAATTCATCCCATAAATATGAGGAAATAGTAAGCAAAGCACCTACATGTTGTATTTTAGAGTTGAAAGGAATAACTACAGTCTTGACTGTAGTCTGGCAAGCAATATCCCAATTTCAAGAATGACAAGGAGAACCCTGGAAAATACAGGCCTGTCATTCTCACTTCAGTGCTTTGCAAAACTATGGAGAATATTATTCAGGGAGGTATTAAAAAACACCTGATGAACAAGAAGTAACTGGTCACAGCCAGCACAGCTTCATGACAGGAAAGTCCTGAATATCTAATATTATTTCTTTTCAATACAAGGTAACCCACCTAGCTGTTTAAAAGAGGGCAGTTGATTATATCCTTCTGGATATCAGTAAAACTTTTGGCCCTGTCTCTCACAGAATCCTTCTGGACAAAATGTCCAGCACACAGCTGAATATTTACTTTTTATCAACCTTTCCTACCCAGAAGATTCCCATTATTTTGATGTCCCTATTATTATATCCCTTTCCTACCCAGAAGATCCCCATTATTTTGATATTCCAGCCTAGCTGTCTGTGAGGGCTGGACTTTGATCTTCTGTTTATGGTACTTTACTAATAATCGTAATTGCTTGGTCTTAGGAACATCTCTTATATACTTTCTGCTCTCCCAAAATCTTAAAAGTATCCACATGATATAAGCCACTCTCACGCAGACAAATTAATTACTTGTAGCTGTTTGAAAATGCATGAATTTTCTAAAACCCAGTGTTATTTGGGTTAGCAATTAAGCCCAAGACAAGCTTAATGAGAGCAGTAGCATATATGAGTGTACTGTTGCTAGGCTCCTGCTTAAACTCCTTGAGTTTCCTTTGTTTAAATGCTCTTGGGAGAACAAAATATCTTCCTGAGACATCAAGTGCCTAAGCTGAAGCATTACTTGTAAGAGCTTAATATTTTCCATCAGGAGGCCAGACTGCTGGTGAATCCCAATAATTGATACAATGTAGAAGAGATTGTATATGAGTGAGGACTTTATCTTGGTGTTAGTATTGCCCCTAAGAAAATTACCATCTGTGTTCAATAAGGGATGAAACCCACTGCTTGAATATGATTTTTGTATTTAATGCTTAGCATCAGTTCTGCTTCTGAGGCAAACAACTGTTGGGGATATTCTTTGGCAAAAAGTGCAGATGAAGAGGCACAATTCAAATACCAGAAGAATGATGTCTATTATACAGAGAGATGCTCCAGGAAGTTTATTGTTTTTCTAAGCAAAAATGATGTCCAGGTGTCCAGAGTCCACTATCAGCTACTTGTCTCAAGAGGCCACCAGATATGCAGGAGAGCTGTCTGTGGCTGATGCTGCCTGTGCTCTGATCCAGATGTCACTCTGCACTGGAACTGCAGGATTCAGACTGGATTGAAACATTTGCTTCAGAGTATTAGGAGCACAAAATTCTCAACTGGACTGATAAAGGAGTTCTAGAGAGTATTTGTGTTTAATATCAATTAATAAATATATTTTTGTTTCATATGACATGAAATGTGAATTGTAATAACTGCTGTTCTCCATGAGTAATAAGTCACCACTATTCTACATTAGATTGCACAGTAAGGTTGCAGCAATTGCAATCACTGCGCTCTTTAATGAGGACATTACACTTGCTGAAAAGATACAAAAAGACAAATAGTTTGCATATTTTAAAAGGAAACAAAATATATTATTAAAAATTTCTTATTTAAGTCAGGGAAATGAAACGCAATGCAGAGGTCTACAGCAAAGCAGTAGAACTTTTATTTTTCTTCTGTTCCCTGTCATAATTCCAAAAAAAAGTCAATGTTTTCAAAACTTTACAAAATTAAAAAACAAAACAAAACAAAACAAAAAACAAAAAAACAAAAACCCAAACAAACAAACCAAAACAAAACAAAAAACAAAAAAACACACCCACCAAAATTAACAACCACTATGCTTTAACACTTCTGTTTATGAAAAGGCAATAACTTCTACTTCTGCAGAATCATTTTTGTTATGCTCCTTGCCTTAGTGGACAAAGTTTTGTAAGGTTTGCAAAGAATTTTCAAGCTTGCATCTTGTTTGGGTGTGCAGCTTTTCTGGCATGCTGTTGTACATTTTCTGGTATGAATCTTCTTGATGCACTTACTGCTGCTTTCATCTTGCCAGACCCTATCTAGAATCACCAAAACAGCTACTGGGCTAAGTGACTTCATGGAAAGAAGAAAGGAGTGCTGCATGCCTTGAAAATTTCTCTGGTGTACAGCTTTATCAAGTAAATATTGATAAATTTGTCTTGATGAAAGTCACAGGTGATTTTTTATTAGCATACTGGCAGTTTATTTCAGTGGGACAAGGATTTGGTTCACTTGTATATTTTTACAGACAATCCTCAGCATAAACACCAAGTATTTAAAGTAGTTTTTGGAGACTGATTTCTTACTTTAGTCAACTTTTTACAGTTTCTTATCTATGCTTCTGTTGTGCTTAGCTTGACAAAAAATTTCTCAGTTGTAAACTCAGTCATGAAAACTGTAAAAACACAACATGCCCTGCTTTTGCCAGCTGAAGTAACACAACCACGCTTGGTATGGAAGCCACAGGATTGTAACTAACAAGTGACAGAGATAGTATCTGTTTCTGCCCTAAGGTGGAGACCTGCAAAACTTCCACAGAGCAAATCTTGTGGTCAGATTCTGGTTCCAGATACAGCATGACAAATCCTAGGAAAGAGAGGAAGTGCCGTGCAAGTGCAGTTGAAAGCAGAAACCGGTTTTGTTCAGAATTCAGCTGCAGCTGTCCCCGTAACATGTTCGGATTTTTATGGTAAACTTTTGTCTTACACATATGAACACAGGGGCTGTGTCTTCCTGTATGCAGTCTGAGGGCTGCCAAGGGGTGTGACAAACATAGTTCCAGGCTGTGCTGCAATGCCACAGATGTCACACGCTGGAATTGGAATGCGTGGCATTCTCACCTGCAAGCTAAATTCTAACTCTGTCCTAATTGTATTAAATAAAGCACGTGAAATACATACATAAGAAAATCTATACCCAAAGACCAACAACCACAAAAGCCATCTGCAGGCTCCAGCCCCCAGGGACACTGTGGTCTGTGGGAAAGCCAAAATAGGCCTTCCCATCCTGTTATCTCCTCATGCTTCCACTGCAATATTCTCCAGAGAAGAATGAGCTGAAGTTTAAATATTCCTCCACTGAACCCATAGGCTGAGAAACCCTTCTGGTGTGTTGCTTGCCAGGGTAAACTGAGCACTTGAGGTAGAATCTGGCTTTTATACTTCTATTTTAGTTTCAGGAGCCACATCAATAAAGCATGGTAGCTTGTCCTCAATTCCAATTCAGTGGCAGCCTTGTTATACAACATACTTTGATGTACAGTAATCTCTTTCTGCTATCTGGTTGAGAGACTGCACACTGCAACACAGAATCTGATAATTTATCTCACTCTGACTTAGGAGCATGAAGTTTGCATGTAAAATGGGGGATTTTGGTCATTACATAATGGACTTATTACAGGATTTTTAAAATTGATATTTTGAAATCTGTTGTGACAGGTCTTTTTGTGCTTGTGGGGATTTGTCTCTGCAGCATTAGTAGCAGTTTGACCTTTCAGCACAGTAATTATGGAAGGAAGGGAGAACTGGCAAAGGGAAGAAACACTGAACCATGTGTAAAACATTAAAACAGAGTAAAATATTGAGTGATGGCTGGCAGACCTGACTGGCTTTCAGAAATGGAGACATAAGCACTCCCAGTTTCTCCTGAGTCATTATGGTTACTGTTGTGGGTTCTAATGGGGTAGCATTTTATTTCAATGTTCACAGAGAAATCGAAACATTCCTGAAAAAGATGAAGATTGAGTTCCTGGTACACTAAGCTAGTTTTTCATGGAGGAAAATTAAGTATCCTTAAAACCAAAAATGATAAAAACATGCTCCTGAATAGTAAGATCTAATCAGTAGAGTTTTTATAGACTATCAAGTGATTAACCGCAAATAGGCTTTACTTTTAAAAGTCAAATATTTTATTCTTTAGTCTTTCTCTCTAGGAAGTGATTTGAGTGTCTTTGTCAGATTTCAATCTCCTTAACAACTGACCACAGAATAATGTGTGTGAAAATTCGGACAGATTTATCATTTCAAGGAGATCTAAAATAACTCTAATGGGAAGAAATTAAAATAACAGAGACCTTCTTTCTCTACTGTATTAACAGAATCAGCCAGAGATGAACCCAACAGGACCTTAGTGTTCCCAGAAGGATTAATACCAATAGAATCAAACCACCTTCAGATTTGCATGAAAAAAAAAAAAAAAAGGTGCAGCGAATGCATTGCCCGAGTATGATGCAAAGAGAGTTCTAAGAATTAAAATGTACTTTTCCTTATTAAACTGCTCTGAAGGCACAAAGAATGTAATTTATACATTAGGGTTTTTTCATCTATTTCTGCCATAGAGTCACAGAATGGTTTGTGCTGGAAGAGACCTCTAAAGATCATCTAGTCTAATCGTGGGCAGTAACACCTTTGTCCAGAGCAGTTTGCTTAACAGCCCATTCAGCCTTGCCTTTTACTTCCCAGGGACAGAACATCCACAACTTCACTGGGCAACCTGTGCCAGTGGCTCACCAGCCTGAATTTCTCGTAACTAAAATAAATCTACCCTCTTTTAGATTAAAATCATCATCCCTTGTCCTGTCTATAGAGACCCTGCTAAAACATTTTTCTGTCTTTCTTACGTGCCCTTCAATGTTTCCAGAGGGCACATTAATGTTTTTCCAGAGCGTTCCCTTCCCCAAGTTGAACAACCCACTGTCTCAGCCTATCTTCATAGCAGACTTATTTCAGACCTCTGATGATCTCTGTGCCCCTCCTCTGGAGCTGTTTGAACAGGTTGTTGTCTTCCTTGTACCAGGAACTGCAAAGCTGTATGCAGAGGGGAGAAATGTAACTCAGAGAAGTGCTGTTCTGCAGTACACCCTCAGTACCTTGTACCCCTAATAATGTCATTTCACCAGCACTAAGGTCTGACTGCATGTTGTCTAATATTAGTGAAAAGCACTGGTATTAAAACTGAGATTAAACATATAGGGAATCTTAAGTATGTGAGTGTAGGGAGAGACAGAGAACAGATGACCTGGGAATGGAGGGTCTCTGTGCAAGGCTCTCCAGTCTTCTATTCCAGTCTGTTCTCCCTCTGCTACAAAGTCTTCTGTGTATTTGATTTCTATAAAGGGCACATGCCATATTTCACTGATCTTTTTGATAGGGGAGCACAGTAGATGAAATGAATGCAACACAACAGTGTTTGTTGACAAATTTTTACACCTTATTTGCTTGTGCAAAAGAAACAACTCGATTCATAACTCCAATCATAGAAAAGGACAAAAAGAGCTTGACTACCATAAGCAAGCAGCTCTCTTGGCAGCTGTGATGGAGACCTCTGTCTCTGCCCTTGAAGCAGCAGCATCTTTCACCTCTGCAGCAAGAAATATGAGCCCTGAAACTCCACAGACAGATCTGCACACACCTGAGAGAACCATGAGGAGATGAGATCCTGCATGTCTTTTCTAAAGAGCAGTTGCAGGGATTCTTGCAGCCAAAATAGTTATTTGAACAGTTTTTTTCACCCGAAACCTTAGCTGAGTGTTAATTCTCTCACTCAAATTCTGCCCTTTAAGTCTTGCAGATGGGGGATCATATTGTCTTTGGCATCCAGCTCGTACTGTCTTTTGGCAGAGTGGGGTGGCTGACTGAGAGTTCATAACAGCAATCTCAATCTTTCTAATTGGGGGCTGAGTGTGGGTTACACCACAGTGTGCTAACCCACAGTGTGGGTTAGCCAGCTGCTGCATTGGGATAAAAAACTCACTTTATTTGCTCCCCTCCCTGCACTCTTGGTTCATTAGGGAAAAGTCATACTCAAGCCATGACTTCTGAATATACTGAGACTCTTTTCAACACAGAAATATGTCCAAATAAAGCATTTCCCACCTTTAATGTAATACACAGGTGCCTAAGGAAACACCCAAAGGCGACTTCCTCCTAGTCAGAAGATTTCTAGGTGTCTTCAGGGACACTTTGATAACTTCCAGTACTATGAAATCATCTGCAAATTCCAGACAGCAGTTTTAACTGAAATAATTGTGTTCTGGTGATAGATTGTAATGAAAAGTCCTAAAAAAGAGCAATATGGCAGAAAGGAAAATGCTTTCGATCTTATTAGACCTATGTCAGAGCCTTAAGTAGGACCCAAATATAAGTTTCATAGAAATTCTCATTACTTAGTGTAAGAACTACATTACACCAGTCTGTTCAAAACTTCTCTGTTGTGAAGACACTATTTCTTTGTAAGAGTGACAAATGAACACACATTTACCATTGAACTTACCTTACAGTAGATACAAATACATAATTTTCTATTCTATATGCAACGATTTTTCTGGGGATTCATCTCATTGTATTTTACCAGTTCTTGCTGCAAATAAGAGATTTTCAGAGTTTCTCTCTGCTGCTGGGCCCCTTGTTCCTCATTTTAATTTCATTATTATAACAAGCAAGAGGTAATAACAGGGCATATAACTTTCAAAGACTACTGTTCATGAGCTATATTTGACTTTCGTCTATGTCAGCCTCTTAATTCTGTAGCTTAATGTGCATTGCCCCATACAGTCACCATGCAAAAAGGCAGACCAAGGAGTGCAACACCAAGTATTTGCTTGAACTATGCTAGTGAGGTTGTAGGTTTTTGTTTTGGGTGTTTTTTTGTTGTTTTTCTGGTTTTGGTTTTTGGTTTAGTATTTGTTTGTTTTATGTGATTCTGTTTTTGCCTTTGGTTGGTTTTGAGTTTTTTTGTCACAGTCCCTAAAAAGAATCTGTGAAGAAAGGGAGCAGTGGTCTGTAAAACATATTACCAGTAAATGCTCTTATCTGCAATACTGACATGGTACTGCCTGATCCAGTCTTCAGTGGAAAACTCTTTCTCAGCAAAGAGTTACAGATTGAAGTAAGGTTGCTGCCAGAGCAGAATGTCAGCTTAATCAACAGAGCCTTGAATCCAGCATGGCTGTCATGAATCCTTGCTGGAGGATACCCCATTAGGCTTTAAATTTTCATGTGCTGCAGAACCACCAGCTCTTTCTTACTCAGCTTCAATTGTTCATGACTTTGTATGCTGTACTTTTTTAATCATGAATCTCAGTCAAGAATTTATGAGCAACTCCACACATCCATAAGAACATCCCTTACATTCTCCTCTTGAAGCTAATTTTATAACCCTGTGTAAAAGAAGCTGACAATGAAATAATCTGTAAGGGAGTTCTGGATTATTTAATTATTAATGGAAACACAATCAAGGGAAGAAAAGACCATTTGGAGTATATTTTTGCCAATCTTCCATCATGAAGTGATACATAGTCACTGACATCTATATTCTTGCATAAATTCTGCTATCTTTCCTTCTTTTCCTCTATTAAGTGACATCCCAGAAAAAATCCATGTCTGAACATGGATTGCAGTTATATTTAATGTTTTATTTAATATTATATTTAATATATTTATTATATTGAATGTTATATTTAATGTTAATTTGCAGTTCCATAACAATTGGGGTTTCTCCCCTTTGGATAATAAAAAAATGTGGCTATCAGGAGCACAAGATTAGTGAGAAATAGTGAAGGTATTGCCTCTTATTTTGTTGAAGAAAAAAGTCTTCACTCCCTCAAACCAGGTCAGAATCTAGGCTTATCAGAAGTCATGCATTCTGAACAAAACTTTTTATCAACGGCTTGACCTAATAAAGATAAAGATATTTGTAGAGGGGACTTTGTGCTTTGGTTAATTGGCAAACATAGGTCAGAACAGATCAGTTCAGCCAGTGGTTCAGAGAGAGCCTCAGAAATCAAAATGTACATGATATTCAAGAAAATGGAGTGACAGAATCATAATGAGCAGATGCTAGATCGACCAGAGAACATAAGTAGCTCTGCTGCTTCCATGCAAGGCTTGAGCCCTTCTCATGGGAAAGCAGGGAGAGAAGAATGTAAGCAAACTAACACCTGGTGTTTTCAAGGACCTTGCATTTCATGGGAACGTGCTGGTGTTGCTGAGTTGTTTATCAAGGGTGGTGTCTTTCTCAACCAATCAATGCTTAGGCAGCAATGTGCATTATAAAAACACAGTTCATTTCTAATAAACCCGTTTTCTGTCTTCTGCCTTCTGAGAAAGTGCAGTCTTTTTGCCACTTCACAGCAACATCAATGGCCTCAGTTTGGTGTCAATTTAACAGAACTAGGGGGCAGAGCTAGCTTAACTGTCTTGAAGATAGGTAAATGCAGTGATTTTGAAATGTACTATCTACCATCTATTCCCTAAGGAGAAACATCTAAATCCCCAGGCAGAAACAATTCCCCAGGCAGCAATAAACTTCAACTCTTATTTAGCCAAATCATTCCCAGATGTTCAGTTTTCTCTGTATTACTACTGATATTGTCAACAAAACTGTCCATTACTGCTAAATCTTTGTTTAGTGTCAGCTGGACTTGTAGGTCCAAGGGGAATTGGATCTTTTCTAGTAGAATCCTAGGTGTGACAGGATAAAGCCTTGGGGAACAATTTTGATTCAGTTTTACAGGGATGATAATTGCATTCAGGGAATTCAGATTCTGGTAGAAAACCTTATGTTGAGTTCTGCCCTAACACAGATGTCCAAGACAACAAAAACTGCAAATAATGAATCACATTTCCAGTGACAAACATATGGGATTTTTTCCCCTCTCAGATTTGCTTTGTAGTGGTTTAACCCCAGCCAGCAGCCAAGCCTCATGGAGATACTCCCTCATGAGTGGGACTGGGAAGAGAATCAGAAAGGCAAAAGCTACAAAACTCATGGGTTGAGATGAAGACAGTTTAATAGGGAAAACAAAAGCCACGCACACAAGCAGAACAAAACAAGGAATTCACTGCTTTCTGTGGCTGGGCAGGTGTTTCAGCCATCCCCAGGAAAGCAGGGCCCCATCATATTAGTGTCACTTCAGAAGACAAACCCCATCACTCCAAACATCCTCCCGTCCTCATTCTTCTCCCCACTTTATACACTGAGCTTGATATCACAAGGTCTGGAACATCCCTTTGGCGTAGCTGGGGTCACCTGCCCTGTTTGTGTCTATTTCCAGCTACCCAGGTGCCCTCAGCCCTTTGCCCAGTGTGGTGGTGTGAAAAGCAGGAAAGGCCTTGGCTCTGTGCAATCCCTGCTCAGCAATAACAAAAACATCTTTGAATTATCAATCCTGTGTTCAGCACACACATGAAACACAACCCCATACCTGCCACTGGCAAGAAAAGTAACTCTACAACAGCCAAAACCATTACAGAACCTCAGAATCAAATTTGAGAAAGATACCAAGAAGATCAAAAATTAAAAGTTCTTTCCAAAAGTGCAGCAGCTCAGACACCACTATGCAAGATTGCACAACCGTGCAATTGCACTGCCAATGTTCACTGCTAGTAAAGTAGAGGTACAGCATCTAATCATGGGTCTGTTCCTTCATCTCTGAGATACTCCTCACATTCCCAAATTAATATATGGTGCAATCACTGGTCTCTATCACACTGATTTCCCAGACATATTAAGAGATGGGAATGTCACATAAAGATAATATCAGAGTAAAAGTTAATTGTTCAAACAGGATCAAAGCAAGAAATTTCCTGAGGATTCTTCAGATAGAAAGCAGGAACTCATAGTGCATAGCTGTAAAAATTACTCCCTTAGTTAAACAGCCACAGAGTCCAGGCAAAGGTCCCTTCATTTTCTCCCAAAACATACAGATAGAAGTATGAAGAAAAAAAAGTAATATAAAAGCAGAATGCACTAAATGGAGCAATCCCTTGTTCCAGGACTGCTTGTAACTTTTCACCCTAATACTAGTGCTCTGGCTTGCCAGGGAGTTGTAGAAAAGCAGGTCTGTAAATGTATTGTCCTCACGATATTATTACCAGCAGAAGAAGTAATACTAATATTTAGTCTTGTTCCTCTCCTTTCCACCAGAGAAGACAGTGCAAGGAAAGTCTTGGAAAATATGTTGCTGCCAGGTATAAATCTGGAAAACAGGCATTCTGTCTTGGAGATGGGGGTGCATTCCCATGGGAGGCAGCGCCAAATAATGACAAACTTGATGGCAAACCAGTATATTGTGCTCCCTAACTTCTTGTGGACATTGTTGTGGCCATAACTTTGACACAACACTTGGTTATCTCCTGTTCTTCTGTGTTTTGTAAAAATTGTATAAGCTCTTGCCACAGCATCATTGATTGCAACAAAAATGCAGAAAGTTCTTGCTGTTATGACACCTCCTGTTATTGTCCATAAGATAAAGGCTAGTTTACAAGGAATTTTAATAGACATTTGTGTGCATGTCTATTGTATAATAGATTATATATCTATTTTGTAGAAGATGAGTTTGTATACCTATTATAAAATGCTAAGCTTTACAGGAGAGAAAACATCTTTAATTAGCAAGCTGATACAGTTTGTAACAGTCAGGTAAGATCACCCAGTCCCTTCATCAAGCCAGACAGGAGCACCAAGCTCCATGCCAAACAGATGTTGGAAAAGATACCTGCCTACACCATTCTTTCTATTGCCTATTAAACGGGCAGTAATATGTCTTGATTGTCAGTTGTTCCAAGTAAAAAATGACATTTTATACCACAATAACTTTTTGGAATAAAGCAGTACAGAAATTAACTGCATTAAGCATTCTCTTTTACACAATTTCTACATAGAAGTTGTTATGTACTTCTAAATACAAAATACCTGAACTATGTATCACACCATGATTCAGTTTGTCCATATACATAACAAATAAAAGCAAATATTTAATTCAGAAAAAAATTATGTCTTCAGAAGATGTGATATATTGCAGTAACCACAGAAAATGAGAAAATAATTCAACACTTTGAAGGTTGAGTATTAAAAATATTAAACCATGATTTTTATGCTAAAGGAAGATAGCTTTTTTTAAAACTAGAATAAAATTGCACATATGTTTCTAGACTAAAACACTAGACAAAAATGTTTCTAGATTTAAACCCCTTAATAAGAAAAACAACCTCATAAAAACATGCAGGCATATTCTAGGAAGGCAACTGTCTTCTGTCCGTTGTAGTAGGCAGTACAGAACTAT
The DNA here is from genome assembly GCA_032173965.1 of Sitta carolinensis. Lineage (NCBI taxonomy): Eukaryota > Metazoa > Chordata > Aves > Passeriformes > Sittidae > Sitta > Sitta carolinensis. The sequence continues at coordinate 73,384,606 of CM063313.1, read as the reverse complement.
GCAAGAGAAAGTCTCCTACTCAGTCTATCATTTCTAAAACAGGTTTTCAGTAGAGATCACATATTCAGGCATCTCAGCTCCACCAACAGCAGCTGAAGTATCTATGCCCCCTTCCCATCACTACTGAGGAGGCAAAGCGTGTTGAGGGAGGCATGAAAGAATAGGGACAATGTTCTACCTGGAATAACCTCGCCCTGGAAACGCAGTCTCCTCAGATTTTGGGAGAGGTTCTTTACCACAAACCATCTGTAAGCAGATGTTCTGTGCCTAGAGCAGTGGTTGTGCTTCCAGCTCCTGTTGTAACTTGTGTGAACTCCCCTGCAGAACTTATTAAGGCACCTGGTTGAGGTGGAAAAATGAAAGAAATTTCCATCACTAATTAGAAGACATAATTGTAAAACTGTGTTAAGGACTTGGAAGGATTATAGAAAATCCTCCAGTGGCTTGAAAAAAAATCCTATTTGTCCATTAGGAAGGGCTGGAAAGATTGCTATTTCAGCTACTTTTCCTGTATAACTCATAAATATTGCCTGTTAAATCCCAAACTCTTTACCCAGACAAACTCCTGCTGAGCAAATGGAATTTTGCCCAAGGAAGGACTGAATAAGGTTTTCTGCAGCTAACTCTCTGAGCTTGGCACTGAAAGACTCACTGTCATGATAATGCAACCTATTATCACCGAATCTGACAGAGTGTTATACATATTTATACACTGTCCATGTGGGTTTTTATAGTCTGGGAATTCATTTGTCACCAAATATACATAATGCACTGGTCAAATTTGTGTTTGCCCTACACACACCTGTAATTCATGCACTGTTATTTTCCATCATTCTTGTGCCAGGTAAGGATATGAATACAATTGTTTTTTTTTTTTTTTTTGTAACTGTCAAACTTTCTTCAATTTGCAGTTCTCCTAAAAACAGAACACTATTGACAATAACTTTACTGTCCTTAACCGTCTTTTATGAATCCCTCAGAGACATCCCTTAAGAGCTGCTGTATCAGAAAGCTGAAAACCATTGCTATTTAAAAATATTTCCTTTTAAGTATTAAAGCTGCAGACATATGTAGTTCACAGGCTAAGTGATTTCTAAAATTTGACAACAAAAGGCAAGATTCTGATGTTTTTCATTGCCCTTTGTCAGAAAGATTTTCTGTGGGTCTACTACTACAATGAAGTACTGCAAGATAAATTAGACCATTATCAACTTTAAATTATTGGTCGTTTTCAATACTTTATCCACAAGTATCTGCTGTAGTCTTGGAGCACTGCAGGACCTTGAAATTGTCCTGACCTGGATTTCACTGGTACTGGGTAACTTCCCATTATTATTCCTCATAAATGAATTACACAGATTGTGTTTACCCTCTGTTGGAGGCACAGCACTGTGTGTTATTGTTATGTCTAATGTCAGCATTTGCTAAGGGCAGAAACAGACAAAAATTAATTGGCTGAGATTAACCTAACACTTGAATTTCCTAGGCCCACATGAATGCCAGAAGTAGTAAATTACAAAAGAAAGTAAATCTGAGTGTTTTGTACGTAAAAAGTTCAGCTTAAGTGCTCAGGGAACTTAGTTCCCATTTCACCCATGAAAGAGGTGTCTTGGTCACATGCCAATTCAGTTAAATGCATGAAAGCCCTGTTCTTCCGTAAGACATGAATGAGCAGATATCATTTCAATGTAGATGAAATGGTGTAAATCCTGAACAGACTGACATCTGAAGCCAAACTTCTGAATCATGAGCATGAGGTCTACTCCCCTTTTCTGTGCACTTTGAAGGCACTGGGCAGTTTTCTGCATTGATCCAGTGCACTGAGGACAACAGTAAAGCAGCTATATCTGTTAAAACATAGTCACATTATTCTCTTTTAGTCGCATTTAAAAGGAACTGTGAATATTTTGAAATAGAAGGCCTGAAATACTTAGTAACACAAAAGAGTGACTTGATTTCCAAAATAATTGGACACTTGAAAGTTCTCGTCCAGCTGTTGTTACTAAGCACCCCAGAGAACAAAGCCACTAATTTGTACAAACCAACTACACAAAGATGAATGTGCGTGTGCAAATAGTCATCCTCTTATGTTGTTTCTGTGTTTATCCAGCAAAAGTGATGTGTCAGAGAAGATGCAAGAGAAAGCTTGGATTCAATAAATGGCAGATGTAAGGATGAGCTCCATTTAACACAGATGACAGTCTGGATCCCTGGATGTCACACATTTTATTCATAGAATCATAGAATAAGCTGAGGTGGAAGAGACACATGAGGATCATGGAGTCGCAGCCGCTGGCCGTGCGCAGGACACCCCAAGAGTCACACCATGTGCCTGAGGGCGTTGTCCGAACGTTTCTCGCACTCTCTCAGGCCGGTGCTATGAGCACTGCCCTGGGGAGCTGTTCCAGTGCCCCAACACCCTCTGGGGGATGAACCTTCTGCTGGTACCAACCTAAACCTCCCATGACACAGCTTCAGGCCACTCCCTTGGGTCCTGGCACTGGGCACCCCAGAGAAGACATCAGGGTGTATCCCTCATCTTCCTCTTCCAGTGAGGAAGCTGAGGGGTCTCCCCTCAGTGTTCTCTTCTCCAGGCTGAACAGACCAAGGGCCTTCAGCCACTCCTCATATGACTTCAGCTCAAGGCCCTTCACCATCCTTGTGGCCTCCTTTGGATGATTTCTGATTGCATAATGCTTTTTTCATATTGTGTTGCCTAAAACTGCCCCCAGGACTTGAGGTAAGTCCCAGTGCAGAGCAGATGGACAGCAAAGAATTAAATGTATTCTAGTGTGAGCAAATCCAATGGATCTGGCATATATTATGCTTACTTTTTTTTTTTTTTTGCAGTGTGCATGACAATGAGTTTGCAAAATGCCTGTAGAATTGATTTTATAACAGAATCTTTTTACACATACAAGAAGTAAGTAGAGTGGGGTTTATGGCTCTGTGTTTAGCCATAATTGATGCAGGTATGTGATCAAGGTATGCACATACCTGTGCCAGTCAGTGAAGTCCTGGTCTGTAGAAAGATTATAGAAAGCAATCAATCTGATCAAAGATAGATGCATGCTTTAGAACCAGATTAATCAATTTCTCATCTGCATTGCTTAGGCAGAGCCTACACACAAGTCATGCATCACTTTCAAGGTTTTCCTTGAAAGCTTACACTCTCTGTTCATTTAGTAGTCAGAAATCTTTGTGGAAAGTCAGCCATCTCCTTGAAATCTTCTCTTGTTTTATTTCTTCTCGTTTCCCTTTGCCAGACTCCGATATTCTTGCAGACCAGTCACCTTGTCTGACCTTCCACACTTCTCACTGTTGCAATCCCATTCTATTCTCCCTTGTTACCATATTTCTCAGCTGTATTGCTTGCAAATGTAAGCCTAAGAATCATCGTACAAGTCTGCAGCTGTCTCATTCTGGCAAACCCAAAAGTTCAGCAAGTTTCTCCCATGGAACATCAAGCTGTCTCTGGGTCCTCATGTTCAAGTCCTGATGAATGTCAAGGATATTCTTTTCAGTAGTATATAGTATAACTCAACCCTGATCCATGACGTGTACCTATCACCATTTTTTACTATATATATCAGCACACAGTGATAGGTCAGCCCTGATCCCCATTTTTAAACTGAAAGATAGGCTTACAAAAATAACAGAAGCCTGAATTTTTTTTTTTTCATGCCTTTTCCAGGAATGAACTTCATATGGAGAAATGCCACTTTTCCAAATGATTCCTGACTACTCTACAGAATAGTTATGCAGCCTGCAGAAGGACGCAGAGCTTGAAAAAGGCTGCTGCACGTACTAGAGTTTTTTTTCTAAAGCACTTTTTCATTCAACATTTTTTTTGGATATAGATGACAGAATTCACCCTCATGTGTTGAGTATCTGGTTTTCTTGTTTCAACAAGAATTTAGAAGATACATTTTTCCACATTTTTTTTGAGGGCTTTAGAAAAAAAATTATACATACCCCGCCAGATCTGAATATATGCTTCTCACTCCTATCTCTGACTGAGTCCAGCATATTTTGAGGGTTGCTTTAACAACAAAACCAGGTTGTTTTACATCTACAGCTGAGGGGAGAAAAGGTGTTAAAATAATTATTTTGGAATGTTCTATGACCATAACCCTTAACTCTTCATTGTCTCTAATATTCTCCTTCTAAAGCCTGTTTTCATCAATAATGTTGTGGTGAAATGGCTATGAGCCAAAACTGGGAAACAACGCATATTTCTCCAAGTCTTTTGTACTTCCTGGGTTTCATCACAGTGATGTATGTGTGTCCAGAACAGTGGTGGATGGGGAAGGGAAATGATTGGATGGGTTGATCTCTCGTTGAAAATATTCCTGTTAATACAGTAGGCAGTAAGAGCAGCTGTATCAGGATATTATACCAAAGGACATTCTGACAAATCCTTCTCCTGTGGTGTCAGTACTTTAAGAGTGTACTTTCCATAAGTCTTGATGAAATGTTCAGATTTCTGTATAATAATTTACAAAATGTCTTTCCAAAGAATATCACCTCTCATTTGAATTGTATTTGAATCCTGTTAGCCTGTTGGTTAGTGTGAGTTCTCAAAAATATTCTTAACAATGCACCAAACTAAAACATTTGATATGGCAACTTCACTGCAAGGCTTCACTCTACCTTTATGACTTGGCATCTTGCTACATGGTGCTTTTCAGCTGTTTCATTGTCCTTGATACAAAATGGAAAGCAAAGAATTACTGAGCAAGAAAGGTAGTTGAAAGAGGTCTTATTCTATTATCTCTTTGCTAACAAAAGTCCACATTTTCTATACACCTCTATTACACATTTGCTATGCACACTTCCCTAATCTGCTTCAGTAATTTACTTCATTGCTGTATTACAAGGAAAGTAAATTATTTCTGTAGAAATATTGTAAACACATTTATTTTCACTCACACCTATTTTCACTTCCACCTATTTTCACTTCCATCTATTTTCACTTCAGAAATGTTAAATAACAAGACTGAACAGTCAATGTGTCAATTTTAAATGTTAGAGAATCTTAATATGTATAATTCAATTTGTAGGTGCTGTGACAACATTTTCCTACAGAAATATTCAAATTTAAAAGGAGGGGTAACATTAATTCCTGATTTAGCTGGTTCTGAGGACAGCAGCTCAAAACAGTGAAATTCAATGGATGCAGAAGTGGAGAACCCTCAGTGCTGTGGATCAAACTGTGTCCTTGCTCCAGTCTCAATGACTGGGAAAGGACAAATGCTGTCAACAGTGCCTTGCAGTGCCATCAGGCCATCTGCTTGCACACCTCAGGTGCAGGAGGACTGCTGCATCTCATTTTCTGGGCAGCGAGGTAACATATGGGCCCTCACATCAACACCTGTCCAATATAAACCTGCAGCCACACCTCCCATGCCACCTGGCACTTTTCCTATTCTTTTTTCGGCAGGTGCAAGTGCAGGCGCGGGTTGGGGACATGCTAAAGCAGGTGCCTCTCAGAGCTCAGACATCTCTGCATCAGAGAATAGATTCCAGGCCAAGCATCACCTTGCAGCTCACAGCTGAGCATTCTCTTACAGTTCTACCCAGTGATGTTACGAAACACTACAGGTGTGGTGTGATCAGCTGCATGCTAAACTGGGATTATCCACTAGTCTCTGCTCTTGATCATTTAGGGCTATCACGAGAAAAGAAAATGGATAGCAGCAATGGGTGCTGGAAGCACTTTCTCAGACTCTCCAGATCTCTTGTTTCAGTCACTGCCCCCTTCAGATGAGGAAGAAACACCAGAGAGTTATGAGAATACAAAGAGAGAGAGACAGGTGGCACAGAGCTCAACCTGCAGGAAAGTCTGTAAGCGAGTAGTTTGCAAAATAACTGAAAGTAAATATTAGCTTAATGACTATATAAATATGTGTCTCTCCTTTTTTTTCAGAGCCCTGAGGGAGAGACAGGCTAGTATGAAAGCAGTCTCCATGGCAGTGCGGCTATGACGCTGCCCTGGTGTCATTCAAACCCCTCATTGTTAATCAATAGCAGAGATGGAAACTTTAACAGCAGAGAGACAGAGAAACAGAGCTCAAACCATAAACAGCACCTGCTTCCAAGAACCATCTAGTGGTTGCATCTTAAAAATCAGGAAGAGGTTGTCTAAACCCATTAAAGCACTCAGCATAAATATGTGTAGCAGACCTGTCATTTTGAGTTAGGGAGAAAAGAGAACAATACATCCTACACACTGAGAAAATATATGAAATTACAGACAGTTTAAGTTAGACTGTGCAGTTCATGGCCTGTCAACTTTTCCATTTAACATCCATTTTCAAGATTCAACTGATAAATTTGCCCTGAACTAAGTCTTGCCACAGAAAGTTTTGGAAAAGGGCAGGCAAGCAATCTTCCATTACTCCTTTATTCACAAGCATTTGAAAACAATTGTGAAGTAATTTTAAACTTCAATAGTGCAAAGTGGTATCTATTTTACAGTAACTGGGTAAGGATTAACAAAGCTAGGATGTGGACAACAACATGAATACCTACAGCAATGAGGGAAGTGCAAGTAAGCATTTAGACTGGAGACTGCAGTTTAACAACCAAAATAGACATCCCTATATGCTGGAAAGGGTAACAGTGAAGACAATAAAAAAGTAAGCACAGATTAAAAATTACACCCATGAACAGAGAAGCTGGGGCGGGGGGGGGGGGGGGGGGAGGTTGGGAAGGGTGGGAGGTGGGGGGTATTTGGTTTTTACTCTTAAAGCAGTTTTGCTTTCAATGTAGGTCTCCAGAAAATGTTGTACCTTGTTCAGGAATTGATTTGGTCACTTGAGATGCTGCTAAACTTGCTCAGATAAACTGTTACCCATGTGGGTCTTTGGGAAGTAATGAAAACTTGAGTTCAAAAAGTTCTGCTGTACAACTCTGAAACAAATTGTGGATTTTTTTTCAGATTGGTGTGGAGAAGAATGGAGAAGGTAACTTCGTGAATGTGATCAAAAATGGATAGTACCCCTTTTGCATGTGGGAGTGAAAATGTACTACTTAACTCATTAAATAACTATGGGTCATTTACTGTACTCTACTGTCACTCTCATGTAGGTGACTAAAGATTAGCAATACATGGTCACCAATCAACAGCCAATGAAATACAAACTACCAGGCTCAGAAAGCAAATGGAAATGAAAATGCTAGAAACATGTTTTCTTTGAAGAAATTCTCGTGCATATCTAAGCTTTTGAGCGCTATGCCTGCAAGACCCCTGATTCCTCAGGGCTGAAACTACAAATACATGATCCTAAATGCATTCTCTTGTGGATCCAGACTTTCCACCCAAAGCTCTTACCTGGTCTTATCACAGACCCATTTTAAAGGATTGTTTGGGCTGATGAGGATTGTACTTAGGCATAAATACCTAAGCTCTGGCATAGTTCTTCCCCAGGAGCTGCAGATCAATGCTGCCTGGTTGTGTTTCCCAGAACAAAATAAACCCCCCAAAATCATACAAAGGAGTATCACCTGTCAAAGAGTAGTAACAGATAAATAATGGTTCTATTCCTATTGGTAGTCTTTGGCAACAGAGGTGAAACAACCTCCCTGATGCTGCTCAGCTTGAAAGAAAAGCCACTCCAGTTTTAACATCAGGACACAAAAAAATCATAGTTCAGGGAATGTGTGGTTAAAGCAAAAAGAACATTCTTCGTACATAAAGCTTGGTAGGAAAAACTACCAATGTACCCTGTACAGCTCTTAGTAGAAAACCACTAATGACTGTCCTCTGATAAACTTTCAGTTTCCTTTTTAGGGAATGTCAGGGTTCCTCTGCCTTCAGAGTTGTAACTCAATTTTCAAAAGAAACCTATTCTTTCCAGCATATTTTTTCCCGTTTTCCTCTATGTTCCTTCAGCAAAGTCTCTGGCCAACCTAGGGCTTGAATCCTTTCATTGTCTCATTTACGAATTCTCTCTTTCCCCCTACAATTTCTCTCTGCTGCTCTCTTTTCCTTCAAGCTATCACAGCAGCACTAGTTCACAAACAATTAATAGTTATTCTTCCTTATGTCTGTTGCCTCTCCATTAGAACAGTCTTCTATTTAGTCAAACTGACTTTCTTACTATTCTATCATATTTGCTGGGATTTTGGTCCCCACATGGAACTATGACTGGGCCATCCATAATGAACCCTGACAGTAGCTGCCCTCTGGGTCATTAAATAACATGTCAAGCATTTTTCCTTCTTAGACTATTTGCTTTGCATTGATTTGAAGCCACTTGTGACCACAAAGGAGGACCAGCAGGGTGAGGGTGACCATGGTTCTTCACAGTTCTACGATCATTTCTGCAGTAGATCAAGTGCTGTACTTTACCTGCAGCATGATTAACAGGATCAAAGAGGCAGATAGCTCTGGAGGTTGACCTATTTTGACAAAAGCTTTTTAGAGACCTGCTATCAAATTATCACACAAACATGAAGTGGGTGGTACATATATCTACTATTTTTTTTTTTGCCTGGTGAGCTGTGTGCAGGCTGAGAGCTCTTTTCTGCAGAGAAAAAATTATGCAAACATAGAATGGTTTGGGTTGAAGGGACTTGAAAGATAATCTTTAAGGGCAAGGTCACCTTCCACAATAACAGGTTACTCAGAGTTCTATCCAACCTGGGCTTGAGCACCTCCAGAGATGGAGAGTTCATGATCTGCCTGGATAACCTGTTCCAGTGCCTGACCATCCTTATAGTAAAGAATTTCTTCCCAATAATTAGTCTAAACCTTCAGTCTTCATGTAGATCCACTTCATGTGCTAGAAAGGCCTCTAAGCTCTTCCCAGAGCCTTCTTCAGGCTGAACAGCCCCAACTATCTCTGCCTGCCTTCAGAGGAGATACTATTTTGTCATAAGAAGCAAATTACCATTCTCCACCACAGTACAACAGTGTCAACAAGTGGAACGATAGTGACATGGTCCGTAAATGACTCCATGAGTCTCTGTTGACTACGCCACTTTACAATGCCAAAACAAAAGCTGTTTCACAGCACTGCCTTCCTATCCTCATCTGACTGCTCTCAAGCATCACTCCTCAGTGTGTCCCTGCTGTCCATCTGGGACATAAGGGTGACAAATGGGAATGTAACCCAAGCCATCTCCCATTTTCTTCTTTCCTGTTGTATGCCATCCAGGAGCTGTACTCTGAGGGAAGTGAATGCGAAAAACTGCATCAAGCCAAAGGGCTGCTGCAGTATGAACAATCTCTTTTCCTCATAGTGTTCTTGCTTGGTTTGAGCTTCCCAGTGGCAGCTCTTGAAATGCAGCAGCAATCCCATTTTATTTTAGCAGAAGATATTAATACTGACTTCTTTTTACAAAGGATAAGAGTAACTTCTGTTTGTGCCTGAGGTCAGCCATATTTCTAAACTCTTCAGAATGTTTGCACCAAAATATTTACATAGGTAACAATTACACAACAAAAGCTCATTATGCTATGACATACTATAATAGGTTGTGATTTTATATATACAGAAACAGATTCTTTGTATGTGTAAAATCACAAAAGCACTCTTTAAACTGCTGTAACTGGGTAAAATTGCCACGCATAATTTCTTTTTTTTTCTCAACTCTTTAATTCTCAAAACTTCACATCCAACAGTCTCTATGGAGAAGCTCAGTACAAATTTAGCAATTCCATATATTTGGTAGAATAAAAAAAAAAATAAAACCACCTGAAAACTTGAGCGTACTGCAGAAAAAATGCATTATTTGTGATACATGTTTATTCAGACTAAAGGACTTCACTGCTGTAAATTACAACAAAACATCCCCAGCACAGGAAGGACAAGGAGCTCTTAGAGTGAATCCAGAGGAGGCCATCAACATGATCAGAGGGATGGAGCTATGGGGAAAGGTTCAGAGAATTGGGATTGTTCAGCCTGGAGAAGAGAAAGCTTTGAGGTGACCTAATTGTGGCCTTCCAGTTCCTGAGGGGAGCTCACAAGAAAGACACAGAGGGACTATATACAAGTTCATGGGGTGGCAGGACAAGGGGAAAGGCTTCAAACTGAAAGAGCAGGTTTAGATTGGAAATTAGGAGGAATGTCTTTTCTGTGACGATGTTGAGGCACTGGCACAGGTTGCCTGCAGAAACTATGGCTGCTCCACCCCTGGAAGTGTTCAATACCTGTCTGGATAGGACTTGGAGCAACCTGGGCTAGTGGAAGTTGTCCCTGCCCATGGCAGGAGGGGTTGGAGCCAGGTCATCTTTCAAGTCCCTTCAAACCAGACCAGTCTGTGATTCCAATACATTGGGTACTTCATGACCTGATGGACTCTACCAGGATCTCAGCATTAGATTAGGGCACCATCAGAATTGTGGTTCTTAGCCAGGATCATCACCCCAGTACAGCACTGACCTCATGTACGCACCCTGAAGCAGGGCTCAAACAGGCCAGAGCTGCTGGTTCTGGTGCTGGCACGAAGAGAAGAAAGGTCAGGGGGATAGTCAGGAAACAGAATTTGCTCTTTTTCTCTTTAATGGGCCATGTGTGTTATATATATATATATATATGTGCTAAATTATATATATATATATATATATATATATATAATATATATATATGCTAAAATGGAGCAGGTGTATATCAGGCCAGCTACTGCACAGGAACACATCAACAGCAACAGTGGCAAAGTGAAAAACTCTGTGTCATTTCCTCTTGGACCAGAGCCTTGCTACCATGATTCATGCTCTGCTTGGTTACTACAACCCACTGCATCTGCAGCTGCACAGATGCAGAATAAAAAGCTACAAAACCAGATACACTCACGAGAATCCTGGCCGAGGAATAACTTTGTCTACAAGACTAGAGACATTCTGCTACATTAAAAATGTACTTTCAAATAAAATCTTCTCAACAGTCCAGCCATTTTTTCTTGAGCAGATCATAATGGAACCACTAAGAAGGGAGAGATCTTTTATGTAAGCAACCAAGTAAATAACAGAATGGGTGAACATAAAGAAGTACCAGTGAGAAAAGTGCTGGCAGATGGAAGGCAGAAATCTGTTTCTTTCATGCAAGGGAGTTTGCACTGCTTACACAACCTCTAGAGCTTAAGGTGTACTTTTTCCCCATAAGCAATAAATTCAGTTAAGAAATAGCATGTTGGACAACTGTCTTTGACTCACATAGCTGATCTGAGTCCAGCTAAATTTCTCTCCAGACTGGGGAAATCTGAATTTTATCAGCTTGATGAATCACTACCAGCTTCCCTCACTTGACTCCAGAGTCACCCAGTTTCCATTCTTTGCACATGAACCCCTGCAGAAACACTAGGAAATAATGGGTGGAGGGACTTTCTGATGCAGTGCCTGGCTGTGAAGAACAGTTAGTCATCTAGAGCCTGACAAAAATCTTCACAAGAGAGCTGATGTCCAGTTATTCAGAGAAGAACACTGAATACAGCATGTTCCAAGCCAGGCAGTGTCTTCCAGGCAAATTGATCCCACTTCCTGTCATTTTTATATAGTAACTACAATACCTTGCAAAAATGATTGCTTGAAGTGCACAAAGCAGGTATAAATGAGAAAACTACCTTGGCAAATGGAGCAGTAGCTACAGATGATGATGATGTAAAGTGGATGTATTTGTGTCTACATAAGAGGTTCAACTTAGTAGCTTTTAAATATATCTTAGCATTCTAACAGGGTTTTGCCTAATATTCTTATGCTAATATCAGACCAGGCAGAACCAGGCTGTATGAATGTTATTTGTCAGTGTCAGTCAAACCAGTCATAATTGGAGTTTAGTATTTTCTTTAAAATATATTTTGCTGTTATTGAGCTCATGCCTAATCAAATATAATGAAAAAGCAGACCCTGAACACCATCACTGCAGATTTAGGTGAGGTTTAACAAAAGATAGCCACTAAAATGAAGCAATTTGGTTTAATTGACTCTAGCCATTCAGCACTGATCCTTTGGATAAGGAAAGCCTTATCAAAACATCTGCCAGTGACGATCTTAATTTACTTCCTTAGTTTAAATATGATTCACACGACAACCAAAGTTGATTTTGTCAACTCCGTACACCGATTTGAATGGGAGGGTGGGTAGAGAAGAGAGGGAGAGGGAAAAAAAAAAAAAAATATTATATATAGCCAGTAGTCAGTCAAGGAATTTGTAATTAATCTAACTAAATAGGTTCACACATGATGCTACTGGCAGACAGAATATCAAATCTTCCGAAATGTTGGAATGTCTAGCTGTAAGTTCCAAAATGACACTTTAAAAACAGGATGTAGGTAGGCTCCAGGTCACTGCGCTGAGTGTCTTACACCTAACTTGTGTGTACTTTCCTTCCCATTCAACACCCTGGCCGCAGGGCAAACGACTTGAGAGCAATTTACAAAAGGGTGAAGCATCTAATATCAAGCCTCTAATCATCACTTTCTAATTTTAAGCAAAACAGTGTGTATCTTTCAAAGCTCTGCCTCACTGTTACTTATGCAGAAAGATACCTAAATACTAAAATACCTGCATTGTGGTGAGTCTTCGGTGAGGCTTAAGCAAGAAGCAGCTTCCTCAGTGCAGCTCGGGGACAAGATCCAACAAGGTTTCTCATTCCTCTGACTCCACTCCACTCATTTTCTACCCCCATTCCTGTATCTGCAGCACTCTCACACAATGTCCCATTTTCAGACACCTAATCCTGAAACCAGCTTCAGGTCAGAAGCTCCAGCACTGCTCTCTGACAGCCAGAGTCTGGGTTTGTGCATCAAGGCCAACTGTAGTGCTGAGGGAAGAAAATGTAATGTTGGAACAAGAACTGTACCTTTATGAAGAAAATCAATCTCCTTAAAATGGAGAAGAGCCATGATTCCTAAACCTTCAGATCTTGCGCTTCTCATTCTTGTTTTTCTCTGGGCTAAGCTTGTATTTACTCCAGGGCTTCATTGTATTTACTCTTCTGCTCCTACTGGCCAATGAGAAGGGGGAACATTAACCACGGAAAACAAAATGCTTTGATCATGGCAAAACCTGGTGAGAAATCTCTGTTGCTATGGTGAATTTTTCCATTTTTAAAAATGAGTGTATGGTAGTGGTTATGAACAAGCCAAGCACAGTGAGTATGAGATGACCACCTAGGCTATGTACAATTAGCACATTCACCTGCATACATTGAACAATGGTTACTGCACAAATTATACAGCTGGTTGCTGTCCTGATGCTGAGAATTCCTTCAGACTATTTCTCATTCTGAAAAAAAAAATTGTCTTATTTGGCACTTTCTTGATTCTCCAAGGAGTGTCCAGAAAACAACATTAAAGGAAGGTGTCAACCAAGGACAATTTTTGGGACGATTTCTACTCTGTTGTTCGCCTTGCCAAACAAGTCTTCCCCGTGTACTCATTTATCAACTTTCTGAACCATATTTTATGTTCAGAAGTGTCTAACACTGTGAAAAAAACATGATGGAGGCAACACCTGGACAAAATCTAAACTTGTCCCCTGGTGCTGACAGACGGAGAGCAGAGAGGACTCTGTGTGTCATTGATTGGGATTCCTGCTACTGAGAATGAAAACAATCCTACCAATCTAAATACAAAATGAATATTTAGAGACATTCTTAGGATAGGTAAGGAGAGGTTATCAGCTCTTGGAAGATTGTATAGATCTATGAGTGGTAGATTTTCCCAGGAAGTGTTCTCTAAGAGGTTCACCCCAGAAAAATTATTGTAAGAATTTTGCTTCTTTATCTTTATTTGTGCTCTCCAAAACCCAACTTTTACATGACTTCAGAGTTTAACATTTCATGGAGAGAAGATGTATCTCTCACAGGCAGATTTTAGTGTCCTACTGCAAGTAAGCACGTGTCTCAGGAAAACCTTTGTCCAAAATGTCTCATGCCCGGGCTTATTTAGCTTTATCTCTGCAGATGGAAAAAATAGGAGCCAAATAGTTACATGAAATGGTTGCTAAATAAAAGGGTTACAAATTACAGTACATAACAACTATATATCTGGAAGGAATAATGATATTCCTTCTTTTTTTTCATTCTTTTCCCCTTCAATTTGCTTAAAAAGCTCCTCAAAAGCAGGGCTAGTCAAAGCATCTACTAAATTATGGGAGTAGGGAGGCCTGTCAAGGGAATAATATCTTGTGTGAATGTTTTATTTTAGCCATCATTTCTTGAAGTTCGTTATTCCACTGAAACTACAGAGAACAAAAAATTTTGCTCGGGTTTTATGTGTTGAAAACTGGCTTCGTTCCTTTGGCTTTTTGTATTTAAATAATAAAACAGAAACCTTTCAGCAGAAAATATCTTGCCAACAGTAAAATATTCTTGTGAAAAATCAGTTTCCAAAAAAGAATGTTGATTTTTTTGACTGGTCATTCTTACCATTGATTTTTCTCTAGTAGTGTGGAACATCTGTGAATTATCACACTGAAGAAAATTGTTTTCTTTTCTCACTGCAGCAGTCACTAAGCTAGCTTGTCTCAAACAATATGAGTGACACCATTTAATTTAGAACAGAATTGATTTAGTCCACAGTCAGGCTGATGAATAAACTATTGATAATAGAAACACTGAAACTGAGCTAAAACAAAAGAACTTAACATATACTGAAAAAATTTAAGTCTGGAAATGTTGGACAATCAAGATTCAGCAAGTTGAATGAATTTAGTTATGGTCATCCACTTAAAATCTGGTTTAAAAGCTCATAATGAAAGTAATTAGTAAAATACCGCTCACTTAGTTCCCATCAGCAACACTGACCTTTTACCACTTCATGCCTCTGACAGGTTTTGTCACAGGCCTTCATTTCAGGTCTTTCCAGTTAAATTAATATTTTATTGCTTTTTAGCAGTGTCATTGTCCCACCAACAGCATGCACCTAAGCACCAGTCAGACCATGCACATAATTTAATAATTAGATACAAAAGGACTATTTGCCAACAAAAGAAAGAATCTCATTTAAACCGTTGAACCACTACAGCCTGGTTTAATATATCTGAAAATAAATGCACAATCTGAAAACAAAAGCCTGTTTATCGCTCGTATTTGCCACAGAAGCAGTTGTGTATGGTCAGCGTGAAACCTTGGCTCTGCCTTCCCAACACACTGAGCAGTCCAGCTGAACAGGCACAGTTGGTATTTTTCTGGTGAGTTGTTGCAAAAATTTGATCCCCCTAGGATAGCATGAAGGAATCTGACTCATATTCCTACTGCTCCTGAGGTGCTCTGGGGTGATGGCAGTAATATGGCTCTATTTGCTTCAAGCACTCAAGAGAAGTAGAAGAAAAACACCACAATATGGTATGTGTGGTCTTATTCTTAAGCGTTCTACAGCCAGGGATAGACTGGAAACAAACAAACAACAGGAAAAATATGGGCATGCGTTATTTAGGTAAGAGGCAGTAAAGATGAAAATTAACCAGCTTGAAACAGGAGATGGGCTAAGAGCCAGACATGCACACATCTGCCTCCCCTGACAGCAAAATATGCCTGGTTAGAAGTTAGCTGCTAATCTCTTCAGCAGGGTATTTACAGTCCTACTGTAGGCCTGTAAGAGTAGCTATGGAAGATTTTTAACAAATATTCCTCATGTTTGCAATGAGGAGGTTAATGCATACATTTTATGATGAAGTTTCTACTCTGCACAAAACTTCTATGTTTTTATGAGCATCCTAACATCTTTATTTAATACTGGAGAAGGAAAACAGAAATCACCTGTACTGACAGGCAGTGTGAACCCTTGATTCCAGCAAAATTCACACAGGAAGACAGGAGAAGTTAACCAAATTATCCATTTGAAGTGTTTCAACACCAGCAGAGGGGCTACAGACCAATTGTAGTCCAATGCACTGGCCACAGAGTGGTCACTGGGTGATACTGTGCTTTAACAAAGAGGTCTGGAAATGTCACTTCAGCAGGCATGCCACACTCTGCTTACCCACAGCCCCATCCCTAAGGCTTAGTGTAGGTGAAGATGATCCCCTGCTTTACAAGGACACCTATCTTCACCTCAGCCACAGACTGGATGGGATGATGATTATTCCTTCATTGTTATTGAACCATCATGGTCTCTGTGCATTGCTCAGAAAAAAAAATCACACCTGGAAAAAGGTCTAACATGAGTAAATGTATCTAAGCGTAAAAAATGGTAAAGTAGCTGCCATGTGGTATCAGTTAAATTTGTTGTTATTCTAAGCTGTGTTTTTAATGGCTTGTAGTGGCAGAAAAATATGAAAAAAGCATGTTTGACTTCTCTTTCTCCCATAGCAAACCGCACCTTAATTATAAAATTCTGTTGTTAGCACCCTTTAATAAGGCTTAAATTCGACAGAGAAGGATAATGAAAGAGATGAATGCAGAAGATACAACTGTGGAAGTTCATAGTTTTGGAAAAGTAAATGGATGTGACTCTAATGGTAGAAATAGACTATGCCTAAGCCTTATGCAAGAAAACATAATTATAAAACTTAACTCCTAGCATTTATACTGAGTTAGAAAATGTGTAAGAGATTACAGAAAAACCTCTGTCAAACATTGCTGCTTGACAAGAAATTGTCTGAAGTTTAAAGCACATCCCTGAGATATGCAAAGCAGTAGGATCTAATGGATAGAAAGGGGCTTCCTTACTGCCTGCTCCCATATCAGGAATCAGCCAAGGTTTGCTTTTTTTCTGGATACACTAAAGCAGTCTGATTTGCTGACCCACTTGGGTGGAACAATCTGACAAGAAGACTCTGCCCAACAAGCCATCATCTGTATCGTGTGATGTAGCCAAAGAGACCTTCAATTTTGCCAGAAGCAAGACTGATTCAGTAGCAGGGACTTAGCACAAGCTGTCTGGGGTGGTGCTCTGATTCATCTGCAACACTGGCTGGTGCAGGGGGACTCTTTCCTTCACAACTGTATGCCTGAAAGAAGGCAAGGAACAATTAGTCTCATTAGTCCTAGCCACCATCCTAGGAGGCAAAGCACTTCAGAACCATAAAAAGTCATACAAATCCAGGAAAACAGGATTAGGAGGCACCTCAAGAAGCTATCTAATTCACATCCTACCACTAGCACCTCACTACTTGCTGCCACCATAAATGTGGCTGTGAGGAATTATTCACAGAAGAGAAAAATGTGAACCAAAGTGCATACATAGCCACCCACAGCAATGCTTAAGAAATGGGAAACTAAAAGTCATTTACTACATATTCATTTTTGCCTTAGACTCTGTAACTTTTGTAAGTCCAGTCTAAAAATAAAGTCAGAATGTTGGCTGATATTACAAAGAATTTGATGAAAGTTCTACAGAGCTCTTGTAGAAAGAGTGATAAAATTATCCTTTTTTCCCCCACTGAGATTTATACTCTATTTTTAAATCTGTTTATTTCTCCCCTCTGAAATATTATAATTACTGGAGAAGCAGGGAAAACTTTTGAAGGAGAAGCTGAAAATTTCCCAGTTACAAAAAATTTCAAATTTTGTTTCTGGCTTCTGGCAGATTCTTTTATTTCTGGGTATGGAAACAACACAGCTTCAGGGCAAAGATCCCTCAGAAAATTAATACCTATTTTTTGGTATTGTTTTTTTCTTTTTTTTCCTGTCTTTTGAAAAGTATATGTTCCAAACACAATGTTGTAAACTCTCAAGAGTATACTTCTTCGATATTGCAGTATTTTTCATAAACAACTTCAGTCTGGAAGAAAAAGAAAGAATTGTCAGGAAGCAAAGCCAGAAACAAATCTGGTTTCTTGAGGACTCTTCAGTGACTAAAGGAGGCTGTCTCCATTTGCATGATTATTCTGGTGCTTGGGTCAAAGCTATGACTGCATTTTTGTATTTGAAGAAGTTTCTTAGTGGTTGCATATAGAGCAATATGCCAGAGTAGCTGGAGGGTTTTTCTAACATATTTGTTTTATTTATGAAATAGACACCTGCTGTTTACTTTAGGTTTCCCTGTAAGCCTTTGTAAGATTGAAGAAAGGCAGTGGTTCATGTCATATATCTTCAAGATCTTTATCCTTGGCTGTGTAGAACTGGGCTACTTGAAATAAAAACTTTTTCATTTGTGAAAAATTTGCTGCTAAAACTCTCTCAGTCTTTCTCTAAAAGTAGATTTTCCAGACATGGGTCACAGGTCATGCTCTGATGTAAACAGGGGACAGACAGCACAGGCCAGCACACAGCATTGCAACAGAATAAAATGTCACAGTAACATAGCTTCGAAAAAGATGCTCACAGTACAAGTCCTGCAAGTAACAAAACTTTCAGGATTACTCCTTTACGTGCCATCCAGCCACACAGAGCAGTCACAGTTCCAGCACGTTCAGTCTGTCCTTGAAGGAGGTGTAGGCTGAGACCTTTGTCACTCATCTCAAGGCTATTTCACATGGCTCATGGATGTCCCAGCAGCCTGAACAGCTGGATGTTTTTTAGAAACTAGTGGGAAACTACTAGTCTTTTCATCAATAATCTCAAGAAGCGAGAAAACTTTGTTAGGAAGGAGGGGTTCTTTTCAGCTTAAAACCCAAGAAACATGATGGCTTAGTGTTTTATATCTGCTGCCCAACCCATCTCGCTTTGGGATCCAAACTGTGTTGCATTAGTCATTGGTTACATCAGTCAGCTTTTTCTTATAAAGGGCAGCCTCTCATCTTTCTCTGAAGGCATGACTGTAGAGCAGAGGGGATCTGGGCTCCTACACATAACCTGGCCATCCACTGCTCCCTCAGGCACAAGGGCTGGACACAAGACAAGGCAGACATGTGCTGTGGTCCCCAGGCACACAGCACTGTCACATCCTCATTTCAGACAGACAGGCATAACTGTAGCCAATATAACTAGTTCACTGGAGGCAGAGTGAGGCATACTCTCTCAGATGTGAAGAATAGCTGGAAATCTGACATATTAAAAACTCATCCTGGTCCTTAAAGGCTAAGATGAGCAAAGAAGGGAACTCCTTCATGTGCAGTTTGACACTGCTTTCCAAAGCTGGGCAGCCCAAATAAGTGCATTCCCTTTGCTTTGGAGTTTAGCAGTGTTTTACTCAACAGTGGTGAGCAGTAAAAAATACTAATTAGTAACCATTGATGGTTGAGATGGAAAGTGGCTCAAAAGAATGGTCCTTTCAGGCAGCTGTGGACCATTGGGTGCATCAATGGTCATACCTGTACTCTCCTTATCACAAGAAATGCAGGTACCACAGGGGACACAAATTCAAAGTCCTTGATTACAGATCCAGACTCACATATACACAGGTACCAAGGTATCAAGGTGGGGCACACATTTTCTGTTTACCTCTTAAGCAGAGCTCTTATTTACTTCACCTAAGACATTTCCCACTTTAATATTTGCCCTCTCCTACATTTTAGAAAACCTCATTTACCCTCTAATAACACCTGGTATTTTACCAATAAAAATATACCACCTGGCAGAAGTGAAATAGAATAGTCAGGATTGGCAGGCTGGATGATGGACTTGTACTTGCAGACTGAAGGACAGTGCTCTTCTTCTATAAGATCAATGTCTTTACCTACTAAGTGCCAGTGTGTATCACCAATAGATGGGTGATACAACTGTGTAAAAAAAAGATAAAGATTTCCATTTCCACTGTGCCCATATATTGTCCTACAAAGACTTTTCCACAAAGTTTGCTACTTTCTGATCCTTTTTTCATTCTAAATGCCTGTGCTGACATACAGGCTGACAGGAGTACTGCAGTTACTATAAAATAATCAGGGGAATTTTGGAAAGCAATGTCCTTGTACCAGCTGTCTCCACACAAATAATTCTTGCAAATGTAAAAAGAGCAAATGCAAGTCAAACTTTGCCACAGACCAAAGGACAAGTCGAACAACCATCTATGGCTGTGCAGTTGTGCACAACAGCAGGAAGGTTTGACAATCCTGTGTTCTTTCAGAAGACCTCTTGTCCCAGCTCTACATCACATGAATTATTACAATTATCATGAATCACTTGACAGGCTATCAAGGTACTACATGACATTAAGCTCTTCTTTAGTCAACTCTATCACCAAGGAAACAGAAGTGCACTGTCAAAGTGACATATTCCATGTTCAGGTGCTAGCCATCCTAAATGTGATCTTGTCAGGAGAGGACGATCTGAGATGATTAGACTTTTGGATGAGTCTGATTAACTGATTAATCTACAATCTAAACAGCTGTTTTCAAAATTATACTCTACATCTTTGAGGAACAGAGAAAATATGGCTTGAATTCTGAGGTATACTTTTCTTCTTATCATGAATTTTTTTGTTGAATTTATATCAAAGCCACATTAGTATGGTGTTCAGTGAAACTTAGAAGCAAGCAATTACAGATATATTATCAGAACATAGGAAAAGGATTCACAGAGAGATTTCCATAAGGTTGTCCTGAATTTATAAGAAGAAAAAAACAAGCTGCTTCTGATTTGTGGTTATGAGTGCTTAGTCATATATGTATAGCTTTAGCACCATGTGGCTATGAGTGCAAAATGACATTTGCATTGATACCACCAGTTAATAAAATCAAGTCCACAATTAAGACAAAAATAGATTTTAATTATAAATTAAGGTTATGTAAGTCTAAGTGCAGATGGCATAATTAGAGCCTTTATAGTGAAATCCTGAACGCTTGTTCATGAAGCCATGAGAAGTAATAGCAACATCTGGTTCAATTAGAGAATAGAATACCCTTTTCATTTTTTAAGTACCTGCTAATGTGAAAAGAAAACGTCTCTGAACTGGAACACATGCAAAGTGCACTTTGAAAGACACAGTAGCATGTTGTTTATTGATGCATGTTGAATGTTTTAAAGTAAGGCATGACAAGCAGTGAATAAAGAAGTAAATCAACTAATTTAATCTCGTCCACTGTGACTCATGTTATCCAAGCTGCACAGTGGAAAACAAAGTGGCATCTTGCTGAAAACCAGCAGACAGCCCAAACACTTTAAAAACGCTTGCTTCACTGAAGGATGTCCTTTAGAAGCTAGGGTTTTTGGAGTCTTTGATAACATTGTAGTGAGATAAACTGTAATTCCTCTTTAGCCTCAGCTTATGACTACAGCAATTTGCCCAATTTTTATTTTTTTTTTAATAAAAAGGGCACATCACTTCAGATCACAGTTCCTGTGATGTTTTGGTTACAAGGAAAAATCCTAATGTTACACAGTCCATGACAAATAAATTTATGTGGATTTTGCTGTTAGAGGAAGAAATGCCCTGAAACAGAAAATTAGTAGCACTCACGGTGTCATTACATTGGCATCAATTGGGAATACCCTCAGGATGATTGTGCTCCAGAAGTACTCACTAAATATCTCACAGAAGCAATAAGGAAGTACAAACAGAAAAAAATAATTCTCTACATAGATCTTTCAGTGATAAAAGTAATTTGACATGTGATTGCACTCCTGCGTGAATAAAATTTGCACAGGAAGTCTAAGAAATTAAGATGTCTTTAGAGCCTACTTTTTTTTTTTTTTTTTTTTTTTTTTTTTTTTTTGAGTTCTTTTAACTCAAAGGAAATGTGTTTTTCATTACTCCTTCTAGTTGGCACTTTCTAAGTGGTTCCGAAAACACAGAAAGCAATGCTTCATCTTGAACCAATAAAAAATAAATGCTTTATCTCAGTTTTGACTTGTAATCCAATTCTGCAGAATGATTTCTTTTCAGGCTGTAAAGATATTAGCTGACAATTCCTAAACCTCAAGTATACACTTCATGCATGCACCTTCTACCCCTACTGCCTTAAAAAATATATTATAAAAAAAATGTGTTGCATTGACCCCAGAAGCTTGCTCCATAAGAAAAATATGATGCAAGACTAATGTTTAAAATCACAAGAGATAGAAAGAAGAAACTTTCTTTCTGGAATACTACCATTCCAAACAAATGGCTTTTTAATAATGATTTTATTATCTTCTTTTTATTTTCTTTTTCATTCTCATTTTTTTTTTCTACTTCCAAAGTAATTTGAGAACTATTACTTTATAACTAATTATACTTATTTCTGCTCTTTTTTTGTAACTCAGAGACCCCGAGGCTTTCTGCAGGTGGAAGTGATGCCACCTAAAGACGGAAAAAGATATTTAGTACTTTGTTCTACCTCTGCTTAGTTAAGAGAGAGCAGATCCTCCTAAATCTCCTGTGCTTTTGTACACAAATTCTGATTTACATTAAAACAAAGCTATCAAAAAACCTCTTACAGGGAAGATAAAACTGAATTTTGCTAACTCACTGTAGGGCAGAGCAGGGCTGTGTCGAGTGTTAGGTTTTTTAAAAATACATAAATATAAAAAATTATGGGTTTTTTTTCTGCTCTCTCTGTTTTTCTTGTCTGGGCCTTTCTGGTGTTTCTGAGAGCTCTGTGAGCTTGGCTTTCACCTAACTTAACTTGTCTCTGTCTCTGTGAAGGTTTTCTGTTTTCCCCCAGCCCTGCATCTGAAGAAGAGGTCGAGTCCTCTGTTTTCTCGTTCTCAGGAATTTGTTTATTCTTTGTTATTGCATATTCGTTCCCTGGCCTGCCACAGCTCCTCTGCAGGCCAGTGCTCTCCTCTTTGGCCTTGGTCCATCCTTTGTCTGTCCTTCCTTCATCTGTCCGCCCTTGGCAGGGCACTCTTTTATACTGAAAATTACGTGTACTTTATTTATAACAATTCTCCAATATCTATCCACTCTGTTGTACAGTGTACTTTTGTTCTAGACCAACCCAAATATGTCACACCACCACAGAAGATGGAGAACAAGAGGATGAAGAGGAAGCTCAGGGACACACCCCATTTCCTCCATCTTTGTCCCCTGATCTCACATCTAAAATCCACAAATTCTACTTTTTCACCCTGTGACATAATAATTATCATTCTATCTAAATTCTTGTGACTTATAAATCTTCCCAGGACAATCAGAAGGATGTCCTGCTTCCCATATCCAGGACACAGGACTGGGAGAGGGAAAGCCAAGCGCTGTCTGATTGTCTTGCAGAGGAGGGGCTGGGGGCTACCACGAGGGCTTTGGCATCACTGTTGCACTTCAGACAGTGTAGCAAGGCTCTGAGGATTCAGGTTCCCCACACAAATTATCCCTTTTCGTGCATGTAGCCCATAGCAAGCTCTGAAACAGCAATTCCCACGTAAGCACAGCATATCCACAGGCATGGCACTCTGCGGATTGATCTGATAGATACAAACCCAGAACCAGCTCTAAGTCACAGGCAAAACGTATTTCAGACAAAATAGTCCCAGTGCCACCATAAAAAGATGGTAAGGAAGTTGTGAATGGGAGAGGTTTACGATACAATTTTCAGACAGAAGAATTTTGTTTATTTCGTTGTTATGGGACATGGCATATCATTTTACTGAGCAGCAGGTTATCTGCATTTAGAGACCCACTTAGAAATATGAAAATAGAGAAAATCATCCACTTTTCCTTCACACTGGAACCTCACTATCTAAAATTTTTCATGAATTGCGTGTTCAAATATAATAGCAAGAAAGCATGAACTGAGGCATGATTAAATAAGTCTGAAGCTTGGTAAGTTTGTTTCAGAGAGGAAAAGCAACCCCAGCTCTGAATATAGGATTCTTTGTTCCCTTTATGGGCAACAATTATTAAATTTTATAGAGACATATGTTGACTTCATGCACATGCACACAAAAATCCAACATCAACAACGAAGAAATGGAAAAAACAACAGAAAGAAAGAAGCTTTTGCAGAAGAGACTAGGAAATTCTGAAAAAAAATAATCTTGCTAAGTCTAACTGCAGTAAATGCATTCTGTGACATACCTGATCTGAATGGATTTCATTCATTTCAGTGACAAACAATGTATTTATTATTTTGCACTGTGTAATAACAGATTGACAGTGATTATCTCTAAAGTATTAAAAATGCAAATGACGACAAGAGTTTCTGTCTCAGTCTCTCTTCTGTTTTTATTGGGCTGATTAAGGACTAGCTTCACTATTTAACTCCATGCTTAGCATATTGTCTTGTGTTTGTCTGTGTTCTGGTTACAGACCTGAAAAGTTATTTTGAGGGAAAGGTAAATAAATACTTTAACATTGATTTGTATGAGAAAAGCCAAGCAATTTTTGCTTCAGAAATAGATAATCTAGTACTTATTCAGCTGCTATAGATGTTCTGCCTCTTTTAAGCATGCCCCTGTTTTATTGATTAAAAAATA
Organism: Sitta carolinensis; assembly: GCA_032173965.1. NCBI lineage: Eukaryota > Metazoa > Chordata > Aves > Passeriformes > Sittidae > Sitta > Sitta carolinensis. The sequence continues at coordinate 73,360,442 of CM063313.1, read as the reverse complement.
TTGCAGTTTTAAAACATCTCTATCAAGGTCTATTTCTGATTACTAATCCCATGAAACAGCTGGAAACACTCCTAAACACAACTGTTACTTTCAAAAGGAAATGAGTAGAAAATAACAACAGAAAACAAAATAACCACTCAGTGTAAAATAATCATAGTGATTTTTGCTGCAAAGAAAACTGGCTGATTTCATCTATTTCTATACTGGATGGATCTTTTTCAAAGTCTGTAACTTTTTTTTGCTGGAAATTATGGCTAACTGGCTCGTACCTTCCACCAGTTTTGCATTTGTTGCATTATGTTTATTGGAATATGCCTGCATTTTGCCATGGTCTGGTCTCACATGGTCAATGAGTGCCCTAGAGATGACAAAAACCTTTTGTGATAGATAACAAGTCTGCCACTGAGTGAATAGAAACTAAGCCTTGTTTTCATCTGCTATTCTTTTCGTTAAGTAACCAGAGGGTATATATGACTGATAAGGTGAGAAATTATTGGTGCCACATGCTCAAAAGCTCCTTCTGACACTGCTGCACTTGTCTGGACTGAGCTGAAAGGACAGAGTGTTTTACCCTTGCTAGAGCCACATATTCCTTTATAACTATGTCAGTAGTACAGAGATTCTCCTGGCACATATGTAGTGACTGTGATCTCCGTGACAGAGAAAACTGAGTGTCTGAGGACATAACTTTCACAGCTGAGTGGAAGTAGCATAGTTTTGCACGGTTGTTTGTGATTTCCTCCACTTTGAGTGCAAAGACTTGTGCTATTCTAGCACTTCCACTGTGTCCCACAGTTTTCTGGAACTGGAAAAGAAAGGACCAGTGAAAAGGTTTAAAGGTTTGCCATTGTAACGGAGACCTAAATGACAAAGAATGAACACAGTTTTTTTTTGGGTTTTTTTTGTTTGTTTGTTTTTTTTGGGTTTTTTTTGTTTTGTTTTTTTTTTTTTTTTTTTTTTTCTTTTTTTAATGGAAATGGTAAAATTATCTAGAAAGAACTGTTTCTCTGAGTTTCTATTATTTGTACTCTGGATGCTGGGGACCCAAAATGTAAGCAGCAATGCAGTAGTGGCAGACTGCTCTTCTTACCTTCTTCTTAGCTTGCTTACAAAACTCAAAATTGCAGCACTTGTATCCAGTGTTGTTTTAAGAGAATAGATCCTCTTCATGACAATGGATTTCTAGTTTCCACATGAATACTAGATGACAATTACTTTTCCTAATAATCTGTAAAGGAAAGTGTTTGTGAGAGAAAATAATTCCCCTGTTGCTTTCAGGATGTTTGTTCTGTCTAGGCCTGCTTCTTGGAGAGGATTATTTTCCCTCTGGATTGCAGTTATCTGATTGTATCAGAGGTACACAGTGCTATATTGCAGCTGAAAACAGTCCATCACAGATTCTCAAATTGATTTAGGTTTATGGAAAGAATTCTTAGTTGGAAAAGTTAAAAAGGAAGGTGAACAATGTTACTGAAGATGCAAACCCCACTCACTTCAAAGAGTCCACCCCAGTGCTATGCTAAAATAAGATTTGTTTGCAGATAAGCCTCTTGCTTGTTGATCAAAGATTTATAGAACAAACGAAATAGTATTAATTTTCTATGATTACTTCAACTGTCTCCAATCTTGATAACACTGATCATGAACACACTGCATATGTCAAAGTTTAATACCATTTTGGCAGCATTGTACCATCTTTCTCTGCAAAGATTATTGCATTTTTGCTCAAAACACAAGGCTGACAATATGGGTTTGATTTGCTAAAAATAACTCCCTTTACTGATACTAAGAACTTATTCTGGAGCTGTCAAAAGTAAATTTTCTGTTCACCCACTCCATTGATAGTCAATACTTCTAGAAAAATAGAGAAGCGTCAATTGTAACTGAGGTTTCAAAAGTCTTCTGAAGTCCCAAAAAATGGATTGAACCTTCCATATTTCACATGTCACGGATGGCACAGAGATCTGTTGCCTCTTTTTCATCCCAAAGAAAAAGCATGGAAGCTTTGAACATCTACTTTCAAAACAACATTGCAATATTCTTTCTTTCAGAACCATGACAGGTTTTCATAATCATAGATAGGTGGAAAAGAAAGTGAAGTAGCAAAAACAAGTCAAATAGCAATGTGTTAGAGGGACTTAATTGCTCTGGCAAATCAAGTACAAAAGGGGGGTTTTTTGATCTGTGAGAATGTAAATCTATGCAGTGAAGACTCAGAAATTAAATATGAATTTTAGAGGGACAAGTTGATGGTCATTAGTAGAGTTTTCATACTACACCTCCTCCCTCAAAAAAATTGGTTGGCAAAATCAAAGAATATTGGATACATTTGGAAGACAACTGATCCTTGGAGAAATGAGGCTTGATAAACAGAAATTAAACCAGAAAATTGAATGAAAATGCCACTATAGCAAAATAACTCTTCCGGCTGCTATGAGATAGATACTCATGAAAGTTGTAATGAGTTGGATGAGTAACTTGCTTTTAATCAGCCAGCTTTTGCATGATGACTTTTTAAATATGCTATTTGGTAATAACACAAGAAAATTTTGAAGTAGCAGCTGGAGAATATGGCAGGAAACCTGAGGAAAGAAAGACTAAAAAAAAACACTTCTTTATTTATTAGTCAGTGACTAGGTGGTTTGGTTTACCATATCTTGATTACAAATTAACCAACCTGCTAAACAGCACATTTTTTGAGATCACCAAATTTGACTAGCATTGTGCAAGTAATACAGCACTTTTAACAAAACAGCCTGGGATACTGTTCCTCCTAGGTCCAGAGATACAGTAGTCATGACACTGAATGTCTTCCCAATCCATTCTTCCTTTGCTGTTAGAGATATTGGGATCAAAATTAATGTTCTTATACAGTCATTCCATGCATAGGTATTTCCAAACCTCAGTGATCAATTTCTCATCAGTGAATGCAGTATCTCGATCAAGAAGTGTCCATGTCTGTCTCTATCAGGACTGAATCTCTGGCCAGCTCTGGTTAGAAACAGGGCAGCTCTCATGTGTGTTGCCATCTGTGGTGAAGATCTCTGGGCAGTGATCTGTGCCAAAATGTGTTCTCAAGTATCTCTGGGACCAGGATCTCAGGGGATTTAGGAACACTGGTTCATTCAAAAATTGAAACCAGTGGTGTGCATGAGTAGGTATGAGCTGGGGATCAGGTTCCTCTGCCTGGACAATATAGTGCTCCTGTGTGTCTGTAAAGAGGCAAACTCTTACAGGGGGGAGAACAAGTGAGAGACCAACCAGAAGGGCTTATAGGAGTACAGGTTTGAATTTGACTACCTACAATTTTCTCTAGCTGCACTACAGTCATCTTAACCTTTGCAAGATTATCAGACTGAAGAATCAACTTTAAAGGTTCATTACATGTTTTAGATGAACAAAGGAACTGAACCTTACTGTTCTATCTGTTCTTCCCACCAAGAATATCCATCAAGCAGCTTTTCTGGGTGAGTAGCAGCTCTCAAGCTTCCTAAATCTGACCAGTTCCTTACCTGACCACTCTTGCCTCTTCTGTGAATGTCTTTAAATGGCCTTTCAGAGCCTTCTCTGTTCTTTTCTCCAGTCTTGGCTTCTAGACTGACCTGCTTATCCCCTCAACCAGGTGATATCTAACCTAAGAGAGGTTATCCTCTCTTAAATTGAACTCTAGAAATCCAAATTTGGAGACCTAAGCCACGTACACTTCAGCCAGCCCAAGGCCATGCTCTTTCCAGAATAATGAGATCACCGGAGCTGAAAAGGCATGATGTAATTCTTGCTTAACTCCTATGTTAAACAAGTGTTTTTCCTGCTGCTTTCTCCTTCCTGTTTGAGAAGAAAGAGGTAGTGATAAAACAAGTTCATTCTGGACAGTCCTAATGTTTTAGAGGCAAGAAAATGCAAGCTATAAAGGCATATACAAATCACCTGAGAAGTTTTCAGGTGTCTATTAATCCCTGACCAGTCCCTTAACCAAATCATGCTTTCCAATGCAGCTGTTAATTACTTTACTAGGTCCTAACCCAGACCACACATTCTTAAGTCTAATGCAGTCATGTTGGCAGTGGCATATTCTTTTGACAGATTACTCACATGGAAAGTCCCTCCTTTGTAATTAATGTTCTCTTTTTAGTTTACCACTGTCATCCCAGCGCTTACTAGCCTCCCAAATGAAAACTGAACCATGTTACATTAGTTAATGAAATAATCAGAGCAGACAGTCTTGTCCAGAGGTACTTGTTATATACTTCAAACAAGTCACAAACAGGAAGAACAGGAAAGGAAAACAAGTGGGTAGGATTGTGCAGTTGCAGTGACTCAGCCTGTGTAATTAGCATTAGATGGCTTTTATGTCATTACTCTATGTAAGGTGAAGTACAGTTTATTTCAAGATGCTGCAGTCTTTCAAGTGAATCTTTGTGTACTTGGTAATGAGTAATTCACTCGTGCACTGTGTCCATTCCTCAGTACACAGCTTTCAGCACCCTTCCCACAGCAAGAGCTCAAAACAAGGAGGGTGGCATTCCCATGCTACAGAGATTGCTGGGCTGCATGAGGAAGAAAGAATTGCCACTCTACGTTCTGGCTACAAGTAAAAGGCTCTTTTATCTTTAGGCATACAAATGAATTGCTTCACTAAATAAATGGGTACAATGTGTGTTGGTGTGGATGTGATAGAGATAATTAACAGCAATACTTCCTTCAAGGATAAATAGAGGTGAAAAAAGTTTATCTGTTTGCAATTTCAGCAAGAATAAGTTTATTTAGTGTTCATAAATATAAAAAAATTAATCAGTTCCATTTTTTAATTTATTAAAATTTTTAACATTACCATTTTAATATAATGGTAGCTACATAAACCTAACACAAGAGCAAAAGAAATTCACAAAGATATCTGACAGTATAGCCAATTTTTTTGCAAATGTGGTTTTGGAAGGTAAGTATAAACACATATTCTTTTCAAATAAACTCTGAAAAGAAACCTATAGCTTTGTCAATAACAATCTTCTTACTATTATTTTACTATGACTCGATCTTGAACAGAATGCTCTCCAATATTACAAAGATTCAAGTTACTTCTTAACTCCAGATCACTATGTAGAGCTTCTTTTGGAAACGTACACCTTGTATTTGACACAATCACAAATAGCTTAGTAAACAATAGGTTAAAATAAATCCTGGCCTATTAAATCCTGAAACACATCTGGTTAGATACAATATTTACTGCAAATGAGAGGTCTTCTATTCATTCATTAACAAGACAACAAATCCAGTTTGTTTTCATAAAACAAAGTAAATCATACTAAAGAAGATACAATAGTCTGGATTTGGGAACTGGGTGAACAGTAGCATCTGGTTTATCTTTGCTTTCTGTGATGATGTTAGCAATATTTGTTCCTTGAAATGACTGCATGCAAAGGAATCAAAGAACACAAGTATTGGAAAGAAGTCATACAGTAGAATGATTTCATACATTAGGAATTACATGATAAACTGTTAAGAGTTCCAAAAGCACTGAGTACGTTTCTCTACCTGCCATCTCTACTGCAGTAGCATAAACATCCCTAGTTCAGTAATAAAAGGTTTCTTTATGACACAGAAGATGATTTCCCAGTAATCTCAGTTCTTAAGCCATGATCTTAAAAAGCAGCTTTGATACTGACAGCAGGGAGACTAATAAATGCAAATTCATATTGCTTTGTGACTGGCCCAGTAATGTTCAATGCAGTAGAAGTTACTCCAATATTGTAATTCACAACTTTGTCCTTAATATCTGGCAGACTTTTAGCCTGTTACTGAAGGAAAATCCCTGGAGGAAACACTAGCTTTTCCTCTTAAAGCATAAAGTAATGCTTATTTTCCATTCATCTCATGTAGGTCAAGAGAATATTTGTTTACATAGTTTGATAAAAATCTTGATTTTTATCAAAAACAGAACTACTATTAAATATAATACTGAAATGGCCATTGAAATGAGAAGGGTTAGATGGTATTTTTTGTTGAGAGATTCCTCATGTTGTGTTCATAGCTACTAAAATGACAGTAGACATTATTCCTATCACTATGTACAAAACAGTCATCCTGCATATTTCACTGCACTTCATAGTACCTAATAAAAGAATACAGCCCTAAATTTGTTAACATACACTATTGGTTGCTGTGGAAAGGAAGTAGAGTACAAGCTGTGAAGATGGGGATCTAGAAGATGGGGAAAACAGGGACTTGCCTTTGGGTAGAATGGTGCTCAGGATAACATGGGACAGGAGGTGAGAAATGGAAATTGACCTACTTATGGGTCTGGTCAGGTAAAAAAAGAGCCTGGAACTAAAAACTAAGTCTGTAAAACTAGGACTGAAAATGCAGGTGCTTATATCCATAGGATGCAGAAATACATGCCTTTCTCCCATTATCATTCACTCAGCTCTGCAGGGGACCATACGACAGGGGGTCTTGTACTCCTTCCGATGCCTAGTACCATTTTCCTTGCCTGCTCTCCCCTCTTCTTCCCAGCTTGGACATATCTTTTCTCTTTCTTTCTCTTCGGGTCTATTTTTATGCTTCCTTTCCTCTCCTGCTTCCCTAGTGTCAGCTTTGTGCCAGCACCAGGAAAGGTGCCCCGTGTCCTCAGGTAAGGTGGGACTCTCCCTGCCGGAAGCTTCTCAGCACAACACCAGGGCAAAGAGCTGGCACTATCACAGTCCCCTCATCCCACAGCAGCCACAGCTGGACAGAGGGTCTTCCACACTCAAAACCCAACAGCCAGGCTCTGACAAGTTCCCACCGCACTTCTGAGAGATGACTTCTTTTTTTGGACTCATCATGTGTCTAAAATACATTTCTCAGTGATGTCAAGAGACGTGCTTTGGTTGTAAGCAGCAACCCTTCCTGCCAAATCTCCCAGCCCTGCTTCAAAACATGGGCGTGCAGAACTTCCACTGAATGACTACATTGCTTATATTAACACAAGAGGCAGCATGGGTATTTTTGCCATCTTCAGATAAAGCTGAACTTTCCAAAATGTTTAAGTCTGAAGGTTAAATGATACATTAATATAGAGAGGGTTTTATAAGGCAACTTGCCAGGCAAAAATAAAGATAGGCTTCAACAACTTGCCCTGTTTAAAATACCATGATCTGATAGGAGCAAAGATACAAATGAAGAACTCAAATATGAGAAAATGAGAGGAAGTGTTTAGAAGAAATAAGCAAGTGTAACAGAATAAAATTAACAAATTGAAAACCTATAACAGAAAAAAAAATCTTCCAGCACTGAAATTTGATTTGACATTGAATACTGGTCTTTTGGGGATGGTGTAAGCCCCATGATGGCTCATCACCCAGCCTATGAAAAAAGGTTGGACAAAATATTAGAAATATATGTCCTGCTGAATAACCCTGTACTCTGAGATAGATGAACCAGATGAACAAATATGACTTTTCCATCTGTACCATCCATGAATCCAAGAGAATTTCTGTATCACTCTGTGGATGAACAAACCAGAAATCTTACTGGAAGACCTAGCCCTGTAATCAATGCCATGCCAATTAGCACCTTGCTCACAGCAGCCCTCTCTCCTCTAAATCCTATCAAAATTGTATTCCAAGGGAAAAAGCTCACAGAAGAGAAGAAAATAAATGTGAAAGTCCTTGTATAGCAATCTAGTAAATGTCTGAATTTCTTCACAAAGGGGATAGAAACACTAGAAAAGGGAAGGAAGGAGAAAGCACATAATTTGCTAGAAATGTGATCTGAAACTTATGGCCAGTCAAAGGTCAACACCTCATCCTGCAACATTGCTTCTCCTTACCATGAGCAGCACAAGTGGCTCAGAGACTTTATCATTCTGCTTACTCACTAGCAAATATACACCCCCTCTCTCATCACTGCAGGAATCTTGGTGAGATCTTTCAGTGATGATTAATAAGCAAAATTAATTTACAGCTTGAACAGCCAGACAAAGTGCCATCCACAGAAGAATTCCAAGTTGGCATGGGTAACCTGTGCTGTAAGGTCAAACAAGATTGACACAAGAGAGCTCCCCACAGCAGCAGGAGCAAGACTGCTCAGTGAGACAAAAAAAACAGGCAGAACAGAGAGTGATAACAATTTTCACATTCAATCATAAAATTGCAAATTCTTCACTTCCTAACAAAAGAACCACATCTCACTGCAATAGAACTGAAAAGAGAGAAGTTTGAAGCCATTAAACTACATGATTTTCAATAAATGGAGCTCAAAAATACTGTTGCTTAGTAGTTGGAGTACAGTTCAAGAGTTTGTAGAACTATGGAATCATAGAAAAAGCTGAGTTCAGAGGTACCCATCAGAATCATCAAGTCCAACTTTTGGCCCTGTGCAGGACACCCCCAAGACTTGCCTGAAAGTGTTGTCCAAAGGCTTACTGAGCTCAGACAGGCTGGTGCTGTGACCACTGGCCTGGGTAGCCTGTTCCAATGCTGTTACTATTAAGCAATTGTAGAACTGATCAATTGAAACAAATCATGCAGCTGAGCTCTAATGCTTAAGAGGAAAAAATAGCTACTTCACCTGCTTTCTAAGGGTAGTATTTTTTTTATTATCTGGTTTAAAATTCAGAAACAACATTATGAGAAATGACACCTGGAATTATCATTTCGAAGTTGTTTTCAAATCACAGTGATTGTGTGAAAATCTGGGCCTTTGGCTTTCATCAAACCAGACATAAATATATACACTTGTGGTGAAAACATTATTTCTGGTTCACCAATTTCTGTCTAGCCTAGTACACAACCTCTTTTATACAGATTCAATGAGGATGAAGTAGTGTCCTGTCACTGGGAGCTATGACTTACTGTCAAATTCTGAGTATGGATAAGCCTCCCCAAAAATCTGAACTTTTTTTGTAGTTAAAGGACAGAAACTAGAACTTCCCGAAAACTGTCAACTGTCCTGTTCATTCTCTTCTAAGTCTTGATGGTGTAATGGCTACAGGTGTTTGCGTTTGACAACATTTAGATATTGTTGATGACAAAGCCTGCTGTTTCTCAAAAAGTCTTTCTAATTCTCATGTTAGTGCCCTGGGTAGGGGAACATTTCCCTAGCAGTGGAGTAGCATTAATCAGTATGACCTAGCTGTGGACCTTTCTGAATCCATCCTTCTCCTTTTGTTCCCCTGCAATACAGCATTGAAGTGGATGCTACTAACAGAGTTTTGTGTATAATCCCATACACTTGCTTTTAATTTTGCAAAGATTGCCAACAAATCATACAGCTGGAGTTTCCACAATAAATTTCATATTTAAAGCAGGAATTCAGCCACTTTCACTATGCAGGAGGAAAGAAGCATAAGTTTCATAATTATCACATTCATCATCCACTTTATGAAAAATGACTAGTTGTACTGGGTTTGTGTGGCCAGGTTTTGGTAGTGGTGGGTCATTGGGTGCTTTCTGTGAGAAGCTGCCAGAAGCTTCCCCCATGGCAAACACAGCCACTGCCAGCTGGCTCCAGGATGGATCCAGCACTGGCCAAGGCCAAGCCCATCAGCAGTGCTGGTGATGCCTCTGTGATAAGAGATGGAAGTAGAGAAGAGATGGAAGAGTTATTGCACAGATGTAATTGTGCTCAGAAAAGAGAAGGGTGAGAGTATGTGAGAGGAAGAGCTCTGCAGACACCTGGGTCAGTGGAGAAGGAGGGGCAGGAGGAGCTCCAGGTGCCAGAGCTGAGATTCCCCTGCAGCTCATGGTGCAGACCATGGTGAGGTCCCTGTGCTCCTGCAGCCCATGGAGATCCCTGGGGATGCAGAGTTCCCCCTGCAGCATATGGAGGACCCTGGCTGGAGCAGGGGGATGCCCAAGAAAGGCTGTGATGCCATGGGAAGCCCATGCTGGGCTCCTGGCAGGACCTGAGGCCCTGTGAGAGAGGGCCCCACACTGGAGAGGGTTTCCTGGAAGGGCTTGTGACTGGGGGGAGCCCAAGCTGGAGCAGGCTGTTCCTGAAGCACTGCAGCCTGGTCTGGAGCAGTTCATGAAGAACTTTAGCCTCTGTGAAGGCTCATGCTGGAGAAGGTCATCAAGAACTGACTGCTTTGAGAGGAAATCCACACTGGAACAGGGGATGAACTCCTCTCCATGAGTAGCACTAGGAAGAATGAGATGAACTGACCATAACCTCTATTCCTCGTCTCCATGGGCCTCTGGGAGAGGAGGTAGAGTCCAGAAAGAAGGCAGGGGTGGGGCAAAGCTGTTTCTTAGTGGTTTTTCTACTTTTTATTTATCCTGCTCTTATTGTTGCTGGTAATAAATTCAACTAATTTCCCCAAGTCAGGTTTGTTTTGCCTCTAATAGTAATCATTGAGTGATCTCTCCCTGTTGTTATCTCAACTCAAAAGTCTTTCATGATATTTTCTCTCCCCTGTCCAGCTGTGGAGGGGAGTGACAGAGTGGCTTTGATGGGTGCCTGGCATCCAGTCTCAGGGTCAACCCACCACAGTAATAAAGCAAAGGCCATTACAGACATGTTGAGAGATATTGTTCTTTCTCTTTTAAGGCCAGTAAATGGAAAACGTTGTCAGTGTTAAAACACAAAGAGAGGCAGCTCGAAATGACTGAAGGCTTAGCATGACATAAATGAGAAGGTGCAGAAGCAGAGGTCTCTGCAGAAAGGAAGTGGAGGAGAGGGCAGCAGGATGCATGGTACAGCCAGATTCCTACTTGGATAACTCAAAGACACACGTGCAGCTGGAGATGACAGGGAAAGAGATGGAGGGACTCAGTCTCCAGTGCAGCACTTCTAGTATTAGAAGAGATGAAAATGTGGAAAAGATTTAAAGAAAATACGAACAGGTATTCTAAGAAACAAACCTCTAAGAATGAATGTTACTTCATGGAAAAAATTTTACAAATTCTTTCTGCTTTTTCTGTGCCCAGACACATAAAACTTGAACATCTTGTTCTGATTTTTAAAAGAAGTGTGTAACTCACCCTCTTGCACCCTGTAGTCCTTAGGACCAGATAAACACCTTGGCTGAAAACAGCAAACTATTACTAGCTATGGAGACTCCTCAAAACCATTTTATTCCTCTTAGGCAGTAGTCACAGATGAATGCTGCCATGAGTGCAAATGAAATAAAGGCCTGTGCTACTACATGAGTTTTTCAGGTCACTATCTAAAGCTAGCCAGCAGAAGCATCATTATTAAGACAGTAATTCTTCTCAAGGATGCTGCATTTTTGTGTTGGAAGGCAGGGAGGCAGGCAGGCAGGAAGACAGGAAGGAAGGAAGGATCCATGTATGCTTCTGCGTTGTGTTTTCCAGGCTCTTTCTTCATCTTTAGAAAATGCAAGATCTGTTCTAAATTTCCAGAACAGAGAAAATTAAGAAAATTAAGATCACGGGTCTGATTAACACTTCTGGTTAATTTCTAATTGGCAAATGAGAAGCTTCATCCTGTGATAAGTTTAATTGCTTAACATTTTTAATCACTATTAAATTCCACTACCAAGCATGTACTAAACTCACCTTACCTGGGGAGAGTATAAGCTTTTTTGGAAATTCAAAGTATTTTTATGTGATCCTACACACAAAATATATTAGATTTGGCAGCGGGATAAAGGGATTATTTTCAATGCTAAGGATAAATTTAAGAAAGACAGCTCATTTATAAAAGCAGTATATTTTGTGTTGTTGAAATAGAAATAATCTTTTCCAATTATCTAATAATCAATACCCTTTGAACCTTTGAAAGTTCTCCTGTCTGCAATAGACATCAAGATTAAAACTACTTTTTTTAATCTGTATGTCTTCCAGCACTCACTTCCCCTGATCCTGTTATCATGGCCCACATTTTGTGAAACCTAGGCTTTCATGCAAAAATGAGGAGCTTTTGTCCTAAGGATAAGTCATGTTCCTCTCTTAAAATGAATATGAATAGCAAAAGAAAAAAGATAAGAAATTATATCTTTTACTATCATAAATTATATCTTTTACTATCATACATATTCATAGGCCCTCAGTATTTACTCCAGTCAGGCACAAAAAGATTATTAACCCTTTTAAGATTACTATCTTTTGTCCAACTAAGCCAGCTACTCAGTGTAGGTGAAAACTTTTCTTAAAATTAAAAGATATGTTTGTATGTTGTTAATATTATGCATGCATAGCAGGAGACACAGAGAGATTTCCATTCTGAAATGTTTATCCTCAGATACCAAAATCTGTTACCATGATGTTTTAGATCTTACTAATTTAAAACAGGAGAGTGACTTACTGCAATGTGTAAAAAATCACTTCAGATGATTTTTGCATGTCTCTTTGCATGTTTCAGTCCCTCTGTAATTACTGGTTTCCAGCATCCAAGAAAATGTCTTGCCAAAGCACAGAGCCACTGGGAAAGAATTCTAATATCCTACTAATTCAAGTATGTACTTTCCTTGCAGGCTGTATTTTGAAACCGTATTATTTATTGTTTGTATATGTCAGTCATGCTCTTGTCAGACATTTTTAGTTTCCTGGGATAAAGAATTAAGGATTTGAGGAAGCATTCAGAGCGTAAACCAAGTCAAAATGTTAATTTCAATTTCAGAATCATAAAACTAATTTAATTGGGAGATTAATTATTTCAGTGGTTTTCCCTTCAATCCTTTGTGACATCCATGTACACTACTACATTATCAAAGAATGAAAATTTCATCCTTTCTAAGTTGCATCTCATGATTTTACAAATTTTAAAAATTATTTACAAAATAGAATCTATTTACATGAAAGTTTTCATTTTGATATTCATATTCTACAGCAATTCCTTTCTCATGAAAAATTACTGAAAACTCGTAGAATATTAGAAAAGACTGCAGTGTTGAAATAAAGTCTCTTAACCCCAATAAAAGCAGCAGGTACTGGAGAACACTGAAAACTCACAGGAATACTACATGCAAAAGAGTAAAGTGAGTCATATAAAACAAAATTTCTTCTCAGCATCACTATTTACCTCACACTGCTGGAGGTTTCCATGGGATGGTTACACTGCTAACAAAACCCATGCCATTACATGGGATGAAACTATGTCATCCTTTGCTTTGCTATGTTTGCTTCTTTCTACTAGAATCTAGCAGTAAATTCCCCTTGGTATGTCCACTTACTCCCTTTCTGTCTTATCTGTTTTACCCTCTTCCATCTTTCTGCCAGACTAAAATACCCTTTAGAATAGCACAAGGCTGTCACAATCTCCCGCAGCAAATAGTGAATAAAGGAGATAATAACTCCAGGATTTGACAAAGAGCCTTTCCTTCCTATTGTCTTTCTTTTGAACAGTGAGTACAGAGCTATGTAAGAAAAACAGATTCCTAAATTCTTCACATTCTAGTGGTTAAACACAAGACATTCCTTCCAGCCATACATTTTCCATAGGGAAACCACACAACATAGCATGTAATAAGAAGCCTTGCAGGCAGACTGCCTTGGCTTCCTGTAGGTTTTGCAAAGAAAATGCTGAACAAAGCAGACAGCTCCTAGGCCTGTCCCATTCCTGCCCAGATATGGAGATCTTACTGAGCTCCACCAGTGTGGAGAATGGAGTTGGAAATAGTAAAAAGGCACACAGTCATTTTCTACAGTGTAGTATTAGCTTAAAATAGTAATCCAGTCACTTCAAATGGGTGACATAAATACTGGAGCAATGAAACTGTATAGAAATATTCAATATGTGTTATAAGAGTCACAGGCTGAATTAAGATCAGCCTGTATGAGCTAGGGACAGCACAAGAGAAGTTGAATTCTATTGAGTTCTGATTTTGTCATCCATTCAATTGCAAAACCTGTAGAAAAACCACAGCCACCTTGGACAGTTGTGCTGTTGGAGATGCCTAACTGCCAACCTGCAATCTGGGAACTAGACTAGAGTAGCCATGTACAGAGAATATTCATCAGTAAAATAGAAAGGATTATAGGAAATATGAAGACTCTTCTCTGATGAACAGTGAGGAGAAATGAGTCAACAGTTCCAGCTTGCAACAAAAGAAATTATGACTAGATTTCTGGAGAAAATGTTCTCTGTGGGAGATGTTAAGCACCAGCATAGGTGCCCCAAGAAGATACTCCATTCTTGGAGACGATGTTTCAGTCAGAGCCTTGTCCTCAGCCAGACCAGGCCCTGACTTGATCCAGCTTGGGTGTGAGATTAGACTAGGTGATCTCCAGAGAACCTGCCAAAACTGACCTTTCTTATTTTTTTTTTTTTTTAAATGAAGTCAACAATTTGTATGCAAATATTCTCCAACCATGTTTAAACTCACTTCTCTACATCATTTTTCATTTTAATACCTGTCTTTACCAAAATGTTACCAACCAGGAAGCACAGCAAGTGAAACTGTAGATAAACTTCCTCAGTTCTATGCTACCCTCCAGTCCCAGCTTCTCTCCTGACCAAAGCCTGTTCACATGTGGGTTTGACAGATTAGGCAAAACAAGATATTTTGCCTTGCAGACCAGCTCAACATTGCAGAGCTCCTAATTCAGGCCAGGGGACCCAGTAGCAGATGGCTGATTTGGCTACCTCCACCCAAAATATTCTCCACACAGCTGCTCAGCAAGGTGCTACCAGCATGTGTATCCAGGATGTCATCCATTGAATAAAAAGTGGGAGGTCAAAGTGCCATTTTGACCAGAGCCTACTCTACCAGCACAGCCATGCTGAGCCTGTGCTGTGAGTCTGGCAGTGAACGAACAAAAATCTCCTGAGGAGAGATGAAACACTGCTAGCAACCAGAATCAAGGCAATGAAAGGTCTGTGCTTCTGTCATGCCTAGGCAAACCCAGCACTCAATACCTTTATTCTACTGAATAAATTAGTGCAGAGCTCTTCATCTACTCTTTTCTTCCTCCTCACCTTTAAAAGGCCAAACTGTACACTTGGAACAATTCCTAGATTCACAAACTGCTTCCAGAACTCATCAAGGAAATCCAACGTTTACCAAAATTTTGTTGAGTAGTCTCCTAAAAGGCTTCATGGGCCTTCAGCTTGAGACAAAAAAATGGGCTGGTTCAAAACATGAAAAAGAGCCTTGTGTATGGTGTACTTGGCAAAAACTTCTCCCTCCTATCATTCTTTAGAGGTTTACCAAAGGGTTTTATTCCATGTCCCACCCTGGATTTCCATGCCATGGTGCCGACCTTAGTACACAAGCAAAGTTCAAATAAGTGCCATGGCTAGTAAGCAATGAGACAGACTATTAGAAACAGCCAAGCATTCATTCTAGCAGGAAATTGTATAGCAACCAGTGCAATATCAAGCAAATTATAAGTGATGTATATCAATAAAATATTTGAGGCATTTTCTCTTCACAATATGATATTATCTGTGGCTGGAGTCTTCTAAAAATTTGTAATTGACTAGATGAAGAGGCTAAGGAGAGAAATCAGTTTGAATAAAACATTTCAGCAGGCAATTTGAGCCAAAAGGTCATACTCAGGGATGAGTATTTGCTAGGAAACTAGGAGGAAGAATGTCTCAGATGTTTATGAATATATTTAGTGCAGGTATCTCACTGTGCAGATTGAGGTCTGGGTGGCAGAGCCTGAGCCAAGCATCCATGAACTGCACAGCCAGGTGAGAGACATTGCAGGAGCTGACAACTTGGCAGGGGGATGTCCCTGTGCAGACTGCCAGAGTATAAAAGCCTTTTTAGCCTTTTTTGGGGGTCCCTCCTCCTCCTTGGAACCAGCTTGAGCTGTTATTCTGTTGTTGCACAATGATTACATTATTTTAAGGACCCAGAGGTCTGAGACTCTGCTGTGGGAAACCTGAAGGAAGGAGGTTGACTGTGTGGGGTGTGCAGGCAGCCAAGCAGGACATCCATCACCTCCCTGGGGCTGCCACCATGGAGGGACTTGAGTCCCAAGCACGTGGTGCCAGTGTGGCTCACAGAGCAGCCCCCGGATGCTCAGACAGCAAAGTTTCCTTTGCTCTTTCTTTTTCCAGCACTCAAGTCTGACACAAGAAAATGACCTCCAAGTGCAGACATTACAAATAAAAATCCAGTACTCATCTAGGGTTACAGTACAAGGAATTTGTTTGAGAGGACTGTGAAGCTAAGAAGAATATGAAGCCCTACTCAACGCAGCTGTACTGACAAAAGACCTTACTGGAAAAACATTTTTTCTGAATAATAGCTTGTTTCCCACAGGGGCAGGTGAGTGGGAGGCCACGGTGGCTTTGCTAAATGTGTAAACTGCAGATCTTTGCCTTTATAGCTCTACTGCTAATATACAACATCTAGGTGTCTACATTCCAGGAAAGCTCTCCTTATGTGAACAAACACAGGCTAAAGTTGAACCTTTTCTTGCTAAATTCCCTAGACATCTATGTTTTAAAAGTCACCTTTCAGATAAAATTGGATTGGCTCCGCGCATTTTTGAAGTTGTCATCCAGGCAAAATTCTTTGGTGTGGCCAGGGCATTACCTTTTGAAAGCAGTACTTTAGAACAAGGATATTCAAATGCAAGTAGGATATGCTTCAGTTACAGCATGGAAATCATAGGCAACCTGAGCATGCTACTGATTCAGATTTTTTAGTGTCAGTGTAGACATCACTAAATCAAAACTATAAGAAAGAAATTGACCATGTTCTCATCAGTTAATGAAACTGATTCACAAGTCTTGGAAAAATTTGATAGTTGCCATATACCTGCCTCCAAAAATAGTGCCGGTGCTGGCATACCCTGCTGCTGGCAATGCCTGTAACTGCTGCTTCAGCATTTTCTTCCTACCTGCACAAGTCTGCCATTTGGCCTTAAACAAATTATTCCCTGGATTACTGGCCAGGGTAGTTTGAGTGTGTTATTTAAAATGCAAAAAAGAATTTTTTTCTCCTACTGACTTATCAAAAATGTTCCACATGAAAGATTAGGCTTAATGGGAACACAATTTATTCTGGTCAAGTTCTACTCTTGGCATCATACAGAAAGCTGGTAGCTACTGGTCCTACAGCCCCCAGAATGGTAACCATGTTTATCTAGTAATTGTCTTCAATCTTCTGCCAAATATGAAAGCAGGCAAAAATGTCTTCACAATTTTGAAACAAAACCAGAGGGGGGGAGTGGGAGGGGGGACTGTTGAAGGAGGACTGCAACGAGGAAGCAATTAGTCAGAACTGTAAGGATTGTGCATTTCAGCCAGGCATGTGTTCTTTTATTTTTCTGGGTTTATAAGTGAAGACTACAAGGGGAGCCAAATTTCAAAGAACAAATTGTACATCTTTAGTACTTAAATTCCATAAATATGTAATTCTGCATGTCCTAAAAACACCGATTCTAGGCCAAGATAAAGCCAGTTAAGAACACCATAACAAAAAAGGAAAAAAAAAACAAAAATAAAGTAAAAATAGTAAAAATAGTATCTTTTCGTGCCACAAAAGATCAGTAGATCATGTCAAGCAAAAAAATCATATGGGCTTTCTTATATTAGATTCTGATTTCTGCCACTATATTAGTTGCTGAACAGGAGAAGAAATGGTACAGGATTTTATGTATCCTTCATGATAAATATGCTAGTCTCAAATTCAAAATATTTATACATGGGATTATTTATTTCTATAGTTTTACAAAATGCAGCTGTGCAAAGTGCAGACCTCTGCTGCTCTGTGGCCTTATATATATATATATATATATATATATATATATAAACTTTATCTTCCACTCACAGGCATAAAAGTTATATGTAAGGGGTGCCCCAAGGCAAGGTTCAAGACCAAAATGCACAATTAATACAGACAGAAAGTACAGTCAGAGGCCACTTTATGAAACAACCACATGCCCTGGTATGTCCAAAACCTTCGCTGGTTGCTGGACATCTTAACATGCACCTTAGAGCTGACATGCTCCCTATGGCCTACCTGTAGGCAGTCAGTGCAGCAGTGGTGTGGATTGGGAAGGGAAGGCAATCTTAACTCTTCTGATGTTTTTTTCTGGCACCACTTACAAAGCATGACATAGATAAAGCCATAGGATCCAAGTTGCAGGTGACCGCAATTCCACTGAGCAAGGAAGACCAAGGTGTGGAAAGTTTCACCTTTTCTTTCACTTTGCCTCTTTCCACCAAAAGCCCAGTAGCTCAGGGCCATGAACCACACAAAAAGTGGGTCTTGCAGACCACCACAGAGAGGAAAAGAAGCTGCTGGGTTGTGGTCACAAGCGTGACCACAGGCAGAATACTCCAGACATGCCAAATGCCACTGGCATAAGATAGAGTGAGTAATGAAGCCTCGTCTTTCTGACCAGACCTAAGGGTCTTGCAAACATCCTGTCTATGTGCAAGATGCAGACTGTGCAAGATTTGTGAACAAGCTCTTTCTTTCTCCTATTTTGTTCTATCACAAGATTTTCATTAAATGAGACACATATAGTCTGACCTTCAGCCCTCTGGCTAGGTGTTTGGTGTTACATAGCAATTACAAAATAACAGGTGTTTGTGTTTATTCTTGTACATGTTTCCTCGTATTTGCTTAATTAGGTTCTGCATTATCACTTTTCCTGTTGTTACTTGCTCAAAGACAACTCAAGCCATCTAGCTTGGCTAGTGCCTTTTCTTACTTGAAGAGTGGTGTTGATAAGAATTAGATTTTCATTCCCAATACCACACTAAGATCAATGACTCATGAATGCCATATATTCATTTAGTATAAACTTGTGAATAAATGTCACCGCTTAAACAAAAAACAAAACAAAACAACAAAAGCAAAAAAAAACCAAACAAAAAAAAAGCAAAAAAATAGGAAAAAAAAAAAAAAAAAAAAAGAGCAGCAAAACACAGTGTGGATGACAAGTCCCTGACTAATTTCTCTGTATTTGTTGTCTGAAAGGTATAAAATGTTTGCCTTCTTTTACATGATTATTTACTTTGTTTATAACCATGGCATTTAATTCATTCTCTGATTCACTAGAAATAGTCTTCTTTCCTTGTGTAACACAGGAGAGACATCTTAGCTCACATTAGAAAATGAGTAATACCATTGCTGTTTCTTAGTGAGCTCCCAATCCCTGTGGGTGAAATTCATCTTCATGGAGGGGGAGGAAGGGGAGGAAGAGGATCTGCTCCAGACCTACGCAACATTTTAGTCCATAGTACAGGGAGTTAGCACAAAGCTAATATTTAAACCTTCCCATCAGAGACTGACAAGCCATGAATCTGAAAACGAGTGTCAGTCCAGAACCTTGTCCCCATAAAGATGCAGCAGTCTGCTCTCGGCTTTCATGTTACAGATCCAAGCCTATGACTCAGAGCCATGAAAGGATTTAGGTCTCTGAAAAAAATCACCAGCAGGCTTCAGTCAAAACATTCAAGCCTTGTGACCTCTATCTAACCACAGTGTTGAGTAAATCTGGAATAACTCTGAGACAGGCAGTTTGATGGGAGTATCTCGTCCAGCTCAGCATCTGTTGCAGATGTGACTCAGAAAAACCTCTGCTGAATTCACCACCAGCGAGGTCCATCAAGGCCCATGGATGTTCCCCACCTCTGTCAGGCATTTCAGCAGGCATCCTTAAATCACACCCAACACACCCCAACCACTCATCCACTTGTAGCCAGCCAAGAGAAAGCTGATAATGGCACATGTATCTTACCCCGTAGGTGTCTACGGGCATATTTTGATGTCATTTACCAAGATTAAGATACACAGCTCCCAAATAAGTAGTTTACACTAAATATTTTTGTTGGCTCCAGAAAGTTCACTAGCACCACAAAATCTGGACAGAACTTTTGTTTTTCAAAATTAAATTCTGAAAGAATCCACAGATCTGGATCTCCAAAAATGAGAACTTAGTTTTCCAATGTGTACACTGGCTATTACAACTATCCACCAAATGAATTCTTACTCCCTGTCTCTCAAATTTCCATCAGTCATTACAGCTTTTTATGGAAAAATGTTCTCTTTCCTCAGCTCCACAAACAAATTACACATATAAATCAGTGAACTAAAAAAAAGACTTGAGGAATATTCACTGGTAATCAATGACAGTAACTTGCAAACAAATATTTCAAAGACTCTGCCATAAAGAGGATCAGAAAATATCAGACTGTGACATATTCACATCACACAGCATTCTATACCATCATACAGACTGCACATGAAATTATCCACATTTCATGGCAATGATGAACAGTGAGATCAGCATTTCAAATATCACAAAAATCATCCCTGTAATTAGTCACTAAGGAATGACTACTCCACATAATTGAGTGTATTTAATAACTAATGTTCTGTAGTGCTAATGAAAAGCAAATCTATAGCTTATTACTAATAAAATAATTAACTCACACATAGATCTTTAACTTATTCTAAAACTGGGACTTTAAATCAGAAACTAAAGGTCAGTTCTGTTCTCCATCACATCAGCTACTCTGAGAAGCTGTACAGTTATAATCAGGAAATGCATAATTATAACTCATGAGATAACTTAATCCAATGAATCAAAATATTTTTTGTATTCGATTAATTTTTATGCTACCAAGAAAAAAAGAAAACATGAGGACATTTACCTGCTATTAGTCCTTTCCAAGAACTCCAGTAGCTTTATGTACAAGCCTAGGACCCCCACTTAGCCACACACTTCATATACTGTAATACCTATATCTTTGCAAAACGATTTTCTTTCTTGGCTTCAGAATATCACAATAACATTTTAATGGCTATATCATCTGGATTGTTAATTTTTTTGTAATTATTAGTACAATTTAGAATTGCTTTCCTCTTTAATTGGCCCAGATTATTTCAACATTTTGCCATTTCATGAGCATTACGTATATTACTTGCCTTATTAAGGGGTAGAGATTTTAAAATTTTTACTTCATTTTCTGTGTATCAAGTTGAACTGCATTAAGAAGAATTCACTGTCTAAAAAACTCTCTCTAAAATTATCAAGAGTGGGGGACACAAGCTTTGAATCCACAACTCAGATTCACCAGTTACTTTTGGAAGTCACATTAGCTTCTTTTTATAACCATGTTCATTAACATCAAATAAATCAAATTATGTAGCTTAAAATAAAATTGTCTTTCACCAGTTTCAAATGTGAGGACATGAACAAGCTGTGCAGCACTGAGGAGGAGAGGGAGACAGTGGTGAGATCTTCTCAGAGACCCAGCAGGCTCAGGAGTCTCACCCCACCAAGGCAGCAGAAGTGCAGGTGGACTCTGTGCCATTTTGAGCAGTAGGTCAAGAGCCTGTTGAATGTGAAGGCTGGAAGCAGGTTACTGCTTCCATAGAAAGAAGCAGGTTACTTCCCACACAAGAGAGAGGGCTTCTGCTCCTCATGAAGATTAGCAGTTAGCAAATAGGTTTGGTACCTCACACAATGGGTGTGAGGGTCTGGAACTGGGGGGAGAGATCATAGATTCATAGAATGGTTTGGGTTGAAAGGGACCTTAAAGATCTACCAGTTCCAACCCCTCCACCCTTCCATCAACAGCAACACCTTCCAAAAGACCAGTTTTCTCAGGGCCCTTTCCAACCCTTGAGCACCTCTGGAGATGGGGCAGCCACAACTTCCCTGGGCAACGTGTGCCAGAGCTTCGCCACCCTCACAGCAAAGAGCTTCCTCCTAATATCTTATCTAAATCTACTCTCTTTCAGTTTGAAGCCATTCCTCCTTGTCCTGTCACTACATGCCCTCATAAATAGTCCCTCTCCATCCTTCTTGTAGGCTCTCCTCAGGTACTGGAGACTCCAGGCTGAACCAATTCTCTCAGCCTTTTCTCATAGGAAAGACACTCCCTTCCTTTGATCACCTTGGTGGTCTCCTTAGGACTTGTCTATATTTTTAAAGAAATATGTGACAGTTTGTTATTCCATTTTCAATAATAAGTTTAACAACCAAAAAAAAATGGGCAGACTTTCAAAACTTTTTAGCATCAATAATTGAGGCCAGATTCAGAATACACAGATATATGAAGCACAGAGTTCTTGGGTGTCCAGTCAGTAGGGTCACAATGCAAACTGCTAAACAATAAGCATTAAAGAAAAGGCCCTAAATTGGTATTTGCAATAGGAATTTAAAGCATTTACTATTGCATACTTTCCACTTCAAAAGATTACACACACAATAATCAGAAGCCAATCATTTCTCTCACTTTAGCAAAGCTCACGATCCCATGTTCACAATCCTTCATGTTACAAATCAGGAATGGGGTGGAAATGAATTAGTATTAAATTTCAAGGAGCAGGATGCTGTCTGAATCATTTCCCCAAATCTTTAGTGCTTAGAAGATGGCTAATGTGGAGAAGAGCATATTTCTCATCAATCCCATTATATATTTGCTTGATGTCAATATTCCATTTATTCCACATTTATTCTACTTAAACAAGTCCACAGATGCAGTTACACTATAAGTTATTACTTTGATTAAAAGTTGTACTTAAAAATGTTATTTTAAAACTGTTTTTCCTCTACAACTTCCCAATGGTCTCTGGAAAATGCTATATACAGTTCTGGCAAGCACTGACTTCACAGCTGCTATGATTTAGTTATTTATTTATGCACCATCCTACTTGGCACAATAGGTTTGATTTTGTAAAAGGCACTGTGAATGGGCACAAATCAGAATTTTCAAATTAATTAATGGCTATCAACTGTTAATGTTAGAGGCTGAGAGCCATTGCTCACCTCCATAAGTGCAAAAGCCATAGAGTTTGCTCAGCCTTCCTTTCCCAAATGTAACTTGGCCCTCATGCTAAAAGGAAAAACTCTGGCATCTCAGATTCTGGGCCACCACACACCTGACTGGGAAGAAAACCTCACAGAACTTACCTGAGCAGGAATTTTGGATTATGAAACATATTCAGGGCCAGTGCCTTAATTGATTTCTCATCTACCATTTCCAAGTAGGCAACTGTAAAAGCACTATGGGTGAATTTTACAGCATGAAAACGCTTCTCAAGGGAAGGTGCTGAAATTCAGTTTTCTTCAGGTAACCCAGTAGCTGTCAGATTCTCTGGGGCTTTCTGTCACTGGTGACCTCCACTTGTGTTTGAAGGTTAAATTCCAAAACAGTGAGGTCCTGGGCTGTGCTGGGAAGGATATGGTGTCCTTCAGCGGTCAGTGACAGGGGAGCTGTGTGAAGCCCTGGCATGCCACGTTAGTGGAGCATCCCAAAGGTGCCCAACAGGACACATTGTGACACCAGCCTGTGCTTTGCACTCATCACCAGATTAGGACACAGGGTCCTAAAATTTTTACCCATTGGATGACATCCCTTTGCAGCCCATCCTGATGTCAAATCTGCTTCTGAGGGACCTTGGGATGAGTGTCTGGAAGGGGGGCAGGAAATTTCCTGCTGAAACTGGCTTTTGCTCTGAAAAGCAGTATGAAATATCCACGTATGCATGCTGAAATCAATCTGGCATGTTGTCCAACAGTGATTATCACTATAGTTACAGGGCCTGATCTATTTTGGGTCCAAAATGACAAAGAAATGTAGAATATCATCCATTCGTAGGCTGGCCAGATATACAGTCATGCAAGCATTAAAAATTTGAGTGGTAAATCAAGTAACTAAGCAAAGGTAGGCAGATAGAAATATGGATTTTGAGATGCAAAACATTATGCCTATATCTGTTTCAGTGAAATGACACATCCTTCAGCACAGGGTCTGGTATGCTCATGGTTTTGTGGTACTGTGTAAGTAATACACTTCAGGCAATAAACATTAACTAACTGAAAAAAAAAGAAAAATTATGGCACAAGTACTGTCTTGTTCCTTTTCTTAAAAAAAATAAATCCCAAGAACTAGAATATCTTGGGTAAATTGTGGAATAACACCTCTGTCTTTGTTTGTTACCAATACACACCGTACTGCAGTGTACTGTTTGGAGTCCTAAACAAATGCATTCAGTTTTATCATACTAAATGGGGAGGTGCCTGAAAAAATTGTCTTGCTTGTGAAGTGGAAAATTATGTTTTTAATAATATAAACATCATCTACTAATACTGCATTGTCCCACTGGATAATTCAGAAATATATTAGGTTGATGTTATATCATTTCAAATCTAATATTTGCATTTTTCAGTCACCCTTTCTAATCAAGTCACCACAAATAATCTGACTAAGATAAATTAATCCCTGATTTGATGCCTTGTGCTGATATGTAAGTGCAGGCAGTTTGCAGGCTAGTTTAAAGTTGGGACTATGTCTAAACAACCACTGCTTCAGTCAAATCTTTTCAATCAGTTCCTCACATCACACTGCTACTGAAAGATAAAACACATTTGATACCAGAAAATGTGGTAGCGACTTCAGCCTCTTCATTTTCAAATTGAGAGAGACTTGGCAAAGGATTAAAAGAGAGCATAACTGATGCTGATACCTTCTAAAGGTTTTGAATAGCAGAATAGTGTTCTACTATCAACCTGCCTATCCCACACTCCAGGAACTTCCAACACTGGGGATATGGAAACACCTGAAAAGACAGCTCTGCATTCGCCTTCTTTGATTTTCCCTGCAGTGTCAATCAGGCCAGAGTCCTGGCCCACACATAACCCATTCCTAACATCAAAATCAGATCAGTTTAGCCCTCATCCTTAAAAGTATTTACACACAGCCACATTCTGCCCTTGTTCATATACACATAGATGAGAGGCTTACCGATAGCCCAATTTTTGGCTGGCAGCTGTCAAACTTGTAAGGCCAGCCACAGGCACAGCAGACAGCTGTTCCTTGATTCTAATTGTTCAGGAACCTGATGTTCAGGACCTCACTGGCTTGCTCAGGAGCTGTATGCTCAACCTTTCTTCTGGTACACAGTTCACTTCCTGTTCTCAGTAGTTACTCTCTGTGCTATTTTGTTCTTCCCCCAGTGATTCAGTGCTTGTTGGGCATCACTCCTCCACTGTCCCACCATACTTTCACAACTTTGCCTCTTCCTTCTTCCTCCTAGTGGCTTGCACTACCTCTTGCCTTCTTTATTGTATCTTATTCCTTCTCACCTGTTATAGTTCCTTGTTCTCTTTCTCACAGCACTATTCCCACCATCTTCCTGTCCTTCCTCTTTATTCCAAGCAAGATTTTCTTGCCTCCTCCTGGCCTTTTGTCTTACTCAACCTTTGACACATTTTCCTACCTCATTGCCATCTCTGTTCTTTCATGGTTTGCTGTTTGATCCTCACTTCTATATTTATGCTTCTCCTACTCCTCCACATCTTCACACATTTCCAGAAGTAACAAGTTGCCCAGTGTGGCGTAGACTGCTGCAATTAACACAACCCCATTTCTCTGTTGGCCTATCCTCTTCTCCTTCATGTTGCCCATGAACATGCCTTACAAAAAGTAGCTGGAAAATCAGGTTTCTCTTTTCCTGTTCAGTTCACTTCAAACTATCCCTTCATGCTCCTATATGTGAGTCATTTTGTCCTCAAATCTGGCTCATCTAAGTAAAAAATATTTTGCTGTGCTTCTCAAACAGTTATTAAAACATTTCTACTATGAAGACTCCCTGTTCCTTCCAATGTTCTTTTTTCTTCGAGTTGGATGTGTCTGAGGTGAACAGACTGAATTTGCTCATAAAGTCCTGAGGGCTGTTCCTTGACGTGCTCTAGGTTTATTTGCTGTCTTGTGTACTTAGGTTTCAGTACTGCTTGGAACTTACGTGCACTTCTAAATGACAAAAAAATACAATTGATAAAATTCAGTTCCACTGCAATCTGCAAATATATTGCTGTTTATTCTAATGCTGATTAGCAATTAAAAGTGAAGTTTAATTGTAGATAGTTCTCTTTTACTCTTTTTGTCATTATAAATTCCGCGTCCAGTAGTGAGCCTGAGAAATGCCAAAACCAGGACCATGGAAAAATTACAAAGAGAGAGGTGAGAAATCCTAAAAGAAAAGCATGCACTCAACACCTGGTGGCCACATCTATGATCTAAGACTCAGGCTTATTGCATTCACTGAAAATCAGTCATGCATTTTCCTGAAGCTCGAGGCAAAATCCTGGACCAATTACAGTGACTTAGGCCAAGGTTCTGACATGTTACCTGATTTCTGACAATTTGTCCTCTCTGTCAAAATGAAAATACTTGACTCAGTGAGGCTGGTAGAAATCTCTTTTCTAGTTAAACTACAAAATCACTTATAAAGGTCATCCTTATAGCAATATACTTCTATCCATCTCCTCAGGCCTTGAAACGAATTTAAAATTAAACAGAAACAAGGACTGTTTCTGCTAATTTTTTTTTTCAATTATAAAACTGTATCTTATTTTTTTTTCCCTATTATGTGTTAGCTGAATTTGGGGAAAGAGTTTCACGTCTCTGAAAACACTTCATTTGGGGTGAAGGGAGCAATGTATTTGAAAAAAATGTTCTAGAAAATTAATGCAGTACCTGGAAATGTTTTTTAACAAGGTTTCCTAAAAGCTGTGGGTCATAGCAAATGACAGTACATCTTCTCCTCATCTACTATTTTCTGATCTGCAGCCCACAATTGTACTGGGACTAAAGCACAAGATGCTCTTATGAAGTATACTGTCTGTTCTTGAACCTTATTGCACATAGTAAATTTACAGCTGTGTCAGGTGACCTTGCTGGAGGATAATAATTTAAATAGTCAGAAAAGCAGGGAACAAAATTTAATTTAGAGTGGAAATAAATGACAGGGAAGGACAGGAAGATTTCCTTACGTTACTTACCACTACAGCCAGTATAAAATCATTGGTTTCTACCTTATCATTTGTGGCTTTTCTGATGCAACCTAGATTGTCAGAGGTTATTGCTTCAACAGTCTCTAATCTACAACTGCATTATTCATTTGTTCTTGACTTACAGACTTTTATTTCACATACACTTATAAATGTGTGCCTGCATTACAACTGTAATACAGATTGAAAGGCATTTTAAGAACCACTCAGTATGTACTCCACTAAGTTGGCAAGAGCAATCTCTACACAAAATGCCTAATTTCAACAATCCCACTCTTAACAACAGCTTTCCTAGTAGGTAGCAAACATCCGTAGATGTATTTGAGTACCTATACAACTGTAACCACAGGCTTGAATAAATCTGTCTTTCTTCTTACAAAGGTTGTCAGTCGTGATTACTTTTTATGTTAAATTGCTACACTTAAATTTTACTCTATTTTTATGATGTGCTACATCATAATACAATCATTTTATGATTGTGCTACAATCCTTGCTGCAGTATGAGAGTGAAAACAGGAATGTGACCATATTCATGTCTCAGGACAGCCCACACCTTGGCCCTAGGACAATCTCACCTGCAGCTTTCTGTAAAGTGCAAAGAATTTACTAGGCCAAAGTAAGATAATTCATTTTGCATTTTTCTCTCTCTTCATTGCATCTCAGTTCTTCTTTTTTGGTCTGCATTTTGTGTGCAGTATGTACAACACCATTTACAAAGAGAAGAGTTATTTACCATCAAGGAAGGAAATTTTTGTATGTTTTGGGCACACTGAAGTATGTGGTTAGGTGCAAAGGAAGTATGTATGCTTCAGTGCTGCTTGAGATGGAAGCAGGTAGAATTACAGAAAGTACAGGGCAAAAAGGCTGGCATGACCTTTTGAGAACCATGTGTAATGTTACACTATCAGACAGGAATATAATGTGAATAGAAAAATTTTAACATGTCCTGTTCCTGAGACGGCTGCCAAAAAGGCTGAGTAAAATCTGCCCACAAAAAAAGCATGAGATAATGTTGCCATAGGTTAGCTTGACTGTATCACAATTAAATCATAATTATTTGAGAAGCATTACAGCAAAAGCAATATACCAAGAGCTGCCTCAGTATAGCACGAGCTTGTTGCTAATACAGATCACATTCCAAATCCACTTCAGTCTGTGGCACATGGCCAAGTGGAAGAATATCTGCTATGAGCTCATCGTCCTGGAGGAAGGGGGATGGGCTGCAGGAAGCCAACTACACTGAAGAGCCAGTGCTGGCCGGGTGAGCCCCCTTCTCACTCATCCAGGGGCTCCCAGCAGTTTAACGTCAGGTACCATCTCTACAGAGACACCTTTACAAAGGGGTGTTAATCAAAGGCTTTGCAATTACTTTCTGCCTCTAGCTTTCCTTCACTTGTCTCTTTTTCTTTGTGGAACTAACTCTTCTGAGACTAATCAGTACTTAAATCACCCTTCACCCAACTCTTCTGCAAAGGCCATGATTATAGATTGTTTATTACTCTCAGAATTTCTAGAAGTGCCTTCAGAAATTAGGGGCACTTAATTCTTAACTTCCCAAGGTTCTCCTCTTTCCACTCTTCTCTGTGCCTTCTGAATCCAAGAAATATACACCCCTCTACATCTCAGCATATAAACTGCACTGAGAAACATGAGATATCTATTTATTTATCCTAGTCAGCTGCAAAGGAGCTTGTGTACAGGTTCATTTTTCAGGGAGCCGCAACTGAGAAAGCCTTGCCATTTTTACAGTTGTCTACTCTTTTCTTCCACTTTCAATTCATCTATCACTGACTAAGTAGGTAAACATAACTAATTTCTTCCAATTTACAGTGAAATCCACTTAATTTCAAAGTCTGGGGTGTTTTTGTTTGTGGAAGTGCTGCAGAATATTGCACCATTGCTTACTTGTATAATAATTCTTGTCCCCAGGCAGCATATCCTGAAAGATCTCTCCCACACCACATGGTTGCTGAGGCAATTGCAGTTATTTCAATGTGCAAAGCTTGGCATCTGGGTCCACGAGCCTAATAACCAGAGGGTTAGCTCCTGCTGAATCCCCTGGTAGTCTTGAATAAACCTTAAGAGTTGAGACAATGTAATCAGTGAGGAGTTGATATCTTGTGCTTAGCTGAAAAATACTTGTTCAACATGAAATTTAGACAAATTCTCACACTACACCTGTGAGTTAACATTTCATGTTTTTTTATTAAAACTTTGGATTTAGACAAGCTCTTTCTTTGTCTGGTTTTATGATAATAATTGTACTTTCAGCCCCTGTCTGAACCTATGTGAATGACACCCTGTTTTATCAACTGGAAAAATTCTTCCTTTGCTCTGTCATTTTTGCTGCTAGGTCCTTATGTGAGACACCTGCATGTGTCATCCTGCTTCTCCCACTCATGTACAGATCTGTGATAAAAGGAGCAGCTAATAACACCATGGTCTCACATTTCTTGGCTAGGGTATAAAAGTTGGTTTCATCACTTGATACCAAAAAGATGTACCTATAATGCTCAAAGAGATGCTGTTGTCTCTGTATCCTTGGGATTACTCATGCTCTGTATGTCACAGGACCTGAGCTAGAGGGGGGTCAGCCAGCCCTGGAGCCATTGCAGTTCTTTGCCCAAGGTTACTTATTTAACTGCTGATGTTAAATTATACTAAGTTTCAACAGCTACTGTTCAGCTTTCCAAGCAGCAGGGAGTTGCTGTAATGCTGTAATCTTTTCCGATTATGTGATTTCCATCCAGAAGCTGTCAAGGGACAAGACCGAGGTGAAACTACCTGTCACCAGCCATGCAGCACACTGAGTACTCAGGGACAGAACTGGTACCTAAAATTTAGTTTGTACTAGACTACCTACAAAAAAATTTCTGGTCTATTAAGCTATATAATTTCCTGAACTTTGCCACCATTACTCACAAGTGACCTCACTGACCATCTAGGAAGACTTCTGGGTAGATGAAATTCTGCCCTGTTATTATATTTTATGCATCATTACTTTCTCTTGGTTTTGTAATGCTGATTGGATTTTTTTACTAACATGAATCGTCATGAGAAGCAGGAAAAAGAAAGACAATACCAAACTGTGTTAGGCCAGATCCTGTCAACATCATAATCCATCCCTGAGAAGTGCAACAACCACCTCCAGTACAGCACAGAAATACTTTTCTTTAATTATAGCTGATAGTGTTTGCTCAATTAAATTAATGCACACAATAGTTCTGTCTAAATCAGAGCTTTCAGCCTTGTTTGCAGAGGCAAAAGGAAACCTCAACCCTTTCAACACATCCAAAAACCACCCATTCAAGCAGAATGTCCCAAAAGAAAACATTCTCAAAAGGAAAACCAGAATTTAAAACCTGTTAAAACCTTCAAATTTCAATGTTTTGTTTTGTGGTCCAATTGTTTCAGCAGAAATTGCTCCAATATGCAGTCTAGACCGTAGCCTTGACAGACTTTTATTTATGGAAGAAACAGAGAGAGCAGGAAAGAGAGATGATCTGGCTGTTGCAGATTTCATTGTACACCTACTCACTCCTTGCTGCTGTTTCACTGACATCAGTATGCTTGTCCTTTTGCATCTATTATCCATCACCATATGTCCTTTGTTCACAAACATGATCCTCAGGGAATCAAGTAGCAAAGCACTCTAAATCTCAGATACTCAGATTTTCAAATGATCTGTCCCTTGCACCATACACACACTCACTATGTACATGGCCCCACCACTGGACAGAAGCAGGTTTCCACTCAAGCTTTAGACCTCCTTTCCACAGACCATGGGGACACAGGGCTTTAGGTCAGTCCACCTTTGTTTAATTTGAGCATTACGATGTCGGTCCCACACAATGCTGATACAGGAAGCACCCAGAGTGCACAATTCAGAGGCTACAAGTCATCCACAGCCCTCTCCTTATTGCAAGGATGAGAAGGGGAACATCTTTTATGCCCTACAGGCCACAGGAAACTGAGGCCAAGCCATGCCCCAAAATCTTTCTGTCATCTCCTCCTCTGGCCAAGGACTAACTCCTCTGGAGAGGAAAGCTGAGGAGCAGCAGCTGAGCTGAGAAGAGGGAACACACCCTGGCAATGCACCAGCAGCCTGCAGTTGTCTGAGTGCCACATCCTCCTGTCTACTGCAAGACACCCTTGCACAAAGCAGGAGGAATGGAGGAAAAGCATATAGATGCATTATTCTGTGACAGTGGGCACACTTTCTACCTTAAGAGGGTAGGAAGCTTGGAGCTGTTTCAAGTTTCCCTTGCTTTAACTGGATGCATCATGCACCCAGAATCTTCTCATTGGTCTGGTTCCTAGGCTTAAAAAATCCCAGCTCTGCTGGGTAGCCATGACTTCTAGCAGAGAAGTGATATTTTTGAAACAGAAGGCAAGGAGATTCCAAGGGAAAAACAGGATGCCTGATTGTGCACCTCAGGGAGAGACTGAGTAATGCCCAGTGGCAGTCAACCTCCGCTCACTGCTGAGCAAGACAACTGTGGACAGGGAGGAAGGTAGGGAAGTGTCTGGAAACCCAAAGACGGTGGAATATAAATAATTTTGTATTCTTCCACTGTATGCCACACTAGAAATTATTTTCCAGTTGCTACATTTGCAGGCATTAGACAATCAGGAAATTCAACCTTCTCTCCCTTTTAACATCTTACACTTTTGGCAGCTCGCAGCAGTTCATTTGGCAGGCGCGTGCACCAAATGTGCCTTTCAGTCTTGTAACAGATGGAGTACATTACACACAGGACTGCATGCCTCACGTACAATATCTAACACTTGAACTAGGAAAGGACATCCAACAGATCCCACTGACCACAAAATTACTTCCATATTGCTGAAGGAAAAAATTTTATAAATGAGTTAGAAGCAAATATTCTCTCTCCCCATGGTAAATAAATTTGTTTTACCTGACTCCACAGCCTTTGTTTTCAAAGATGCAAACAATTTATTCTTGTATTCACATCTTACTTTGGATATGTCCCACCTGAGTTCTAAACCTAAATAATTAAATATCCTCTGATCTGTTTACAGTTGTGGTACAATTCTTTCAGAAAGAATGTGTACCAGATCATTTTGCTAGCTGTTTGGTTTTGGTGGCTTCTTTCTTGCATGTTTATAAATCCCAGAATAAAATATTAGCCATTCAGGGACCATAGGCTTTTGGTTAATTGTCAGATTAAAGTGTTTTACTCAATTCATAGATCAAATCTAAAGGTACTGTAATTTCAAGTACAACCTACAGAAGATTTTCAGAAATTCTCAGAAATTTGTTTCCTAAATGCCCACAGCAGATATATTGATGAAGTTAAAAAAGGAACCTTTTAAAACATGGCAGCTACCAGGTGCATGGAAAGAACTGTCAAAGGGCAGAATAGAAAAAATAACCTAAGGACAGAATATTAAAATATAAACACTGATGGGTTTACTATTTATATAGTCAGAAACTGAAGAAGGGATTTGCACAGTTGTGAATCACACAGCAAGTTAAAAACTACCAGTGAATGTTTAATATATATTAAATACATGTGTTAAATTATACAGAATATTATATAACATATTGAGCACTCACTGCTTTCTAACTTGCAGTGTGACTTGAAGTGAGATAGTCACTCCCTTCTTCAATTTCAGAATCTGTCAGATAAGGATAAAAATATTTGTTGATATCAGTGGTCTAGCCTGAGGACATCCTGGTATTTGAACAGCAGCCATTCATGTGTATAGAGTTACAGTTTTTATCACTGAATTATAGATAGTGATGTCAGTACTTCAGCAACTCAAACACCAACATAAGCCATGGACAGAAAATCCTATTCTTTTCACTGCAGAGCTGTAATTAAGAAATAGATTGTGGGCCCATTTTCTCCTCTGTGACCAACATTGTCTCAAATAGGGCAGAGTCTACTGTAGAGACAAAGACATTAAATACACAATGTATGCTGCAGTGTTAGGTGCTGCTCAAAGTGACTTACCAGACATCATGTAAGACTTTGTCCCCTCCCCTCAAAAATATGGAAAAGAGTTTAAAGAGTTTAGTTTCTGCAATTTTTTTTTACATGTATATATGACTAGCTGTTTATTGGTATATATCCTGACATGAAATAAGTCTGGTATAAAGCAAAACATAACACTTCGTTTGTGGACATAGCAATGCATTGTTTGGTCTGTCTGAAACCATCTGGAGGACAAATGCATATCTGATTAGACAGTAACTACACATATGTGAACAGAATTGCAGTACAGAAAGGTTCAACAAAATAATTGACTGTATTTGTTCTCATTTTATAGAAGATAACAATAGATCTTCAAGAAACCCTCCAGAGCCAAATACTTCTCTTAAAGTTCATTTTCTGCTGTCACAAAAACAGTCTTAAACTGAGCAAAGCAGAGGAACAAAGTTAATGTTGACTGAATTCTTACATTCCAAAAACTTATCCAGACTATGGAGACAAGACAATAGACAGGGGTAAAGAATGACTCTTAATTCATGGAAAGTTAGTAAGAATTTACAGAAAGGAATAATTCTGTATTCAGCCAAGCCTTATCTCTTTGCTCCAAGTACAGATGGATTTTATTATGCCAGAGACAAGAGCCAATAAAGCAAGTTCACAAATTTCTGTATTTCACAAAACAATGCTGTTTACAACAGAAGTATGTATATGTATTATTTCAGTATAAATGTATAACAATTTCAGGCATAAAAATTCAATCTTGCTTGAGAATTCAGTTGCATCTATAAAACAAGTTAAAACAGGGCAGGCAAATAAGAAGAATAAAAAAGCACATCAGACTAGCTGTGACCAGGCCAAGCCTTCTCCTCTCACACTGGCACATGTGAATCTTGTTGGTTCTGCTGTGCTGTGCTATTGAATCTAGACAAAGGAAGTATTGTACCGCACAGGCCCAGACTGCTCTCCAGGACAGGGTTTTTGACTGTAGAGTGGCATTGGTAAAGTGCTGAGGACTGGGCCCTCATGGGGTTTTATAATGTTAATAATGATTTCATGGACAAAGGCACTGATGACAACGTACTCAGCAGAAACAGAGCTGTGCTCCCAGCAAAAATGCCGCACTAGATAATTATCAAGCCTGGGTTGCCTGAGTCCTTTGCTTCAACAGGAACATTGCATTCATATATCAGGTTTATCTGACCTTCGTTCACTATTCATGTGCAAGACATCTCTCCGTTTAAGCAATGCCCCGCTATGCTCTAATTTGAGCTAAGCATACTGATTTCCTTAGATCTAACTTCAGAAATAAAAGGATAAATATGTGCAATATATAGAAAGAGAGGTTCAGGACTTGTGTGCACAGTTCAGGACTTGCTCTGCCTAAAACCTTGACTTGGCAAGCCGCAAGGCAGGTCACCTCAAGAACCAGTGGGACACTGTGCTGTGCAGGAGCTGTGCTAAACACACTGACTCATGGATATTGCCAATGTTAGATGAAAAATGTCACCACTTGAAAACTGATGACTCTGCTGTTACCAAGAATAGTGGCAGAATGTCAGCATGTCCCTCTTCAGTAACAGCAGCTCACATCCAGAACTTCGATTTGATCTGGTAAGAATTTGTGGTGCTAACATCTGGGGTACAGGGCAATCTCTTACAAGATTTCTCATGGAGACTGCTGCATCTAGACCAGCTAAAGCTGAAAGGGAGCCTGAGTAAGAGCTCAGATAGGCAAATTCCTACTGTCAGATCTATCTTAGAATACTGCAGGGGCTGGCTTGCAGGCAAATATCTAAATATACCCTTAAATTATCTCAAAGATAATTGATACGCATAATTACAAAGATGTAATAATACACATAATGTACAAAGATAATTGTACACATAATAAAGAACACCCTTCCAACATCTATGCTCCTGACTTTTGTTTCAAGTACACTGAACACAAACCTACAATGTGGATTTGCTGTGGGATTATTCCTGGGACATAGATTGAAACATGACGCTTGAAAAAGCAAGAATATTTAAAAAAACCCCACCACACCAAAACCAAATCAAAACAACAACAGCAGCAAAATTAAACACAACATCAACAAAACAACATTGGTTTTAGTCAATTTTACTTCATAGTTGTGCCACCCATGGTAATATTTACAAACCATGAAGAGGACAGGAATGCTGAGGGGCGCCTCTCAAGCTATATTTTATTTTTGAAAAGTCTCATTACATGACTGAGACAACAGGAAGATGACAACAGCTCACATCCCAAGCAGCAGACACTGAACTCTGTGTTACAATGCACTTAAAAGTTTATCAGCCAATAGCAGAAAACAAAAGCATACTTGACAGTGGCTTCAGCCAACCAATGTTAGTACACGTGCACTTGCATAAAACAATGCTTGCTTGTTAGCCTTAGTATACAATGCACAGTGCTACATTATTAAGCTTAAAACTTTCTATATCTTGACAGATACACTTTTCTGCTATCCTAAGGTTTGCATGACCTAGATTCAAGACACTTCTTACTGTCAAATGTCCTTCCTCACTATCTAATGGAACTCTTTTACTTTCAGAATCAGCATCTATAGCATAGCTCTGAATTTTCTATTTTCCTCTGTCTCTGAGGTCTGCTTTCACAGCTTTCCCAAAACCCTTTTGCTTTTAGTGATTCCTACACATAGTCACCTAAGCAGTGTAAAAATAGTAATTAGATAGCTATACAGCAGACATGAACACAGTACAAATATTTTGGTTTATGTATTTTGAGGGTCTCAGCCATCACTCTGAAAGAAGATTATTAAGACAATAAAAATATCTCACCATTTGGGTTTGTATTAATCCTGAAGGCCTCTGCTAAAATTTCGTACAGGGGTGAAGCAACTACAAGTTTGAACTAGATCACATCAAATTACACCTTTCTTTACAATCTGTATTTCATTCTTTTTTGCTCTCCCTTCCATTTTATTTAAAGAACATTTTTAATGCAGGCTCCATCAGTGCTACATTCTCAAAGAACATTTCCTATGATATAGAAGGTTTCCACATGGGTGAGGGTAATGAAAAAATCATTTATTTCCAGTTTTGATGAAATTCACAAAAACCTATGTAGTGGCTGTGCAGGTTTGTAAAAACAAATCATTTGAATTCTCCAGGTCCTAGACAGGTTATGTCTCATCAGGCTTCCATTTAATCTTTCCAGATAGTTGATAGAATTTGTCAGAATGACTTTCTGACAGCTAAACTTGATGTTGTTGCTAAATATTATCCCACTTCATTCTCCTCTATCTGCTCAGCCATCCTCCATGTGGTGTGGGTAGGGATTTTAAGACCAAGTGCAGCTGCCTCAACAGGTGATCACTGCAGCTCACCAAACTGCAACAGGAGTTGAATGTGGAGCAAATTTTATATTGCTGCCGTGATGGGTTGGAAACAGCAGCGGCTAGAGTGGCTTCACCGGTCATCATCCAGATGTTTGCCATAAAGTTGTTGATCTCCAGGAGAAGAAATCTGGGAAAAAGGTGGTGACTTCAATATGAATTCAACAGCGGGACTCACACTTGCTGTTCCAGCTCTCCTACAAAAAACTTGCCTATTCAATCGAATTCCACTCCCACTTAGCAATAATGCCTTTTCACATTTTTATTCTTTTTTATCTTGTTAAAAATACATTAGCTAGTTTCCCAATTGTTAAGATAATCATATTGCTTCAATAGCCAAAGCAGCTCCTTCCCATCTAATTCTGGTCCTGGTCCTAGGACACAGATTTTGAGTTTAGACCTCTCTGTTGTTATCCACACCTTACTCACCTTATTATACTGCAGTGTGATCTTAATGAGATTTAAGACTCTTCTTCCTCTTCCAGACTAGAAAAGGTGACAATGGATTTGATTTTCAATCATACCCCTTCCTGAGAGCGTGTGGTTACTGACTTTCTTTGACCTTAGTAAAATCTGTTGGATTTTAGGTGACATTTAACAGCACAAGCACTGATTTGAATAGTGTGAGAGCTGCCCATTTGGAAAAATTACTCTTTCCTCATGGGATAGTGTTAATGCATCTGACAAAGGTGCTGGCAAAAGGTCCACCTGGAACTCTGAGAAATAAAAGAAATGGAGAGATGGCAGGCATTTTCTTCTGACTTAGCTCCAGGACATTTTCATCTTTCAACAAAACCTGCCTGGGATTTTTTAGACTGGTGCAATGAGTACTGTTATATACTGAATTAAATCTCATTAAACCTGGCTTAGACATCTCCCCTCACCAAACAGGCAAAGGAATTCTGTTGCTATAGTTAAAAGGGATTTTATATGTCTTTATTTGAAGTTGAATGGATGCTTGGCACTTACGTTAGAAAAAAGGTGAGATGCTGATAGAACTGATAGGACAAAAGAAATCAGATTTGCTTGGGCATAGAAAGAGGTATAAAACCAGGGTTGGTCCTAAACGAAAAGACTATATGGAGGATATTATTTGATTACTCTTCTGCTCAAAAATAAAAAATCCAAATTTTCCGTGTTATTGCAAACAAACAAACCAGAACAAACTAACTCAGCTCACTGCTTGATCTCATTTCCTCACTGAAATATCCTTAAAAGCCCCAAATGTTTTCTAGTCACTTGGACCAAAAGGACAGCAATTATCTGTGCTAGGTCTTTCAGGAAGAAAAATAATTTGTGTGGGTAGATCTATTCCCTGCTGTTCTACATTTGTTCATGTTTCTGATGGGTGTATTATGGTTAATTAAGCTTTACATAATTTGTTATTTAAATAATTGCTTAATTATTTAATCTTCAAGTAATTGTAGGGTCTAGATCTGGAAATGGATAGAAAAAAGAAACAGTGTAGTTGCCCATGAAAAAATTTTAGCCAGTGTTTTATTTTTCTCCCATTTTCTTTCTCTTTTTTCCCCACCTGTCAGGAGACAGTGGCATTCCATAACTTGACCCCAATTATACCTTTTCTTGAATTATCTGAATTTTCCATGTCTCTTACTATAACCAACACTTAATCATTACTTGGAAACAGCTGGAAGATTTTTACAAAAGAAAAGCAGGGAGGAAATGAACAAGACAGAATGTTTTATAGTCCATCCAAAAGACCAAAATCTTTCTCTCTTCAACACACCTCCACATGAGACTGTGTTGTAAACAAATTCAGGGTCCAAATTTAAAGAAAAAATAAAACAAACGTAATTAAAAGTACTTTACAGAAAAAGTTTGAAAGTTATTTTAGCTTTCTGCATTGCCCATTATTGACTCCTATCTGACCTGTTTGAAACTAAACATCTTTGTTTAAAAAGAAATACAATTGTCATTATCAAAATGAAACTTTGATTCCTCTCCATTGATCTTATCTCCACACATGGTGGGTTGGCCACCTGTTTAGTGTCAGCACAAGAGTCTCTTCATTTCTTATGGGAGGGGATAGCCAAGGATAAAATTACTATATATGGTACAAGGAACACAGTTTTCTTACACTTTCCAGATTTTATTTTTCTTTATAAACTTTCTTCTCTGTATCTTACTCTTCTGGGTAATTTCAAGGTTTCTGCACTTGAAGGGGGAAATGAGACTAGAATTCCATCACAGGTGTTGTTGACTGATAGAGAATGAAGTCTATTTTTAGAGCTACCTAATTAATAAGTTTAATTGTTTATTACTAATGTTCCCAGACTCAAATGTTGTGATAATTGCAATGGATAGTCTGAAATGCAATAAATAGATGACAAGACATAAAATGTTACACTGATGTACTTAAAGTTTTACTTCAATGTATTCTATCTACTTACAGGAAAGAAAATAAAAAAAAGAAAACTTAAAATCTCAAAAATTAAGCTTTTCTTCAAAGACACCCATTATTGATGGAATCAGGTTTTATCCAAAGTACCACTTGACACACTTGATCTTTAGCACTAACAAATATAAGAAAAAGACTTTAATAACACAAAACCCACAGAAGGTGATTAGCATTTGGGAATTTTTTTTATATGTCAGTTTCCTCATCTTGTTCACATTTATCCTTTATTGAAGTGGAATCACTTAAGTTGTCCCTGCATGTTGTCTGGTCCAAGCTCTTACCCAAAGCAGGTCTCCAAAGACCCTCCAAGTTGGGTAGACTGCTCAATGTCCTGCCTACAATGAGAACTCTCATTTCAAGCGATCGACATTAAACATCGTCATAGGGCACCTGTGCCAGTGTTTAATCACTCCCACAATGAACAGCTTTTTGCTTTATACCTACTTAGAATCTGTTTTTCTGAAGCTGAGACTGTTGTCTTTTGTCCTTCAAATTCACACCCCAGGAGCAGTGGGGTTTCATCTTCTAAACAGCCCTCGTTTTGCAGCTGAAGAATTAAGTCTTTTGAAAACTGAGCTAAGCAAACCCATCGCCCTCAATCAGAATATGTTGTGTGCTCAAAGCACCTACTGCTGACCTCACCTGAGTTTTGACAATAACTTTCCTGTATTGGGGTCCCAAAATGAGATACAGTACTCCAGATGGGGCCTCCTAAGTGTTTAAGGTGAATAACCACTGGTAAATGAATTCTGGCTAAAGAAGTTCATCTTCTATGCACAACATCCATCTTATTCAACATGCTGCTTGTGCTTAATATTTGTCTCTACAGGTACACAGGTTCCAAAAAGGCTGAAACCTTGGTTTTGTGTGCAGCCCAGCTGAAATAAAATCTATGCAATCACTCCTTTAAAAAGATTATTAAACAAATGTTAAATATCATACTTCTACAGAAGCTGTCTGATGAGCAGAATAAATGTCCAAATCTAATACCACAAACACTTAAGCCATGAAACAGGTAAGTCTTGTTATTTCAAAAGGCTGTTCTAACCTCAAGCCTCCAACCCCTCACAGTAGACATAAAAAAGTTATTTCCAAAACAGCCTTGAGTTAGAAACTACATCAAGTATTTGGACTTTACACTAGCTTAATGATAATGTTTTATTATTATTAGTCTGAAGTGCTACTTTTTCTCTGAACGAACACTAGTAAATTGGACACTGATTTTTGCTAGCAGTTTGAAAGATGTAGTACACCATGGAACACTTCTTTTGGTCTGCTCAGGTAACTATATATGGCTCACTATGGTAATTTCTTTTTATAAGAAGAGCTGGTGTCTTATTGAGTACTCCTAGCGACACAAAATTTATTTCAAGATATTTCATAAAGTTATTGACTTCTTGCACAAATAAATTATACCAGGAAACAATGTAGAACATTTATTGCTTACAAGTGCACTGGATTCTTCTTAGCAAAACAGAGTTTTTATATAGTCTATTTAAACCTGTTGTTGCTAGTCTTCTAAAAAAGTAAAGCAAAGCCTCTGGAGAAGATACTTTTCTCTAACTTGCTTTACACTGTTTTTTTTAAGCATAAACTACTTATCTTCTAAGCAAAGTCTCTCAAACATCAGGTTCCAAAAAAGGAAAATGATTTATTTTGTTTGTGCTATGAGCGTTTTCAGGATCTGAAATGCTGTCTGAATGAGATCTATTTCAGACAATGTTTTTCCAAAGTCTGTCTTAGCACAAGCAGTGATTTTGACAAAGCTTACAATAAGGCAGGGATTGAACTAGTAGTTTCACAGATCACCTGCCAAAAAATTAAAGAGAATCAATAAGCAATAACTTGTCTTATTCTGAAATCAAGCCACATCTTGCTGTGGTAAGAAAGCACAGCCACAAAATGAAGGATAGACAACATTTTTACATAAGAAGGCAAGTTCTATTCATGTTTATACCAACTGAAACAACACAATTTTTTGTCTCAATCTTGGAGCAGGAAAAAAGCAAACAAACAGCAGTTCATCTATGCAGATAAAGCCCGTATCACTGAAAGGCACATCAGGGAGAGAAAAGACAGTCCCTGTCATTAACTTTTGCATCTCCATTTCCATCTCTTGAAGTTCAACTCTTCAAGCCTGTTGCTCTTAGTCCTGCAACTACATGTCCAGAAATGCTGGTCAGTGTCATAGGATCAAAAATAGTTAGAGACATACTTAATTGAGAAAAAACGACAACAACAACAACAAAATCACAAGGCTTTTGCTAGTGTACATTAGTAATTCTGTGTAAAAAGTTGCAATTCTGTTAGGAAAATTTTATGACAGCTAAACTCATGAAATTTTTATACTCACAAAATCTTCCTATCGGTCTTATTTTTAGAATACCTTTTAAGGAATGGGAGCTACTAAAACCAACACATCTCCCAGGAGTCTGAAACTTCTGCAAAGGCAGTCGGGCCACTGGTGGTCAGAGCCACCCAGATACTTGTCAGCCACATTTCTTCAGAGCAGCATTAATTTACTCCACACCTAACACCAGTGACTTGGTACACTCGATGTCAACATCAAGGAACAGCCCTAGTGGAAAAACATTTCAAAAATTCATGTGAATTAGAACAGCAGATGCAGGGGAAGAAAAAGCAGCATGAATAAGGAGTAATTGAGCACAAATCACATAAAAAGTCAGACACAGAAGAGACTGCAGAGACCCGTGGAGCAGAAACATGCATCTTTCCACTCTTAAATGCAACTTGCCATCTAACTTGCCCATGAGAACAGTTCAGTTTGGAGAAATTCACTTTGGAGAAGTGAATTTACAGCCTAAATTAAAACTGTGAATTCATGAGAAGTTTAGTTTTTATGACTTTCAGTCCAGTATATTTAATATTTAATAAGTGTTAGGAAAAAAAAAAAAGTTAAAAATTTTAAATATAATATTAAGCAAATTACTATGGTAGTCATGAAAGACTACAAAACCAAGCAGCCTGAATTATTCACATTTCATCAATTTATAAAAAATACTGGCTGTTTTTCAGCTTCAGTCTTAATAAAAATAGCCACATGTACACTAACTTGTTCCTGTACCATAACAATTTTTACACTTACCTAAAAAAATTGTGTCCACAAAATATACTGTAAAAGTTGCTTACTATTTTTAAATTGACTAGGAAAACCCAAATCCTAACTTTATGACTAGTCTCAAATGTACAATATTCTACTCATGACAAAATATATTTCACTGCATAGATCCTGTTTGAAGCACTAAGGTCATATATTGTCAGATAAACTGCTTCCTAATTAATCAATCAGCCTGGGAAAAAGTTCTCCAAGTAAGCCTACTGCAGTATGCCCAAGTGAAAAATTCCATCATTTTTGTCTTCTTATATCCAACAACTATTATAATAAATGGGTGCACAGACAGGAATGCCTCCCTGAAGATGGCCTGTTAAGTGAACATCCAAAAATTAGAAGTATTCAGATCAAAAGCATGAACTTAGGAAGAAAAGGATTTTTTTAAGGGAAACATACCTGATGCATAGGGAAAAGCAAGACCCCCTATCATGTCACTACTTTTCTCAACCAAAACTAATAAACCTTTTCAACATCATATATTAAATATGTGCAAAGAAGTACTCATAAATTACATTAATAGAAATTGCTTAGCAACTTATTTCAAATAACAGAAAAACACAAGGAAACCGTAAGTAATTCACACTTAATTAACAGCAAGAGAACATATTCATTGAATAAAGGATTTGAATAAAATTATTGTCTTGCATCTCACAGTTCAAGTTTCCATGACAACTTTTCTTTACTCATGAATAGCAGGTTTGAAGTAGTACCAAAGTATGATTCAAATGTACTCTACATTTTATTTGAGCTTATCAAGCAAGATCCCTAGTAAAGAGAAGAGAAAATACATGCGTATTACATTCATTTTACAAAATACCTGAGTGTGCATTACAAAAGACTCCACAACGGTGATGTGATGGTAATTACTTCAATTTAAACTCCTGACTGCTAGCAGTAGTGGCACATAATGAAAGCCTATGCTTACAAAACATTTAATTACCAAAAATGAGGCTAGTCAAATTTATTTCAAATATGAACAAGTTTTTCTTGCAACTGAAGTGTCTACATATTTACTAGGTTTAATCATGAAAACTGTGTAGGAACTCAAACTCCTGTTAACTTCAAAGTATCACTATCTGAATAACCGTCAGCAGAAAGAGCAAGTTTCTCATGTGAGTGGAGTGTTAAATGGAAAAAAAAAATAATTACGGTGGAGTA
Organism: Sitta carolinensis; assembly: GCA_032173965.1. NCBI lineage: Eukaryota > Metazoa > Chordata > Aves > Passeriformes > Sittidae > Sitta > Sitta carolinensis. The sequence continues at coordinate 73,317,738 of CM063313.1, read as the reverse complement.
CCTTCCAGTGACGGTGATGTCATCAAACTAGCTTAAATAAAATTATGGTTTGTCAGGGGGTTCTATTAAAAAATAGCCCAAACAACCCAAGATTAAAAGAAACGAAACAAGGAGCATTACCACATAAATAAATGAGCTGGATTTCTTTTTCAGGATAAATTCTTCTTACACGAGCTTCATTCTCTGGGTTCATCAATTTGAAAACCTCCATAGAATTAATAGGGCAGGTTTAAAAGAAAGGAGTTATAATTATTACAAAAGAAGTATTCAGCTTTTCCCAAGGGATACATATCTTTTTCTACTACCTCAAGGAGCTCTGGAGATAGGTGCAGACACATGAGCTTGCTCAGCACAGTTTATAACTCAGGCTCAGATCAGGGTAAAGAAACTATATGATCTGCAGGCCAAAGCTGGACCAGTTCCAGGCACCTTTAAGTGCTGTCAGAGCAAATGTTTTCACTTTTGGTGTCTGTCCATATAAATGGCACTCACAGCCAGTCTTTCATCTTCAGGTGTTCATACTGCTTGTCACAAATTTTTGAAGCTCAGCATGAGCTTTAGAGCTGCCCACATTTAAGCATCAGCTACCTCAAATCCCAGGAACAGAGCTCTTCATCTGAGTTTACACATTTAAAGACTGGCCATGGTCACTGATTTTCAATCTGAGGTTTCATGCATTATTTCTAACTATGAAAACCAGGCCTAGTCTCAACAGGCTAAGGCTGAGAGTAAAAGGCACATCTGCTAGTGTTTTTTAGAGGATCTGCAAGGTGAAGAACACTGGCAGCTCTTCCCAGAAAAGTACTCTCTTCACTGCCCTGGAGCATCTCTCCACATCTCGCACCAATTGTACTGTGACTTCTCATCCCACTAAGTTACTGAAAATACAGTTCACGAGCAAATACTCCTGCCCTCTATTTGTCAGTAACAATATCCTCTGCGACAAAGGTCCTGTGCATAGCCCTACTGCTTTGCTTTCTGTACCTGCATAGGCAATCTGTTTTCTGTCACCTTATGCTAATAATATTTACTCACAAAAAATTAACACCAGGAGCTACTTCAATCTGTTGCAGAGAAATGCTGATTTCAAGTGTTTCAGACTGTTTGCTTGAGGAATACATTTGAACATTGCCTGCCGCTTACTTGTGAAAGAACACGTTTTTTAGTACACTTAAACAGCTTCTGTTGTTATCTTTTGTCCTTCTCCCAGAGATACTAAGATACTAGAATCTAAGATAAAATGTATGTTTGTCACATTATTACATTGGTACCACAGAAGGACTGTGCTTGATAGTCTATACACAGGATTCCTCAAGTGATGTTTAGAATGGCTGATTCACTCACATGACTCAAAGTCACAAGAGCTAGATGAAATCCTAATTCAGAACTGTGTTGACTGATATCAACAAAAGAAAACAATATGAAGGAAACACAGTTGAGTCCTGAATAACCTATTCTAGCATTTTAAAGGCAAGCCAAACTGTCAGTTGTTCTTCTGACACATACACAGTCGTAGCAACAGTAATTTCTGGGGATGAAAGAAAAAATTATTAGGAATACTACTAAATATTACTAAAAAACACCAGCTGAGGTCTTATGTAATTCCTCGTGTCATCTTACTGCTATATACTACACACACCATATGTATAAAAATAGGATTTGTGAACGTTAAAATATTACAATGCTGCATAGCATCTGCAATTCTTTTCTCTTGCAGCGTTTTTTCTTGTGTATCTTGTATTCAAATTACTGTACTAGAGAAATTTTAAAGCCATCAATAAATTATACAAGCTACCTTACGTAAAAAAAAGTTATGAATTTCACGTTTTCAGTCTTATAAAATATTACAGTTTTCAAATATACTAAACATTGCAGTTTTAAGGCAAATCTTTGCTTAAAAAATTCAAAGGTAGAACAAATACTGGATTAAATTACGTTAATAATGGCTCATGAACATAGGCTATTTTTGAGAAAAAAGACTCCTACATAACTAATTTTTAGAAAAGTGAAGAAAATGTTTTCTTGTCATGCTTTCTTCTTCCTGTAATAATTTGCTGTGTTTAGACGTTTCAAAATTTGGAATAAATCTCATAGATGACAAATTAATAGGAACTGCACATTATCATGATCACAGTCACCAGACAAATTGTAGCAGGTCAGACAGATTACTAATCCTGCATTCATATAAATATGTATGTAGGAGACATGGAATGAGGCATTGGCCAATCTCTCTGTTTAGGTTTTACCTAAAAACACCTCAATATTGTAGCACCATACAAGCATGACAGGTCCAAACAAGAATGATATTCTCTTTTCCATAACGTAATGGTCCATTTGTATTTCATGAAATTACACATCCTTATTAAAAAAAAAAAAAAAAATCCAAGGGTGTGCTTACCAATATTAAAAATCCAGAGAATTACAAATACACTTTTAATATTAATTACCTGTATGTGATACCTTTTACAACAGACCTAAACCTACTTCCTGCAAGTGACCTTTTCTATCAAGACCTTAAACAAATGAGATAAACACATGGTGACCATCTTCCTTTAAACAAAGGCTTGATTTTGGTGTCTTATCTGTACAGTAATGCACAAAAGCAACTAAACTTCAGTGAACAGTCCTACTAGCTCCATTTTGTGAAAATAATTCCATGAACCATAGTGAACTGAAGCAAAACAGCCAGCAAGCCTTGGCATCATTACTGTTTGGAAATCCTATCTAAATAGAGGCTGTTTTAAGCATGAAAGTGAAGAGGTCTGGCTCTGGAGATTTTTAATTTTACTTACTTTCATTCTCAGTAAATCTTATATTAAAACAAAACAAAATAATTTCACAAGCTACTTCAAAAATATATTCAAATCTGTAGGTGTTTGCATAGAGACAAAAACAAAAAGAAGGAAGAATCTCAGTTTTAAGGATTTCACCATTTATAGGAAAAACTCCATTACTCCCCCACATTATGAACCTTCACAAATATATATATATGTATTAATATCAAGCACTCCATATCATCTTCAGCACCTCCACCATCTGTTAGCATATATGACCAAGAAGGTACTTGTCTAGTAAAATTAACTTCATGGAGTTCTGTCTTTTTCTTCTTCTTAGATCACAGCTCCATTTGTGAAGATGTGCAATGTTTCACTTAAATTAAAACACACCATGATGGAATGACGTTGCATGAAAAGGCACATGCAAGGACACACCATTTTTGTGATGCAAAAATACAGTTTGGTTTATGATACAGCACAGAAAGTGTTTCTGAATTTCTCCCAGATCATTTCAGGGCAAGCAAAAAGGCATGTCCAAATTTTCAATTCACTTGAACCAATACACGTAAGTCCTCCTCATATACTCATTCATCTTATTATGGTATATATGAGTTTCTGTTTAGTATTACAAATCAAGATGATTTTACATTCTGGTGTAGTATGTTACTGCCAAGAATGAGTCACCTAATTCACATGGAATTTTAAGTGGTTAGTCCTTGCTTTTTGAGCTGAATAAATTAAGTTTTCTGCAATCCTGACCTGCCATGACCCCTATTTAACATAAATGTTTATCTTTCTAGTTTCAGGTAGTTATAATAAACAAATGCATAGCTTCTGAGATGACTTAACATTTGTGCAAATCTGCAGCTTTGAATTTCAGTTCAGTGAAGTTATCACATAGGCAGAATGACATAAATTTAAAAATATTCCTTGACTAGAAACAGTGCTTTCTCCAACTTTTTTTTAACCTAGCCCTAAAATACAGCTATCCCTCTAAAATTCCTTGAGTTACAGCTTCAAGTTGTATGCATTGCTCTACAGAAACAAACCAAACCAACCAAAGAAACAAAAACAACAACAACTCAGAGAGAGAGGGAGGGAAAGAGAGAGACAGAGACAGAGAGGAATGGTGCTCAAGAACTAATAAAATGATGTCCTGGCCCTATCTGTTTTCAAGTGCATTTTTCTGGAGATGGTCAGAAAACAGATTTTTTGCCTGCATTTTGCAACCTTACTAGCAGTTACATAGCTTATATTGCTTCTTTAGAAGACACTTTATTCTCTACTTTAAAATTAATATTTGAGTATTTAGTTTTTCTTTCAGTAACAAATTTGTCTTATATCTAAGTACTTTTCACTCCCAGGCAAACTGAAATCTGCTTTTGCTTTCAATTTTTAAACAGCTATGTAACAGCAATATGAAGGATGCAAAAGTATGTGGACATGTCTTCAGTTTACCTTTAAAATACAGCATTAATCGTATCTCTCTGTTTTCAAATCACCTACTTTCTAAGGCCCAGATCTTGTATTTATATACAGTTAACTTTAAGCATATAATTAATGGCATTGTTGCCCTGCAGGAATTCAGTTAATCTGATAACATTGTTTTCACTAGCTCTTCACTACAGATCAGGTTTTCAGAAAAACAGTTTTCAAAGTTGGAAATTATAATTTTAAGGATTTTATTCACATCTAGGGCAGTAAGGCTCCATTCTTTTCTGAGTCTACTGAGTGTTCTGAGCACTACTGGAAATGAAGAGGTATATACTGGAGTACATGAAAAAAGCCTAGACTTAACAAGTGATTGTAATTTGGACCTGTGGGAACCTAATTAGCAAGGATAGATAATAGCTTGGCCTGGGTTTCCTGCATAGAGAGTGTGGACTTGGAGCCTTAGGAGGTGGAGTGCTGGAGAGATCCTGGTGAAGACACCCCGAGGTGGGTCATGTTTCTAGTTCTACCACTCTGTTGGTTCAGGACCTTTGACATATATAGTCAAGTCCCTGTCTTGCATTTGGGATTGGACACCTGGTAACCCCATGTATTGTTGGGTTAGCCATGCCCCTGGGTCTTTAGAAGTAGCTTTTGGACCATGTGGTATCTTTTCCTACTCCATTGTTCCTGTCCCAATTTACTCAGCCACTCTCAGCCCAGCCAAACTGAATCTGAGATTGCAGAACCCCAACACGATATGGACCCTGCATGTTACTTGGCTTATCTGTAAGGAATGAAAAAGGAGATTAGATTCAAAAATAGGAAGGCTCTTTCCATGAGCAATTTAGGATTTGGCAAAGCATCTCCAGCATGAGCATTAGGCTGTACCAGAGACTATATTTGGCTAGGCACCAGAATTAATGCTTATCAATTTGCAGGGATGAAATGCACACACTCTCATGCCTCCATTTCAAGGGCAAGAGAATTATCTAATACCCATTTTTGGGGTTGTGTGCAATGGGCAGTGGCATCTCTGCCCTACTAAGTTTTCCTGGAGGTGGACAAGGCAAGCTTCCCAGGGATAACTACAATTGCAGAAGTGTGAGGTTCTGTTCAGTCTGTCCCACAAATAAACCCTTATACAGCTGGGTTCTGCAGCTACATTACTACATTACTGTTCATGCCTGAATGGCCCCATTTAACAACACCTTGCAGGTGTCTGCTTGAGTGAAGGTCATACTTTTTTCTACGTGTGCTTGGAAGAAGAAATCCAAGACTCACATCCAATTGCCTATTCTCCTACAACACTAAAGAATGTTCTAGTTTGTTATAATTATTATTAATTGTTCTGTTTTAATGTTCTCTAATGTTCCCCATGTAGATCTGACCAGTCCCATAAACCTCAGTGGTCCTGAGAAAAGATCCTATTTTACATTTCTCATTATCTCAATTTCTGTTTTGAAAATACTGATTTTCTCATTACCTGAAAGTGTAGGTATTACAAGGTGTTCCGTGGGTAACAGAACCAAGAAGCAGACTTCTTAGGGTTGTGTCCTTTGTTCTCAACCTTCAGACAACACCCTTACAATGGCAAGAAATAGAACATGCAGCTCCTAACACTCAGCTGCCAGCTGGTTAATGTGCTGCCAAACACAACATCTAACACCTGAGTTGTCTGTGTTATTTCTTTCAGCGACAGCTTTTGCTTATAAAAAGTCAGTAGTTTTCATTAGATCTATAGGAGGAAATTTTCAAAAAAATAAGTATTTTAAGTGTCAAATCTGTAATACTAACCAGGAATGAAGAAAATATACTATTATAGATGCTGTAATATCCATTATCTGTGTTAGCTATGCCTGTGTTCCAGCTGCTTGATTGCTCAAGCACCAGTTACCTTATTGTCTGCTTCTGGGTTGTATCTTTCAAAGAGTGTTAATGTCAATTAGCAGCTTTTCAGATATTCTGGAGAGCCAAAGAATGGCCCTATCTTATTAAGCTCTTGTCCAAATGGCTTATTCCCTTCATTTTCTAGCAACACTTGTTCATTGAATAAAGCTCCTTACTAGACTACAATGACATGTCGGTTTCGTTTAAAAGTTATAATATTAATGGGAAACATTTTGGGACTCCTAGTGTATTTTTTTTTCTCCTTTACTTTTTATTTTTTGTTACTAACTTTGTTTATCACTGTGTCTCCCTATTTGGCTGATTTGTGCAGGCCATTTGCACGTTCCTCTCAGCTTCTGTTGGTAGCCTCACTTGCTAAGTACGTCAAATTATAAAATCCACTAAAATACTGGAAAGAATTTTGTTAAGTGTGTATGAATTTTTTCTGTTCAGAATTTTTTTTGTAGCTACTCTGTATCACAGGTCTCTTTATCTGGTGCATTGCATTTGAAGCTGGTTTGCCAGAGTGAAGGACTTCTCCTACCTGTTCTGTGATTTTTATCACTACTGCCAGGACAATAGGCTAGGTTATCCAAGACATAAAAAATGTTTTGATCAAGTGTCTTTTCTTCCTGTGATATGAATCCAGCAACTGACTCTATTCTGTGGTAGTTCTAGGACTGAGTATTTGGTAGAAATAAGTACTCAGGCTCACGAAAATCAGTTAGTAAAGAAGATTTTCATGCACCTGAGCATCTCCAAAAGAGTACTCATTTCCTAATGTGTGAATCTGAGCATCTCTGGAAAATAGCAGACTGCTCTCTTACATATACTTTTAGGATGTTTCCATTATTCTATAAATTGTATAATTCCAAATTATATAAATTCAAATACTGTATAAATATTGCATAAATATTGTATCACATTTATTCAAAAAGTCACAGAAAAGCAGTATGGGAATTACTTGGTGCATAGATCTGCCCAGCAGCAAATATCTATTTACTCTTGGATTAAGAAGAAAAACTTGAAACTGGTGCAGGTAAATGACACATTAGTTCTTGGCACAGTGTCCATAGTTCTGCTCAGCAGATATGAGCTGCTCAGCTGCTCTATGGGAATGGTGGAGGCACCTGCCCTAGATTCTGATTGTGAGAATTTCTCCTTCGTTAAGTCAAACAACTTTAATATTTGATTGGTCATTTTTTGAATAACCTCTTGAATTAGTTTCTGAATCCACCACTGTCATCTCCTTCAAATCCTTCCTGAAAAGTCACCTGTGCCATGTGCACATCCTGAAGGCTAAACAGGAACTGGAAAGTATGAGTGATGTCTTTTAATAAAATTAAAGAAAATAACTTGTTAAGTTTCTTTCTTGGCCATGTCTCTTGTCATCATTGCTCTTTTCCTCAAAGCCAGGTGCTGCTGATTCTGGTTCTAGCTTTTGATCTCGAGTTAACAAAGCCCTGTTTACAGTAAGCATTGCATCTTAAAACTGTGTGAATTAATGAGGTGCAGATTAATTCAGGATCCTGATTCTGGATATAGGACTTAGTCTGATTGCTCAGGAAAAGCATCTACTTCACCTGACAGGTTGTGATAAATGACAAATAGTTGATGTATATAATAAAGCTTTCATAAGTGGTTATGGACTCTTTGGTGTCTATTGATTTTTTTCAAAGCAAGATGTTTTTGTATGTGTATTGTCACTGTCTTGTACTGTATGTGGTATATACATTACATTTGTTTTGGGAAAGTTAACTCTAATTCTTGATACATTCAAATATTTTAGAAATAGCTTTTATTTTCAAAACATTAGTAAACATGAACACCACCACCCCTGTCATCGTTAAGGCTTTGAACTATTTATTTGTTGTTGAGAAGTTCAGTCAAGGTGGGCAAGGAATAAAAATGGTGACTATTTGTTTGTCTAAATTACTACCATGTAGTAGTGGTAGTGCTGGTAGTTTTTTAGGGTGGTTTGTGAAAGTAGTTTTCTTTCCACTAGAAGTTCAATCTTGTTATGGCACTTTGCACGTTAGCCAGGAGTAGTGTGTTCAGTTAATTTGAAACTAGATGCTTTTGAATATAGCTTCTAGGTTTAGTTTGAATCACTTTTTCAGTTTCTTGGAATGAGGATCTTTTAGCCCTGTGGAAATGGACAGAACAATAGTGAGAAAGATTATAGTATCCTTGCTTTTCTCAGGGTGTGTTCTCTTTGCAGAGTCCCTTGGATAGATCCCAGGCTCTCTCCTGGTTCCCTGTTCTTTAATTTCTTGTAAAAAGCAAAGGAAGAGATTCAACAACATTTGTTGCACAGAAAAGGGCTTGTTTATTCTTGTCCAGATAATCAGGAGTGGTCACCTAGGTACTCAAATTACCAATACATTTTCTTTGTAAAAATGTTCTGTAGCTGCAAATCCTCTGGCTTTGTAAGAATGGAGCCCATGGCTGTGTTGCATCACTGTTCTGGCTCTTGGTTCTGTATAGGTTTAAAAAGTTGTAACAATTCCCTGTACATGGACTCTGTTGCCAGCATTTCTCACTCTGAAAAGAGTGCTGGCATATCATTGCTGTAAGTGCTGCTGTCTATATACAAATGACATATCTTGAAAATCACCATGTCTCTGGGTCACTGGGAAGTAGGGGAACTGGAAGGAGGAAGGTGCTGACAAACACACAAAGTTTCTGGTGAGAGGAGTATTTAAAAAAGGCCACCTCCGAAAAAGTTAACAACTGACACCTTTCATCTGGCCTTTTCTGTAGTGTTCTGACATTTCTGTGTCCCTGCTAGAAGTTCCTGGTCCTGATGTGCTTAGGCATTACCTCATTTGGACTAAAAAAGAAAAAAGTGATGTCCTTTTAAATCCAGAGTATTTTGACACATATCTATGTTTGCCTGATGATCAGTTTTTCTACTCAGTGAGCAGTGTTGTTTTACCTAATGGTGGAAGTGGGCCCTACTTATCCCCTAACCAGAAAAGAAGTTATGAATATAGTACAATTATCTTCTGCTTAAATGGTAGACCTGAGGCTTCCTAGGAACATGGAATAATGAGTGACAGATCTTGAGGGATCCTTCAAAGAGAGGCAGCTAGATGTAAGGAAACTAGGTGAAGATGATGTGACAATTTGTGCACCTTGTGACTTACTTCCATAGAGTCGTCAGGAAAAAGGGCATCTGGAAGGAAATTGCAGGCTGGAAAAATTGCCTTGGCTAGCTGCAAACTGACCACAGAACTGGAAGTCAGTTCAGCCCATATGCTTTTCTGCCTTCTTTCCCCATCCGCCTCTTCTGCCATGCACCTCTATGGTATTATTTGATGACCACTGATCTTTTGTGTGGTTCAGTGTATTTTAATATATCCTTTCTGAGTAGGATGTAAAATTCCAGGAGATTTTTCTTTTGAAACAGCAAAGCGTGATTCAGAGAATGAAATACTCCATTGTGAGACTGCTTGTAGTTGAGAAATAATGCTATCTGTTGGTGCTAATATGCAGAATTAACGTTATTTTACACTAATGCTGCTCATTAACCTCAACATTGTAGTTTCACTGGAAAATGTGTTGGCTTGACATAGGCTAAGATAATCAGAGCTTTTCTTTCATTCTGTGATTGCACACATCCTCTTTAATTAGGAAATTGCAGAGTAGAAGATCCTTTCAGGCTGCTATGTGAAAAATGTCAGTATTAATCTACAATATTTGTCCCATTCACTGTGGGCAATTATGAGTGATGAGTTATAAATGATAAATTATAAACTGTGGTATTCACTTGTACTGCAACACAAATAGGTTTGCAATTCTTGTCCCATGCATAAGAAAACCCCCATAGTTTTATTCACCATGAAAATGGGATACAAGTTTTCACTTCTTCCCAAGAACTGTTTGCTTTAACTTAGTGTAGAACAGCTGCTGGTTACAGGTGTGCATTTCATAGGAGAAGTTTGTGTTCAGGGTCCTCTGAGGACATATCCAGCTGCAATGGCAAGGATGCATATTGATTGCAGACCAGGCTTAGCCAGCTGAGGCACTGGATACCTCACATACCTGTTCCTCCTGCAGACTTGCCTTTTCTCGGGGGTAAATGCAATGCCAAACAATGGAAGGGACAGAGTAAGTCTTTGGAAGCAGGCTTTCTATTAACCCTTATAGGTAGCACTTGCTCAAAATACTGTTTTGGTATTCTTTCTCATGCTTATTCTCAAATATTAAACTCTCCTTGTGAAGGGTACAAAGAGATAGACTTCAGAGCCAAGGCAATGTGGAATCTCCATAGTACACTCAGGATTGTGAAGCCTATATTCCTCTATGGATCTGATCCCAGAGCAACCAAGTCCTGGTTCTGAATTGCAAAATGTCTGTACATATGACTCAATATGGGCATGAAGATGGAAGCCTTTCAGAGCACTCTGATAACCATTTGAAAACCGCTTTCAAACACAGATATCCATATTTCACTGCACTCATTGTCTGTTTATCTCTGCGCAGCGCTGGCTTTGCTTACCAATACATACTTACTGTTTCACTCAGGCTTCTGAATTAAAGACTCTGCTGCTACTTGCCCAGGTTGAAATTTGTCATTTAGGTGTCTGGAATAAATGCAGGTTTCCAAATTCAATGTGTAATTCTGTAGTGTTTAACATCTCAACTAGTTAAAATCCAGAATACATGCATCGACTCAGGAAGTTTGCCTTTAGACTGGCAACCAGATATGACTTTGTCTAAAATTTCATTTACTTAGAATTTAAAAACTGCTGTGTGTCCGGAAGTGACTGCAGGAAAGGCTTTTGTTTCTCAACAGATCTGTTCACTAGATTCAGGAGGACAGGATAAACAAGTATTAACCAGCTTTTCCTCCTGTTAACCTTAGAGTTCACTCATCTAAAAGGAATACACTGAGTCTTCTTTTTGTATATTCTTTATGAGGTTTCTTACTGATGCCAACTTTCGTATGTCCTTTGAAAACAATGGGTTTCCCTGTTCCTGCTGAATGTTCTCACGATCATCTGCAAACAGGAATTAACTCGACTTTCAAATCCCATGCTAGATTTGGGCTTGTCAGAAATTACTTCATTTTAATACGAACTTACTGAAATGAAGGTTCCAGAAGAATAAGAAATGCAAAATGCCCTAAAGACCTGCCTAAGAGACATTAGTATACCGGTTTAAAAAAAAAAAAAAGAAAAAGTTTTTGTTTTAATATGAAGGTAGAGAATACAAACTGGAGTGGTTTAGTTACAATTGACATATTTCAGTTGTGAATGCTTTTACCAGCCACGGATGCCAGTTGTGCTTTGTGACATGTTTGAACACCGCATGTTGTCTTAGTGTACTCAGGTTCCTCCTGCTGTATTCGGTCTGTCATCCTGGCAATCATGAACTCATGGTGTCCTTTCTTCCTACCAACAGAATTTGGCTCATGTGTCACTGGGAGTGGTGTGAGAGGACCATATGGTATTGCTGCAACTGAGGAGGGATTCCTTGTGGAAGCATGAGTGCTGGAAGATTTACGTCACCTGGAAGCTTTTTTTTTCTTGACAATTGTTATTTTTGCTTTATTGAAATGGACATGTCTATCTATAAGCAGGCAGCTTGCCACTGCAACAGATGGGCAGGAATGTAAGTAGCCAGGAGAATAGATCTGAATACCTCTCAAATGTGTAATGGTCTGACTCTCAGAAAGCTGTTCACTGTAGTTCTTCATACGGAACTTCCTTGGCATATGGCTATAAGTGGCATAGTCTGTTATTACTCAATCACTTAAAAAACTTCAAACTATCAAAGGTTTCTCTCGCTAATGAACAGGAAGCAGAATGTCTGGAGGTAACAAAAAATCTTCACATTTCTCTGTTTACATGAAGAAGAGATTCTAAGGACAACAAGGCTTGAAACCTCTATCTGTGTGTGCTATTATGTGGTAAACAGTAATTGTTAGTCCTGTATTCCTTCATGCTTCCGTGGCTTCTCAGCCTCGGACAAGCTCACCGTCTACAGGTGACTTCACACTGACTTATTGTCAGCTTCATACCGGTTCCCTAATTCAGCTGGTACTAACAAAAGACAAGGTACACTCTTGACAGATCGCTGCTATGCTCCTATAAACCCAGCAACTCGCAGCAACTGGAATTACTGTCCTGGCCGTATTGCTCGTCATTCTTGGCATTACACTGACCTCTGGTGGGTTGCAGGAGAACACGACGCCGAGAAATAAAGCAGATAAAAAGCCAAGGAAATCACACCCTGCAATTTCGGTGTGAATTCAGCGAGGGTGTGCAGAAAATCTGACTTTGAAAGTGCCTTAAGACAGCCCGACAGGAACAATGCCACACTAATGCCTCGCTGTCCCAAATGACTTTACAGATATTTCAGCCTTTACAAACAATGCTCCCTTCAGACACTCTACTGTGTTGTGTTAGGATTCCCTGTGACACTAAAACATCGTACACACAACAGCCCCTTGGTCTTTTGAAGAAAAGGGAGCAAAGAATAGGTGGATCTGCAAGCTTTCTCTGCAACATACATCTCAAACTGAAGTGCATATGCTTAACCTTTCTTGACTCTTCTCAGGCTATATTTAACTACTTTTGTTTATTTTATTATCTTCTATTGCACATTTTAGCATGCTTGAAGGCAAATTGCTTGTTTTTAGGAGTCTGACCATTTCAGTGACAGGTTTTGTGGCATGCTGCCACAAATACCAGCACAGACAAAACTCACGGAGCATTTAATTGATGGTGGGAACTAAAATGAGGCCACAAGCCAGGAAGGGCAGGAACTGGTTTTCTTGCTGAAGAAAGCACAACAGGGAACTTTAGTCTTACCAGTTAGTATTGGAATTCACTCAGGAAAACTAAGGACACACCCAGACAGAGAACAAAACAAAATATTTACTGCAGATTCAGATTTTGACTGCTTATTAGCATTCACAGGAAATTGATGACTACTGAAAAGGATGAGTAAGCCAGAACTGGGATTACTGCACTTGTACAGTAAGACTGAATATTCACCCTCTTGCACATAGTGAAAAATGTATAAAAAACTAACTTAGTTTGACATTATATTTCCTGGGGAGAGGTGGTGGGGACAGCCCCCTTCTAACTATGGCAGTTGCCAGCTGTTAAATTCTGCTTTGAAAAGAAGAAGAGTGAATGAAGAGATCATTTCTGACATGCAGTACTTTTTAGAACTAAAGTTAATGTAATTTAAATCCTAAATAGGCTCATTCAGAACAAACTTGTCAGAAATATTCTCAGGTCTGATAAAATACATCAGTGATAAGAAAAGGCCTTTTGTGCATGCTCAGGAAGTACCCAAGAATATTTTAGCAGAAAGGAAAAATGTCAGCTTATATAGCTGTTAATAGCAGACTCACTTCAGTGCTGGATTTGAAGCAGCTCAGTAGAGCTTGAAAACACAAACACTGTCCACAAGTATTCAGAGACACGAGAACCTTGCTGCTGGACGTATGCAGTGCCACCTGCAAACTGGTTTAACTGACTAAAAAGAAAATTGTGGAAAAAAACCAAATACACTAGTGAGTGTAGATATTATCACTGCTTCCTCCCATGCTTTCTGCATTTGGCAGAATGACAAGCAGTGCACACAGCACTTTCAGCAAACCAAATGATGACTTTTCAGAAAACCTTCAAGAACTTAATATTCTTTAGCTTTTACAATTTAGCTTAAAAAAATATTGCCAACTGACACAGAAATAATCCCAGTGATTAAATAATTGATCACATTGGGAACCAAAACAGAAAGTATCTCACCATTAACTTCAAAGACAAAAAGACTGAGTGTCTTATGCCTTTCACTAGGTAGGTTCAGCTTTGTTTTCTTAAATCACTGTAGGGCCAAAGTTGTCCTCTTGTGCCCTGTGGCTAAGTTGACAAACTTGAGTACATCAACCACTGCATGCTACTGGACAGTGGTTTAGCTCAGATACCCTGCAAGAGGCCACAAAGCTACAACAGGGCTTTGTATCAGAGCACCTAATTCACAGCTGCTAACCATGCAAAATGTACACTTCTGTTCTGCTGGGACAGAAGCGTCCTGACCTGGCAAAGCAGGACTCACACTTCAACTTTCTGTTAAACCACCCATATATTTAACTGTGGTATCTATTTCCACCTCAAGAGGTTGTTCTTATTTACTACATAACTAAGAATTATTGTTAGTTATGCCCTCAATTTATCATGTCCTGGTCTTGTGGGAACATTTGTAACAAATAGAATGATTGCAGATTTAGAGATAAGGAATTCAGATTCACTATGATCCTCTAGAAGAGAGGTCACACTAAGTCATTCCAATTTAAATTATGTGGCCACTTTCCGGAAAATTCTAACCTTGATAGGACTAAATGAAATCAGTTTGAAAATGTAAATAAATCAAGCTGTGCAGTGTAATTTCCTGTCCTTTGTAAATTGTGCCACTGATAATTTTTATTGTCTTGAAAGTTGTTCAGTAAGAAAAGAAACAGAGGATGTGTGACAAATGTCCATAACCTGTGTTTATGATCTGAAAAGCTTTGATCACTGTTTTCTCATGGTATATGATTGCTTCTGCAAGTGTATAGATGACACCAAGCTGAAAGGCTTGAAGGAAGGGCTTCTCTTCAGAGAGACCTCAACAGCCTTGAGGGGTACATTCATAAGACTTTGTGTTGTTCAGGCTGGAGAAGAGAAGGCTACAGGCACACCATAAAGCAGCCTTTCAATACTTAAAGATTACTTAATAAGAAAGATATAGAGAGGCTTTTTACCAGGGCCTGTAGTGACAGAACAATGAATAATGGCTTGAAACTTTTTAAAAGAGGAGAGATTTTGATTGGACATAAGGAAGAAATTCTTTACTCTGAGGATGGTGAGAGCCTGAGTCATATTGCCCAGAGAAGCTGTAGATGCTCCCATTATTGAAGTCTTCAAAGCCAGGTTGGTGGGTAGTCTTTGTCCAACATGGTCTAGTGAAAGATGTCCTTGCCAAAGGCAGGAGTTTGGACTAGCAGGTCCTTTCCAACCCAGACCATTCTGTGACTTAAATATTCTCAGTAACAACTGCTGTGTCACCTGAAGTGACCACATTTTTTATACAGTCAATTACTGTTCTATAGATGAAACATTTTCTCATTTAGCTAGTTAAGTTCTCCTGTATCCCCCAGTATAAATAATAAATGCCACTGTCATTTAAAGCCTTTTCTTCACTGTACTGTTCACTTAGATAATTGAAACCTAGTTACATTTGACTTAAACTTCTGTCCAGGCAGCCGACCCTGAGCTGCAAATCAACACTTTGACTGTATCAGCAACAGTGAGTAACAGATCTCCACTTGTAAATAGCTTGACTGTCAGCAACAATCTCATCAGTGTCCCTTCAAGATCACTTATGAATTATATGCCTATGAATTATAAGTATCACTTTACTCAAAGTGCTGACCTTTATTCATGCATAAGTTTGGCTTGAGGCAATGACTAAGACAATCTTCCTCATGTGGAAAGCGGAATTCCAAATGACAAGCCAAAGCTATTGCAGGTGAATCTGCTTAAAATTAATGTTGATTTTACTTTAGCTTGTGCTACAAACTGAGCACTAATATAAACAGAGCCCTGTCTGTTTTAGACATGTCTAAGCATAATGACGCAAAAACTAATTTACGTAAAGCAAACTAATGCTGCACCTCTGTAAGTGCACAGACTTTCCCAGAAGCTCTAAGTGGTGACATCTGCTTGCCCCTTAACTTTTCTTTTATTTATCTTTATTCCTCCTAACTGTCTTGGCTGCAACGAATCATGCCTCTTTCCCTGGGCATGAGGCCTTTCCATGACCTCCTATAGTTTAGCTAAGCTTACACTCCAGGCTACTCTGCAGAAGTGACTTGGCAACTCTGCCTTCCAGACACTGTGTAAGTGCTTCCTCTGATATTCCCAGGTAAGGAGGAGCCAAAAAAAGCAAGCACACCCCAAGAAGCAGAGCAGGGCAGCCAGGAGAGCTGTACAGGTTTCCCTATAGCTGGCACCAGCCTCATCCTGCTCTTCCCTGACACGGCGCCAGTTTATCCTCCTGGTGTACCTGTCTGCTCTACTTCCCCCTTCTCACAGGATTTCAAATGTGTGAACGCCGCCACTCACAGGGTCAGGAAATGTGGAAACTGTGCACTCAGACCTGAGCTTCTGCCAGCGTTCAGGCTTTAAATATCGAGGACTATCGCAACTTGCAGTGTGAACTGAGGCTGGTTCCTCTCACCATGTGCTCCCGCGGAACAAAAAACAGGACACTGCTGGGATGCATGTGGCCCATTTTGGCTCTCTGAACACAGGCACAGAGCGAGGTTTAAAAAAGAAACATTCCTTATTCTGCAAGGGAGCAAAGCGGAGGTTGCCACAAATTAAGCACACCAAAGGGTAAAAGGTCGCAGCTTTTACACAGCAAAGAACTTCTGGCCCACCTAACGCATCCTTATTTCTTGATGTAACCTTGCGAAATTCTTGAAACACAGCCCTTTTCTTTATTAACCAACCCCTACTGTGTAAGTAACGCGCCGGTACCGGTCACGTTTGCGAGGGGCGAGGGGAATTCAGCCGGGGGAGAGACAATGCAACCTGGAGGCATGGCGACCACGAGCGAGCGGGACACGAGACGGGCGCGTTGAGTCCCATCACCGCGATCTGCCCAGCGTTCCCTGGGACTTGCCCGCCGCAGGCTCCTCGCCGCGAGGGCACAGGTAACACCTGACGCCCCCACAAATGCCCGGGGAACACCGGGATCTTCCCCAAGGAATAGGGAACAGCAGAACGCTGCCTCCGCAGCCCCCCACACTCCTCGGGGGCACGGCACTGCGCATGCGCAGACAGCGGGATGCGCCGCCTTGTCTCCGTCCCTGCGGCGCCTCCATCGCCGCGTTGAGATAGCGGTGACAGACGATGCTGGTCTGCACGCCGGCGCCTTTTCCGGACGGAGTCTCCCGCTCAGCAATCCTTCTCCGTGGCTGAGTGGGTCTGTGGCCTCGCGTCTGCGGCAGACTCAGGACGCGGCCGCTGCGCTGCGGCAGGAAGAGGCGGCGCACGGCGTGCCCCCCTCCTTTTGGGACGAATGGCTCACTCCGTGGGAGGGGATGGCGGTGTGGGGCTGTGGCGGCCGGCGGCGTCTGCCCTCGAAATCGGGCACTTACCTCTAGTACATCCTTTTAGACTCTTTGTACTGTTCGTGTGTCTCTGTCGCTCTTCCAAATGTGTCTTCTCCCTTTATTGTTTCCCCATATGAAAGCAGGGAAGTTGGTCAGTGGCCGGACTATGCACCAATATGACCGAAGGATGTCCCAAGAGCATGGTATTATTGGCTTTTCTTATTAAATGTTTTCTCTGTGTGAAGTGCTGCTTGTGAATTCTGAAATATTTGTCAACTGATTAATTGCTCTTTTTCATAAACTGTGGGTTTAAGATTGCAGAAGTAAAGAGTTTTCATATTTAAGTTTGGCCTTTGTGTTGCCCATTCATTCCTGTCCAGTATGGATGTGATGTCAAAAAAGGCAAACAGGAATTCTTGCTGTAACTGTTTTAGGGAGCTGGTTATATACCTTCCTCCTCTCTGTTTTTGCAAGGACAGAAAACTTCAAACAACCTGTAGAATTAGTATGGTTGAAAACTACGTAGTAGATCTTATTTTTCAGACTTTTAAAGTGGAGAATCTGTTATTAAAAGACTAAAAGCTAAAGTTACAATGACCACTTTCAGCACTGTTTAGTTGTCCTGTCTTTCATGATTGTTACATATGCAAATAATTAGTACATAACTTTCCAGGCTTCCAGCTGTGACTTGTAGTTTTTCTATTGTAAAAAGATACTTACAGCTGAATACTCAGGTATAAAAAAGATTTAAATCTTCTTAAAGTGTAAAAATGTGTTTTGCTTTTGTAGATTTGTAGATCTGTTATTCAGTATTGAATAATATGTTGTCTACTGTTTTGCTGGGCTTTCCTTGATGCCCTTTTGTCAAGTGTAAAGTGTACTTTGATACTGTCAGATTCCTGTCAGAATGCTTAATGCTTGGAATGCTTCTTACAAGTTTCTAGTGTATTTTGCTGGAAGTTGGGGATCTCCCAGAGATAGCCCTGTGTGTGTGGTGAAAGCCTCCGAGCATGACAAGGCATGTGGGAAGAAGCCACCAAGTGCTGATTGCACAGCTGTGAGTAACGATAATTTCTTTGCAACTCTGTCCTATAGCCCACTCCTACAATGAAGCAGGCTTTTGGCTGAGAAGCAGGCTTGGCACAATGACTTCAGAGTGGAAATTGGAACTGAAACTGAGATCAGCTCAATGGCTGTAGTCTTATCAACAAGAGAAAGTGGAAGCTATAAAACAAAAAGTTTGGTGTGGTTGGCTTGTTAAATCAGGATGTGGCTGCCAGTGTGTTCAAGTCAAGGACATGCTTTCTCATGTTTGCTTGTAGGGGTGTGATATTGTAGAGCAGTTCAGAACACAAGGCCAGAAAATGTTAAAAAGACTGGGAAAACATGAAAGCTTGGAATCTTATATGCGCCACATACTGCTTCACTGTAAAGTGTTGGGAAAGCCAACACTATTTAAAAGCTGAGTAGTGCAAGTCAGCCCAAAATTCATGAGTACAAAAAAGGTGTTAATAAAAATTGCATGCACTATCAAATCTTTCTTTGTTGCTGAGACTGTGTTTTGTCTAACTTGTATACCCAAGGGTGTGACAAGTAATCCAAGTCAGTGAAGCCAGGAACCTCTAGGTCAATACTGGAAATCTGGTGTAAGAATGATCCAGTACTACATCACTATAGTTTTTGTTTGGGTTGTTTTTTGGGTTTTTTTTAGGAGAAAATATAACTAGTCTTAGTGAAGTGAGGAAACTCCTTCAGGTTGGCCATGATGCTCTTGAAATCAGTGACATCAGAAAGTTTCATCGACAAAATGTGAAAATCAGCTTGAGCAACACAGATGGACTGAATCCTTTACCACTGCTGCTGGCAGGAAATGATCCTGTGAAATCCATCCCCACCTTCTGCACACCAGGCACTGGGGACTTTTGGAGCACTAAAGAGTAAGGGGGCACTCTTTGAATGAACCTCTCACTGGGAAGAGAAATGTTTGTGTAATCCGTTTTAAGTAAGGTGTCCAGCAACAGAGCTGCTGCTTGTTTTTCAGCGTAAAATTATTAAATTGTGTATTATTTGCTTACTGTTCCCAGAGTGTTTTCTAATGCACAGTCCTATGCATGAGATAGTGCTGCATAAATTTCTGTTGATTTCCACTAGCCAGAAAGTGTAATTACTGGTAATGGATAACTACCAGCTTGAAGTTATCATCTGAATTCTTGCCTAGGTGGGCAAAAGGCCTCTCTTGCAGACAGTCTCCTTTAAAATGAGATTTGCAAATTTTACCTTTTTGCCCAAGGGATGAGGGGAAGCTTATCTTTGAAATTTTGTATTAGTGTTGGGGATTTAGAGGATGTTATTGAAAGGAGCTATGTGCTACATGTGTCCAGTCTCACATTGTTGTGTTTATTTTTTTCCTTAGGAAGAATTGGTAGAACCAGCCTGGGAGCAATGCCTGTCTATGCAAACATTCCTCCCTAAGAAACAAAAATCTGTTTAAAAAATGGACTGGTAAGCCACCACGTAGTAAGACAAAGTGCATTTAACTGCATTGTGGAAGTGTCTGGTAATGTTTATATAGACAAAAAATAAAGATTTATGTTTCTGTTCTCAGAATTTCTGTCTTTCCCAAGCTTTAGTAACAATTGCTTCTGTTTCAGAGTTCAGACTTCCTCTGTGTTGTTGTTGGGATACCAGTGCACGCCTTTGGATGAAACAAAGCCTAGGAGCTGTGAGTGGTTGGGATGTGATGACTTAAACAATGGTCTCCTGTAGTATTTGGAGATAGGGTTGGCTGAGATTTGTATTGCAATGAGCAAAAGTAGAAATTTAAAAAGTAGAAATTCAGCAAACCTGGGTTTAAAAATAGCAAGAAAGGTGTTTATCCAACATGGAGAATGGCGAGCTTGGTTTTTTATCACCTGGACATCATGTGGTACAAGCATAACTTGGAGTGAAATACTCTTGAGATAACTGGGATTGCTGCTTGTTTTTCTAGGAAGACTTAACATGATTTATCAGAAGACCAAATGTTTAAATTGCGCATCTTGCAATGTCTGATTTTTCAGTACTGAATGTAAACATGTTACTAATTCTGAGTGTAAGGTTGTTTTTTGTCTGTCAAAAGAAAAGGAGGTTTAGACAGAGTAATTAATTTTTAGTGATCCAGCATGTAATTATGGGATGTACTTGAAAGTTTAGGGGTTTTATTAGGGATTACATTCCCTGAAGATACCATCTGTTCAGGAGTTCTGCTCATAGGCCTTTGTTCTTGAAGTGCAAGACTGACAGGAGTAGCTTTTAAAAACTTTTTTAAAAATCTCAAGAGCAACAGCTAATGCCAGGATGTGATATTGGTATCTAAAATGTTAATTACCTTTCAACTAAAAAAAAGCTAGAACCCCAAGCTTTAATGTAGGGAGCAGTAGGTAGGTGCAAGGGTCACAGATTAAATAATAATGCTGGTAAGTGTGAAATACAACGTTAAACATTAGGACTGGCTTTTTTTTGTATGACTGGATAACTGAATTGTGCCCTTGAAAACAACATCAGACTTTAAGAATCTGCTCAGCGGTAAAAACTGAAGAGAAAGGATAAGGAATTTGTATTCTGGAACTATGTGTAACCTCCTATGTGCACTGAAGCCATACTTTGCAGGAACTAGGTGAATACCATGTGCTCCTGGGAAGTAGAAAAGTAAATCTTCTGGAGTTTGGGAGTTTTTTTGCTTTTGCTTCTGCTTTATTAACCTCCTCTATCTTGACTCACAAGGATTTTTTCCACCCAGTTCCCTCCACCGTCCTGTTAAGGAGGTGAGTGATAGAGCAGCTTGGTGGGCGTCTGGTGTTCAGCCAAGGTCAACAAACCACAGCTCTTACTCAGGAGAACAAATACAGGAATGAAAACAGATACATTAAGGAGAGAGTATCTGCCACACTGGCTCTGTGTGTTTGGTTTGACAGCTTACATAGTCTGCTGTTGCTCTCTGGTGATTTTTAGGTGAGAAAGAAAACTGGTATTGATGTGCACTGGAAATGCAAAGCTTACACTGACAACTTCCTGCTACAAGATAAAATACTTAATCTGAAGAAGCTGTATTCTCAAGTGGATTTTAATTGGTACTACACCTGTTTTTACCAGATGGTGGTGTCAAAGGAATCTGTTTCTGAAGGCTTTGCTCCTTTGTGTAATGTAAATAAGACACACAGGCTACCATGCAATGCCCTAAAAATTCAAGTTTTACTTGACTTTTAAATAACCTGGACACAAGTATTGACACAGCCATCTATCAAACTCATTTTAAAATAAAGCACACAGTTGCTTCATGAATACCTAATGTACATGGAACAAATGTATCACATTGGTATGTTCATGTATGTTGACTTCAAACACCTTTCTAGGGAGTTTTGAATTAAACAAATCTTTCCAAAAGAAAACATGGTATCTCTTCAGTTCAATATCCACTTCTATAAAGGGAATGAATTTGGCAACTTAAATGGTAATGACTTTTCAACAAACCAAAAAGCTCTAATCATGAGCTTGATTAGAATACAAGTTGCAGAGTTAGTGATAACTGTTAAGAGGTGCAGTGTAGAAAACAGCAAGTCAAGGCTAGTTCCTAATGAAAGAAACCTGCCAACTAAGCAAGAGAACCAGTACAGGAGATACAACGTTTTTGTTCTGTGGTTAGCTAGCCTTTTTATTGTATAAAATACATGTTTTGCAAAAAGTTGTACAACTGTGTTGTAATTGTTGCTAAATAGTGAGAGTTCAATAACTTACCAATGCTTAGCACTTAAGGAAGCCTCAGAAGAGGTAAAGGCAGAGGCACAAAGTTAAAATCGTTGGCTTGAGATCAATTCAGGAGAATTAAGATGAGAATGCCTCAAATACCAGTCCTTTGTCCAAGTAAGCACTGGTCTGTATGGCATTCAACCCAAGGGTTAACTCCCTGACACTGTTATGCATCTCGTGTCTTTTGCCTGACTCACCATGATGTACAACTATTTTAGACTGATACCCAGACTCCTGCTCTGAAAATGCAACTGCCTCCTAGGCAGTGAATGACCCAGGAGAGCTGGGGAAGGGTTGCTAACAGTGGGGAGGGCAAGGTGTAGCTCAGAGCTGTAAGAGGCTGGTCACTTGGACATGTAGATCTGGTTTAGGTCTAGAAGGCATAGCTATGATAGTAAGTGCTTTCATTGATTGATCACTTGTGTGTAACTCTCACACAAATAAAAAGATCATTAAAAAATTATCTTACTTTCCTTTCAAGCTTCTTTTCCTCAAATGATTGGGGAAAAGAAGCATGAAGAGAAAGGAGGATCGCATATGTGGAAGAAATTTGGTTTTCTGTACTATTAGCTGACAGTGATGTCCTTGTTGCAAGTTTTGCCTTGTTTTGGCACAGCAAAACATTTGGAAAATGTGTAATAGAGGCATTATGTCTTTATACTTTTGTGGACACAAAACTGTGTTGCAGTGGCCTAGGCTAACATCAGACTTGCTAAAAACCTGCTTCCTACATAGTCTCATCAGGTTGAAGACCATTAACTCAAATCTAGGGCTTGCTCCGTAAGTTTCTCATTTAAATGCAAAAAAGTTGGCTTGATTATGATACAGCTCTCCAGTGGCTTGAGAATTGAAACCCTTCACTCTTAGACTAGACAGAAGTGTACTTTCTGATGTAGTGCAGTAAGTAAAATACCGTGCGCTTGGCTGATGGTATCCAGCAATAAAACACAAAAGGCCACAGGAAGATGAAAGCATACAGCAAAACATGAGGTTGGATATAAACCTTGATCAATATTTAAAGCTTGCAAGATAGGTAAACTATATACAGATAATTCTCAAATAATAACACGAATCCTCCTGCAGTAGTAGATATGTACTACTTACCTGTGCCTGGGTAAGGATAGCAAACTAATGGTAATGATTTAGAAAAACAGCAAACTACAAGCAAATGTGTAATGCTCCAAGTTGGAATACTTCAAAGGAACAAGGAGCAGCTTTCATTGCAGAGACTGTAACCAGTTCTTGTATAGTTTGTTATTCTTCAGTTGTCTTCCAAAAGACTCTGATGATCTCCATTAAGCCATTTTGCCATCGTGATTTTTTTTTTCCTGGGGTTGACTGGGGTTTCTTGTTGTGGTTTGGGTTTGGATATTTTTTTTGTTTGTTTTGATTTTTTGTTTTGGTTGGGCTTTTTTTAACTGTTGTTCAAGTACTACACAAGGTCATAAACAGATCCTAAAGGATCACTTTAAATTGAAACAATGACAATGAAACCATGTAACAAACTTACAAAACTGAGCAAATACTTTAAGCCAAGCCCAACAATGTCCTACAATTAAATCTGAAGTAAATTAAAAAAATTCTGAAGAACCTCCATGAAAACTGAATTTTTACTACAGAGGGGTTCTGACTCTTTCCTTCCCTTATTCACTGAGACTGTAGAAACAGAGCTGTCCCAAGTAAATGATCAAAGAAAAGTATTTGTTAAGGGAATCTGCCTTCCCTAGTAGGATGCAGCACTTTACAGCCTAGAGACTGCTCCATACTGTGATAGCAATGTACCAACTTTATGGCTGCTGTCCTGGCTAGTAACATCCACATGACCACCTCAGATCATGAAACAATGAAGCATCAAAAAAAGAAGTGGAAAATAAAACACATCATAACATTTCGGTTACCAGTTTATTCAGTTAAAATGTGTATTAGTAATCCCATGCCTCTTGTAAAGTGTAACTGAGACACTTTATGCTAACTCCAGATCTCAAGCAGTGTTGCTTTTCTGACAGGGCTGCAATTCCTTGGTGTTGCCTGGACTGGAGGACACAGGATCACTGGAAATTTCTGTGGGTTGTGAGGGTTGAGTGTAGAGAGGAGAGATGTAGAAAGGCACATGAGCTGCTAAAGCTGTTTACAATGCTGTCTGACAAATTCAATACTTAGTTCAATGATTACGCTTAGCAAAAATTACTTCCACAACACAAAGACTTTGCTAAACTCCCTAGCAAGTCAGCAAAACCTGAAGGCTCATCACGTGCTGACTGTGGACAAATGGGAGGCAGAGAAGTGACTTTCAGGTATTTGTAAGAAGTGATAGGACAAGAGAAGAGCCAGGCATCACTTCAGATGTATATTAGAAGATAACCCACTCAATGTGCAGCATCATTAAAACTTAGTATTCCTACCATGACAATAGAAAAAAAATTATAGTTATCTACCTGAAATACTGCCTTTGTCATTCTAACATAGTAGAAATGGCTCAGAGAAAAGTGTAAGATTATATGAGATATCAAGACAGATTTTGCTAATCTACTTTACAAAAAAAAAAAAAAAAAGTGATTTTTTAGCTGTCTTAAATACTACGCCACAAGTTTCATTTAACCAGCACTGAAGTGCCTTGCTAAGCAGTCTTAACATAATGGGTCAATTTATATTCCCCAGTTTCCAGTGTGCTTTACTACACGTTAGTAAATGTATTTCTATGGTATGAATGTTCATTTAAATAGTGCCTCTACACAAAAGGACTTTCAAAATTTAGAATACTTAAACCTGCCCAAAGCAAAGTAAGTCTGTATCACCTCTGGAACTCAGTGCTACAGCATGTTACAGAGTCTATTGGTTTTGAGCTAAAACGGGTTGAGTCAGAATTTGTATCAATAACATGACCATCTGTTATTGTGCTAGGCTAAAATAACCCTTGTGAGAGCTATCTGTCCTTATGTCTCAGGACATAAGTTGATCCCCATATAAATTGTGAAGATTATTTCCCCATATCACACTGTATTGCACAATTGAACAAAAATATTAATATTTTACTTATCTTGAAGTATCTGGTCCTGATCACGTCAGTCACTTCTTGGAACAAGACTATTCATTTACAGAGCAGACCAAAAAGGCTCTTTTTGTTGCAGCAATTTTTGTTGTTGTTCATTGTTTGGAAATGTAACTGCTGATCTTTCAGTTTTGCAGTCTTTTGGTTTTGGTTGTCTACCAGGCAGCTTGTCCTCAATCAGTCACACCCCTAGAATGGTTGGTGTTGGTTATAAAACCATTGCTTGGTCTTCCCAGCAAGCAGGCTGCACTGCCAGGTGTCCTGACAGAAAGACCACCACGTCAAATTCAGTTCCTTCCCTTGCACACATAAACAAATTTTCAGTTTCCAAAGACCAAAATCCATTCACCATCTTCATTTCATCCAGTCAAGTCTCCACCTTGAAGCGTGACACCTGCACAGTTTTTACAATTTTAGTGGCCAGTTTTGCATCAACATTATTAGTGGATAGCAGAGATGATTCTTCTATTAGGCTGTCTTTAGATCCATTCTGCTTCTGAAGAGAATAAATTAAACATGTTGAAAAGATACAGCAGAATTTAAACACTGTATTTTGCTAACTGTTGCTATGAAAGCCTTAGGCTATGATTATGGCAATTTATATATACATATATATACATGCATCAGGAATATTAAGGTTTCTACATTTATTTGATCTAACAGAACTTTTTTCCCCCTCTTTCCTCCTGCCAGCTGCTGCCCCTTTTTGCTACTGCCTGTTCAGGAAATACCATGACTGATTATTTGATATTTACTGAAACATTGCAAGCAAACTCCCACAAGGAATTAAAGGCCCCTGTTGTGAGGGAGCCTGGGGCAGAGGGAAAAGAGAGGTATTTGTAGACACTGAATGTTTTAACATTATTGGTAAGTTAGGTATCTGGAATTCTCCCATATTTTGGGTCTTTTGTGTATTTGTACAAAAGGCATATGAGTACTTTTGAACAGAATCTGCTTCTCACATTTTGAGCTCAATAAAACTATGAAAACTGAGAGATATGGTAGTGTTATATATGATGAAAGACAGTGATTAAGTTAAATTAGCAAAAGGCAAATTCTATCCTTTTTAGATGTCAATAGCCTAAAAGTAGTCATTACTGGGGAGGGGAGGAGAGGGGGGAAGGAAAGGAAAAGGAAAAAAGCACTGTTTCAAGCCCAAGCAACAAAACTCTTCAGACAACCTCTAAAAGAGGTGAATAAATGATGTGATTACAACTGCATCATGACGTCTGCAGAATTCAAGAAGTTGTAAAAGTCAGTTTTCTTTCTGGACAGAGAATAGATGCATCTTAGGGATGCATCAGATTGAGAAAGGGTTCTCCAGCAGCAGAGGCAGGTGTTCACAGGGGCATATACTACAGAACTACATGTATTTTGGAATACAAACAAAGTATAAGTGTAAGTAAAATACAAAAATTCAATTCACGCTGCTGCAGAAAAAAAAAATCTCATCTTTATTTTTCACTGAAGAACAACGACCATATTAAATAAAGTACTAAACCCCCACTTCTCCCTCCAATAAAAAGGAAAATTGCAAAGAATGTACAGTCACTAACCTGTTGAGTCAGATGGATGCTGGGACCTTTTCCATCTGAAGATCGTGTAACAGGCAGTGGAGGAACCAGATCAGTTTTGACACTAGAATTATAATATCACAAAATGGATATTGCTTTAATGAAATACACTATAACTGTGCAGAGGAAGAACAATGAAACTGACACACTGCTCTATAGATCTGAAAGGCTTTTATCACTTGACTTGGGACATCTGAAAGCTGTCATGCTGATCCTCTGTGGGCACCTTCAGGGCACAGCCCACCACACCCCTGTCTTTTCCTTGTCTTTGGAAGCATCCCAAATTGATCCAACATCATTGAATCACAGAATGGTTTGGTTTGGGAAGGACCTTAAAAGCCATCCAGTTCCACCTCCTGCCATGGGCAGGGATACCTACCACTATCCCAGGTTGCTCAGAGTTCCATCCAACCTGGCCTGGAACACTTCCAGGGATGGAGCAGGCACAACTCTGGGCAACCTCTGCCAGGGTCTGGCCACCCTCATGGCAAAGGCAAGTCTCACCTGAAATCAGGGGTGTGCCACACCTTCTTCAGGGTGCTATCCATCTAAAACTAGCCTTCCATGTGGGGATTTTATTTTTATGGCCATGTTGCAACTGAAAATGGGGCTGTTGCTTTTCCATTAATTAGTGCTCTTCAGTTTTCTAGGAAAGACAAATCCACCCATTTATGAAGGAGGTACTAGAGTTCCCACGAACTCAGATAACTTCTTAACTCTATCAAGGATGAAGTTCTCTGGAAAGCAACTTCATGAATTCTCATCCCCTAAGCAACTTTATGACCTACCACTAAAGACCAGTACAGGTTTATTTCAGCCTTTTCAGTTTTTCCTCCTTCCAAATGGATCAAGAAAGCCACTGCAGCTGAGAGCAGACCATAAATGGTTTTGGAGTTATTTCATTCGTGTTTAGCCCTGAAGACACACTACTTAGGGGGTTGCCTGAACCCTGTGCCACCAACAAGCCACATTTATGCTGCTTCTTACCACCATAATCTCTAAACAACTTTTGGGCTGCTCTAGACTTGTTCAGTGTTAATAACCACGTTCACATACTTCACTTCAGACAGGACAGATCTCTCCCCATCGGAGCACTGGGACCGCCGGTACTGCCGGTAGCTGCGAGGGGAGTGCGAGTGCCGGATGCGGATGGGGTCGCCTTGAGTCCTAAGAGAGAAACAGAATTCACAACAGGGGCTGGTAAACCAGATCTCTGGCACAAAGCATAAATTCAGCTGCAGACTGAATTTCTTCTTCTGAAATTTCCCATTTCTTACTGAAGTGTAGCATGGCTTCTTGCACTGGCTGAATTTAAAGGGCTGATGCTTCTTTTTAGAAATCTGTACTTGGAATTCAATGCTTTAGGAGAGCAGAGGTCACAAACAGGCATGTCCATACTTGAGGATGTAAGTTTAATAAAGAATGCATTAATTTCTATGTCCTTAACATCAGCCTTTTCTGCCATGTGGTGTTTGGAAGCACATTATAATGCAACCCAGGTTTCCATTTGTGCCACATTCAGCTGCTTGCACTGATATGTAGAATCCCAAATGGGCAATTATCACAGTGAAATGGATGTTAGTTTAAGGAACTAGCTATGCCCTGGCAGCTGCCCATGACAAGCCAGGGAAAGGATTGAAGAGGTCAAAGAGTGCCTTGGATAATCAGAATATTTAAAACAAAGAAAAAGTTTAAGAAAAAATGGATTTTCTTGTTTGCATTCACTTCTTCCTGGTTCCGATAAGAAAGATTCATGGCAAGCATAGGAAGACATACAGAACATACAGACAGTTCATGAGTGTGTGGGAGAGATTAGGAGAGATTAAGATGATTTTTTTTTTTCTTAAATTGAAAAGGAAAAATATTCAATGTTAAGATTATTAAGTATCCCTACCCAACCCATCCTAGGGAAGTATTTGGAATAGATATGAGCCTATAGATTATGCATAAAGCCATTCCTGTTTCAGTAGGACAGAGTTCACAGTAAAGTAAGAAAAGAGGGCTTTTATATTCACAAAAAAAAAAATAAATTCTGACATAAACTCACTCTACTTTAGTGTATGGAATTTCTTTCAATTGCTCCTCAGATAAGCCAGATGGATCCACAAGCTCCTTCCTATAAAGGATTAGGTAAAAATGTAACAGTAACTGTCAAGTGCAAAAATTTTTATTATACTGGGATAAAAAGATTTACTAAAACAAGCTTTTGTCAGCCCTGAAGCTATCTTGACATCAAAATATAACACCTATATTGATATAAGCGTAACTTCATCTTGATTGCTTCAACTGCATGTCACATCCTGTTCTACCTTCCTCTCACATCCCTGCAAACCTGATCTTGTAGCTTCACAATATGTGTGCTAAAAAGTGAATATGCTTTGTAATTGCTAAATATCTTCCTAAAGGGTAATGGGGTGTCACGCTAAAAGTGTCAATATTGACATTTTGGAACCACACGGGAATAAATCTCTAAAATTATATTTTGTTCTTTAATAATTCTTTTACGTAGAATGGTCATTTTTATTTAGTGCACTCAGTGACCTGCAGTACCTTCTACACAAAGGAGGTCATTAATATATACATAATTTACTGAAACTATATCAGTGTAGTGCCACAGTGGAGGGGATTGGAATAACTACATTAAAGGCAAACCAAGCATCTCTCAGACCCTACAAAAACCATACTTACTGAATATGTTTCCACAGTTCTTCTTTAGCTTGTACATCTGGGCTTCTCCTATAAATATCAACAAAGGCAACAAAGGCTTTCAGCTGTGAAAACCATCATCTGACATGTTGTTGTTCAAATAACTTTTAATAGCACAGATCCTGCATAGAAATCATGATAAATGTAATCCACCAGTGACTTCAATTTTAAGGTTTTTATCTCAGAAAATACATTAAACTTCATCACTTTATTTCAACTGTAAAGTCATTTCTTAAATGACTCAATCACAATTACAGTTCCATCAGCCTTCAGCAAGAGTATACATAAAATATAAACAACAGCAGAATTCCCCAAGACATATCACTGTCCAGTTGCTGCCAACACTTATCCCTCCAAGGACAATACGTTTTGGAATAACACTTCTGAAAAAGGCCCTCAGAAATATCCTGTGGCCCACAGGAGGGACAGATCACAGGCCACAGATCAGTAATCCCAGCCATTCCCAACTGACACTTGTGGCTCCACTGTAATCACAGTGCAGCCACTCTTTCTGGTCATCTCCGAAAAGAGTTTCTACTCAATTTATTTCTTTTTGATGTCCAGTACAAAAAAAACACCACCAACAAACTAATCAAACCAGCAACTATGCCTACTTCTGCAGCTTAATATTTTAGCAAGTATTTAATTCACACGCAAGAATTTGCCAAAAATTGTAATCTCCCTGTTGCAGACTTAGAGATGTAGCAAAGCAAGCCTGAGGGGCATGTCTTGCATTTTCTACTGAATAACAGAATACATGTTTCTAACTGGAACACCTTTATTTTTACTTTTCTTTTCCTTTTCTATTGCAAGGTTAGTGCAAAATCACTGCTGTTGTTTAAGCTGCACCTAGAATTCACCCAAACCCATGCAGAGTAATAGATTAAGTAAACATTTTAGACAGTGGCATGGACTACATTTGCATGGAGAGATGACAGAACTCTTTTCATTGTCATTATAAAAGCTCAGTGTCAACAGCTAGACTGTTCCACACCATCTAAGATGTGAGGGATGCAACTTTTATATATATACAGCACACATAAATACACCCAGAGTTTCTCAAATACTAAGTCTTACATATCAGGTCATACAGCCTGATCTTTTTTTCTCTTAGACAAAGAGGCTGATCATATTCAAAGATGCTTTAGGAGGGGTATAATCCAAATTTAGATGCAGATCAAGGAGGACAGTAGAAATCTGCATTTTTGCATCTCTAAATGGGCTCTCCCCTGCCCAGAGACAGAGATGTATCAGAAATAATTCCAATCTGTTCTCTCCCATTAACAGTTTAACTGTTTTCTTATTTCACTATTACCATGTTTGGCTTATTTCCAGACTTCAGCCTTGGAATAATATTCAGAGACATTTATATTGCAGTAAACACTATACAGCTGATGTAAAGGCAGAACATTTTGGGATGGTAATATTTTGGGGTGCTTTTTAGATTTTATAGGAGCAGAAATACCAGGAGATATTACTTGACTGGTTTATAAACACCAGAGAAAGACCAAAGGGTGAAAAACAACTTAGCATTTGTGTTTCCCTAGTAGGGCTAAAACTAATTAATCCTTAACCACCTCAGGCTCAAGGCTTTGCAGGCAGGATAATTCTCATCCTTGACAAACTGCTGTCCCTTTCAGCTCCTCAGGTTCTCATGATGGCAACAGCTACAGCACAGGTGGTTTACAGTCCATTTGTTCTCTGTGTTCAGAGCTTTTTAAAGCTTTATGTTTATTATAATGCATTTAGTTTTTTCTGATTTTCACTTATATTTGTGCCTCCTGCTTTCTGTGACCAGCTCCAGGTATTTTGCTCTGTGATCTCTGTCATTTTCCCTCTTTCCATCCCTGCAATTACACTAACAATAAAGACTTTGCTGTACAATACGAATTTAGCAGTATGGTATCCCACAGGAAAAAAAAAAAGCTAAATACAATACTCATAATACTCCTTCTCCCTTCTTGCATTTACTTCTCTTTATTACATCTGTCCATCCTGCTTTTAATTCCATGATGCAGTAAATGCAGTGGCATTTAACACCTCTCAGTTTTGAACTGATTTCTGCCACCATGAAGCTTCCTGTTCAGCAGCTGCAAACCCTGTGTTCACCCTGGGGCTGGAAAGATAGGCGTCCTCTTCTGAGGCTGAATAATCAGACAGTGGGGGATGTGAAAGCTCCCTGGAAAATGCCAGCTTCTCCAGGGAGGCTTTGTCATGCTTACAAGCCCTAGTTTGCCTGAGGAAGCAAAGCCCCAGGGTCGATCCCTAACCCAGGATCCACACAAAGCAGGGTATTGTGCACACCACCGACTCATTTGATCAGCTGTGACTTTTACTTATTCATGGAAATACGGCAGTGCAGGACCTGGCCTTAAGTCTCAAGTATCACAAAGCATCCTGTGAAGCCTCACCGACAGTAAGAAATATTAATTTGGGGGGGGTGTGTGTGTGTGTGTGTGTGTGTGTGTGTGTGTGTGGCAGCAGCATGGAAATGGAGTGGTTAAATAAGAACACAACTTAATTTCTCCACTTTCTAGGAACTGTGCCTCCTGTTTTCTGTGACCAGCTCCAAGTATTTTGCTCTGTGATCTCTGCCATTTTCCCTTTTCCATCCCTGCAATTATACTAATAATAAACTTTGCTGTGCAATACCAATTTAGCAGTATGGCATCCCGTGGAAAAAAAAAAAAAAAAAAAAGATACAATGATTCCTTAGAGCAAACTTCTCTTAGACTTCACATCCTGCAATTACTTATTTTCCATCTGTTTAAAAAGTGTTACCATACTGGTAACCAGCCTTACAGCATTTATTCAGGTTAGCTCCCCACCAAAGAATATAAAGAAATATGATACAGATAAAATAAAATAATTAAGGTGTTTTCTTTCCAAAGGCCTGTTCCTGCTTCCTTTGAAAGAAAGATTATGGAAAGCTTATGAAAATAAAGGTGAAAAATGTAAGATGAAATGTAGGTATTGCGTATACTGCATAGGAAATTCCTGTTTGCATGGTTCTTAAGAGCCCACAACAAAGCAATTCTTCTGTTAAATCTTTGAAGCCAGATCACAATCCCCCTTTTACTTTGTTTTTATCTTTTTACTGTGAATTTTTTTAGAACTCATGGTTTTGATATATAGGACTCAGATTGTTCTACCTCAGTATCTGAATCAATACCTTCTGGACAATTTGCATGCTAATCAGTTTCTCTTATGCACAAGAAACCTAATGGAATTCCCAGTAAGTGATGAATCTCATCAGTGTTTTTTGTTTATTTTTTATTTCATTTGCAGAAGCTGGAACAGCTCTACACATTAATAAGATCTACACTATTTTTTGTATCTGCATCTGCACCCTTATTAATATTTCAGTTTGAGTCACAAATGGTAAATTTAAATAGCTGTGGAATTTTATGGCCATTCTTCTTAATTAGAAAAAGCCCTTTGGCTACACAGATGTTTTAAATGAACTCTTGAAAATAAACCCTGTGGAACTAGAACTAGAATTGGGAGCTCTCTGCATTTGCTGATTCCTTAAGGAGAAAGAATATTCAATATACTATCAAATACTTTTATTCCCAAGACCAAGGAGACACCACCTTGCCACCACGAATTGTTAATATTACTCATTATCAAACAAATTAAACGAACTGTGCCCAGCACAATAACAAACATTTCAGCCACTACTTCACATATTCAAAGGGAACTCTAGTTTTGAGTGCAATAATGGGCTTACTGTGAAAGAATTACCTGTTCTACTAAATTTAGGGGTTTGTATCAATTTTGGATACAAATATTTTGGGCAAATTGAAACGACCATTTAACAACATTTAAAACCAAAACAATCATAAACTATGGAATAATGTTTCCTTTTCTTCTGACCTGTAGCCTGTCAAGTAAACAAACAGGTGAGCCAAACTCAATTAAATAAGTTCCCTTATAATGTATTACATGTTAACAGTTAAATGCTTTTTACTAATTTTTAAAAAAAAATTAGTTTGGGCTTATTTGATTGTGTGTTTGTTTATTTTTGTGGGTTTTTGTTTTTTTTAACTGGAGAGTGTGATAAAAAGGAGAAACACATGAATAACTAAAAGAATAGCAAAAGGAAATGAGAGGCCTTCCAAAATCTTCAGGACTTCCTCATGTCTCTGCTTCCTCTAGCACCTTTGCTTTTTAAGTTAGATGCTTAACATCTATGGGGTTTTTTTGCATTTCATTTAAATGAAACATAACTCAGAATATCACTGTGCTAGAAAATCAACACCATTTCATAAGTTAAATTAACCACAAGAGGGAACCCGTGCTGTCCAAACAATGAGATCTACCTGGCCTGTGGGTAAAAAAGAAAAATTTACAACAAATTTAATCTAACCATTATTAACTGAGTATATTTCCTAGTTTACAGCACTTTCTGTATATAATGAAACAAGCAGAAATCAAATTTATTAAACCGTATTTTCCGGATTCCAGGCAAGTTAGCTTTAATATTCCTGATTTTTAGTAATATATCATTGTACAATTACACCTAGTAACACATGACTTTTGTGCTGCTGAAAGTAAACAAGTCTGCACAAAGCCTGTTAAAGTAGAAATTGCAATATTTGGACCCTTAAAGGTAAATTCTATTCCTCATTAAGAAATAAAACTCTGTACTATAATACTGGAGACAGCAATGAGTTCTAGCAACATGGGCAACTGAAAACAGAACTCAAGTGGATTTCAATGCCGGAAACTTCAATGCTGACTATGGATTCAGTGATACCAAACAGTGTGTCTATGCTGCAAAAACATTTTAAAAGAAAAACATAAATTAAAGGAGACCAACATTTTCATTAGCTTTAGAAAATTAATTTCAAAAACTGATAACTTCACCATGTCAGAACAGGCTGTAAGCAGGAACAGCAGTGCCTGGCAGTATGGCAGCATAATAGAAATACTGACATCGGGATGCAATATATCACTGACTGCTGCTTGTCAGGGATATTTGACATGGAAACATGAGCAGCTGCTTTCATCTGGAACACCACTGCAGATATTATATGATTAAACAGGAGTGTACTTATTTCATAAAAATGTTTGCAACTATCAAGTGAAATATCAACACGTCCACAGACCTGCTGTCCAGAAAAGAGGAATTACTGTACTCATTACAGAACTAATGTTCAATGAGCCACAGGACCATCCAGGACTTCTCCCTAGCTGACGGATAAAGTTTCTCAGCAGCTTTGTTACAAAACCCTCTCTGCGTTATTTATTTAAAATTCAAATCCCTAAACAAAGCCAATTTAACCACAAAGTCAAATCTGCTAATGTTGGAGTATGCCCTGTGCAAATCTCTGCTCCTCAGCAGCTGAGGGCCACCACCACACTGGAGATTCACCTCCTGCTCTTTAACGTGATTCAACAGCCTTAATTTACACATGAAAGGGTACAAGGGTTACATACGATCGAGATCTGTGCCTGGATCGCCGGTAGTTTGGATCTGCCTGGGTTTTCCCCTTCTGCCGCCGAAGCACAGCTTCCCACTGAGGAGCCGAGTCAACCATATCATTCTCCTGCCGTAATCTGTGAAAGGGATACCAAGAGTTTAGTCTGAGGGTTCTGAGGAGCAGTGGGGTATTTCTTCTCCCCCCACCCCCGCCCCGCAAAAATCTATCTCCTGCAATGCCATACTTAATCTTTCATCTTGCTAAATTTTAACCAATGGTCCCAAACTACATTAAAGTGTAAGGAATATAGAAAAGAAAACTCACTGATTTGTTATTTGGAAACAGCATGAGTTAAAAATTTAACAGTTCATGCCTTTAAGGACAGACCCCCAACTTGAATTCTTCTTCCCAGCCCAAGCTGAACATCCGGAATTTTTATCCTGTTTACATATTCCATTCTATCTCATCTGCAGCAAGTGAGAGACCCACACCATGATACAAGGTTCAACCATGACAACTTTCACAAGTACTTTACTGCAGCATTCACCTTCCTAGGATCCAGGGAAAAATCCCCTTTGTGAGTCCCCACTTAGAAGAATCATCCTTTCATCATAACCTGCAATAAAGCTCAGGATGCATGCAGATCTTCATGGTACTTCTGCACCATCCCCTGAGGCTTTGGTCTCTGTCGTGGCTTGTGTGCATCTAAATTACATGCTATGCCTTTTATTTCCTCTTTTTTTAAAATTTGGGTTCTTTAAAATCCATGAATCCATTAATGGAATGCATTATGGATTGAGACAAATATAAAAATCCAGTCAACTCAGCACGTTTGTTAGTAGGCTGCAGTAATTTCACTATGCCACAGCCCTCCAGGCAGCCAGGCACTGTTTGACCAAAGTTCTACAGATGCTTCCCACAGTTTCGAGGTTGCACATATGACTGCTGGGATGAAGTGCTAAGGCGGTGGAGCAAAACAGATTTGCTTGGTAACAGCAGTGAATTTAAAATTCAGCAAAACATCCCTGGAAAATATCACCCAAGAGTGGATTGTCTGATCGGATTGTATGACTGGCATACTGGACAAACCAGAGGGGAAGACTGGCAGGTAAAACAAACAAAGAAGCCAGCAGAGATAAAGGGATTACACTGGAGATGTAGGCAATGCAAAGTATGTTGTTGTTGCTCTTCAGATGTACTTTTCTCTTTGAGTTTTGAATTGTATCAGGCTAAACCAGCTACACAGGCTTCTGCTTTACCTTTAATCAGATCTTTTCTCACATGCATAATGAATTTTGAGCTCAATCCCCAACTACTGTAAACAGCCACAACTCTACCAAATGGTATGAAGCATCTGGAATAGACTGCAACCTCAGGTTTTGATTTCTAAGCAAATCTTTTAAAATCTGTAATCTGCTGACAGGTATTAACATAAACTTCTATCTAAGGATTCAGTAGAAGGACTCACACAGTAACAAGTAATGAGTTGTGATTTTCATCCCAAATAATCCAATTTGTGCAAACAGCAATCATCCCATATGGTATAGACACCAGTTGCCTCCCACACATGGCAGTCACTTGCACAAAAATACCAAAAATTTAAATACATAAAGTTAGCATCACAGCTATTAAAACAAGCAGTGTCAGCACTCTCAGAGTACTGCTGCACCACAGCAGAACTCTACTAGATGGAGACATGAAGAAACAAAACATACATTTTACAGCTGCAAAAAAATGTAGCATGCTCACATTTATCAAGGTTAAAAGATGACCAATGTACTGCAATGTCTACATGAAATACATTATTTGAATGCAATGTTCAAATTCTAATAATTTTGGGGAAAAATTTTTAGCTTTTTAGTGACAGAAATTACAAAAAAAAAAAAAAAAAAAAAAAAAAAAAAAAAAAAGGAAAAAAGAAAAAAGCTGAAAGACATTTAGCTCAAATCCTAAATTTCTATTTAAAGGTAATTTTGAATAAAAACTGAAAGCCCATTACAGTTTTCCTTTCATTCTTTTCACTGAGCACTGGCACAGGCTGCCCAGAGAAGTGGCAGCATCTCCACCCTTGGAGATACTGAAAAGCTGCATAGGAATGGTCCTGGACACCAGGCTCTTGGTGGCCCTGGAGCAGTGGTTGGACCAGGTGGCACCCAGAGGTTCCTGCCAGCTTCAATCATTCAGTTGCTCTCTGATTCTAATTAGATGCATCTTCTAAGTGTAGTCAGGAAGGAAACTATGCTTCAGTACACATTGTCTGCTCCTTTAACATATTTTTATCTACACAATAAATTTTGACAACAGGATTGAAAACAAAAATGCATTTCTTCTGTGACCGAAATATGCTTATCACAGGTTCTTCTTCACTTTCATAAGAACATCTGCTTAGGAGAAAACATTCACATAATGGAGGGGAACCTCAGAGACTGAGATCAAGTAAAAAGATTTTCCCTAAGATTTTCTAGTGTTCTAGCTTTAGAAGCTCTCATCTATATTTCTGGTTTCCTCTGATAATTTGTTTTCTTCTGGCAAATAGTTCACAGTGATCTCTTACCATGTGAACAATATATTATACTCTACTATGACCAGAAGCAGATTTATTTGGTTAATGTGAATATTCGGTCATTTCAGTCCAATAAAATATAACAATTTTGTCTCTGCTTGTTTCAGGCACCTGATTATTCTACTGGGAAATAAATCACATTAGTCCATGCAACAGCAGAAACTTGAATAACAGCAGTTGCAAGCCTCATTATAATGTCCTATTTAACCCTGCTTGGACTGACTCATCTCTGAAAACAGGAAAGCTACTCAGTGCCTCTGTGACCTTTCAGTTTGTTATGTTCACACTGTGGCTGCTAACAAAATGCAGAAATTCATCATGACTGCTTGTTTTCCAGCACCTGCTCAAAAGGAACAAGTCTTAGACTTCCAGCTCATTTAGTACTTGTTTAATCTAACACTGATAATGACTTTTTTATCTGGTCAGATTTTAAGTGATCACTTAAACAAGAGATGCTGAAACATTAACATTTTTGCTGCATCTTGCATTTCTGAAACTGTGAAAAACTCAGAAACAACAAAAAAATAGATTTTTTTTTTTCATTTTTTTTTCCCATTAAGTGTCAAAGGGTTGGTAAAGGTCCTTCCATTCATCAAAAAATGATAAGCAGTACTTAATCCTTCTTACAATTCAGTCTTTATATTGCCAGGAGTTCTTAAAAACATTCTTGTGGTCAGTTTCTAATTTCTTTCACTTGCTTGTGGAGCTGCCTGCACAAGGTGTATCACAAAAAAAAAAAAAAAAAAAAAAAACTGGCAAGAGTGTTCTGGGAGAAAGGGACACAAAATACCATTTACTACTGATCACTAAAACTACACTCAGCATGTCATTTAAACTTCAGCAGGAAAACAAACCTTCCCTGCACACTAGGTTATTGTTAGCCAAGTACCTTACAAGACTGTGCTCTAATTTAGGTAAGCTTCAAAGAAATTTTATGTGTCAGATGTGCTTTATGCCATCCCATGTGAGCATCACAGTGATTTTTAAATGTTTCTTTAACTACTGCAAGTTATGCTGAAAACGTAATTATACTGCATACTCCTGCAGCACTACCTAGAATGCAATTATTTCTAAGAGCTTCCAGAAATCAGGAAATCATTTATCACTGAATATAAGACGAAGAAATTATGGCAGCTCATGCAGACAGCAACTTAGAAACTCTGCCTTAAAACAGTTCCTCCTTTTTTCTAGTTACATTTCTCTTGCATTGTGTTTATGCAATATGAGGAAATTCTATGTGCTTTTAAAAAGTATGTTTTTCAGAAATACCTCTAGGATTTTATCTCCAGTGTAACATAACATATATAGCTTTGAAAGGAATTTATAGGGAATCAGTAGTTGTGCCACCTTTTTCATACCAGCAACAAGAAAAACTGAATATATAATACAGAACTTGTTAGCATCACTTGATATGAACTATTGCTGTCCTATTAAAACTTGATGCTGTACATATTTTGGTTTTGGGCCAACACCTGACATTTTGGAAAACAAAATCTTTATACAATTAAATACATAAATTTAAAAACCACGCTGAGATTCATGTCCACTAAAAATATTTTTACTTCTCAACAGCTTATTTTCTGCTTGAAAAAATCTGCACTTGAATTTGTGAGGTAAAAGTATATGCTGAGAATATTATTATCAAGATATTATCCGCTTTATTTGCATTTATTCTGCAAGTCTTTTGTAAGTGTGCTCTGTACTTGATCTTGTGGTTCATTACTGAGCTCTTCCCAAGCAACAGGAGGGCAGGCATTCATTGCATACAACTATAATGATGTATTCTGGCAATTTTTGCTCTTCTTATTCAGAAAAGGGTCTTAAGCTGCCTCAGGAGGACTCTGTTCACATAAAATATGTTAGATCCCTTCTTACTAGGATTATCTGAGAAAAGTTCATCTCCATTTGTCTCTGTTTCATGTCTGCCTATCAAAAATATTTAATATATTATTACCTGTTTCTCTTTTTCCGATGCTCTCTGTTGGAATTTTCGGATTCACTGCCACTGCTGGTGTTACAGCGAGACCGTGACCTGGAGAAGAGAAAAGCAACATCTCAGGATGAATTTATCTACTAAAACCAAAATTATTGCAGTGCTAAACAAGGAAAGAACAACACTGCAAAGACAATACTTGGAAAATCAAAATTAAAAGACTCTGGAGTGCTTGTCTACACCTGCAAGTCACATTATCTTTTACTCATTAATCGATGTAATGTACCCAGAGTGTAGTATCACATGAGTGCTATTTTCATTTTGAATAATTTCACTGTTTCATGAATTTCCTTTAGAGTTGTATTATTGTATTGTTCACATTCTTTTTGCTTAAACACGTCAATGTGTTTCTTGAAGGTGTGAAATGTTTCATCTCTAATCTCTATGGCTCTTTTCTACTTGCACATTGTGGTACACCCAACATAAAAGATATGGAATTCTGGCTTCCAAGCAAAACAAAATGCTCGCAGATCTACATTCTCTAGTCCCCTCAACTTCCATCCTAAGATGGAAGAACCCAAGACCTTAGTCTATGGCATCTCCTCTGTTCTCCTCTCTCTCCTAAATTAGGAAATCATTGGTTCAGATAACTCTGTCCTGGTTTGGCATTGGTTTATTTTTTCATGGAAGAAAAGGACCCAGTTATGGAAATACTTCCCTGTAAGGACCTTGTTAGTTTCCTGTAGATGTGACGAAAAAAAAAAAAAAAAAAAAAAAAAAAAAAAAAAAAAAACAAAAAAAAACAAAAAAAAAAACAAAAACAAAAACAATCAGCGGCTAATTTCAAACACTGACACATGATTAAACCAATTAAAGGGACGGATACGCTTTTGTAAAAACTCATTTTAAGACAAAAAACCCCAGGAAGCGCTCTCTTGGCTTCTGGCCCTGGAGGAGGTGTCCGGCCGGGTCCGGGCCAGCCCCGCTCCACCCGCCCGAGGTTTTCTGTCCCCGGAGGGTGGCGAGCGGCTGCCGAGCATCCCCCTGCCGCTTCCCGGCGGAGCCCGCCGCTCCCTTTCCCAGCAGAGCCAGCGGGCCCCGGCAGCCAGAGGCTGGATCGGCCCCGGGAGCGGCGCGGGGCGGCCCCTGGCCGGGCTGGCGGCGCCCGGGCACGGCCGGGAGCTCATTGCTCAGCGCGGGGGCGGCTGTGCTGGGGCGGGGGGACACGAGCGGGGCAGCGGCTGGGGCGGGGGGACACGAGCGGGGCAGCGGCTGGGGCGGGGGGACACGAGCGGGGCAGCGGCTGGGGCGGGGGGACACGAGCGGGGCAGCGGCTGGGGCGGGGGGACACGAGCGGGCAGCGGCTGGGGCGGGGGACAGCGGCTTTCGCTGCTTGCAGCAGCTTTGGCCGGCTGCAGCAGCTCTGGCCGACTGCAGCAGCTCTCGTCGCTTGCAGCAGTTTTCTCTGCTTGCAGCTCCCCGGCACAGGAGCGCCGGGCACGGTTCGCACGGTGTCCACAGAGACCGCGTGGCCAGCAGAGGCACGGCGAGCCTGTTCCCGATGCAGAGCTTTGACTAGATTGACATTTCAGCGCTGCAGGACTCCGTAAAACTCTTTCAATTGGTAAAGCTTGAGAACAAATGAACCTACGGACACCAATACTCTCCCAAATCAGGAGGAGGAAAGGGTGAAGGCACGTAGAGACAACAACATGAGACTCTGAGGTCAGTGAAGAAGGAATGAAATTCTAGATGGGGAGAACTGAAGAGATGCCTTGAGCTTGGGCTGAAATTATTTTGCAAGGCTATGGCGAAGATATATTTGCCCTGTAATTCATGGAATGCATTGGTGGGATATGGCATTCCAACCACAGCCATGAGCAGAGGCACCAGTATTGAAGTAAGCAGATGTTGCAGCAGCTGTAATCCTTTGAGAATCTTGAACTGAGAGAGAGAAGCCTAGCTGCATGAAGAAGACCTCTGTTCCCAGAGATGGATGAAAAGAACTTTTTGTTTTGTGCTAGAACAGCTCATCCTTAAAGTAGCACCCCAATGAGTTGACATAGCCCATAAACATAGCTGCGGGAAAACTGTGAAAGACACAAGGAACTTCATGAATGCAGATTCCCAGGCGGCTGCTGTTCATGGAAATTGAAACCATGAGAAAACTGTTTCTTGTGGAGAATTCTCCATAACACGTCAAGAGATACTCCTCTCCATAACTGAACTGACAAAAGACTATTCTAGAGATGGAAAACTGAGAATTCTGGGTGTTGTTTATGTATTTTGTCAGTGGGAAGGAAAGAAGGTGTGGGGAGAGAAGAAGAAGACTTCTGAAGGTTTTATTCTGATTCTTACTATTCTTTTATTTCTGGTAATAAAGTTGGTTTTTTGGGGTTTTTTTATACCCTTTCAAAGTTTGAGCCTGCTTTGCTTTTCTCCTAATCCTATCTCACAGCAGAAAATAGACCCACCACATTAATTGGTGCGTGGGCTGGGAATCTCAAATTGGTGAACCTAAACCACCACATGAAGTTAGTGTTTCTGCCTGGTTTTGAACTGAAACCACCACCATCTCCCACTCAAATAAAAAGGTGTTAGAAGAGTAGGACAGTTAAAGTCTAGGAAAATCAGCATAACCCAGCTCGTCTGAAGGGAATGTTAGGCATCATGGAAGAAACACTAGTAACACTAGGATTCTGCTGCTCTTTATGGAAAAGAGGAAGTCTGCACTACCTACAGCCAAACTCTACTACCTGAGACCCTTAAATTCATGATTGCATTTTGGAGCAGACAGACGAACTGTCAGGACTTTGGTCCTAGAAACCAGGACTCTTAAGTTTTAAAGACTGGCACTCTCATCAAAATCTCGTTTGGACCATTTATTCTTTAGTGTGAGGATGGTCTTGGAATGGTTAGATTTGATCTGAAAAAGGTCCTTCCCAACTAGAACATTTCTGTGATTCCATGAATGCCCCCACAGACAGACGTGTTTCTCTGCTATACTGACTGCACTGCAGATTAATGAGGAAAGCTGACTGATATTAATAGGAGCTGGTCTACAAGGATTTAGGCTGTCTGGAGTTGGAATCAGTGATGGTTTTGCTGGAAAATAAATGGAAAATGAAATTTTGCTCCAACGGAAAATATAATTTTTCTTCTGAGGTCTCTGGCCATGAAATAGGAGCTGTAAGTGGGTAACTCCTGATGATGCTGGTGGAAATACATATTTTCTTATGCCTCCCAGCTTTTCTTTTGCTCTTTGATAGCTGACATTCATAAGACACATTTCTTAAACTACACTTCAAACAAGCCAAGGAGAGAAAGCACTTCCTCTGTTGTAAGTTACAGGTAAGGGGAAGTATTTCATGATGAGGTAGGACCTTGCTGACTAGCACCTGTTCTCTGCATGTTCCAATGGTTTTGGAAGAGGAGCCCGAACAGGATGAGAGAAGATTGTTCCAGGGAACAGGACAGATGTAGCATGGAGCTGTTCTATCTGGTCAAGCACACACTACTCTGCTTTCTATAGAACTAGGACTAAATAACCAGGACACTGTCACAGATGTCATTCTGAGAGTCTCATGAAATTCTCCATAATACCAGTGAATTACATTTGCCTTCATCAAATTGCTGAGCCTTTAAAATGCCTTGGTCTATGGAGTCTCTTTTCCCCTCTCTCCTAAATTAGGAATTTAGTAGCTCAAATAGCTCCCATTCAAACAAAAATGTCTTAGAATAATAGGACAGCTAAAGTTTAGGAAAATCAGTTCGACCCAGCTTGTCTGAAGGGAATAAATTTGGCAAAGTGAAATTTCCCCCAAAGAAGTTTCTCCCTGTTAGAAAATATATCCAGGTGTGTTTTTTTTTTTTTTTTTTTTTTTGTTTGTTTGTTTTGGTTTTTTGGGTTTTTTTTTTTTAATTTTTTTAGCTTTAGTCAGGTTTGTTCACCTTTGCCCTGAGGGAAGGGAATTGAAGTTTTTTTCAGGGTATTGTTCCACTAGGAAAGGCCTGATGAACCTAACATCACAACAGAGTGGGAGTAGAAGATACAGGAAAGATAATGACCATCAACGACCATTAATGACCATCGACTCTAAACATCAACCTTGGCATGGTCAGAGACATCTGGTCTGTGAAAGGAGAGATAAGAATGAGGACCAAATTAGCATCAGAGGTGAACAACTTCATATCCAATAGAAAACCAAATACTAAGAACTACATAACATGGAACCAATGAACATTGAACCAGTGAATCTCTATGGGTTTTGACTGTATAAAGTTAGTGAAAAATTTGGTAAAATGTATGTATCATGGGATGATTTCCTCTGTAGGCCCAGGCCACATGTGGATGAAATTATTTCTGTTGCACATTCTGGTCAGAACAACATCCTGGCCAGAATAAAGTAATGCCTTGATTCTCTAATACTAAAAATTGCTGGAGGGTTTTTGTTTTTCCCACAGTATCAGTGACATCCCCATCCCCAAACCTCATAATTTAAATCCAGGTTGTCCATGTTACCAGATAAAAATATACTTTTCTGGGTGAATCTCTAAATGGGGATAAAAATGTATGTTTCTACAGAACATTGTAAGCCCCAAAAGAAGAGGAAAATTAAAAGATGGTTTCAAAAAGAGTCACTCAAGCATGGTGGAATAGATAATCTTAGACTTAGCAAATTAAAGCCAAGAAACTTCAGCATTAACTTTTACATACCAAAATATTATATTATATCAAATAGTTTTATTAAACTATATTTATATTAAAATATGCCACTAACATTAATAAGTCATTTGAGCAACACTGTTCTTTCGCACCTCTAGGTCATTAGCATTACTCTTTCCTTCCACATTTTTACCTTGT
Source organism: Sitta carolinensis (assembly GCA_032173965.1). Taxonomy (NCBI): domain Eukaryota; kingdom Metazoa; phylum Chordata; class Aves; order Passeriformes; family Sittidae; genus Sitta; species Sitta carolinensis. The sequence goes on along the minus strand of CM063313.1, from coordinate 73,273,621 downwards.
GTTCCCTGTCAGGAAAGCATTTATGAGGACACAGAAGGGCTCCTGAGCTGTCAACTGAGTGGCAGCTGCTCATGCTTGTTGTCAGAATATTATCTTTCACTGAGTAATAAATATAATCTTTTACTGAACTCATAAAATACCAAAAATGGGTGGAAAAAAAGATAGTTTCCTAAATCAGGTGCAAGAACACATGAAATTATCCTGATCTCTGACAATTTTAAAGTACCTTTTGTCCTTTATTCCCATTTTCCTCGTCATGCAATATATCTGATATATTGCAGGTAGAATACCTATATAGTCTGGCATAAGGAGCAGGAAAGAAGTCATAGTCAGTTTTACAAGAGACACAACAAATATTGCCTAGGAGAGGGCTTGGAGGCTGAGGAAGGCTCACATTCTGGCACAGTCTTTTTCTAATTAAATTGAGAGAATAGCCAAATCATGAGGAAGTGGAGAAGGTCTTTTGCAATGTACAATAACAAACCTGTGGGAAGAGGTCCCTTCCAAGCACTGAGGCTTTCCACCTGAGATGTTTAACTAAATCTTCTCAATTTTATGTGCTGGATATCTATCACAGGACTACCTCTGGCAGCTTGTAATGCTAAAATCCTTCCAAAAAATCCTCTGTTATCTCATAGTAAGTACAAAGTATATGAGAACTTTCTCTGGCTTCCTGTGATTGTCCTGAGATGTTTGTATCTCTGTCAGAGCTCCTTTCCCATGCTGCAGTAGTGATTCAGATCCTGTCAGTGCCTTTCTCCTTTCCAAGCTCCAGGAGCCTCTGATGTTGAAATGCACTCCACTGACTCCTTATTCCAGCAGTGCAAGCAGGAACACAGGAGCAATGAGAAGCACTAAACAAGAGTAATGACAAGCAAATCTGGCAAAAATCTGTCAAAAGCTGCTGTTGAAGGGCACACCCAAATTCATACCTGCATTTTATCTGAAATGTGACAACTAGTCAAGTCTGAAATGGGACTTAGGGCAGAGAGGAGAAGCTTAAGAAAAAGTCAACAAAAAATGTGCAAGACAGCAAGAGGGACCATCAAGAGCTACATATGCCTTTGCCCTTACCTCTGGCAGAACAATTCATCTCAGATGATAGCACACTTGCTTGTAACACAGATTAATTAAAATTGGGTAGGGAGGCTAGAGAAGTAAAAACAAATTTGCAGATTTGAACCCAAAAGCTAAAACTTCTAGAACTGACTTTCAAGTTGCATATAAGCCCTTGGGAAACTTTAACTAGCTTCTAACATGGGGTAGTAACAATGTGTTGCAAGACTCTCTGATGTGATGAGGCTGTGCCACAAAGCATTTTAGCAAAATATAGGGAATGAAAAATTAAAAGGTCATAACAAAACAAGCCTTTTATATATTTAGGAAGATGAGGGAGAAGGAGAGAAAGGAGGAGATGCAGTGAACCAAAATATGACAAGTACCTTCCCTATAATTTCATAGCTGCAATAGATCATATATTTACCTTCTCCTTTGCTTTAAATCTGAATCTTCACCAGCGTTTTGATTTTTCCTGTGATATTAAGGAAGTTTTAATGAAATGTCATAGATTTATTTAAAACAAATACACAGAACTACCCAAAAAACCCCCCAAAATGTTTTAGTTTTTTGATGGATTTTTTTTTCCAGTATGATATCAGGTAGAGAAAATAGCACATGTGCTTGTTTTAAACCTTTCAAGACACCTTTACAGTAAGTTTTTAATGCATGATTCCATTCAGGCTCTCATTGTAAACCCCTGATTAGCAAAGTTAAGCAGAGCATGCTGGCCTTTAGAGTTTCTTACTGTTTTCAACATCTCAGAGCCTGGTGGTTTCCTCCTAACTCCAGTAAAGAATGCTTGAATAGCACAGCTATTGTAATCAACAGTTAGAAAAGGAAAGTGCCTGAATAAAACAAAGACTCAGGAAGGCATAGTTAAGTTAAAATCTACCTACTATTGTCAGTCTTCACAGTCTCACATATGAGATAAGACTTTTAAAAACATTTTGTTGATGTGGTAGCCCAAGAGAAAACTTGCTATTTGGCATGACTGTCTGTCCACTGGCTAGATCAGCCCAATGCAAATCCCAGATGATAAAAAAAATCCTGTTGCAAAGTGCACAAACACTTTTCTTTTCTTGATAAAAGAAAGCTTTGCATTGCACATCTCTACCCTTATGTTTTTACTAAGCCAAACGAGTCCTTCTGACAACTAAGTGAGCAATGCATCAGAAAACATGTGCTGGTTTTGTCTGCAGTAAAGTTAGTTTTCCTCACAGTGGCAGGCATGGGATTGAGTTTTGGGGTTGTACTGAACACAGGGTTGATAATATAGACATGCTTTTGTTACTTCTGAGCAGGGATTGCACAGGGCCAAAGCCACACTGGGGAGGAGACTGGGGGTACATGGGATGCTGGGAGGGGACACAGCCAGGAGAGGTGACTCCAAACTAACCAAAGGGATATTCCAGACCATGTAACATCAGGCTCAGTGTATAAAGTGGGGAAAAGAAGGAGGAAGGGGGGGATGTTTGGACTGATGGTGTTTGTCCTCTCAAGTCACCATTACTGTGATGGGGCCCTGCTCTGCTGGAAATGGCTGAAGGTCTGCCCAACAAGGGGAAGCAGGGAATTCCTTCCTTGTTTTACTTTGCTTGTGTGCATGGCTTTTGCTTTCCCTATTAAACTGTTTCTCAACTGACAAGGTTTCTACCTTCTACTCTTCTGATTCTCTCCCTGGTCCTGTTGGTAGGGGAGTGAGTGGGGGCCTGCCTGGGGCTTGGCTGAGGTTAAAACATGACAAAACCCATTCAGGAAGCACATTGCTGTTAACACTTACAAGGTCTCTATCCAACAGAGCAAATAAACATAACTCCACTGCCCAAGAGTTACCCTGATTTATTTGAGGTCACTGAGCATGCACTGTGGGTGAGTTTCTTCTCTCCTGTCCCAGACAGCTAGTGGCAGGTAAAAGGTCTGAAACAGTTCAGAAACCTGACAAGGATAAAAGCTCCACATCAAATTAGATTTCCTCATCAATATAGCTGCATTGTCAGAGACAGCTTTGCAAGCTCTGGCTTTGAAGGCCACACAGGTATTCACTTCAGAGCTGTCAGAAACAGACGTAACTCTCATGTGCTAAGACAGTTCTAGAAGACTGTAATGAATATAACACAGTATCTCTGTTTGTTTGTACTTCATAACAGATCATAGCACCAGGCAGGGTGCCCCAGTGATGAAAGCAGCTTCTCAGCAGGACAAATCATACCAGGTAACACAGTCTCTCAATACTCTTTTGCTTCAGAACTGTCCCTGTAATTTGCTTTTTGGACATGCTCAATGACTTGCAGCACAGAATCTCCACCCATTCTATTTTACTCCTCTAAGTCATTCAATTCCGCTTGTACCAATTGAAAGTGTCACATAGTTGTATTTTTGCTGACATCCTCTATAATGCAAAGTTTTTTACATACAGGACTGTTGAAGACAGCTTTATGGCTCATTTCTGTAATCCTTGGGGCAGTTAAAGTAAAAAAATGTATTTAAAACACTGCTTTGGAGGCCCACTGTCAAGCAAGTAAATCCATCAGTGCTTTCATTAACCAGGCAAAAAAGAACTCCAGTAATTAAAGGAATCTTGCACATGCCAATAATGCTACTTTTCATATTTTTAACATAATTTTCCCACAACAGCACACGAGTAAACAACCTGACCAAAGCTTCCTTTCCAAATCAGCTGTGGTATTCTTGTTCAGGTGGTTTTTATTAACTAACAGCTGGCCTCTAGAATACCCCCTTTCTCAGGACCCAGCTGTGCCTCCATGAGTATGAAGGACCTCAAGTTTCTACACAGAGAAAAAGGAATTACAGTAATTAATCATGAGGCTCTTACCTCCTCCGAACTAGCTGCCCAGACTCATTCTCACTGCCACCAGATGGGTTCCTTCGACGAGAGTACGGAAACTTTGGTGATTTATTGCGGTCACTGGCAGAATTATACAGTCCACTAAGATTAAAAAGGAAGATCAAAGAGTCAGCTTTAAAATTTCCAGGGCAGTTAGGCCAGCTAACGGACATTCAGCTTACCAAAAATGAAAAGGTTCATGTATGCACACACACACGCACAGGTGAGTATTCAGCTATATGTGTTTTTCTGGGTTATAGAGGGTGTTCTATGTAAATGCAGGTAGTACTGCTTTCTATCAATAAATTTTTCACACTAAACCTTGAAATGTAGGAGAGAGACCTCTTAGTCAACAACTCTAAGCTTACAAAATATAGGTTTTAGTTTATAAATTTTCTTTTACCAAAATAAAATTTCTGTGCTTTAGTATGGCATATCCAACCCAGAGCTACACATTCTTCATATTTTCCATGGATATAACTATGAAAACTTCCCATGTTCTGTCATGACATACATCTTTATCACAGAGCTGATGCTTGGGAACATGAAACAATTCTATCTCCATTTCTCTTTGGTTCATCCACACAAACCTCTGCCACTGGTGTGGAGGTGTTCCAAACACCAACTTGCTTTCTGCTTTCCTAAAAGCCTCTGGCCTTTAAATTGAATCCATTTTTCTTCATCCGCTTCTTCAGATTGCTCACTGCTCTGCACAGGTGAGAATTTTCCTCAGCTCATCTCAATGAGAACTATAAAGAGCTGTGAAAGCCTCTGTGCAACATCCAGCCTGCTTATGTGTCTAAACCTGCACAGTGCTTTAGAATTAACAGAATTGCAAAAACTCAATCTTATCATTGTTTGGCTCCTGCAAAATCAAACCTCCTGCTGTCCTGAGAGCAACTGAAACATTGGAGACAAGATGACACCACTTTTCTAAAAATAACCAAAGAAATGTCCATCCTACCAAAAGGATGAATATTTGCTCTCTACTTTGATCTTACTCTAGAAACTACTGCTGTTTACAGAAGGAGCACAAGGGGTAAATCATCAGGATACCCCAAATGACATATCAGGTATAAATCTGAATTGTCACAGAAAAGCAGGACCATTCTGATTTACATGCTGTCTGATTCAGTAGCCTGTTTCCAACAGCAGCTGTAAACAACCCACCACAGGAAGAAAACACTGAAGACAGTGCTGCCTGAGTCCCACACCATTCCCAGTCCAGGGAACTTACTGAGCCATCTGCTGCACCTCTGTCTTCAGAAGCCCTTCAGGATTTTTGCTCCATGACTCACCCAGCTTCTCCCAGTAATTCACCTCCTTGCAAAGGAGGACCAGAAGTCTCCCACTCATGGTAAATCACTACTGACTGCCTTTATCAACACTTTTAAACCACCTTCAGTAGCTTCACCTGAAGATTCTTAGTTCTTTTGCTGGAAAAATAGAGCCCTGATCACTTTCTCTTTTCACAGTATGACTCATGATTTTCTAGATGTCATCCCCTGAAATTCCCTCTTTTACAGTCTGAAGGAAGATTCCTGTCTGCCTCTGCCCTTGCTCTTTGAACAGATATAGTGCAGAGCCTTTCACATTTTTGTTCACCTTTGCTGCCCCTCTCAAAGACTATTCCTTTTCCTAAGGAAAGGACATCAGAACTGCTTCCAAAATTCATGAAACACATATGTGATCCGCAAATTTATAATAGTGGATAAAAATAGCATAATGCTGTTCTCTTATTTTACTAATAATTGCTAATTGTTTTTCTGACTGCTACGCAGCTGATGTTTACTTTGTTATCCATCATAATTCCACCGTACTTCATATTAATCAGAAAACTAAGGTTATTTTTTTTGTCCTCCTGTACCTCTCTTTACATTTTTTGACTCAACAGAATCTACCCATCAGTCACTCTTTAGGAGTCTTTCTGCCACTCTTCAGAGACAAATTTGTCACTATCCTAAAAAATTTCATATCATCACCAGACTTTATTACCTTTTTCAAGTTCTTTGATAAATATAGGTCTATGAACAGATCTCTGTAGAAAGCCACTGCTGACATTCATTCACTGGCTACCTCCCCCTACACATACCTTCCTAATTTTATTCACCCATGAACAGTTTATTCACCCATGAAAGAACCTATCTGCTTACATGCAATACACATCTATGATGAATCAAACAACAGATAATATATTGTATTAGTAACCTTCAACATTCTGCTGTGGTATGATATTTACCATTACACAATACCTAACACATCAAATCTTGTCTTACCTCTGTGAGCCATTTTCCTCCCACGGAGCAGTTGTTTTACTTCTTTGTGTTTCTGGACTGTTTTCATTTTTTATCTTTTTAAAGCTAAATAAGAGTACAGATATATACATATGTATATATTTATTTTTAAAAAACCAAAAACCATTGTATACAGACCACATTTTCTTTTATGCTGACTGCTTAAAATTTAATTTTAAAGGCATACACTCATTAGAGAGACCCAACCTGGCATATAGTTACTTATTTGTTATGTGAAAGAGGGCAGAGAACTGCTATGTTGAAAAATCTCTCCCAGACATAGCAATTATAAGGGGAAGGAGAAAGAAAGAAAAAAAAAAAAAAAAAAAAAAGGAAAGAAAAAAATAATCTCTGCAAACTCATAATTGTGGCAGCACTGAGTCTGAAAAACAAGCAATTCTGCCTCCAAATAAACAAGAACAGATACTTAAAAAGGAAGTCCAACAATAGGGCAGACATACAATATGATCTCATAGTCTTCCATAATATGCAGCTAAGAGATGAATGAATCAGAGGCCTCCTTTTTATTTTACAAAGCTCTTAATGAAAGTTTTCTTCCATGGATTTACTTAAATACCTTTAGAACACTTTTAATTTTTGTCATAAATAATGCCTGGTAGGAGTATGTTCCAGTATCTGGCTATGACACAAACAATTATTTAACGTTATTTCAAAACTTCCATCCCTTGTTCTTGACTGTTTCTATGATTATAGAAAGAAATAAAGAAAAACAAACAGCTATGAATGATGGCTCCCTAATAAAAAACTCCACTCCTTAATATTTTTTTTTAACATTTTTAACTGTCTAATCTCTTTTCCAAGTGAAAGAACCACAGACTACTTAATCTCTCCCAATATGGGAGTCACCACATACCTCAGATTACCCTTATCAAGTTTCTCTACCATTTTTCCAGGTGTACAGTACCTACTTCAAAATGGGAGCAGCAAAGTCAGGGGTGATGAAAACTATTCAAAGCATGAGAGATCACAGGTTCATAGGTTCACAGGGTAGCATATCCTTCTCATACCCTCTCCAGTAAAGTCTTGAGTTTTATTTTTGACAGAAAGAGGTTTTTGTGAAAGAGCTTACTTCAGTGACTGCTGCAAGGCAAGGTACCAGGACAGTCACCTGGCTTGACAGATATTAGCGTTTGTAACCAGTCTCCCACTCTACCTATATGGAAAAAGCAGTATGTTCCAATTTCCCCTTTATTCCTACCATTCTCACAGTGTCAGGTTTTACGGCTTCTGACCCATTAAAGCTCCCAGATAATTGCCACTTCAAATACTGGGAAGTGGCTTGTAGCTGAAGCACACCCTGTCCAACAGAGCACCTGCAGCACCATCTCTAGAGCTCCTTTCCTGCATGGACAAGCAGTTCACCTGAGACAGAATGAGGCAGCCACACTGATTTCCACCTAGGTCATCAAGAAGTATTACTGACAGCAACCCTGTACAATCATCAATTCAATATATAAAGTGCATAAAGTGCAACTCAAGCAGAAAAAATAAAAGCTTTACAGTTGCTTACAGAGAGGAGGATATAAGCTGGGAGTTCTTTCCCCAGAGCAGGAGGTGACAGACTCAGCTTTATGAAGAAATCGTGGTTACTTAACTCACTAATCCACTTTTAACCTCAGCCTTTGGTAACTACAGGTCACTGAGTTAATAATTTAATTTTCACAGTGAACAAAATTCAAAGCTACAGTAAGTAGAAGGAAAAGAAATTGAATTACACCTTATCAGGTAAATAATTTTCTTAATACTGTACCCATTAATTATTGACTCATAGGTGCATGCAATCTGTTCCCAGGCTTAGAAATATGTGCTTACTACAGACTGAGCAAGTAACTCAGATAAATACATTTCTGTCTCATATTGCAAAAAGGAATTAATTAGCACAGCATGAACTACTGAACTACTTAGATTGAACTTAACTAATTTAACTGTGAATACTGGTTTCAAATCTTAGAAAGAAAAAGTACCTGGGAGGTGAATTTACTGCCTTAAATTCCCAAGCCATTATTCATCTGGAGCAGACACACACTTTACAGACAGAAAGCTAGAGTATGGCAGCTCTTCAAATACCAGCAGTATCTCCAGGAATGCTGTTGCAAAATGTACTGAGTTCATTCAAAGTATCTGAAATGGTTAGAATCTGAATTTCATGTGAGATTTCATTGGGGGTGGTTTATGATTTGAGTTTATACCACTTACACAGAAGTGATTAACTATAGATCTCAACAGTGAATGAGATGTTAAATATGAAAACTCAGCTTGTGAACACTATTGAAAGATGACCTGCAAGCATCACTGAAACCAATGCAAGAATTACACAGGACAGAGCAAACATCCAAACAGTAATTGCTACACAAATTTTGTGAGCTGTCTCTCACATACACGATGCCTGGCAGACCCAAAAGGTGTTTTGTATGTGTAGACAGAGACACAGAGAAAAACAAATCAAATCCTAAATAGACAAACAATTTCCAACACCTTTTTTTTTTGTTCCTGGAAGTGACTTACACTGTCTAAAACATGACCCAGTAAGAGTCTGTCTGTGAACTGCTTTTAAACTGTCAAGGTAAGAAACTAAGCTCAGAAACCTTGAAGCTGTCATACTGAGAGCAAATTATTCTTGTTCTTCCTCTAAAACCTGCCTATCCATTTAACAGCTCATTGTTAAAAATTCTGTAGTGAAAGACTCCCATGCCTCCCAAAACGAAGATCTCTGCACTATGGAATAATGGTACTTTTTGCTTTATATCTTTCCTTCTCCTAACAAATCACAGAAAAACACAATGGTGGAGTTGTCAGGGTCCTCTGGATGTCATCTGGCCCAGCTGCCTGCTCCAGCAGGGTGACCCAGATTCAGTTGGCCAAAACTGTTCCCAGATAGCTGTGGAATCATCTCCAGGGATGGAGACTCCAACACGCTTCTGGACAACCTTTGCCAGTGCTGAGTCATCTGTACAGGAAAAAATGTTTTCCCAACATTCAGAGGGAACCTCCTGTGTTTCAGTGTGTGCCCACCTGGTCCTGTTACTGGGCACCACTGGAAAGAGCCTGGACCCATCCTCTTTGTGCCTTCCCTTCATGTATTCTTTGACCTCTGCACTGTTTTCTACTTAATGGTTTTGTTTTAGCAAGACCAAGTGGCAAAATCATAAACTTTCTTTTAACACAGGATTAGCATTATTTTCTAAGAGCTGGAATAGTGGATTCAATTTCCCTCAAAATGAGAAAGCAATTTAACTCAGTTTTTCTTTTGGAGGTCAGCTGTTCTAAATGTTAGGCAATAGAAGACACTATCCACCAAGTATTTGCAGTAAATCTTTTAGATCCTTTTTAAGAGGTCAATCCAGATACCTAGTTTGTGAAGCCACAGCTTCAATGCATAGGTAAGCCCCATTAAGGGTTACTCAGACAAGAAAAAAACCCAACCATCAGGATTGCCAAGCATGCAGAGACAAATACCCAGGCAACTAAACAAAAGTTAATTGCTGTGTTTTTGACTCATTCTTTTGTCAGATCACTTTTTTTCTGATTCAGGCACATAAATTCCACTTAAAATTATGAGTAGGGATATAAACCCCTTTCTGAATCTGAGCCTTACCTCTTCTTTTCAAATATGCTTAATAACCAGAGATGTGCACACTTCAGCAGTGATAGATTAGACACTGCAGACCACACAAGTCCAGAGGAGCCCTGGCAATACACTACACTTATAGGTCAGGAACAAACATTCCTGTTTTTTACTACAATTTGAACAGTGTAATGGGCAATCACTGCAAGATTAACAAAACTGTTTGGAGAGAGCCCATGCCCAGCTCCTCCCTGCCCATCCACCCCAACCTTGCCCTGTTCAGAGACAGAAGGTCCATGCCCTGAGGGTTCTGACAGCCAGCCCACAGGTCCCAGGGGACAGACTAATAGGACTATACAGGACTATTCTGACCAGTACCTTTTGGGTCATTACCTGTTTTGTTCCTATTTAAGCCTGAGACTGTCTGCCTTCCCATTAACTTGTACTGATTTATGGGTTTTCAAACCATGTGTCGCCTGAAATCCCTGTTCTACATTGATTGGAAGATGTGGATTTTATAAAATGAGTTACTTGGAAACACTCTCTAACCTTTGTAAGCAGATGATCAGATGGTTCTGAACTCAAGGGCAGGATAAACTGATACTAATGATTACTAAACATGTTCCTCTATCCAATGCATTGTACAACCTCTTAAAAGCTGCAAGGAAACTGTGGGTCTACATACCTTTTTACTGGAGAAGGTGCAATAATTTTGGTAGTTCCTTCATTTTCCCCATTTGTTGTAATCTGGCTCACATTCTTAGAACCTGAGGAAAAAAAGGCCCAAAACAGATGAGTCCTAAATGCATAAATGTTTGCATGCCTATTTAGTATAATCACTTACAGGGCAGCATGAGAGATAAAATCACACAGAAGAGATGTGGTGCATGCCTTTCTTGTTAAGGGTGTGTAAGGACCACACCTTTGTGTTTTATCCTTATTTCTAGTTTAATAAAGTTTAACACAAAGTTTAACAATAAAGTTTAACACAAAGCACATTCATTACTTTTCCACATAAAATAGAGAAGTCTGAAGCTGTTGTTCTCAAAGGGATGCTCTGCCACTGTCCACAGAAGGTAATTCCCTGCTCAGTCAACAATGAGAATAAAGGTGTTAGGACAATACAGTTTGGTTCCTGCAGGTGCTATGATTTTAGTTTCTATGCTATGCTATTAATATTAATCTGTAATTTTCCTTCAGTTCACACATTGTGTTTCTACCTAATTGGCAATTTCGGATATTACAAAACTGTTACCAGCTGTAGAAACATGTCAAGTAGAACCACAAAATAACATAATTATTGATGTAGACCTCCTCTGGACAGGATTCTGAGCATGTTCACTGAAGATATGAAATAGATTAAAGGTTATAATACAATGTCCTCTGGACACAAGCAACAGCATCACAGTGTTGTTAATATAGTGCTACAAACCCCAAGACATTTTGACTGGCTAAAACAAAAATGTGATGTCTTAATTTAAGCGGTGAAAAGATTTGGCATGGTGTTTTCTCCTCAACCTGAGAGAAAGGACTTCTTCACAATCTCCCTCAATTTCCCACGCCACCCCTTTGGCATACAAAGTCTCTGGACCCAACCTCAACACAAATACTTGAGATTTTCTAAGGCATTTTGTCTGCTCATCAATTGGTTCTCTTACAGGTTAGATTTGACAGTCTTCTGTGGAAATCAGCAAATATATGACTTTTTCAAACAAAGGAATTATCTCAGTACTTCACATATTCCTCTGTGAGGCAGTTTTCAATTAAGTCACACTTGATGGAGAAAAAAAACTTGTGTTCCAAAAAGTATCATAGCAGTGAAAAAAATGCCAGATAAACAGCTAAGGGTCAGATGATATAAAAGTAATAGACACCTCCAGAAGTGATCATTTGCTGTGTTTAGTAATATCCTTACCATTCTGCAGGCACCCTGTCACCTCTGGGTGTCAGGCCATGGTGGGTGAATCAAGAGCTTTCTGTCCACACTTACAGAAACTACTGTAATGTCTCCAAGTATGTTCCACTTTTACTGACTACAGTACTGTTCTACCAACTTATACCTCTGTATGACATAATTACCTAATAGAAAAGAGCAGACTCCAAAAACACTGTCCAAACCCTAACCCTATTGCAAAAACTTAAGTATTTCACTGGTTTTTGGTTGCTGAGGCAATAGGCCTCTCAAAAATACCTTAGACAGGCAGGAATCTTGAACATCTCATTTGTGGACAGTTTCCCTGGCTGTTTACATTTGGCAGGATAAGGTAATCTCAGGATTGAGTGCACTGCACTGAACTTTTCCAATTAGGTTTTTTAACACGTTTAATTCCCTTTTACCACTGTCTTGACACTGACTTGTCCATTCAATTCAAGCCAACTATTAAATTTTTTAAAAACTCAAGTGTCCAAAACCATATCAGCTTGGCAAAGTAGTTAGCTTGTCATGCCTGTTTCTTATCAGGTAAAGCCACTTAACTGACGTTATATGGAAGCAGTGTTTGTGTTTAAACCATCATGAGAGCAGCAGATAGCGTGACCAAATGGAAAACATGCAGTAAGAGCTCATGTTTTGCACCCTGGGCAAAGAAATGAGCCTACAAAAATGAATGGACTTCCAAATGTCTACATCAGCACAGCCTACCCTGTGATAATGGCTGTTTTTTCTTATTAGTTTCTAAGCTTGTAGACTCAAGAGTTTGTTCATCTCGTGCCCCATGACTGAACTATGAAAGCAGTCACATCCATCCTTTTATCTGGCTTTTATGTAAACTTTAAAGTATAAAGCTCAAAGTATATAAATTAGGAAATAGCTAAAATCAGCCCAATATCCATTTTATCAAAAATCTAACTTTCAAACCCAATTTTACGATTTTCTGGCCAGACCAACAGTTCTGCCTACCGTGGCTACTAGTAGGGTAGTGACAAGCATCTGTGGCAAAATATGATTGCTTAGGGATTATCACAATACAGACAGTACTGTAATTGTAATACCCACACCCAGTTCTACATTTCTAAATCAGAATGGCAGCACTTATTTTACACTTGTTTATACAACTACCCCATGTGCAAATGCAGGGACAAACCAAGTCCTCAGCTACCAAATAATAAACCCTTTGCAACATATTTTCCTGAATAAACTCAGACCCACAGCAACAGGTCTGGTCACATCAATGTTTGTCCTGAGAGGATGTCCTGAAGGAGCTTTTCATGTTCAGCCAAAAGAATAATGAACACTTTCACCCTTTGTTGTGAAAGCTGAACATTATCTGTCTGGGCCTAAGACAGTAAGATAGAACAGCAGGAGATCCTATTCCATGTTTGAGCTTATTATTTGCAAGCAGAGCAAAATGCAACTGTAATTCTCTCTCAGCTGAAATGGGAAAAATAAGCACATTATGCTTATCTCACTCACAAGGCTTGGCAGAACAAAATAAAAAAATTCTTTTTCTAAATAAACACCAATTTGAATACCAGCCTAAGCATACAGCAAAAAAAAAAAAAAAAAAAAAAAGCCATGCACTAATATAAAATATATAATATAATAAAAATATAATATAAAAACATAATGTAAAATCATATCCACTACAGTTTTCCGATATGATTTTTTCACTAGCCCTAGAACAACTGAGATATGAAATGTATCAAACAAGTGATAAAATGGAGGGTACTGCATTTTCAACCACTGCAATTTGTATCCTAGGAAAATAATCTGTCGTGTTAAAGCCAAAAGGTCTGCACTGTTCATCCTATCAGGGGGAGCAATCAATGGCAGTGACCTTTATACACAAAAATAGTTTCTCTCTGTTGACAGTATCATCTCCTTCAATCTCTGTTAAACCACAACTGTTTTTACTGAAAACAGAAATAATATTTTCTGTCATTGTCTTGGCTGGCACCTGCTCCAGCTCTTAACCCAGAGTTCACCAAGTGTCTGCAGTCCTAAGGACTTCAGTGTACTTTAGTGGACCGATGAGACAAACATTATTGCTCAACTCAACTCTGCTAGAGATAACTAACCTCTACCTTCAGATGACAGAAAAAAATATAAAAAGCACATACTATGTTTATAACACCAGAACAGGTACACAAAAAGAAGCTACAAGAGAAAGGGTTTTAATTAGACATCAGAGGTTAGAGGTTTAACACTTCACAGACACTTATCTGATGGAGACAATGCCAATTTTATATGCTGCTGTCAAGCACTTGTTCTAACTGTCCCCAAAACCACTGCTGTGATTGGTCCCATCACTGGTACCAACAGGTAAAAAAAAAAAAAAAAATTAAAATCAAAATGGCTAATTGCAGTGGCTGCAAAAATGAAGCCTTTAATACACTTCACTTTGCAATCCTAAGAAAAGATAAAAAGGGGAAGAAGCAGATGAGGAAAGATGCTGAACTCAGAGAAGGTGGAAGGAAATTATTTCATATGAGCTATCTGTGACCAGTTTTTGGATATGGGGAAGTAAGTGAAAACCTGACTTTCATTCCAAAAAAATTAAATTATAAGAATTTGTCCAGCCGGATCCTAATTAAAGTGGTATTTGACAGAAAATACCTTAAGATATAATACATGCAAACTAAAATCACCCTGTTTAAAATGCTGGACAAGTCATATTTAACCTTAATACACCACGCTATGAGCTGAAAATGATGAACAAAGGACTAGCCATCAACAATGACCATCTGCATAATGTCATTATGCAAAAGGAATATTTATTTTAAGAAGAAATGTAATTTAATTTTCTCAAACATTTTAAAGAAACTTTAACATAACTCATAAAACTTACTAGAGCACCAGGTTAATTTGCAAGATAAAAAATACTCTACAAAATAAAATCTACATTGTGGTAATATATCTAAACAAATGATGCTTAAAGAATGCCATAGACTTGATTTACTTTGTGAAAGTGAATTGGTTATATCTAAGAACAACTTTAAGAGAAAAGAGGTCAATTTATTATATGCAATAGACTATCACATGTTGTCTGACACAGTGAGGAGAAGCAGAACTAGTCTTCATTCAGCTTCTGAAAGCATGTTTAAATAGAGGAAGAGTATTCAACATTTATCACTGTGAATAGCAAAGACAAAATTAAAAAAAAAAACAGAAAATATGCTTATTCATAGGGAAAGATAGCATTTGAAAGATAAAGCTGTCATCCCTCATCCCATATTTTGAATAGGAAAGAAACAAATTCATTTAGCATTAATATAATCTAAGTTAATATATTTGTCCAGTGGAGTACGACTGCACACTTGGAACACATGGGTAATCAAGCTGAATTTAAAAGGACAACAGGTGGATGATCGAGATTACACAACTACATGTAACTAAAATGATAAAAAAGCAGACATTTTATTTTAAAGTGGGAGAAAGTGTTTAAAGCCACCAAAATAGCAAACACATGCTTTGAGAATGCAGAGAATTCTGCATCACATTACATCAGCAGAAGAGGCTATGGGAAGGTTTCAGTTTTTCCTCACATTTCCAGCCAGAGACTGAAAACAAAATGAACAAACACAACACATGCTTGCAGCAACACAGACAAACCTTCGCTGCCTGGGCTAAGGCAAACATTATTCTAAACCAAGAGCTGAGTTTTAGCAGATAAACAGCCACACAAATTTCCTGAAAAAAAAACAGGGACTAATGAGGTAGGAAATGGTGTTTGGCTTGAACTGCTGCCCTAAGAACAGGACAGTCCAGCTGAACAAAAAGTTTAAGTCATTAGGTTCAAGGGTGAACAGCTTCTTGTCCTCTCAGACACCCACTTAAAATTGCATACACAATGAAACACATCAGAATCAGAAAGCAAAGCAATTCTTCTCTTTTTACAATAAGTAAAATAAAATAAAATAAAATAAAAAATAAAATAAAATAAAATAAAATAAAATAAAATAAAAATAAAATAAAAAAAATGCTGTAAACTGCTTCTGTTTTCCAAGGCTATACTTTTTTTTTTTCAAGAGCAACTGCAGTTAAAAAGCAGAACATACCAGTTTTGTTTCTAAATCAAAAGATCTCATTCAGAATAAACACTGGAGGTTTCCAGAGGTATGTATATGCCCTCTTTTTAAAACAGGTTTGCAAATTCTATAGTGGTGTATTAAACCACAATAAAAGAGAGACATTTTTTACATTTTAAAGCCCAGATAAGTATTTTCTCGAATAAGAAACATGCACACACACACACATGCTTAACTCCATGCACAAATTTGACTGAACTGTGTGTGCCTTCTGTCACAGATGAAGTTAAGCAATACTCATGTAATCATATGTGGACCTGGAGCTTGATGTTTCTATTACCAAATTTCAGGAAGCATCCATTATCTAGGGCTTGGATCTTCTGTGATCCAAGCTTAATCCTATCTCCTCTAACACCTGTAAAAACTTCCAGCTTGCTGTGACAGCTTCCACGTGCAGAACAGATTTCCAGCTCACACATCTGATCCACGTTAAAATTACATGGCACTAACTTCTGATCCACTTAATATCAAAAAAACAAAAAAGGCATACTGTCCTTGAAATGGGAAGAGTAGGCACAAAAGTGGCACCTTGGGTCAAACAAGCCAAACAATGGGATATTAACCAAGACACATGGGTATAAAATTCATTTGCAAGAGACATGACTTCTGAGAAAAAACATGTTCTCACTGCCTGTTGTCAAACTTCTTTTTCAACTTTTACATTAGACCTACATGGGGGTCTAATAAAACCCCATTACACATGGGGTTTTATCCTCTTTAATCCACAGCTACTCTTCTATTTTATCCAGAAAGCTGGAGGTTTCATATCCTGCTAAGCTCAGGTATAAATACTAACCTAAGGCAAAACACAGAATCCATTCCAAGAGTCCTTAAGGATACTACAGCAGCTCTGAGTCACCTCGTGATGACAGAACGAATGAAAAAAAGAAGACATCTGCCCCCATGTCAGCAGAGAAGGACATACCTGTCTGTTGTGTTCTTTTGGGGTAAGTCTTGCTGCGACTTCTTTCAATGCTCTGGTCAGGCCGTGGAAGCTGCACAGAAGGGTCTCTGGTCATTCGCAAAGATGTTTTGCCACTTCAGAACACAATAAAATCATGAGAAAACATTTGGAAAAGTTATCAAAAAGGATCCTTAGACTGAAAAAAAAAATGCTATTAACTTGTCATCCCACCTCTGGTTCTCCTGTTGAGGAGCACTACCCTGAATTTTGTTTTGAATCAGACTGGCAAAATCATTAACAGATTATTTTCACTCCTATATTTGGCATTTTCAAGTGCCAAAATGTTGGTTTTTTAGGAATAGCTTAAGACAGCAAGACCTTTTCTAACACAGAATATTCTGACGTACAACTTTCTTAAGTAATATCATCTCTTCCTGAACTTTTTCTGTAAGTTTTCCTCCCAGAAAAACATATTTAATAATGTTTACACATATTTAATATTGTTCAGTTACAGGCAATCAGGGGCTACTCCTCTGCCATGTGGAATGTCAGCCTAAAAGACTGCAAAACAAACTGTAATAAAGGACTCTTTCTAGCCCAACTCCAGATGACAACAAATTGAGTAACAGTCTTGATTCTTGTTTACAGTAAGGTTTTTCTTCACTGCACAATTGAAGTAAATTATTAAGTTTAAATAAATTCTTTTATTCTCATTTTAATGTTCCTCTCAGTATGACTAAGCAGAATATAGCGGTCATAACAAAAATCTAAAATTCATATTCCTCCCTAAAACTCCATATTTGCTCCTGGAAACTTACTACACAAGAGAAGTAATTGTCACCTATTAATTCCTTAACACCTGAAGTTAGAAGATTTTGAAGGTATTGTACTAGAAAACCAAGCAACTATACAAGAATTACATATGTAGATTTTCTGAATTATGTGAATAGATTCCATAAAGTACTGATAGTATTTTCACCAATAGCCCTTCACAGCAGTCAGCTGTGCAGAATTTTAATGTCTTCAAAATGATATAAAGAAAATTAAAGGACAAAAAGACCTCTCAAACCTAACCCTACATCACAGTAATGTGGGTTTTTTATTTAGTTAGTTTAAAACATGTTCCCAAGTTAGCCAGAAAACTCTTCTGCTCAACTTTTAAGTTTGGCAACCATGACAGTCCTGCAAATTCCAGAAGCAATTTTAATGAAACATCAGGGAATAGGACCTTCCGCCCCCACTATGACATCCAAAGCATCTGATCTTAAGACAAGAAAAGTGCTTTCCTGAAAACTCTCTGATACACAATGAGAAGTACCTAGATTTAACAAAATAAAACAAAAACAAACAATCAAACAAAAACAATCAAACAAACAAACAAAAAAGTCAAACCACCACAACACCACAGGACAAATCAAAATATTATCATCTCCCCACTTACATGGGAAAACAGTGGATTATGGTTTCTGTTCTGAGCTAATGATGTGTATGGATACCAACACTGTCTGTCACTGCTTTTGGTGCTACAATGGGGACCAAAGGCAAAAGGGAAAGACAACCAAAGTTGTCAGTTATGACCCTCATCCCAACTTGGCAAGCCTGATCACAGGTCACCCATGACATTTATTAAAAAATGAAGACTAACTGAACTGCACCACCAACAGCAGTAGCTCAAACACAGTTAACTGCTTCATAGCACATTGTTTTCTAATTGATTGGAAAGTTCTTGCCAGTACAAAGATTTCTCCTTCCCAGCACCATTTCCCTGCTCCAATCTGCAGAAGTGGTCCAACTCAGCTGCAGTACTATGACAGGAATCCAATGTAATCCTACCCATTATCCCAGATGGGGTAATGCAGGTCAGGATCCACTACAAACACAAAAAGCAGGACAATCATTTCCCTGTCACCCACAGCAAGGAGAATCTGGATCGTGCCAGAGAGTGTGATAACTCACATAATCTGGATTATCAAATGGGCAAAGATCTGCTTAACTAATGATTACCAACCTTACTCATTATGATCCATTTATTTCTTGCCTGATGGTGGAAAAAATGCTCCTTATCCACCCTTAATTTCAAGCTTACAGTATCTTTCAAAGTTTAGAGCCTTGATCATTCATTCAAGTTAGAAAAGATACACCCTCATTTTGGTATTCCCCAGTTGTCAGGAAAGCCTCTTCAGGACATAAACAATATTTCAGGACTTATAAAGAGATAATGATTTAAAGAATTGTTAAAGCTGCTCCCACTTCGACTACAGATTATAGCAGGAACCAATTTTGGGGATTTGAAGAAGAAACTTATGTTTGTCCCAAAACTGCCAGACTCCCAAGGAGAGTCCATTAAAATGGCCCTGATTAATCATATTCTGTGTGGGGGTTTTCTTTCATTGGAAGGAAAGAAGAGAAAAGGAATGAACTGAAGTTTAAATGATAAAAAAAGATTCACCTGTACCGATGTTTATAACCTATGGATCCAAACTTGCTGACTTTTCTTGACAGAGAGTTTAATTCATTCTCTGGCACCCTGTGTAGTTTGAAAAATAAAAAAACAGAGTAAGTTGCATAGATAGGTCTGAGTTATAGTCCCCTTTCCAAGTCAAGAAAAAAGAATACAAATTTGGGCTCAAAAAATATTTTTTTTTCTGCAAGTTCTTCTTCATCCCTATCTCTGGACAGACTCTTATGGTGTTGAGAGTTTCCCAAAGCCACATGTCTGTCCCCCCTGTTGTGACTACACACACCTATTTCAGAGTCAAGTGTAAATTTCTGGCACCAGCAACCTTTCACCTAATTTTTGGAGAAGGCAAACCCCAGTAGTGAGACTGCAGGAGGGATTCTCAGTTCACCCATTTACAGCACTGCTAAAGGCAACCCAGAGGATTCCATCTACCAGTTCCCAATTAGACACCTTAGCACATGTCTCTTGGTGTTTTTTGCAAACAGTAAATTTTATTGCTTTGAGATGTGCAGTACTGGGAAGATGTTATACACCTCAGTAAATATGCAAAACTTATGTTCAATGAATTTCTGTTAAAAAAATAAATATATATATATATTTCTGTGGACTATAGAAAATAGTAATGTCTGAATTCCAAAGGCCTCCCTCAAGCCAATGCTGTTACAGAAAATCTGATGGTTGAATACATCAAAATCTATATGGCAACTTAAACCCTGCCATGTACATTTGTGAATATTTCTGATAAAACCTACTGTAAGCAAACTGAAGTACTGTTTAGAAAAGAATGCTTAGACAAAAGAAACCATCAAACTACCCCATTTTAAAAACATTTTTTCACATCACTGTAAGAAAAGTTGTTGGCTTTTAAATGCATACTATAACCAAGAGCACAAATATGTTTCCAGGCAGCAAGCTTTTGTTACACCACTCTGCAGATATAACAAGGCTCCCATTCAGTATAGTGGCCCTATGAAAAACACAGCCTAACTTCTGCATCACTCACCTGAAAAATGTATGATGCTCTACACAGCATTTCCAGAGATGTTTGCATGTGACCTTGTTACGTGCTTCAAAAAAGAAGGAAGTTTCGTTGCACTGAAGATAAAATAAAACAAATGAATATTTGTATGGGGGATCCTGCCATTGAAGTGAAACTCATTTACTGAACATAAGAACCAACCATCACATGACAGACTATGCGAGGAAAGAAAACAGCACAAAGAAAAGTAAGTTCTATAATTCTGTAGAATTCTTCATTTAAAAGTAGATTTCTTTTTGAAAAAAAAGATAAAAGAGATTATTGAAGCACTTTTGTTCCTTCATTCTTATTCATACACATCAGCTTTTTTTTCCAAAAACACAGCAGGTTTTTTTTTCAAAAATTGTATTTCTTAAGTTTCCTGAAACTGCAGCTCAGATGTCAATCAAAAATATTCTGGTTAATAGTGTAAAAAAAAGGCAAATATAAATGAAAGAAAAAAAGGAATCCAAGATCTATTATAAACTGGTATGAAATAATGACACAGGAAAACACAAAACATACATGAAGAAAAGAAACAATGTAAACCTGAGTGGGAAAAAAAAAAAACAGAAGAAGGGAAGGGTCTTCTTTTTTAAAAAAGGTAACTTCAGAATAATTCAAAATGCAAGAAAAAAGTTGAAAGTCTTAAAATCCACCTTAAAATCTCTTAAGGAAAACAACAACAGCCACAACAAAAGAATATTCAAAGCTTAAAAGCTGATTTCTGGAAACTGGCAGAGAAAAAAGAACTGGGACGTGTGCAAACTATAACATATTTTCAACAGAAAAGGAGAAGAAACAGACACATCACACTGCTTTTTTTCAACAAGCTAAACATTCAGACGTGTTCACAAAATATACCCTTCTATCTATTTTTCATTCGGTGAATTCAAGTGCTTGTGTTTCAGCTGTTTCTTGCACAAAGAATGTTCAGTCCCAGTGATGTCAGCATGAGAACTCAATACGGTATGACACTCCCTGTAACAAAACTCAGTCTAAAACCATTTCACCAAGGTGTGAGCAGCAAAGGAGGTGTGATTCGCATCACCCTCAGCAGCTGATTTCGGATAATCTATGCCCTTGCACTATTTAGTTACACTTCTGCCGTGCGTGCCACGCTTACACAAGTAAAGAGCTCAGGCAAGCTTCTCCCCCTCCTCATTTATTATTGTTTATCTTCAAGCACCTTGGAAACTGTGAATTAATTATCTACGTTCTCTAGAATTCAAAATTTCACCTATAACAAAAACTCAGTTATATATTTCTCTTAACAAGTGCCAAGCCGCCTCACAAAACGACAAATTACCTCCTCTAGCATCTTTACCTTCACCTTGAAACAACGGTAAAAATGACAGAATTCTACACCTATCGTGCTTTGGCCCCGAGTGGCCAATTTCTGATAGTGACACAGGACTAAAGCAGTGGGCAGGGAGGATTCTCCTTTGCCAATCCACCTTCCAGCACAGGCGGCCCCGGGGCCGCTCCCTCCGCTCCCGCTCTGGCAGGGCCGGGGCTCCTCTGCCGGCACAGCCTGCCGGGCTTTCGGTATTCCCATAAATATATTCCTGAAGTCCCTCAGGTTTGATAGGGATCTTCTTTCTGCAGGATTCACAAGTGGCTTAACTTACAGCAAAAAACAAGTTTAATTCATGAAAAGTAAAGGCTTCCTGAAAAATCTTGGGAAATAGTCGAGGAGAAAAGTCAATTTCTCTTGGAGTCTTCCAGAGTAACAATATTCCTCTTTCTCCTGTGATGGTTAGAAACAAGAGTCTACCCGCTGAAAACTCATAATGCATTTTTACATTTTAAAACTTTTAAAGAAAACATATTAAGTGTTACTTTATATTTGCTTATTTTGCACATAGCAGAAAAGTAGCTTTGGATTTAATTATTTGATTAAAGTTACTCTTTCTCTATCTGTCATCTAATAGGATTTCATATAAACCCACACAACTATAATCATCTTCAAAAGGATAATATTAAACAGTAGTATTGTAGTATTGCAAACATGATGCAATATCATGAGTCAGTTTAGCTTCTGTTAGGGAAAAACTCACTTTTAATATGCAGGGTCTTGCTCCTTCTTTGCTCACTCCTACTTTTAGGCAAAGCATCCTCTATTGCACTTAAATTTATTTAATTACATAATCTCAAAGGAAGCAGTTTCTGGAATGTGGGAAGGGAGGGGCAGAGAGAAGCTAGGTATAATTTTTATTTTTTAAAGAGAATTTTTAAAATAAGGTGTTTTTGCCATATCTTACTGTTAGACCAGTTTGAATGCCACTGGCATTCTATTTGTCCATTTTGTCTTCTTTAAGTTACAGTTTTAGAACTTTCCCATACACAGAACAAACAGAACCAAAACACATGAAAATCAGGAAGGGACAATAAGAGGGCCCATACAGTTACACTCCCATATCACAGAAAGATCTGTCCAGCAAAAATTACTGATTCCATTATATGATGGAGTTATTTTCTAAAGTAGAAGAAAGTTTACCCTAGCTGGTAAGAAAAATGTTGATGATGCTGAAAGATATAAACTTAGTATTCAGCAATCAACGCCACTCAGGGAGGATTAAAAAGAAAAGGGGGAAGGGGAGTTGGTGGGTGAGGGGGGTGATGAATAACCCTACAGATCCAATTTACCAAAATATTACAGAACTCAGATCTGGAAAATGAAACAATTGCCTAAAAATCATGGACAGACCAATAAGCCCTCTGATAACACACCCAGGCTTATTTATTTGAATTTGAAGGAAAACCACGTCTAAAAACTATGGCCTCAAAACTGATGCTTGCAATAACTCAATAACACAGTGAAGTTTTACTAGAAAGGAATAAAAGCCTAAAATACTCATCCTCATCAATGGGGAAACAATTCATAATTCTTTCACCATTTCCCAGGTTATCTGCGAAGGAGTCTGCAAGTTACTGCAACCAAGTCCAGTATGACACTGCTTACAGCACAGCCAGGTTTAGGACTTCTTCCATATTCCTTTTAGGACAGTTTTAGGACTGTGTAAGGGTAGTGATTACCGTGCCAATTTTTAAATGCTTATATAAAAAGAAAGCATTACTGAAAACAGCAATACATTTCTGGTTTAACATTTCTCCCCCAAAGGAATTCATTGATTTGTACAGCTAAAGAGAGAGTGGCCTTACCATGTTAAAGACCACGACCTTTTGTTTCCAATAAAAGATAACATTTTTAACATTTTGAACACTGCAATTTCCTACAAGTTAGGGTTAGCTGGGTGTTTTGCTTACTCTTCTCATATATCTAAACCAAAAGAAACAAAGACCTATTGTAATTTTACTAATGATTTATAGGAAATGGCACTTCCAAAGTCATCCAGTGCTGTTTGGTGCCTCGCAAGCTTCTCCTGGCTACTCATCCTGCTGCTTTCAGTGCCCAGTGTACTAAAGGTGAGGCACTATAAATCATGAACTGTTTCCAGAGCAGTCCTTCCTGTCTGCACACTCTGGAGATCTCTCTCCTTTGAAACCATCTTGGTGTTTGTCTATTCTTTCAGGAAGCCCACTTTTCTAATCAAACAAGTAGAAAACCATTTATTTTTGTATGGTTATTTTCAATCCCACCTGTAACTTTACCAGGAGCAAGGGAAGAGCAGTATGATGGGACCAGAGGCTGCAAAAGGACGCTTGCAGCAATAACCACACCTCAAGCTCTGGGACCGCCTCCTCCTAACCCTGACTGAGGCAAACACTGAAAAAACGTGAGGATGAGCATTACATATCCCTCTCCTTTTAGGTGCTTTGAAAACTTGTCCTGCAGTCTCCACAACATGCTACAGCTCGTATTGCTAGAACCTCACCACCATTTTACCCACAGGAGGAGAGAGAGACTAGCAGAGTGGATACAGATAGCTTGTCTACACTACAGGCTTATACACAGATGGACACTGAAGCCCTTCCCTGTTTTATGCTGGCTCACAGACCAGCCAGAAGACTGATCTGGCAGGTCCTTTTAGGCCTCCACTAGAGAGGCAGGAATAGGAACAGTGCTACATCCTAATACTCACACCTCTCAAGTGAAAGGTTGAAAGCGTGTTACAAAACCCTTCCAAGGAAAAAAGTCAGAGGGGTCAGAGGTGTCTATTGCTCCACATAAGCACAGAACACCCCTGGAACTAGCACACAAGTTCAGGGGTGCTTGGCAAACGGCTTCCTGCTTGCTTTGCCACACCAGCCTGATTACACAGCTTTCAGGCTCAGAGCTGCTTTGCGCCCAGCTAGCTCAGTTCCCAGGCAGGGCAAGCTCAGTTCCACCTGGAAGAGAAGACACATGCTTAAAATGACAGCTCCTCCTTCTGGGGGCCAGAAGATCCCTTGTTCTTGGAGTTCATGGGTTATTCCCAGAAAAAGAGGCCATTGTCAGTAGATTTACACCCATTCCTGGAAGCACTGAAACACCCCCCAAGAGCAAAAATTATTCAAGAACCACTGATTCAGAGCAGGATTTAGTTACCCTAATTTACAAGACATTTATGAGTTCCCAGCAATGCAGGTTCAGAAAATGAAGAAGAAAACCCCAAAACCACAGTAGGAATCATGCCTGTATACACACCACTGTTCCCAGTCACAGTGAGTGCTAATGCTGCATTAGGAAGGATCTTGCCCCATTACAGGGCACACTGCATGTAGCACATATTACACCTGCACATGTAACAGAATTATTAACCCTGGCCCTCAAACTCCTGCTTCAGGACATTATTCTTTGACAGGTTAGGAACATACTTGGGTACCATCAGCTCTTAATTCCAATAGGAAGTATTCTGTCATTACATATTGACATTTGCAGACAAATCGCAGCTTAGGTAACAAACAATGTACTATTACTGGTTACTCAAGGTTGATCTTTAGGAACATTATACCAAGCTGGCAATTAAAATGGATAAAGCTGTTCCATTTGCATGTCAACATGGAAACAAACATATCTCAGCTTTATATTACAAGCAATTCAAAAATTCTAAGAAAGAATTAGAAAAAAAGAAAGCTGATCGTATCATCTTAGTGTCAGTGAATTTAATTTCATGCAGGTCTTGAACCAATCTTATAGTCCTTCTATGATTGCTCAGAAAGCAATTAAGAAGAGACAAAAAAAACCCCAAGCAACCAAAACAAGCAAAAACTGCTTAATGTAACATATTAAGCACTGTGCTTGCTCACCTCCACCCTCTACTATCACTCTGAGTTAAGTGGGTGCAAATGATGAAAAAGTAATTTGCAATTCCTAAACCATAAGAAAGATCAAACTGTTATTTTGTTTGGAAACTACAGATATAATAAATTTGACTTAATACTGAGAGTAATAAATCTTCAAATCCTGTTCAACCTTCCCAAGAAACTGCAGAAACAATAAATCAAATTAGAAGTTCCTGGCTGGAACTTGTCAGTCAAGACAGAATATAGCATTTGATAGGAAAAGAAGGGGTACAACTGAACCACCTTATTAACATAATTATTTTTCAGCCACACAAAATCGGGAGGATTATGTACTCCGAACTTGCTTCAGTGGTTGGTCTTGCTCCTGAGGAGTCATTACCTTGTGAATTCAGCTGAGGCAGGCCTCTTCATCTGCATATGGAAGACTTCAGAGGAATGCACAAAAATGTGTAAATCTTTTTTAACTGCACAGATTGGGAGATTGTTCTGACTTGAAAATATCCAAATTTCCAGATCTCTTGAAATAAAAATTTCAGAACTCAAAAAGACCCTTCCCTTACAGCAAAAACAATGAAAGCAGGTGTTTCGTACTTTGAATTCTTTCTGTTTTGTGAAACATGAAAAGTAAGAACAGAAGTTTTACATAAACCCTGCTAAGGAGTGAAATCATTCACATGCATGTTCAGACTCAGAGCGACTAAAGTAAAAGGCACAGTTACACAAAACAGCAGGGGGTGCAGGGAAGAGCACAAAAGTACTTGGTACCTACAGGCAAAAAAGCTCCATGTCTCTCACTCCTGCCTATTATTACATTTACATTCCCAGCCTACACAGCCTATTGAAGCATGTTTTTCTGTTTCCTTTCATGTCCCTAGTTGAGAGAGAAATCTAGGAAGCAGGCCATGCTCCTCACATGGGGAAACACAGGAGGTATGCTGGGTACCCCTTCCACTACTCATTTCCACACAGAGCATTCATTGTGATCAAGCTCTGTTTTGCTGGTGGAGAGGGGAGATCTTTGGCAACCACCTGTGTTACTGGATTGTTTCCAGCAAGGTTCCTCAACAGACATGCTGCCAGGAACTGTGCACAGGCATTAGATGAATTTCCCAGTTTTCTGAGAAATAAACTTCTTTAATCTTCAAAAATTCTTGGCAATTTTTTGTCATGCTCAAGGAATGTGAACATGTGGAGTCCTTGCAGGGGAAGGGTTTCTAATTTCTAGAGATGCCAGGGAAGACCTTATTCAGAATTTGAAGCATGGATTCATGCAGGGGGACAATGAAATACTGATTCAATGATTAACACCACTGAAAAAGAGCTTCAGTCTCACATGTTCATGGACTGCCAAATATTAAAGGCACATTTTATTTATCAAGGGGCAACAACAATGGCCTTAGGGAGAAAACATATAATACAAGCACAGGAGTGAAAGATAGACCTAAAATACTGATGGCCGTGCTTGTACACAATAGCAACAGGTGTTCAGGAAAAAAATTAGAGGCAGCTCAAGTACAGGATACAAATACAGATACAGGAATTATTCCCATGGAAGAGATATGAAGACGTATAAGAGGTTTCACTGCAAAACAGAAAAGCCAAAGTAACATACTTTATTATAAATTGCTAAGCAATACCATCTGCTCAGTAAACATCAAGTTTATGAACAGAGAAGCAATGTAAACGACAAAATAAGAAGCCATAGGTTTGGTTGACACAGACACACAACAGTGTGGAGTTTAGGTAGTCGTAAGACACAGACTTGTACATTTAAGTTGCCATCTGCCTAGAAGATCAGGATCTCCACTTCCACACCTCCAGTGGGAAATACACAGATCATTCTGGCACAGTTGAAAATATTTCACACCAATTTCAGCAAACAACAATAAATACGTTACCATCCAGGGGAACAGCAACATTTTGCTGGTACCAAAGGCACCGATAGTTTCCTCTTTATGTGCAGTGAAAGGCAACAGTCAGTGTGAGTAAGGGTAGCTCTTGTGTTTGGAAACATGGATGAAAACCCACCCTGCAGAGAGTTTTTACAAGGTATGGAAAACACGATTCGCAGAAAGCACTTGGTTCACTCAGGAATAATCTGCTCTGTTACATAGTGGTAACTCCTTCACTTTATGCCACAAAGACATGAGAAAGTCCCCATTATTTCTACTCCTCTTGAATCTCTTCTGAAGCTCTCTACAACTGGAAACACACAAAACATTCCAGACTTGGAATACCACATCTGATACAAGGAAAGGATTAATTCCCTCAGCTGTAAAGTGATATTCCAGAAGGCAGGATGGAGCGAAAATGGCATAGTTACTCTCCTTTAATATATTCATGCGTCATATGGGAGGACAAAGTGAGAGTATTTACTCCAAAAAATCAAGAGGAATAAAATAAACTTGTGAATCAGATTTTTTAAGACTATTGAAACACACATTCATACAAATACACTGTCCTGGGTTGATACTGAATTGTATCCCCATTCATCCATTTAAATCAAAAATAAGTTCTGCACCTTTAAAACTGGATCTGAGAGTGAAGGAGCAGTGGTGGAATGTCTGAGGTGGTTGTTTTCAAAACATCAAGATCAGAGTTTTCAGCTTTCCCTCACACAGCCTGTGTTGTCTGCAGTGCGGACAGTGGGAGAGAGCTCTCCTTTGCTTTTTGTTAGTTTGTGGCTAGCTGAAGCAGAGAAGTTCTCCAGACTGTGAGTTTTTTCCTTTTCCTTGGAACTGTTTGAACCTGCTCTAGACTAACCCCCAGCAGAGCATCAGGAGCTCACCCCTGTGTCCCCCCAGGCCTCGGCTGGCATTTCCCAGTGCCAGGGACTGACACAGACTGAGTGAGCTGAGCTGCACCCACGGCACAGACTGGCTGGATTGGTCATCTCTTCAGAGTGGTGGGAGGTTTTGTTCTTTAGTATTCATTTGTTGTGCTTTGCCTGTTAAATAAACACATTTTTTCCACTTTCCTCTAAGGGAAATCTTTCCTGAACCAGTGGGGGGAGGGGCCGTTTGGATTTGCTTTCTGGAGGGACACATTCAGAAATTTCTTCCCAAATTTGCCTTAAGCCAGGACATGAACCAATGAGCTTTTCCTCCTCTGTGTAGAACAGCATAAATTGTTATGACAATTTTAATCCAGACTGAGGTTACTGTCTGCTTATTCCAATATACATTTTTGTTCAAAATACCCCCAGACTGTTAAAAAAAGGAAAAAGATTTTCTGTGCCATTTTGACCTTTCCTGATCTTCTTAGGATATGAAGTGTAGAAATACTTCAGATTAGTATTAGTTGCAAAGGCAAATTTAATGAAGTTACACACCCCTGCACTTTTTGTTCTCTTCAACAATTTCCTAGAAATACCTGTCAAGGCTTGAAACTACCAAGTTCTGTCAAAATGTTTGCCTTATGATCACAATGGTAAGAGTTCATCAGCATCAATATTCACAGCCTCAACTTTTCCAGAACCTTCCAGGTTTTCTGCTCAGCATGTTAAGCCTTTGCAATTCCACACGGCTAAAACAAAAACTGTGGAAATGTGGCAACAAACAGAAGCTACAGCTTCACTTCCAAGCAATTCACTCCAAGTCAAACTCAGACTTGTTTATACATGAACTATCACTCACCCTTTACATGAAACATGGTGAAACATTTTCCCGACCTTCCCCCAGTTTTTAAATAACTCTCCTATTTCAACAAACACACCTTCAGAAATAAAATTCCCATAGATTACCACACCAAATATAAACAAGCCACTTGGGAGTAACAAAAGAAAGATCTGCCAAGACATCTGCAAAGAAACAAGAAATGCTGTCCACAACAGGAGCAAGACAAATGGAAAAACCATGGATGAGACTGACAATCATTATGAAAATGAGCAAAGACACACAGGTAAACAGTAAAGAGGATTTTTGCCAGCAGGTTAATACTATTTAAAACTATAAACTATCAGTCCTTATGAAACTGTAAACTTTCATGTTCCAAAAAAACATACAAAGTATTTTAAAAAAATAATTCAGCCAACTAAACTTATATCTTAACCAGACAGCAAAAAGCACAGTCTGACTGCAACTATGTTTTTCATTACCTTTTTTTTCCTACATTCTCAACAGTCTCCTCCCCTCACTACTCCACATGCTTTGTAGATTTTTTTTTCTTTTTTTAACTTATGAGTTATAAACAAATGAGTTTCAAGATATTTAGTGTGGCTGCCCATTTCATGCCTGACAGCTTTGTGAGGTTCCTTTCACCTACATTTTGTTTCATATAGTAAATTTGAATAAAACAAATTAGACTCTAACAGACACACTAGATTTCCACCTTCATTAGACCTAAAATTATCTTTTTTATCTTTTCAGGCCTAAATAAAAACTTACATCTTTTCCCAGGACTCGAAGTTCAAACTGTGTTTCCTTGAAATGAACTTTCGTAATTCTAGGCCTGTAATATTGAGAAAAAAAGACAGACAGAACTTCATGAGCTTTAATTTCATGCCTAATAAAATATAAAATTGAATACATTTACATAAAAAGAAAAATAATAATTCACAGGCAGATTTATTTTTCGGGTATGGCCCAAATGTCAACAGACAATTAGTGATATGTAAATATTTTGGCATGAGAATGGTATAGGTGATCTACTGTTTTCAATACTTGGATTATCAAAGAATTAAAAATCTACATAATCCAGGGAAATATTAACAATTCAGAGTATACTCTTTTAATATTGCTATGATTCAATATCTTTCAAATAGATACCACAAATCAGAGACTTCCATACAACATTGTTTTAGTACAAATAGTACATACCAGAAATACTTTCCTACTTGTTTTTTATTCTTGTAGACAACAACTCCTATGGGTGTTAATCCTAAAAAGTATTCAGATTTGTTTTCACCCTAGAAAATAAAAATCTGTCATTCATACAGTTGCAATTAAAATCACATTATCAGTGAGATCCAGTGAGGAATTCATCCTGGTGACTTGAATGTACTGTTTCACACTCTGCAAATGGGAAAATAGTACTTGATCTACTGATGAAAACTGCTATATGAAAATTTGTAGTTGAGGGGGAAAAGAGGCAAGAAAGAATGGCAGTGAGGAAAAGAATGGGAATTTCACACCATGGTGAAAAACAAAAATTCCTTCTATTTTGTTTCCTCACTGAATTAATTTTTGCTGTTTGGCAAACAGCCAAAGCTCAGAAACTGTAGTCCTTATTCAGGCATGAATACAACAGATACCCCAGCTTTCAGCTGAAAGTAAATAGTAACTTTCTGACCTACAATACAACCACACAGCTGCCTTCCCCCTCCTAAAATAGTGTCAGCTGCTGCTGCCTCCAAGTGAAGTAGCTCCTCTGGGACAGTCAAGCTTCTTTTTTGTTGTTCAGAAAGGGCAATGGCATGCAGGGAACAGCCATATGCTCAAATCCTCCAAAGGAAACCATTCCTGAAGTCAGGATACAAATCTCAAACTGCACTGGGAGAGAACAGGGTGAAAGACCTGCTGCTGAGTGGCAGAAGGTCCCCACCTCCACAATTTACAGTCAATAACCACAACCAGAAGCAGCTTACCTCATGCACAAGTGCAAACTCTTGTGCATGAGCCTAAAAGGAAGTCATCTGGAAAAGCTCATCCACCTGCCTACTTGACCAATGAGAAAGAGCCTTGCAATCTCTAAATCAGCAGAGCATGAACAGCAAGATTATCAACTGTGAGAGGGACTGACCTGAGACACTGAGAAAGTCCTGTGTGATTACAGGGCTGATAAAAGTCAAGCAAACTTAGCAAGCTCTGCCTGTGCCCCTCAGTGCACTGCTAAAGGATTTACTTTTAATATGTAAAGGAAAAAAATTACCAAAGTAGGAAAATAACTGCATCTCCTCATGTGTGCAGCTTCAGTCTCAAATGAGGGTTTCTGCTACTGTTGTAATGTAAGTAGGAACAATGATCACAGGTTATCCAGGCAGGGATTTCATTGCACAACAAAAGCAAGTTATGAGGCAAAAAAAAAATTCCAGGCTGTACTAATTTAACATGGTTTTGTTGGATCGTGTTGGATCTTGTTCCAGTAACTCCCCAGCTTTCCATGGGTGGGAGGACAACAAAGCCTGGGATAAGAATACAATTAAGCCACAGGGTGCATTTAAAGGTACTTTATATTGCAGGCTACACATTTTTCGGAGGAAATACATATTTAATCTTCAGGTAGTGTCTTGATTCCTTTATTTTCTTTCAAGTAATTTTACAAAATACTGATATCTAACTCAACAAACTATCTACACTACAACTCCCATTTGAACTCCTCATTTTCTTTTATTCAAAAAACACCCTGCCAACAAGAAGAATAATTCAAACAAGATAGAATGGTGTTTCCACCAAGAGCACATAGCCTCCAGGTTATGACTTGGATCCAATCCCAATATACATGCTGACAGACAAAAGAATTGGAGGGGTTTTCTCAGGCAATACAGACAACTTGCAATACTGCATGATGCAACACAGGAAAAAGTGGAAACATACTCTGGGTCTTTAGTAAAACTTTGACCACAAATATTTTAAAAAGCCAGGCATGCTACTGCTACTCCACCCTAATTTTTGCAATGGTACTGAAAAGGTTTCCTGACACACTTGCTCTTACTTAAACAAAAGTAATGTGCAAATTCTTCTGTCAAACAGCGTACCCCTCACTCATGTCTCCTGACACTTGCACGAATTACATTTTTTCTCTCTGAATTGCTTTCATCCAGAGTATAACTGATTGGTTTTTACAGGCCTAACACAATCACAGCATTTAATCTGAAAATTATTAGGCTTTTGTTTGTATGAATAACTGATTCCTCTTCATCTGTAAATATGTGTTCCTTTGCATTTCTTGAGTAGTGCTCCCTTTCCAGTTGTCTTGTGGCAACAAAACTATACAAGTAGTGTTTCCCATATTAGTGCAGTAATTATTTTTCACAGTTAACACTTACATAAACAGGATGGAGATCCACTCCATACATTTCCAGAGATTTGGCCACACCTAAGTAGTTCACTTCTGCCTCAGCAGGAACTTGACCCCTGTAAACACAATTATTTGTAAGAATTAATAAACACAGTTTTCTGAACACATATGCAGCCCTTCTTACCAGATTTTTAGAACTGTTGTCTTTTCAACACTGAATTTCTTAATCCAAGTAAGACTAGATCTCTAGTGGTCTCCTACCACAGACGATTTTGTTATATATATAATGTTTGCCTAATGCAGTGGCTACCCTGTTCCTTGCTGTCACAAACTTCACACATTTCATTTTTAGGCTTCTATATGCAAAACAACTTTTTTTCCCAATGACTACATTATTATTAATAAAGCAGGAATAGTATGACTGGTTGGGGTACTATTTCCTCATAGCAGTGTTGAAGCTCCTGAAAGCAAGGTTCATAACTTCAGATAAATTATTATTTTCTCCATAAAATCTCGCCTATAGTAAATCACACCAGCTGGTAGTAACCAGGTCTGCTACATTGAAAACAAGATTTGGAGTCTGTCTCATGAGATTAGCCATTTCAAAGATTCTGCCTGCTCTCCTGGCTACAGATATCAATCTTTCAGTTACAAAGTACCACTGGAAGGAAACAACTGGGAAAAATGGTGAGGGGAAAATCCTGGCTAGTAGGAACATATTTGACATTACTCACAATGGATTTATTTTCAAAAAGAACAAAACAACTATATAAATTTGAAGCCTCATCTTCAGAATTTAATTTGCTCTTCTCTTAATATCTGTCACTGATACAAGAACAAGATTCTCTTTTGTAAGCTTGAAATAGTTGAAACCATGTTTTCATTTTCACTTCTTTTCAATAATCCTCTGAAAGCAACTGGACTGTTGTTGGGATACTACAGCATATCTTGTAAAAATATCAGCTCAAAAAGATGCATATCTTGCTTCAACCTGTTGTTTTTTTGGGGGGAAATACTTCACTGGGTGTACTGACTCAAATTTAAGGTGCAAAATAGAGCATTCAACATTTTGACCAAAGATCTGTAGAAGTTTTGCAATATGCATATTCTTGCTTCTTGTGTCACCGTTCTCTCTAGCCTAGAAGCTACCATCCAGGTTTTCACAACTTTGTGTTATGGCTGACAAAAAAAAAAAAAAAAAAAGAATTTCCAAGGTCAAAGATGTGAAACAGCAGTTTTAGCATGATGCAATAGGTATTTAAAGGTATTCAAGAGCATTTAAAATTACTTCTTTGTATCTGGCAGATGGGCTGCTTCAGCTCATCTTGTCTGTGTAGAAGCACTGACACTTTCCAGGTGCTCTTCTTTCCACGGACTCCTGGAAAGCAGCAGACCTGAAGCTTGTAAGAGAAATCCCTTTTTCCAAATCCCAGTAGATGTGTCATTCATTATAATTATATTAAAAGCACACAGAACACTGGATATTCAGCACATCCATAATGTCACATCTGTCACGTCTTTTATACCTTTTTACTGTAAAAATTTAAATTAAAAATCAAGCTTCAGAGTAAAGTTTTGCAAGTAGCTCTCAGAAATGTAAGCAAAATGTTCACAGGGGCTGTATTGTCTCACAGGGTTCACAAGCAGGCTAAATACCAGTCTTGAGCAAAGTGGATTACCCCATTATTGAATTAGTGCTACAATACAACACCAATTGAAACCCTGCTGTTTGTCTTTCCTTACTGACTACACTTAGAAAAATGCTGATGCACTTATTCCTCTATTCTCACCTGCCTCTGAAAGGACCAAAAAGGCTCAAATGTCAAATAAATGTTTGAGTGTGTTTTTATAAATACTTTCATAGTAATACATCACATTTTAGAAACTGATTTTGCAAAAATATTGAAGGAAGCAAAGACTCTGAGCTGGAGCTTCTGAAGAAAGCAAATGGTAGCCAGAAGTAGAAGTCCTCCCAAAAGTGTATGGAGAAGCCAGAACATGAGGGGATGAAGGACTATCAGCAAGAACTCCTATTAGCACAAAGGGTGTTTCATTTTTATTGTGTGAGAAAACACAAAACACAAACTCTCCTTAGCATCACACGTTCCAAAACTAAAGCAGTCTTTGCCAGTGCAAATTACAGAGCTGGCAAAGCCATGAAGCTGACACACAACACGTTCCTTTGGATGTACAAAGGGTACCTGAGTGCCATTTGAGGCCCTAGACAACATTGAAAACTACTTGTAAAGATAAATATCAGGGGCATTTTTGCTTTGCTTGTGCCCCACTGGCAGCATGAAATGTTGATTCAAAACTCAGCAGCAGCTGACTTGCCAAGCACCAGTCAGTGAGAGATCTCCCAGTGTCTGAAATGGGCACTGTCAGCAGTGCAACACCAGCTCCCCTATCTGCACTGAGGGACTCCATCTCTTCTCCAGCACCAAGTGTTTGTGCCCTTACGTGCAAGCCCCAAAGCCACTGCCTGGTCCTCCACACATGCCTGACAGCATCAGGTCACCTCACACTGCTCTCTGACCTTGGAGCTGCCATGCTGGTTTATAGATAGGATTACGATCACAGTAGGCAGGCTGCAGACTCAGAAATCCCCTCTACCTTCTTCCCTCACCTTCTTTGCTTTAGAAACTTTCTCAAAAAACTTCATCCTTACTGAATCTCCAATAGCTATTGTGCTGTGTAAAAAAAAAAACAAAACAAAACAAAAAACCTGAGAGGAAACATGTAACCAAAGCCAGTTTTTCTTGACATAACCAGGAGAAGGAAGGCAATATGCAGTGCTACAGCTATGCTGAAAAACCAAAAAGCAAAACACCAAACCAACCAAACAAAATAAAAACAAAAGAAACAACAAAAAAAAAAAACCAAAAAACAAAAAAACAAACACACCCCAAAAAAGCCCCCCATGTTTCCATTCTGGGATTCAGAAAGAATAAAACAGTTCTTCCAAACCATATCACAAATCTGTTCCTAACATGTCTCTGGTTGATGAGACAATTTGGGATGCCCTCAGCCATTGCAGTGTAGCTTCAACTTCTTAGCTGTAGACACTGTGGTCACCTGTGCAGAAGTCAAAGCTGGCAGTGCTGATGGTAACAGCTGGGATGAAGTAGAAATGAGTACACCTTAGCTTTCCTCTCTGTTCTGCTGCTGCTAAATTCCTGTCAACCAACTGCAGCCAAGCAGCAGAACAGTACCAGAGCTCCAGATCTGTGTTATGACAGTGATCACTTCCCTTCACAACCCCTGGCTTCTGAATGTGATGACTGCAGCAACTTGAGAGAGAAATGAAGGCTATTTAGTTCACAGCAATTCATCTCAAGCCTCACTTCTCACAAACCACTTCTGTGATGTTGAACCAAACTAACTAACTGTGACTCAGTTTCGTCTCTCTGGAATGGAAAAAACAATACTTTTTTACTTCATAGAACTACACGTAGTAAGTTCTCTGAAATGAATCAACTAATAGAAGGCTGTCAGGCAAACACACAGAAATAATTACTGACAACAGACTCTCTTCCCTGGAAGAGAAAGCTTGGGTCAACATGGCAACTGGCACAGACTCCAGTTACTGGAAAGCTTCAGAGAACATCTGAGACTTGAATTAATACCTATTCTCATTAAACAAGACACATAACATTAACACACACAGCTACAGGCAAAAATTACTTAACCTTTTTCCAGACTGTGGCTTCATTATAGCAAGATAATGAAGAAATTTAGATCACAAGATGGGTAACTGATTCTTTTTGCACTACTTTGACAAAGGTTATGATGAACACCCTCATGAAAGGGTCCTTACTGGTCTCATCTTCATAAATGATTATATCACAATTGATCCTAACTTGGATTTGTTAGAACAAGCTTCTTTACACTTACCAGGAACACAAACTTGGAGGTAAGTAAGTAAATGTTTATTTTGGCTCTACATATGGCTGAATTTCTGGCATAGGTTTTATTAAAACTGATGGCTCTGAAACACCCATACCTAGGTCTGACATGCCTCACATCTCAAGCTATTGTCCTAGTCAGTTCCTAAAAGAACACCTTCGATGTGTGAAACCTTTGCTGCTTCTGGTAGGAAGTGTCCTTTCCTCAAGTCTAGAAACCTCCACTCTGCACCACAGGCTGTTCCTCCCCACCAACCTAGCATCTGTTATTACCTGCCAGGTTCCCAACAGTACTGAATTCTTACATCAGAGTCTTGTGTATCTGTTCTATGGCATCCTCCAGCTCTTCCTTCTGGTCGGGAACAAAGCGGTACTCAGAAACATAACCTGTGGTGTGCTTGTACGGGTCATAGTCCCCCAGCTCAGCTACAGGACAAAAGAAGAAAACAAAGGTCACCTGTGCTTTTTCTCAACCAAAAAATGCGTTACAAAATCTGCCTACTGGTTCCCAGCCACCCCTTTCCAACTGATGGCCAATTTAATCAGCAGTCAAGGGAGAAAAAATGGAAAGAGAACACAGAATACATTCACATCAGCACAAACAGAACCAAGAAAAAAAAATGTCCTCACCCATTTTAAAAGATATAGAGATGGTTAGAGCTAGAAAGAGCTAGAACCCTTGACAGGAAACCTAGCTGCTTTTACAAGCCAGACAAAATTTTGGACAAGCCAGCAAAGTTTAAATTCAATGACATTGATTATTTGGCAACATATGCAAAACGAGTGTGGAAGAGAAGTCTAGTTTTGTAATATCTATGCTCTCATGATAAACTGCACTGTTACTGGCAGAATGGATCCATATTATTGCTGGGACTTTAACATAAGCTGGGAATACAAATGGAGGTAAACAACCTGACAGTCCTAGAGGGAAGGTCTTCTAGTAGTAACTCTTTTTGTGAAGAATCACAAGCTTTCCTTTTTCAATAAAATATCAGTGTATTTCCTGGATATCAAATTCACTTTTAAAATAAAAATAGCTTTCAAAAGACTTTTCTTAAAGAAAAGAACATGATGAATAGCCAATGTAATTTTCTTTGAAGCAACCCTGAATTTGTACGCATTAGTCACGTCTGTTCATATGTTGTAACGTAACTATTAAACAAATATGCATCTTGGCCAGAACTCACATCCACTGATCTTAACTATAATTGCATCTATCTGAGCAACTCTGCCAAAGTTAGTATTTCAATTTTTTTATAACCCTGTGTAATATCTGTACACTGGGTTTCTCTGAGAAAGACTTCACAGGAGCTCTCTATCCAAAGCCCACTAAGCCAAAAACGTAGCCAAAAGCAGGCTTCAAGAGCCAAGAAGGGATAGACTCATCTAATTATTGATGTTTCTTTCCAAAATATTGAAATGACATTGCTAGAAAAAAGACAGTGATCTGCTCAATAAAGATGTTGAGAAGTCTCACTGGAAAACGACCATAAAAATTGTGTTCAGCGTCTGACACATTTCTCAGGTGTTTTTACATATTTCGAACAACTGCAAGCCCTAAATACAAGGATAAATTTTTTTACACAGCCCATGGGAATGCATACCTCCTAGTGACTGGACTGACCTCAATTCACTGTATGTAACCTTGGCCATGCTTTAACTCTTCTTTCTCCGATAAAATTTCTCATTGTTTTCCAACAGAATATTTGAGATGAGAATTACAGGAACAGGACACTATACCAAAACAACAGCTCTCACCACCTTAAAAAATTACTAAAGGACATTTCTCTTAATAAAATGAAGATGACACCATCATTACATATTTTCATGCTTCATACTTGCAGTATTTTTTCAGGGAAGGCATATCTGCCTGTAAAGTGAAATGTCCATTGCAAACAGTTTTTCAGAGGACAACATGTCATATTTCTTAGATGGCAAAATTAAGTAAAAAAAATTTGTACACAAAATAAATACTGCCTGAAATTTTAGCTTTTCAGGTTCACATACAGTCCACCATGAAATCCTGTATTGTGCTCATTCCCATGCACATTATTATGCCTTGTCATTCTAAAATGGATATAAAAGGAGGACTATTTTTTTTTTTTTTAATATTAAGTGGTGTTGAGTCACACTTGCAACACCAATTATATAAATAATCGTTCCTTAATACATATCACTTTATACAAACCTAATTTTAACACAGAAGAAATTACATGGAGAGGTCCTAGCATGGCTCTTCACACAATTTTTGGTTACCAATTGTGCTTGAATATAGATCTTGAGATGTAATAGAAAAAGAGTAACAGATCCAGTAGACAGTTCCTTTCATATTAAGCATGCAGGATATAACATCCACTTCTGAAAATATCTCTACTGATGGATGAATGTAGATAAATACTAAATAAATGAAAATTCCTCACTTCAGTAAGCATGCATTCATATTGACATAATGTAATTTTTGCTATAACATTTCCCAGATTTTTTGATTTGATGCTGCCAATAGCCTTTGAAATCCATAAATCTCCTGATGAACATTTTGTTATACTCTACATGTAATCCAAAGTCATAAAGTCTTGAGTACTTGATAAAATATTCCCCAACAAAGCAAAGATTATTTAGCAGAGTCTTCAGACTGACTTTAAAGTTTCTTCTTTACATTAACTTCCATATTACTCCTGCATTATCTATTCAGAATGGACATTTATTTACAGCTCTTGAAGTGAAATCAGTCACACTACTTCTGTTTGGAAATGAATGCATAAAATGTTAATGATGACTTCAGTCACCACTTAAAATTAATTACAATGCAGGATTGAAAGAAATAAGGTGTCAGTGGGCCAGCAGAACTTACACTGAATTATGTATGCTCCCAGCTGTGCTGCAGTGTTGATTGGACAAGGTAAACGGCCCTGTAGAA
Organism: Sitta carolinensis; assembly: GCA_032173965.1. Lineage (NCBI taxonomy): Eukaryota > Metazoa > Chordata > Aves > Passeriformes > Sittidae > Sitta > Sitta carolinensis. Next base: position 73,234,458 of record CM063313.1, on the reverse strand, counting down.
CATCTTGCTTTACCTGCAAGAAAAACTGATACCTAAAACACAGAGATGAAACAAAGTTGTTATTTCAAGTCCAATTAATATTTCAAAATCGCCCTATTTACTGTGCACATCCCATGTACCAGAATTAGGTGACAGTAAATGCCTGCATTCCTCTCTAATTTACTTCCCCTATTTGACCCTGAAGTAACAACTAAGATTAATCCAGTGAAAGAACCCAGGAAAGGGAGCACTCCCTACTTTTCCAATCTGCTTATATTGTGAAGATGCAATTAATTATCTCCCTAAAAGAGCGTTTCCCTCTTTTGACTTTCACAGAGCAGACAGAAAATGAGGAAGAGGGACAGGAATCAGAAAAAATATCAAGAAACCTATCAAAGGGCAAAAGTTTAACCTCATCACTGGATCATTGTAAAGGAGGACTGGGTATTGGATGCTTCCTTACTCAAATATTTCTTTTCCACATACCAGAGTATCAACTACAATGCAACAGGTAGGTTTCATGGAGCTCATAGAAAAGATGGATGGGTGTGCCATCAGTAGACTAACTTAATCTGCCATAGCACAATGTACTCTCCTGCTTGGAATAGTGGTAACAGGGTGAAAACGTAATTTTCAAAGTCACAACCTGCTTCTACACTTGATGAAGCTGAGACCACTTAGAATGAATCCATATGCACAAAGCAGATGGAACAGACAAGATAACAAGCTACTATATAAATGACCAGCAGTTTTGCAACTTCCCATTATGATTGATAAGAAATCTTTTAAACACTATTACAACAGGTTTATGCAGTTTTATACCATCCTAAGGTAATTTCTTGCACTGATTTCCTTCAAAATGTAAAAGTACAATGAAGGTAATTTTTTACAGAAAAAAAAAGCACATAGCTTTTCCATCATTCATTAGTTCAGTTTTATGTACATAGAGCCATTCAGCTACTCTGCAAATGATTTATTCTCTGTTAACACAAGTAATTTATGAAAGCATCTGGGAATGATCTGTAAGTTCAAAGTGCACCTGCACTGATTTCAGAGAAGTTTACAAACTGCAGGTTACATGATAGCTGACTCAGAAAACTTAAGGTCCAACTGAATTTTCTAGACTTTATCAGATGAGCCTCTGAACAAGAATACCTATGTCTTTCTAATCAATCATTTCCCACAGAATTTATGCAACACATGTTACAGTAGGAAAAAAACCCTAAAAACTGCTTAATGTTTTCTACCTTAGAGGAACAGGACAATTGCATAAAAATTTCCTGGGAATACCACTGGACAACACAAAGCACAGACACACAATGTTACTTGGTGTTACTCAAAGCAATACCTCAGTCCCACTTCCAGTCTATGCTTGCAGTCCTACCTAGACAAGTCTTCCCTGTATGAATTATGATAATGACCAAGATGATTTTACATCCTCTGTGGAGTACACAACATCATCTTTCTGGCATGAAATGCACTTCTGATGCATACCCATACTTCTGTTAGCATTTCTCCAACTCTCCAAAGCAGAGTGTGGAAGGAGAGGATGCTAGAAATATATTATCCTTGGAGCAGGTATCTATATTTCTGTAGTCACAAAATAAAGTAGCACAGGAACCTTCAAAATACATCTGCATCCTGCACTGTTAATTGCTTAAGTGACTCCTGTGAGGTGAACAATCTCTTCCTACTGAAGCTGATGAGCTTCTCACAAAACCAGGCCTTTTGTCCATACCTATAGCTAAGGCAGTCTCATCTTGTGAGCTGTCATGTTTGTCATGCATATATATTAGAGTGCCTAATTGCAAGTTTTCTCTAGCAAACACATCCAGCAAACACCACAGTGTTAGCTTTTGCCAATGAGCCAGACGGATTTTGCTGCAAAGCAATTACAAATTTGACAGGTTTTCATTATTTGCAAAGAGTAATCATATAATGCACAGATCATCAGAATCTGATAATAACAGAGTTAGCTCTCATGTCCATTAAAGTAATAAATACATGCTCCGAAGAAACACATTGATTAGCACAAAGCAGTTAACACATCACTGGAATTACACAATTAGGCAGAACAGTATTATTATGAAGGAAAAGAGGGCCTTTAATGCTGCCAAAATTGAAGGACCTCTAAGAGGACCCTTCTAACTTAAATTATTCAAAGGAGATGGTGGTGGTATTAATATTAATATTAATATTAATATTTACTACTACTACTGTTATTTTCCTGAACAAAAAAAAAATCATGGAAGCCTTCCTTCCGTGATTTAAGAGCATGTGGGAATAAGTGTCTATAGATATTGAAGGCAACTGACTATTCAATGTGTTTCACAGAAGACTGAAAATACCATCACTTTCCTAGGCTGTCCCTCTGTACAGCCCAAGATGCCAGCTCTGCATGACCAAACTGCCAAGTCAGAGGGTTCCTAATGACACTGCAACATATCTTGACTGGATTTGCACACCTAATCAGCAGTGCAGATCACTGGCTGGCCTTATCACAGGGCAAAGGAAGAACTTGTGACAATTTAGCCCCCCTGCCTCCGGGAGGCAATCACAACAGGCTCTGTGGCCAAAGTTCCTTTCCCAGGACACCTGTTTCTCCCTGTGAGCAGGATTTAAAGCTCTTCTGGGAAAGTACATGAAAATGGCACCAGATTTCCATAGTACAAGGGGCATCCCATTGCTGCCAGCTTATGCTCTTTTACCTGCCAAGTCACAGCATTTGTTATTTTTACCAGGCCAGCCTGGATCTTGTTACACTGGAGACTTCCATTCCTGTTGTGCCAGTATGGAAACCAAAGAATTTTCTCACTCTGGAATAAGAAAAATACTCTGCCTGCGCTGCAACCTTTGATTTAGGAAAATTAAAAACCTTGCATTCTAATGAATCCTCATGCGTCACATTCTTAGGACATCAAAAGTATTTTGGCATTTGTTAATGCAAGCCAGCACACTAATTTTGTCTGCCTACCTACCCAAATTCTCAAATTTCCTTTTGAACCTATAACTAATTGTCCAAGACATTTAATAAATAAAACAAACAGAAAACCCCAAAACTGTGAGAGTGTTCAGATAACCATGTGTGTGTGCCTGTGTGCAAGCTTGTGCATCCTCATACCTTCCAGGACAAGCTTAGGTAAAAGAATCAGAGGCATGTAACTCTTCAATTTCCTTCACATATTTTTAGTAATACCAAAAGAAATCCCCTTGAAAAACAGTTCTGGAATTTAAGCTATGACCAATAAAGAAGAAAATACCCTAAATTTATATCTGATAGCCAAATAAACTCTAAACTTGGTTACAGCATAGTATAAAGGCAGCTGTAACCATGCATTACTGAAAATAAGAAAAAAAAAAAAAAAAAAACAAAAAACCACACTCCCAAAACCAAACATCAAGGCCCTTTGATTTTGATGCCTCAGAAAACATCTTTTCTTCTTGGGCTTCCTAACAGCTGTCAATATCAAACATTGAAGTTAATCAAAATTTTCAATTTTCTTCCTACACACCAATGTTCAAGCAAAAACATTCAGATATTCAAGAAAAATCAACCCAGGCACACCACAAAAATATGCACCTGGCTGACATGTATTGCTAGCCTGAGATGAACACACTATGCTTTTATTAAATACTGTACCTTGTTATTTCTTCCTTAAGTTTACAAGGATCTTCTGCGTAAAATTTAATGCCAAAATACAGAGTGTATGGTGGTCCAGCTGCAGATAAAAAAATTTTGGTGTTAAAGAGAGTTGTCATGAATTGGTAATGGGTATGAATCGTTACTAGTTGACTACAAAACAGCTACTAAGAACCCTATCATAACATTTTATGAAAATTGAAATTTTAAAAAAAATGTTGCACGCACACAGCAAATCCATCTATACTCATTACACATAAGGGGAAAAAAAGGATTTTTATTATTATTTTAAAAAATCTTTTAATTATTCACATCTTGTCTATCTACTTGGACTTTTTGCTTATTTTGAATATTTCAATTTACCTTTTATTGCTAAATTATTATTTCTCCAAGATAATTTTTTGCTGCTTAATTTTGATATTTAAATATTTTTTCCACTGAAGCTTTTTGAAAAATGCAATTGTGTATGAAATGTGATTCCATATATAACTAATAATGCTGAATCCTAATCCTTTCCATACTTCCAAATATCTTATCATCTTTAATAATGTGCCAATTAGATTTAGAAATACTTGGAAAAGTTCTTCTAATACATCTTTTAAAAACATTACTCTTCTGTCTTTCAGGTAACTTGGTAGAAAATTCTTACAGCTATATTTACTTCATGCGTGCTTCACTTTTTTATCTTTTTTTTAAAAGATCTCTAAGTACCACTCTTTAATGGTAATAAATATAAGAGATCTAGCACATGCAATATCTGAAAATTGACAGTAATAGAAGAAAATCTTATCAGCAAGAGGCATCATCTTTACTTTAAGAAGCGGAAGGAAATCTAAGTTGGTTATGGTATGCTCAGCATGATAGAGGCATCACAGCTACTATAAAATTCATTTCACACATTAAGAATGATACCACTTATTAGCCTAAACCAGAATTTAAGCACACATAAGTCTTTGGACAATAAAGACACTGTTAAACAATACCATGTGCAATCCATGTGTGAAATTTTGATACAGCAAAGAATTGCAGTAACAAACTCGTTAAAAACTATAAATTTGTTGTGACTAGAATAGAGATATTGTGCAGACTGTGTAAATGGTACATTGTTACTTCCATCTTTGTCCGTTAAGTTCAAATAAAATACATACTTTTTATCAATTCTTTATGTTCAGCGAGGGTCTTTGCAGGATCCAGCCAGTACTGCAAGACAGATAATTATGGAAATCAGTTACTTAACTTTGAAAATTAACACAGAACAACTGGTTATTCTTATCACAACCTTTTCTTCCCCTTCCGTCATACTGAGCTGACAGGAGGAACTGCATTCTCATCCCTGAAAAAAAGAGTGCTGCTGCTTGTGCTAGTAAAAGTTAAGTATCAGCTAGCATGAGAAAATGTTTTTCTGTGAGTGACAAAGGTCTTGAGATCAGCACAGGTGAGATTAAACACTTCAGTGTGATGGTGAAGAGACAAGAACCTCATCTGCCTTTTCATTTCCCCAGTGAATGTTTAGCGCTGTGGCCATGGCACAAACCCACGCTTAAAATCACTGCGCAGCTAGTTATTATTTCAAAGGCTGCCAAAATTTTCCTGAAGAATGCAAGAGGTGGGGGGAGGAGCGGGAGATTTCTAACATTGTATTTGCAAGCCAAAGATGAATGGAATTTCGTGGATAATGCAAAGGCATTTTTCAAGCCAAAGTCAGACAGTAGAGATGAGAACATTTAGAGATCCAAAAACCCCAACACCGGGGCCCTGCTAGCACACCTTGGCACGCCTACACAGTAATGTGTGTTGGATACTTGTTAAATGCTTGTACAGATAGAAAAACAGCGTCGGGTATAGTTACACTACCAAGGTGATAGGCTGAAGTGCAAGGAGAAATGGAACAAAAAACCAGTGTCTCAATCCAATGCACTTGCACAGCAGTTGCTGACAACAAACCCCAGAGTGGTGAATACCAAGGCAGCTCTGACATGCTGCCTTAGCCTTTTTCATCTCCTGGCAGCCACTGTGACACTTCCCAGTGCTCTCCCACCTGTGCCCCCACTGTACAGGCTTGCAAACAGCTCACCACTGCTGCAGAGAGCTGGAGGACCCAACACCTCCTCACCTAACTGCGAGGGATCAGTGCTGTGAATCTAAAAGAAATATTTAACATTTACAGAAGAAAAGGGTGGGAAACCATTTTTAATAGTCCTAACCAATGCAACTATCCAATTACTAAAGGGACTGGTTTATTAGTTGTTCTTTACAAACACATATAGTGTTACTTGAATAATTTTTTATCTACTAAGACTGATTAAAAAGGTACAATGTTATTAAAGAAAATAACTCCCTTTTAAATTTTAGGTAGAAATTACATTTAAAAAATAAGTTTTTAAGTAAAGCATAAAGAATAAATGGGCTCTTTTGTCCTTTGTACTTTTACAAATCTGGCATCCATACAAGCCAGATTTGTAAGCAGTATCCATCCAAGTTCCATGAAGTATTTAATACTTAGCCTCTTTAAGTGCATGCAAGAACTTTACCACAAATCTGGAATCTTATTTTTTTGTATCTGCATAGGGTTAAACTTGGGTCACATACCATGAACCTGCTTGAAACAAAATATTAACTAGGTTGACATGTTTGCTGTAGTATCAATCAATGAAGTGTCTGGTGCAGAAAGAACTATCAACTTCAAACTAAATGCTGGACTGTCTTAATTATATTCTTACAAACCTGCACCTATCCTGCCACGTTTCAGTTTTTGATCACATTTACAACAGGAAGAAATACAATTTTGAAGAGAAAAGGTGTCATTTTTCAATTACAATCTGAAATTATCGAAATTTTCCCACAACCTAAGACAACACTAAGAATTGATACTGCTGCATTGGATTTTTCCTGCAAATGTTCAGTGCAGAGAACCTCTGTCTGCTGAGTTCAGGATTTCCCTATTATATAAGAAATGTAAAAATTTTCAGGCAATTCCTACATACAAATATGTATTTAATGCCATTACCTTTGTTTTTAGAATCTGAAGTTATATAGATTATATTTAGTATATCATCAGTGAACTGATCCTGCTGCACTCTAAAAGTTTCTTATTTCTACCTGTAACTCACCTGACCATCAGTGTCGTGTATGTTGTTTTAATCCATTCATATTTTTCTAAAATTTCTTGTTTCTACTCAACATTATCAGTCTCCATTTTCTTTTCACTGATTATGACATCTAATTTAACACATACAACGATTCTCTTTCCTCCTAGATAATTTAGTATATCATGCTTGGGGATGAGTGTAAAAATCCATAAAAAGAAAAAATCCATTCAACAAAACACAAGCTAAGTACAATTTAACTTTTTTTCCTAATATCTTGCAGACAAAATATGCTCTACACTGTATGACATTAATTCCCTGAATTGAAATGGGTTACCTAGTACCTGCTGTGCTCTTGGGGTTGTGTGCCCAAACAGATCTTCCTCCTAGCAGGGGAGAAAAACACACCTGCATTGTAGGATGGGGGCATGGTGCAATATGAATGAATATCATAACAAGACCTTCTGTATTTGAATTTCTCCTCTTAGAGCCCTAGGATGGAATCAGTATGTGGTACATTCTGATTATAATAGCTCAGATTAGCATTATCAGATAAGAAGACGAGAATATTTACATCACAGCCTGCTGTACAATTTTTTGTATATAGCATGATTCTTTTGGCATTTCACAAGGGAACACCACTGGGCTTCAAGAAGTACCCTTTCCCTCCTCAAATTCTGCTCAGCTTTTCCTGACGTATCATTATTAAAATTGCAATCTCTGCCTTTTGTCTACCTCAAGAAAATACTAGCCTCTTCCAGACCAGTAACTAGCTTGGCTATCCTACACAGCCCTGGCAAAGCCATAAAGGCAGGAGAAAAGGGAGTGGGTGGAGAGCACTGGGAGCTGCAGCACAGCAGGAACCGGCAGTGAGAGTGGCAGGGCAGCCCCCCCAGCACCAGTTCACCCAGACCCTGGAGAAGTGCACCCTGGGTGGCTCTTTTCTCCAAATACTAAAGCAATGAGAGACTCTACAGGGAAGAGTGTGGCCAGCAAGTCAAGGGAGGTGATCGTGCTCCTCTGCTCCGCCCTAGCAAGGCCACGGCTGAAAAACGTCGTCCAGTTCTGGGCTCCTCAGTGTGAGACAAGGAACTACTGCATAGGGTACAGCAAAGGGTCACAGAGATGATGAGGGCTTTGGAGCATGTTTTTTGTGAGAAGAGGTGAGATCTGGGCCTGTTTAATCTGGAGAAGACTGAGAGGGGATCTCATTAATGTAAATAAATATCCCCAAGGCGGGTGCCAGGAGGACGGTGCCAGACTCTTTTTAGTGGTGCAAAGTGAAAGGACGAGGAGCAATGGCAATAAACTAAAACACAAGAAGTCTCACTGCAGTACAAGGAAGAACTTCTTTCCGTTGAGGGTGGCAGAGCATGGGAAGAGTTGCCCAGGGAAGGTGTGGAGTCTCCCACTCTGGAGACATCCCAAACTCTCCAGGGTGCTCCCGTGTCATCTGCTTCAGGTCACTCTGCTTTGTCACACGGTTGGACTGGGTGATCTCCAGAGGTCCCTTCCAAACCTAATGATTCTGTGATTCTGGACAGAGTTTCCTAAGCCACCCTCAGTTCCTGCTACACATATTCTGGTGATTGTGTCTCACCTAAAAATAGCAGATGGGGCACAAAGTCCCGGCAGATGAGGCAGAAGACACAAATGCCCTCTCCAGCAAGACCCAGCTGACTATCCACATCAAGAACTGTGACGAGAGTATATGATGTCAGCTTACACAAATTGGGGTGCCAGCACTCTCTGCAGTAATGCAAAAGGCTCAGGTGGAGGTTAGATGATGAAGCACAATAAGGGATTTGGTGGCACTCAAAGAAAATTAGTCTTTCTTTTAAAGAATTTGCACCACAAAGAAAGGTACTCAAATACCACAGAAGAAGAAGCACCATGTAGTTTGTCAACAGAGGCACTAAGAGATTAGGAAACACTACTGACAACACACCGCATTAGCTGAACCCATCTGTTCTCTGGGGTGTAGTTTTTAAACCATGGAATTTTTAATTCATTATTAAATGTTATATTTTAACTAATCATTAGAAGATATATTTTGTCGTTCCTTTGGAGACCTGTCTTATTCAGAGCACTAAGTAGATATAGGTAATGCTATTCTAACAGCAACCTGTAATCTCCCAGAGCTTTATTTTTCCCTTTGAATACCATCCTTTTGCTGTGAAGAGTTTGGGGAAACCTGGAATGTCAGTGAAGCAAAATTTGTGTAATATGACCAAATTACTACCCTAGAGACAGGGTCATCCAATAAATGCTTATTCCTACTGTTCACGCCCCTGCCAGTGCCACACAGTTCTGTCAATGTCTGCTGCACCCAGCCCTTCTTACAGGTTAATTAGTTTGTTGGCTGTTCAGAAAGAGACCATTTTAATGCTACACACTCATATACACACAGTGAAGCCTTGTTCACTCATTAGAGCCCTTCTAGTAGTACTAAAATAATTATGATACCACCCACATAAGAGGTAGCTCACCAACACAGCACTTAAAAGACCATCTGGAAGTGCTGAGGCATGCAAGAGTAATGGGAAAAATAACTAAACAAGCCCTTTCCAACACATAATAAGAAAAATGTTTCTTTTGTGATTGGTTTGTGTTCTTTAAAATATATTGTTTTGTCTATGCTGCTTTAGTCATCATTCAGTCAAATATATAGTGTGACAAAAAAACCTGACAGTACAAATAATAAAACTTTCCCCACCACAAGCAAACCAACCCCCCAAATACTTTTCTCCCTCTGAGACTAACTCAGGACCATGGTTTTAAAACTAATTAGCGAGGTAAACTTTTTCCTCTTCCTTTAGAAAATGTACTGTGGTTGATCCAAAATATATCCAATCCAAAATTCAGATCTAGACTTCTTGCCAACCATTACAGGACTAATTCCCACAGCCACCCAGAGAGTTTGAGCCATAATCAGCATGCAACTAACTATATGTTTACAGCTAAAGCACAAGGTGTTGTTTGTTGTGCGAAAACTTTCCATTATACTGCCCATTCTTAAGAAATTACAAGATTTCACTAAAAATAGCAAGCTAGCAGCATAAAACCACACATGATAAAACACATAAAACTACACACAGTAGCACTGTTTGGCTCATTTATGAACTTTTCAGATGAAGGAGCATCAACTTTTTGTTATTGTTACACAGACAAAACACACCAACACGCCTTTTCACAACCATGTGTTACAAAACAGCCCGGGTGCAGAGGCTGTGATCACTGTGGCAGCATCTACATGGCAGGGCAGGAGCTCTCCACACGCTTGCACACAGCTGAGGTCCTGTGTCCACATGACAATGCCAGTGTAGGTGCAAGTGCAGGCAAATTACAAAGGTGGGATAAACACCTTCCTAATCCATGGGAAAATCAAGAATCAGGGTGACTTCCTGACACTGGGCTGGCCAGAGGAAAGCTTAAAGCTAACACTAAATTTACACCACTGAAGCACCATCTGAGAGAAAAAGTAGAACAAAATGATGTGCCCTAAAATGTTCTTTTATGTGCTTTTTATCCTGTTCACAATAGAGGTGCAATCCCCTTTTATACTGATTTTTCATATACACTATTAAATATACCCTGTGTGCGCTTCTGGAAATATTTCCAGGAACAGCCATTTCTATTTTATTTGCAACCACAGCAAAAAGGAAAGCACTTTTGAGAGTAAAAATACCTACCTGCTCTCATTCACACCTCAAATTCCTCAGGAAATCAAAGCCACCATTTTTAACAGTCTACCTTTAGTTCACAGCCGAATCTGGCTTTCATCTTCATAGAATGAAACAGAAGCTTAACAAGGAACTGAATCCCTAAATTTCTGGACTACAGCACAGAAGTTAAAATACAGGGAGTGGGGCAGTCTGTAGATCTCAGTAGCAACCAATGATCTGATTAATACTTTTCTAAATTCAGTCTTTACATGATCAACTTCTTGTTAGAAGAAGAAACTGGCAAATATTTCGCCAATAGGTTATTACTATATATAGATGAAACAGGGGCCTGTGCAGTGCTATCATCACAAAACACTGGCTTCAAAACTTAAATGGCTTAACTTAATTTAACCATAGGCCAGGCACTAAGCCCTTCATAATTTTAAGGTAATATGAAGACCATCTTGTGAATACAGCACTGGTTCCTCTTGCTGACCACTCCCTACTCCTCACCTCTGCCTGTAGCAATCCTTCACAAGCCTTTGGTGGGGCAGACAGAGCTGCTCCAAGACTCTTTGGCTGAAACATCGCAGCCTGGCTGAAACATCTCCTTGTCTGTTCAGGACAGTAATGTCCCAGTGGAGAAAGCCTCAGATGTGGGGTGAGTCTTTGTCAAGAAGGCTCTAGAGAACACGGGCTCAGGGACACAGAGGTGGTTCAGGCAAAGTGAAAATGGCATTACCCAACACACCCTGAAACCACTGTTCAGCCCATGCTGCAGCAAGTGAAGCAGGCTGTGATGCACTCAGGGACACTGCTTCCCAGGCAAGGCAGGGCCAAGTGAGGTTGAGCAGCACAGAGCACCCGGCACTGGCTTCAGGACACAGAATTAGAGAGGAAAAAGTATCAATCCTACTTTCACATAATAATTTCTTACAATTTGTAGTTTCTTAATTTAGTTTTCAACAACATTTGACTCCGTTCCTATCTAAGATGTTAACAGCTATTCCAAGACTTTATTGCAAACAAACAAAAGAAATTACTACCGTAAATCTTAGCCAGGTAACAGTGAAGTTAGGGAAGTATGACAATCTGTTACTTTACAGGCAAACAGCACAGCACAATTTTATACACAGCAAATCCAATCTGCTGTGTCTCTTACTCACCGTTTGATGACTTCGATCACAGTAGCGCAGTCCAAAGTAATCTATTTCCACCAGGTTTAAGTGACGAAATACGTAGCCCAGGACAACCGACCCTTTCGTTGACTTCTGTGGGAAAGAATTTACAGACCTATTCACAAAGATGCTCTGCCTTTGTCAGCTATGTGCAGTGGCATTCATGCATTCAATTAGCTTTGTCTTAAAAAAAAAAAAAAAAAAAAAAAAAAAAAAAAAAAAAAAAAAAAAAAAAAAAAAGAGGCAGTTCCCAGTGCCTTTAACAAAAATTTCAGCAGCACAGATGAAAATATTTAACATGTTTAAAAAATAATTCTGTAAAATACTATTAGGAAGCTGGCAAGGTAGTAGTTACACAACAGCAAAAGAAAAACAAACCCCCCCACAGTTCTGGTGAACACAGCATTCTTCAAATCCCACTCACCCTTCCAGTACAGACCTGTCACTCAAACTCTGACAATGGAGATCAGGAGACAAAACTGCCCCTAACACCTAAATTATGCATCATTAACTTCTCTGCTAGTAATCTTTGTAAAGAAGGTTAGGTTTTATTTGTTTTCTTGTAAAATATCTTTTGATAGTAGAAGGGAGAGCAGTCCAACATTGGATTGAAATAATCTCTCAGTTTTCTTGAATAGAACTTCATTAAGTGTCTATGATAGTATTTGCAAACAATTCTGGGGACAATATTGCAAACGATATGGTACTGTTAAGAATGCTTTATAAAATGCTCACTTCCACCTGAATGCCTTTTATTTGTTCTTTTGTCTGGCAGCCAACAAAAAACAGATAAGGAAGATGGAGAATAATTACACAGAATGATCCCCCTTCAAAATTAATTAGAACTTTTTATGATTACAATCCTAAACTCCACAAGAATACATGGACATAACTCATAATTAGGCTTTGCTTAGCTGCTTCATATTTTATAAACTACTAGACTGTAGTAAAATCACCACAGAGAAAAGAAACAGAAAGTAGAATCTGTGGGATACTGTTTGTACAATTTCACTTTCTAACCTATGAACAGATAATTTCAAAATTAAAATGGCAAATAATACTGATTAAAAATCATTTAATTCAGTTCTGCTGGTGAAGTATCAATCACATCACAATGGTGAAGATTTATTTTTTTTTCAGCAGGTGCATTTGGTCAGGATGCATAGCTAATCCCATGAGCAGGGACAACACAATTTCAGGTGACCACTCGCAGTAAGCAAGCTATGACAAGGTGAACAAGTCTGCTAGGCTGGAAATTGCATATCCATGCTATACACCAGATTTACTATATATTTGCTTAAAGGAGGAGATGTGAAAGGTTCTGTGTCTAAATCTACCAGGTGGTTTACATCAAGCAACTGTAATTACATTTTTCCTCTGCATGTACAATGAGCCTTAGTGATCAGCCACAAAACAGAGGACAATCTGGGGGGAAACATGATTAAGGTAAGAAGAAATTCACTAAATCTCAATTTGTCAAGTTTGATAAAACAAAGCAATACAGTGATTTTATCATCAGTTTCATCAACAAGAAGCTGAACTCAGGTTGTGAGAACATGGCAAGAGAAGCTGTAGAGTGACTACAGGAGCACTGCAGAAAAAAAGACAGAACAAAACAAAACATACCTTAAAAATACTAAATATAGAGGTTTGACTACTAGAAGTAGGGATTTAAGACTGAAGTAATACTTGTTCTTGCTCATTTTATTTTTAAATTAGCTGTAATTCAAAAGAAGCAGAGGGAACATCCCACTAAAATGGATATTGTTATCTCATTATCGTATATTGGACTTGATGATTCTGATAAGCCCCTTCCAATTGGCATGTTCTATGATTCTATGTCATGTAAGGCAGATTACCTTCAGCACTGTTACCTATTTCCACCATCATTTAAACAGTACAACAATGTCTTGGGAACCTAGGGCTGGACAGGTATCTTTAGAAACAGACACAAGAAAAGTCAAAATGAACAAGTAGCCATAACTCCAAAGGACCCATACAGATAAAGAATGGCAACACTTCCAGCTGGGTACTAAACGTTCAGAGAACATTTTAGACTAAAGGATCTCCACAATCAGCCACGCATATGTCAATGGTTTTTGACCACAGTGAGGTCAGTAACATAGCACATTAATACTATATATATATAGTAGTATGTATATATATATACCGGTCAGAAATATTTCGTACCTTGCAGAAAGTATAAAAAGGGTTGCCTGCACCATGGCTCACAGGACACATCGAGTGGTGCCTACCCAAACCTTGCTCAGCTTCGGTGCTTGTGTGAAGTTCAAATCTGTTCGCTTTCAGTGAGCTTTCCACTCCTCATCTGACCAGTATCACTACTCACAGCATCAACTGGTTTTATTAACAGCACTAAGAAATACTGAGTCAGCCACCAAACTGAAGCTGTCAATTTCCCTTTCAGGCATCTTTCAATAGTAGTACACAATCCTGGGAGTAATCGAAGAAGATTAAGCCCTACAGGAGTTCAACTTACATGACTCTACACCAGTTTAGAATATGCAACTACCCTTCTTGGCTGGAAGTCTTCTGCTTCATTCAGTTGAGGACTGCACAAGGAGCTTTTGGCCATGGACCCTAAAGCTGGTGTGTTATCCCCAAGAAACAAACACTTTTCCAACCTAGTTTGGTTAAAATCAAAGCCTCTTTTCTTCCCTTTCAGAGATAAAAGGCTTTTTAACTGCTTTTTACTTATACTGCTATGCAGATAGAAAACCTAAATGCCTGTCAATTTATTCTCTTTTGACACAGCTTAGTTAACACTTGTATAATTGCAGGTCCTGCAGAAACAGGTGGTCTGGCTGTGAGGAAAGGCTGAGCAAACCCATCCAGCTTACAATGGCCGGGGGCTCTCCACCTCTACAGTGTGGGAACCAGGAAATCCTTCTGACTGTCCTGGGAAGATTTATAAGTCACAAGAATTTAGACAGAATGATAATTAGTATGTCACAGGGTAAAAAAGTAGAATTTGTGGATTTTAGAATGTGAGATCAGGGGACAAAGCTGGAGGCAATGGGGTGTGTCCCTCAGCTTCCTCTTCATCCTCTTGTTCTCCATCTTCTGTGGTGGTGTGGCACATTTGGATTGGTCTAGAACAAAAGTACACTGTACAACATAATGGATAGATATTGGAGAATTGTTATAAATAAAGTACACGTAATTTTCAGTATAAAAGATAGTGCCCTCCCAAGGGTGGACAGGGGGAGAGCACAGCCCAAGGAGAGAACACCACAACCTAGCCTGAGGAGAGAGCACAGTGAGGAGTTCAGCACAGCCTGGCCTGCAGAGAAGACCGTGGTGGGCCAGGGAACGAATGTAAGATAACCAAAGAATAAACAAATTCCTGAACACGAGAGAACAGAGGACTCGACCTCTTCTTCAGACGCAGGGCTGGGGGAAAACAGAAAGCCAAAACAGAGACAGAGACAAGTAAAGTTAGGTGAGAGCCAAGGTCACAGAACTCTCAGAAACCCCAGAAAGGCCCAGAAACAAAACAAGAAAAACAAAACAGCAGGAAAGAAAGATAATATATATTTTTTATATTTTATATATTTTTAAAAAACCTAACACTACAACAGCAAGATGCTCAGTGCTTTGGTTACCCTCAGCCAAAACAGACTGTACAGCATGCTGCAGTCTCCACAGTCCTCTCTGCCAATCCATTTCACATCTTCCACAAAGCCTGCTGAACACAAAGAAGTGCTTTGCAAGGGAACAGCCAGGATGTGAGTCAGGACCTATCCTCACACCCTTCTACCTCACCTTCCTTAACCTCATATTTTCCCAGCACTAGGGACCGCCGTCCAGGTAAAACACTGACCCTTGGTGAAACTACTACAGAGTCATTTTCAATTGAAATTCTCATTTTTAGCCACATGATTTCATGATTTCATGCAAGTAATTTGCATCTTCAAGTCAAGTCAAGTCAAGAAAGAAGTTTTTCTGGTGAATCCTTTAGTAACTACTTCTCAGTCCTGAAACACATTTTTACCGCATTTGCTCAAAGTTTTGCAAACTAAGAGAAGCCATCTTATTTCCCCTGATAAAATTACAGGAAAATTCAGCAAAGCTGGAAATCAAAACTATCAAAGACATTAAAAGGATTACATTCACATCATATGGCATTGCAAAAAATTACATAATCTGCCTTGCATTAAGCTCTTACTTGCAAAAGGTTTGCATTCTTAGGGGTAAACCCAAGTACATTTCAAAATGCCATCAGCAATGCTTTCAAGAGAGAACAAAGAATTGTTTCAATGAGTCATAACATCTTGCTTTATGTGTTAGCACTGTGGCTTTGTAAACCAGAAAGGCAGGTTTATACTGGCTAAAGAAAATGACAGCCAGAACATTAAGGAGAAGGCTGACTTAACTGTAGTTTTCTTATCAAATTTAAATTATTCTTTTAAAAGCAGTACATACAGTACTGTGCTTTAATTATATTTATAGAATTATAATTAAATATATTCATATAATATATAGATAATTATATTCATATTACTCTATATTTAGACTCCAGAAATTCTTATCTTTCACACAGCTCACTGCTTTTTAGCTCCAGTTAGGTTTTTTAATTTTCTCTCTTGTGTTGTACAGCACAGTGGAGGCTGTGAACTATTTTTCACATATTGTGAATATGTGAACATCAGAACTATTACTGACATTTACTGAATTTAAAGACAAAATCTCTGCCCCAGAAGGATGCTAGTCCCTCTACTGAAGGAAAAGTGCTATACATAGTGAAGTCTCTTGTTATTAAAATAGAGAAATGCATTGTCTCTTTTAGATCAAGCAGATATCGTGATTCAATTCACACACTCTACCTCTTACAACCCAAAAAAAGCTAAGGAACATGCAGAAGAATTAATGAGCCTTTGCTCAGAAAAAGGTCTTAGAACTTTAAGAGGTCTTAGCACAACCTTTGCCTTTTGAGAGGCCCATCAGAGAGTCCCTCATGATGCAGCATGCTTGGAGACCAAACTGCAGTATTTTCCCTGGATAAAGGTTACTAAGGAGAGATTAAAATTATGTACAAAGGTAGCACACAATCCCACGTGAGAGTGAGCAGACATAGAGCAGCAACAGGTGTCTCCAAACAGCATTTTCTCACTTTTCTTTTTGGCCTATTCCTCCTCCTTACCTCAAGCTCAGAAAAGACCAGACACCACTGCAATTTTCCATCATCTTCCCCTGACAAAAGCAGCAAGGAGTAAAGCTCTGAAATCAGAGTTCTTGGTTTTTAACAATGAAAACCAAGGACCTTTTTCCCAAGGCAGTGTGCCACCCAGACCTCAATTTGCATACCACATGTTCAAGCAGAGAAAAGTATTTAAATTAAAAATGCTAAGCATTTACAAATATTCGCCCAGTCAAAACAGCCTAACCTTAATTTCCAGATGCACGTCCAAACAGAGAAGAATTTACATTAGTGTTATTTTATATGTGCAAGGCACTCTCCAGCACAATCATATAACAGAAGTAAATACTTTCAAGAACTGAGAATTTAACAAATACAAATGAAACATCACAGGCTGTCCTAAGTATATATCACTAAAATGAACCATCCAAAATGTACTAATCCATCCCTGCCTCTCTGCTTGTATTTCACTGGCAGCAGACATGCCAACACGTGTGTGAGAATTCCTTGGATTTCTGGACACAGGCGCAAACCTCCCTATCACTCTTCCCAAGAACTTGACACACTGTATGACCTGCTGGGATGTAACAGATGATGCTGTATTCCAAGTGCTGCATATTAAGATACCTGTAGACAAGTTTAGCTTCCACTAGTGATCAATCCATTGCATTCCAGACAGAAAATGCTATTCTAGAAAAAATAACTGAAGATGCACTGTATTTTTCTGGTTTAGCAATTATTTTATCTGTCACAAATTTATCTGCTTAGGGCAAACTCCTTGAGAGAGGGATACATTCCTAGGAGCATGGGCTCCAGCCAGTTAAACATCTCCCCTTGTAACTACTGCCTGGAGTGCACTTTAAGACACCGTCATAGATAGATGTAAACTAATTTACTTGACTCTGAAACACAAAAGGAAAAAAGTTAAAGAAACGATACTTCAAAAATGTTTGTCTTATGGAAAATTACTTCAGTTCAATGGGGTTCTTTCTGGGAATAAGATGTAAGTAAATATATTTATATTTACATGGTAAACAAATGGAATTTGGGCCTGCACACATGTTAAAAGGAGTGCTCTAAGCAGGAATCCAAGTCCAATGAAGTCAACAAAGGGCAAGGAGAGTAAGCAAGTAAGTAATGGAAAGACAACTAAGTTTTGGAAACATGATTAAATACTTACTAGTGCTTTAAAATTGCTCATTCTTCTCCAATGAATTATATTTTACAAAATGGCATCAAATGGTTCTGCTTAAAGGAATTCTAGCCATATATATTTTATTTTAAAATATGTTCACTTATCTATCCTGTGATATTAACATTATCCAGTTCATTAGCATCTATATTCACCATATGACAGATGAGTTAAACTGCCAACAATAATGCACCTCAAGTTTTCACAGAAAAGAGCTTTTCTGAAGAACTGAATACCAATGAACATTTCCATCATTCTCATGTGCTTTGAATAATTCTACACCTAAGAAAGGAACTATGACAATAATAACGAAATTTTAAAACACAAAATACAACCACTCATTGGGAATGGTGAAGATTATTGTTACTAGTAATTGTTTTTCTAGTTTTTGAAACTGCTCTTCACTCACAGCTCTGTGACCTGGTGTACCTTCTTGTCAGGAGAGGGCCCTTTTCTCTGGGAGGTGGGCAGCTCCATGGTAGAGCACTTGGTAGAAGTGTTATCCTGGCAGAGAAAGGATGTGATACTTATTTTTGGCACATTCATTCTAAATAAAGTAGGCATCCCCTCTTTTCTAGGTGATTTTCATGACATGGTTTACGCAGTTTTTTTCCAGTCATTGAAGTCCTTCTTGGAACCTTTCTCATATAAACTTGTTGCAATTTGAAGTCTATTTTTGCTGCTGCTTATTTTGACATTCTTGGTTTGTGTTTGTCCCCTTTTCAGTTGTTTTGTCTTATTTATTTTCTCTTTTGCCTTCCTTTATTTCTTATATTTTATTACGGCAATATTTCTCATGTTAGTTCTGTCAACATACATACAAAATATCAGTTGAGGAATAAATACGTAGGATAATCTTTTTTGTATCAGTCCCATCTAGTCCTGGTATGTTTGGTTCTACTCCTCCTATTTGTGATTTTGTGATTTCTGCCTTTGTGCCAAAGGGAGGCACTTGAGGTAACAAAGCCTCAATTCTAACACTCTCTTTTCCTATGTCAATCACTTAAACACCTCTTAAATTAGGTGTTGCATGTATTTTCATGGAGCATATTAAATTGATTATGCACAGCAGTTTTAGAGCACAGGGACTTAAAATTTAAATATGCCACTTGCTTTGTTTAACTGCTTTAAGTGCAAATCAAGAGAGAGTGTCAGTAGAGTTGAGGTCTAATAGGCTTTCAGGAAGAGAAATATTAAAAATTAAAGACTAGACTCTCACTCTGTCAAACTGCTCAGGGATTTTACTATTACTCCAGCTGTTATACAAAGAAGTAATGAAATTATATTCTCATTTTAAGAAGTTGGCTCAAACTACTAGCTGGCAAAATGGTTAGAAGATTTTTTTGTGTTAGATTGGGAACTTTTTAGGAGCAAGAGGAATAGGAAGGAGAAAAGGTCAGTGTGTATCTTGCCAATCCTTTATTTTGCCATTTTTTCATTCAGAATGAATAGCTGCACTGTCAGAGCTGAGCATACCTGCAGCAGCTTGTTTGTACAGAGCTCCACTAGACTGAGAAACAAACAAACCAACTTCTCATGCTCTGTCTCTCTCAGCAAAGCCCAAATTTGGTGCCCTGCTTACCACCTGCTCTCAGCCTTGTTACCCTCTTTGCCTTCAAGTTGCTTCTTCTTTTCTTAAGATAATTATTTCTGCTGCTCTCTGACTTTTACCATCCCCCCAATTTTCTTCCCCCTCCTTTAGTCTCCATTGTCTCAATATCAGTCAAGAGATATAACGAGAGAAAAAGTTACAAGAAAAGCCTCCTTCCAAGTGGGACCTTCTCAGATGCAAAAAACTAACGGAAAAGACAAAGAGGGGATATATTTCTTGAAAGGGCAGAGACATGTTTTCTAGCTTGGGCATGGGAGACTCAGGGAAGAAAGAGGGGTAAGTACAAAACAAAAATATTAGCTCTCTCCATTCAACAAGCCTTTCAAAGCACACAGATCTTTGGAACTTTCCTCTCCACCTCAAAACCAAGGGAGTCATGCCACAGAGGCGCTCACATCACCAAAAGCTTTTCCCAGACATTTATCATTTTCAATATTTAAAAGCTTTATTTCCAGTATGATGAAGTTCAATTTCTCATTTGGGGTGACATCATCAAGTTACTCACTTCTGCAGTGGAGACAGACAGAAGGCAAAGGAATACATATATTATCCTGAAAAATGTACATACATTTTCTGTACGTCTTTGATAATTTGATTGCCATGGTGCTTCCCAGAAAACAGATTTCATTCTACTGGAAACTTAATTCTCATTTAAATTTCTCATAATAAACATCTGGAATTTCATATAACAAAAAATTAAAGACTGACATTTTTAAAAATGCCTTCATTTTTTGTTTAACAGACATTTCCCATTAGAGCAATGGAGGATACACTGCAAGTGTTTTTGTTCTAAAAATAGTTTTCCAGATATTCTCATTAACAAATGCCACACACACAAAAAAGCAGTCAACATGTTTGCACCAGGGCAAGAATAAGTTACCCATTAGCAGGCCATAATGGCTGCTAATGGGGAACTCTATACACCTGCATTCTCTGCTTCCCCTTCTAGAATTTCTGGCTGTCCAGAAGACATGCTATCCAATGCCACACAGTGCATGTGCTCATATTACCATTTCACTGGTGCTGGGCTGCATTCTACTTTAACAGGCTTGACTGAAAAAAATAAAAACCAACATAAAAGCCCCTGCATGGGAAAGGAAGGACACTCAAGGACCCCTGGGAGCATAGTGGGATGAAAAGGAGGTATCCATCACAGCTCCCAGCTCTTGACACTCTCTGCTAGGTGCCTGACCCCTCACACCCACACTCACAGCCAGAGTGCCTCATTCAGCTGTCAATCAATTCCCAAATCATTCAGCTGTCAATCAGTTCCCAAATCGCTGCAGATTCCAGCCCTGCATATTCAGATGAAACAGAATCCAAGCCAGCCTTTTAATTTTTTTTTTTTTTGTAGAATGATACCCCTGCACATAAATAAACAACACACTCAAGTGTTAAGTTAAAATAGCAACACACATAATTTAAATTTAAAGCATCGACAGAACCTGCAAACCATTAATTCCTTTTTTTGTGTGTGTATATGGCAGTGTCACTACCAGTTGTTTCCCCTCCCCCTGCAACTCACACAGGAACATCACTGTCCCCTCCCTGGCATCATTGCTCATCCTTGGCTGCCAGCGCTGTGCTCCTTAATTAGATCTTCCCGTGGTGTAACCTAGGACTTTTGTGAGCTTTCCCGAGCCACTTCCCAGTTTCTTGCCCTTTCCCACATGCTGCCTGGTTCCAGAGAGCACCAACAGCACCCTCCATGCCCACATCCCCTGTCACAGACACTGCTGCTTCCCCCAGCCTGACATCCTCACCGCTTCCTGCGGACTGCGCTGAATCCTCCCTCCACTATTCTGACCCACCTCCAATCTGTTTCTTCACTCTCCTCTGCAGACTTTGTCCTTGCTCCTACGTGAATTAAGACAGGAAATTTCTCCAAATTCTCGTATTGTGGGACAGGTAACACAGAGACACAACTGATGGCTCCGAATGCAAGAAAATTTGTTTCAGTTTTGGTGCCCAAACTCGAGCATCAGAAACACTGGGACCTGAGAGAGCCTGTGTGAGATCGCATCCTAAGATGACCTTTTAGATCTTAGATCTAAGAGATGGATAAAGTCTGAGGAAATCTCTCCTGAGAGAGAGATTCCAGCATCTTAAATGGGCTTATTTTAGGTATATTTTTAAAAAAAACTAATCAGAGAACCACACATCTCTGGTGTGGTGATCATGATGACTGCAATTGTAGTCTTTTCGCCAAGAGTTTCTCAGACAAAAGTTGCCTAGTTTTCTTTTTATTTGACAGCCATTCTTTTTCTTGTTTCACTCTTGGAAATAGCTAAACTGATTTGTACAAAACTTTGTCAAATAATACATTGCAGAGTTTGAAAGCTGATGAGTAGAAAACCTATGAGAATATTCAACTCCAGTAGGGCTAACAACCCTCTCCCTGGCACCATCCCTTCAGGAAAAGTCCCACAAGCTTCTCACACTGAATTTACAGCTTTCCTCAGAGCTGTAATTAAAATTTACATTAATTTAAATTAATTTTTTTTTTGTAAAAAAATTGCAGATTTCCTCAGAAATTTCAGTAAAAAGTCAGTATTACTCTGAACAAGTTCTTGGTCAAGGAACTGCAGTGATAACACATCTATCAAGCTCCCTACGAAAAGGTAATGCATAAAATATTCTGTGTGGTTTTGAGGAAAGCTGTGGTATATTTTAGTGAGATTTTCTTTCCCTGTGACCTTCATTCTTTTTCTCTTTAAGCAATTAAACCTCTCAAGTAGTGACTTGAAGTTAAACAGAGTGGTTTGGGCAAGGCCACTATTTTCTCACTGCTTAGTCTTCTTTGGATCCCTAAAATGGGTAGTATATTTTGAAATGGCTACATGTGATATGGGAAGACTGTACAAACCAGGGAACATAATCTGCATGTTCATATACTCATCAATAAAACTACCACAATCTCTTTAATTTTAAGAGATGTTTAACATACCAAGGTTGTTGGGGAAAGATGTCTCTAACATAAGGCTACAAACCAATTAACTGCTGTACCTTGACTTGAAACCTATTCTTGCTTTTCTTGGTTTTTACTCTTTGGCATGGAACATTCAAGAAACTGAACATCTTATACATGGTATAATATGAAATGGATTATATATACTTATATATATATATATATATATATATGAGTGTAATATTTTTATATGTGGTGGCAGCTTACCTATGTAAGTTAACAAGAATATTCCATATAATGGGAAAAAAACCAAAAAACAAACTCACCTTAATTAGAATCTCTACAATACATCTCCATGAAGGAGAATATAAAGCAATTATATACATATGCAAATCTGGATAAATTTCTTTACTGCCAGCTGATAGACAGATTACAGATAAGCATTAGCATAAAACAAACATAGCACATGTAATTTTGCAGAACCAGATCCTTCTTTCTTTACATTTATTATGAAACCAACAAATATATGTGTGCATGAACAAAAACTGCAGAGATGTAAGCAGTTAACCCCTTAATGGTCACAGGCTCAGTATTGTGACTCCACTGAAAAAAGGCATTCTGGCAGCAGCTCCATTGTCAGACTCAAGAGTTTAGTTAATGAAATGCTCTAAGCATACTACCCTTTCCTAGCTGTTATACTCTATGAGTCCACTTACACATACCAAGCAAAAAGAAAAACAGTTTTTAAAACAGCTCGCTGACTATAGACGTGAAATCACAAACATATTTCACATTAAGGAATAAAAAGAAGTTGATTATTACAAGAAGACAACAAAAATCTGTTTAGATTTTTCACCGGTGATGTGAAAATAACTCATTCAGATTTAAGTGTAAAATTTATTACTGACTTTTAAGGCAGAAAATTTTAGATTAATGTTAGAAATAATATTTTAAGCCTTCAGCCTAAAATTTGCTCACAGTGGAGATACTGGACTCATGAGCCTTATCACCTTTCTTTGGATGCAAAGAGCACACAGGTTCCAGCTACCTCCCAATAATCAGAGTAAAATACTGATGATTGCAATAAAAGCAAAATAAACCATGAAACTGAAAGTTGATTGTAAAAACTCTTCTCCCAAGCTTGCAGGCAAGCCACTTGTGCATTGTCAGGAGTCTCCAGCAGAGAATCTCCAGTTCTGTTACAGCTGTACCCTGCCACAGAGTACTGATGTTTTAAAGGAATTATTTTGAATAGTGCATATGCCCAATACAATTCTTTCACTGCAGGCAAGTCATGACATGTTCTGAAGACTAGATAATTACATTTCAAGTAGAAGATCACTACTTTCTCAAAACATACTTGGTTATGTCCAAATCTCTCATCTGTGTTGAATACAAGACTTTCATCAGCATTACTTTTGTTTAACAGTAAATTTAGCTTACAGGGTGATTTGGATAAAATCCTACTCGCACTGAAATCCATAAGTAAAAAGAAAACCAGAAAAACCTACCTTTTTCTTAAAGACAGGAGGTTCAAACCCTTCAGTTTTGATCTGATTGCTTGAGGATAAAATAATATAGTTTGCTTAGAGTAAAACCAGCAGCATATTCAGAGAACTTGATTAAGTAATAGTCTCTAAGCTTCCCCTGGCATTTTAGTTAAGAGGCAGCATTTCTGCAAATTTTTAAGGTCTACCTTCGTGTGGTCCTTCATGTGGACTTCAGCCATGCCCATACTCATCCCTTTGTCAATGTGTGGCTAAATATACCGAAGATATACCAAAATAGTGCTTCTTGAAGTTCTGCTGCACAGTCAGTGACTGTCATTTTCCAGAACTGATTGTGACTAAGCACACTTCCTTGTAAAATATATCGTTTCCATTTTTGCATCCTTTTTTCTGGTGATATGAACTCCTGCTCACAAAACTTCTCTGCTGACAATAACCACATTATGACTGTTACAAGAGACAACACCCAAAACCATATTAGAATATGTATCTCTTTCTATGTACATGTTACAACATGCATCTAAAATGATTTTTAAATGACCATATTTGTTTAGAAGTGGAGGAGGCTGTTTTATTATGTAGGGCATCCCCCACAATAATGATACTTCCCAAGCAAGGTGAGATTTGAAACTTCATCCCACGTAGCTAATGAAAGGAAGACAAGACACTAAAACTGCAAGATTATCTCTTTCCACAGAAAGATGCAGTTCTATATGAGTCAAAGTAGGTTTCAGTAAATCTTTTCCACCATCGAAGTCTAAACTAAATGTTTTATTTCCTATCAGGTGCTGGTCCAGTATCCACCATGTAAAAGATTCATCCCAGAACTATTTCTCCCAGGCTCTTCTCCTCAGCCACCACGTTGTACTACAATATCTCAGCCATGACTAAGGGATCAAGGCATTCATTTATTTGCCCTATTAGCTCTAGCTGAAATACCCACATAACAAACGTTCTCAAGGACAGTGTCATCCAACTTCCCAGTTGTAACAGATCCAGAAGCTCTCACCACGATGTCAAAGGTGCTTGATTTGCCCATCCCTCTGCTGAAGAGTGGGTGGGTGCCAACCTACACAGTTGCTCCTGGGAGCATAACTCATTTGGTTTCAATGAAAATAAGGCAGGATAGCACAGATCACTCACTTAAACTCCACAAATGTAATGGATTTTGACTTGCCACAGCCTCTGATATCTCAGTCAGAAACCTGCTGGGGATTTTAGGCAGGTATCCAATCAGTATTAACAAGTCCCCCAGGCTGCAGGAGTTGCACTGGAGCAGTGATCAGCTATCCCAGTCACAGCCCAGAGCTAAAGGGCATTTGGTATCCAGTTATGCAAAATGTATGAGATTTTAAACAGAAATTTGCCATCTCCCAAACAGAGTTGTACTGTTAAAATAAACTACTTACATCTAGATAGGGCCTGGGAGGACTTCAACTCTATGTCAGTGATTCATCCATTGGCATTCATCCAGTTAATTAAGGAGAAGTAACGCCAGTGGCTTTGACACTCTCAAGGCCCTGCCTGGACCTGCTGCCATGCAACACTCCACCAAAGTCAGTGACTGAAGTCATTCACAGATAAGTGGACAAGACTAACCCAGCATCTCCCCTGTATTCTAATATAAATTCTAAAAAAGAGTAAAACCACAGAACAGGCAACAAACCCTCACTGATAGAAGGATGACTAAAGATTATCCAGGCTAAGAAAATGTGGAAAATACTCAAGTTGAACACTGAAGGTTTGCCTGGTCCTATGCACCCTCACTTCCTCCCAGAGGGTAGTTCTCACGTCTTTACAGTCAAACTGTTCACTCCTTTACAGTTGTCTGACAGCTTCTATAAACTCAGCTATTACCTAGCTGTCACTCCCTGCCCCACGACCAATAACTTCTTCTGTGAACGCTGAGAAGAAAAGTGACACTGACTCCATTAGAGAACCATAGAAAAGTCAAAGTTGGAAAAGACCTTTAAGATCGTTGAGACCTACCACTGTCCCAACCCTGCCAAATCTGTAACACTAAACCATGTCCCTAAGTGCCACATGTCCACATCTTTTAGATCCTTCCAGGGTGGTGACTTAACCAGTTCCCTCAGCAGCCTGTCCCACTGTTCGACAACCCCTTCATAAAGAAATTTTCCCTATTATGCAATATAAAACTCCTTAGCACTACTTGAGGCCACTTCCTCTTGTCCTATCACTTGTTCAGGGGACAAGCAACCAATGCTTTCCTTCCAGGTGGTTGTAGAGCAATAAGGTCTTCCCTGAGCCTCCTTTTATCCAGACTAAACAACCCCTCTTGTCAGCCTTGTGTTCCAAATCTTTTCCCAGTTCCCAGAGAAGTTTCCCTGCTCTGGACATGCTCCAGCACCTCACCGACTTCCTTGTTGTGAGGGCCTCAGAGGTGAACACAGGATTTGAATATTATCATAGTCTGAAATAATCTGCTGACATTTCCTCGAGAAAGACAGTTGATGGATTTGGGGATTTTGACACAGAAGCAGCACAGTATGAAAATCAAGTACAGGCAATTGAAAGCAAGTGAAATAAGAAAAACCATCACCGCCAAACTAGCACAGCTAGATTGAGAACAGTCCATGAAGGCTGTCAAGAAACATATTTTTCTCAATTCAGAGTTGTTGGATGAAACAGAAATAACATTACTGTTTTCCTAGGTGAAGGGCACCCATCTGTTATCCCATTCAGAGCTGCAATAACCCAAACAATGCTGGAGCTTCCTTCTTGGGTAAGAGTACAGTTATCACTTAAGCCAAATTATTTGGCTGATAGTTTTTGGAGAAGAGGGGCAGTTAGTTTCTCATTATTGTAGCCCTGAGGTAATGCTTCATATATGTCCTCTGTATCACTCTACTTTAGTCCATTGTTACAGGTGTAAATCTTGGTTTAAAAAAAGGCCTAGCAACTAGTAAGAACAAAATCATTGCATGTTTTTACAGAAACTAGACTACATCCAGCACTAAATGAAAGAAGGCAGAACTTTGTTAATATTCAAGAACTGAGATGTTTGCAAATTTGTATTGACTTTAACCCACATGTATTTTTAGTACTATTAAAGCTCTTCCTGTTCTGATAGAGAAGTCTTTTTGTACTTATTCCCACAGCAAGGATCATTTTTTTTCCGTTTTTCACCTCAACATTTGCAAGCATAATCATGCATCTTTTCTGC
This sequence comes from Sitta carolinensis, assembly GCA_032173965.1. NCBI lineage: Eukaryota > Metazoa > Chordata > Aves > Passeriformes > Sittidae > Sitta > Sitta carolinensis. The sequence continues at coordinate 73,207,342 of CM063313.1, read as the reverse complement.
TATAAGAAACTAAATGCTACTTACAAAATGCTTATTTGTGTATGTATCTACGTCTTCTTACTTTTTAGCATAAATCCACTAAAATCTATACAGCTGAGATATGACCAAGGAAACGTCAGCATTTTATTCCTAAACCTAATATCACCATACACACCACGATCCAAGTAGTTAAAACTGGTTCATTATCAAAATCCTACTGAAGAAGCCTACACTTCAAATATACACCAGTGAACTTTACATTCATTGTGCAGTTCTTTCCTTCAAATTAGAAGAAAAAAAGAATCATAATCCTAGTCAAGAAACCCAGTTTCAAGTTCTTTCCTTGGAGAACATACATTTGACAATGGTGAAAAATAATTAAAATCTCCATCTGCCTAATTTTATGAGTGCAACAAGTCTCAGAGACTCAAGACTTTTCAGGATCTTCAGCTGATACAAGCAGAAGAGCTTTGATTGGGTTCACAGGGCAATGTGAACACCCTGTGTTCAAACAACTGTTACAAATCAGTTGGCTGCACTATTCCAGGTGACAAAACTAAAGAAAATGTTTGAATAAGTTAGATGCAGTTGTTGGAAGTCAAAGACATTGTTGGTTCACCAAACAGCAGAATACTGTAGGCCTTATTATGTTCCCCTATACAATGTTTGCTCTCGAATCTGTCAGAAAGGAGAAATGGTGCGCAACTCCACTGTCAAAACCAAGTGGCATAAGTAGGCTCCAAACACTTTACTGTTTGACAAGTCAGCTGGTGACATGGCTGTTTTGACAGCACTCAACTCATTGTGTCCTAACACTGCATTCACTGCACAAGCAAGATAATATTTAGAAAAATTGTACTCACAGAAGGACTTATATACATAACATTTACAAAAATAAGCAAAAATTTAAGACCTAACGAACAAAAAAGGCGATTTTTGCATCCAATTATTTCAGTAGTTTACTTGAGAATATTTCCTTCTAAGTCATTTTATAGCCATTATAATACCTATTTTTGCCTACTTTCAGAAGCCAGACCCAAAGAAGCTAAGACTAGTTGCAGTTAATCTGGTATATTCACACTCCTACCATTCTGGGAAGGTTCTGGGCTAATTAGAATCAGAAGTTACACATCAAAAGTCTTGTTAAATTATAGCCATCATTATCTAGACAGGGGGAAGTTCAACTTATTTTATATTGTTTACAGACAGACATGAGAAAATTCATGTTTATTCCTCATTCTCTCCTGGTTGCCTGAGTTATATCCATTAATTAAGCCTTTTTTCTGTAAAAATGTGAGTTTATCCAAGTACCACACAAAGATAAATCAGGATAAAGCTCTGCATAGGGCTGCAAAGGTGGCTAGTGGGGTACAGCACATGGGCAAATAAGCATCTGGGAGAACTTACCTACATTGCAGAGAAGTCAAGAGAGAATGTAGTTACAGCAAGAAACAACAGAGCCAGATTCTCATCACGGATGCACAGCTAGAAAATGAAACTATCACAAGATGCTGCAAAGGAAATCCCTCACTTTTGAGGGACTAAGTGCAGAAACAGGCTGCTCATAGCCACAGGTTATAGAGCCTCTGCTATTAGAGAGACTCAAAACACACCTGGGAAAATTCCTGCTCTAACTTGGAAGGAAGATAAACTACATGACCTTCACAGGCTTCTTCCAGATATAATGATCCTATCACACAACTTAACACAGCCCACAGAAGAGTGCCAATTAGTACTGCATCACTTTATCTGCATTTGTCTGAAATTAGACTTGAATGTGAATATGTGGAAATAGTTTGGAGTAAGGATGCCTATATCCCCAGCTTCCAAGGATCTTGTTAGAAACCTTTGTCATACAGAAATTATTAAAATAAATGAATATAATTGCTACATCTACAAAAACAGAGAGGGGAAATGGGAGGCAGTCTGTAAAACTCCTAACAGAGCTTGTACAGCCTCTAGTCAACAAGCATTATCACTACTTTTTTTATTGAAATGGTTATAAACATGTATAACAGTATACTTACTGTTCCAAGGCAATAGAGTATTGTTTAGCCAAATGCTACTCCCTTTAACTTCGAAAATATTTTGAAGGTATAAATACACCAACTGAAAAATATTTTTATGTAATTGTGACAGCATACGATTAATTCATAGTGGACAGTCTCATAATGACTATTCCCACAAAAATACTTTATGTTCATTTTTATACTGCTTATATTTATATAAAAGGAAAGCAGGAGTTAAAAGAAGTTACACAAATATCTTAGATATTAACTACAACTCTTAATTGCAGTGAGGTTTTCTAGTGTTAACCATCAAGTCAGCTCAACATTAAAAGTAAATACACAAGAAGATAGCTTATACATAAAGTCGATTACACAACCCAGCTCTGATTACCTATAGCAAAATTTCCAGAAATGCTGCCTCTGGGGAGTTTCTAAAGAGAATAGTTAGAAACTTGAGGCCAGCAGCATTTGTTATGAGCTCTTTTCAGTAATTATTAACAGAAGACTCAAGTTCAAGCAGACTATTTTCAATAAATTACTGTGCTGCTAACAGGGCCACTTTGAAACAATGGCATAAGCATATCAATGACCCACTTAAAGACATTTCAGTCATAGCATGATCTGATAGCTTATCATTAATTATAACATAAGATGACTGGCTGTGCAATTCTTACATTTACTTTTGTCTTAAATGGTTTTATTCAACCAAATAAGCTGTATGTACTACTATGAATCATTACTGTTGAAAAGACAAAATTTTGGACAGTTTGAACAGGGCCAGCTATAATCACCTCTATTGTAACAGGACAATGCTTTGACTTTCCTCTGGGAAAAGCAATACCAAACTGAATTTGCTTACATTTACCAACTAGATGAGGAAAGAAACTTGGTCCAACAGAAACTGGAAATCAATCTTTCACTCTTCAGTAGCTACTGCTTACAAAGAGGCAAAAATTAAAACAGAGACTTTGCCATTACATAGAGCTGATACCTCATAACTTTGCGCTGAACATACGGATGTAATTTCTGCCATCTATGTCACAGAGTCAAATCTGTTATGTTCTTGAAACATTATGTTGATAGAGAAAAACGTTTCTTCTGCACAAGTCATAGTTATAAGACATAGACAATTTTCTTACTAGAGCTTTGTAACTCAAGCCGTTCACAGCCAAATCTGCAGATTTGTTTCTCTTAAAGATTAAACTTCATTCTTCATTTATATATGGAAATGAGAAAGTGTCTGAAAAAATGCAGTGTTCAATACCAAATTCCAAGGATCTTCATCTAATTTTTTTCTTCTTCCTTTTCCTTTATTTTCCAGCACAGGAGAAACAAGTGCAATCTGCCTGTAAAGCTCAGGCAGACTATACAGCATCTCACAGTTCAAAAGTCACCTCCAAGCAACAGTTGCAAGTAATACAATTATTATTAAAGTTTTAAAGCACAAATTCATTAAAAGCTGGTTGTCTCAAAGGCAAGACTTTTATTAGTTGTAACAAGCAAAGTCCTAGCTCATCATGGACCATCAGAACTGTGTAAGTTTATAATTTAAAAGGAAAGATCCTTTCCTGCGAGCATACCCTTAAAATGTTATACTTAAATATGTTTCAGGGAACATTTCTAACACTTCTTTTGCTGTTTTATACAGAAAAAATATAAAGAAAATATCCTGAGCTCAAGTAATTTCATTACTCAAGACACTAAAATAGTCTCCCAGGGCCAAATACTATTTCATAACCTCCACTACATAGGCAGCTGGATAACTGATGGCTTCTTCAGATTACACCTGTACACTGATTTAAATAGGTGCAATCAATCAGCATGCAAGACATTTGTGTTAATAATGCACAAGGGAAGATATTTATACTGCTGGTCCTTAATTTTCTTATCTTTATAAAGCTGTTGGAAAGAAAATAAATTAACTCAAAATTTTAGCCCAAATCTGTGGTACTGCAGCCCCAGACTCTGATTTGTAAAGGAATACTGTGATAACTGGACCCCACACAGATATGCCAGAAAATCTTGATTTAAAGCTGTTGCATTAGGCATTGATCCAATTCCTCTATAATACAGGAGAACCAAATCAAGTCTCAATCAAGAAATTATGCTGAGGATGAAAAGGTCACCTGTTAGTTACTTCCTTTTCCATGGGCAGGTTCCACAAGAGCAACACATTTTAAACGCAAGAACTTACTTCCAAGCGTTTCAAACAAACCCAGTTGAAGAATATAGAAGACTGTCATTAACAAAGATTGCTAACTCGTTGGCTTATTTATCCCTGTGGTCACACAGTGCTACTGTCTCATTCAGGCCTCCCAAATTCTTTGGAATCCAGTCCACACAGTCTCATCTCAGTGGCACCTCAGGATGCACCAGTCCCCCGTGTCTTCACATCCAGATCCTGCAGACCCAAAGAGCTACCCTGAGGATGAGGAATTTGCAACAAACCTGCTGCCAGCTTGAGAAGCCCAAGGCCATGCCTGCCAGTAGCCTCTGGCATGGGAAGTTCTGAGGCATCCCAGCACACAAGTTTGTTGCAAGCAGAGAAAAAGAAATTCTTATTTTTAGTATGCAACATCTAGTTTAACTTCAGCCAGTGTCCATGTCATCCACCCAGAAGGACAGGTGGATTGATCCTAGGCCATTTAATTTCTTTGAAATTAAAAAAAAAAAAAACAACCAAACAAAAAACACCAGTGGAGGTTGAAGGACCCAGTAACATGTTTTCCAATTAAAAACTTTCAGTTTCTTAGAGAAGTAAGTAAAGATTATGTAAAAGCCAGTTTGATTCCTAATTTGTTTGCCTTTAACCAGTACAACAGTACTTAAAAAAAAAAAAAGTCTCGATACATATGAAACCACAATACCACATCTCCTTCTGCTAACCCACATTTTGAGGGCACTTGAACAGAAAATCTCCAACATGAGACACAACATACATGCTATTAAAGAAAATACAAAAATAAAACATACTGGTCTGTGGAGCAGGAAACAAGGTCACAACTGCATGTTCCTCAAACTTCTTGGAGAGACCTGGAGATGTCTTCCTCCTGCTCCTCTCTACCCACACAATAATAATAAAAGTAGTCTTTTTCATTTGGCAGCAGAACATATCTCAACACATACAATTTAATTGTGGAACTTTCACGTTGGTGACATGCCAAAGTAAACTACCAGAAATTTATGATCAACATTACTTTCTCATATGCTGTTCAAAATCTGCTGACTGGAGCTTGCAGTAAGACACAATTACAAAGATCTTCCATTCATATTGGCACTTCTTGCTCCTTTCTTCATTTTTTTCCCCCATTTTCACTACAGGAAGAACAGTATTAATATGCACCAGGAGTAAAAACCATAAAAGAGTAGATGTCTTACACCAAAGCTAAAATGCCTTATAAAACCCTAAAAATTAAATTATCAGAAGTGTCAAAAATCTACTCCTTCTACAGCCAAACTAATACGAATTGTGTTAATGCTTTTTGGAAAAGCATGAAAAGCCACAAAACAAAACAAAGAATGACTAAAACAAATACATATAGTTCTTATAACTAGTACCTTTTTAAAATACAGCTAAATATTTTTGAACTACATTAAACAGCAGAATAAAACTGAATGCATCAACTCAGTGCTACAACTGAGGGAGGGAGGGCAATCATTCACCATGACTATTGCCAAGCACATGTATAACTTAGTATTTTACTAATACTATTATATTTCAATTTATCCAATACCCTTCTTCATAAATATGAGCAGCATTATCACAACCCTTTACAATAATATATTCTCGTTCTAATTCAAAGAAATGAGGCTGCTAACATTTTGTGTCCAAAATCTTTATTGTTGTAGAGAGTAAATCTGGCTGGCTTCCAGATGCCCACCCAGCTACTCCCTCACTTCCCCACCTGAGTTGGACGAAGGCAGAAAACAAGATTAAAAGCTCATTGGTGAAGATAGGTACAGAGACATTGCTTCATCAGTTACTGTCACGGGCAAAACAGACTCAGCCTGAGGAAAGGTGATTTAATCTGCTGACAATTACAAGAGGGATGGTGAGAACTTATAATGCTTTCCATTTCTTCTTCCCAAGCTCAATTCCACTTCATTTCTGAGTCCTGTATCCCATCCCCTCCCCAAGCAGTGCAGAGGGACAGGGAACTTCTTCCTTTCCACTTCTCACCTGCTCCCCTCACAGAGGCCACCCCTGCAGACCTCAGCACAAAAACTTTGCCACGTAAACAAAATGCAATTGTGAATTGTGAATATGCAGAATAAGCATTTGAGAGCCTGATGACAGTGTTCCATAATGATTTTATTCTGGAGGGTGGGAGGGAGAAAAGCTCTATTTATAGTTTTCAATAACATTTCAGCTCCAGCACCAGAAATATCATATGTAAAATTTCCTTCTCCAAAATAATTAACCACAGTCAGGGGAAAAAAAAATTAAAATCAACAATTTCCTTTGTGTAAAACAAATGTGTATTAGACAGGGGTCTGTTTTTCCCACACACACACTCCAATTTTTTAGCCTGCTATAACTGCAACATTTTACTGGAGATGTCTGGCAGTTATAAGAAAATCTCCCTAAATAATGTTAAAAAGTAATACTATGAAAAAATACCAATGAACTATTAATTAAATTTAATAAGTGTTGTGAATTATAGAACCTAAATTCCAATTTTTAGTAGAGAAATGTCTTCCAAATTCAAAGGAGGGCTTTGCAACAGTTTTCCTATGACCTGCAATATAAGACCTCCTTTAAAACTTTGTAAGCATTCCAAAAATCACTAAAGTGACAAGTAATGAGAAAAGCCAGTTACTGGTGAAAATAACCTGAGCCTCTGGGTAAGACAAGCTCTCTGAAAACATGCCTTCTAACAAGTGCAAAGGGCAAGATCATCTATAGCAAAAAAAAAAAAAAAAAAAAAAAAAATAAACAACATTAATTTTATGAAGTAAGGTTTGTGTCCTGAGATTCAGCTCTGAATGGAATTTGGGCATCACCAGGATTAAGCAAGTAAACCTGAGATCACTGTGATGCAGTTATTAAGCAAGGGCAGGAAGAGAATACAAAAAGTCCATGAACTTCTGTTCCAGGCATCCCTGTAGGAAGGAGGCAATATTTTCATATAACTGAAGAAATGTAACTAGTTCTTCAGTCCTGTGCTTCAAGAAATTAAAACTTGTTCAAATGGGGATTTTTAAAAGACAAACAGATAAACTCTGGAAATCTTGTCATTTGGGGGGCATCAAAGGATTTTAAATATTCAGTGTATGAGAAAGAGATTAAAGGTGATTTGGTCTGTGCCTCCCAGTATCAACACAAGGAAGGCCTCTGACAGAGGGCTTTTAAGAACAAAAGACAGAGTAAACTGAAATGGACAAAAGATATCTACACAAATTCACAGTAAATTCACTCCTCCTAAATTAAAGTATTGCCTCTGGTGGCACTCAGATTTTCTCACTGTATCAGGCAGCAGCAAAACCCATAGAAACCTCCATGGTTCTCTCATGAGAAAGCTTAAGATAAATTTTACATGAAACATATAACACCTGTGGGGCTTTATCTTACAGATATATTGCATAATATCAGAAATAGTAGGGATGATTACTCAGTAAGTACTCTAGGCCCTTTTCCCCTCTGCCACTTCAATACCAGATACCATTCCCTATTTCCAAGAAGATACATCCCTTCATTAGTCTTTTTGTTTATAGCAAGAAAGCAGTACTGGATTTGAACTAATGGATAAAAAGTGCTCTCCAACAAGCAGGTACAATGTGAAAGGGATGTAAAAATTACTTCTATATTCAACTGCAATTGCTATGTTTATAGCAATCCTGAAGTTCTAGGATTCATTAAGTGAAGGGCAAAATAACAAAACAAACATGAGAGTAGCTCAAGAAAGCAGTAATTTAATTTCAGGTATAAAGGAATATTCTAATGCATTTTGTCTAAAAGAAGATGAATGCAAATTTTTAAGCACTTAGGTTTCTTGCTCTGCTTTTGCAGACAGGCTGCTCTGTCATATCTATCTCTGCAGGTTTATGAAACTGTCTAAGCCAGTAAAAAAAAGCTAAAGTACAAGCAGTTTTACATAATGATTGCTCCAAATTTGAAGCTGCATTGAAATTAGCACTTAAAGCAGAAACAAAATCCTTTTCCTTCACAGATGATGGGTGGGTTTTGCTTCAACTGGCACAGTCTGCCAAAAAAGGCACTGCCTTTTCTTCTTATGGATACTGCTTTTTAAAGAATGAAAAGAAATTAGTGAATTACTTGGATGAAATAAAGAGGTGCAATTTCTGAGCTGATATTCTCAGACTTTATCCTCTCTGACAAGTTTTAGTGGCTGTATTCCACTCACATTTTTTTGTCTGTGTACTGCCTGAAACTAAAAATTCCTTGTTCTTGGTAATATTTTTAAGTCAGACACAAAGCACCTTGAGATCCCCACTGTCACACTTTGACTTCCATATGCAATCTACATATGCAACTTAACTTGTCACAACTGGTATGATCTACACAAAAACAGATAATGGGTTCTTAAAAACTGCTTTTCAGTTCTTAATTTCAAGAAGCAGTGAAGAGAAGGAAGAACTCCCAGGAAGAGAATGGATTTTGTTTAAAACTGGATGAAAACCAACTGCATAAGTACTATTTGGATTCATCAGTAGGCGTGGCTTTGTCAACAGCCATCAGCTCTGGATTTGTTTCCACGTTTTGAAAGCACTCAGATGAAGAATATCCCTCTTCTGGATCTCTCTGAGTGAGAGAGAAAATGAGCTCTTGTTTCAAAGCCATGTGCCTGAGACAAAAACATCCCTCGTTGTACTGAAAGCAGTTGTGCATTAGGCTTTATGTACTGATAAGCAACATAAGACACAGCAGTTAAGAACTGCTTTCAACACAAACACAGTTGAGCAACAAAAACAAACAAACAAATGAACAAACAAACAAACAAAATTCAACCCTACAGTCCGATTTCTTAAAGTAAGCCTTTTTGCCTTTCTTTCCCTGCTGCAAAACAGAAGGAAGGTTGGTAGCAACTGGAAGGATGTCCCTGGAGCTCCAGTGAGGAAAGAGACAGCCAAAAATGAATTAAATGAAGTCAGACCAAAAAAGCAATAAAGCAGAAAGAGGCAGAAGGAGAGACAGCATGGCTCCTTTCTTCCTCACACTGCAAACACTGTGCCTGTGTGAAAAAAAGAAACACCCTCTCCAGCTCTGCCTTCTCCTGCCTAACAGGAAGGGCAGGACAAAAATCTGCCTTCAGGGAGCAGCACATGAGCTTTGCATGGTCCCCTACGCTCCATCCACCCACTCTTACCCTCTTGTGATACTCCAGTTGTGAACTGTTGGTTCTGCAGAACCACCACCTGACCATGCACAATGTGGTGAAAAAGAGCCTGCCTAACAAGCCTGTACAAGCAACCATAGAGAAAGGATCAAAAAAAACAACCCCTACACTCACTCACAACACCTCATAAAAACAGAATGAAAGGGAAAAGGCAAGGATGAAATAGGAGCCAAAAGGCAATGAAGGTGTGCTGCGAAAAAGCTCAGAGAATTGCCTGACAGGCATCAGTTTATCGTGCAGGTTTATCCATATCTGGTTTTAAAATGTAATTTTTACCTCCCCTTAAGAACTCTGTGTAAGGCTAATTAAAGAACCCTCCCAGGTAGGTGAAGTATACAGAACACAGCCTGGATTGGATTTATATTCCCATCATACTATTTATCACCTACAAGGTAAAAATCCCATGCCTTCTGCAGTCCCTACCTACTCCAAGGCTTTCCGCTATTACACAAGTGAAAGGATGTCTTAATATTTCATAAACAGAATACAGGGCAGAGTAATTTATGAGAAAGGATCTAGAAACAGAAATTTTTCAGCAGTCCCAGTTGGCCACAAGTAGGGATAAAGGAAAAAATTTAATTGCTCTGCCACAAAGTCACAAACATGCTAGTAACCACACATAATCTCCAAAATCCTCTGAAACAGACCAGGACATGCTGTTAAGATTTGCTGTTTATTCACTTCTAAAAATTGTCTAATACCGTGTTCATTCGTGGCACTGTGAGAAGCATACCTGGCTTTATGAAACCATGGCTGGCACCCCACAGTCATGTCAAGACAGATTATTTCCACAGTGATGCTCCACAAAAGCTGGCATGAACCAGAACTGTAATACTGCTATTTTGCTCACAAACCCACAAACTACTTAAGAGTCCAGACAACAGCTATAAACCCTCTTCTAAATATTGTACTAGTGGAAACTTTGGGAATATTCAGGTCATATCCAAAACTTTTCTAGTCTGGCCTCACTTCAGCTCAGAACACAGCACCATACACAAATAAAGCACAAAACCACACCTGGCCTACTCAGACAATGCACTGCAAACCTCCTTCAGAAAACCAAAATAAACCAAGCTCTTGCTTCCAGGGAGATTTCCTACTCCCTGCTATTGTGTCACTGGGACAACCTGACCTTGATACCTTGCTGTCCCGTACCACAGGCAGAAACCCCTGGAAATGCAGGACAACATTAACAATGCACACCTGGAATCACAGAAGGGTGAGGTTGGAAAGAAACACAATGGGGTCATCTGGTCCAGCTGCCCTGTTCAAGCAGGGTCATCCCAGGATTGTGTCCAGATGGGTCTGGAATATCTCCAGTGTGGGAGACTCCACAGCCTCTCTGGGCAATCTGTTCAGTGCTCGGTCACTGCACAGGGAAGAAGTTCTTCCCCACGTTCAGGTGGAACTTCCTGGAACATTTTCAAACTCCATAGGTTTAATGCACAGCCAATGGAAATCTACAAAGTCATGTAAAATAGGAAATATGCCACCAGGAAACCATACCTGAAAATCCTGGCCTTACATTTTCAGGAAAATATACCCGCAAATCTGAAAAAATACACTACTTTTAGGATTTAAAAATGTAGGCTAAAAATGCGAGTTCATATGATCTCATAATATATTAAAATATGGGGGTTTATGTTAATACTGTGTTTTCATGCTAAATTAGTGTCTTAACAAAAATTATTGAGACATGAAGCAAACATGGCATGTGTGTGTGCAAAATCTCCTCTAAACTGAAAAGATTCCACTGAACACCAATGTTTTGAAACTTATACCACCATTACAGTTCTGCTAGAACATTATGCTGGTTTTTAAATTCTCTAAATATTTTGAGAAAATTACACACATATACACATTATTTCCAGGCCCTTGTCAAGGTCTTTTTCAACAGAGGAGAAAGTGATAAAAGTTGACCTTCAGTCTTTTGAAATCAGTGGAAAATGTGACATTTAACTAAATTGCATATATAAACTAACTGTATATAAAGATCCAATTCCAATTCTTTGAATTTAGGTAATCTCAGTCAGCAAAGATTACTGCTTTATTACTGTCACCTTTACTGAATTGACAGCATTCAGGTCACAAAACTTGAAATACTTCTATTTGTACATTACTTTAGGATATATAACTTCAAAGATCAAAGCAACACAAAAATCACTCTTGACATGGACATCATCATCATCCAAATAGAAAATTAGCACGGCTTTTTTTTTTTTTTAATCATTTAGGCAGGATGGCATTCTGATATTGTACATCACATGGACAACGCATCTTTAAATTTCTTCCCATTGCAAATCAACTCACAAAAATTCTGAGCACCTTCTGTGCTTTCACAAGAGGTTCTAAACCCTCTTGCAGACTTTTGGAAATGGCAGCTCAGCTTTTCTTCAGCACACTTGCACTTTTCAGCCACCAGTCTCCTGAGAAAAGGCTCTGGTCTTTCAATTATTTTTTTTATGTAGACAATAGAGATTCTCCATATAAATTATATTATTATGTACTGTATACTCTTTTATATAAAAGATGCAATTTTTTTAAAGGATTTTTGCACTGCGTATTTTTTAAATTTTATTTAAGGCTAATCTTTTCAGTAACTACTCAGTAAAACCAAATAGTTACAAAACTATGCAGGTGATTTTACAGAATGTATCCAGATGCTCAAAATCCTGAAAACTTATTTTCACAATCAATATTTACTCCAGGTTTTAGATTTCCAGTTATGCAATTTAATACACTCTAGTTCACTATAATCTCAAACCTGCTCATGTTCTGTAAACCAGAGAGATAGTGAATTTTTTCCAACTAATTAGTCTGCTGAACTTTAACGAGAAACTTGTTCTTGCTGACAGCAGGCTACAGCAACACGAAGGTGAAGTTAAAGGTTAATATGGGAAAAAGAAAAAAAACATACTTTTCTCTGCTGTCTGACAATATTATGTCAAAACTTTTACACATTCAGTATTACACATTTTAGGATGCATCTTCTATGATGGATGATAAGCCTATTCAGAAGGATGGAGAGAATAATTCCCCATGTAATAAAAAACAGTGCTCTTAGAAGAGGTACAATGCATTGGAGCAACACTTTTTATTTGTAAACCCTTGCAATGACATCCCAATTCCTAAATTAAGTGTGATTGCATTAACTCTGCCATCAACAAAGATGAAAGTCAATACTGAGCCCTGCTATAAATCCCAAAGTTAAATAAATGCATGAAGCAGGTGAGTAACACTAGAAATGTGCTGGTGACAGCATATAAATCCACGGATGTGCCTTTCGCTTTTTATTTAAAGAAACAACAGCTCTACTGTGGACAAGGAATCAATTCCTACACTTCAGCACAAATGTTTTTAATAACAAATCCCAAAACATGGACTGCATTAAGGGAGCGAGGCAAGAAGGGTAAATTTAAAAGCAATTATTAAAGTATTTCTGATGCGGGGGAGTGGGAAAAGAAAAAATTAACAGGTAAAGAATTATGACCTCCATTTATCATTTTACACTGTATTCTGTAATTATGTATTGCATTTACATATCATATACACTTTTTGAGTGAAATAGGATGATAAAACTCTTTTCAGCAAGATGAAAAATAAACTCATCATTTGTAAATTAACCAAGACAACTAAATTTTCTTTGAAATATTCCTATTTTGCTCATCCAAGTAACATTTTTGCAAAAGATGCAAAGACATTGGTATCTAACTAACAAACAGCAGAGTTGTTCTGAGAGGGCCTTTAGAGAAAGCCCTTGATAAAACCCACAGACTTCAGCCAGAGGTCCTTGAGCCTGTCTTTCAAATTGCACAGGGCATTGAGTTGTAGCATTCAAACTTCTCACTGTCGGGATGAGGGAGTATTTGAAGGAAGTCAGCAGGTTCATTCCTTCTCTGCACCACATACAACTCAAACAAGAATGTCTCAGGAAGTTTCCCGCTGGGACTTCCTCTCTTGGAGATAACCTGGTGGGCTTTAATCCAAGAGATCCAGCTCCCACACCCTCCTGCCCACAGTACCCTGGCAGGCAGGGAAAGGGCGTGGCTGGGACCAGCCCTGCTCTAGCCATGGCCAAGTGGCACACAACTCCTCAGGGACTACTGACAACTGGAGAAAATTAAAGTAGACTCAGGCTACCTTACATAGGGCTGGGACAAGTCAGGAGAGGAGAAACATGCAGCTGTAATAAGGATAGGCTTCAAAAAGCACTCTCTTCATCAAAGACATTTTTCCTCTTAATTTCACTGAGCATTAAGAGTTTTACAAAGATCTGCTTATCTCTCTCCATCCTACCTGTCTCCACAGCCACCACAAAAACCAACAATTCCTGGCTGGAAGAAGCATGAATGGGAAGGGACATCACCTCTGCTGTGTCATTCTTATTTCTACTGCGCTCAGGACTTCTGGATATTAAAAAAAGGTGCCAGAGTTAAAAAATTCAGCTGTAATACCAGTGCTGCTATCCCACTCTTCCAGCCCAGAAAGTGAATCAGGTGTGTAACTCAAAACAGGCTATTCCTGACACCATGAATCTCAGCAAGCTATGTGCCAAACTGGAGACAATGCCAACCCTAAAGTTCTACAGTCCTTCAGTAAAACTGAACTCAGCAACAGTGGAAAATATTGATTCAATGTACTTTTTCTGTTTCTGTGATTTTGCTGCCTGCATAGCAGTTGGCAAGAAAGATAGTTAATACCATTTACAGTTTCAGTCTACTGCTTCACTGTCAGAATGACAATTATGACCACAAACACTCTGGAGCACTTCTCAAATATGAACGGTCAGAGCTAATCTAATAAGAAGCCATTATAAATGGCTTCATCAAAGCCTGAGACCAGAATGCAAATGGCAATGAGTTCACTTCAAGGAAACTTCCTGGACTCACAGAATCTTTTAGGTTGGAAAAGATATTCAAGATTATCAAGTCCAAACTCTGACCAGTATAGATCATACCACTTAGTGCCCTGTCCAGTTCTTTCTTGAACACCTCCAGGGATGGTGACTCCACCATAACCCTGAACAGCTCATCTCAGTGCTTGAACATCATTTTCATTAAGAAATTATTCCTGATGTCCAACCCTGGGACAGCTTGAGGCTGTCTTCTTGTCCTGTTCCTAGATCCGTGGAAGCAGAGGGCTCTTCTAGAAACCAAGAGTTTTCTAAAACCTTTCTTAAATCATAGTGTCTACGTCTGGGAAGTAAATGTATAAACATTTAAAAATGGGAAGGAACACTGGATGCAATAATGACACAGTGCTCGCGAGGGATCCCCAGCCAGCCCTGGCCTCGGACTGTGCCCAGAGTGGTCTCTCCTGGTCTGGAACAGACCCAGGTAGAGATGAGGCTGTGGCTGCTGGATCCCCTGGCAGCAAGACTGCTCTCTGTAGCACCAAGGTGGGAAAGGCGTCGAGGATTAGGGCAAAAACCAGAGAGGGATCCTTTGTATGATTCCCAAAGGTTTATTTCCTCAGAGAGGGTCAGGGACAGAGAGACCCAGAACTGGGTGTGCAGGGGGTTTTATAGGGGGAGGATCCCAGGGGAGACACAAATTTACAACCAATAAGGCAGGGAGAGGGGAGGAGTACAAGGTGGGATTGACAACATCCTGAACTAATGAGGGAGGACATGGGACACGTGGGCCAATGGGGCATCGAGGTTTGGGGGACACCCCAAGGGGAGGAACCGTGCAGGGATGGGCTGGAGGGAGATTGACACGGAAGGGTCTGGAACAGGGGATGGGACCACTGTGATGGATGGGAAGGAGCTGGGCAGGGAAACACTGCCTGGCAGGGAAGGAGCTGGAACACAGGGCAGGGTTGGCATTTATGGAAACTTCAGGGGTGGGCACAACAGTAGGGATAGAACAACTTGGGAAAAACATGGAGGTACATTGGAATGAGCCATTGACAATTGAACTGTAAATAAAAACTAGGAAATTAAAACAAACACATTACAACGCAACAGTGTAGTGGAAATTATAAATATCAGATGCATAAGCCAGCAAGCTTAAATTTCAAAATTAATTCTGCAGAGACAAATCTGCCCATGGCTGTAAGCATTTTTTAAGGGGAGAGGGGACAGGAAGTTGGCAGAGCTGGTGGGTGAGGTTTGTTTGCATATTTTTTTGCTCTTCTCCTGTTTTGTGTGTTTATTTTAAGTCAACTCTTTTTCTTTTAGCTTTAATAAAATCAACACATTCAACACATTTCCAGTCTTATGCAAACTTATGGTGACCCTCAGATCTTCTAACAAAGAGCTGGATGAGAACTTGTATCTGGTAGAGGAACCTATATCTGATGAGATCAATTTTAATTAAAATATATGCTTAACACTGCAGTGCTTATTTCCCCTCATGTCACTTGCTCCTCCTGCTTTATTACTGTCACCATGATTTAGAGACGAGACACAAAAATGAATGCTAAAATACTGTCGTTCCCTGTGGTAAGGATTATAAAAAATACAATTACTAATTCCTGACTCCCAAAACATAAAGTCATAATAATGAAACAAACCAACCAAACAAAATACTACTTCTGCTTTCCTATTTTTTTAAGTGCAGAGATATGAAGTCCAGATTCTTCCAAGGGCTGGTAGAAACAAGAACTGCATTCTGTTCATTTACATGCCATCTCAAGCCTTTGGCCAGCAGACCCAGATCAAGGAAATAATAGGACAAGAAAAACTATTCAAGAAAGGCAAGAGGAAACTGCAAAACAATGAGGACATACTTCAGGGGCAAATATCAAAGTTCCTAGGGGTACTCAGAAACACAGAGCGTGAGAGAAAGGTAAGGTAAAACAAACCCAAATCCTGATATTTTCCTGAGGTACATGAGTAGGAAAGATGGTGGTGGAAGAGATCTGCACTTAATGCCCCATACTCAGGTAACCTCTCCCATCCTGGCTGTCAGACAATCGCCTGGGTGTCTGCCTCTGCTCAAAGTCAAAGCTTCCAGCATTTCCTAGCATCAAGTCTAACATTCTGTAAAAAAGCATGTGAAAAAAGGAAAAAGGTTAAGGATCAAACGTACCCTGTGCACATACCCACTGAAGTTAGGAAAACATGAAAGTGGATTAACTGAAAACAAACATGACCCTGGTGAGATGTCAGGGAAAGCATTCTACTACAAGAGTAACAAAGGACTGCAGCTGAACTCCTATGAGGCTCCTTTAGATGGGTTTTCCAAAACAGATCACACTGAAAGAACCTCTGAAGAATGAGCCACATATTTGTGACCATGTCCTCATGCAATGTAATTCACTATACACTGACTATGTATCCTACTCATCTAATTCCATCCTGTCCCTGCTGTTCCATAGAAGCAATCCTGACCATTGAGAAATCATGACTTTACCTTCAAGGGGAAAAAAAATCATACCACTTGCCTGAGTTCCAAGCTTCCTCACAGAAATATACAGGCTTACTGATTTTAGAAGTCAGCAGAGGTTGGAGTGCCTCTCTGCAGCCATGACAACAGAAAGTTTATTTCAAATGAAAGCAAGAAAGAAATTCGAGATTTTGCATTGACTAAAGCACCAATGTGAAATCTACTCTAAGTATCAGACTGAAGTGTTGCAGATCTGAGCCTCCCAGAGAAATAAGAGCCCTTTAAGTACCAAAAGCTGAACCACCACAACAACTGAAAGCTCTTGGCTAACAGCAAATAAAAGGTAATTCAACTAAATCCTCTTACTACAATCTAAAATAAACTGAATTACCGAATATTTTTTATTCATGCATATGGACAGCTACCAGACTGAACACCTACCAGCTTGATCACATGTCTAAACCTTTCCATAGGAACTTGTAAGAATCAGCAGAGCCTGCAAACACTACACACAAGTAAAATATTTAGATACTGTAGTCCCTCTGGAGAGCTGAATTTCAGATAGGGTAACAGACTGACATGAATTACAGAACTTTCAGCTCAATGTCACCAACTAAATGACTATATGACAGCTAAACCTTCCTTTTGAAATACAGTTTTAATATCCTCCTGTGTGAAGAATTGCTACGGGGCAAATATTGCTTTGTCTCAACAGCACTGTTCCTTAAAACTCTTAAGTTCAGAGACTCAACTGCATAAAATTCTCTGTCTTCTGTTTCTAGCATTTAGTAAGATTATGCCACATCATAAGGCTGAGATGCTGCTTCCCAGTCTCAGCTCCTGGGTCAAGCTCTCATACACCAGGTATCTCAATGTAACTGATACTGTTGTCCTGATATTTGCTCTGTAACAGGTAATTCAGTCCTGAGAGGTTTTCAGAGTTTCCAGAGTGCCTGGTATAACCTTTAGAAAAGACTTTCAAAAAGCTTTTATGCAAGCAACTGAATAGTTCTGAAAATAAGTTCCAACACGTGTGTCTTCTGTGCACAATTGCAATCCTGCCTATGATTATGTGACACACGATCCCCTCGGAATCTGACAGGCTCTTCCTCATCAAGGTCAGATCCTTCCAATTTCTTCATTTTGTTATGCATAACTTTCTTCTGTTTGATCTGTACATTATTTGTGTTGATATACTATGGCTTAAATGAAATTTGAGATAATTCAACATGGGAGAGTATTCTTTCCCCCTATTGCAGTAGAGCATGCGTGAGATGACTAAACTCCAACAATTGACTTGACTTATTTTGGCTTAAACAAGTGCCATTAGAGGATATAATTCCCCCCTGAAACAAGATCCAAAAACCAAAACAAATCATGTTTAAAATGACATGTCCTTTTAAGCAGATCCAGCCTTCTATCTAAATGAGGTAGATCAAGGGAAAAAAATCACAACAATCATCTATCATGACATGGTTCAATAAGTCACTATTTCACTGTTTCTGCTAATTTTTAGCATAATTATATATATAAATATGTTTCAAGGTGTTTAAACCTTCTTCAACATATTCCTTTGCCCACAAGTGAATAAGCTGCGTTACACGATCACTATCATAATGCATACTCGAGCAGACTACAGGTGGACTGTATTTTATTTTCCCCATGAAAGCAGATGTAGTTAGTCAGAAATACCATTTCTGCATGCAGAGAAAGTCTTGAGGTTTGGGGGCTCAACAGTCAGGCAGTGGCAATGGGATGATCAAACGGTTCAATAAATTTGGGGTAGATTTTGAAAAGGTGAATTTTGATAATTTCACTCACTGTGAAATTACCTGTTGGCCTTTATCAGATGAGACATCTTTGCTGTTTTGAGTTAGAGATGTTTAAAATTTTCAGGCCTAGAAACTTTCTTCCAATCACTCTGCTCCTGGAACCACAGTGTACCTCCCTCCCAGATGTTATGCCAGAGGAAACAGCTGTACACTTGAAAAATAACCAAAAACTATATGTACTAAGAATGCTGGAGTATAAAAATTGAGTCAAAGGCATTGGTTAATTAAATGTTCAGTTCCTCCTTCCAGACTGAAAATGGTGCAAGGCTTCCTTTACATATACTTACAGCAACCACTACTGCAATTTTTTTTAAATTGTACTTCTGGTTCTCCCCTCCTGCTTCAGACTTTAAAGAGCAAAAAAACACCCCAGCTTTTCCCTGCATTATTATATTTTCTCTCTTTTCAAGCCTGTACTGAATAGAAACAGGTTGTATTAGGCCAGTCAGGTTTCCTGTTCCCCTGTAACTGTTCCTAACCAACTGCAAAATGCGAGCACATTTGTATGCACAGTGAACTCCACAGCAAACACCTGCTTCTTAAAGGCACTGTACACTCTCCTACCTCCTGTAATTTGCTGCTTGAGTACATTATTTCACTTCATTTTCTGTACACTTAGAAATCAATGTTCAAAACTGAATTACACTGCAATTTCTTCAGTTCCAGTGATTTTTCTTATCCCATATTCCTTCTGTTTGCAAGAAAAGGAATGTGAATCACAGCAAACTTGAAAAACAAGATAATAAGCAGCATCCTGTTAGATGCTCTTCATCTTATACATAGTAATACCTAGTCCATCTGCTCTATGTGGTTAGATTACATAAGAAAAAATGCATATTAATATGAAGAACCTTTAATCCACTCTAGGCAAAGAAACTCCATCACTTTCAATAGAATTGTGTGAACCCACTGGTGGATTAGATACAAACACAGTATAATCACCTCAAGCTGGGCATGGAGATGGGCAGAGCACACATTCATATAACTTTCAAGGAGAGGTAAATGTTGTAATGAACACTGATTTGTATTTTTGTAACTTCTCAAATGAATGCTTATACCTTATTACAGCAGGCACATAAAAATCTGTCTGATTGGAATTCTCTTCAAGGTAAGACACATGGTAGGATTAATACTGAAGAAAAAAATCACTTACCCTTTCAATTTTGAAGTTTCTTTGGAGACACTATTTGTTTAGGAAAAGTTCTGGGTTAATATTCTTGGAGGGAGGGTTCTATAAGTGCACTATGTGTGTATGTCAGACACAGCAGCAGCAATACTTCTGCAAATCTTCAACCCTGATCTACCTAAAACCCATGAACAAAACAAAAACTTAGCATAAATAAATAGATAAATAAATAAATAAAATATCAAGATAAATGAAAGTGATCTTGATCTGATCATGGTCTTAGCTAGAGACTAAGCAGCAGGAAAATGAAAATGTATCTATGACAAAAAACTAGGTTTGATTAATTTTCAGCCAACTCAGTGGAAGTGGTTTAACTCCCTCCCAATCAAATCTTCCTCCCAACAAAGCATGTCAAGCTGGAGTCAAGCTTTCCCGCAGGACTTCTGCCTACTTCTAGAACTTCTCCATGCCACAGGAAAAAAATCCAGTTTTCACAAAACTACAAACACTACAAATAAAGATTCAAAACAACGATATCACTGAGGACTATTTTTTTTTTACATTTTATAGATTCCTCTCCCCAAACATGTTCATTTCACCAAGACCCCTCCAATTTCTCTACAGACACCCATGTAATACCGAAACTGAACCTTCTATTTTTTCTGATCATCTGTTCTGACTTGTGTTCACCCGTTCACAAAGCATCATAAACAAAGACATCATAAACAAAGATTTCAGGAGACAGTTCATGAAACCTGTCTCTGTAGATTTTTTTCCAGGAAAGTAGAAAAAAAGAAACAAAATACTAAAGATTCAGTCATGAAAACAAACACAGTTTTCATGCTCTAAATAGTCAGACTCAAGATCAGAATACTGATGAAAGGCTAAGAATGATTAAGGAAAATATTTGACTTTTGTTAGAAAGGTAGAAATTCTGTATGCTTATTTTACATTAAGAACATCTGTCACCTTCATCCAAGAAATAACACCTTTTCTTTCCAGAAATTTTTCATTTATTAATTGAACCTGAAAAATTGGGTTCAGTTTGGCTCCTGATGAAGTCGAAGCCAAAGCACTCCAAAACATGTCATTGACATTGGGATTGAAACCATGTACACAATTTCAAGCATTCTCTGATCCAGGAAAAACCTTGGTAACTCACTATTGCTTTCACAAGAGAAAAAAAAAAAAAAAAAAAAAAAGAAAGAAAAAAAAAATTATTATTAAATGGTTGCTTGAGAAAGAGAATTTGCTTTTGCAGGAACTGTTTTGAGACAGAAGACACTGATAAAGGAACCTCAAGGCCAAGAACATTTCCTTAGTAAATCTCATCCATCCCAACCTGGAACATTGAGAGACTTCCAGAATACTTCCCATTTTTGGAGAAAGATGGTTTAATCAGAGGCGATTTTAAAGGCATTATAACTTGTCAACAGAAATTCATTTCTTAAGAATAAGAGACTTCTCAAAATAACCCAGAATAAATGTGGTAGATACCCTTTGAAGGTTACCAGAAGCTTTTGTTTCCCACAGCTTTAGAGTTTGCTAAGTTCCAGAAGACAAATGCACACACTGTAAAGAGAACTGAAGAGCTCAGCAAAGTTACATGTTGTACAAAAAAAAAAAAAAAAAAAAGGCACTTTTGACAGTAAAACCAGATGGAAGAATATGGCTGAAGAATCTGACATCACTTCAAAAAGGGAAAAGTATTTGATCTTTTGAACTTAAGGGCTTTATTCTGTCTGAAAATATTATTTAAACAAACTTTTTAAGCTCAGTCCTTCCTCCCCTACCCAAAGTAGCCAATGGAAATTAAACCTAAAAAGCTGAGTCAGGATATTCACACACCTAATCAAAACGTTCCTCTACAAAGACTTGTGGCTTTCTCCCCATCTTTCACAAAGCAAATGGTGATACAAAAAAAGTTTTCAAGTATAACCATTCTGTACATTCGCATTTCTCATTCATCTGCCCAGGAACTTTTTCTCCTGATCACCACTACTGAACTTAAGCTACCTCTCTCCTGTGATCCCTCCTGAGGTGCCCTAATTGCCTCTGAAGGGAGATCTAGACACAGCTTTCAGGATTATTTGCTGGCTGGTCTCCTCCAAGGCACCCTGATACATATCACCCACTCCTTATTGTCATGGTATGACAATCAGAATTATGAGAGTCTGACACTCAGCTTTCTTTTGTTCCGGCATATTAAATAAACCAACCAACCACACAGACAAAAGATGGCCTGTCAGCCTGAAGCACACTTGAAAGGACCCTTATGGGAGGCTCTGTGTGACACAGAGTGGAAGTGTCAGGCTGCAACAAGCTCCTTGCACTCCCTCTCACTTCCCACAGGAACCACAGGGAATGAGGATATGATGGTTCCTCACTGGGAACAAATACTGAAGAAGGTCTGGCAGTCATGGCCTTCCAGTCCCACTTGGTTCTGACTCGTGACCTCCTTTCCCTTTGATGGCCGTGAGGAGATTACACCACTTCATAAATTACAGCCACTTTCTACACCACAGCAAACACAACCTACACAAAATCAGAGTAGAGGCAGTGCCTAGTGCAGCATTCTTCTGTATCTGTTGCAAGCAAAACTCATCTCAAAACAGCGAGTTTGGCAGTTTGAGGCACCTCCAAGTGAGAGATGTGGAGAGTTTGCTTCCATGTTACCTGTCACAACACCATTCTAGGATTACCTCTTTTTCACAAGGGGTAAGAATCATTTCCTGTTGCAGTGGTGTTTTATTCTAATTTGTTGTTTTATTGTATTAGTTCGTGTTAATGTCTCATTCCAATGCACCCCTATGTTTCTCTTAAGCGGGTTTGTCCCCAAGTTGTAACCTCCCCTGAGCTGCCCTTCACTGTAATCCCCACCCTTCATTCCAGCACGTTCCCTGTCCATCCCCTAATCCTCAGTACCCCACTGGCCCCTGAGACCCTTGTCCCTCCCGAGTGTTCCCCCATTGGACTGGATATTGCAAACCCTGCCTGTTACTCCTCCCTTTTCTCTACCCCATTGGTGTCAACAACCCATTGTGTCCGCCCCTAAGACCTCCCCCGTTTAAAAACCTGTGCACACGCCTGTTCATTGGCCCTCTGCCCCTGTCCTCTCCTGTAATAAGGCCCTCTGGTAATACAAACAGGAGGCTCTTCTTTGATTCTTGCTTTGCTCTTTGATGACAGCCAGCCCCATAGTAAAGCCAGAGTGCTTTACAGCTGGGTTGTGCTGCTCCCTAGGGACAGCCTCTCCATGACAGCTGAGTGTGGAGCAGGGCTGATAAAATCGGACACAGTGTCTATTTCCTTCAAGTCCCGAGTCAGTGCTGAACTTACTCCTCATTAGTCCCCTATGCATTCCTCCTTATTTTTATAATTCTGAACTGCTAGTTCCACCAGTTTCCTGTAGTACTCACAAACAGCATAAAAATAAAACTTACTTTCCCTTATGATTCTCAGTGCAGTCTCTTATAAAGACAATTCTTGCTCTGGTATTCTTAGGGGGGAAAAGAACAAAACCCCATTATGTTCTTTCCAGCTACCATTCATCCACCAAATAGGAAAGAAGTTTGTCAAAACTCTTCAGCACTGTGACACTGAGAATCTGAATAAAATTGATGAACCAGAACAAGAACTAATTTTTTTCTGTCGAATGTATTTAAAAGATTAATAATTGTGATGTAATTTTCTACTGCGAGATAGGATTATGAGAAAAGCAAAGAAGGCCCAAACTTGAAAGGGTATGAAGAAAAGTTTATTAACAGAATTAAAAGAAGAATAACAAGAATCAGAATAAAATTTTCAGAACACCTCTTCTCCTCTCTCCCACTGACAACACACAGAAACAATAACCCCGAATTCTCAGTCGGTTCTCTACCTCTAGAATAGTTTTTCTTTAGTTCACTTAGGGAGAGAAGTATCCCCACAAAAAAAAAAAAAAAAAAAAAAAAAAGTTTTCGTGGCTTCAATTTCCACAAACAGCAGCTGCCCGGGAATCTGCATTCATGAAGTTCATCCCATCTTTGACAGCTTTCCCACAGCTGTGTTTATGGGTCATGTCAACTCACTGGGGTGCTATTTTAAGGATGAGCCATTTTAGAATGAAACAAGAAGTTCTCTTCATCCATCTCTTTATTCCTGGGATAAGGTTTCTCTGTCATCTCTCTCTATTCAAGATTCTCATTGGTTCTCATTTGCTGCAACATGTGCTTACTTCAACACTGGTGCCTCTGCTCACAGCTGTGCTAGAACGTTACATCCCCCAGTGCATTTCCACGAAAAACGCCTCAAGTCTGATATATCATATATATCTTCGCCATAGCCTTGTAAAAGAACTTCAGCCCAAGCTCAAGGCATCTCCTCAGTTCCCCCATCTAGAATTTCATTCCTTCTTCACTGACCTCAGTCTCATGCTGATTCCTCCTCCTGATTTGGGAGAGTATTGGTGTCCGTAGGTTCATTTGTTCTCAAGCTTTACCAATTGAAAGAGTTTTACGGAGTCCTGCAGCGCTGAAATGTTAATCTAGTCAAAGCTCTGCATCGGGAACAGGCTCGCCGTGCCTCTGCTGGCCACGCGGTCTCTGTGGACACCGTGCGAACCGTGCCCGGCGCTCCTGTGCCGGGGAGCTGCAACCGGCCAGAGCTGCTGCAACAGGCGAGAGCTGCTGCAAGCAGAGAAAACTGCTGCAGCCGGCGAGAGCTGCTGCAACAGGCGAGAGCTGCTGCAAGCAGAGAAAACTGCTGCAGCCGGCGAGAGCTGCTGCAGCCGGCGAGAGCTGCTGCAACCGGCCAAGCTGCTGCAAGTGGCGAAAGCTGCTGCAAGTGGCGAAAGCCGCTGCCCCCGCCCCAGCCGCTGCCCGCTCGTGTCCCCCGCCCCAGCCGCTGCCCCGCTCGTGTCCCCCCGCCCCAGCCGCTGCCCCGCTCGTGTCCCCCCGCCCCAGCCGCTGCCCCGCTCGTGTCCCCCCGCCCCAGCCGCTGCCCCGCTCGTGTCCCCCCGCCCCAGCCGCTGCCCCGCTCGTGTCCCCCCGCCCCAGCCGCTGCCCCGCTCGTGTCCCCCCGCCCCAGCACAGCCGCCCCCGCGCTGAGCAATGAGCTCCCGGCCGTGCCCGGGCGCCGCCAGCCCGGCCAGGGGCCGCCCCGCGCCGCTCCCGGGGCCGATCCAGCCTCTGGCTGCCGGGGCCCGCTGGCTCTGCTGGGAAAGGGAGCGGCGGGCTCCGCCGGGAAGCGGCAGGGGGATGCTCGGCAGCCGCTCGCCACCCTCCGGGGACAGAAAACCTCGGGCGGGTGGAGCGGGGCTGGCCCGGACCCGGCCGGACACCTCCTCCAGGGCCAGAAGCCAAGAGAGCGCTCCCTGGGGTTTTCTGTCTTAAAATGTGTGTTCACAAAGGCATAGCCACTCTTTTTATTGGGTCAATTATGTGTCAATATCTAAAATTGACTACTGATTGGTTCTCTGTTACATCCGCAGGGAGGTAACAAGGCTCCAAACAGGGAACTGTTCCATACCAAAAAATGAATCCATGCTAAATCAGATCAATAATAAAAATAAACTAGATAATCAGTATAATACACAAATGGGTATTACTACGGATAGAAAATATTTTCCAAAACACTACAAATAACCTCAGACATAAATGAGAACTTTCAGTGAAATACATAGTATGTTGAAAACTAAAACCAGGTCCAGTGGGTTTTGCCCGGATGAACTTTCTTCTTGCGCGATTCTACAAGATGATCAAGTGCCTTTTGTTCAGCAAAGTGTTAAATCATGTGCTTGCCTACATTAGTAGTCAAGCCAAATTTTACCACTAATTATAGATCTTTCCTTTCCATTACTAAAAGGCATTCTGTCCCCCCTGAGAACACAAGGGAAGTATTAAAGTGCTGAGCCATTTATTATCAAACTGGCTTACTCAGCCACAAACACATTTCACCCACATACCCAAAACTTCAAGAACTACTGGAAGATAGATTGTCTTCTTCTCTGCTTTATGGACAGCCAGTAGTAACCCTGCAGAGTTCAAAATGTAAATATTGACAAATAAGCACATGGCTCATACCAATTAGATCCACTTTTCCTTCACATTAGTAACTACCCATTACTGTAAAGACTTCATTATTTACTTTAAGTGCAAGCCGTTGGATTTCACTGAATATGAAGGATTCCTCTTACTAAGCATAACTAATGCAAACACCTGATAGGAGTGAGAGTTTGCCATTTGCAAGCACTCCCCTCACACCAAGACAGAATTAAAAAGAAATCAAAAGGGATTGAGCTCAAAAGGGATTTCCATCCAGAATGATCAAAAATGCCTATGCGTGTATATTAAATTTTGGTTGTTACTTTCAATAAAGATGATTTTTATATCAATTCAAAGGAAGTTCTGAGGTGTCTTTTTTCCTGACTTTGGAAAGGTACTGCTAGAAATACCATTCACAAAAGGTATCTTCCCTTTAAAGAAATCAATGTTTGGCACAAGCCAAGGAGAGCAGAAAAAACACATTTCCCACTTGGGAAAACAGGCAGGTTCCCCTCTTCATGCTGCAGCAAAACCAAAGGAGCAGAGCTCCCATTTTGCAATGTTTCTATTGGTTTTCCACTTCTGATTAATAGCATGGGTTGACCTCCAGCATGTCCTTTTGACCTTACTGCCTGGAGTGTACAACCATCCACAACTCTAGATGGAATGGAAGAAGTGGGAACAAAAATTCAATCAATACTGAAATGACAAACTTAATTTTAAACTCTGCAACTACAGTGGTGTGCAGCAAGCACAAGATCTGATCAAAAAAGCTGCATCTAAAATGTGCACTTAAAAATGCAGTTTGCAAAATTGTACCCAGATACTGAAATGTGATTATTAACTTGCAAATATCTCAGCTGTGAAAAAAGTGAAGGTTATATGGCTGATCTATCACTACAAAATTAAATCACCTTTAGGGAAATTAATTAAAAAAAAAAAAAAAAAAAAAAAAGACTGGCAGGTCATCTCTCACCTTTCTACCAAAAGCATAGATATTAGTAATGATGCAACATGACCAATATATAATTTTTCTTTTTCTCATATATGTTCACTATTGTCTTGAAAACAGATATTTTTACAGCATGAAGTGACATAAAATTTTAGCTTTTAAAGACATCCTGTTTCTGAAGCACCTTTTCAATTCAGTCCCTTCAAGATTTGTCCCCTTATCATGTGATAAGTTGTAGCAGTTTTCTGAGGGAAAGGATTGCAATTCTGCAGCTGAATTTTAGTTCATAATTTTCATGAACTAAAATGAATAACATATCAAGAGATGGTATTTAACTATACTAAATACTTTAATATAAGAAATGCTCATCCAGTTACTTAAATCCAAAGCCATACAATAAAAAAGCAACCTCACACAGCTTATATTTGCCCCGGTCATATTACAAAATTATGGATCAATGAAAACAGAAGAACAGACACCTCTGACAATATTATTGCTCAAACCTCAGGTTGACTAAGATACAACTTCATTTAGAAGTTAATGGATTTCCTTCTTCTTGTCATGCTGGTTTCATTAATTTAGTTAAGTGCACCTAGGGAAAATAAAGTGTCTCAATGTTCATTTATTTTATGGTTTATTCCATGGGGTACTCAAAATTGCTGGCCTCATCTGTGAAGATACTGGTGAAATTAGTAATCTATTTCAAATTTGTGACAGTAATTTTTGTAGAGCAGTTAATAGCAAAGTTCATGAGCCTTTTTGTTCCTTTCATTCTCTGTAAACTGGAATTGTGCTCTATTTCAGTCTGTGAAAAACAAGGTTCACTCTCCTGGTCAAATTTAAGAAGGTTTAATAGAGACAATAAGAGACATAGAAATAAAGCAAAGGTTAAACAGCCGGGTGCCTTGGCACTCTGGCAAGAGCACACTGGTGTCTTTGGAACCACCCTTTTTATACCCTTCTTCATGTATGGACCTTATGTATATTCAGACTTTTCCAGAAGCTGTTCTGCATGGCCACTCCTTGGATCCACCTTTTTAGAGCACATGCAGTTTTAGTTTTATTTAGTTCTTGTCATCCTTTGATTTGGTCTCTTTTCCACGGGTGGAGAATGCTGAGAGTCACTTGAGCCTCTTTTTGGAAGTTATCTATTCAGGGAGCTAAAACACACTACACCTAAATTCCAAACTACAGGGAAAAAAAAAAAAAAAAAAAAAAAAAAAAAAAAAAAAAAAAAAAAAAAAAAACACCAACCAACACACATACAAAAACACAAAAGACCATTATACATCTATTCAGGCAGTTAAACACACTAAGAACTACAGGAAAAAAAGAACATCGTACTTAGAACATTCATTCCAACACTTGAGAAAAGCCAACACCAAAATATGTGTTTATAACAAGTCCATTTTTAGAAGACATGAAATAGTGCAAAATTTCAAGTAAACCACCGGTCTGGTCCTCAGTGTGCAATAAGATGACCAGTTTACCCCCGTAACAGAATTTAAGAAACACCTTTCTGATATGGAACTTACTTCTTTGTTAACAGGTTTTTTTGTTGCTTTTGCTACAGACAATCCTTAGATGTGTGGTGTGTACAACATTAAAGAAGAAGATGAGTATTGTCGGGGTCGGGTTACTTTCTTACAGATTTTTTTCCCAGAAGTTGCTAGGATACTACTCACTGGATACTTATGGGTACTTAGGAGTACTTAAGAAATATAAAAAAAGTAGCTGAAGTTGGGGGTGTGTCATCGGCCTACTCTTTGCTCTGTATAGCTTTCCTGCTGCTATACAAAACATGTACACATAAAGAAAACAGTTGCTTTGTAAAAAAAAAATAAATTACAAGGTTGAAACAAGGCTGTGTCTTTTTTAATCACTTAAATTTAATCAATTTAATTTACTTTTTATTAACTATTTCTTTCAAATCAATATGCTTAATGTCTAGAAGAATCTGCGTTGAAAGTCTTTACCAATCAATACCAAAGAGGGCAGAGGAAAATATGATTAAGTATGCTTGGACTTTGATATTACAGTTCAGTAATTACTGAAGGTGGTGAACTACCATAGGTGGAAAGCAACTGCAATCTACCTTTAAAAAGATTTTTCGGATTTCTGAAGTAGTGTAACTAGAAAATTAAAAAAATTTCTCACAAAAAGATGATTTCCTTTCCTAGTAAAATGTAGAAGAATAAACCAACAGAAATCACTTTCATAAAGAATACATTCCATATTCACAGCAAATGACTACCAATTTGACTTTTAATGCTCTCAATTAAAATAATTAACACAATATTTCTTTCTATTCATAGGATTCTCTTTCCTCCTATGAAATGCATTCATTAAGCATTTTCACTGGGAAGAAAAAAACTAGATCCCTATCACTCCCAGACTGACTGATTGACTCCTTGGTGTACCTAGAGCTAGAATAGCTTGATGCAAAAGTGCACCCCATATTTTCTGTATACACTATATTTTAAAGACATGAAGTCTGGAACTGCTTAGCTTCACTGGGGACAGAAAAAAAAACTCAAACAAAACAAACACAAACACAAAAAAACCCACATACACAAAAAAACAAAAAAAAACTTTCTAAGAAATGGTGTTTACCTACTTCTATAGATCATACTGAATCCTTTTGTCAATTATTCTGTAAGTATCCTGACAATATGTATCATATTCTGATGATCCCACTCATGTTTTTTACATATCCAGTTATTTAACACAGCTCCTAATATCAGTCATTCTGTATTTCAGCTTTTTTTTTTTCTCCTCTAATGAAATACTGCTGTTGGCCCATCACACATGTCAACCTAAACAGAACATAAAAAACTGTGCTCAGAGAGGTATTTCAGGGAGTACTTCAAAAGTGCAATGACCAGATGGCTTAAGACTAATTAGAGAAGAGCTTCTTCACTGCAGAAGGAGCCAATATTTTATTTGAGATCTTTATTCCAACCAAAGAGATGCAGACATGAAATACAGATGTTTCATAATATTTTTTGCTTCTTCAGGAAAAAAAAACAAAACTTAATATTTCCCTTAAATACTATTTTCAACAGTGGAATAAAAAGGGTTCTTAGATTCTGTAGATCAGCACTCTTTCTGAAACAGCTGATCACAGATAGGTTTCAAGTCATTATTTTTTAAGGGACCACAGAGATTTCCTCATCCTCCAAAAACAAGTTTGTGCAATAAAGCACACCATTGTTTACAAGGACAATTGGCCCAATTCTTAACAGAGCCAAAGTATGTAATGCCCACAACTCCTCAGCTAGGTATCCTTTCAAAAGACCACTGACATGACTTATGACATCAACTGATGAGCTACAACTGGTACTGTACCATAAAAATGCCTAAGTTATTGTTTAGTATGTGTGAATAGAAGACAAAGCAGCAGTCTTGGAAAAATGATTATTTTTCATCTGACAGCTGATTCTTACCTGACTCATATCTTTAGCAAAAACCCATTTCCTAACTGGAAACTTGAACATCCTTTTAAGAGGAAAATTGTCCCCATATGAGGCCATATACCTTGACTAGACAAACTGTACCAGAATAGGGTGCCTCTTCCATCCCAAAATTGTCAGGACTAACAACTGTCATCACTTTATTATCTCAATGCATGTACACTCCAGAATATATCTGGTAATGTACTGTAAGGAAACTTAAAAATTAAGATTATGACACACCTGGTGGCCTTTCCTGAATACCTAACTCTTTTCGGCCACCTGTAAGCCTTAGTGCTGGAGAGCAAGCATTTTGATAGACCAGTGCTCTGACTTTAAACCATGAAGACAGAAAGAGAGAACAGTGACACAGCGCAGATAATGGTAAGGAAACCAAAAAGCAACAAACAAAAAACCCCAGCAAAACCTTAGAAGCAAAAATCAGTTTGAGGAACTACAAGGAAGAGTAGAATTCCTCACAAACCCCTGCAGACAGCATGGCCCATAGCAGAATGGTCAGTTGCTATCAGCCTACTAGCAAAGGGAATTTGCTTCCTTGTCATAAGACCTTGAAAAAGCCACTTGACCTCTTTCCAACTTGGCTTCCCCACTTGGGAGCCAGAAGAAAATGAATCCTTTCCTTTCTCTGACAAGCTCTTTGAAGTCCAAAGAGAAAAGTATCTCTAAATTGCTCTCAAAGTCTCAGGCTTGTTACCTCTGCTGACTGTTTCAATATGAAGTACAGTTTGAAGCCCGCTGTAGTATGAAGAATACATCAATGAAATTATAATTTTAAAATGTCATGTTTTGGTGAGTAGAGTTGCTGCCAAGCATAACAAGCCTGAAATAACCACTATACAAACTAAACAATGCATCTTAAAAATTCTCTGGACACAAGTATCTACTTCATCCAATTCCCCGAAGAAACAAACTTGTCTCTTCTTCCTACAGGGCATTGCCTTCCACCTTTCAAAGCAAGGGTGGAAGGTAGGATTATATCCACTAATATCAAGCAAGTACATAGCTAGCAAAAAGCTGTTGAGCTGTAGTTTCTATATCTAACAGACATGCATGTGTTTGGGGGGAAACAAGGGAACAAAGCTGCTTGTATAACCATTTAAAAACCCTGCTGCTGTAACAATTCAAGATCTGTGAAACTGCCGAAATCTTCTTTCCCATGTAGCTCTGAACCAAATAAAAAGTGAAGATGACAAAAGAAAGATCCCATCCAGAATCTGGAGTTCTAAGGAAATGTTTGCTTTAAAATTAAACACATATGAACTTTTACAAACTGCACCTAGGTGCCAAAGCTGAAACGCCAATTTAAAAAAGAAATACAAGTCTATGCATTAACATGAGTACATTTAAAAATATTTTTTTTTTTTTAAATATTGCATTTAAAGGCTAAAGCGCCAAATTACAAAGCATGACAGACAATGATAAATTTTATGTTCTGTTTCACTAAGAAATAATATAAAACCCCTGGAAAGCTATAGAATAACAACACAAATGTCCCCTGGGCAGTTTAAAATGACAGAAGCCAGGACTTAGTTGAAAAAGCCATTTCTGCCATTCTCCAGTTGTGAAGTGGACCAGGGCACCGAGGTCCAGCTGAAGGCTCACCCAGCAAAAGGCAAACCAGTGGCTGCCCTTCAGCTGGACAAAAGCTGCTCTTCATGCACAGCTGCACAAACACTCGTGCGGGTACAAAGACAAGGGACAGCACCAAGCTGGAAACCACTGGCTAGGGCAGAGCTCTGCAACTGCTCACTTTGGGTTTCAAAGGCTCAGCACTGGGGTGTGACTGTGTGCAAACTAAATCTTAAAATAAAGAAAAAGAAAACACGGAAAACAGGCGACAAAAAGGGAGAATCTCCTTTCCCTAAGGTTTCCCGCTGTGCAGTGTGCCTGCCTATGCCAAAATGTTAACGAACTACTACTTTTCTTGTCAGATCCACACACTGTTCTAACTGATTCCATGACTGCTCTGTGGTTAGGTTCAAGACAGGGAATGATCAGGTGGAAGGGATGAAATATTCAGCATTATACCACATTCAGATCACACTAAGAATGGCAGGAAACCACACCCTCATGTTAAACCAGATAGTTCCCAACACTGTAAGTCATGCGTTCTTGGAAAGAAGTTACATCTTCATACACTTTCTTTCCCATGGAACATTAATTTTTATTAGACACTGCATAAAACCTTCACTTACAGGGTTTAGATTCATTAGACTAACCATAGGATTGTCTTTGCAGATTACTCTTTTAACATACGTCTGCAACGGCACATTTACTGCACAAAAGCACATAATGCATGCATGATATGCACACCCACATCTGCACATAGAAAAGTAAGATTTTTCAGAAGTGTCTAAACTTTACATTTCAAAGACCCTACACAGGTACTGAATTTCAGTGTCACCATGATTTGCATGCTGCTCTGTGCCAGGCATGGATTTATGAACATATCTGCAGGCAGTTGATTCAAAAAGCTTGACAATTCTGAATACATGTAGACCTGGTAATACCTGGTAATAACTGATTACAGTGGAAAATATATTGTTAAATGTGAAGTCCCTCTCTCCAGTACCCTCCTTCAGGTTCTCATTTTTCCCAATTTGCTTTACCAAGCTTCAGTCATTCAAGCTAAAGTATAAAGGCATACAGATTTCTATTCTTTGGATGTCTTAGGTAAAATTGGTCATCCCTTTCCAACAATAAATTTTAGGACTAATTTCTTTCTTTCATTGTGTTTTATCCTTCTTTTTTTTTTTTTTTTTTCTTCTTTTTTTTTTTTTTTCCTGATCCAGCACTGAAACCCCTTTCTTACATCGTTAATAAATTCATGTTCCCGGCTCTTCGAACAAGGACAGTGTCTGCGACATGCCATCAGCTGTCATCAGCCTTAAACCTGATGACCAAGAGCCTTTAGAAAAATCTCAGTTTTCACATGCTCTGTCAGGGCTCATTAGCGCTTGGCACATGACTACTTTGAAGAGTTCGTCCGCGCCTAGGGTGCTGCAGCGGCGCAGGAGCTGTTCCCACCGGCCGGGCGACGGGACACGGGGCTGGAGACGCGGCTGGACCTTCACCCCGCGCTCGGGGGCTGCGGCGCGCCCGCCCCGCACCGCTGCCCCGGCCTTTTCCCGGGAGAGCGCGTCCCAGGGCGGGCAGGGCCCAAGGCAGAGGGCGGGGGAGTGACTCAACTAGGGTGCGCAACAGCCCGTGCACATAGCCTCCGCCTTCTCTTTTTTTTTTTTGCTGTGGCAGGTACAGAACAATACCTCTGCACCGACCGTCCCGAGTGCCAAGGGGTGGTCGGCACCTGCTCGCTTTCAGTTACTATCTGGATGTGGAGCCTCTCAGAGCCACGTCTGCCCCACCGGCGCGTGTCACCCTGATCCATCTGTCCTTTGTTCGACCATAAGCAAACTTACGACGTTATTCCTTCGCCTCCCGAAACCCCTTTTTCCTGCCGTCGCTCCCTTCCCGGCTACCGCAGCGCAGCTGGGAGGCGGCCGCCGGCAGGTAGCCCCGCGGGCTCTTCCGCATCGCATTCCGGAGCCCCGTCGGCGTCCTTACCTTGATGCCCTGCTGCTGTGTGGTCAGGGTCAGCTTGGACTCGTCCAGCAGCAAAACTTCGCAGTAAAATTCCTCCGGGACTGCGCAGAAACAGCCCATGCCTGCTGCGATGGCCGGGGACGGGGCGGGAGAAGAGTCCCGGGCGGCGGTGGAGAGGGGCTGAGGTGCAGCCGGCTCTGGGCCGCGCCCGGCTCCGCGCCCCGGCTGGGATGGAGCCCCTGCGGATGGAGCCCGGCTGCGGCTAGGGCGCAGCGCCCAGCCCCGCGGGGCGGCCTGCCGCCATCCCGCGTAACAGCCTGGACGGGGCTGCCGGGCTCTCTCTGCGGGAAAGGGGCGAAAAGACCGGCGACTTTTTTACGAAAGATCCCAGGGCACAGCCCTCGCCCGCTCCAGCCTGTCACGGTTCCTCCCCCGCCGCTGCCGCCCCGGGGAGGTACCGAGCCGCCGAGCCGCCCACCCGCCTCGTCCTCCGCCCCGTCCGCGCACGATTCCGCGCCTCCCCTTTGTGTGCAGAAGCGGGGCCGGGGGAGCGCTCTCCGCCTCCGCAGCCAGGGCGTGGGGGTGGTTCCCGGCCGGCCGGCGCGTTACCTCCGGGCGCGGACCCTGCGGGCGGAGCGGGGCGGTGACAGTGCCCGGGCGGAGCGGCACTGCCGCCCCCGGCTGCCGAGCGGGGGGGCGCCGGCAGCTCTCGCCTCCTCCCCGTGGGGGGCGGAGGGACGGAGGGAAGAGAGACCCAGCGGCCGGGCAGCGCCGGCCGCCTCCTGCCGGCCGCCGGGCAGCGCTCCCCCGGGGCGCCTTTGGGGCGGAGAGCGACCGACAGCACCTGTCCGGCCTCGGCACCGCGCCGCATCATCGCACGGGACCCCACCAGCGTTCGAGGCTCGGGGCCGAGCCCTCGCTGCCCTCTGCCGTGGAGCGGGGGCGATGATCCCCGCCCTCGCCCCTCGTTGTCTCCGTCGCCGCCGGGCGCCGCCGCCCGTCCCGGCGCCCGCGGACCCGGTCTCCGCGGCAGCGCTGACCTCCGCGGGCTGCGCCGGCTCCGCTCCGGCGGGCGTCACGTCGGCAGGGGGTTTTGTCTCTGCACTTGACAAAGTGCTTCAGGAGACATCACGAATGAAGGGTCCAGCAGAGGTTGAATATTTGAAAGTGCCCGAGGTCGAAAGTCTATTTCCATCATGCTGGTAAATGCTGAGCTTGATGCAGGTATATTCAGTTTACAAAGCAACGGCTCTGTAGTATTAAGAACAAATAAATAATTTTTAAAAAATCAATTTAAAATTTTGAAACTAAAACCCAGCCAACAAAGTATAGGAGGAACATGAGAGAACCTCCGGCTGTCTTTGCAGTCACTGCCTGTAGTTTCTGGAGCACACAAAAAGCCACCTCTGCACTTTCATTGCTGCACATACCTATATTCCAGGAATTCTCCTTCTCAGGCAGAAGAGGGATCCCACAAGTTAAGCCCTGAACCCACAGGTGCCCAGGCATTTCCATAAATCTGTACGTGTGAATCATCTTATAGAAGAAGTTCACATGTGTAAATTTAAGAATACGCAGAAGCGTTTTTCTTGTGGCCATTAATTTGTTCATGTAGCACAAGAGAGGGGCACAAGCAAATTATGTTGACAAACTCTGCTGGGTATGTAGGTAAGTCTTCTTTTAAACACCAGTTCTAAATACAAGCCTGCTGCTCCCAAGGAATGTCACTCTC
Organism: Sitta carolinensis; assembly: GCA_032173965.1. Taxonomy (NCBI): domain Eukaryota; kingdom Metazoa; phylum Chordata; class Aves; order Passeriformes; family Sittidae; genus Sitta; species Sitta carolinensis. Next base: position 73,171,984 of record CM063313.1, on the reverse strand, counting down.
ATTTTCATTCTTGAACTTGGACCTTGGGGTGCTGAGATCTCTATATCCATCCTGTAGCTGCAAAAACAGCTGGGAAGACCAGGACAAAACCCACTATATACCTTCATAAAAATAAAGCCTTCCTAGAGGGATTTATGAAGACTAGCCAAAGTTTAAAAATTTGAGTTCCTATCCTTTTCTCCTGGGCAATATGTATCCAATGAAAATGCAATCCAGAAAGCACAGAAAACTTAGGAAATGTAGTCATGGATTTCTGAACACAATTTCCAAACAGTTCTTGAGCCCCTTTGACAGTGGACAATTTTCTAGAGAACATATGGCTCCTTTCCCCTCTCTTTAGTCTATTTAGTTCCATATATTATGTGCATTGTGACATAAATTACACCCTAAGTCAGTTAAAGTCATTATATATGTGTAAATCACTGGTTAATCAAGTGAGAGGGAGGGCTTAGTGAACTCAAAACTTCTTCAGAATCTTTATTGATAATTGTAATTGTTCATATAGCTACAATCACAATCCCAAAGCTGAGCAGTTTTATAAATACTACTTTGGGTTACATGTTGCTTATAAGCTGTCCAAGTGACCAATTTCATGTCATCTCTTTTTGAAAATCCATTTTGTGCTGCTGCACATTAGCTGGTTGGTCCATGCAGAAAAAAAAGTATATGCAGTCATGTCGAGCTGATGCCAGTGTTTAGAGCAGAAAAGTTAACTCATGAACTTGTCTCTTAGCCAGCTACTACCAGCAGCTAAGCACTTGATAAAGCAGCAGTACCTGCTGCTTGAAGTGAAAACCTAGGAGGGGATTCTGATCTTAAGAAAATCAGCCAGGGGTGCAGTGGAAGAGGGGATGGAATAGATGGGATCGATACTATGAACCAGTATGAGCCCTGAGAAGCTGAGGAAATCAAAACAACCAGAGGGCAAAAACGTAGGGCCCAGTCTTTCCTTGGAGCTCCATGTTACAGAAGACCAGGCCTCCCTCAGTATTTCAAGTATCAAGACCAGTTCACAACTCATGAAGATCCTGACATAGTCATCTGTTTTCTAAATCCATTAGGAAACTGAGCTCCTTTTTATTACTCTCTACAAGAAAAAACACAGGTCCAGCAGTGCAGAGAGAAATTTGTTGATGTAAGCTCTCATCACATAAACACTTACAGACACGTTTAACTCATGCATGTAAGTACAGGACCAGGGCAAAAAGGTATTTTTGTCTATTGCCTGTTTGATGAAGTAACCAACAGAACTCACTGCAGCCTCTGTGATCCAGTACACCCTCATAAAAATGTTCAGTTAGCTGTAATGCAGTATTTTCAATGAGGTTATACAAACAAGGCACCAAAATGGCACCACAAGGACTCCTACATGAAGTGACCTATATTTATATTCTAACATACCAGCAATTACACTGTCCAAAGGACACAGAGTGGCATATTCGTGTTCTCCCTCATTTTTAACACAGTTTACCTAACAAATATTTGCTGTTAGGAAGTTGATCATGTATTAAGAAATATGATGACTTGTTTTAGCTGTTATCAGTATAATTTACGTATCACTATTATTCATTGATATGTAGGGATGTAATTCCTGCATCTCATCCATGTGGGCTTCTAGAAAATGAGTGAGAAGTTTAAGGCAGGCACAAAGCAAGCTCTTCATTTTTCTTTGCATGAAAAAACAATTCTCCCAACTCAGTTCTGCTCAAACAATGAGCAGAGAAAAAACAGTGAGGTCTAATGCAAGAAGATAAAAATAAAACCCAAAACAGTATATACTCTCTGGGCTGCATGTATAATCCCAAATGCATCTTCCATTAAAGAAGAAATTCTTGCTGAGACAACTTGTGTTCATGAGTTCAGTAGGTATTGTCCAGTAGGATTTCTGGTCTTTACAGGAAAAATAAGGTACAACTCCCTCAGCAGCACTGCACTGCTCTGGTTTGTCACTGCCCACCTGCCCAGACATACCTGTCCTCAGCTGTGCCACAGGGGCTCTCCAGAGCTTCAACATGCTGTTAAGAACTCAGCTTATTTGTGGTTCTTCCATCCAAAAAGAGGAGCAAAGCTGGCACTTGAAAAAGAATACTTTCCACATAGCATTTTACAATATTCAAGGGCAAAAGTTTGTTACAATGGTGCATGAATTGATATTTCTCATTTCACTAATGAAGGACTTTACTTAAAACACATTCAAGGATGCTATCAACTGATTTGTCTGAATTCTGTGTTACTACTACACATTAGACATGTATGCACCCATTGCACTGTTAGAATCTATGGTCAAAAACACCAAAAATAAATTTATTTAGATATTCATCAGTTTTATATTTCCTGCAAAAATGTTGACGTTATGCTCTATGCAATACATTTAGAGTCCTAGAGTCCTTAAGTCCTTAAGACATGCCAGTTAAGACCACTTAATTTCAAAACATGTTACAGAAAGGTCAAAGTTCAGATATGCAGTACAAAGAGAATATAAAAAAAAAAAAAAAAAAAAAAAAAAAAAAAAAACAAGCAAACAAAACAAAACAAAACAAAAAACTCTTAGAAGTCCACAAAGTAAACAGCTAATCAAGTAAATTACATTTATTAGTAATCCTATAGCAAAAAATACCTTGAGGTCTTCTAAACTGACTTGGGACTGAGTGTCAATCAATTCTTGATTTTCCTCACTCATTTAACAAGACCCCAGAAGATTGCAATGCTGGAAACACACACATAACAATCAAGGAAATAATAAGCATCTCTCACTTGCTGATTTTTTAATATGAAAACATGACATTCACTATACCTCCTCCACCCAAAAAAAATATAAAATAAAGCTTTCAGGATATTTATTGTAAACTATAGAGCTAAAATTAAAAATTGAAAAATCCATACACTTTTATCAAAGCAAGAAAAAAAAATCTGGTTTTAGCTATGGTTTATTGAACCTGATTTTGTGTGTGACATGATTTTACAAAGTTTCTGTCAAAACTTTGAGAAGTTCCCCCTATGCAAAGAAGAAACAGACGATCTTATTTTATTTTGCTTGTGCTTAGCTTCTTAGGCAGGACTTAAATAAGTTTAGTAGGTAAGGTAATTTGGTGGCAAGATGTAACAATCTAACTTGCCAAGAAGAAACAAACCCAAGCATTCTCTTCATGACTTCAAGTCATGCTCTTGCAATTTAATCTGGTACATTGTAGCCCAAATCTGCAGGAAAAAACAGAGGCTGTGAAGGACTGTGGATGTTTGGGAGGTGATCTTGCCGAGAAGTGTTTTCAAAGAATACTACCTAGTGGCTATACTGTCACTTTTCTTGATAAAGCACAACTGAGTGGATCCCATGCTTAAGCACAAAAGTGAGATTATTGTCTCCAAACTGCTGCACTTTTTCCTATCCCATTAGAATAGCTCCAGACATGTGTGTTTGGGGTAAGACAATGAACAATGGTAAGCCAAAAATCTCAGAGAGCTGGTGCTATGCCTGCTCCCAGGCACCAGATATACTCTGACATTCTTGTAGAAAGCAGTTGCTCTGAATACACTTGGTGAAGAATGTTTTATCCCAAAGACAGGTTGTTTGTGCCTGTTGGCAAATGTCAGGGGACTGAGGTAACCGGTGTGCTACCTTTGTGCCCCACATTGTTGAAACACAACAGAAACCACATTTGTTTGTAACCATCACCTCTTCTTTTTCTCTCTGCCACTTTCTAGATGCAAGTTTTGGAGTTCCTCAGTTCTGTTCCACTGAGATTAATTAGACAGAGGCCCACAAATTCCATGGCAATAAACCCTGGGACACAATAAACATAAGCAATGACCTAGGCAAGGCAAACAAAGGCTGAGGGGACTCCCCAGCCAGAAATCCAAGCCAGATCAGGGAGGCAATGAGTCAAGACCTCGTTAAGAGTGACGTAGATGTCAATTAAGACAAACATTTTATATAGGGAGCATTTCCCACCCATAAAAGAAAATGTTTATATATGCAAGCCATCAGTAGGAAGGTCTGATGAAGAAAACAGCTGACTACTTTTATGTTTAATAAATTCACTACTGTGGCCATTAACTTTTAAAAATTCAGGTCCAATTTTTTTTTTTTTTTAACAGATATTAGATCTTCATTTATTCTCACTTATATTTGGATATTACAGCCACATTCTCAGTCGAGATGTTCAATTGAGCCATTACTTTTGAAGAATTAAGGATTTTTATGTTGCTGCATTAGCTAAAGTAGATAGATAAACTTTGCCCGTAGTTAACAGAAGCCAGATCTTAGATAAGCTATGCCAAATCTAGTAACTCATTGCTTGTCTACCTTATGTTTATGTAACTGGGCTTGTAATGAAAAACAAAATGTGGTAAATTGATCTCAAGGACATCAGATATCCACAGTCTTCCCATGTTTAAGGATCCATTGAACACTCCATTGATCCATTGAAGGAAACTATAGGTTCTACCAAGGATTCATTTGTCACATATGCATTGAAAAGGTAGAAAGGTCAGAACAAGGAAGACTCATTTTACTTCCTCATCTCCAGTGACCCCTCCCCAGAATAGACCCCGACTCATTTCAGGGAACAAACCACGCATGCTTAATAGCTTGTTTTCCAATTAGCATGCAAAGCAGGGAAGAAGAAGTGACAGGAGTATGAATATGCATTTGTATTTTGTATGTTCAACACTTCTGTAAATAAAAAGATTTGTAATTACCTGTGATCTTCGCAGTGCACATTAAGGAGTTGTCTCACGGGCTACCCGGCTTCGCAATAAACATACTCCTTCTAACTTTAAACTGTTAGAGAGTTTTTGTCCGTCATAATTGGATACTGATATCAGATCGATATTCATATTTTAGTAGTTCATCTTGGCAACCACGAAGGGACTGCTCTCTCTGACCGAGGAGTCTCGAAGTCTGGAGACCCCTCTGGGCGCCCCTGCAGAATTTTCTGAGAAGACGCCTCCTGCGACCCTGTGGACACCCCAGAGAAAGACCAGGACCTGTAGAAAGCTACAGACATAAAGTATGTTTAATATTGGTAACACGTACCTTTGAATATAGGCAGCCTGTAAGCCATAAGGAGACGTCCTATGCGAAGCAGATGCCTGAGCGGCTTTGGTAAGCTCCGCAGAGTACGAGTTTAGTGCTTGTTTGTTTGGGAGCCGGTGACGGCACCGGGAGCATCCTTGTGTCCCAGGCGAGACATCGGCGACAGCTGGGTCGCTAGCCTTGTGCTTTAGGAGCAGCTGTGGCTCCGGTACAGTTTGTGGTTCAAAGGCAGCTTAGTAGTCTATAATTTAAGAGCTAGCCGCAAAGATTCGGGACGCAAGAGGTCCCGTTGTGAGTTGTGGAAGGTCATAATTGCGATCGCGGATGTCGGCTGTCTGTATGTAGCGCGGTCGAATCCGTGTCCTGTATTTGTGAGTTTTGTGTGCTAAGACTGTGAAAATTATCGGTGCACCGTGTGTGTTGTGGTTCGTGAAGGTTTGCACTGTAAGTGTTCTGATTTTGTGTTCTTTGAAATGTGTTACGTAGTGTCTCGTAAGTGCTTTTGAAAGTTTAAGGTTGTGAAAGGATTTTAAAATCGCCGCCTGAGTGGCGGAGGGATATCTCGCCGAAAGAGAGGAAGGATTTAGAGTTCTTGTATTGTGTGTGTGCTTGAGAAAAGCCTGCGTTAGCAGCAAGGTTTGGACTGGCGTATTGCTGAGCAAAGAAGCAATTGTGTGTGTTTGAGCTGTTTACTCTGTGTTTGGAAAGAGCAAGCAGCGTAAGAGGAGCTTGGAATTAAGTCCGGCACAGCCCCAGCAACCGGGGAAATGATTCAAGTTTCCCGAGCAACCAGCGGGGGAATTCAGGTTTTGCAGTCTCAGGTTGTGTCTCTTAGCTCCCCGTAAAAACCCTGAAAAGTTTGGCTGGGGGTGTTTGTTTTAGTTGTTCGTAAAGCTTGAAGGTACTAATGTGGGGTAGAGTCCTAGTGATTCCTAGCCGGGGAAAAGTGTAAAGTCGGTGTGGGGTCGGAGCTGCCCGCCCCGCTCCTTGCGGGGTGATTTGTGTTCTGCTTCGGCGGAGTCTGTGAGATTTTCGGCAAGACGTTGTTAAAACCCTCGGCTGAGTGTGTTTGAAGTCGTGAGGGGCTCACTGCTGTTTGTTCGTGAGTCCAAAAATTGTTAATGTTTGAAGTTGTGTTTTAGCAGAAGAAAGAAACCCAGCCTGGTAGCTTTGGCTGTGTGGAAAGAGTAGAGAGCCCAGAACTTACGTCTAGTGCTAAGGAAAGTAATTGAAAGATTTGCAGTGTTCACACTGCCCACACACACCACCACCACCCCAAATATTTTAAGCCAAAAAGCAGCAGTAGCTTGGCTTGTAGTTCAGACGGCTTTAAAACGAACTTCAACTGTCATTTGCACAACCCTTGGTGTAGTCTAGAATTGGAAAAATCTGCCGAAGCCCAGCTGGTATTTTGCAGAATCCCTGTCTGTACCCTGATCACAGCTCGGCAAGGGTTAACACATCCTAGCCGCAATAAACCCAGCACAGAGTATAACAGGACTTGGGTTGATAGTGATTTGTAACCAGCAGTTTGAGAAAAGAGAAGAGAGAAGCTCATGTGTTGTTAAATTTTATAAGTGTTTTGAAGAGAGTGTTGAATTGTGTGTTGTTATTTTTCTTCAGAACAAATAAAAAGGATTTTTCCCCTCCCATAATGTGCATGCTGCAGTAAGTATTTTTGAGGCAAACAGGAGGATGTTAAAGATGTACTTCCCCTTCAAGACCCAGGCAGGGATCGTAATGATGGGTTAAGACGGTTAAAGAGATACCAGGAATTGGTAGTAAAAGGGCTAGAAAGAGCAATCCCCAAAAATATAAACTGTTCAGCCTTATATGCTATCAAACAGGGCCCCTCTCAAACACCTTCTGAATTTCTAGATCACCTGCGAGACGCAATGAGCCGACACAACACTATGGATCCTGGATCTGATGAAAGGACGTAGCAATTAATAAATTTATTTTTAGGACAGTCTACAGGAGACATCAGGCAGAAACTACAGAAGATCCGGGGTCCAAACAGCCGGAATTTGGAAACTTTACTGGATGAGGCTTGGAGAGTTTTTAGTAACTGGAAAGAAGGATATAAACAAGGGATGAAAAAAGTTAGTAGAAGTAGAAAGAGAGGGAGAAAAGGGAAAATGTGGGCAAAGTCCACCGAAACAGGGACCACCCTGACTAGGAAAAGATCAATGTGCATTTTGCAAGAAATTTGGTCACTGGAAAAACCAGTGCCCAGAACTAAGAAGGGGTAATGAACATAGAAAAGATGATCAGAAAGGAGAAAAGGTCGTTGCTCATGAAAAGGAAGACTGAGGGCCCTACCCTAGGAGACCCTCTGGTTATAGTCAAACTGGAGAACAAAGAAAAAGAAGTGGAATTTTCGATAGACACAGGGGCAATATTTTCATGGTGAATAAGTCCCTAATACCTGTAACCAATGATTATGTTATGGTAAAGGAGGCAACTGGACTATCTGAAAGAGCTTATTTTTGTAAACCACTAAAGTATAAATTGGGGAAACAGTGGGGAATTCATCAATTTTTATACATGCCTAATGCTCCATCTGCACTTTTGGGCAGGGATCTGCTGGAGCAGCTGGAAGCAAGAATAATAATTACAAATGGGGAGATTAGTTTGGAGGTAAAAGACCAACAATATGTACAACTGTTAAGTTTAATGCTAATAACCAAAGAAATTGAAGTTACAAATGAAGAAGAAAGCTTTAAGAAAATAATGGATCAGGTATTTCCTAGGGTATGGGCTTGTGATATACCAGGGAGAGCTAAGAATGCACTACCTGTGCAAATCAGGCTCAAAGAGGGAGGACAGCCGGTTAGGGTTAAACAGTACCCTCTAAAGAAAGAAGATAAGAAGGGATTAGTCCAATCATTGAAAACTTATTACAGATAGGACTACTGAGAGAGTGTCAGTCTGATTTTAATACTGTTTTGCCAGTGAAAAAGCCTGATGGGTCATACAGGTTAGTACAAGATTTAAGAGCTGTTAACAGGGTAACAGAAGACTTATACACAGTAGTTGCCAACCCTTATACCCTATTAACCCGTTTAGCACCTGAATTAACCTGGTTTACAGTTCTAGATTTAAAGGATGCTTTCTTTTGCCTACCTCTCCATGAAGCCAGCCAGAACATTTTTGCATTCGAGTGGGAAAGCCCTAGATCTGGGCATAAAACACAGCTCACATGGTGCATACTGCCACAGGGGTACAAGAACTCGCCCACTGTATTTGGGGAGCAGCTTGCAAAGGACTTGGAGTCCTGGGAACCTCCTCTAGGAGAAGGACAGCTCCTTCAGTATGTGGATAACCTCTTAATAACCACTCAAACTCAGGAAATGTACGTGGATTGGATGGTTAAGCCTCCTAAACTTTCTGGGCCTGCAAGGGTATTGAGTATCCCAAAAAAAAAGCTCAAATGGTAAAGCAGATATTTTCCTAGGCTATGAAGTGAGTGCTGGACAAGGGACCTTGGGACAAGATAGCAAGGGGGGCAATATGCCAGAGTCGAAAGCCTCAGACAGAGAAAGAACTGAGAACTTTTCTGGGCATGACAGGGTGGTGCAGACTATAGATTTATAACTATGGGTTGCTTGTTAAACTTTTGTATGCCTTGATCACAGAAGGGAGCAGGGATCTCCAATAGACAAAAGAAGCAGGACAAGCCTTTGACCAGCTAAAGAAGGCCTTTATGTCAGAACCAGCCTTGGGACTTCCTGACGTGAGTAAGCCATTCCTTTTGTTTTCCCACAAGAAGCAAGGAATTGCTTTGGGAATACTAGCACAAAACCTGTGTCCCTACCAGAGGGTAGTTGCCTACCTCTCCAAACAGCTGCATACAGCAGCTAAGGGATGGCCAGAGTGCCTCAGAGCTGTTGCAGCAGTAGCAGTGAATATCCAAGAAGAATGCAAATTTACCCTAGGCCAGAAGATGACAGTGCTAGTTTCCCACAGAGTGTCTACAGTCCTGGAAGGGAAAGGGGACATTGGGGCTCCCCACAGAAATTTCTGAAGTACAATACTGGTAGAACAAGATAATGTAAAAATTGTAGTAACTAATACTGTAAACCCAGCTTCTTTCCTCATAAGGGAGTATGAGAGAACCAGTGACCCATGTCTGCCTAGAGACCATTGAAGCCACCTTCTCCAGTCACCCAGATCTGAAGGATACCCTGCTTGAGAATGCCAAAACCTAGTTGACTAAGAAAAACAACAGTAATAAAAGGCAATCTGGGTATGCAGTTACCACAAGCAGAGAAGTAACAGAATCTGGACCATTACCAACAAATACCTCTGCAAAAAAAGCTGAAATAATCACCTTAATTCGGGCCCTAGAGCTGGCAAAAGGAAAATAAGTTAACATCTACATGGACTCAAGGTATGCATTTGGGCTGGTTCATGAACATGGAGCCATTTAGAAGGAGAGAAGACTGTTGAGAAGAATATTAAACATGCCCAAGAAATACTGAGGTTATTGGATGCAGTACAGCTACCTGAGAAGATAGCTATCATGCACATCAAAGCACACCAGAAAGTGAGCTCTGAATTAGAAGTGAAATATATACTAGTGAAGAGGGAGGCAAAAGAAGCAGCAAAAGTAAGATACAAAATGAGACAATTGAAGCAGCGTTAATTCCAGATAAAAAAAAAATTACTATTGAAAGTAAGCCAATATACAATAAGAAAGATAAGAAACTTATTAAAGTAAAAAAAGCAAATTATAACCAAGAAAGATAGGCTGTAACAAAAGAAGGGAAACTTGTACCCTCCTTTCTGTTGTGGTCATTAGTACAGAGGGAACATGAGAAAACACACTGGGGAACAGATGCCCTGTATAACCATTTGAAAAGAAAAAATCATAGCTAAGAAATTGCAAAGCACAGTCATACAAGTAACTCATCAGTGTAGCCTTTTCCTCCAAACTAACCCTAAAAATACCCCAAAGCCTAAAGTGGGACAAATGGGGAAAAGTTGTGGACCTGGGCAACAAAGGCAAATTGATTTTACAGAACTGCCCTGGAAGGGAAGGTATTGTTACTTATTGGTGTTACCTGATACCCTTTCAGGATGGCTAGAAGCCTTTCCTGCCAGGACAGCTAAGGCCCAAGAGATGATCATGGCACTGTTGCAAGAGATAATTCCTCAATTCGGAGTTCCAGCCACCATATCCTCAGATAGGGGGCCACACTTTATTTCAAAAATTGTGCAGCAAATAAGTCACCACCTGGGAATTGACTGGGAGTTGCATACCCCATACCACCCTCAATCTAGTGGTCAGGTGGAAAAGATGAACCATGTGGTTAAACAACAAACTGTGAGATTGGGGCAAGAAGCAAATTCGCCCTGGCCCCAGGCTCTCCCATTAGCATTATTGTGAATTTGGACAAAATCAAGGACAAAAGAGAAGCTAAGCCCTTTTGAAATATTGTATGGAAGGCCGTATGCAGCTCAAGAAGGAACAACACCCATCCAAGTAGAGGAAGAAACCCTACATAGATATATGGTGGCCCTATATAAACAACTTAGAGAAAGTGAGAAATACGTGGCTAGAGCTCAAAACAGAGAACTAGATGAGCCAGTACATGATGTACAACCTGGGGATTATGTGTATGTTAAGTCCTTTGCAAAAAAGACCTTGGAACCACAGTGGGAAGGACCATTCCAGGTACTCCTCACTACCTTCATTGCAATCAAGATCAAAGAACAGAAGGCCTGGATCCATCCAAGGGAATTTGGAAGATCATACCAGACAATAACGAACTGAAGCTGAAGCTCTCTTGGAACAAGTAAATAGACTAATAGTTATTATGGACTTTATGTGGAAAGTTGTAACTATTGTAGTAATTACCTTAGCCATAACAAGAGTCAACCATGTAGGTATAATGTGACCAAGATATACCAGTGCCAAGGAAAAGCTTACGATCCTTATTCTTGTAAAGCTTTAAACAAGATACTAAAAGTCATGAATGCCAGCTTGTGGAAAGGAAGAGATGTTTGGGGAGGTAAGCATGCATTTGTACAGGATAGGTTCCACAAGGCTTACCATCCACCCATGAGACTCATCCAGATTAGTCCTGAATGCTGTGACAAATGCTTGAGTAAATGTCCTGAGTTTAGACTCAAATTAGAGGGGTGTGTGATCAGAGGGTATGACATTGACTTTAACATCACCCAGGTATGTTCTGAGTTCCAAAAGAACCAGACCAAGATTACTCCACCAGTGCCAAGAAATGCTGGTTATGATCACCCAGATGCCAGCTATTCCAGAAGTAGAGGAACAAATAACTCCTATAGTTACCAAAATTGAGCCATATGCTATTAAGAAGACAGGAGTTCAGAAGCTGATAGTTAACCCAAAGTGCTCTTTAAAATGAGTAGAAATGGGAGTACAGGTGAATGCTTCTTACACTCAGCCAGAATGTGCCCCATTTCTCCTTTATGGACTGGACCACTTGACTTCAAAAAAGTATGCCTCCCAATTTTAGGAATAAGAGGGATCTCACTGGATTGCTAGGGACAGGACTGGGAGTGTTGAACACAGTAGATTCAGAAGTGTTGATGAATAAATTGACCACAGTAGGGAGTGATTTAGTCAAACTACAAGAACCTGCAATCCTCTCTACTAGCACTGGGTAACAACCATTGGAAATTGACCAAAATATTACCGGAATGGGAAAACACAGAGGAGTGACATCACGAAGTAATAATTAATGCACTAGGCACAGCTAGTGAAAACATCTCTAGGCTCTAGGGTGTACTGCAGCACAACTGTAGACGCAATCAGTAGCTGCTGCAGTTATCAGGGAAGGTAGAGAGGGAACATTCCCTGCTGAAATTCACAAAATTGTCTGGGACAATGCCTCTGATATGGAAAGGGAACTTCAGTCTTGATGGGTGTTGGTCAATTTCACCTATAACCCTGTGACTAGTATAGTGACAGCCTTAGTTTTAACTATACACAATGCATCAGTAGACCTAATACATCCAATAGTTCCCTTAGGATTAAACCGTGAAGGAACTGTATTGTATCCTTCTGAACACAGGATGTGGGCATGAAAAATTGAAGGAAAATGGCAAACCATTAATCTAGAGCTCTGTACTCTGAGGAGACAACTAGGATACATATGTGAAGGGACATTAGAAGGTGACAAAGACACTTGTTTAGATACAGACCAGAGTATTTGTCACTTTGAAACATCCAGGCAAACAGAAAACTTCACTTGTCTATACAGGACAAGGTTGTGTCTGTCTTAGGACAGCATGCCCCATCATAAAGATAAACAACCAAACTATAGATAAAACTCAATTCAATTTGTAATTTTGTTAAAATTAAGGGATGTGATTTTTCCTTCAGGCACCTGAAATATCACATCAATATATAAAGGCCAGCCTAGCCACTGTGCAAAAGCTACTGCCTGTGCCCATAGGAATGAATTTCACTTTAGTTGCTCAGTTGTTGAAACATCACAAATTGAGAGAAATTTAAAAAAAAAAACTAGAGATGAGGGAAAAAAGACATTAATTACGATACACCATTACACTGAGACCATCAAAGGAGTTTTTAAAAAGCTTGAGAAACATTTGTCTCATCATTGGTGGGATGTGCTTTTTGGGTGGTCACAAACAACAACCAGTATACTGAATGCCTTAATCCACCCTATAGTTGTGTTGCTTATTTTGGTTAGCATAAGTCTAGTGTTAACCGTTGTAATAATTGTTTAGAAATAGAAAATGCTACAATGGGTGGAAGCTTTAACTTCACTATCAAAGGCATATGGTTTGGTCTTGAGAGACACTAGCCATAGGACTTGGAGAGACAAAGAAAACTCTGTATACTGAGTAAAGGAATTTACTAATTTCTAAGAAGAAGTGGGGAATGAGCCATTACTTTTGAAGAATTAAGAACTTTTATGTTGCTGCATTAGCTAAAGTAGATAGATAAACTTTGCCCGTAGTTAACAGAAGCCAGATCTTAGATAAGCTATGCCAAATCTAGTAACTCGTTGCTTGTCTACCTTATGTTTATGTAACTGGGCTTGTAATGAAAAACAAAAAGTGGTAAACTGATCTCAAGGACATCAGATATCCTCAGGCTTCCCATCTTTAAGGATCCATTGAACACTCCATTGATCCATTGAAGGAAACTATAGGTTCTACCAAGGATTCATTTGTCACATATGCATTGAAAAGGTAGAAAGGTCAGAACAAGGAAGACTCATTTTACTTCCTCATCTCCAGTGACCCCTCCCCGACTCACTTCAGGGAACAAACCACACATGCTTAATAGCTTGTTTTCCAATTAGCATGCAAAGCAGGGAAGAAGTGACAGGAGTATGAATATGGTTTGTATTTTGTATATTCAACACTTCTGTAAATAAAAAGCTTTGTAATTACCTGTGATCTTTGCAGTGTGCATTAAGGAGTTGTCCCACGGGCTACCTGGCCTCGCAATAAACATACCCTTTCTAACTTTAAACTGTTAGAGAGTTTTTGTCCGTCATCATTGAGTACCAATATCAGATCAATATTCATATTTTAATAATTCACAATACTAATCCTAAGCAGAGTTTCTAATTTAAACCTGTCATTCTCATGTAGCTAATCTAAATTTCTACTATTGTGAGATGTATACTAAAATAGTATCAGCTGCAGTATGCAGCAACACTTCAAGATTTGGACAATCTGAAAATCTAGAGATTTTCTAATACTATTTGTATGAAGAAATGCCCTTTCTGGATTAAAAGTGCTCTTTAGCTGAACCTTGAAAGTAGAAAACACAGTTATTGTCTGGAGAACATCACCTGTTGTGAGTCATGATAAGATGGGGTGGTGATGGGCTGCTGCAGGAAATTGGAATAAATCTTTTCTTCAGTGACTACACTTATCTATATGGATTTTGAAATCAAAGACATTTAAATAGCTCCCTGCAACTGATTAAGGAAATAACCAGGTTGTCATATATCTTGTAGACTCAGATAATTAATATGAGAATATACAGACTGTTGTGGTGTATGTTTATTTTAATTTATTGTTTATTATATTATTTCGTTAACAGTTTTATTGTTATTGGTTCATTCCTAAGTACTCCTACATTTTCCCTAAGTTGGTTTTCTCTTAGGTTGTTCCTCCCCTAAGCTGTCCTTCATTGTAGTCCCCTCTCTTTGTTCCAGCCCCTTCCCTGTCTATCATTGTTTCCCTGCCCCTTTGTTCCTGAACCTTCCCTGTCAATCCCATCTTGGGCCAATCCATGATTGTACCTCCCCTTTGGAAATCCCCTAAATCTCGAGGCCCCATTGGCCCATGTGATCTTTGTCCCTCCCATGTATTTCTCCATTTGTTTATGTATTGAAAACCCTGACTGTTGCTCCTGCCCTCTTTCTTCCCTATTGGTTGAAAATTTGGATCTGCCACCAAGACTTACTTTGTATAAAAACCCCTGCACACGCTTGTACTTGGTCTTTTGTCACTGAACCCTCCTGAAATAAACTTTGAACTCAAACAAAAGGCCTCCTCCTGATGCTTGCTCCTGCCCTCTGCGTGGAACATCTGGAGCTGTAGAGCCCTACATCCAGCTGCCCCCCGGATTGTGCAGCTTTCTCGGGGCAGCCCACTCTCAAACCAGGAGCTGGCTGGGCTAGGGCAAAATACCCAGCACAGCATTAACAGACTAAAGGCTGTCACATGTAGCCTGCTGTGTCTTCCTTTCAAATTTCTCTTTGGTAGCAGATTGATGAGAAGGATTCCCTCAAGCTCCTACACCAGCCTCTGATTCTGAGTGATGCTGAGCCTGCAGAGGGATTGCTGCAGTTCAGAATCAGTCAGGGCCTCTAACTGTCTAATTGATTTGCTGTTCATCACATTCCCTTCAATATGGGGGATGTTTCTTGCTACAGAAGCCAGAAACTCACTCTGATAAAGTGTGTTTTCTGGAATTATTAAGTCAGGCTGAACAACAGGATAATCTGGAAAGTTTTCCCCTTTTCTGGGAGTTTCTAAGTGTGGTTACACCTGACTGACTTGTTTCTGTGTGTATTTTGTTTTTAGCCTTTGATTGTCTCCTTAAGACTTAGGGAAAAAAAAAAAAAAGAAAGGTAAATGGGACCTGCATGGGACAGGACATTCCCAAAGCAAGGAAATTACAGAACTCATCTTGCATTCAGAATAAAAATTACCAGCACGCAGTGTTTTTCAAAGAATGGATGAGGTATGCTTACAATTATATATATATATATAATAATAGGTTCAGAGCATTTTTAAAGTCCTAGTACTGCTGCCTTTCATATTCTCCTAGTGTATGTCTGACACAGTCTTTAACAGCACAACTATCCCTACTGCTCCTCATTAGTCTGTAAAACAGTCTAATTTACTGCCACCCCATTTCTAAGTTCAAGTCACTTGGCCAAGCTAATGTTCAGCTGGCTGAAATAAAAAAGGAAAAATTCAATTTCCAGGAGAGGGGAGGAGAGGGGAGTATACAAGAAAAGTGCAGGAGAATGAGGAGGAGAAGAAAGAACATCTGTTTGCTCCTGGGATGAAAAGAACTGAAAAGTTAATATACCATACAGAGGTGAAAGCTGGGAAAATAAAAGCAACTATGAGAGGCACATCAGAGAAGAGAGAAATAAAAGGAAAAGTGGAGGAAAAGAGCATAAAAACTGAAAAAGAGAAAGATTATGAAAGTATCATAAAAATGCTCTAAGCAGGAATTGCTTCTGTTGGAGCTGGGCCTGCCAAGCAGGGACAGAAAGAAAGTATCAGATGAGGTCATGAAAATATAAACAGCTTTGATGGAATTGAAGTGCAAATGTTGCTTGCACAGGTCTTATCCTCCAATGTAACATTTGCCTTGAGGGCAACAGGAATGTGGTCTAAGCACCATGGGTGTTCCTCCCCTACCTCTGCTTCCACAGAGCTCCTCTGCTTCTCAGAAACCCAAAATGCACTCCTGGCCTGGCTTCCTACCTTGCTGCACAGTAAAACACAATTTTTGAAGGTATGCTTCTGGTGCTTCCAGCAGGGAACTGGCAACTTATCTCACTGTAACTCCTCCTAAGCATATGGGTTAAACAGTATGGCATGCTCTAGGTTTCTCATATAATATGGGGTTTGGGTTTTTTAATGTTTGGAGGTTCTTTTCTCCCGCACCTAAACATTAAAAATGAGGCAATTGCTCATGAAGCCAAATACATTTCTATACCTTGAAAATAAAGCCTTGGGGAACAATGTGCCTCATGTCAGATGTTCATGGATGATCCTGAATAAATCAAAGTGCACGCCCCTTTTTAGCACACAAATATTATGTACAAATTGATTATACCATGGACATCAACTTATTTTCTGTGACATAAAAGTCAGATTGTTACTGCTTACACAGCATGTGTAAAATGCAGTACTATTCTAATATATGCATATTCTCAAACCTACCACATTACAGAATAGCACAGATTGCCAGGGACTGTTGCAACATTGCTCCAAGGATATAGGGTCTCTGTACATTGCATCTGTGAAGAGAAGATGAAAGAGATAAAGCCATTCCTTCTCTATTAATATATCTACAGAAATGCTTTTTCTTTACAAATTGACAGTGTTCCATATTCATAATACCAAATTCACCAGAAATTTCCATTGCTGCTAGCACTGAATGATCACGATAAATTTTTAATTTGCTTGTACATGTATTTTATATCATGTTCATGTTGTTTGGGTCTGCGTTCCTAGGATCTTAATTCATTGCCAGAACAGCATACCTGAAATAATATTTTGAATGGCTCTGCTTTTATGCCTTGAACGTAACCTATTAACCCAACTGATGCTTGTAGCCAAGTTCTGCGTCATTCCTTGCATATTTATAGATGGATGTTTGTACAGATTATAATGCTACTAAGTTCACCAGGTAAAAATTAATATTGAGTTTCTGTTTGCTGCTGTCTGTACCATCAAAAAATAAATAGAATTCTTTTATTTATACTGCTTTCTCAACAAAGATATAAAGAAAACCAAGAAGCTATATATGTTGACTGTGCTCTAATCATTACTAGTGATCCTAGTTTTTTTGGTAAAAGATGTAGGGCTGGCAGAAGAGGCAGACAGCTGACTGAAACAGTTTTGACCTTTTCAGAAAAACACTTGGGTCTTCTAAACTGATTGTTTCATCTACTACTTTGAAGCTTTCAAAGAAAGCATACACAGCTTGGAATCAGCATGACATTTTAGGACAAGGATCCCATTTTGGGAAATAATGTAAAAAATTCATCCACTTCTTGTTCCTTCCTGTGTGATCCTTCTGCCCTTGGAGCAACCAAATTTAGAATGCTGTTGAGCAGAACTTACACCAAGTACAAGTGTCCAGGTCTTGGCAGGACATGGTCATCGGAGAGGGAGGATGGGTCAGCCCCACACATGGACCCACATCTGTGGGGTACAGCCAATCCCTCAGCCAAGATGGTGGTGACTTAGTAATAACACATTTAACAACATGGAAAAATGCTGCACAATAACAGTGAGGGAGGACCGAGAAAAATCTGAGGAACAGCCCTGCAGATCCCAAGGTCAGGGCAGAAGGAGAGGCAGGAGGTGCTCCAGTGCCAGAAGTGATATTCCCCTGCTCACCTTGGAGGAGACCATGGTGGGGCAGCTGTGCCCCTGAAGCCCACGGAGGGCAGGGGGGAGCAGAGATCAGCACTGTACCCATGGAGGAACCCACACAGATGGTGCAGAGGGTCCCAAGAAGGAAACTGCAGCCCATGGAGAGCCATCTCCAGAGGGGCTGTTGCCAGTGGTGGGTAGCCCACACTGGAGCAGGTTTGGTGGCAGGATTGTGACCATGTGGGGGACCCACACTGGAGCAGCCTGTTCCTGAAGGTCTGACCCTGTGGAAAGGGAATAGCTGGAGCAGTAATGCAGATCTGCATCTTGCAGCAAGGACCAACACTGGAGCAGTTCATGAAGGTCTTTATCCTACAGGAGGCACATGCTGGAGCAGCAGGAAAATGAGGAGGGAAGAAGAAGCATGAAAGAAGTGGTATGGACTGACCCCAGCCCATAATCTTCATATCCCTGCACTCCTGGAGGCAGAAGAAAGCAGAAGTGTTGACATTGAAGGAGAGCAGCTGAGCCTGGTAAGAATTTGGGAGGCCTTTCAGGCTCTGTCTTTGTTTCTCATCACACTATGCTATTTTAACTGGCAAATAATTAAATAAATCTTCCCCAAACCAAGTCTGTTTTGCCCTTGACACTAATTGCTAAAAAGTGTCCCTCTTCTTACCTTGACCTATTAGATTTTCTTCATATTTTTTACCCCTGTTCAGTTGAGGAGGCTGAGTGAAAAAGAATGGGTGGACACCTGGCACTTAGTTGAGTTTGACTCCCTAGAGAACTTACAATAATTCACCTGATATCAACAAATATCTTAGAATGATGGTATCAAAAGATAAGCTTGGAAAGGATCTCAAGATATTTCTAGGTCAAACTCCAGCTTAATCAGCTGTGAGGCCAGACAAAGTTTCCTCAGGACGTTATTCAGCCTTGCTTTTAAAACCTCAGTTGTTGGAGACTACACAGCTTTACGCTCTCACACAGGTAAATGAAACCATCAGGGCAGAATGTTGTTTCCATCTATATGAATATTCACAAAACAGCCAACAAATCAGACACCACGTTAGTCTGAATGAGGTTTTGTACATGCCAGGGTTCTCCAACCACAGAGCATTCTTTAACACATAACTTCATAAGCTCCTTTAAGACAAGGTATTCCTGATGCCCTTTACACAGGACTCATACGAGATTAATAATCACGGAGGAAACTCATTAACACTTTGACATTTATTTGGCCTTATTCAAAAGCATTATACAAAACCATTAAGTTTGTGGAGGAAATCTGAGCAACTGAACATTTGCTGGGTTTTGAGGTTATTCAAATATCTACAGAGCAAGCCAATATCTGCATTTGCAGGATCATCATGTATATTTCTTCATAGGCACAGACGTACCTGGTTAAAGAATACTGAAAAACTATTCATATAATGAAATTACTAACCTTGTCAAGAACTTGATTGCTGGTTAGTTGGGATATCTAGTTTATTAGGGACAATACTTAGAAAAATTCCCCCATGTAAGTAATTTCCAGGATGTCTGTCTTGGTTTTATTTGCTCATAATAGAAGACACCTACTGGATCTTCCCATACCCCTTCCTCAGAAAGCTCTGGACCAAAGCTGTCTTCACACTCCTGCTCCTTGGTCTGGGCCACTGGCTCACTGCTTGCATCTTGGGCTCCCATGTGCTCCAGTAGCACCTGATGGGTTATGGTTGCCCCTTGCTTTTGAGAAAGACTATAAAAGGTGACTTTCTGAGTTAAATTTTGGTGATCACCCCATCGGCAGAGACACATCTATTGGCAGAGTGCCGTGAGGACCCTCGCCTCCTCCATCGGTAGCTATATCCCAACCCTCCCTGCCTCTCTCTCTCTCTCTCTCTCTCTCTCTCCCTCCCCATCTATCGCATAATTGTGTTGTTAGCACCCAATAAAAGTGTAAAAGTGCACTTCTGTGATGAATCTGAAGTCCCCTTGCTGTATGTCTTTTGCACTCTGAGATCAATAAAGGAGGCATCACGACTCCCGCCTGTATGAGTGGATCGTGACACGTGCCCAAGAGATGCTCCTCAAGCTCAGGGACAGTACGATGAGAAGTTTCTCTCTTCCCCTTAAGCACAAGGCACACACCACTAGATGGCATTCAAATCATGAGTCATAAATTTCACTCAAGTCTTGCCAGGATTTCCTCGACCTCGTCAGTAGTAAGTTAAAGGAAGCCATTATGTGCACAGAAGACCATGGTGTTTTCTTCAGTGAGTCCTTTAACAATTATACTGATGCCTCAAGGGAATCTTGAAACAGAAGCAATCTGGCTAAAGGGCATTTCTCTCTCTATGGAAATTTCTTTTCCTGTGAAAAGCAGGAATTGTGGATGAAGTGAAATATAAAATTACCCAGATATGTTCCGATGAGAAAAATAAATAATGAAAATAGGGGACAAAAAGTAAAAGTCTGTGGAGATGCAAGCTACAAAGCTACTTTCTACATACACATTCAAAGCAGGTATATATATTTTATCCCTACACCTATGCCTTTTGACAGGGCCAAGAACTTAAAGCCCAGATTACAAACAAATTCAAGCCTGGACAGACATCATGAGCTCAGGATTTTTTTAATTTATCTGAAACTACATTATTGATTCATTCAGAAGAGAATTTTCATTTAAAAATACAGGCATCATAGTTTAAAACCAGGAAGAATAAGGTCCTAATTACAGTACAATGCAGAAGGACACTCAAGTTTCTGCTTTCTCTCTCTTCTTACAAATTCCTTCTCTTCTTCAGGCTGACAAAAATATAAATACACACACCCACGATTAGTTTCAAAGAGAATATATATGCAAGAAGCAACCATGTAGGTGTATTCACATGTAGTTTTATGCTACTTTGGTGCATTTCTTTAAAATACTTAGCAAAACCCCTGGAAAAACCATGGGGGATTCTGCTCCTGATTGCATCTTCCCAAGAGTATTCTCAGTTCAGCCTGTGCCAAGAGAACATGGAAAAAGGACTTTATGGCAACTCTTAATAGCACCTGTAAAGATGAGTTATTAGACTTTATATGCAATCAGTTACAGCCCTTGTGTTGTAATAGTGAAATCACAGACCAATAATGTATTAAAAGCATCTGTAATCAAAATATGGAACCTAGTCTGTTATCCAAGAGTATGAATAAAATAATACATCAGAAACACAAACAAGCCAGGGCACAAATAAAGGCATAAGCATGTGTTTCTGAAGGAGGATGAACACATGGCAGCTGGACATTATGTCCAGTTTTTAGTTTCAAAGTATGCAATGTATTTTAGTATTCAAAGTGGTCTTGATTCATCATGGAGCAAAATCCAGGTTATTAGGAGCTGAGGTGAAAAGGATGAAGTTCTAGATTGGTGGAACATATCACCCTCTGGAGTACAGAGAAAAATCAGACACCAGGGTAAGTAAGGAACCAGTCACTCAGGAAGCCAGAATTTCTGTTTTGATTTTTCAAAGGTTTAAATTGCTTTATTACATGAAGTACTTCAAAGATAGGTAGCAAATGAAATGAAGAGAATAAAAGTTTATAGTCAGATTGACTTAGTCCAGATGTTGGTTGGGTTTGTGGTTTTTTGGGGTTTTTTTGATTTTTTTTTTAATTATTAATTGATCCTATAAAGCCACCCAAAGTTGATGGAACAACAACGGCTTCCATGCTCGTTGTGTGATCTAAAATAACACCTTAAAACCCCTCATTCCTTGCTAAGTCTTGCTCTATTTACAACCAGGTGTTTCAGGCACAATCCACAGAGCAGGTTCTGAGGTGCAGTGTGCACTGCATCCAAGTGGCAAAGATGTTACCATTCAAGCTGTGTGGCATAAAGATGCCCAGAGCTGCTCCTCTGGCTGAGTCAATGAGTTAACTGATTTAGAGGAGGCTGCTGAATATGTCTATTTAGGAGATTAATTTTTATTTCAAAACTCAGTAGCTGTGTTTTTCTATCTCCCTTCTTGTGCCCCCTTCCAAGCTTAACCTCTCTTTGTTTAGCGTTCCTCTTTGCTCTGTGAGTTTCCCTCTCTCTACCCTCTCCCTTTACCCCTTTAACTTTCTCTCTCAATTTCTCTCTCTCTCTCTCTCCCCCTGCATTCCCACATTCCCTGACTCTTCTAGAAGACTTTTCACCAGGCATCAAACAAGCCTGAACAGTCAAATCCCCTACTACTTGGTGGGGATGGGGTAAAAGCAGCAGAAGCCACTGCAAAGATAAGCCTGAGCCATGGCAGCAGTTGCAGGCTGGTTCTTCTGCAGCTTGGGTGTAGTAAAGGCCAAAGAGTTTCCTCTCATCAACCTCAACATATTTCAGGTATTATTGTGCCTGATACTGAATGTGACCAGATTTTCCCTGTTTGTCAGGCCAGGCTTGTAGTTCCCCTGCTCAAGGAAAGGGGCTGGTAGGTGCTTTGACCTGGGTAAGTATTGCCACCCAGCAGCAGGACATGGAGTATTTGGCTTTCCTGTCCTGCACAAAAGCCAAAAATGTGAGACATTTTTTTCCCCCAGCAGCCTGTGGTCCTTGATGGATGCCTTGAGTTATCCTTGTACTACTGAGGCTGCAAATTTTTGAGTGTCAAGAAAATGTCAGAATTAAGGTTATCTTGTATACACAGTCTGAGACAGGCTTTAGTTACATCTGCCTTGTGTCTGGAGTCCATGCTTGTGTCAACTGTATAGAAATACATTCAATAAATCACTAATTTTTTTCTACTCACTGTCAGAATTTAAGTCATAGACCTTAGGGTGGTGTTTCTGCAGGTTGTAAAGTTCTTCCTTCCTTCCCTCAGAGGAATTATTATGGGCTTTTCTATGAGGATTTCTTGAAACAGTATCCAGAAACGGTATCTTGAAACAGGTATCCTTCTGTCAATACCAATCAACTCATGAAAGACCTGCAAGGTAAGGGGTATCCTGCTTTTAATACTCAGAGCTCAGTCTGAACTCTTAGTCCACTGCACAAACTGCTGTCCCTGGACCAAGCTGAGAAACTGATTCTATATTAGGATGCTTTGCTTTCTGCAGAAGGTGTGGAAAGACATAATCATGGGATGAACAAGATACTTTGCCTTTGAATTTCACAGACATTTTTTGTCTGAAAAGAAATAGTGAAATTCAGGGTACATGCTGCCCAGCCTGGTACAAGCTTTGTATGAACCAGTTCCGGGTCTAGCTGCATTAATGCAGGACTTTGTGGCCCTGGAGCAGCACCACACCAAGGTGGCTGCTGTTCTGGGATCCAGGCTAGTGTCCTGCTGAGAGGTCCATGATGACTCATTGGCATCTCTCAAAGCTCCTGGTTGTCTGAGGTGGAGCTGTACAGCACCAGGCAGGGACTTGGACGCACAAATTTTTCTGCTCTCCATCCCTTAGTTTTAACACCTTCTTGTCTCCTTTTTCCAGTGTCCATTCCATCTGTGTTCCTGAACTACCATTTGCTCTTTGTCCTGCTCCTGTCCCCTTCTCAGTGTCTTAGCATGTTCCCTACTCAGATTGCTGCTCCCTGTCCCAGCCAAGAAGCTCTGTAAGAAATTTTGAGCACCAGGTGTCATTCTTGCCTCTGCTTGATCCAGATGGCTTCAGGCCAACACCATTCTCTCTGCTTAAATGAAGGATTAACTGTGGTACACACAGTTTTATGGTTTTTTTCATGGTCATGTATGTATAAAACATCACGCATCCTCCTTTCCTACAAGTAAGGCTCATTGAGGATGGGCACCTCCCTTGTGAAAATGTGTCACAGTGACCACAAGAAAGAAACTTGTCTTTGAATCGTCATAAATGTGACACTAAAAATTAGTTTCCTGAAGCTTTAAGGTATTAGAATATATGTAACTGTTTCAAAAGGAAATAGAATAAGGAGAAAAACAGAAACAGTAGTTACAGGATAATAGTAAGCACAATTGGGAGGACTCTTGAGAGATTATCTCATCCTAAGTAATTCTTGCAACAAATACCTGTCTGAGACTGCTCCTGTCTCATTTGGCAGTCCCTCTACCAGTACTTCTGTTCCCATTAGAACATATATAGCTAAAATTTCTCTTGCTTGGATGCAAGCCCATTAACTTTTATCATCCCCATTTTGAAAAATGTTTGGGTGTATACAACCATTTATCTAGTTTCAGATTATTATTATGTGCCTGTGAGTCCTCTTTGGGCCATAGAACACAAGACCCTCTGGTCTTCCCTTATTGGTCATATTTGATCACATTAAATTCTCCAGACTCTTTTGAATAACTTACATCTTTCCTAAGGGCAATACCAAAGCCTGGGACGGACTCCAGCTGAGCCTTACCAGAGCTGTGTTGAGCAGGGAGTCTAATGCTCTGTTATATCCCAAATATCATGTTGTTGTCATGGGCAACAGCAAAAATGAAAAACCAGAGGCTGAGCCCCCTCCCATTAGTGAGAAGAGTGTTTGCCATCTAAACAGAATTGAAAGAGATAAGGAAGGCTGTGGAAAGTGGATACGGGAAAGAAAAAGCATCAATTGAGTGCAGATAAATGAGCCATTGAGGCAAGTGAAGGCAATAACACATGCAAACGAAGAACTGGAAAACTGCAAAGTAGCTGAGCAAATAAAAGGTGAATCTTTTACAGATTGCTTAGCTTAGAGGACACTGCAGTTGTGCACAGATCCTTCTCCAGGTTACCAGGGCTCCAGGTTGTGTGGCCAACCACTTTGTGCTGCACATTCACATCTGTGTCCATAACATCTGTGTGTGTGGGGACAACTGCCCTAGGAACAGCTGCTTTACTGCTCATATTTTTCACCTTTCACTATTCCCACATGTACACAGATTGGAATACTGTTTCCCTCACAACAGCACTAATTTTTTCATTTTTTAACTGAAGTTTGTCCTGTAGTCTAGTGATCTTCAATTTCCTTTCTGAAGGTCTGCTGCCTCAATACCTTTTCTCATTTTTTATTAGTGATGACAATTACTTATCTTGTCTTTGGTCATTCTGGATGCCATCCTAATTAGTTTATTTGTCAAAATCACTCTTGATCAAAGTAATTTCCAAACCCACCCTCCAGTGTACTCACTGTCCTTTCCATGTTCATTTCAGTGCAGATTAAATAAACTTCTGACTTTCTGTGCAACTCGGTTTTTTTCTTTAGCGTCAGAGTTTGGAACTGCTACCCTTCAAAATAGTGTTTCAGACCAGCTTTATTTCTTGTTGCCTTCCTATGTCTTGTTTTGTTTCCCCTAGAAGTTAAGGCTGAGAAAGACAGCTTTTTAACAGCAACATTTAAATTTTTGCCCCTTGCTCAATTTTACAATAGATTAAATTTCTAGAAATTTCTAAATCTCTAAACTTCTGATAATTCTTATCTAAGTGGTTAGATATTTTTAACCTAAAAAAATCTATTTATGAAAGGAGTGCAGGTTCCAAATAATGCAGATACCTTTTAAAATTTTGTTGTTAAAGAACCTCTCCTCAGCTGAGAGTAATGTGAGCATTAGGGCACATGAAGTTTCTTTACCTCCATTTTTGAATCTTATTTCGGGGGTTCCTAATTAAGCATGGCATTGGGATACATCCCACACTGTAAAATAAACAGTGGAATTTGAAGCTAGTGTTAAAAAAGGGATCTTACAAATTTACTTCTCTTTTGGAATTTAACAGGATGGAAATGTGTAGTGTTCAACACATGACTGTAAGGAATAGCTGATCTTATTACCTGACTTTATTTACCAGCACTTTTAGAACAAGAAAGATTCTCTAGTCCTCTCTAGACCAGCTGGTCAGCTACCTTTTCAGGAACTGCTGTATTTAGACACAGGTAAAATATTCCTATAGATACAGTACTATGAGTGGTTTTGTTACGTTGACTGGTCATAAAGATTAATGTGGCAAAGAGCCTCTGTAACCCACTGCTGACTCACTGAGTTACAAGTCTCAATACCTTTAAACTTTGGGGCACACTAAGGGACATCTCCTTAAGTAGCTCAATCTTGAAAAAACAGTAATAAACTTAGAAAGAGCAGTAGCAAAATATTTCCTCTTGGTCAGATCCATGCAATGAAAGTTTCAAGTCCACAGGCAAAGCCAATTTGCATCATCTCTGCTCAACTTTTTCAGAACACCTCCTTTCCAAAAATATAACACTCGATTTTCTCAAACTGACATTACTTTTCATTTCTCCATTCTCTCGTAAAATGCTGTTGAGTTGCATTACCTTCCACTGGATTTTGAAAATCCAAAGCAATTTTCATTATAGAAGTATCTTCCTTTTTGTTTTCATTACTTGGCTCACTAGATTCAGAAAAATGTACTTTTTTGAAAAATCTAATTCACTTCTGTTTTCTTGACTTTACTTTCATAGACTTAAGTTCAGTTATTGCCAGCCAGTCTATTCTAGCCTACCTTTTTCGATTTGATTAAGAAATTAATTTGAAAGATTTCTGTTTCTTCCTTTGAAGTGCTGTGAGGGATCTTACCATGTCAAATTTTCTCCATTATGCCTGAGGTTTCTACTAAAAGCCTTTTAAAAATCCATAAACAATCAGATAGTACAGAAAATGCCAGTATTGTTATAAGTACACTGTGGTCATAATAATGCTCTTCCATTCAAAATGAAGGAAAATCAAAGGGATTTTTGTAAAAAAAGTTCTTTGGACTGAGTCGCATACATTTGCATCTGACTTAGGAAGAGAAGAAGAAATTCCCTCTACTGAGCTGATTCTCCTCTATCTAACAAGAAAAACAGATGCAAATCCATAAATAAGCATGACATGCTATGGAGCAGCATTGCTGCAATGTCATTCATTGTAAACATGCTGCAGACATCTCCTTTCTACCTGCTCCTTTATTCCTTATTTTTATTCTCAATAATATGCAGAGAGGAAATATTCAAAACTATTTTTGTCTCCATATGTATGAAATTAGTATGCTATAAAAACACTAAACTGACAACAGTAGAGAGCTAGATTCTTTTTTCCAAGTAAAAAAGGAGAGGCTCAATCAGATGTAATTCAAACAACATAAGATTTGATTGATTGTTTTCCTGCATTTTGTTTCATTGTTACCCTCATTATAAGTGGAAAAGATCCATGAGAAAAGCAAACTATTAGCAGGGTCCCCAGCATTGATCAAGGATGATTATATTGTCAAATAAATCCCAAAAATTATTTGAAAAAGAGGTTAAATACAATGGCAGAGAACTTTGCCAATAATAGTAAACTTCAGGAGAGTCTCATCTAGTGATGGGCAACTGGGTAATAAAATGTTACATGAAATTCAATGACGGTCTCCTGGGAAAAAACAAATATTATTATAAAACATAATTATAAACACCAAGTGATGAGCTGTGGTGTGAAAGAAGGGATTATAGATGGCCCTGCCCAAATAAGTCACAGTTGTGTTAATTACCAAAGAAGAGGAACAGCCTTGCTCTTAATGGGTCACAGCTGTGACTAATAAAGATCGGTGTGGTAAAAGGGGTGGGTTGGCTGGTCAAGGGGCCCTTTTGATGAAGAGGACCCTGAGGAAGAGGATCGGGAGAAAGAGGACCTTGAGGAGGCAGAGGAGCCCTGAGGAGGCAGAGGAGCCCTGAGGAAGAAGGAACAATCCAGAGAGACACAAAGAATAACAAAACAAAAGAGTTGCTGCTGGCAAAGGATCCGCTGTGGGGTAGTTGGGGTCTGATGGAGCTGGAGCCTGCTGCTGGGGCTGCAGTCACAGCTGAGCTGGTGAAGGCTGTGTTCAGAGTCTGCAAACTAATACTTGCAGTCATAGCCCAGCAGGAAATGACCAGCAGTCAGAGTCTGCAGCTGGACCCTAGAGTAGGAGCTTGCTATACTCAGTCAGGATGGCTGAGCTATAAGGGAAAATAAACTTGGGTCCCTTTTCACATTGTTAAATGCCTGTGTCTTGGCTCATTTCTACACCCTAAGAAGAGGTCTGCTGCAACAATGAGTGAAGGATAATCTGAAAAACATTATTATATCTCTGTTAACTCCACTATTCCTGCATTTTCTACACAGAGGTCTAAAGTACTTAGATGAAGAACAGAAGGAGGCCCCTTCTCCCCAGAAGGAGAACTGGAGGACTCAGTAACAACTATGATCAAAAGTGTACAATGGTTTTAAGTTTCTGTATCAGATTAATTCAAGTAGATTTGGTCTTTGTAGCCCGGAAAAGTGGAAGAGAAGACAAGGAAAAGCTGAAGAGTAGACAGTTGATTACTTTTCCTCTTAACTCAAGCACAGGGATGCATAATGGAGTTCAGAAATCAAGAGAAAGGGACACAACAGGCAGCTAAGATGGGGAATTAATCATCCTCACATACATAGTAGTTAGAGTGGGATTAGAAAAAACTGACAGCTGACAAATTCAGGGATGGTTATTGAACACTACAGACACAATTCAACATCTAGTTCAGGAAGCTCCTTAATCACAGATTGCTAGACACTCCTTACTTCAGTGCTGCATACTTTCAATAATATTATATAATTTCCAGTCACTGCAGAGCTAGTAGTGGTGGAGAATACCAACAGAATATTTTTCAGAAGGCAATAGCAGTCTTTATTGAAGTGCACATACACTTTTAGCAGTGTGTTTCACAGTCTAAATGCAAATTGGTTCACCAATAATACAGTGAGCCTATTAGTACAGGAAAGACGACACCCCTTGGTAAACATCCTAGCATAACATCACGTATCTCACACTGTACAATTGAACAAACACCAGGTGCTAGATTTGTTTAAATGCTTTTCTCATGCTTTTCCCAGGACCAGCCTGGGAAAGCTCACACGTCTCCCTGATCACTGTCAGTGTCCACAATTTCCTAAGTTACTGTCTGAGGTGGGTTACTGTACAGTCTCAGGTTTTTTGTTGCTGTGATGAACCCAAGATTGTCAAAGTCTCTTGTTTTCCCAGCCCTGCAACAGAACAGTCCAAGATCTCTCTGTTCTGGTTTTCAAGGTTGTTTATTTTCTGTTATCTAGTACATTCTGGCTCTGGCCTGCTAAGGTCTGTCTTGCAGGTCAGGATGGAGCAGACTGACTGCCCCTAGGGCGGTGTTATTTTTATACTAAAAACTACGTATACTTTATTTACAATAATTTTCCAATACCAGCTATGTTAGACAGTGTGTCTCTAAACCAGTCAAAAGTGTCACCATCACAGTAGAAGATGGAAGGCAAGAAGATGAAGAAGAAAGGCCAGGGCACACCCAGATTCCTCCATCTTTATCCCTTGAACCCCCATTCTAAAAACCCAAAATTCTACATTTTCACCCTGTGATGAGTTAACTATCAATCTACTTAAACTCCTGTGGCTTGTAAATCTTCATACAAGGTTGGTAATTTTTTCCATTGGCTCAAATTAAATGCACAGGTGTTTTTGACTCCATGCCAGGGTCTCTGAGACCCCTGCCAGAGTCTCTGGACATCCAGGGCAGTCAGATGAATGTCCTGGGTTCCAACAGGACGGTCTTTGTTTTGACCCAGTTATGACTATGACCCTGGAATTTTGTGCAGTATGCACTAAAATATGCTAGGTCTAGGGCTGTAACTAGCCCTCATGATACCAATAAGATACAAAGGATTTCCAACACAAGGAGCTCCTTAGGAACAACAAGGAGAATTCCCTGCATTCCTATGAGTTTGTGGACTCAAGCCATCAACGGCACAATACTGCCAGTTTTAAGGAGCACCATTTATTAGCATAAAAAGCCAGAAGCTGAAGTCCAGCATGACTGTGACTAAGATTTCCAATTAATTTTGCACAAGTGAAGTGCAGACACCAGATACTAAAGACATGTGGCTGTTACCCAGCCAGGATCAAGCCCTGAGCAGAGGTCCTGTGGTCAGCCCTCATAACCATCAGCAAATTCCCTGACTCAGCCAATGCTTTTGTTTTCGTATTTTTGCAATGGTAGCAAGCCTGACTCTAATTTTGGACGCAAGTGCTGCCATTCTTAGCATTAGGAAATGTGTGCCACCAATTAGGTAAGAAAGGAAAAAGAATCAAAGGCAAGGGTTCAAATTACAATACCGTTGGATAATGGGAAGAAAAAAGAGAGCTCTTCCCATTAGAAGATAAAAGTGAAGAGGAGGCTGTCTTAGTTTGGAAGATAGGTATCTGCTAAGGACTAACAGGGCCTTATCCTGAAATGGGGGATGCAAAACTCTTCTCTCTGAATTGTTATAATTTCAGGATTAAGGGGCTCTCAGGCAAAGATGTGAGGATATGGATAACAGTTCTTTACTTGTGTTTAGCAAGGCAAAACAGAACAACAATAACTAGGAGATGAACAGCAGACAGACCCAGGGAAACAGTCCCAGTTTTCTCTGCCGCTGGCCCCTTTCCCCATTGGTGCAGTTCCCGACACAGGCAGCTGTGGTGCAGAGTCCCGGGATGCTGGAGATGGATCAGGAGCTCCCGGCGGTGGCTGGAGCTGCAGCACGAGTCCCGGCAGGGCAGGGGGTGCGGGCTGGGGCGTGGAGAACACTCGGAGCAGGAGCGAAGGAACAGCGAGGGGGGCAGGAACTGCAGCGGCTCCCGGCCAGGCAGACAGGGGCAGGGTCAGGATTGCCGGGCACACACGGAGAGACCCTGGCAGGAAACCCCGAACTCCGCTCCAGTGGGGCCGGTGAAAGAAAGATCTCCCCTGAAGTCTGGAAACCACAGCCTGCTGTTTCCTTCTCCCCACAAGCACACCCCCCAAAGAGAAGTGAAATCCAGGTGCTCCTCCTCTCTCTCCCACCTCAGCCACTTCTTTTGTCTTTCTTAACTATCCATAAGTGCCCAGAGATCAGTTCCCTGGCAACTTATGGGAAAAAATTCTACAAGAGGACCCAACCTCCAACGGAGGCTTATTTTTATAAAAAAATACATGTATCTCGAGGTTGATCTGACATGGTGATCTACATCACGTTATAGAGCTCTGCAGAAGGTCACCATACTTCTTTCTAATGTAATTTCTAATTACTTCTCGTGCTGCTCACAGTAGTAATCTCTGGCACACATTGATCAACAACGTTAAAAGGTTACAGATAGTGACTTATATACTGATCTCCTGACAACTTTAACTCATGCGTTTCACACTATGTTTCAATTTTTTTGTTTTAATTAATTCTTTTCCTATAAAAAAAAAAAAAAAGAAATAAAAAAAACACAACCAATTTGAAAGCTGGTAGAGGAACAGAAAGATTAAGAAGTCATGATTTGGGAAAGATGAACAAAAACTATAGAAAGATTATGCAGACAAATATCTCTAACAGTTCTTGATGCTAATGGCAGAGTTTTTTAAGTGGAGTAACTCAGTGCCTTGTGTAGTCTATCATGTTAAGAAATTATGATAAGGAATTTCACAAAGAAAAGGTGATACATTGGACATCTCCAAGTTCCTTGGTTTCTTCCTCATGACTGTCTTTCCACCTTTGCTTGAAAGAGTCAGAAGAGCAGCTGTCCAAGTGCATTTTAGAGGTTATGCAAACACAGTGTTTATTAGACAATAAATTGCTTCAAAAGTCAACATGTTTACAATGATTCATATTTCTCTACAGAAAACACTAATCTATCAACATCCTCAAATATGGTTGTTGCTCTGAAGAGAAAAAGTCAAAAGATGAAAGAAATCTTTGCTTTCTATTAAAACAGAATGTTCTGTGATTTGGGGGTTTTATGTTTGTTTGGTTTGGTATTTCTTTAAGTGTTTTATAAAAATGAAGTCTTAATAGAAAATTAAAAGCCTGGACTTCATTCCATTGAAATGAAACTAAAATTCCAGATGTTGGAATCCTCATATAACAGAAATTACTGTTTACAATCAGCTTTTGGATAAGGCTCCTTCATTTTCATTTCAAAGTCTTCCAGCTTTTGTTTATCTAAGGGTTGGAGGAATTAAGTACCTCTGCCACTAAACAGACAATAAATTAGTATTTACAATTAGTTAAAAATATACGTAGAAATCATCCTTCTGGTCACCTCTAGCCTTCAGATTTTCTCAAGTATCCGTTGATATTTATTCTAGGAAATAGCTCTAGTAGATCAGGTTGGTAATTAAGATTTTGGCTGGTCAGCATGCCCCCTCAGGATATTCTACTGACCTACTGAGCTTTCCTGACAGTTTAACCTCAAATAATGATAAACCTTTTGTTGATAGAAAAATTCTTTCAGTGTGACCTAGTTGCTAGTTACAGCAAGATCCATTTAATACAACCTTTCATTTAAAAGCTTTTATACTGCTGTTACTATTCAATAGCTTGGGGTTATTTTTCCTTCTTTCATGTACATACTTGTGGGATAAATGAATTCAGGTGTCTTCAAGTGACAAATCAACGAAAGATATTTAGATACAACCTCTTGCTAGTTAAAGTAATTTTTCCCCTTTGTTGAATGCAATGATTTTAAAGATTGATGACTCCATTACAATCACACCCCAGACTCATGCATATCACAAGATAATGTAGCTGCAGATGATCCTTTCATTGAACCTCTAACTTCAGCACAATCCTATTTGCTGCCCTAACCCATGGCACATATGTCACCTTGATTCATCCTGTAATTGGATACCGACCTCACAGCAGCGTGACCAAGGAGCCGTCACACCCTGCTGGGGCGACACAACCTTCCATCACCGGGGACACCTCTGGCAGTGTCACAGCCCCACACTGCTGCTACAACTGCTCCTTGCTGTCACTGAGATAATGGGGTAACCTCCTGTTCCACAAACAGTGTATGTTCACAAAAAAACACATTTTGTTTGACTTGACAGCAGCTTTTCTCAGAGAATGAGATTGCTTTTGCAAAAGCTGCTTTAGCAGCAAAAGCTACTGCTTTTTTGCAGTAACTTGCTCACAAACAAAACTGACGGTCTTTTATTTTTTTTTCTCCCATGAAGCACCAGTTTATGGTAATACAAAATATTTGAAGGTATCCATAAAGTGTCAACTTGCAATGAAACTGTTTTTAGTATTTCATGCCAGTTGTGATTATTCTCCCCCAGGAAGAATTAATCTAGTGATGCTATAGGAACTCAATAATTTGCATTACACTGCATAATACACATAAAGAGGGCAGGAAGGTCTCATCAGTATAATCAGAGAGAAAATGTGGAAATTCATGGCTGGGGCCAACATTTAGACATTATTTCCTCTCACACAAATACTGGACAATTACAGCTATTACAAGAATGAGAATATAGGAAGGATGTGTTAAATAACAACAGGATGAAATATTTAAAATTCCGTACAGTAAGAAAATTTCAGTTTCTGCTGCAAGGCTTGTATCCCTCAAGAGATCAATGGGAATGGGCCAGTGCACTGCCCTTAGCAGTACTTTGATCTGAATGGAAATCCATCCACAACTTTTTAAGGAAAGGGCTCTAGAATGAAGCCTTCAATCCTGTGCCCTGGTGCAATGCCTTCAGTAAAGAAAATTCAAATCGATTAAACAATAGCTGTGCTTTCTCTCTTTGCCACTCAGTTTTCTGTGTAACCTTCTTCTTTACTTTACCTCCATTTTCTTCCCTACTTCTTCCTTTTCTTTACTTCCTTTGGCTAGAAAGCTAACTGAGGAGTATATTGACCCAATTTTACATATAAATACAACATGTAGAGACAGCAAAAAATATAAGGATTCATCTTTTGCTGCACTTGTAATTTAAAACTGCATGTGTTTATTCTAAGATGCAATAGTGTAACGCTGTATTGTCATGCAGAGCAAGTTATGAAAATGAGCTTTTTATTAACACTGCAAATTATATTAGGGTCAAGTAAAATTATTTGAGTAAACCAGACAAATAAAACTAATTCCATTGTGAGAACTTTCAGTAAAAGCCCTCCTCTTTTCAGGCTCCAGCACCAACAGAAAAAGTTACCAATATTATATTATCAGAAAAATTCATTTGCTGATCACAAGCCTGAGGGAACTACACTGTTGCCTAGCAACTAGTGAAGTTGCTTTTTTTTAATAAATTAACCCCTTGATGAGTGTGAAATCCATAACTGGTCTGTGGGATTCACAACTTCCTTGCTGTTCTGAGGCTTTTTTCTGAACACATCAGAATGAAGTCCATTTGTTGTGCCATTGCGCACAGCCTGTGCTTGGCTGCTGAAGACAAAAGATTACTGCACATCTCTCTTGATAACCAGCAACTCCCATGAAGATGAATATGTCACATTACGTTGCCTCATGTTGAG
This sequence comes from Sitta carolinensis, assembly GCA_032173965.1. NCBI lineage: Eukaryota > Metazoa > Chordata > Aves > Passeriformes > Sittidae > Sitta > Sitta carolinensis. The sequence continues at coordinate 73,138,156 of CM063313.1, read as the reverse complement.
AACAGCCTCAGCCCAGAAGAGACCTGTGTGTCACTGAGGTTTCTACACAGCCCAGCTTTTTCTGAGAAGTCCAAAGTTCCCAGACAAGGAAAAACTACGGTATATCTTTTACACTTTTTCCTGCATTAACCATGTGAAAATTTAAATGTGGTGCCACAAGGCATCCCTCAAGATCCTGGGTTCATGATACAGCTTCTTTTATTCTTAATATGTTCTAAAAACACAGGGTTTGAAGATGTTACTTGGCATGTATGAGAAACAGATATGAGTTTCTGATAATGGAAGTTTATAAAAGGGAAATATTTGAGCAGTCAACGCTTCCAGTGAGTCATGAACTCCAGTTAAGCCCTAGAAACTAATTGGTTTATTATCTGAAATTAATTCTCCAACTGTATCTGTTATCTAAATGGCAGGAGACTGTAACAACCCATCAGCAAGTCTGACTTACCGAATTAGTTTCCTAGAATTGTATTTGCAATGGATGGAATTCCTAAGATCAGTCCTGATAACAGACATTAAATCCAACCCTTCTCCTAGAGCAATATAAATCTGGGGCAAATCCACTGAAATTAATTGAGCTGTGGTACACATGAAATCAGAGTGAGATCCCAGATATCAGTTTTTGACAAAGAAAACTCACCATTTTCAAGGTTTATACTTAAAGATATGGAGTGAGTAAACACAGAAACACCACTATCTAAACAGCTTTCTCTGTCTTGACATCTGCAACTGATCCAGTGGGAGCTGAGAATGCCACATGAGCTCATACAGAGCTTAATGGAGGTTGCAGCAAGATTCAAAAGAAACAGGATCAGATTCAGGACATGAGGGGCACTCAGGATGTGGTAAACAGTGAAAGCAACTCCTCACATGGCCAGGTCTGTCCATCTTTGAAATCTGTGTAAAGCTAAGTGAAGATGCATTTTTTCAAGAAATTTCACATCTATTCCTGTGTAAATACAGTCAAGTTGGACTGCAGATGATATTATCTTTGTAAATCCTCTTGCTACACAGCAAAAAATATTTAAGTATAACATACCACTTTTTTAACACCACAGTCCTCATATATTATGGGGCCCTTAAAATGTTAAAGGAAAGATCTTGAATATACCACATAACTATGGAGGTTAGCCAGGACACTCTTTTGGTGTTTCTGTGGTCCTTGGAGAAGACCTTCAGAGAGGTGGTTTTTGCTCTGCAATGTGAACATCCAGCTAGCTCCAATATCAGAGAGAACACCTTCAGCAGGAAAAGTTCAAAGTGTCCCAAGAAAGGGGGAACATCCTATTCAAAGAGAATATGCAGGCAAAAGCAGTTATATTAAATTCCAATGAAAACAAGGTAAAACGTTAGAAATCTGGTTACAGAAAGCTGCTACAGGAAAAATTGTAAGATAAAAATTCCAAAGCTGGGCATTTTATAGAAAAGGATTCTGAACTGATTGGTGACAAGTAAAAAACCGAGGTCAGAAAAACTATGCTTGTGTTAATTGGAGTGGAAAATAATTGCTCATGAGGCAATCATCTGTCTTTTAGCTGGCTTAGTATTTCTTGGTTTTTATGTATTCTGACCTATTTTATCTCAAAACAGCCTTTTTCAACAATGATTGTCTCTATTGCCTCAACACTTTCAAAACCAGCCAATTTTTGCTTGACAGCTTGACTTTTAATGATGTCTTTTTTTTGGTATTCCCTGTGTGTATTTATTAACCTTACCTTGATTTGTTTTGAGCATGCTGACACAGCACTAATTTTGGTTTCAGCCTGTTAGCCATAAGCAGGAGTTACACCTGAGTCCTCTTAATGTCACCAAGAGAATCTAGCTCTGCCTCTGCATCTTGAGTCCTTAAACCCCTGGATAATGTAGCAACCTGTGAAGCACACATATTCCTACAGATTGAGTTAAACAAAAATAATCAGGTGTTGCGATTTATACATCTGTTTCTTCTAGATCCTACTTATTTCAAAAGTACTAATGTTTGATTAATGTAGTCTTCCTCTGAAATCTCAGCTGAAAATACTAAGTCCTGGGTGAACAGATGGCGAATTAAATTGAATAAGAGGGAAGAAGCTAAAGCACTTTGAACAAGAAATAGGCAGATACAGAATGGAAATGACATTTCCATTTCTTAAAGAGGAAGTATACAACCTGCCTTTCTGACTAGGGGAGGGTCCACCTAAATATTCCATTTCTTTATTTGTGGTTGTCTCTTTATTTAATTCCACCACTTTCACCAGGAAAACACTGAAAGCTCCAGTTCTTTCTCAGATAATCCTGTTCATATCAATGATATAAGTAGGGCAGATTTCCTCTGCAGGACTGCCTGTTCAGCCTTGGTAAATACTCTTCCATTCTGGGAAATGCTGGTTTTGTGGGGATATACTGCATTTCCAAGATATCCCATGAATCCCAGATCACCAGAGACAAAGGGAGCAACTGGAAAGGCACAGTCCTTTTAGTTGGAGAGGAAGGATGATTCCTTCCCAGCATGAAGAATTCTGTAGCAGAGTACAGGAGAGAGCTCCTGAAGAGACTCTGCATCAGTCTCTGGCACTGCAAGGCTGCAGCTGAAAAGACAGGGTAGCTCCTGAAAGTGTTCTGCTACTGCTGAGCTTCTGTTGCTTGTGTCACCAACATCTGGAGCTTCTGTGCTTATTGTAAGACTCTCACATTTCTGGTTTATAGCATCCCATATCTCCAGTGCAATATGCTTTACTGAACCACCAATAAATCTAGCAGCTGATGTGTTTGTGCATCTCATCTGTGAAGCTGTGCCTGGCTGAGACAGCCTTTCAATATTGTGTTTTCTACTGCTAGTCCACTTGAAGAGACTTTGTTCTATCCTTTTGGCTGCTAACCCTTCTTCTCTAAATCCTATTGCTTAACATAAAACCTTTGGATGGGGTGTTCAAACAGTTTTACACACATAAAAAGCAAGCAGATGTATAGAGCATTTTTTTAATTCCTTCCGGTATCTTTCTAGGCTGGTCCTTAGAAGATTAGAGAAAACTATTAAGCACACACAAATGAGTTCACTTTGTTTTTCACATATCTGCTTTTTCAAAGTGGAACTTCTGTGGAGGAGTTTCCAAGAATTGCATCAAATAAAATGAGAGCACTGCAACAAAACAGGCTGGTAAACCAGCACCCAGAAAACTGCTAAACTCCAGAGGTTCCTCAGGGGGGGAATTGTACTTGTGTTTCATCTCACCATTGTCTTCCTTTGAATCTTTTTTACTTGTTTGGAGGGCATTTGGCCACTAAATCCTCTAAATCCTGGTATTTGGTGGATTCAGGGTATATGAATATAGTCCTCTTCACAAAAAAAATATGGTGCTGATTCTCATCAGACCTGTGTTAGTCATCCACATACCTTGCCCTTTCTACAGCTTTAATCATCCTTGGGAGAAATTGGTTGGGTGAGCACAACAAAGAAGATTAAATATCTCAGAGTGTGGGGTCTTAGATGCAGATTTCAGGGCTGTTGAGCTTCAGAACTGAAGCAGTTTGCTATGTATTTTTCAATTTTTTGTACGTGCCTACTTCACCACTGTTACCCAAAAAGAGGAAAAAAAGGCCTGTGTCCATGGATCAGTTGCAGAAAGAATAAATTCATTATTAGTGCCAGCTAAAGCTAGCTCCTACTGCAACTTCTCTAACATTTAGAAGCTGAATGTTCTACAGATGAGGAAAATCTTCCAGAAAGTGTACAAAGAATGTGTTTGTGTGAGTGTGCTCTCCAGTTCATTAGATATCAGGAGAACTGAAGGTCAAATCAGAAAATGGGTGAAGATTAGACGTGAATAAAAATGCTTGCAAATATAGAGGATCTAAAATATGAACTTGTCTTCTGTACCAGGTAGAGAAGATGTGGAGAGAGACAGTCAACAAAAGGAACCATTACAAATATTTCTTGTTCATTTCCACTGGTGCAACCTACGTGAATGTGCATCAGAAGCAGCCGCTTAAGCTATTTTTAAGTTTCCTAATACTTGCTGGAGATGAAGTCACTTGCTTTAAGATCAAGTTACTGGCCACACTGAAGCACAGTGTCATTCCAGCTGATGACAAAACATGGTAACAGGGATTTTAAAGTGCTGAATGTTCCCTAATTTAATCTAAACATAATTGCTGATTTAGCATGAAGTATATATTTGTTTTACTATTCTTTTCCCTAAACAATTAAATACAATGTATAAAACACAAAAAATGCATAAATAGCACAGTGCTCAGTGCTTCACATTTGATTGACTACAGGAATTACTGACATGAGAAATGAGCTGAAAAGCACAATTTCAACTTTAGAATTTAGTTAGCATTTAAGCAGTACCGCTTAATAATCTTCTTGTTGAAAGCATAGTGATCCATTTGATAAGAAGACATTCATAAAGCTCCTGCGAGCACTGAGATACAGCTCAGAGTCTTTAGTATCCTCTCTGAATTTATTCATCTTGGAAAAAAAATACTCCAAACCTTATACGCATTTAAATTTTTCCGATTTTTGGATAGAACACTGAGTACCTCTGCCTCACCTAATCATCCAGGCACCTGTTCCCTAAGTGGGGCCAGGTTTCACCCTGTGGGTGGGTATCACCACAGCCAGGACCCCTGCAGGGGCTGAGCTGCTTGACACGCCTGGATCCCAGCACCATCCGTGTGTAGAGACAGAGGAGGGGCAGGGAAAGTCACCTTTTGTATAGCAGACTAATTGCTAAAGGAGCTGTGCAGGAAGCAGGAGGTTTGGCTTTGACTGTCCAGAGCACAAGAGGACACAAAACGTCTCTTTGTGGTTTTTCTGGGAGGATTTTATTTTATTTTATTTTATTTTATTTTATTGGTTTGGTTTGGTTTGGTTTGGTTTGGGTTGGGTTGGGTTGGGTTGGGTTGGGTTGGGTTGGGTTGGGTTGGGTTGGGTTTTTAGTTGCTTGGTTGGTCTGGGAGTTTTTGTGGGTTTTCTTTTCTGTTTGCTCATTTTATAGAAGTTCTGATGCCACCTGCAGGTGAAATATCCCCCGACATCCATCTCCCTTTCTTTTCTGCTCACCTGCTGAATGGTTTCACTCATGCCCTTTAAACTCCTCTGGCACTTGCCAGACCCTTCAGATGCAACACAGCAACACCAAAAGGTAAAACAACCAACCACCCTCCTTTTGCTACAGTGGCTTCTGACACTTCAGTGAATTAAATCAGTTTATGGAGGTCTAATTAGTGTAGGGGCCAGTATGAAAGGTGTGGCACTCAGCATCAGAGCCCTGCTTCTGGCATAGCCAACAACACTAGCTGTGACAACAGCAGGTGGTTTATGGCACTCCAGTGATATTTCTGAGGGGGTCTTTTGTCCCATTTCTGCTTCCAAAATAGGAATATTAATAGAATGGAATATCCATTCATCTAATCACTGTGGCATTCTCAGAATAACACTCCATATATATCATAACTTTAATTTGAAGAATTGCTTAAATGATCTCCTTTTCATAATAGTCATTATCAGTTTTCAATTTCAAAAACAAAATATAAATTCAATATGAAAGACTACACACGTTATTTCAAATCTGATCAATTTAGTATGATTTTTAATAAATGCTTCCTGTGCTCACTGCAATTTTGCAATTAAAAATGAAGGAAAACATCATTTTATACTGACATTGCAATGATGATATGGCCATCTCCACCATATACATGTTTAACTCATTCATAATTACATTATTTAATTAGAAAAAAGGAAGTGAAGTCTTCTTCTCCCTAGGTGGTCAATTAGATTTTCCTATTCTTATTCCTCTCCTCTCATCATTATTAAGATTAAAATTAAATTACTTTGTTTAGTTGCTATTTCCATCTGAAAGCAGAGAGCTCTGTTACAACAGATTATTGAACTAAAATGCAAAATTTTCATTGAGAAATACAACCAGATAGTACTGTAGTAACTATTTGATTTAAAACATGCATTTCAAAGTATTTTTATACTTATTTAAGTACTGATTAATTAATGGTTAAGCAGCAAGAGTACTGAACATTGCAGTGAAAGATTTCTGTTATAATTCTGTTCTCCTTTTCTAATTATTCAGGAGGATGGTTACCTGATCTAATAGAATCATAACATGGCTGGATTGGAAGGGACCTTAAAAATCATCTGGTTTCCTAATGGAAACCCCCTGCCATGGAAAGAGATATAATTCACTGGACCAGGTTGTTCCAAGCTCCATCCAATCTGGTCTTGAACACTTCCAGGGATGGGGTATCCACAGCTGCTGTGGGCAACCTGCGCCTCACCACCCTCAAAGAAAATAATTTCTTCCTAGTATCCAATCTAAGCCTACTCTCTTTCAATTTGAAGTCATTCCCCTTGTACTGTCTCTCCAAGCTCTTGTAAGAAGTCCCTCTCCATCTTCCTTGTGGAGTCCGTTCAGGGACTGGAAGGCCACGATTAGGTCACCCCTAATCCTTCCCTTCTCCAGGCTGACCAACCCCCATTCTCTGAGCCTTTTCCCAGAGCAGAGGAGCTCCATCCCTCTGATCACCTTGGTGCCTCCTCTGCCCTCTCTCCCCCAGCTCCATGTGCTCCCCATGCTGGGAGCCCAGGGCTGGAGGCAGCTCTGCAGGTGGGGTCTCAGCAGAGCGGGGCAGAGGGGCAGAGTCCCCTCCCTGCCCTGCTGCCCACGGGCTCTGGGTGCAGCCCAGCACACCCTTGGCTCTCTGGGCTGGCAGTGCCCATGGCTGGCTCATGGCCAGCTCTCAGCCCAGCACCCCCAGGGCCCTCTGGCCAGGGCTGCTCTCCATCTGTCCATCCCCAGCCCGGGCTGGCACCCAGGGGCAGCACCAGCACTTGGCCTTGTTAAACCTCCTGAGATTCCCATGGGCCACTGCTCCAGCTGCTCCAGGGCCCTCTGGATGGCATTCTGTCCCTCAGGAGTGCCAGCTGCACCACCCAGCTTGCTGTCATCTGCAGACTGGCAAAGGGGGCACTTTATCCCTTCATCTGTGCTGTTAATGAAGATATAAAATAGAACTGGTCCCAATACAGACCCCTGAGAGGCACCACTTGTCACTGATGTCCATCAGCACTCTGAGCTGTTGACCACAACACTCGGATGTGAGCGTCCGACCGTTGAACAACCCATTCATACAACCCATGTCTCTCCAGTTTAGGGAGAAGAATGTTGTGGGGAACTGTGTCAAAGGCTTTACAGAAATTCAGATAAATGACATCTGTAACCCTTCCTTTGTCTGCTGATGGAGTCATTCCACCACAGAAGACCACAAGGCTGGTCAGGTATCTTGGGTTGCAATGCAAGATGTAACCAGAAATATGTATTCTATCACCATCAAGGTGGAGCAAATGGAGGGGGGGGAGGTAATCTTCTGTTTATGGGACAGCTGTTAAAAAAAACAGGTGGGGCAGTTTTCTTTATCTCTTCCACAACCCATCCTCCCTCCAGGGTCCAGGCTAATGGGCCATTGAGTCTCACTTCATGACTGATAATCTTAAACCATGCCAGGGGGAGGAGCCAAGCACTCCTACCTGGATTAAAATCTGAGATTTAGAACAACAAGGCAGCCTTTTCCACTGGATTTCCAGAGAAAGATCAGGCCCATCAACACCACCACTGGACCATCAGAAGAAAACTACACCCTTCTACAGGATCATTGCTTTAAAACAGAACCACATGTGTCACTCCAGGACTGCAGCCACCATTTAATCAGACTGCTACCAACACCCCGACCCACAGGGTGTCAGGTTGTATTGCGACTCTGTCAGTGGGGGTTTTTTTCTGTTTTTTTAATTACTGCTGGTTTTTTTAATTCTCCTAATAAAGAACTGTTATTCCTATTCCCATATCTTTGCCTGAGAGCCCCTTAATTTCAAAATTATAATTATTCTGAGGGAGGGGGGTTACATTCTCCATTCCAAGGGAGGCCCCTGCCATCCTTAGCAGACACCTGTCATTCAAACCAAGACATCAGGCAGGATTTGCCCTTGGTGCAGCCGTGCTGGGTGTCTGGAATCACCTCCCTGTCCTCCATGAGCCTTAGGATCTAGAGTTTCTAGGAGGGTTCATGGTCTTCCCAGGCACAGAGGCTGACAGGTCAGAGTTCCTAGGGTCCTCCTTTCTACCCTTTTTAAAGATGGGTACAATGTTTTCCCTTTCCCAGACACCTGGGATTTCACCTGATTGCCATGACTTTTCAAGTATCATGGAGAGTAACTTGGCAACTACACCAGACAATTCCCTTGGGACTCTGGGATGAATCACATCAGGTTCCATAGACTTGTGCACATTCAGGTGGTCCTGAACATGGTCTTTTCTTACAGTGGGAAGCACTTTGTTCCTCATACCCCATCATGCTGTCCACCCACTTGAGAGGTGTGGGAATAGAGATTGCCAGTGAAGACTGAGGCAAAAAAGCCTTTTCAGCCCTTGTTTTTATCTGTTGTTACTAGTTGACCAGCATCAATGGGTACACCTTCTTTGACTTGAGGACTGGTGCATAATTTATTTCATTTATAGGATCATAGAATATACAGAGTTTGAAGATACCCAGGATCAAGTCCATCTCCTGGTCCTGCACAGGACAGTCCCAAGAATAACACCATGGGTCTGAGAGCATTGTCTAAACGCTTCTTGAACTCAGGTGCTGTGACTACTTGCTGGGAAGCCTGTTCCAGTGCCCAAATACCCCTTGGGTGAAAAACATTTTCCTAATACCCAGCATAAATCTCCCCAACATAACTTCAGGCCATTCCTTCAGGTCCTGTCATCGGTCATGACAAAGAAGAGATCAGTGCCTGCCCCTCCTCTTCCCCTCACAAGGAAGTTTCAGACCCCAGAGAGGTCTCCCCTCAGTCTCCTCTTCTCCAGGCTGAACAAGCCAAGCCCCCTCAGCCACTTCCCAAAAGGCTTCCTCCTCAAGGCCCTTCACCATCATCATGGCCTTCTTTGGACATCTTCTAATAGCTGAATGCATTTCTTATTCTGTGATGGCCCAAGCTGCCCCCAGCACTGTAGGTGAGGCTGCCCCAGCCCAGAGCAGAGCAGGACAATCCCCTCCCTTGCCTGGCTGCTGATGCTGGACCTGATGGCCCCAGGACAGGGCTGCCCCTCCTGGCTGCCAGGGCACTGCTGGCTCATGTTCAGCTTGCCATCAAACAGAACCCACAGATCCCTTTCCAGGGCACTGCTCTCCAGCCTCTCATTGCCCTGTCCCTCCACACATCCAGGGTTGCCCCATCCCAGGTGCAGAGTCCAGCACTTTCCTTTGTTGAACTCCACACAGGTGGCAACTGCCCAGTCCTTGGATTCATCAAAGTCTCTCTGCAGAGCCTCCCTGCCTTTGGGGGAGTCAACAGGTCTTCCCTGTCTTCTACCATCTGCAAATTTGCTGAGTCTCCCTTCTAGTCCTGCATGCAGGTTGTTTATGAAGATGTTGTAGAGTACAGGGCCGAGGGTGGAGGCATGTGGAACCCTGCTAGTGACAGGTCACCAGTTTGATGTCACCACAGCCACTGTCACCCTTTGTGCCTGACCTGTGAGCCAGTTGCTCACCCATTTCATGATGTGTTTATGCAGTTTCTCCAGTAAGATCGTATGAGAGACAGGATTGTAAACTTTACTGAAATCCAGAATTCTGCATCAGTTGGCATCCCTTAATCCTGTAAGTGGCTTATCTTGCTGCAAAAGGAATTAGTTTTGACAAGCAAGATTTTCCCCTCAGAAAGCTGTGCTGGCTGTGACCAATGGCTACATTGTCCTCTAGGTGTTTTTCACTACCTCTCAGAATAATATTCACCATCATTTTACCAGACACTGAAGTGAGACTGACAGGCCTGTAGTCTCCAGGGTCATCCTTCTTGCCCTTGTTGAAAAGTGGGACATTGTTTTCCAGCTTCCAGGCAATAGAGACTTCTCTAGATTCCCAAGACCTTTCAAAAATCAAGAGAGGCCACACAATGACATCAGCCAGCTCTTTGAGTATCCTCAGATTAATCCCATCAGGCCCCATAAATTTAGAGGGACTTGTTACACTTTAAACTCACATTCTATGAAGATTAATGAAAAAGCTGATTGGAAAGGTAGTTAATAATTAATGACCCTGATCTCTATCTAGTGTATATGTAATTAAGAAAGGTGTGATTATTCTTCTCTCGTTAGCAATTCAATAATTACCTTGTGCCTAATACATCCATACAGACTTCAGCATCTAGCATCCATAGAAAAAAATGACTTCAAGATAATGGTGAGAGGTTGCCTGGCAACAGCTCTTCTCTTTTATTTTGAATGGCATTTTGGGGGCAGAGAGTGAGTAAAGAAAGAGTTGGAAAAGAAGTTTGACTCAAGAGATCTGCTCTGATCTAGATTCCTGTGTTTCTGCAGGACTGTGATTCTGCTCAGTGTGGATGTGGGGACCGTGCCTGTCAGCACTTTGCCTTTGTGTCTGTCTCAAGCTGTGTAGCTCCTTCTTCCACCCAGACAAACCAGCCTCATAAAGAGACACGGAGATTATTTTGCTGTCAGTCACATGAGGTAGTTCTGTGATGTCTGGCTCCAGAGAGAGTTCATTCTCTTTAGAATACGAGCCAGGGTAGTCATACTGAAAAAAAAAGGACCTTCATGCAGACCTCGGTTTAGTTTCCTTTCTGCTGATTGCACAATAGTCCTACTCAGTCCTTCTCAGGGCTGCTACAATTTTCAGGTTTGCTCACGTGGAACGTGAGTCTTGGGACTATAAGCAGCAAATAAACATCCAAAATGTTCTTTCTCAGAATACTTGGGACCCATGTCCCCATCACACTCAGTATATTTTTGATAGAATAGTTTAGTCACTTTTTTAGATTTTTTTGAGGGCTGTGTTCTCACTCAGTCATAAAGTGTTATAAAATACTTTATATTTAAATAAAATAAAAATAGGTCAAAGAAAAGAAAAGGTGAGAAGACTGGAAAAACAAAACGCGCCATCAAAGCAGTACACTGAGAAGACAAGATATGAGCTTAAAGGCACGCTAATATGCCAGCACTACATCCCAGAAAACTGAAAAAGAAACCTAAAAAGGAAAGAACAAGAAGCAAAACCCAAAATGAAACCCAAAACAGAAACCCAAAAAAGCCCATAGTACTTAATCTTTTGTATTTTTGTCATATTTCTGGACTACCTACAAATCCTATGTGTGTTTCTGCAAAAGCTGAAGTAGCAAAAAAAAAAAAAATAAATGTATTTGTCTGACCATAAAACTTTCATTGGAAAAAAACAATCAAATATTGCAAAATCCCAGGATATTTCAACAGCAGCAAATCAACACAATGAGGTCTAGACTCTGCTCTTTATGAAGCCATATTGTAGAGACTGTAAATTTCCTCTATACAGCACTGCCATTCTTTTCCATCTGGAAAAGATACATTCCTTCCTGGTAGAAAAAATAGTGAAATAACTTGTTTCATAGGTTTCTTGAACCATTATCCAACAGTTTTCTCCACATCCCATTGAGTTGATATATTGAAACTGAGTGCTTTTGAAAGAGTATTACTAGACTTTGAGCTTTTGACTGAGCTTGTTCTTGTCAAAAAATCCAACGTATCTTACTCCTTGTCTTTTGGATTTAAAGTAAATACATCACACATGTGAAGTGCTGAAGACAGAAGTGCCTGATTTGTTAACTTCCATATTAAAAAAATGCCTGCTTTACATTGTGAGTTCTTTTGATACCCAGAAAATAAATTCTTGAGGGGAAAATCATCATGGATTTATTTTTTTTAAATACTATTCTTTTAATGAATGCTGAATGTGACACAGGAATATTTGGATTCATTTTTCTGGTTCTGTTTTGAGGCCAAATGAAAACCAAAAAGGTGAGATAAAAGCAAAGGGATCACCATCAACCCTAAGAGAACAGTCTTAGTATGACCTAGGTCTTCTAGATCTGCTTTTAAACTTACCCTGTTTATCTGATTTTCTGCTCTTGCTTTCATTTACAGCATTATATGTGATAATTACAATGGCAAATACTAAATAACACCAGCTACATGCAGTTTACAGCCTTTTAATGCCATTATCACTTGGTCACTCTCTGAAACAGAGTAAAATCTCATCTACATCGATACTGCCATCATTTTATATTTTGAAAGGAAAGGATGAGCATATATGCATCCCAGTGTCAGAAAGCAACTTACTGTCTGTGCTTATAAAATAGGCATTCATGCAAACGACAATAGTTGTTAATTTATTTAAATCAGAGCTTTCTGTTCCCTATTACTGGCCAAGAGTTTTGGTTGTCAGTCTGATCTTTGAACTAAATAATGAAAAATGGCATTAACTTTTCTGTGCAAAAGCATGTTTTAAGTCTAAAGCCTTACACTGCCCTCAGAGTGACTGCAAACTCTCCTATCACAGTGTTACCTGGAAACCACACTAGCACATATTCAGCTATGAATGGAAATACTGTTACACAAAGGATTTAGAACAGTTACCTGTCGACCCAGACTGAAGTTCTTTCTCTCTGTTAGAGTACTTCATTAATTGCTAATTTCTGAGAGCAGCTTTTCAGCCAGTATTTAATTTGGAACATGTTTCACTATTTTGCTTTACAAATTGTCAAAGGCAGTAGCGGTAAAGCTTTTATAAAGGCCATGGATGTAACAGCTGTTTTTTACTTTGTCTGCTATGACCATCCCTCTGTCAGGAATAGAATCCAATACATTTGACATGATTTGCTCTAGATAAATCCATGCAGGCTCTGTCTTACTGCTTTATTATCCATATACTTTGAAACGCTCACATATATTTTTTTTTCCTGTATGTTCCCAGGAATCAGTTTTGAGTGGGACTGCTTTTCAACTCTTCACATTGTCCCTTTCACATGCCTGTTTTAGAGATACATAACAGTGGAGCTTTTCCCACTCTTCCTTTTTCTTTGAAGAGATCTTGAAAATAATTGCTGGGGTTTACAGAGTGCTGACTGGAATACACATAACTTGTTTGGTATTCTTTTAAGCTCTTTCTCCCATTTTCTTGCCAGTTCTTTGACTCCTAGCTAAAGCTATGTTTTGTTCAGTCAACAATCATAAACAAGCTCAAACTGCCTTTCTTGCATACCCCATTTCTCCTTTATTTCTTTTCCCCTTCGTTAAATTACCAAATTATAAATTTCTATGTAGGCCCCCCACATGAATTTACTTTACTTTTCATGTTTTTTTCAGCATCTGCAACACATTAATGCCTCATTTTGTGCCTTAGTTTTGTTTTTTTTTTTTTTTTTTAATTTACAGTTACATGCTCAGGTTAATCCTTTGAATTCCTGTGCCACTTAGTTGTAGCTTTTTAATAACAATATAATTTAGGCACATCATCTTTCCAGAAAGAATTCAGCTTAAGCTGAACTCAATCATTGCCAATTCTGTGTGTAATCAGAGGATTTCCCCACCAGCGATTGTAACACAAAGGCTGCAGTGGGACTGTTTTTCCCAGAACTCAAATACTGCCTTGCCCTCATCCCTGTCTTACCTTTTCCCAAACACTTGTGTGATGAACACATAAGTGATTCCTCAGCGACTCTGACACATGAAACCCAAGCAAATGGGGAGAGGCTGGTGGGCAGCAATCTTCACCAGCAAGGATTTTTGTAGACACAATGTGTGTCTTCTCCCTGTTAGCAACTGGGAAATACACTCCCAGTGAAATTTTGAATGAGGATAAACCAAGGAGGTAAGCTGGACCTGTGAATTCCAGTGACAAATGGCATCCCACAAACTACATCTGTCAAGTCCAATGTTTGTCTTCATCTTCCTTTCTGCAGTAACTGGCATTAAATATCGAACAGTCTCCATGAGTAGCCCTTGACTATCACCTCAATTAAAGTAGTGGTGTTTTCCAGTCTCCTGTATCTTGGCAGAATAGAACACATATTTAAGAATTGACATCAAAATACTAGTTCCTATTTCAGTTGACAAAACACTGGAACCAATTACTGACTTGGACAGAAGGAATGGGTATTTGCATGTGATCTCTGGTGGTTTGAGCTATGGAAACAATAAATGTATTCCAACAAGTCATTTGCTACTTCTACAGTGGAAAAATAAATACCCCAAGTCCTGTTCTGTTATTTTCATGGGAGAAACAAAACTGGTCTAGGAAAACCAATCATTGAAAAGGGGACTGAAACCAAATGGTTCGATTGTTAATACCAAGTACTATTTGCAGATGGCAATACTTGTCTTAAATTTGCCAACCACACTGTTACATAGCTAGGTAAACTGAAAATGAACTTCCAACTTTTGCTTCCCTTTAATTACTCAGTTCACATATTGAAAAATATATTAAAGTACAGTAGTATAGGTAAGTATAACCTGATTTGGGGGGGATTGTAATGTATTTTCTGTCACCCTGAGATTCAAAGCCATCTGAGTGTTTACATATCTGTGATATACCTTCCCATAAATTGTAAGATAAACAAGGACTGTTGTTTTCATTCCTCTGTGAGAGATGTCACATGAGGAACTTCTCGTTTGACCAGTGGGGTTGGAGAGGTGGTAACCTCATTGCTCAATCTCTGGTCAATGTCCTGGAAATTATGTAAGCTGAGGTCAACAATAAACTTTCTTTTTCTTTCGTGCTCTGACACCTATGGTGTGTGCATGTGTGCTGTGTGTTCCTTCTGCGTCCCACAGCAACAATTTTCCTTAAGCATCAAAGAATTTGAGAATCTTGAGTACATATCATATTTAAATTTTTAAGCCTTGGCACAGAAATATGATTAGGTATATCCCACAAATCACTTGATTTTAGAAAGATCTTAATATATTCTACAGGTTTTTGAAATTGTGAGTTGATTAGTTGGTCCATTTGCAGGCGGTTTTAATTTTTGTAAGACATATATAAAAAAGGCAAGTTGTATTTCTTTCTCAAATTGCTGACCCAGTTTTGTGACAGTGTTAAAAATGTGAATTTGTAGGTCTTGAACATGATAATATGGTGTGCTAACTGAAAACTTAACTAGGATGCTATTGGTGAATTCCTTAGTCATGAATTCCCAAGCACAATTTAGCAAAGCATTAAAAATAACAAGAGTTTTCATCCATCAAAACATAAAACTCTAAATAACTGTCCTTACGGTTTTGCTTCTCATTATATTTCAATGAACAAAATTACTTCAATGAGCTTTAAATTGTTTGCTATAAAAGGAAGTTGGCGTTGGATACTAGGAAGCAGTCCTTTACTGTGAGCATGGTGAGACGCTGGCACAGGCTGCCCAGAGATGCTGTGGTTGCCCCATCCCTGGAGGTGTTCAAGACCAGGTTGGACAGGGTTTTGAGCACCCTGGGGCAGTGGAAGGTGTCCTTGTCCATGGATTTGGATGAGCTTTGGTGTCCCTTCCAACCCAAGCCATTCTGATTTGATGAGTCCGTGGTCAGGTGACATTGCACGTTTCTGGCTGTGTTGCTAGGGCCTATTTGGAGACTTGCATGCCTTCACACTTTTGTCTGTCGTCAATCAACCTAGCCAATCTTATCAGATCATCTTTGAAAAGGGTATTAGTTTTTATTATGTTTTTTTTCAATGCCAAATTGAAAGTCATTACATTTTTAGAGTATTTACTAGCATTAAATAGATGCGGATTAGAATGTTAGGATTTGTTTTTCCATCCACAACAATCATTTGGCTGAACTATTACATTTCCTACCAAGAAGACAATTATGTCATCAAAGAAAATACTTAATAACTTATGGCATCTAGCTCAACCCACAAAAACCCAGAGTTCCCAGATTACATAAGGAATGAGCAAATGAACTGTATCTTTCCATCTTGAGGGACCTTACCACAATTCACTAACAGCTTCGGATCTGCCAAAAACTTTATAAATACTACAGTATGAGAAACATTATACATACATTTGATTAGCTCCTGGTTTATGTTTTAGCTTTCCCAAGAGAGCAGTTCTAAAAGTGGTATGTGTTTAGGCTCCTCTTTCTGAACCTGCCTGCCCTACAGCTTTCAATTGGTGTAGGGCTCCTGTTAGCACATCAGGTGTCACAGTTACAATTGACAAGAAGAGATACTTTATTCTATTAATTTATTTATGATACTGAACAACCATTATATAAGCCTGCTGCTCTGGATTCTGACTTCTTAACCCTCAGGTTAAGACTATTTAAAAAGGTCCTCCTGTCATCTGCCCATCCTTTACCAGTGGCACAAATTCCTGACAGCTGCACCTTCTAAACTGTGGGGTGATATGGTTCCTTTTCGGTGCTGTGCTTTGAGCAATGGTGTTTTAAGTTCAGGCTGTTGAGAAACTGAGCTGTCTGCAGAGCAGGGAGAAATGGAGCATCTGATCAGACATTCCAAGTTAGGCTTCCATTGCTCATCACTCTGAACCTGCAGTCTTTGACTCGCACCAATGGTTAGCACAAAAAGATTTTGAGAGTATTTGGAGCCATTTAGTTCCCCTATATCTTCAATTCTATATTTAATTAAAAAGAAGTTGTTTTCCTTTGAAAAATGTTTCTCAAAACATACTTTCCAATAAATAAAAAAATCCAAATACATATAAATAATGTTTTCACAGGTCCTAGAAGCAGCAATATAATTTTTCATTCCTGAATCACAAAACACATCAGAAAACCTTAATTTAATGATTATATTGATCAATCTATTTTATGTAGATAATTGCTTACATTTACATATCTTATTTTAAAGCCAGGTTTGGTGTATTGTACAGGAAATAAAAATAGGCTACACTTTAGTCACAATCCAACCAAAACATAAATATCCATGCTTCCTTTACCTAGAACTATTTAAGCAAAATGCCCTGTGTCATTGATGAGACTGATGAAAGAGCTAATCACACTGAAAGGATCTAATTCCATAGCACTCCAACCCTGCAAAATCTGGTAGTATGGCAACTTTGCAGCAAGAAGAGTGTTACTGAGCAGCTGAACACTGCATTTTGAGCAATCAGGGACTCTGCTGGACTGAAGTTCATGCACAGTTCTGCTGATTTGCTGAACTCTGTGGAAGCAGAGAAGCAGAATCATCAGCCTGTGATGAAACTTTTAATCTCCCTAAAATTCAGAAAGCTAGCCCAGCAGGCTTTGAACTCATCAAAACTCAAAATATGCACTTGGAGCAGACCTTTAAAGATAAAGCCTGTTTTATCTGAACACTGTATATTTTCTGATCATAAGTATGGACAGCTCATTCAGAGGTGCCAAATCTTTCTAAAATTAAATAGTTTCCTTTTAAGCTTAACTTTTTATGCATGTAATATTTTTGGATCAGATAGGTTCTATAAAAGCAATAAGGATCCCTTTGCGTGCACAGTGAAGAAAAAATATTTTCCCTTGAGGGAACTGAAAAGCTTTAAAAAAACATAAGCTGTGTCATACGAAGTTTAAGGGGAGGGGAATGGTGCCTTTTACCCAGCTCTTCATACTATCACTATGTTCTAAGGTAAAAAATAGTATTGAAGCTCCTCTGCATAGGAATTAAAATCTTTTCTGGATATGTTTAATCTCTTAGTGACTGACTGCCTGACTGATGTTTAAGAATTTACTGTCCTTACCTACAGTAAAATACACTTAACAGGGTATTACTTTTTCAAGGATAAATATCCCAGATTTAAGCCTGGCTCCTTAGCCCAGAGGGTTTGCTATTTTAATGCTGTCATGATATCTGCAGTATTTGTATAGATAGGAACAAGAAATACAAACACATTTAGTTATCACACTTTAGGATTTAAGCTCAGTGCTAACAGACCAGCAGAACTGTAATCCCCTTTGCCCTGTATACTAAGTAATTTTGTTTTGGAAATAAATGTCATCATTATCATAAGGTAAATGAGATTTAAAACCTTAAGCTACTTACCTTGTTCCTCCTTCCTTTCTTCAGAACTGCTTAGAAGTTAAAGGCTGATGACAGTGTCTGGTGAATAACAAGAAATATTTTTGTCCTCTGAAGAACATATAGAACTATGCTTAAAAAGTGGGCAAAATTACTGAAACTATATTACATTAATTATTCATTATAGCCATTCATTTTGCAAGACTGTGACTGGTTTATATTGAATATAGTCTCATTTCAGTCTCATCTCGGATAATCACATGCCTGTCTTAGAAAAGTTCTGTTGCCAGATGAAAAATCATTTGCACCTGGTGAGTTAACACAATGCTTATTCTTCAAAAACCACTGGCCTGTGGAACCACAGAATGCTAATTCTGTAGGAAGGAGAACAGGAAAGCAACCAGCTCAGTTGCATGAACTTTTGCCAGCTCACCAGGCAGTCAAGCATGACTTTGGGGTTGGTGACCACCAGACACCACCAGAGAGATCCCCAGGACAGAAGAACATGAGCAGAGGGGAGAAAACACATGTTAATGATTTGGGGGAAATGTTTGTCATATGTATGTTTACTCCAGGAAAATCAATGGATACACATGTAAAATACAGTATATAAACAGGAGCTTTTTCTATAATTAGTATGCACAACTTTCAGAGGAGATACCCTCTCATGTATCCAGCCAAATAAAGAATGCCTGCTTTGTAATTCTGCATTGGTGTTACAGAGTTTTATTCTTACTGATTTTTGGTAAGAGGCACACGGCAGTCATCCACACACAACACAATAAATCCAAAATACTTCCTTAGTGTGGGATTTCTAGGTAGGATCACATTGCAAAATAAGGCCTGCCAACCAATAGGCACTAACTAGATTTAGGAGGAGATGGATCTGTAGGAATATTTAGAGAGCCTCAGAAAGTGGGTCATGAAACTTTTATCAACTTACAGGTTGAAAGCATCCTCCCTTTTTTTTTTTTTTTTTCCCTGTAAAACTAGCAATTTATTTATTGATTAATTTATTTTTAATTAATTAATTATTAATTAATTTACTGATTCCTTAGTTCAAAGAATATGTATGGGCTGCAATTTTCAGAGACATAGAGACATGGCATGCACATAATGTCCAGTGCTCCTGTTCCAAACACTGAGCCTACCAACAAAAGTTGTTGCTATTAGTGTGACATCCATGAGTTACGATAATTATAGAAATGTTGAAAAACATTGATTTCTGTCTAGTCTCATTTCAGTTTTTCAACTGGTGTTTTCAGAGCAGACAATATGTTTTTCTTCCTTTGCAGATTCAGGTGTAAGCAAGGACATGGAAAAAAGCAGTTATTGTGACATGGTACATACATTCTCTCTGTAATTTTTTGTATTTAAAATCCTTTCTTGATTTCTGCCCCAGCAAAACAAGTGCTACCACTTTAGGAAATCATGTGATATAATTATAAAAGGATAAACCAAGTTATTTTTATTTCTGTGTCAGCAACCTTTTTGGTTTTTTAGAAATATGGCAATTATAGTTAGTGAACTGTTTGAAATTGCAATAAACCGATAGCAGAATTAATGCATACAAGTAGAACAAAAGAAAGAAAAATAACTATAACAGTGTCTTACACTGGGGAGCTTCTTATTGTTAGATAGCAGTATACCATGATACTGTCAACTGTAAGAATTCAAAAACAAAAAGCCAGTCCCCCAAAAAACATACCACTGGCTTTAATGAACATTAAAACAATGATAGCAACAAATTATTTCCTTTTCCACCTCCCAAAGTACATGTCAATTCAAGGAACTTGTTCCTATGAGAATGAAATCTAAAAGGGAAGGAAATGGTGCATCAAACTAGCAGCTAAAAGAGATAACATAAAAACAATTATCTTTTAACATAACAATTATTCCGATACACAAAAAAGCCAAGAAGTATATCACCAGAGTAAAATTATTATATCAGACTCTTTTCAATGCTTTGAAAATCACTGTAAGTAAAGACATAGTGCTGCAGTACATTACAAAATCATAGCTGAAGTATGTAGGTACAAAATAGAAATATTCGATGGCTATTTACACTATTCCATATAAAATAAAATGTATCCTGATTAAATTTTTCAAAAATGTAAAGTCTAATAACAAGGTAGCAGGAAAACAGCTTTCAGAAGAGGAAATGAAGGCTAAAGAATATTCAAATGTAAGTATTTAAAAATGTTTTAAAAGTATAAGGAGTTGAAATCAATAGGGCCTGATAAAGATTACGCTAAAGTAATGGTTATCCATGGAATTTTTGACAGCCCCATTTGACCTCAATTCTCTCACAATACAGTGATAAACCATTTAAAAACAAGCTTTCTATTTAATATTCTCAAAAGGAGAAAAAGCAGAAGTTGAGGAATGATTATGAAGCATATTATATATACAGGAAATATTCTCACTGTTCTCTCATTATAATATTCTCAAAGCAGTCTTCGATGTACTATCCAAGCAGCTCACTATACAACATTTAAAAGTTGGACACTGCTTTGACAAAAGCTGTCTCAGTGACAATTCTCCACTAATAGCAGCTAAATAAAATACATGCTTTTCAATGTGTCTGTGACAGATTTCCTCTTCAGAAAATCTTGTTTTATTATTTTAATTTGAGGGAATATCAACCTTTATTACTACTCAAAGCATTTTTTAAGAAGGAGGTAAATTTGCATACTGCAAATGTTAAACCATAGAATTTCTTAATGCAATATGTTCTGAACATCAAAACCATAAATGTATAAAGGTCAGCTGGACAAATTAAAAAATCATGGAATTAAAAATCTGACCTATAGTTAAAAGGCTCAAGAAGTCCTGTAGGTCATAACTGTTTGAATTTGGAATAGTAAATGGAGAGAAATACCCCTATATACTTCCTTCAGCCTTAAAAACTAATGGCCGCATTTTTGAAACAAAATAAAAAGTTAAATTTTACATTCATTTAGTTTTCCAGTTATAACCACTCAAATAAGATGAAAAACATTCTTTTTTAATCTGGCACAGGGAAGATACGATACATAATTCATGCCTTTGCAGCTAGTCTTGAAACACTGTGTGTTTTAATACAGGGGTAGAATTTTCAGTTTTTAAAGACAGATACCTCTAAAAATGCAGTAAATTCCAAAGCACACTGCCAAAATATTAATATAGATTTAATACTGAATATAATGAATTTTTCTAAAGTCACTTATGTAGAGCAAAGAAATATCTGGTAAAGAAATTACATAAATTAGCATTTTTGTGCATGACATATTTTCAGCACAGCATGTGACTGTACAAAGCAAAAACGTTATAGCACTTGTAATATTTAAAGATGAGAAAGCTGTCAATCAATATTAGCCCGTGGAGAAAAAATAATTTTATCCAGAAGACCACAATATAGATTAGAATGAATGATTAATAGTCACAGCTACAAAAACCAGAACCTTGGAGATGAAGATGTGAAAAACCAAGACAAACAGGTAAATATTTGTTTTTAAAGGATGGTGTTTGGTGTTTTTTTTAAATTAATTGCACATGAGTGTAGCTTTGCAGGACTCACAGCGGCAGGATGCTGGTTAAATATGTGGAAAGGGCTTGTATTTGTGCTGCACATCATGCAGATGTATTCTCCAAAGGCCAACGATTGGTACCCTTACCTTGCCCTCCCAAGACCTTTCTGTGTTTCCTGATAAACTCTAAGCATAATATAGAAATAAGCCCCAAAGAGGACCAGAACAGATAATCAGAATGACCCCTCCAGCCACTCCAGCTATGATTTTATATAGCCAATGCAACACACAGAAATATGTCTCTAATAGGGATGTTCTTGTAGAGAACTCACTCTCTGACCAATGCTCTGACAATGATGCAAGTAAACAACCTCAGGGTTCCTCAGTTGAGCCTCTTCCTTGGCTATGACCACTCCAGATGTCTATGAAACGCAACAAGATACTGGCCAAAATACTTTGGGCTATTAGTAAGTGCCATTTCCAGTTAGAGTAAAGTTTAAGCAAAAAAATTTCAAATGCCCTCATGCTACAAAGAAAACTGCTTCGTTCTTGACCGTATCCTGAAAAATCAACCCAGCTAAAAACTGTGGGTAAAATATTGCTGTAAGAAACTTATGCATTACATTTTTTAACCTTCAAAATATAGGCAAATTATTTTTTCCCCTAGTGACTTCAGAAGTAAATAAAACATGAATGCTTTTTTCCCAACTTTTTTCTTAACAGTTCAGGTCAGATTTGAAACTACAGGAATACCTGAGGCTGAAATAGACAAGTGGACAAAATTATGACAACAGACTCTATATAAAGTTTAAATTTTACAGTTCTGAAATATATGCAAAAATTTATATATTAAACATTATTTCTAAAATGTATCTCAACATCCCATCAAAAGAAACAGATCTATGATTTCTGGACTTTGGAGGGCAGTAACATTCCCTGTTTTCACCACTTTGAAGCTCTCTGCTGAGGCAAAGTTCTAGATGGATGCAGTTCAAAAGGCATAAATTGAAGCAGTGAAGCTCTTTTTACTCTTTCCCTTCATTCACTCACTGAATTAAATAGTTGCCCTCATAATGCAGCTCTGCTTGTTTCCTATTTTACTTTTCTCATGTAGAATAGCTGAGTTCACTTTTATATTTTTGGAAACTATAGAATACCAATGACAGAAGTACAATATGGTGATTGTGCCAATATGCAGAGACCGATAAGCAAAAATAATTAAATGCTCCCTTGGTGTTTTGGAGTTGCTGGTGTTACTTTTATTTCTTTCTCCTCTTCCTTGTATTGTGTTTTCCCTTTCCTCAGTCCATCCTTCCTCCTTTTCATTTACCTAAACTCCGTCCTATTGTTTTCTGATTGAAAATAACATTCTGGCTTTTGGTTTTTTTCATCGACTCCACCACGAGGATATACAAACAACAAAAAAAAAGACCCTATACTTCCTTTCGGAAATGATTCACCACAAGGGATAGATTTCCACTAATACTCTGACACAAACAAACAGTGGGGGAAGTGCATCTTGCTCCAAGTGAGTGCCCTCAGGCTGCCTGCATCAGAAACGTGGCTCTGAGAGTGGTTCAGCCCCTGTCCAGCTCTCTGCTGTGAATGTGGACATGCAGAAGGAAGCATTCATTTGGCAGAGCTGTGACCTTTTTCCTTTCACATCTTTCCATACCAGTCCACAGAGACGGCTGGTTGCAGAGAAAGAAGCAGACTGAAAGACAACTGGACAAGAAGGAAGCATCAGGATTTTTGCTCCTTACCTTGGCTACTTATCTCTCCACAATCCTTTAGTCAAGAGAGTGATCCTGAGCACCCAGTGTTGGAAAGCAGGTGTGTAAAGCAAAAGGTCTGAATAAATTCCCTACAACTGTTTCTCAGTGCCTCTTCTTTGGAAGAGAGAGACTGCAGTAAAAAACCAGAACAGACTGGACTAACTAAACCAGAGGGCTTCAGTCCTCTTTCACTTTGTGAGTTTTCTTAATTTATATTTCCTTAATAAGCAAAAGCTGTTCCACTGTACTTGTTTGGTACCACAAAGGGGTAAATAAATTCCTTAGATTGCAGTAGTGCTGCATATTGTTATTTACAAAATGTCCAGGATAAAGATTTTGACTGGCAATTCCATGTTCAATCTTCTGCTTACTGATGCAAAGTCTGACAGCAAATGTTTCTACACAATCGCTCTCAATGCAGTTGTGATACTAGTTACATTATTTTGAATGCTAATATTTTGTATTCATGTTTACTAGGAGGTTTTTAGAAACTGGAAAATGTAAAGGAAAATTTGTAAGGGGATGTTTTCTTTACAAAATGTATACAGATGAGGAGCCATTACAAAAAGACTGGATGGCAAACTAGAATAAGAAGGAGGAAAAGTATCAGGAGATATGCATGTGTCTGTGGTGTGCAGGCACAGCAACCATCATCCCAGAAAGTGTCACTCTGCTGCCAGTGACTCTCTTAAAACCAATCGTGTTGCCTGAAGCAATGGAACACACTGGAAAACTAGATTAATGAAACCTACGTGACCACTATGGGAAATTAAAACACCAGTCCCCTCTGTTAGAAAAAAGAAGCTGTTTTTCAGAGGAAATGTCACTTACTCAGCACCCCTCCCCTTCTTTATTTGTATATCGTGTTGCCTAAACCCCACTGGTATTTGGGAAGTTAACAGTACTTGATACCACAACAGGAATACAGCAGAAACACAAATCTCTAAGTCGTGCAGCCTCCATGGTCCTCCTGGAGGAGGCTGCGGTTCTGTGTCCAAAATCCACACTTCCTTATACTCTGCTGCTTGAACTCTGTGAGAGTAGTGCTAACCTGATGTGGTAAATTCAGTGTAGCATTTACTGGGTAGAAAGTGGGTGAAACAGCTTGAGAATAGCTTGATGAGGATCTAATTGCAGCCTAGAAGCTTAAAAGAAACTAGTGACAATGTGTTTGCAAATGTAATGCAATTACAATCCAGTCATTTTTCATAAAATCACAGAATGGTTTGGGCTGAAAGGGGTCTTTTAAAGGCCACCTAGTCCAACACGGCTGGAATGAGCAGGGACATCTTTAAATAGAAAGATTGCCCAGAAGCCCATCCCATCTGACCTCCAGTGTCTCTGGGGATGGAGCACCTACCATCTCTCAGGGCAACCTGCACTACTTCATATTTTTTTTATTCTGTTTCACCTTATTTAACAGCATTATTCCAACAAAAGGACTTAAGGACAGCTATTTAGGGAGAAGAAAAATAGAGAATACAGAGAAGCAGAGTTGTTGTACTGTGCCCTTTCCATTTAGCATTAAAAAAAAAAAAAAAAGTTAAAAAACTTAAAACAGCAGGAAAGATATTATAAAAATAAATATGAAAAATTACGTTTTTTCATATGATTTTTTTTAATTATATGAAAAGTATTAAAATATGATTATCCCCTATGTTTTACCAATTATTTTAAGGCAACAACAAAGTTATTAATTTCAAAGTATTTTTTGGCAGGCCCAAATTGAAACTACTCATATGTAAAAAGCAGCCTTATGTTTTCATATTTAAGCTTGATTCTCTTTTATTATTTTAACTGACATTACAATTTCCTTCCTGTACAGAAACACTTTTAGACTTTGTGGCTTCTATTTCAAAAATGCAACAAAAATTTTCTGATGTTTATTGCTGAAATACTTACTAAATTAACTTAACTTCCAGAAATTAAGATACAATGTTAGTGTGTAAGCAGTGGAGAGATGCAACCAAGGGATTGCCTTCAAAAGTGTAAATTTTTATGCCTAGAAACAGAGATACCTGTCTTGCAGTGATCATTTTTTATTAACTCCCCCAGAAAATCATGCTGACATGACAGTAAGACTGCACTTGAAACAGAAGTCTGTGTGTTAACCTAGCCTCTGATGTAAAAATATCATTAATACACATATATATATTACTAATCTGTAAAAAGTGGAGCAAGTTGATATCACAGGGAGACAGAAAAAGTTAATCTTATATAGAAAATTTATCATAAAGCAAATTAAAAAATATACATAATCACATATGCAAGCTTGGAGTTAGAAATCTTCACAAATACGTGAGCCAATGCCAACAGGGGCAACTGATGTCTCATTGCTATGGAATCCCACAAAGTTTTCAAGGAGAAAACATGAGGATAGATTCTATTTTGCTTCTTTTTTTTTCCCCATTAATCAATAAGAAAGTACCATACTCAGTCACACAATAGCATAATGCCCAGGGTCTTGTGATAGGATGTGCAGTGAAATATACCGTTTTATCCTAATCAGGAGGATCTAAAGAAGGGTGCATCAATGTATCCCTTAGAAGATAGGCGAAAGGTTACTTTCTTCCAACCAGTGGTTCATTTCTGAAACAGAAAACATCATCGTTAGAAAGCACACACAGAAACAGCTCTATCATACTCTAAAAATTATTTTTATTTATTTGCTAGATGGTTAGTTCATTGATCTAAAATTAATTTACAAGGTGTTAGATGATAAGATTAAACTTGAGAATTTGTATTTATTTTAAACTATCTGTCTTCCTCCTTTCCCTCGGACATCGTTTGATACAACAGCCCCTCATTAGAAGGAGGAGTACTTTTACAGCCTTAAAAACATAAGTAAATATGAATGAATGAATTTAATTACAGAGAGATCTCAAAAAAACTACGTCTGCTCCTTCTAGGCAGTGTGTTGATCCAGACGAGGACAGTATTCCATGTTTAGGAGCTAGTGATACACACAACAGTTCACCTGAGTAAGCAGAGGCTTGTGCTGAATATAAAGGGGGGCTTTCAGGGCTGTTCTGTGCTGCACAAAGTTCTTGGCTGTAGGATAAACTCAGCAAGTTCACTGGAACAGAGGAGCCCATGGGCAGCTGCCACTGGGTACCAGTGATGCCATCACCTGCCTCACCTCACCTTTACCTACGAGTGCAGCAAGGAATTCTCATTACATAATCCCTTAGGAAACAGTGCTGTTTACTTGTAATGAAACAATGGAATATCTCACCGTACTGGAAGGGAGAGCTTCTCTCCACAGACAGGATCTGTTCTGCACAGTGTGCCATGGGAAAATCCGTCCAGGTTTCCTGTCGTGGTGCACAAATTCAGGGTGCCCCAGCCACTCACGGAACATCAGGTTTAATTCCTGTCTATATTGCTCTTCTCACTCTGTCTAATTAACAAAGTTAATCTTATTAAGCAATTTGTTGTCAAAGCCTTTTTTACTTATCCAGAAAAAGCCCTGCACCATCCTTCCCTCACTTCAACTCTTGTCTTCCACCCCCAGTACAGAACAGGCAGGTACATGACATGAAGAGACAGGTATGCTTGTAAAGCTCATCCTCTGCATTTGACCTTTTTTAATTCTTGTTTCTATAAGGAAGTTAATACATATTTTCCATCTTCAGTAATAGTTTCAAGCTCAGACCACAGAAGAATTAAATAAATTAATTCTATTGGCTCTACTGGTGCCTTAAGTTTTGGGTTTCATATTTTTCAGATTCCGTGCTGCTGAGGTGTGTATTAAATGTCAGCAATTTCTCCTCACAGGGTAGGTAGACAAAACAATTCTTTTCCAGCTTTAGTCCAAGGATACCATTACAATCTTCAGGCCCAAAAACATAAACAAAAGGGAACTGAAGAGAGAAAATAAGGAAAAAGGGACTTCATTGACCTGAAGCAGGAATTGGACAATTAACCCCAATATGCAAACAGACCAAAACTTATAAAAGTGTAAAAACTCATGAGTGGGATCCATCCTAGATCCATCCTGGGTATAGCCCTGGCTGGGGTCTTGTACTGCCAAGGGATATCCTTTTAAGACCTTTCAATAAATACCTACTTTATTCTTTTAACTCTGTCTAGTCTCTGTTCCAGATCAGCCTTTCTAGACATCATACCATGCAAATTTCTAATCCATAATCCATAGTGCTTGCATAAACCCATAATCTTTCACAGCACTATTCCTCCTAAGAAATATATTTAAGTAAAAGTTAAAATGTTTCCATGTCTGAGGCCTGAATTTCTTTCAATACCACATATTTGATGGTTGAACTAAAGTATTTCTGTTCTCTTTCTGCCTCTCTCCTTCCTGACCTATCGTAGCAGCTGAGCAGAGCAGATTTCTGTAAACAAGGTGAGCAGAGAAAATTAGAAAGACATCAAGGAATAACTTAGAGGGAAAAAGAAGACAATGGAGATAGTACCAATATATGGGTATTTATATGTAAGAACTACTTTAAGACCACACAACTTTTAGTCAAAGCAAATGGTGTAAATATTTATTCTTTATATCATGAAAACATAAAGCTGTAGTTACTGAACAGTTATACATGGATCAACTTAATTTGTAAAAAGTAAGCCTGCAGTCATGTTTTCAAAGTCTCAAAATAAGGTCTTCTTTCAGGCCTGCTTCTAATTATTTATCATTATCTGTTAATGCCTGTAAATTTTTTTTTCATTTCTTTTATTTAATATTCTTTCTTAAGAAGTCACAGGAATTTAGGCTGCTTTTTGGTGAAGTTGTGTGTTATGAGATATTTTGAATAATATATGACAATGGATTCATTTCCGAAACTGGCAGAATGTCTAACATAATCATATTAGGCGTGATTGAACATCTAAATCAAAAATCATATTAATTTGGGGAATTCTGAATGTATAAAACATTATATGTGAGTTCTCAAATTGCTAGATGCTGATTTCTTAATAACTGTTAAATGAAACTACCAGATAAGGTTTTGCTTTTATCAGAGTCGAGGGCACAGTTACTTACCTGCTCTTCTAATATGTAATGGATAATCTATTCTGGTTATTTATTTAAGTAACCCATAATAGCTGCAGATTTATAGGTAAGAAGAGGGGTAAAATTGGCTTCCTGCTCTATTTTGCACTTCCTTACTACCTCTACATAATGAAGTGCGTAAGATGTGAACTGTGCCCTTTTTTTTTTTTATAGGGTAGTTATAGTCCAGCCAGTTAGATCATTTAATGAAATTGCATCGGAATGTGGACAGAATGCGTACAGAAGACAGCCTCTCTATTAGGATGCAAACTACTCAGTTAAAGTATTTAAGAATCATGTCACAGTGCCAGAGGTAATTAAACTCAAGTTCTAAAAATAAATTTAAAAGTGCATGGAACTGCATCCCATATTTGATTTTTCCTCCAATTGCTAATTATGCAAATCTATCCTGATAAATTTTACTTAGACTGGAATCTTCCTGTTATGCAATCACATCAATAACAAAAGTCAAGTCAACCAACTTGTATTTTGCTTCTGCCAAGGTCCCCATATACAGTTACGCTTCTGATAACTTTGACATTTTCTCCTGTGCTGGTTTTATAATGCTGCTACCAACTAGAAAATGTCAAGTATGATAATAATCAGCCATGCAGGTAGAAGAAGCCAATTCTCGTGCTTAGGTTACCTCTCTTTGAACCGTCTCTTGGTTTCTATCTGTTTTTTCATACTCAGAATCTTTACTTAAGAGACAAAGTTTGCCCTGTAGTTTGAAGTTTGTGGGCAACCAGGACACACAGAGGTACAGGCATATGTCAGTGTTTTGGAGCTACTTCTCATAGGGCTTTTAAGCTATAAACATAGGGGCTAAATACAGGTTTTCTTTTGCTTGTAAATAACAATCCAAATATTATAGTTAGATCTCAGTTTATTCAGATCTCGCACTTTCTGTATTTGCTTAAAAATGTATATGCTGTCTTCTGCATCTTCAAATACATGTGCTTCATCATAATCAGTGTTTTTGTTTAACTTTACCAAAAAATTTTGAAAAATACATTGGATAAAGCATTACTCAGAAAAAAAACTGACCAGGAATAGAAATCTAAGATTGCAATTACTTAGAAAATTAAACTGTGTTGTAAATATTAAATTATGTTTAAATGATGTAAATGTTAAATTATAAATATTAAATCGAGGTAATTAGAGCCCTCTGAAAGTTACAAATATTTAAATTCAGCCATTTGACATTACCACATTCTAGCTTTTCAAATGGATTTGACGTATGTACTTATTAATTCTATCTTATTGCACTACTAAATAGGTATGTAAAAGTGTAACTTTGACAAAATTGCTTAACAGAGATTCACTAGCATGCAATTCTACTTGGACTTTCAAGTTCTGAAAGACTTGGCTCCATTACTTCCTTATATTTCAAAGACTCTTCTAATTTTTCTCTTTATTCAACTGCAAAATGGTCAATATGACACTTGCTTTAAAAGGCTTCCAAAAGAGCTGCAGAAGAGGAAGTAAAGAGCAGTAAATCTGAATTCTTCACAAGGCAAGTTGGTGGAAACCATTCAAAAGAATAAAATTAACGGGAAAGTGGATAAATGATCTTGACTGGGTAGAATCTGTAGGGTATTTTATGACTTTCCACAAAAATCCTGTGGATTACTTCGAAGGAGTTAAAAATCATGTCTTTAGAAGGTCATGCTGACACAGTCTACTTCAATTTTCAAATAATGAAAGATTATTTGTAAGATTAGGTACAGTGGCAGTGCCTCTTTCTCAAAAGGCAAAGAAAAAAACTCAAAGAGGAACCTGAATGAATGTGAAAGACTTGGTACACCTTCCACATTGGGACTGACTAGATCAATTAGAACAGCTTGTCCTGGGAAAAAATGACTGATGGGGCATTTCATATCAGAAAGGATTATTAGAGAATGCTTTACTATCTCTCTGAACCCATGAAATAAGTGGCTTTAACAAAATTCACAGTATATCCATTCAGAACAAACAGAACAATGTATTCTGCACAGAGAGCAAAACTAAAGAAAAAAGACATACCACATTCTCATATTATTAGTAGATGCGCTTTGCTGACTGATTCTTGGTCCCTGCAGAGAAGATACCATGATTTTACAAACAAGCATAGATTCATATAGCATGAGGGAATGAAACAAATGTTCAAATCAAATAAATTAATATTGCACAGGCAACCTTCAGATTTCTTAATGTTTAAGTTAATAGTCTTTTAAAATAATCTAAGGTCATCTCTACATTCTGCATAAGAGCTTTACCACTCCATGAAACTGTACACACTGATTCTGAAATGATTGCAAATGACAGCATTCTGATAGATATATTTCTGAAGAAATATACAACTCTCTCCAATACTCCTGCAGCACCCCACTGCAGTTTTCATCAGTTTCAGAACTTATTTTCAACTGTGGCTTTTATTCTGCATGAGAGCTTCTGTCAACTGTTGTGGTGATGGAATTTACAAGTTGATCAGGGCTATTTATGACAGAGCAGTGCCTCAAAAAATCTACACCTGGGAATGTGGAAATATTTTTGCCACTTCATGGTCTAGACTGATGGGCATGTCAGAACAGATTTCCCTTTAAAGTAACTAATTGAGTAGCTACTTAGAAATATTTATTTCTGAATCATTACTAAAACCCCTGCAGTTTATCTTCCACAAAAACATGAAACACAAGAGAACAGGACAGTAGATACCTTACTTGAGCTGAAATACTCTGGTTTTGGAGTACAAAAATATCTATTTTGCTTCTAAAATAAGATTATCATGTGTAGTTTTAGTAACATGCCAGAAATTTTTAAAGTGGTTTCAGATGTCTAACTAACTCTCTTATTTTTCCTCAGAAAATTGATTATCTTAGCTGGCTTCTATAACAAGCCAGCTTTAATAACAAGAACTGCTATTAAAATGTGGTTTGTCACATAGGTGCTGGCAATATTTTTGGTGTATGGTCTAATCTAAAACTAAATATTTTTTCCCTGAATTTTTCCTAAAATTCTACCATTTCTCAACAACCAAATAAATTCTAATTACATAGATTCTGCTTCCTAATATACTCCTCCACAGTTAATGTCCCTGTAAATAATATAAATTTTTATATGAACTTCAGTAAATAAATTGTGTAAATGAAGGAAGCTTGGACACTACACAAAATCAAGCTTTAAACAAGCTTCCAAGGAAACAATTTAATTCTAACTCTTTTTTCTCAAAATTTGCCATTTGTATCAGTGTGATGCAGTCATAATCATGAGCTTTTCATTTTGGCAGCCTCCAAAGATTTTCCCAGAATACTGTGTAGATGGAGAAATTATGGTTATCTTGAACTTTACATAAGGAATGCAAATACTGTTGCTCTCAGCAAACTATGATACAGACTTTCAGAAACAAAGAATGTAAAGATGGTCATGAGTGTAGCTATTTGATCTTACTGACATTGATGTGTTAGTTTAAATTGAGTTATATCTGACCTAGATCTAATGAATTAGGCCTCTGTGTTGGTTTGGGTTTTTTCCCAGGGAAACAGTAGTAATATCTCAGATAAATGGTATATTACTAAAGAAAAGACCAATGACAGTAACAATCAGAAATGCAAACTTTTCAAATTTCAAAATGTATGCCTGATAGAGAAAATTATCTACATGTGTTGATTCTTACATAGTTCCTAAAAGTGTATTAGTTGCATTAATTCATTGGATTTTATCAGATCTTATAATATACTGATATATAATGCAAGATCACTGTGTTTTTATTTAAGAACATGAATGCTAAACTGTGAGTCTAAATTGGTCCCACTAGACTCTACTTAAGACCAGCAGTCAGAATCTGGTAACTCTAGCAGGCAATTTTTCTTAAATGCCTAAAATAAGATAGCATAATTACCCCATGTGATATGTTCATCCCAGCTTCAGATGGCTGAGATGAATCTTACACATGGTGTACAAAACCATGTCCGAACAGCACTCTGTATTATCTTCCATATTTACTCAAATTTCACAGAAATTAAGGCTTAATATGGAAATGTTTCCTTCAGTAAGTGCTGGGGCATAAGCATACTGAACATAGTATGAAGACTTTCACATAAAATATCGTAATCTGGAAAACACTGAAAAGTACTGCTCCATTCCCCACCTAAAATTTTTAACTCTTCCTCCAAGAAAATTGCAAGTACAGGTACCAGCAGTGTTACTTCATTTATTCTACATAAAATCCAACATAGAGGAAAAGTTTTCAAGTCCACAAGTTGGCACAGTTGCTTCCCTAGCAAAGAAGTCACTTCTGATCATGAGAAAAATTTGAGGAATAGAACAGAGATTTTGCTTTTTTTTATTCTTCTTTTGGAAGAATACATAAAAAATTTGTTCAGTGACATTGCTAATTCTATTGTGTTTACAGCTTATATGAAGTCCATATCATTCTTGCTGTTTGTAGCAGTAAGCTACTCCTATACACAGAAGGAAAGAGACAGATTTTAACACAGATAATTTTTTTTTTTTACTTTTGGAAATGACCACATGAACAAAAATCATCCACTTTGATTTTATAAGTTCAGTTTTAGTGTCTTCACTGTGATACATTTACCATTACTGTTTGCTCTGTGCTGAAACATTATCATGCAGATGTCTGCCTGTCTGCTCTTATCAGGTTGGCTTGAGTCACGATATGTAATTCTTCTATTCATCATGGGCAATGTTTTAGATCGAATGACTGGATTTTAATTCTCCAAAGATTCTGTCACTCGTGGCTTTTATCTCAACCTTTCCTCAAGAGCTTCCCTTGCCCATCTGTTAGATACCAGCTTCTCCACCCTTTGCAGTACTTTTGAGTAATCCAAGTGAAAATTTTTTACTCTGTCTCTTTGCCTAATGATGCCTCTTGTTGTAAAGCAAGAACTGTTTAAAAATCTTCTAGGCTTAAGAGACTTGGGTAAGAAAAGCACATCAACTTAACTTCACCTTTAGGATGTCTCTATCTCTTCTATCTCCCAAGGGAAGCAACAATGCTGTTTAAAGATGCAGACATCTGTGTTTTGTGGAAAAAACACCCTTTCAGAAACCTGAAAATTCAGGGTACAAGTTCAGACCTCTTCTAATGTCAGGACTTGAGCATAACTCAAAATGATTCATTTGTTGGACCAAACTCAAAGCCATTTTTCATGAATATTCAAGACCCTCATATCTCATTTTATTTTCCATTACGGTTCCAGCACAGGAAACTTGGACATATTCCATTCAACTATCCCTTTCCTTTATATTGACAGGATAAGATTAACAGGAAAAAAAAAAAAAAAAAAAAGAAAAAAAAAAGAAAAAAAAAAAAAAAGAAAGGAAAAAAAAGTTGCTTTTGATCCTGTGATCCATAATTGGGATTTCTTTTCTGACATTATTTTTTTTCTTTTTCACTTTGTTTTCTTATAGAAATGTGAACCTTAACATGAACAGACTACCCACCACATGCTTAATTGCTTCAAGTTCTTCAACCCAATCAGCTAATGAACTGATATTTAACTACACCAAAAATAAAATTATAAAAAAATAACAAGTTTACAGTTCTAATTATACCTTTAGGATTTTGGGATTACAGAATGTCCAAGTTTAGACTATTTATCCTGAAAACAATTAATCTCTTAGTTTTTCCTCTGTTAATGTCTGAACCCAAGACATAAGGGGTTGAGGGTTCGTGCTTTCCTCTTTCTTTCTCTTGTTTGAAATTATCCCCAGTAAACAACTCACTGTTGTGCAGCACAAAACTAAGTATATTAATGAGTGACCTTTTAATATTAAAATATTAATTGCTCAACCCAAACACAAGAAAAAGAAAGTCATTCCTCTTAAGGGTGAATTTTCTAAGGATCGGAAATTCTTAAATAGAGAAGGCTAATCCCTCTGTAGCAAACATCTGTAAAACTACTATCCCAAACATTTCTGTCTACAGCTTTGCTTACTCAGGGTTCTCCAAATTAGCCTTTGTCCTGAAAGATACATGTTGACAAAATGTCTCCTACAAAATGTAAAAATACAAAACACAGCAAACTGCCAATGTGAGAAACGCCTTCCTCCAGTAATTATATTCTCCAGAGTGAGGAGAATATTATTCTACTTAGTATTATAATTAACAACATCAACATTTTTCATGCCTTTATTTAAAATGTAGACCTACAGAAAAGTTTTTCACAGCGAGCCATAGAAGTGCCCTGATGAAAACATTTTTGAAAGCATCCATCTTACATCAAACATTTGAGTATATGGACCAATAGCTAGAGAACTTGTCTTGGTCGGCAAATTCCCCCTAGAACACACTATAACTTTTCAGAGTGAATCTTCAGTAAATTCATCTTGTTCAATTGTCAAATTCAGTAGAATTAGAGCTGCTGTCACTTTATATTATTTAGTAGGTTCTGGGCTTATTCTCATGTATGTTCTTATGTTTACTGATTGAGGGCATAAATTGATTTATGCATATGTATCAAACATTTAAGTGCAATGGAGTATTAATCTGATCATCATCTGAACATTGTCTTAAAAGCTAAACAACAAGAGGTAACAATCTCAAGTTGACTGACTAGCCAGAAAGCTGAAAAGACAAGAAATCAGATTGTTTCAAAGACTCTTTTGAGAAACATATCCTCATTCATAACTTTTATGCTACCACAGTATACCATTCACCTTTATTCAGTGAATTCCCCATCCAGAACAAAGGCATATCCTGTGTTTACTTCTGGAACAGGTACTCAGCAGCAGAAGGCATGATGGGAGGGAAAAGAAAGGTCATAGCTAGGTCATAGCAATAAATTACTTCTACACACAGAAGAAGAGACAGATTATAACACTGCGAATAGCTAGGGCAAATTCCTACTGATGTCTAATGGCATGTGTTCCCTTATGTCACAATAAAGAGCAGTTACAGCCAGGTCCCTTGAGAATGCTAACTAGTTATTGTTTTTCTGCCTCTCTTGTATGTCTTTGTCCCCCCATGAGGTTAGCTTGAGAGTGCCTTAATCTCCCTTTTCATGATGACTGATGGTGGATTAGCCAAAGTTTCTTTCTCCACTAGCTACAGGTGTTCAGCCACAGGGGCCAGGGAGGATCTATAGCTGCAAAAGCTCTGCTGCAGCTGCTTGAAGTGCTCTCAGCATAGCAGTGAGCTGGCTCACACCGCTGGGTCAGATTCATTCCCTACTTTTTACTTGTGGCAACAGTCTTGTGCTGCACTTCAGCACAAAGGTGCAGCTCATACCCCAGTGCATATGTTCATTTTATTACCTCAAGGAACCAAGGGACTGCAAATTGTTAGTGCTGTAGTTTCATTTTCCTACAGTTATTTAGACAGGGTCTCTGCAGGCTGAACAACCTCAGCTCCCTCAGCCTTTAATCTCACGAGAGGTGCTCCAGCCCTCTGACCAGCTCTGGGGCCCTTCTCTGGACTCGCTCCAACGGTTCCATGTCCTTCCTGTGCTGAGGGCCCAGAGTGGGGTAGAGGCAGAATTCTTTCCCTCCCCTGCTGCCACAGGATGCAGCCTTGGATATATACTTGGCTTCCTGGGCTGCCCGTGCCCATGGCTGGCTCATGTCCAATTTTTCATCCACCAATACCCCCAAGTGCTTCCTCTCTGCTCTCAGTCCATTCATCCCCCTGCCTGTGTTAATAGTGGGGACTTCCCCTACCCAGGTGCAGGACCTTGCACTTGGTCTTGTTCAACTTCGTGATGTTCACATGGCACCACTCCTCAAGCCTCTCAAGGTCTCCCCAGGTGACATCACTGCTCTCAAGCACTTCATCGCTCAGCTTGATTTCAACATAGTTCTGCAGAATCTGTTTTCATGTTATACTTGCTGAGAGTGTACTCACTCTCACTGTCTCTGTCATTGATAAAGCCTTTACATAGGATTAGTCCCTTGAGGGACAGCCCACATTACCAGTTTCCACTTGGACATTGAGCCATTCACTGTAACTCTTTGGATGTGGCCATCCAGATACTTCCTTCTCCATCCTACAGTCCATCTATCAAGATCAAATCTTTCCAATACAGAAAAAAGAATGTTGCAGGAGACTGTACTAACAGTTTTACAGAAGCCCAGTTAGATGACATCCATAGCTCTTTCTTGTCCACTGATACAGTTACTCCACTATAGAGGGCAGTAATACTATGTTAGTCAGGAAAAAATCTGTTTGAGACATTCTCATAAATTGCATTCAAGAAAAGGCGAAGGTTTCTCTCTTTTTATGAAGTGGAAGGTTACCGTGTATACCACAGAGACATTTAAAATTGTCTTTATTTAGACTGTCACATAGCTAAACATGCTTTCATTTAATCCAAACTCCTTATAATATAAAATTATTATGATTCTCACCCTTCCACATTTAGGCAATATGCTAGCAAAATTAAAGGTGACTGAATTTACAAAAATATTAACGAGAACAATTGTCTTTCAAAAAGCCTTAATAGTGTATACATATGATCTGTGAAAGATACCATTTGGAACACCTGAATCACAGAATCATTGAATGGTTTGAGAAGGACCTTATAAAGATCACCCAGTTCCAAATACCTTGTCATTAGGCACCTCCCATTAGACCAGATGGCTCAAAGTCCCACCCAGACTGGACCCAGCTTGGAATACTTCAAGGGATGTAGTAGCCACAGCTTCTCTGTAAAACATGTTCCAGTTCCTCAGTTCCCTCATAGCTAAGAATTTGTTCCATATATGTAACTGTGCCAGTTTTCATAATATTGGTCAAATTTGTATCAGCTATTTGTGATCGTGGTTTGTAGGATACAATTTTACGACACTTGAAACAGGGATAATCATGACAAAGCAATCATAGAAATTGCAATTAAAAATTATATTCAAACCCAGGAAAATTTCATTGCTAAATTAGGCAGAAAAAGCAATACCAAAACTTAAAATGCATAAACACAGCTATTCATCAGTGAGTACCAGCTTTCCTAAAAATGTGTTTAACACTCACAAAGATTTGTGGCTCCACTGCCCCTTGTGACCGGCTCACATGAGCCTGTATGATCCCTGTCCAAGGCAATTCCTTTGATAATGAGGCGGCAGAACTTGTGTAGACCAAAATAAAGAGAGCAGAAAGCTGTAAAACATTGCAGGTCACATGAAGACAGGAAATTAGGACTAGGAAAGAATTTGAAGAACACCTTGCAAAGGATGCTCAAACTGGTAGTAAAAAGGTCTTTACATACATTAAAAGAAAGAAGGTAGTTACAAAACTCATGAGATGGGTTAAAACCAAAAGTCTTAACTGGGGGATTGAGTAGGAAGGGGATGGTCAATGACGGCAAAGCTAGCAGAGAAGCTCAAAAGCTTGTCTGCCCCAGGCTGCATTTGGCAATGCTGGGGATTCATGACACCAGACCTGCCTCCCACTGAGGAAATCTACATCAACTTGAAGTAACTTCACAGGAAATACAAGCCTAAATAGGGAAGAGAAATAGAGGCTGTGCAAATATTTCACCTGTAAATGAAGAAAGTCATCCAAACTAGGTGACATTGTTTAGGCACAAGAGATGAGAGACCACAGCTACCAAACTGTGGAACTACTGGTTGTGGTATAGAACAATCCTCATGCTTGGGAGGTGGCCACCGAAGCATCGCTGCCAACCCAGGCCATGACAGAGCCCAGCTTGACAGGGAGAAACTGGAGAGGCTGACCTCACCCACTGTGAAGCTGAACCACCTGTGGCAAAGCACACTGAGCACACGGACATGCGGGCCGACAGGGAAGATTTTATCCACGTGTGACCAGTGACAGGCTGCCTAGAGAGGCTATGGAATCTCCGTCCCTGGAGATACTCCGGAACTGTCTGCACACAATGCTGTGCCTTTCAGGTGACCGTTCTTGAGCAGGGAGGTTGGACCAGATGAGCTGCTGTGGTATCTTCCATCCCTGCCAATCCCGCGAATCTGTGATTTTTAAAACGCGAACTGCCCGACTTCCTGCTGCGTGAGGGTCTCAAGAAACATATCACGATGGTCCATCCCATGTTTTCCTTCAGCTTCCCCAGTGCCCGCGGGCACTCCCAGCTTTCCGCCGGCATCCCGTCCCTCCCATACCTGAGAGCTAGCTGTTCGCACCCACCCCTTCAGCAGGGAGGGACCGATGTTTGCGGCGACCCTGGCAGCTTCGGGCGCTCCCTGACCGCCACTCGGACCGTGCCACCCCGCCCACCTCTGCCAGGAGAGCGCAGCCGCAGCCTCAGAACACCGGCCACGGGTGTCCGACCCTTCGAGGGTGACAGAGCCCGGTGTGACTGATCCTCAGTGAGCGACTCTCCTCGGGGTGACGGGCCCTGTGAGGGTGATGAACTCCGGGTGACTGGCCCTCCAGGGGTGACTGGCCCTGGATGACCGATCCTCGGCAGGTGACTGACCCTGGGCGGTTGACCCTGAGTGACCGACCCGCAGCAGGTGACTAGCCCGCAGTGACCCGCTCCGAGCCCGGGCCGCGCTCCCCGAGCCCCAGGCCCGCCGGGGCGGGGGCGCGCCCACGGGGCGGGGCGGGGCGCGCCCCCGCGCGTGCGTGCGGCCGCCGCTGCGGGCCCGCGATCGCCGCGAACGCGCGTGCGCGCGCCCCTCTCCCCTCCCGGACAAGATGGCGACCGCGGGGGCACCGGCGGGGGGCAGCGAGTGAGGGACGGGGGGGGAACGCGGCCTCGGTGCCGCGGCCGAGAGGAGGAGGCTGCTGGGCAGGGACAGCGGCAGGGGCTGGGGAGGAGGAGGCGGCCGGGGGTGCCCCGGAGTTCCGTGGCAGGGATGAGGAGCCGGGGAGCCGGGTCAGGGAACCGGTGAGAAGGGAGCGACACTGCCCCGTATGCGCGGTTGCCCGGCACCTCTCACCGCCCCGGTGTCGGCGCGCAGCTTGGCTGCCCGGCGGAGGCGTCGGAGGAGCCGCGGCGGCGCTGGCGGGGGCAGAGGAAGGCGGACAGGTGAGTGCCGGGACCGGGACGAGCCCTCGGGGCGCTGCCCCCGCCCGGTCCGATGCGTGTCACTAAAGGCCCTTGCAGCCGCTTTGCTTTCCTTTGTTTTTTCAGATTTATTTTGCGATAGCGCAGTGTAATTTGACGTCACTTAGTGGTTTGATCCTTCAAAATAAGTCCGAAAGCATTCAGGTGCTCCGTAGCTAGAACAGCCCTGGAGTACGAAGGCCGCGTCTTAGGAAGAGCTGAGCCGCGGTCTCCGTGAAGATATTTAAAGGCCTTGACCTGCAAAAACCTTAGTTAAAAACTACGCTATTAAACGATCATTAACCTCGAAAATCTGTGTTAGGAGGCTTCGTTTCTTCTGTGTCCTCTGACCCCCGGTGTCGAAGGGTGAGTGTGTACAGGTGTCTGTGACCACAGCTTCAGACTGTAGTAATTTTAGCCTTTACGGCCATTTACAGCTTCGGAATTGACTGGGTGTAAAGCAAGAATTCAGATTTCTGTAAACATCAGTGTTTATTGAGCAAGTGCAGAGAAATGAAGATGCAAGGAGTACTAAACTGGCTTACTTGTTTGCTGCTGGTTTGCATGTCCCCCCTCACCCCCTGGCTATAAACAGTATAATGATGCTGACCCGTCGAGCTCTAAGACAAGCCTTTTGTTAAGGCTGTCACAGAAACTTTTATTTTATCTTGCTGAAAAACTAAAACGTAGTTCTACAGAATTTGTTTTCATGTACTTGCTTCTACCAGCTACTGGTTGAACAAGAGGAGATGGTTCTGTGTGCAGGTGGAGAAGCGCAGCTTTGAAAACTTTGTAAAACTTTGTTTGAGGGGTACTGCTGACATTTTGGTATCTTAAGGCTACATCAAGAGTTAAGTGAGATTAGGTCATTAATTGAAACACAGAGAAACTGAACTTTTTCCTCGACAGGTGCTGTAATATTACATTTTTAAAATGGCTTTGAAAATACTTGCGTGCCAGATGGGTTCATCCAATCCCAAGCAGTCAAGATATAAGAAAGTGAATGTCATGAGATCATTGTTATGCTTCAGCTTCAACTTCCTTTATATGTTTTTTCCTTTAGTTACTGTGAAGACTATTAATAGTGTAGTTGTGCCCATTGACCAAGGCCTTGCAAGTACTTGCTCTTCTTAGATGCTTTAGGTGTCAAAAAAGTATAATCCTTGGTTAAAAGTGTGTATGTACTTGGTTGCATAAAGGAGAAGAAAAAATTGTGGACAACCGTATGGTGATACAGTTACTGAATTATTTTTTATTTATAAGAAATACAATAAGAAACTCTGCTGAGCATAAAACACATATTACAGCCTGCCTTGTTCATGCACATCCCCCATGCAGTGAAACCCATACTGAAGTATGTCAAGTGTTGGTACCCAGACATCTGTTGCACAAAATATTCCCCACATAACTGATGTCACAAATACAGTGACAAATACAGTTTCTTTAGAACACATGAAAAATACCGTCAGCAGTGTGCTATGCCAGTATGTGCAACGAGTTTCTGATACTGCTTTGGTTTGTATTAATGCTAAACTAGTAGCTCTGCAGCCTAACAAACACCTGTATTTTGCATTTGCAGTACCTCAAGTATGCTTAATACGCAAATATGTATATATTTATGTCTATATATATAGACATATACATATACACAAATATGTCTTATTATGTTATATATTTATATTTATGTCTAAAACTCAGTGAGAATTTACTTTTCATAAATACTTTTAGGTTATTTTTAGAATCTTTTCTATCTAGATAGCTTCTAGATTAAGGCAGTTATAGCTCTCTATCCTTGTATTTAAAGCAAAACAGTTTAGTTAACAATAAATCTTCCTCAATCCTGCCATGATTGAGCAAGAAAATTTTGATTTGTCTCACTTTATCTTGGCTGAACTCTGAAAAGTCATTCTTTATGCACAAGCAAAATAGGCTGAAATGGTTTTTAGTAGTTAACTTTTGTAGTGTGTTTCAAGAAGCTCAGTAACAATAAAGAGAATTATTCACACATGTTAGATACGTGCCTTTGGAAATATTAGCAAGCTGTTCTGAAGTATCATGAGTGCATGAAATACCATGGAGGAAAGGCTGAGGGAGCAGGGCCTGTTTAGTCTGGAGAAGAAAAGACCAGAATCACATCAATGTCTGTAAGTATCTGAAGGGAGAGTGTGAAGAGAATAGAGTCAGACTCTTCTCCGTGATGCTGAGGAATAGGAAAAGAGGAATGGGCAGAAACTGATGGACAGGAAGTACCACCAGAATACAAGGAAGAGCTTCTTTACTGTGCAGATGATCACACACTAGGGCAGATTGCCCAGAGAGGCTGTGGAGTCTCTCTTGCTGGAGATATTCCAGAACATGGACACAATCCTGAGCAACGTGCTCTAGGATGACTGTGCTTCAGCAGAGAGATGGGACCAGATGAGCTACTGTGTCTCTACTACCCTTAGGCATTCTGTGAGTACCCATGACTGATTTACAATAGTGTGCATCTTGTCTCTATTTCTGCAACTCCCCAGAAGTTGTTCCATAGCATTTTACAGTAGAAATTTATTAATTCTGTGGCCTTCTCTGACACTTACCTGAAACTCAGTGTAACACTCCTTTGGGGTTTTTGTTGTGC
Source organism: Sitta carolinensis (assembly GCA_032173965.1). NCBI lineage: Eukaryota > Metazoa > Chordata > Aves > Passeriformes > Sittidae > Sitta > Sitta carolinensis. The sequence goes on along the minus strand of CM063313.1, from coordinate 73,096,451 downwards.
CTCATGTTCTTCTCTGAGTTGTCTCAGTATAATTTGGACGTTAGAAAGCAATGTGTAGTCTTTTTATATTAATTTACTGTGTTTTCACAGTATGGTTTTAGTAACTTACAGCATATTGATGGAATAAGCAGTCATTTGATGAAATTATATAGGTAATGAGCTTGGTTAATAGAGACTTTTTAACATTTAATGTTTTAATGAAAGTATCAATATTATGAATGTTAAAAAAAAAAGTGTATCAGGATTTTTTTATGATCATCTAAGCATATTCAGAAGTTTCCATTTTAAGTTTAAAAATGTATATACTAAACATACTGAATGAATGTATGTGAACTCAGCTGGGAAATAGTTGTAACTGATTTTTAAGTGAATCTTCTAATTGTTTGCTGTTCAAACTCATGTTATTTTCATAGTCCTTTTTTTGCCAGTATTGGCAAAGCAAAACCCCTATTACCTCATAGCCATACCTTTGACAGTCTTCAGCGTAACATACACAATTTAAAAAGTTTTGATACCTTACACTGTTGGGATTTTGGTTCTACTTAACTTGAATTATGACTACAAATATAACTTTGGTGAAAACAGTGTTAAAAATAACTGTGATGGTTATTTCAACAGCAAATCATGGTGTGCTGTCTTAGGATGAGCGTTGTTGGCGAGATTGCCATTCAGTTCTTGTTGAAAGGCAGCATCAGTTGTATCTGAGTTGCATCAGATGCATAAGTTGCATCAATTGTAGCTGAGTGATAAAGCTACTGGGCAGTGAGCATTTGCTCAATATTATACCTCAATTTAACAGAGCTAGTGAAGGATAGGGGAGAGGTATGTGGTTGGAAGATAAGTTAAAAACACAAATACTTGTTTGGATTTTGTATCTCCATGTTCTACTGTAACAGTACCTATGATATTGCTTGCTGGTCATGGTAACAACGATAGCATATGCTAATTTGAACCAATTACCAAGGATTAATTGGGTTCATAAGTATGTTCACTTGTGTCTTAAAGCAGTCATTCTTTATTAAATAGTAGTCACCTCTAGTGGAAATAATAAATTTTAGAAATGTTAATGCTTTTTGAGATCAGAGACAATTAATTTTACCCTTACTTCCATGTGGATTTTCAGAAGATAAGAAATAAAATTCAGTAGACAAGACTATCGTCTGAATAAGTAAATACACTTCTGTTAGAGGACAAGTATTTTGATTTCTCTATGGAAATGTTAAACTAAAACATTGAAGTTTAAGTATCAATAACATTTTGATATGGCTTTCATAAGTGTAGTATTATCCTTCAAGGGTTCATTTTAACTCTAAACTGATAGACTATTAATCTGTAATGGAAGAAGAGACCTTATTCATGTAGACTGTGTTTTCAGAATAAAAAGAATTTAGGGTGTGTGAACTAGTATAATGATGCGTTCTCTTAATGCAGTGATTTTTTTTGAGCTATGAACTTTATATTCTTACCCTATAAAAAAATTCTGTTGACACAGTCAAACATTACATAAGACTTAGCTTTGCACATATAGGTTAAATTCTTGGAGTTAAAGTTGCCTATTTTTCTGGAAATCAGATATCAATAAAAAGCTCTTATTTGTGCTGGTAATGATATGCCTATTGGCTGCTTTAAATAGATTCTGAAATGTGCTGAGTTTCACAAAGCTGAGTTTGGCTGTTAGTAGATTGGCCTTTTTTTGTAGTAACTGGCATGTGGAAGGAACTGGGAGGAAACTAGGACTTTTCATTGTTGTGTAACAAGAGTGCAAAGAAATCATGAAAGCATAAATTGTGTGAGTTGGCTTTCCCTTTATTAATGGAAAAAGGTTCTCAGGATCACATGAGCTTTTTCTCTTTTCTGAAACCCCTGCTATAGAGTCCACATTGCCGCTGTTCTTCTATTTAGAGAACCTCAGCCAAGAATCTCTTTAGAACTAAGCAATCATTTTTGTTATAGAATAGTGTTAAAAATTCTGTTTTAAAAAAACCCACATTTTTTACAGAAATTTAGATGTATTACTCTAATATGCCTACTTTGTCTCATTGTTCTCTCACTTTAAGTGAAATACATCATAAAACTCAATATAGTTCTTGGTTGTACTTTGCTGTTTCTTGGCGTAAGATTTAAATTATTTGCATACTATAAGTTGAAATTCTGCTGATGAATGAGAAGCATTTCCCTCAATCTTCTACTGGTTTTATTGTGTTACAGACTGTACTGGAGTTTGTGGGTTGAAGACTCTGTGTAGGTAGTGAGGTGACTTCTGATTGAGGTCTGCCAACCTGACCTCAGTGCCAGGGCATGCCATGGAGCAGATTGTGCTGATTGCCATCCTGGAGCACCTGCAGGATGATCAGGGGGATCAGACCCAGCCTGCCTGGAATCCTGGCATGGATTTATGAAAGGCAGGTCCAGTGTCACCAGCCTGGTCTTCTATGACAATGTGACTTGCTTGGTAGATGAGGGAGATGCTGTGGATATTGCCTGCCTGGACTCTAGTAAAGCCTTTCTCACTGGCTCCCATGGCATTCTTCTGGAGAAACTGGCTGCTCATGGCTTGGACACGTGCCACTGGGTAAAAAATTGTGTCGACATCAGGACTGTGGGAGTAGTGGTGAATGGAGTTACATCCAGCTTGTGGCTGGGAACCAGAGGGGTGCCCTGGGGCTGAGTGTTGGGACCAGTCCTGTTTAAAGAAGTGTTCCCTCAGTCAGTCTGCACAACAGAAAGTTGGGCAGGAGAGTTGATCTGCCAGAGGCGAGGAACAGTCTGCGGTGGCATCACAACAGGCTGGATCAATGGGTGAGGCCAACAGCCTGAGGTTTAGAAAGAGCAGTGCACAGTCCTGCCTTGTGTCACAACAACCCCTTCAGCTCTACAGGCTGGGGGAAAAGTGGCTGGAAAAGAGCCCTGTGGGGAAAAAAGGCCCTGGGGGAGCTGCTCAACAGCAGCCGAACCTGAGGCAGCGTGTGCCCAGGTGGCCAAGAAGGCCAAGGGCATGGTGGCCTGTGTCAGCACTGGTGGGGCAGCAGGAGCCAGGCAGTGACCGTCCCCCTGTGCTGGGCACCGCTGCGGCCGCAGTTCAGCTGCTGTGTGCAGTTGTGTGCCCGTGTGAGGCAGAAAGGCTTTGAGGGAGTGGAGGGTGTGGAGGGATGGGCAAGGGAGCTGGGGAAGGGGCTGGAGCATGGGTCCAGTGAGGAGCAGCTGAGGGAACTGGGGATGTGTAGCCTGGAGAAAAAGAGACTCAGAGTGAACTGTATTGCTCCCTACAGCTACCCGAGTAGGTAGAGATAGTGAGGTGGAGATCTCTTTCTGCCCAGCAACAAATGATAGGACAGAAGGAAACAATCAAATGTTACACTAGGGGAGGAAAATTTCTTCACCAAAAGGGTTGTCAAGCATTGGAGCAGGCTGCCAGGAGAAGTGATGAAATATCAAGAGTGGTAAAAAAAGTTATCATTTCTAAGTCCCTGGAGGTACTTAAAAGACACGTAGTTGTGGCACTCAGGGACATGGTTTAGTGATGGCTTGGCAGTGTTATTGGTGTTGATGATCTTCAGGGTCTTTTTCCAACCTAAATAATTCTTTGATCCTAAAAAAATGGCAAAGGAATGCCTGAGTAAGCGTGTCAGGATAGAACTTTTAGCAGCCATTGTATATGCTGAAGTGGATTCCTGCTCCTTATTTTGGTTTGTCTTCTAATGTGTGAATTGTTCAGTTTTGGGATTTTTGATTTTAGTATGTATTGTTTTGTAACTGTTTTTGGGAATATGGAAAGGTAAGAGTTTGAATAAAAATATAATCCACACTGGTTATAGAAATAAGAAATGAGGTTCAAACATAGAGGTGAAAATAAGAAATACTGTGATATGAAATGTGTCCCTATAATTTCAGAGGATATTGCCCATCAGTGCAATAAAAGCAAGACTTTCTTGTGCAAAAGTTTTGTGAATATCTTTGGTCAGAGGTTTCATGTTCAGATAGATATATACAGAATGGATCTGTATTCCATGTTGCTGCTTGTGTTATGCTTGGAGAAACAGAATAAACTCCAGAGTGATAGGACCAAAGTGTTACTACATTCGAATTATTTCAAGGAATTAGTCCAGTCTGCTCATTATATATCATGTGGCTTTGTGTTGGAATAATTTCACGGAAATTCCAGTGTGTTACTAGAAATGATGAAACACAACATGTAGTGTGCAGAGATTTTTGTTGTCGCAAGTATTTCTTGATTTTCGTTTTTATAGTTAATAGGTTTTTTATAAGTAGTTTTGTAATAAATTTGTGTCCTTCTCAGTTGGGATACAGTTGTAGACTCTTTCCTTTCTTGCAATTCATTAGACAAGTCATTATAAAGATGGTTTTCCTGATTGCTATAGTTGTTCCTCAGTGTACATAGAAGGCTTTTGCTTGAAACTGGTCTGTGTTCTCAGAAATTATTCATTTGCCAAGTAGTGGAGTTTGATGAAGTAATACTGCTTTTCAAGCCACTCCTTGGTTATTCTTAATTAAAATATACAACTACAAAAAAAGATAGTGCTGCAGAGAAAGGTAAAATTGAGGTGAGTTTATAGCTAGACCTCCATTTAGTGTGTTTGCAGGGAGGAGAAGGGAAAGATACAGTTACTGCTGTCAGCACAGGCATGAAGATCAAGCTTACACACTCTGTTAAAAAGCAGTAACATATGCTATTATGAGAGGGCTGCCTTTCAAAATGGCTTTTTTCACAGGTATGCTGGTTCTTTGTTATGCAAGAGGATAATATTTTTTTCACAAGTGGTATGTACTATTTTTTAATGTACAAACTATTTATATTCTGAATGTGCATTTTGGAAAGTCGTGCTGCATAGTTACCATGATTAACCTTTCTTTGGCTATGTTTGGGAACATATGTAGGATTGAATGGGAAGGAAGTCTACCATGTTGATCCCCATTTTGGGACATTGAAATTTAGTAGCTTGGATAGTTGGAAACAAACTGGTTTTGTTTGTAATTTTTTTAGAAGTGTTTTTTGTTTCAGACTTGTTACCGAAACAAACTCTCCAACCAATTTTTTAGTTTAGGAAGTCAACATTACTCAGTTTGCGGAGTGCATGGCGATAGCTCCACCCAACATCCACATCCACTGTCAGAACTTTTCACTACACTTTGTAACAAACAAAGAAATTAATGTTCATTGCCCTTAAATTGGGTAATTATCTTCATCAATTAGTATTCTATCTTCTATTGGTTATTGATTTCTTACTCTTATTGGTTATTGATTTCTCACCCTGATTAGCCCACATTTTCACTACTTTTGTGATCTTTATCGCAAATAGAGAGGGTTTCAATACACTTGCTAAATTTTCTTTGTTGCTTTCTTATTTCAGGGTTCTGCAAAATGTCCTTGTGTTCCATAAATTCTGCATAAACAGACACTTCATGACAAAGGGAAATGAGCTTTCATTCTGAAAAGAAAGCTTGTACTTTCAGGTCTGCACTGGTGCCCTTCCATCGCCCTTAATGCTTGCCCAAAGGAAAGTGTCTTACTCTTTGAGTGAAAAATTCCCAGTTATGATGGGCAAAGCATAGGTTATGATGTGCAAAGTAGCTGTGCTTCTTCTACTATAGTAGAAGGGATACCAGACAGAAGTTGTCTTGAACTCCTGAATACGTTTTTGGGTTTGGGGTTTTTTTGGTGGGTTTTGGTTTCTCCTTGGTTGTGTCTTTTAAAATTCAGTGGTGTTGTGGAGGGAGAGAAACAGGTATTTGAGTTAGACATTCTTGAAAGAAAAGGCAATATATGCCTTGAATAATGGGATTTCTGGACTTAAATGCCTGCCTCCTCTCATTGAGATTGTTTGCAACATCTGCTCAGAAACATCTACCACTTAAGATCTCTACTCTTTCTAAGCTGTTTCTCACTGAATTTGCAATTCAAGGGCTCAAGTAAAGTCCCCTTGATTACTCTGTATCAGTCATGAAAGACATGGATGTGGAATAAAGTGTGAATAAAATTGTTGGCTAATTGTTGGTGCTGTACAAAAATAATTGCTGTATAGCACCTGCTATACACCAGGATCTAGACCAATTAAAAAAGAGCTGTTTATGTTACTGTTTAGTTACTTCTGGCATCAAAAGCATATTTGTCAGCAGTTTTGGAGTAAAATCTTCAGTGCCAGTAACCGTGATGCTACAGTTGTCACCAGTCATTACTGAGAAGATAGCATTACCAGGCAGTGCTGAAATACATGAGATTCCAAGGTTAGAAAATCCACTATATGATCATCTGTCCTTCCACACAGTTGCTTTCTAACATAAAGCTAAACCAATTTTTAAAAATAAGACAGTATTCTAAAAATTTTGTGTACAGACTTTATCAATATCAGAATTAAAGACTACTGAATACTTCCCAATTTCTTTATATACCTGTTTCTTTAATCATTCTTGGTACCAGTCTTCCTTCCCCTCTGTATTTCAGCAGAATTGCTATATTAGGATTTTGTTCCATGGTATTCAAATTGTTCAACTACAAGCATTTCATTGTATAGGACTCTAATTTTAGTCCATTGTAGTGGAGCAGTGACTCTTGTTTCCACAGAAGCAAGAAAAAAACATTACAGAATGCATGCAAATAATTTCTAGATTTTTCTATATTTTGTTTTCTTATTTCAGTGAAAACTAGAGGTCTAAATTAGAAGTACAAGATGAAAAAGGGTACTTGCTACTGTGATTTTTCTTTTGTTCCAAATATAACTTAATTGTTTATATGCATTGTTCTATATGTTAATGACGTTTTAAAAATCTGACGTACTGAACACGTCTTGGGGGAGAAATGACAACATAGATAATGATACTTAATTCACATGCATAAGTCAAGAATGAGCTCTAAAATTTTTAAGAGCGGGGCATAGCTTGTAATCAGTTAAACAGTTTTAATTAAGTCAATCTTTTAGCTTTTTTCCTTTTTTTCACTTGAGTGTCACTGACATTTCATACGGGTACCAAGAAGCACAAAGTATGCCTGAATACCAGTTCATATACATGTATGGTTGTTATATTTTTGTCCTAGAACATCTTTATTAATTTAACATGTATACACTGTAAATCTATATCCTTGCATTCAGTTAGATTCATTCCACTGTTGTGTTAATGCATGCCAGTGCAATCAAGTATCCAGAATATTATGAGGCTTCTTTTTATTTAATATAAGACTAATGGGATGTTTGAATTGGCATGGAATTAGGGCTCTGACAAAAGCTTTAGATTCCAGTCCAAGTGATGGCTTGCTAATTAAATGTCTAAATGTCATTAAGACCTTGAGAACTAGACTTGATTCATAAAGCTTTTTACAAAAAAATGTTTCAAGTGCTGGAGGCTGAAAAGAATTAATTGAATGGAGAAAGAGAACTTGTCTTCCTCTAAAACCAGGGGATTTGTGTATTGCTTTGTTTCCATGAAAGAGTAGTTGTCCATCCATGACTGTCATTATACTGTTCCAAATCACTCTCTCAGTTTTACTTGTGAGCAAGATGTCCAGGTCTTCTTTTTTTTCATAAGTGAAATAGTACCCAGAATGATGTAAAGCTACTGAAGAGTCCGTGTGACAGTCTGGTATGTGTGCAGCCAGGAAGACCTGAAACTAGTTGTAGTGACAAAGCCTGGTTGTAATTCACTTTTTTCTAATTTAGAAGTCTCAGGTAATTTAGAATATTTTAACTTGTTCTGAAAATACTGGAAGATGTCTGCCTTCAAGGTACCAGTGATGCTGTGGCTCTTTTGGTTTTGCTCTTTGTCAATATATTAACTCTTGTCTTAACAGTGAACTGCTCTGAATATGGATGGCTTTGGAAAGTACTTACCAGTTACTTTCTTAGCCAGTATCTGTTTAAAAATTTTCTGACTAGTGACATAAAAGTGATGGAGTTATTTAGAACGCCAAATAATTGTTTGTGTGGGCAGTTTGCCACCTAGTTCACTGTTTGAAGAAGAATTTACTTTATTCAATCTGTGTTCCTTTAAGTTTACTGTACCATTTCTGAACATGGATGGGTAATGTTTTTCATCCTTCTTCCCTCTGTTCTGAATTTTCTAAGTTCTAAATATAATTATATTGCTTCTGTTCTCTAGAAGCCCCATAAGCTTCAAAACTGCTTTATGTTGTGGAAACCTCAAATGCTTAAAAAGACACAATTTTTGTGCTAAAGCAGTTCCACTGCTCATAGCCTACTTGCAGAACACTACCAGGCACTTGGACTGGGCAAGTAAGCCTCACTACCAGCACTCGGCAGCATTTCCTCTTTGGGAGGGGAAGGGCAAAAACCAGTAAATACGAGAACACTGGGAAAAGTGTCAGCCAGGTGTAGACTAGAAACCCCTGCTCTTGTAGCTCACGCATTGAAGTCATGCTCTGACTCCAGCCTTTCCCGGACGTGCTTGGACATAGTGGAGTGGCCACGTGCTGTCAAATGTGCGCTCCCACCCTTCTGTGTGGTGGATGCACATCTGGGCACACAAGGGGTAGTTCTGGGCAATTCACTCATCCAGGTGACTCTAGTCACACCTGTGTGTGATAACATGATGAACGAGTGCTACTACGTAAATGTTGCAGGAAATTACCAAGATGGGGCAAAAAAACCCCAAACAAGTAAAGCAGAAAAATAAAGAAGTGAACTGGAGAACAGCTCATTCATAGTCTTGAATAAGAAAATTTCAATTACTGCCTATTGTATTTCTGGGGAAGGACTTTGGTTTTCTGTTTGAATGACAGAAGGGATTTTGTTAATAGCATGGGATCTCTGCTATTGTTTCTTCCTCCTTAGAACAAGTATTACCTACTGTGAAGATTTCTGCCTTTCTCTTGCCACCTGGGGTAATTAGCTTACAAAATTAACTCCTTCAATGTTGTGGGAAGTACTTAAAATTCTTGAGCTCTCAGCTTACCTTAATTTTCAGGCATTAAGTTTTCCTGCAAGACTACTGTTTGGAATTTTTCTTTGTGTAGAAAGAATGTATTATGTTTGTTTGCCAGTTTTCTTGGGATTGCTCAGTTTACTTGGGTTTGCAAGGCAAACTTTAAACTTGAATAGTTTGAGTTTTAACATTAAAATGTTACAAATTATTTCTAGCAAGGGATTCAGTACTTGATTAGAAATATATACATTTATAAAAGAGTAGTGCATCAATAAAATGCAAATCTGTGCTGAGAAGGACCATTTTTGTCAAATATGACTAAGGGCTGGTGTTCTAGCTGACTTGCACTAGAGATTTTTGAAAATACAGTCTTTTAATTTAAGATTGAAGTATTTGGGTTATGTATTAGGAGAAAAAGTAGTCTAGTACATTTAGTGATGGAGAGCTTAGACAATTGTTGTTGTGATTAAAATTTTCTCTTCCCATGTCTATAGGGATGGTAATCTAAGATGCAAAGTATACCAGTAATCTTTTTTTTTTTTTAAATTGTTACATCTTAACCTGACTGTTTTCTACAGAGTTGCAGCATTGTATACTTTAATCATGCTTTTCTATCATGGGTTCTAAGATTTAGTGCATGCAATTTAAATATTTCGGTTGAGTAGCTGATGACCTTGGATTCAAGCTGGGAAGAGAAGCTGACACTGAAATATGTATTCTACCTAGATCAAGGAATTCCTGCCTTCTCAGTTTTCGACAGACAGACTTAAATGTGGGTAAATCTGCTTTTTTACTCCACTGATGTTTTATTTGTTCTGGGAGTGGATATCAGTCCTTTTCTTTAAATGTTTTTTCCCAGTTCTGTACTGAAGTAACTTGGGTAGTGGTAAATTTTCTGTAGCAGCTATCTCAGATGCTGGTTTTGTTACTTTGAAGATGCATAGTGATTTCCAAGATGATGAATGACTCTCAGAATGTGCAGTTTTGTGTGACTCCTAAAAATGTCATAGATCATAGGGCACTGTTGCTACAATGAGTAGAGCTTGGTACTGGAAGCAGCTTGTCTAGAAATACAATGAATATTTCAAATTTGTATTCTTTTTCTACTCTGCAGGTAGGTCAATTTTTAAAAAGTATTCGTGCTGCTTGAATACTGGGCAGAGCAGCTTATGCTTGAATTTTTATCTCCTGTTGGCTATTTAGTAAGCTGGACCTTCATTATGAGGAGAATATAACATATCATAGATTTCTCAGACTCTTATAAAAACAGTTCCCCCACCAATAAATGGAAAAAAAAAGGTTTTTTCACCCCACAAATGTTACTGAAATTAAGATTTAAAGATGTCATTAATTCAAAACCCCAACAGAAAATGTAACTCTTAGCACCCACACAATCAACACATATTTTGAATTGAGGCTGTCTATTTTTAACTTTCAGTAAACTGACTAAACTCTGTCAAATGAGGAGGGGGAAAAATTAGGATGCCACCATTACCTAGAGGCTTGAGTAACATCAGTTCCCTAAGGGAGTGAGGCCCATATCATCCAATGACACATTTTTATGGTGAATAAATAAGCTGAAGAGAGTAAGAACGCTTCCAAAACAAAAGCTATCCCAAAAATATGACATTAATCATTATTTGCAATGATTAATTTGGCAGTGAGCAGAAAAACTGCATGTTGGCCAGGTGTCTTGGAGGGTTGTGCTACCTGAGAGCACAAGTCTATTCTTGTCCTGGTTTTCAGGTGAGATAGAGTTCATTTTCTTCCTTCAGCGGGAGTGCTGCCTCTTAGAGCAGCTGATCTCTGTATGCACAGAGGTCAGTTAATGGTGAAGTTCTGTATTGGTCTTGAGAAATGACTGGGGGATTTTCTTTCTTAACCTTACCAAGCAAATCAGCTCAGTCTTTGTGGTGTGAGACTTGATTATAATTGTTCCAAGGCCTTATGTGTATATGCACACTGCAAGGAATTAGATTCTTGCTGCATTAACTGAATTATAAACTTCCATGTATTTCAGTCCTGGAGTGCATCCCAGTGCTGTTCAGTGTGGCCCTTTCATTAGAGGCTGTAGAACAGTAAAAGTTGGTATTTTTTGAAATACCTTTCAAAATGGTCTCAACTTGTGGCCTCAATTCCTACTGAACTTTTGTGATTTGATTAAATGCAGCAATGTTGGGAAATTAATTTCCAGTTTGTCTGATCTGTGCTGATGGATTTCTTTAAACTTGTGACACGTAAAAATATTTTTGGTATACAGTGATAAAAAACAGGTTACCTTTTTCTAAACCAGCTAAGTTGTACTCATTAAACTGTACAGCATAAATCTTCCTTGACAAGCTATTTTTATTTGTGGTCTTTCTTCAAACTCCCTAGTAATAACTTTTATGTACTGAAATGTGGATTTTTTTAATATTTTTGAGTATGATATATGTGATCTCAGATTCCTTGCCAGCACTTTATCTTAAAATGATAATTTTTCTAGATTGATTTGATACAGTTGTCCTGTTGTAGCTAAGAGCCTCTAAGGCTTGAGCCTTAATTTTAAGTGTTCAAAAGATTATAATTATGGTGAGAGAACTCACAGCCATGACTTAGCAAGATCTTTTTATTTCTAGATCTTGTCACAACCTTTCTTAATGCAGTGGGTTTTAAGAAATTTGTCTCTAGGTGGAACTTCTTTAATCTTAGCAGACTTTGAGAATGGTCATAGTTAACGTATGTTTTTTGAAAAAGGTAGCTGCTTACAGGATTCCCAAAAATTAACTTTCCCTCCATTTTTGCCAGTGTTTTTTACCATTGGGATAAAACATGTTGATGACCTTTAGCTAAATAGATTAATGACTTCTAGCTAACTGATTTATTACTACTAAAATGTCAGAATGCTTATAAGAAATCAGCTCTTGCATTAAGAACATCTGGTTCAAACCAAACAAAGGGAGGACTGAAAAGAAGATTGTGAAGAAAAAGGTAAATATTCCATGGGTAGAGCTTCCATTTGTCAGAGTGGTGTAGAATTCTGGGATGCTCCTGGGCACTATTAAGCATACCTAACCTTGTAGCAGCCATCTTTTAGCAGGGACCTCTGTCAACAACAGTGTAACAAGAAACCAAATCTGACCATCCTCTTGCACGTGCAGTCATCCATGTGTCATGTGAGTACTGTGCCTTCTTACAGATAATGCTGAGTATGAGGAAGCAGCAAAATAGGGCTTTATCTTGTAACCCAGGCCACTGCAGATGTTCCAGGTGTTGCACTTGGTGCAGATCTGGAATCAGACAGATCGAGTTTGACAATTCCCAAGAAATATGGGGAAATATATTATTTTTTATCTTTCTTTAAACATATTTTTCTAGTCTATGGCCCCAATGGAGAAAAGAGAAATATCTATTAATGAAAAAAGTCCTCTAGGAATAACCTTCAGTCTGAAAAAAACACCAGAGAATCCCTGAGGTATGCTAAGGACTTTTATATTGAAGATGTTCAGCCTTCAATACCATTAAAGACTACTGAAACAGAATTATAGATGGGCTAAAAGATGCAATGACAAGTTTTAAAATTTGCAGGACAAGGAGTTGGAGTGAATTGGTTGGCACATACGAACACAGCCTGGTCAGTAGGGTGTAAGCTACACTTGAAAGTCAGCTCTTTATCTGATCATTGTGAACTCACTTTCTGCACATTACAGACAAATGACAGGATTCTTAGCTCACATCTCTAAAATCAGCCTCCAAACGTCTTCAAAGGTTGAGCCATTTAGTGGATCGAATAAGCACCACCCATGAAGCAAGAAGTGAAAATTACAATATGCAGATAACAGTAAACTACTTAACAAGCCTAAAAGAGCTACAGCAGAGGAAATGAAGTGATATAATGCCCGGATAGTGTGATTTTCTTAATTAGTGGATGAGGAAATCATAGGTAATGTGACACAAAGTTGTGTCAGGTGGTGCCTAATACATAGCTGACATAGAAGAGTGGATGGTGAAATACATTGGATTAACAGTTTTCTAAACAAAATCTCTTCATTATTGCTTTACTGTTTTTAGAAAATGTGACTTATACTATACACTGGGCCATGTCTCCACTCTAGAGCTAACAGATGTGAGGAAGGAAGCAATATTTCTCTTTAAATATTTTTTTTCTAAATTTCAAGCAAGAAAGCTTCATGCAGATGGAAAAATTTAGTGAGAGGGAAGAAAATATGAGTGGGAGATACACCAGAGAGCAGACTACTTCTGGACAGAAGGAAGGAATTGGCAAACAGTAGAGAGCATTAAATAGTAAAGGATTTAAAGAGTAAGTGATTTATTTCTGTACCTCTGACTTAGTTAGTCAGTTAACTAACTGACTTAGTAAATAACTAAACTAATGAATTTTTCTGCTTTTCTCATTTAGCTTATGATACGTATCTGTGGAGTAGTTGACCGCTGTGAAAGACAGACCTTGTCATTGCTTGTGGAGAAATCTTCTCAAGTTCAGGAACTGGTAGCACAATTTCCTGGGGAAAAAAATAGTGTAATTTAGTACATTAGTATAGTAGAAAATCTGTTCTCAGTACAGAAAATTCCTGTCTGTTTTTTTAAGACTGCTGCATATGTTCTGGATAATGCATTGTGAACAATGACAGAGTCCTTCTCTTCATTCTTTCTTCATCTGCATGAGAAAGGCAGTCCTTTAGGTTCCTGATCCTCAGGAAACCTTTTCTGATGACCTTTCTTGTGCTCATAGTTGGAAGTTCCTATAGTTGGGGAAATAATATGCAATATATATGTGAGAATTTTGATGGAGAAAGCAGGGCTGCAGCTCTTAATGGCCAAAGCAGTGATACTTATGCCAATGGGTGCAACTTATGAGTTTTCTCAAGTGTGTATATACAAACTTTCACTGGTCCTGGTCACATGTAAGGACAGGCCTCAAAGGGAACCTGGTCTTTTTGTCGAAGTGAGAGACATGAATGTGCCTTCACAGTACTAAAGAAAATAAGAAACAAAGAGAGCTTCGTTGATTTTTTTTTTTTTCCCCATGTAAAGTTGAAAGGCACAAGACAGCCTTTGGTTACAGCAGCTGCTAAAATTTGTCATCGAGTCCTGTATTGAGATGAAACTTTTGTCTATGTAAAACAGATGTGCAATGTCTTCCATTTTTTTTTGTTAATGAAATCTGTAAAGTATCACCTTTCTAAAAAGTGCAGTCTAATTCAAGTCAATGCCTAAATCTTGCACTGGAAAGTTCTGAAGGCAAGATCTCAGCAGCACTATTGTTCCACATTTGCAAGTAATGCCAAAATATTTCCTGGCACCAGAGAGAGAATTTAGCTCATTACCCAACCACTCCCTACCCAGGGCTTCTGAGGTAGTTCTGTGCATGTTCAATTACTAATAATGAATTATCAATCACTTTAAATTTTCTAAAGTGAAAAGCTTCTAGGGAGAAGCATATTGTTGCAGAGGGTGAGGTTACAGAGGTTAAGAGAGTTGTCCCATATAGGAGCAAGCTATCTAAAACCAGAAAGCATTTGCAATTTCTGTTGTAGTAGTTGTGATTTTATGAAGCAAATAGATACTTTGGGGAATCTACCTTTTGTTTTTTAAAATTTAGCTCTTAATGTACTCAGAGATTCTAATTAGCACTGCTTACTAGTGGATCGTAACAATTAATGGCAATTTCATTTGGTCTCAAAATGTATTTTTATAAATGTAATGGGAAACACCACGTAGATTGCAGCAAAAATTGTATAAAAATATTGCCAATTCCATTTCTGCACCCAAATTCCCATCTGACTGTTTGAGAGTGCTGGTCCGAGTAGGCTGCAGGGATCTTGTCCAAAATCCTAGAAGTAATTTGAAACTGAATGGGTATCTTTACATACTAAAATTTTCTGTCCTTTGGATTTGATAGCTTACATGGATTCATGAAGAGATTTGAGTCTTCTAATAGATTTAAAAGGTGGATTTAGGTAATATTTTGCAGGTATTGCTAAGTCTATTTTGGTTCAATGGTTTCTTTTAAAGAACAAAAAACTCATCTAGTTCCATCTGCCAGATAGAAAATAACTAGCCAAAAATAAACATAGTCTAAAGACTTTTTCCTGTACAGTTCGAGCCTGACCTTTTTTTTTCTTAAACAGTGTTTTGTTGGTATCAGTTTTATTAGGAAAATCCAGTACTGCACATAGAAAGCAGTGTTGAGGGAAAATATTCACCTGTGTAGCAGTGTTTTGACACCACTGGAAGATGCAATATGGGAAGGGTCAAAAGGATGCTGTTTATTAAACTGAATTTCACATAATACTGGATTTTGCTGCAGAGGCAAGTGCATGTACACCAACACAGACCATAAGCTGTCTTGTTTATGAAATCATAGCAGAATGGGCATTACTATGAGGGAGGAAGGGAAGGCTTTTTCCCTCCCACTCAGCTGTCATCTTGGCAGAAAGCGTTAAAGAATTTATGCTTCTTCTTGTTCTGCAAATAAACGTGAGACTTCAGACTACAGAGCAGTGAATTTACTCAGATTGTGACTCCTCAAAAAGGATTAAGCAGTACCAGGGGTAGCAAAAATGTTTTCACATAGTGGGAACTACAGTTAGTGTTTCATAGCTGCAGAAAATCCACTATGGTGTGTGTAATTGAAGACATTATATAACCTTCCATCTTTAATATGCCTGGTTTGGATTCTAGAAAATTAACTGTACTTCTCAAAGCTTAGTTTTTCACTTTAAAGTGTGGAATTGAGCTTCAAGGTACACAGTATTTCAGTTTCTTTCGTTCTCTGGTGTCATCTTTGCACACATAGCCATTCCAGACTATATGGCACTTGCCACTTCTAAACACTTGCCACTCTTCATGTTTAAAACTTACTGGAGCAACCTGATTTGGTGTTAAGCTACAACTCCTATTGCAACAACTTATAATGCAGGTGTTGAGTGGTGTCTATATTTATTTGAATGTACAGTTATACTAATGTGAAGAATTTTAGGATGGAGAGAGCTTCACAATAACAACTGGGAGCATTTGGTTTGCCTTTCTTGGGGTTGGAGCAGTGGTTTATATCACTGATATCAGGTAAGATGGTTTTAGGTCTAATGCCTAGCTAGGTTCTACACTTTGAACCTCTTAAGAGTACTGTGACAATTTCTTATAGCTGAGGGAGGATGAAATAGATTGCTGTGAAATGGAATCAAGTAGATCATAAACCACCATAAACCATAGGATGTTAATGATTGCTGTACTTAATAGAAGCTTTATAGCAAAAATTAATAAAGCCTGGAACACCCTTGACTAATGGCCCACTTAAGTTTGGCTTAAAGTGTTTTACCGTAACAGCTGAAGTGACAGTACCTCTGCAGTTAGTCTGAGTGGTGAAGTTAGAATTTTGTGCAAAACTATCCTGAAGGTAGCAAATGATGTGTCACACACGTTTTTAATTGTAAAGATGTTTTTGATAAAAGGTTATCTGGTAAAGAGCGTTTTTTCTGGGTGTGGATTGTTGCCTTCTCTGACTGGAAAAAGTATGAGAAACAGCTAAATAAGTAGTAGTGTTTAAGTAATGTGTGGTGCAATCGCATGCATGCACAGGCCTGCTGTGCCTTTAATTTAATCTCATCCCAACCTCGAGGTCCTACATGTCTGCTTGTCTCATGCAAATCAAAAAAAAAAAAAAAAAAAAATTATTATACACAGTGTGAAGGATTATAAGGAGTATCAGGATATATGTTTTTAATGAGTTCCCTATCCTTATGTTCCTTGTATAAGCATGTAATTTATGTAACGTACCACAGGGAAGGGCATTGTTCTGCTCTAGGTGAGGAGCTGTTGCACCTTTTCAGATGTCTTCTATCATGCTCTATTTTGTTCAAATGGGTTGCGCTGCCCATAGATCTATTCTTGGATCGTTCTAGGGGTTTAAAAGGTTTAATACTGTGCTGTTCTTGCAAAGCTGACTTTTATATCAAGGTTTTCTAAAAGATCCATATAGTACCTGTTATAAAGGTAATTGCTTTTTAAAGTGAAAACCAAACACAAACAGCTGAAATATAGCTTAATTTCTGCTGTCTCTTGGATTTCAGTAGTGTGTTTTTGTAAGGTTTTAAGTCATCCTTATGAATAGGTTGTTACATCCTTATCCTTGGAGAGAATTTCTGGAATGAGATTATAAAATCATTTCATAAATTGATTTCTTTCATAAATTCATTTGTCTTTTAGAATTTTTTCAACTGGTACGTTGTTCTGATTTAACATAGCTTAAGTCTACATATATTCGATTTGTTGTTAAGCTACCAAGTAGCAGTAACAACACGTCTGAAAAGGAGATGGAAACAGTGTTTAACTGAACCGCAGAGAAATCTGAGATGCCCTTGAAGAACACGCTTCCTGCTCCCTTTTTAATAAGCAATGTCTCAGTTTATTTCTAGCTGAGCTGTAGCAGCTATAATGCTAGTACACGCAGAACCTCGTTTCGTTTTTACACGGAACACGTGAAGTGTTCGGTTTCGGGCGAGCGGGCGGGGCTCCCGGCGGCGTGCCTGCCTCCCGGCGGCGGTGCCGCCCGGCCCCGGTGCCGCCCGGCCCCGGTGCCGCCCGGCCCCGGTGCTCCCGGCCGGTCGGCGTGGCGCGGGTTCCCGGTCCGGGCGCTCGGCAGCGCCGGGGCCGCGCACGGAGCTCCGCCCGGGGCGGGGGCGGCCGCGCGCGCCATTGGCTGCGCCGCACGTGACCCGCGGGGCCGCGCCGTGCGCGCGGCGCTGGCACAGCCGGTGGCGCGGGCGGGGCCGGGCGCTGGCGCGGGGATGGAGGCGCGGCGGCCGCGGCCATGGGGTGAGTGTGGCGGCGGCGGCGGCGGCTTCCCGCGTCGGGGCGGGGTGGGGGTCTGCGCGCCTGGGACGGGGCAGTGGGGGAAGAAGCGGTTTCGCGGGTTAAAATAAAAAAAAAATAACACCCCCTTCGCCGAAAACCAGAAAGAAAAGCCAAAAACGCTGGCGTGCGAGAAAGGGCTGTCGCGCGGCGGGCAAGGGAGCCCCTGATCCGCGGGGACGGCCGGGCGGGCACGGCGCGGAGCCGCCACGGGCGGGAGCGAGCGCAGCCCGCCGCGCTGGCCGGAGGCACAAAGCCCTGCGGAGCCCCTGCGCGGGCTCCGAGGCCGGGAAGAGGAGGGGGAGCGGCGGCGAGCTGAGGTCTCGGGGCGGGCAGAGCTGCAGAGGTTCCCCTCGTGGGGCGGCGAGGCGCCGCCCGCGGGTGGCAGCGGCCTGGCTTTTGTTAGGGACGGGCGGCGGCGGCGCCTCCGCTGCCGCAGCGCGGGCGACGCGCGGGTGGGCGGCCGGCGGGAGCGCTCGGAGGGCAGCGCTGCGCCCTGGGTGTGCCCTGGGATCCGCTGACTTCTCGCAGATTTGTTTAACATCACAAAGAGGTGCTTGGGTCCGCGACTTAACCTGAATGCTGTGGGAAATCTTAATAAATTATGTATGAGGCAGTGGGTCCTTTCTTCCCCTTTGTCAGATACGCAGCTTTTATGCTAGTAATTAGGTCATTGCTAGCAGAGCGCTCCTTGCTTTTGCAAAAATGTGGGGCGAGTTTTGGAGGACGCATAAGCTGCCAGATCATTTCATCCTATTCGGGTTTCGTGTCAAGATAGAATATTCTTCCTGTTGACTCCCATGGAGAACCTTGTCTGTGGGCTGTAAAGGGCATTTTTCATTAAGGATTTTCTTCAGAGGACTAGTAGGACCCGGTTTTGACTTGATTTGGGGAGTCATACCCTGAAAAATGCCTTTTAAAGGCGTAGCAAGAAACACAGCTTCTTAGTGCGCATAGAAGTATTTTCAGTAAATTTCAGTGAACGTATGAATAGCACAATATAGACCTGTTTCCATTTTTAAGTGCTTCTAACACCCTTTGCTGTTTGTTATGTTGAAAATGCTTCTTAATGTTTTTTTCTTAATGTCTTTTTACTGTTTGGTTAATTTTTTGTGTTTTCTAACGCAGGTAATAGATTTATCAGTTATTTGTCAAGGTGATAGTTCTTTGAAAATACACATAAGCATGTATACTGAAAGCCATTTCCTGGAACCAGACACTCTTGTATTTTTAAGGAGATTTGAAGTACTTTTCATGCTAAAATGCCCTTCTCTTTCTCAGTTCTGTTAAATACAGTGATCTGCAAAAAAGGTTTGATGAAGAGAAGTCTCTAAATACCTGATTTATACATCTCAAAATATATTCTGTGTATATCCATTATTTTTAGAATCTCGAATCTCCTGTCTTATCATTAAGAGATACTTTGGATAATACTACATATTAAAACAACACTTGAGAACTTACTATTTGGAATAACTGGTTTCAAAGCTGTAAATTGGTGACAGTAGATATTTCAGATTTGGTATTTTGAGTCTTTGTTACAGTTGTTTATATGTTAAAAGAACCAGAAGATGCAGAGGTGTTTTCACCCCTTTTTTCTAAAAGGAAGGAAGGTGACAAAAGCACAGTAGTGATTGTGATGATTATTACAGTGATGCGTCTTCCTGTACCTGTTTAACTCTTAAAATAGTATCAGTCTGTGTAACCACTGTAGTAGTTCGTAAGTCACACTCTTAAAATGGTGACTTGAGTAAAAAAATCACTTTTAAATGTAATACTTTAAGTTATTTATGGGTGCAGACTTTTCTAAACATCGTCACTGAAATGCAAAATGCTTGGTTATGATAAATATTCTGATACATCTTGTTACAGTATGCCGTTGTTATATCAGCATGAAATAATACAGCACAAGTTGGAAATGAATGTGGCTACAATTGGTTCCCTTGATCTCTAAATTCTTACATTGGATATCAGTATACATCTTAATTTAGTTGGTAAAATGTTTATGTTGATGACATATGGTAAATTCTTTTATTATCAATATAGCAAAATCCCGTTTAAAATAGGCCATACTACTAATGATGTGCTGTGATGGTAAGTTATTGCCAGCCAAGACCTAGTTTCCAATAACGGTTTTCCAAAATTCCTGCAGCACCTGGGTAATCCAGTGCTGATACATTTCGTGCAAGACAAATGGTACTCTGATCCTTAGAAGTGCTGAAGGGAATCCTGAAGATGGCCTTGATAGGCCTCTCCCAAGATGGAGAAATACTTGTTTATTGTAAATTATTTTTATAATATATAATATGATTTTTTTATATTATATATAATGTTTTTAATTACAACTGATGTATTTCATGTTAATTGTTCTTAGTTTGTGTTTTCAGGTAAAATAGGAAAGGAAATACCTGTCTCAGACTCTTTAATAGCTTAAACTTTCTAAAATTGACTCCTTGAAGATTACAAGAAATGTAAAAGTAAACAGGATCAAGTCACATGCAGTGAGGGCATACACAATTAGTCATGAATAACAAAGATGATCATCTTGAAGGATGAGTGTTCAGGCTTGTGACTCATTCCTGATCCAGTGTAAGTTATGATTGTAATGATGTCTTGAGTGGTTTGTGTTCAATATAGTATTTAAATGCACATCATGTTTTGAATTTTCACAGTCATATTCTGAATACAGCTTGACTAACCAGCTAAGGAACTTCCCAACTCAGAATTGTAAAGGAAGACGTGGGAATTTTCTTGACAGTGCAGAGAACATGAACTTGACAGTTCATAGCCTAGAATGTATGACTTCTTGATTTTACTCTTTTTATATTTTTTATATTAATGAGAATGGTTTTTTCATTGTTACTATTTTTTAGTGAAGTTCCAAACTTTAAATTAGTCTGTTTTTTAACACAAACACACTCTTGACATTATTATCATACTTGACATGTAGTGAGGCACACAAGAGTTCATACCATGGTATTCTCATTCCTTCTCACAGTCTTACTCTGAGTTTGTGATCATTTATCACTTTTGGTTAGGATGAACAGATGATACTTCTGTTCTTGGTTGGTGAGTACAGGCCAAGTATTGAATTTACAGAAGTATCCCAAAATACAATGATGGATTGAAAGCTCTTGCCAAGTTAAGAATTAAATTCTGAAAGAATTAAACACAAAAACCCAGTCCCCACTCAGAGAGGTTTAAGAAGGTTAGGTACATTAAAATTTGAATGTTTTAGTCTGCTGTCACGAAAAGTAGCCTTCATGCAGGGGTGGATAGAAAAACTAAAGAAAATCTTCTTCATGCAACTGAAGTTCAGATAAAATTGTGTGGTCTTCTTTTTAAAGGGATTGAGGCTTTCACAGATTGTGGTAGGATAACTTACTACAGTAATGGCTCTTCATCTGGCCTTTGCCTTTTTTTTACATGATGGAAAACACCAGGAATCCTCAGTATGCATAGTGTAGAGGTTATAATTGGATACGATTTGTTATCAATTTTTTTCAATGTCTTCCTTTTCAAATTTACTAAGAAGAGTCGTGTTATGTAACTTGGAATTAATTTTTTGTTTATCAAAGCATTTGTTGCTAAAAGAAAGTGGATGAAGAGCAGTTTTTTGTCACGATTGTTTTTTATACTCCTTCTCCCATCTCTGATCACCTAAGGGTGCTAAAGCAGAGCGAATAGAAGAACAGATCTGCTGCTCCACTCACAGGCAATTCTCATTCTGGTATTTTAGTTGTCTCTAACCACACTCAAAGCCACTTTCAGACAGCTCTTATATTTGTGTACCTGCATTGCCCGATTGAACAGAACCCAAGCAAAATGGCTTCCCTTTCAGATCCTCCTAGCTCAGAGTTTTGGGGATTGTTCCTAGATTCAGGTGGGGATAGGAGGATTAAATATGCTGGCAACAAAGGCCATTTTAGTAAAGAATGGACTTAACCACCAGATGAAAATAACAATTTTTCATTGTGATGCTGGAGAAGGCAGAAGTATTTTTTCTGCTGCTTTAAACGCTCAGAATAATGGGCTTTTATGATTTGAGTCCAGTGGAGTATTTTTCACTGAGTAGAGAAGAAGTGAATTAGTCAAGGCCAGTGAAGGATAAACATATTTAGATTGGGAACCTTGAAAGCTTGTTCAAACTGAAATGGATAAGACGATCCCTGACACAGTGATACTCATTTTTGATAAGTTCTTGAACACCACTCTGGGAGTGTTAGTATTTTTACCAGAGCTGAAAACCTGAATGCAAGTGTCAAACAAAATAATGGAAAATTCAATACAAGATTAAGTCAACAGAGCAATTGAACTAATGCAAATTGGCGTGGTTTGATAATGTTCAAAATAAGAACAGCAAAACTCACACACACTTCTTTGTTATGAGTGTATATATAGATAAGGAAGCTGCATGAAAATGGTCTACTTAAGGAGCTTACTTACCTTGGAACAGCTGTGCTGGACTTTTTGCCCCTGTCTGTCAGCCTTGCTCCTCTTTTGGAAATAGCTGTCCAACAGCTGTTGAAGCATTGTGGCTAATGAACCCAGGGAGGTAAACTTGAATTGACACCTATTTCAGATTACCTTGGCAGCTGGGCAGTAATCTGCAGTGGTTTAGCAGCTGCCACTTGAGCAGCTGAGCCCTTCCCCTCCGATCAGTTAAGAAATTCTAAATTTTCAGGCAACATTACATTTTTTCCTATCGCTCGGGATTTGAGATCAGAATAGGTGCATGTAAATTCCTGTCTGGGCAGTGGCTATTGGTAGTTTTCTTAATACAGCAAAATGCATATCTAAATTTTAACAGTACGTTTGCATAAATTTAGGCTTCTCATTAATTTTGATTTTAGTGCGTAAAATAGTTATATCCAGCTTGAAATTCCTCTTTGATACGTATATTCATGAAAGTGCTCATTCAGTAAAGCATGACATTTTTGTTGCAGTTTCACCTTACTTTGATAGGAGATGGAGAAGAAGCTTCTTAATGATGAGAAATATGAGTCAGGGAAGTAGCACAGCTGCATTTTGAGTGTCTCATACATGAGGGTATTGAATTTCCGAGTTCCTGTATTTCGAGACCGTTATTTTTCGGAGTAAATCTAGAGAACTTGGGATCTGTTCTTGCCTTTGATGACCACTTTGTGAAGAAACAAGGCAATTAAGAGTGTAAATGGAAGCTTAGCTTGAAGCATAATAGTGAATTTCACAAAGGTGGGTTGTGTTGAATTCATGATTCATTTTCAGTTGGGTTGGGTGAAATGTGAAATTGATTCTGGAGGTCAGAGTTCTTTCCTTCTCCATTCTCCCTCACTGTAGTGGTTTCCTACAGGGGCAAAGAACTGTTTATTCTTGATCCAGCTGATGCTGGTGTTGAACATGTTTGCATGTGCAGTGGTAGAGCTTACAGACTAGTGGGCCTTGTCTAAGGTGTTCAGTATTTTCCCTTGGGTTGCCCTGAATGAGGTGGGATGTGGCTGGGAAACATGTCTGGCCAAGAGTTTAACTCTTTTCCTCAAGGCAAGTAATTTAACCACTGAGAGACTTCAGGGAAAGGGGATGAAGTCAGTCTACTGAAGTCACAGTCAGTTTCTAATTATGTTGACAGTTCTGTGTTTAGAAAACCTATAATATATAATTTATAAATTGTTTTTAATTTATAAGTAATTTTTTTTTTAACGCAGAACATTAATCCAAGGATTGTTTTAGGACCTGAATTCTGATCTGGTATGTCAAGTTTGAGGCAGTTAGTAAAAATGTATTTTCAGAAGAGAGGCAGATTTTAATTTTGAGATGTTTATCTCATACATGGAACAGCTTATGTGTAATGGAGCCCTGTGATTTCACTCTACAAATCATGTGTCTGAGAGATGACACAGTGTTCATCATCAAAAAGCTGAAGCTGCTTTGTGGTCATATATTACCTTTGTCAGTTTCCCCCGTTTTAAAATTAAGTAATGGCGCCTTTTGTGAAATACTTTGGCATTGCATTTTTTCAGAAGAAGAAGCAGCAAATATCTTGGAGCTATCAGAAATAAGTACAGCATTTGTCTGTATTGAAGTTTAGGAATATAAGATTGGATTTCTTGAGCTGTGAAGCCTGGCTCTTTCTTATGTGTATGCTTGGCCAGGATTCCGCTGAACTACAAATTCTAATTGATGTTGCCAGCCTAGGCTAATAAATGACCAATTTACACCCATTTGTTCTTGTGTCAGTATTGTATTTTAGCATAAATCTTGTTCTCCTCATCAGTGTTTTCTGCTCCCTAAAAACAAGGTAAGTGTGTCATTCCAGCCTTTGATGTGCTGAGGTGGCCAAGGTTTGCTTGGCTAATCTCTTCTGAGTTAGTCTCTCATCCCCTCCTCACTTCACATCTTTCTCTGCACCCACTTAAATTCACTTTTCTTACCCGTCTCTCTATGAAATGATTTGAGAACCCTGGGGATCATGTTTGCTCTCCTTGTGCCAGTCTCATTGGCAGCACACAGTGCCCTGCAGGCAGGCTGCTGAGAGGCTTCATTGCTCTTGGTTGAGAATTCTTGGTGAGTGACCCTGTGTCACTATGGTCTGTGATTTGGCCCTCTTTCTACTGCTTTATTTCTTAGTTCATCAAATTCATTGTGTGTGACGTGGAGTCCTCTGACCTTGTGCAACCTCTTTAATTTATGGGAGCAAGTTTTGATGCTACTTCTTGTGCCAAAGTCAATAACAAAACATTTAAAAATGCCTGTCACAGTCTAGTTTTGGGGGAGCTTTGCTGACAGTCTGCCTACAGCACAATAATTTGGCTTTCAGCACAGCCCTGTGTCACCTTTATGTCTTTGAACTGCTCCTTACATGTGTATAGTTTTTTGTTTATCTCTGTTGCAGCCGTGGTGACAGTGTCACTTCCTTTGGGCATCTCTTTAACAGAAAGGAAAATTAGGGTTACCCAGGTTGTGGTAATCAGCTAACTCATTTCTTTTTTTTTTATTTGAAAACCCAAAAAGTTTGACATTTGAATAAATCAGGAAGTGACTCCTAGTCTGAGGTAGGATACTGTCTTTTAGTGTGATGATGTACTACTTTCATGTTATGAGAATAAAGGAAGTGTAGGACCTTCGATCAGAAGGGTGAAATGCTAAACCAAATCTCCCCTTCAGAAACCTGACTCATTTAGCAGAAATATACCTAAGTTTGTTATGCATATGAAATACCAGAGCTGTGCAATTTATGTATTTCTGCCTTAGCTCCTCCGTCATCCATTTTTCTCCATTTTCTTTGTTGTGTGTGTACATCTTGTTTAATGGGGCTGATTGTTCTAAATTTCAAATCTGTAAGTTAGAATTCCTGAAAATGGATGGGAAATGGAAAAACTGGATACTTTTTTTTGTTACTACCTATTCTTTCATATTAGTAATGAATTATAGCAATGGGAGAAAAAGATACTCTGTCTAAAAACAAAATGCATGTCATACGTGGCACTGAGCAGCTTCTGTAAATCACATGTAGATGAATAAATGTGATACATTTTACTGATATACCTTAGTAAAAACATTCTGTCAGTATTACTATATGGTGCTAATCCATGGCAAATAATGGGGAAAAGTTTCCATTCTTCATTTATGTCCGCCTTTCCTTGGGCTTTTGCATTCAGTGTGTTCTGAAATGTGAAATATAGCTATTATTTTTCTTAATAATTATGCAAACTGTTACTTAATAGGTAGAAGCATACATGAAATGTAACAGAAGCTGTTTGCCCTTACTGATTTTTAGGTGTTTGTGTGTTTGCTTTGTTTTTGGTAGAACTTTCCTTGACAAGACTCAACCTTTTAGGTGAAACAGCCTGATCGTAAAATCACAGAATTAACCTTATAGAGTAGTTGTTTCAGATTGATTTTATTTATCAAAAAATGCAGTCTTCAGTAAAGCATGACTGAGCTTTAGAAAATAAAGGTTACAGAAACTTTTCACTCATGGAAGTCACAATTTCATAAGTGCAGGTGTCTTCCTTCTCCTGTCTTTGATGGTGACAGGTTCTTGGAAAGGAAATAAACCAGTCATATCAAATGCACTACAGCTTTTGTTGTCGTTCCTGATTTTGTTATCTTCCTGTCTTCTTTACATTTTGTTCCGTTTATATTTAGAAAGGTTAAACAGAATTTTTGAAGTTTGTACTGAGGAACTAAAACATTTTTGAATAATTTTACATGATTTTTAGTAGACTGGATAATTCAATTGAGTTGAATTTCATCATCAGGAAGATGAAACTAGATTTTATAAGGGGTTACACAAATAGTAAGGTCATAGTTTGGTCAGAGGTTACAATGAAAATGCTAAATAACGGCTTTTAATTGTTTCATCTTTTCCGAAGTACTGCAGTAATGTTGAAAGGGAATGTTGCCCTGTAAGTTTTTTTTATAATTTTTTTTCCTCTGAGTTACAGGCCACATGCTTAGGAAATGTCTGCAATTTCATTGGAAGGGTACTTGTTTCAGTATGACCACTTCATGTGAGAGAATTTTTTTTTAATCTTGTGCCTTGGAGGATATTCTTATATTTACGTATTTACTACATTTGATGATGTGGAGTTTTTTCAGTTAAAATTCCCCAATATTTAGTGCTTTCCTTTCATATAGCATCTCCCTCAGAGCGTGTGCTGTTCCTAGGGACATTGAATATGTGTGACTACCATTCATTTCCTAAAATAAGTAGGCATCCAGCATCTTTTAGATATGTGTGAAGATGCTTCTTACCTATCAAAAAATTACTGTATATGGTCTATTATCTGCAATTTCTCTGTGTTGAAAGTGAAGTACCCATACTAGAGACTACATTTGTGTAATGCCGTGATTCCCTTTTATGTATTTTAGCTTCCCATAATATCTGATGCAATTGGCAATGAACTTTTTTCATCTGCTTAATCATGGAAGCCCACAGGAAAAAAAAAAAATTGATCTGGCATAAGTTCTAGTCGTTAACAGTTTGGTGTAATGGATTTAAATTAAATGTTTAGAAAGTCATGTAGTAAATGGGAGAGGGACATGATTTTGTAGTTAGATACGTCAGGGTAGCAAAGGGTTGGTTTTTTTTTTTAAATGGTTAAATTTAGTATTTTCTCTTACTTTTTTAAGGGCCAGGGGTAGCCCAGGATGGCCGCAGCTTCATATGATCAATTGTTAAAGCAAGTTGAGGCATTAAAGATGGAGAACTCCAACCTTCGGCAAGAGCTAGAGGATAACTCGAATCACCTCACGAAACTGGAAACCGAGGCCTCCACTATGAAGGTACTGCAAACTCTGTGCCTGTGTGGGGTTTCTGTCACTGCCCTTTGTGTCATGGACTGCGAATTGCTCAGAGAGTTTTCTGTGCTTTTAGATTCCAGTGGAAGTCCTTTTCCAGGCTGTGTTAAGGAAAAGCTATCAAAGCTACATTTCTTTGTTTTTTTTTTTTTTTAAATTTCAAAACAGTTTCCTAGAAGCAGCATCCCGTGTGCCGTGATGAGCACAGCCATTTTAGCACAGCTGTACTTCCCAGCGGGAAGTACAGAGTGCTGACCAAGGTTGACAAAGCAACTATTGTTCAGCTCCTGAAAACGTGGGAAGCACTGGAGGTTTTCAGTGTTTTTGGGTAATTTTAAAAGTTTGGGGGTTTACTGTAATTACAATATTTAAGTCTCAGCAGAAGTTACTTTTAACAAAAAACCGCCATTTCTCCAATCTCTCCCAAAGTCTATATTAATACTTAATCAATTCACTCAGATCTGTTCCTGTTGGCTAAGTGTAGGCAGGCCTTCAGAGCCACTCATCCAAGAGCAAACACTGGGCTTAAGTGGAATTTAGATGCATTTTAATCAGTAGGAAGGTACACCATCAGCTGCATCTGTCTGATCCATGATAGTGAGCAAGTCAGAATTTTGCAAGCCTTAGAGCTGCATTAATGCAGTGCTCTTTCTAAAATGACAAATCCTGCTGGTTTTTGCTAGCAGCCAGCAAAACCAATCTGCTTTTGGTACCTCAGTTAGAAGGGCTCAGAAATTGTTGGTATTTCTGTGTATACTCCTGTATAGGGTAGGTATATTCTAAATATTAAACAACATTTTTTTTCTCCATCTCCTTGCTTTCCTTACAAGAGTCTTTTGAGACTTACTCTTCCCTTACAACTAATTGTTTAATTTTTAAAGTACAGTATTTTAATTAATATAGCAATTAAAAATATTTTAACTCAATTTTCTTCTCCTCCAGCATGTAGACTGTATATTCACTGTAAGAGGAAAAATTCTGCTTTCTGAAACACTGGTTACAACACTTGAAAAAAGCATAGATTTTTCAGATACCTTTAATATTTGCAGTGCGGTGTAAAGTAAAAATGTCTTTGCTACCTAAATTAAAAGGAAATTATAGTCCTTTACCCCAGCTACTTGGAGTGGTTGTAATTAGCAACTGCAGTTTGCTGAGTTACGTGTGTGAAAACTAGTTCTGTTATTTATATTATTTTTCTAAAGATAATATTACAACAAATTTGTCAGTAACTGCCTTCCACTCCCTGTCATTGCAGTCTAGAATAAGGAAGGGAAGAACAGGGCAGATGATCTTCCTGCTAGTTTTACAAAAGAAGAGTAAAAATGTGGTTTTTTTCCTCTTCTTCATCCACACACAGGTGTTTTGGTTTTTGGTTGTTTGGTTCAGTTTTTTTCTAGCTTTTGTGCAGATAATTAAATTTCCAGTGACCTAAAGACAATCCAGCTGTACCAGCTGGTCTCTAGGGCATTAATTTGGGATGTGGAATAGCTTTATGTTATTACTTTAAATCTGCAAAGCACCAAACAGAAAGAGGCTCTATTGCACTCCTCTGTCCTTATACCCAGAGTAGAGGTTTCATTTTTTTCTGTCCCAAAGTTCCCTTCTAGATGTAAGGAATGTAATGCAATAAAACCTCCAACTCAAATATCAAATATACATTCTCAAATATCATACATACTCAGTATGTTTCTTTTCACTTTGGGGGATGGGTGGAGAAGAGGTTGTTTAGATTATTTATTTTTTTTAAACCATATTCTGTTAGGAAATCATGGGTTCGTTCCTCAGGTGAATTTGCTCCTGCACCTGAACCAAGATGTCATGTCTTTCCCTTGTTTGTTTCAGACCCTTTTCTTTGGAAAGGGTCACAACATAGTTTTGATTTTACTCAAAGCTGAAGAATGGTGTTGGAATGATCCTGGGATCAGATTGGAGTCTGTGGGTTAAATTTGATGGAGATCATTGCAGGATTCTCTTAAATTGGAAGGTAATTTTAGTTTTGCAGGCTTTTGGAGAAAGTACGTTTTGGCCTTTTTTGCACTGAAAGAAACTGCATGGTTTGTATGATTCCATTGCCATAATGAGGGATAATTACAAGCAAAGTCATTAGCAGAGCCAGAGCAGTCGGGATTGAAAGCCCTTTGGCTACCATTTATGCAGTCAAAAAATTTCCCAAAAGTCTTGGAAAAAATGATCCCTTGGGAACACAGAAGTGTCAGGGAGCCTTTGTTAACCCATCCTGCCAAGTGAAATCCCAGATATTAGCAGAAGGGAAAACAAGCAGTGGTTCCACAGCAAACATAACTGTTCTAGCAATGTGAATTTTGGTCTGTTGGCCAGTGTAGGGACATCTCATAGTGATTCTTTGGACTGCTGCTCCATTTGTCTCCTCATTTCCTTATATTCTTTAATCAGCTGTGAAGGGCAGCAGTTGGGAAGGGCATTTTAAAGACTATATTTAAATGATTTGGTTTTGGAAGTAACAGTGTTAAAACATTGTGTAAGTGTGCCCCATCTTTATAATCCCTTCATTTCAGAATTGTAATAATATGGGAATTAAAAGCTTAACATGAGCTCATCTTGGACATGTATTTATTATAAACTACTACAGACCTATATAAAAACTGTTTGAATGTTTCCTGTTAAAAACCAAATCTCTTACTTACAAGTGAAATCTACATTTGCTGACCAGAAAACAACATGATGAGTAAACAAAGAGAAATGTGATAATGGGGAGTGCCAAAATGATCAGTAAAGCTATCTCCACTTTGTTTTTTAATTTGTGTTGTCCTAGGGATTAACTGTTGAAACAAAAGAAATCCCTTAGAGTATTATGACTAACTTGGTAAATTCAGTTGGTTTTGGCTTACTGTCAGATGAAATACAGTAGTTTGGTATGATAAAACGTTCTCTAAATCGACAAATAAGCTGTTTGATAGTCAGTGAAATAACAATGTTGGCCCATAAATAAAGAAAAGCGGTGTCAGTGTCTAGATGTAAGAGTAACCGCATAAAACACATAATTTGTGGACAAATTTAGAAAAATATGAACAGTTTATTTTCAATTATATGAATTTAAAACCTGCAGAATTCATGGAGAGACAAGAAGTAATCCAATGTCATTTATACTACTTTGTTCATATACCTACATGTCTCCCACATTTGTAGAAGACTGAGACTTTCCTTCCTGGTTCTTGGGTTCTTCTAGAAGACATATTTTTTTCTCTCTAAGGATGGCTCTTTTTTTTTAATTAAATTTCATACCTAATTAATATCAGCATTTTTCCCCATAAAACATCTGGGGGGAAACAGGTACATTTACCTTAATCTCCAGAACTCTAGAATTAGTGTAAGAGTGACATCATGCTTGATTCTTGATTTCCACACTCACTGTTTGTGTGCTTTGATTTTTCAGTAAATCAGTAATTCATGATAATCATGTGTAAGAAAGCCATTTTTAATATATATGATGCTCTGTGAGCAAAACATTGTCTGTTTATTTTTTATATAGTGCACTTAAAATTCTATTCTGCATATGGCTTTTCAGTTTATTCTGTGTCTTCTGTACTGTGTCCACATGTATCAAAAACAAAACAGGAGGACTGTCATTAGAAGTCTTTCAGATTTGTTGATTTTTTTTTTTTGACAAGTGTTTGAACTATATAAATACACACTATAGAGGAACATAGTAGTGGTTAAACTCTTTTCAGAAAATCCTGAGATGTTTATTCATGTATTGTGGACAGTGGTGTTTATGTGGATCGTTTTCTTCAGATAAACATTTTAGTTTTAATATTTTCTGTGGAGCTTTTTTTTGTTTTTATTTAGTCACCGCATTTGAAGGAATTAATATTTAAAAGTCCTAGAGAGCTCATTACTGTCACATCCATTGCAGATCCAGAGAATGATTTATTATTGACATTGATGATGTTTGTGAGTTTCTTCTGCTAATTAGACCAGCCGAGCAATAAAACTTGTGATGTTATTATGTCGGACTGAAATAATGTTTTCACCAAATAGAAAAGCAAGAATGAAGGTGTTTTGAGGATTTTTATTCTGAATGCGTTTGTATGATATTAAGCTATGGCAATTTAAAGTAGTAGCCAAAGCAATATTAAGTCTCTACAGTATAATATCTCAGATTTATTTCAGTTTTGTGCATACTTTGGGATGTTGATAAATTAATACTTTAAATTAGCAGAATTAAAGGTAAAAACAATGCTAAAGATGATGCCATAGTGCCGTGCTTCCATCTTCTGTCAGGATGGCTTTGAAAAAAATTGTGAGAAAGCTTATATCATATTAGAACTACAGTGTACTTTTATGCCTAAATATGATTAAGTTGCATTTTATTTTATCTGCAGATTCAACTTCCCATTATATATTTTTATGATTATTGGAAAGAATGAATATACAAATCCTTATCAGGAATAGTAGATTGACCAGCAAATTAGTAATTTTTCAGCTACAGTAGCTTGGTTATCTCGTTTTAAGAAGAGGGACTCTGGAAAATGTGCTGATTGCAGATTGGACCTTGTTAGCCTATGTTTGTCTATAAAAAAGGGAAGATCGATGTTCGTAATGTTCCAAAAACTAATTTAACTGTCTTGCACCATTATGACATGGATGTTGCACTTTGTGATCTTTTAAGTCGTAAGAGTTCTAAAAAAAATTTAAAAGTGCTGATCCTTTACATCAGGTATACTCATGTCTTAATCACACCCTTTTCAGGAGTAAGTTTTCAGATGCTCCTTGACTAAATTTAAGGTTTCCTTTTTAATGTCTACTGGGCAATTCTCTCTTTAGGAATGAGTAACTGCTTTTATCAGCGGTCTCCCTGATCAGGTAAGCAGGTGATGCCATTTTCTTTTAAATTGACAAACCACACTGTGGCCTTACCTAAGTCCGTTTAGCCTCCACCTCTTGATATTTAACCTTGAAAACCTATTTTGTTCTGATCAGCTGTCTCTGATCATCAATGTTTATTGATCCTTTTCGCAAAGCATAGAAGGTGTTAGAGATGTTATTCTAATTGCCACAGCAGTTTTTGGTTCGATGTGTTGTGGTAAGCCACATGCTTGCAGATTAGAATTCGAAGCGAAACGTATTCATGGTGACCTCTGGTATACACTGCTTAGCATATTGTGATGTGCTGTATGCACATGCAGTGTCCATCTGTGTGTATGCTTCAATGAGTAAGTGGTAGATGAATACATTGGACAGATACCCAGGTTTGCAGTAACATCTTCAGAAATCTAACAACAGTTTTTCGACTAAGGTACCAGAAATTACATGTTTTGCTGTGGATATGTGTCCAATAGCATCACTTGTCCATCTCTGTGCAAAGGGAGAGTGTTTTTAGCTGCATCCTGCCTTTTCCTTTTTTTATTTTATCTTCAGATAAAAGATTTTTGGTTGGCATTGCATACAGTGAAATGTTTTGACAAGGAGTATCTAGAAAAACACAATTGAAAAATTACGTTAAGCTATGAAAGCAAACCATTCAGAAGAGAGTGTTAAAAAATGTTAAAATAGATATATTTGATCAGGAATTGTTGTTAGTGAGTAGACTATGCATAGTAACTAAACTGCAGTACAACCTGATATGTTTTATTTGAATCCTGAATGTAATACAGTACACATTTCTTAGTGTATCCTGTTGTACATTAGAATATTAGCATTATTTCCAGAATCTGATTTCTGACTGATCTGAGTTATCTGGTATATTACTATTTCTGCTAAGAGGTCAAGTCAGATACAACATCGTGGATTATAAATTGCTTCATGGAATAAAACCAGTGTTATGATACCTCCACAGCAACTGTTTATAGAGAACTTGAGGGTATTTCCCTACAATGCTGAGAACATCTCATTGGCCCTGTCCGGAATTTTAAGGTTCTTGGTTCTTTGATGATTATTCAACTTAAAGGTAGAAAATGAAGTGCAGAAATAGTTTTGGGGGTTTTGTTTAGGGTTTTTTTTTAAAAAAAACTTTTGAAAACCAGTAGTATCTTAGTGAGGTTTCTGCCATTACCTGTATTTCTTTTCAAGATAGTCTTAAGTCATGTGGAAAAAGGAGTGAGATAGAAGAGTTTGACTGATGGTTTTCGTGGTGGTAAAAATGAACACAGGAGTGTTAACAGTTGCACAAACATCATCTGGTATTGAGTGAGTGGATTGAATGCATGGCAAATAAAATTCCATGGTCAAAAGCATAGAAGGATTGTGGTTTCTAGAAAAGAGCCTTGACTTTATGCACACCGTGAGGACTGAATTAATATGGCAACCGAAAGAATATTAGAGATACTCTAAATACTTGAAAAATAAAAGGCGTTTTCCATGTAGTGTCAGCTAAGTGCTTAGTTCACATCCACAAAGTTGGTCTGATACTGGGAATTACTGGGCATAAATAAGGAAACAGAACAGTTAATAATTGTGTCAGGATGAATACATGCTCTTCCAGAAGATGTTCTGTTATGTTCTGTTCTGATGAGCCTCCTCAGGAAGGATCTAGTCAAATTCATCATATCAGGTGCCAGAAAACCAAGTAATCTGAAAATCTTCCTCAAGAGTCATGATTGAATAAAATGTGACATTTCAGGTGAAGACGAAGGAAAAGGAGAGGGACAGGATGGGAAGAATATTGTTGAGCTCTAATGAAAGATCATGAGAGTTAATAGGGAATTAGTAGTTTTCTTGAATACTAGATTTAAGGGCATCAATTAACATTGTGATATAGACAGTAGAAAACAAACAAAAGAAAGTTTGTTTTGTATCATGTGTTTGCCATGGGAGGTAGAACCACTGGAGATGTGGTTTCAGGAAGTCTGCGGGTCAAGGCCAGAGGGAATCTATAGAGGGGACATGCAAGAGAAATTAACAGTTAAGTTTTCTTCATGCATCCTCCCTAGCTTCTTGCTGTTGGAGAGGAAGGAGATTGGTTTGGAAAGATATTTGGTCTCTCTCAGTGTTAGGGATGGTGTTTGCTCTTGATTCTGTTCTTGATTCTTGTCTAGAGCACACGTCATATGAGGAGCAACTGAGGAAGCTGGGGAGGCTCAGCCTGGAGAAAAATGAGGCTCATGGGGGACCTTCTCACTCTATACAACTTCTGACAGGAGTTTGTGATGAGTCGGGGGTAAGTCCCTTCTCCCAAGTAACAAGCAACAGGCTAAGAAGAAAGGGTCTCAAGTTGTACTGGGGACGTTATGGAAAATTTCTTCACTGAATGAATTGTCAAGCCCAGGAACAAGCTTCCAAGGGCAGTGGTGGAGTCACCATCCCTGGATGTGTTTAAAGGACATGTAGATGTAGCACTGAGGAGCGTGGTTTCATGTAGGACTAACCCAGTGGTGGGTTTAATGGCTGATGTTGAAGATTTTTTCCCAGCCTAAGTGATTCTGTGATCATCCTGTTACATCAGTTCTATGCTGCTGTGAGTTGCAGACACCTTGCCACTTCTACTATATTCTTCAGTTTTGGCATTATTTTCCCATCATCCTAGGTCTGTATATGCATGCCTGGCTTACAGCTAGCTCTTCAGAGAAGAATCCTGTTTACCTGGATACAGACTGTAGCGAAGGAAACTTTTTTTGCTTCTTACTTGCAGCAGTTGAACATAAATTTTCCCTCCCTCATTACCCTTTGTGTCACCAAGTGATGAGAACTTTCTAGCACATTCTTCATTTGCTCGTTGCTATGCAAAGAGCGTACCTCAGAAAGTGGTGCCTGTGTTGAATCTTCCCTTGTCCTGGCATTGTTTCCTTTTAGCTTCCAGCCTATTAGAGTCAACTTCATTTTGTCTGTCTGATTTTTCAGCATTCTGGCTGATGTGGCCAACGGTAAGGGGTTTGGGGGTTTTTACCACTTTTGTACTCCTGGCTCTTAGGAGTTGTTTGTATGGTACTGCAGGCGCTGCTGTCTTAGCAGAGCTTGTTTTTCTTCACTAAACTTACAGTTCTTTTAAAACATGTTTTGATCCATACACTGTCTGGTACACAGGAGGTGCTTTGTCTTAATTTCTCTGATACTTCATTGGATTTTGTTGTTCCCTTTTGAAGAGCTTTAAACAGAACATAAATTCTGGCCGTCAGTAAAGGGAAATACAGAAGGTTTTGAAAAGTGCTTTGAAGAATAGCTAAAGATGCAGTAATGAGTGAGGAGTTTGTGAAATAAGTTTCCTGCTTTTGACAAGAAAGCTATGTGAGGGAGTCAATAAATTAAAAGCACAAATTAATAAAATTTATGTGCAACTCATGTTTGTAATAGTTGCATTGAATGTGACCACCATATCTGTTCTTTGCTTGTAGCAGTAACAAACTTTGTTTGAAGTAAGCTTAGAAAACCCCTTAGTAATTTGCACAACTTTGTTTATTTTTATTCTTTCTCATTTTTAGACTTAACCAAAACAAAAACCCCAAAACTGAACAAAGGTATTTTATTTGGGTTTGCAGATTGATATATTAAGGAAATTACAGTTTTTAGGCAGATGACACCATTGTGATTTTCCCAGTTGTTCTGTACATCCTATAATACAATTTTACCTATTCTACAAAAAAGCTTTCCAAAGTCAGTGTGCTCAAGGCTCCCAGGACAGGTGAAAATGTATACTTGGATAACCTAGTTTTATTTTCTAATCTACTTCTTCAAAGAAGTTTTTAAATCCATATTTTCAGGCATATAGTGTTGCAGAATGAAGTATTTCTCTTGAAAGTTACTCTTTTATTATAATTTAGTCTAGAGGAAGAATTGAACTTTTTTTTCTAAAAAATACTTTTTTATAGTATTATTAAAAGTAAACTAAAATGTCATCTTCTGTCAGCTGGATTTCTTAGCTAAACTGCGTCTTTGAAATGACTGTGGTCTCATTATGAGTGGGTCACATACCTTCTGGAAATTGCACTGCTGCAGTCCCCATCAGAAACACTGTCTTTGGACAGCCAAGCTAGTAGGGGAGAATTAAGTGAGAATTGTGAGATACACACCTCAGACAGAACTGAACAGACAGTGCTCAAAATCCAATTGCATTGAGTACAAGCTAACAAAATGTTTTGCTTTCAGGGTAATGGAATTACGTTTTATATTGTGAAAAAATACAGGTTTTAGAAAATTAGTATGTTAGCTGTGAATAAGCTAGATGTAGAAATGTAGCATTTTACATGCTTATTCAGGGAGAGCATTGGAAACATAAGAGTAGCAGAGTACCTGATGCTCTGAAAGTCAGGTCCCTTCCAAAGGGTTGGCTATACAGGCACTTGCACAGCAAGTGCATGTATGCCCCTGCTCTCAGTGGCAGCTTCGTTCAGCTTTGGATTCATCCCTTTCTGCACAATGAGTGTGATAAAAATAGAGAGAATATGGTGTTACCTAGTTTTGTTCTTTGAGTATCCATGTTTACCTTTCTGATTTTTTTCATATTTGCTGTATTTAACTGCCTGTATGAACAGCCTTACTGTTCCTGATAATAGCTGGTCTTGTGTGAGAGTCAAATGATGTTTGTTTGGTGGGGGTTTTGGGGAGGTTTGTTGTTCGGAGTTTTTTTAAACTAAATTCTCAGCTTCTGTAGCTTGTGCTGTGTGAATTTCACCCAGTATTTTCCTCTTAATATCTGTTTGGTTTTCATTTAATTTGAACCAGCACGTAAGCACGTGAACTTTTTAAGTCTTACAAAGGAGTACAGTAATCATTGGAAACAGTATAGGTTCTTTTGATTTGTTTTTCCCCCTAATGTGAACCTGCATCTTCAGTCTCAAATTATTTTGATTGTTCTTAGTTGGATTTTGCATCTGCAGAATGTTTTTTGTGCCACATGCACTCCAGTCTTTGAGGAGGGAAGAGGTGATGTTTTTCTGAAGGCACTTGAAGGAGACTCACATCAGGATAGTGTCACAGGGGATTAAAACACTGTTAGCATGATGGCACAATGGTTAGATCCTTCAAAATGGAAATAATTATGTGTATTGATCATTCAATAAATTCTAATGTGTTAATGGAAGAAATTGTCATAAGCTGGACTTTTACAAATCGTATCAATTGATGAATTCTAGGAAGTTCTGGGAATTCAGTGACTGTACAGCTAATGCAGTCAGGCACTTTTTTTAGCTCACATGAACTAAAAATGTGGTTATAAAAGTTGTTTAGCATCCTGCAAAACACAGGTATTTAAAATACCAGTGAATTTATTTACTCTGCAAAGCAGCAGCAGTGGCATTATATTGTTTGTGTAATATTTTACAATAATTAACATTTTTAGATCTTGGCAATTCTGAAGTTTCTACCAGAATCCAAATTGTTTGAAAAATTGAAGAAAATATCTGTTTATCTTTTTAGAATTTAGGTGAAATTGAGCTGAGGATATATGTAGTTAATGCCATTACTTTAGACAGCCCTCTTTCTGAGCATAAAATCAGGTAACTTTGGTTGAACTGACAGTGCACTTGCACTAAAAACTGGGTACTGTCTTCTGTAAGAAGTTACAGCAAGTGACAGCTCCTGAGCATGGTGAACATTTTCCTTTTAGAAAATGACATTGTTGGGAATTAAAATGAACAACATCATTTCACATAAGAAATGCTTTCCTCTTTCTGCAATGTTGAAAGTTGAGTTGCTCCAGCGTTCCTCCTCAGTCAGCAGTACTGTCATTGGTGGTGTTAACATTTGGACCTGGTTACTGAGTTGAGCAGCCAGAGCAGTGCTTGGTACCTGGGGCAATTAGAAGAGCTCCCACCAAGCCTGATTAAACAGCAGCATAATTAACCAAAATGCGTAGGAGCTCCTTCCAAGCACTCCGTCAGCCCCTTTGAATGTTGTACCATGTATGACAGAATTAATGCACTGTCAAGTTCTCATTGTTATGACAGGTCATGTAAGACCTTGGACTTAAGTTTCTACTATCTCTAAAAAAAATAGTATTCTCATGTCTGCCCCCCCCCTTCCTATGGTTCTGACACTCAGTGGTTTTGTGGAATTTGAGTGATGTTCTTTTCTTTTAGTATATGTTACCTTTTTTTCTGCTTTCCTAAATAGTAATTGAAACAACATTCAGCTCTGTTGGAAGTGAAAAATCACGTTCAGTTCAATAATTTTGTGACATTTTCAGCATATCAGGTGAAACACATGAGTACCATTGCTGTCAGAAATACTCTAATTTTAAAATAATGCTGATTTGGTTAACTCTGATTTCTTATTCTTACTCAGTATGCATATTCCTATCCTGTATATTGCTTTGGTGTTGGCTTGCTCTCTGAAATTGTGAACACTTTATGTATTTGTGCAGTTAAACCTGGTTGTATACTCATTTGTTGTAAACACAGTGGTAAACAACGTAACAGGCCTGCAAGTATATCTGGTGTTCTGCATTGAGGAATTTCATATATTTAATTTTCATTGTGGTTTTCATGTATTTTCACCTTCACTGAATACACATATTTATGACAAAAGTGAATACATTTAATAAAGCTTAATGTTTAAAGGTGGGGGGGA
This sequence comes from Sitta carolinensis, assembly GCA_032173965.1. Taxonomy (NCBI): domain Eukaryota; kingdom Metazoa; phylum Chordata; class Aves; order Passeriformes; family Sittidae; genus Sitta; species Sitta carolinensis. Next base: position 73,057,946 of record CM063313.1, on the reverse strand, counting down.
GAGAATAGTGTTTACAGAAGTCCGAACATAGCTGAATTGTCATCATAATATCTTTTTACATATACCATATTTTGGAATGTTCCTTAGTGTTAATATTTATACATACTGTTCCTAAAAATTGAATACACTTTAAGTCTTGACTCCTTGGGATTTTAAATCTGCCATTGTAAGCATTATTATTCTATGATTCCTTTCCTTATTAGCAGCTTGAGTAAATTCACAGCCATTAAACCATTTTATTTACAAGAACCCTAACCTCATAGCTGGGTGCATCTACTCTTAGGTGCTTTCATTTACCATAGTTGTGCAGTTGCATTCTGATGGATCCGATCTCTTTTACTTAATTATTCATAAAGTAGGTTTTACGTCAGGATTATATTCAGAGTCCAAAAAAAAAAAAAATCAACCAACCAGACAAAAAATACACAACGTTAGACAATGTTTCAGTACTTCACAGTCCATGGACTGTGAAGACAGAAACCCTTTTAAATAATTATGAGTCATAGGGCCTGCTCCATTTCCAAAGACATTCTTTTGTGCTTCTGCACAGGACAAGATAAACTAGGTTATACTTAAGAGACCATTACAATAATTTCACTTGCATTCTTTAAAAAAGCAGAGAAAACCTTGCAGCCTTTTCTTACAGATTTACATTTGCGTATTTTTTCAGTAAGTCACTGCTAAGTCAGTAAAGAATTTGCTTAGAATAATGCTGTAAACCACTACTAAAATACTTACTGAAATTTGAATAACTAAATAGCTACTGATTGAATCTTGGAGACTATTCTATGCTTTAGCGAACATGATACCAAATTTAATATAAAATCATCCTGGAAAAGTACTATTTCAAAACACTGTATCCATGTAAATATCATTTGTGTTGAATCCTAGATTATAAATAGTGAATAAACAAAAATTTTCATTAGCACAGTAACAGATAACTTGACGTGTTTCTTCCAGAAGGATTATTGCAGATAACTTCTGTGTTCCTTATTCTAGTAAAATTACAAATTCCCAAACTTCTCATTTTAGCACACAGGCTCATTTTCCACCAGTACCTGACCCAGGGACTGCATCCCCTTCTCTAACCTTTGTCTCCTTTATTTAACTGCCTATTGAATTGTCAGCTTAGATTTTCAAGGGTACTGTGATGCAGTTTGAAGTGGATGTCATAGCCTTGTGATGGTATTGTTGCCTTATCAATGGCATTATAGAAAAGAAATAGTAAAATACAGAAAAGCTAACTTGAGAATAATGCATGTACTGTTGGAGGAAAAAGGGGATGCTACAAAAACTAAAAGTTAAAACTTAAAGTAATGAATTGAAGCAGAGAATTTGAGCAAGGTGATCCAGTGTGATAGTGTTTGACTGCTGCCAATATTTAGAAAGAGCAGTCCCTTGCTGCCTGCACATCTCAGTAATTTGGTAGGGCAGGAAAAGCTGATGGTAGTTCCATTTCACTTCTCATATTTGTTCTTAGAGCAGAAGACCCATTACATAGGGAATATCCTGAACATGCTGAAACAGCAGATGTGCCACACATGTGAGAGAGAGGCTTCTCAAAAAGGAATGGAAGGAGAGGTGGGATTTTCAGGTTTTTTTTCCATGTAAAACAGTGCTTTTTCAGATAAAAATGATTCATTAGTTATTTCTAAATTTATATGAGTTGACAGGTTCCCAGTAATACTCAAGACAAATCCCCATATTGACACAGTCCTTCAAGACTTCAAGCTAAGACTGCTGTCTGCAGATCTTCCCTTGCATCAGACCGTGCAGGAGCCATCCTTGAAAAACACCACATCAGTTGTTTGTCTGCCTTTGCTGACAGGGCAGATGCTATGCATTGAGATGCTGGGCCTTATGACTGATGAGGTGCCCTTGAACATTCTTAAAAAGCACAAGCACAGCGAAGATGTCTTTCCAAGAACATGGATTTTATGACCCCAGGCTCAATCCTGAAGGCAAAGCTGACAATAACAGGTAGTGCAATAAGAGGAGCTCTGTAGGCGAATTGTATTAAGGACCCAGCACACGTACAATATATATTTCAGGGTATTTTGTCTTTGGACTAGCTTCAGCCTGGTCCCGTGGAATGAATGCCCATCAGCAGTCCTGGGTTTAAACTGCTGGCCTGGCTTGATCCAGCAGGAATTTGGTTCATGCTCCAGGATACCTGCGAAGGGAATCCAGGTACAGCTGGTGTGGGAGGATGGAAGTCAAGCATCAAACTGGTCCAAACTAAGACATGAATGTGGGCAGACACCTTGACTCCATCAGTAAACTGGATATTTGGGTATTTGTACTGGATTTATCTTCCCAGAGCAGCATGGCAGAGGCTGCAGCCACTGGGCTGCTACCATTTGGTCTGAGTCTAGGGCTTGAGATCGTTTCCCCAGAACTCTTTGCACAGTTTGCACAGTTACGTACTCAAAATCCTTTAGCTCTGTTTTTTGTTGGTTCTTTTTTTTTCTTTTTAATTACAAGTAACAGCACTGTGAATACAGAAAAGCTCATCACTGCACTGCTTAAAGAAAATCTTGACTTTTCATAGATGCCACAGGTTTTTTTCTCTTGAACAGAGAAAAATGCATTCAAAAGGTACCTTCTAAGTTGCAAAAATCACCAATATTGACAGTAAGGTATGCTAGACTCTTAAAAGAGCAAAACTTTGTTACAGACATCTTTTTAAATTGTGTAGAATTCATTAGTTTTCAGATCTGAACAGAAGTGTGTGCAAGAATCTATATATGAAAATTACAGAATACCTTCCATTATTCAGAATTGCTTTTATCTCCTGGCTGTTGCTGCTTCTAAAAATATTTTCTGTGGTACAGTATGAAGAATGATACCTTAAATGCCAGTAAGGACTTTTTGCCTTGTAGACAGTCTTTTTTTTTTTGTTCTTGCTATTGATACATCTGTCATGATGATGTTGAAAAGACTTTCACTAACTTGCATTTCATTTTCTATGTGAATTTAGGCCACTGAATATTTGGGACCTGGGGGCTTACAGACCCTTTTAGCGTGATAGTCATTGTTTACTGTGATTTTTTTGTGCATCAGAACTATATTCCTTCAGCTGCATAATTTTATCATACATAGTTTCAATGGCACATGGCAGTATTTTTGGGTTTGAAACTTCAGCTGCTTGAAGGACTCCACATCTCTTTCTGGTGGGCCTGAAGGTGGTTGAAATAAAAGTAGCAATAAAACAAATAATAGTTGCTGTGAGGGAAATCTAAATTTACTGCTCCCAGGCATGGTAATGGTAGCATTTATAGTAATAATAACATGATTCTTACTGGTTTACAGTGGTGCTTAGGCCTCAAAGAAAATCCTGGGGGATTACTTCTAGTCAAGATGCTTTTCTTTAGTTACATAGCCAAAATTTATTTTTACAAGACTGACTGATTTCTCTGTGCTTGCATTTCTTGATCTCTTAATTCAGAATAACTGGTATTCACTTCGAGAACTTCCAAATAATCAATAGATTGAACTGCCAGATTGGTTTATGCAGGATACACTTTACGTTGTGACAGTGCTGGAAAAAATATTGTAGAATATATCTGATGCCAGTTAAAATTATGACACATGATCACTGCTCACATGAAATATAATTTTCATCAGTGTCTCAGCAGCTGTTACATGACTCTGCACTTTAGGGTAAGACAGGATGTATTTACCTTGTGGGATATTATTCTAAGGTTTTCTTAATTAGGCTTAATTCTTACAGGAAGTACTGAAACAGCTACAAGGAAGTATTGAAGATGACGCAATGGCATCTTCTGGACAAACAGACTTACTGGAACGACTTAAAGGTAAATTCAGGTTAAGTAGGTTTATTTTTTTCTCCATTTTTTTTAATTTGGGATACAATTTTCAAAGTCCTTTGTATCTTCTTTCCAGTACTGATCTTGATGATTTGGCGTAGTCTCAGTGCCTGAACATTTTTGCTAAACGTTTTAAGACACATTCTTAAAAAAAAAAATTTCCATTTGTACTTTTGCTACTGTTTCTCTAGGATTTCATATGAATTGCTTTTGATATAACTTAGATTTCTTTCTTCAGAAAAAAAAATCCTATGAATTAATATTGGTGTAGTTCCACCAGTTTTCTCAATTTGTTTGCATGTCCTGACCTCTCTATGTCATATTACTGGAATTGCTTCTGTCATGCTGCAAATTGATGACTCCTTCCCTATAGCACATGCTGGAATGTGTATCATCTCATATGTATGGGATGTAGTGAGAAGTGCCAGCAAGCCCAGACCACTAAGTCCCTGTATACATCCATTATCCCTGCCATTTACCCAGAGATTTCATAGGGATGTCTATGTTTAAGAGCCTTGTGATGAGCAGAGTAGTCATCTGTTACATGATGATGAAGCATTTGCAGGATCTCTGGAAAAGAAATTGTTAGCAAGTGGGCCACAAGGTAATTCGCATGATGTTTATGCAAAACTCTGCCCATTTCTTAAGTCCTCTGGGAAGGAGGCAGGCCAGCTTTTGGGGATACTGTTCTGATTGCCAGGATTGCAGTTTGGCCATCTGCTCAAATAACTGCTCTCCACCATATCCATTGTTTTGTTCACAGTATTTTCACTGCATTTCTGTGCAAAATGTTTCCATAAAAAATACCCATGGATTTGTTCAGGAAGTAAGAAAAGAAGAGATAAATTATCTTTTAACTTTATGCTGCTGAACTTTCAGCTCTGAAAAATTTCTGCTGTTTATTATCCAGAACTGAATTTGGAAAGCACCAGCTTCGCTGGCGTGAAGTTAAGGCCAAAGGTGTCCATGCGTTCATATGGGAGCCGGGAAGGGTCTGTGTCGAGCCGCTCAGGGGAGTGCAGTCCAGTCCCCATGGGGTCATTTCCAAGAAGAGGCTTTATGAATGGAAGCAGAGAAAGCACTGGTTACTTAGAAGAGCTAGAAAAAGAGAGGTAAATTTATTTGTTTATTCCTCCAGTATGGATTGACTTTGATTTCAATGTGGAAGTTTACTGTCACACCTAGTATTTAGCTGTCATGAGTATGTTTTTGATCCGTGATGTATTTACTTGTCATTTACCTTGACAGGTAAAAACCCAGGAATCTACATTTTATTTAGATGCACATGCAGAAAAATATAAAAAAATCATAAAGTGTCACTCAGTTTCTACTGCTTCTTCATATGTGCATTTCATTGTTACTCTTTGTTGGCTGAAGGTTTTTTTTTTTTTATTTTGATATGCATGTTGTCTGAAAAATGTTTAAACAGTGAGGGTGGAGCATTCTAACCACCTCCATGTCTCCTCACCACTTGACAAATGGTAAAGCTGTAACAAGGTGATGGTGAAATCACTTTCTCTCTTTTGCAGATGATTATTAAGAACTGTATCAATTATTTACTATTAGCAGACATTTACCTACTGACTCTACTCTCTCAGCAGATATATCAGCTAAACAAAATACATGTTCTTATCTTCAAGATGTTGTTCCCATCAGATGTTTTCTATTGACAAAATCCTTTCTTGACAGGCAGTGGTACCCATTTATAGGAAGGACGTACTTTCTGGTCGTAATGCAGAATTGTAGCACTTTATCAGTCATTTACAGAAGGAAATGCAAGTAAGAGATGTGCATCTGTTTCCACTGAAGCCGTCTTTATTTCTTACAATGAACCTGACTGAAATACCAGATGTTTTCTGAAGCCCATCTGTAAGGCAGGGTTTCCTAAAGATTTGGTCCTGCTTAATTGATGGGCTATCAAGCTGTGGGCTGCAAAACCGAATAAACTGCAGCACAGTATTTTTATGCCTAGTTAGACATGAACAAGCAAAAAAATCCATTTTGAAGTTGTAATAGAAGAGTTTTGTGGCTAATGAATGGGTTGTGGACACCCCTCTAGAAACCTTTCCTCTAAAGGATTTTCTGGAGTTCTGAAAATTTTTTGCAGCCAGGACCTGAAAGAAGTATGCTTTTCTTCCAAGATGTTATGTCCAGCTCCCTCTTTTTGGTCCTATCAGCAGCATGAAAGTAGCTTCCCACAAGTCCATATTGAGCCTGTTCAAGCAGCCACTCTGTTTATTTCCTTTTCCTAGCTGGGACTACCATTAATGATATTTGTTCTGTTGAGTAAAATGCAGATTACTGAGGAGCTGTATAAGAATATTTAGGAATTCAGGAATCTGTCTACTTGCTCATCTCACTCTTCAAGAATCTGATGTGTCTGTTATTTACTATCTTAACAAACTGTGCATTTGTTTGTATTCTTCCAGTGCTGTGTTTTACTACAGATGATACCAAAATCTTTAAATACAGTTGGAACTTCTAGTGAGGTTCCAGTGAACTCCTGCTCACTTGGAGCAAGTAGCACTTACAGCAGCCAGAGTTCTTTAAGTTGATTAGCACTTCTGATTTATCATCTGTGATCCTTCCCCACCCTGATGGATTCTGAGGTGATAGGTCTTCGCAGTGAAGATGGCATAAAAAGTGAACCAGTCTGAGTTCCAAATAATCCTGGAGAAAAGGAACGAGGATGTCTTAATTTCAGAGTAGCTTAGGCACTGTTACTGTCAAAGCCAATGGGTAAATCTTTGTGTTGTAGAGAAAATGGGTCTGTGGAGACATGGCCAGATCACATCTGGCTTCATTACTAGTGAAATGATGGATAATCCAAAATTGCTCCCTTCTTTAAGCTGGTTCAGGGTACATGTGGAAGCATGGGTTCAAGAGAACCCATGATGAGAACATATTGATGAGAACCCATGGTGGCCAAATGAATCAAAATTGGGGGGGGTATAGGACTGCGCATCTAAAATCATTACCATTTCTAAAAGAAAATTAACCACTTATATTCCTGTGTTTTGTGTTTAAACTTGTTTGGCAGATTTCTGTGTATCTGAATATGTACATATTTGCTAATCAGTTTTGGATTTTTGCGTTTAAACAGACTTTGTATTTAAATATTTAGAGCAGTTTGGTGGTCACCTGGCATCCAGTCAGGGTCAACCCATCACACTTAACTGAAAGTGAACTTCTGAGAGGAAGAAAATTTGTCAATTGATTCACCTGCCAGAGTAAAGATGAGATAGATAATTGTCCCATATCTCATTTGCTTGGCTTGCCTCAAATTCCAAAGTTTAAAAAAAAAATAAAGGAAATAAAATAAAAATAGAAAATGGGCAGAGGCAGTGCTATGCTTTTAAATTGCCAGTTTAGAATACTCTAGTCATGAAATATATCTTGCTTTCTCTGGCTGTTTCTAGGCATACTTGGTAAGAGCATTATCTCAACAACAGCATTTTTCAGAGTACTTCAGGTTAATTTTTGTGGTTATTTTCCCTTGGCAATTTAGGAAATGTAATAATCTTTATTTTTTTAAATCCTGTAATTTGCCACTAAAGATGAGAGTATTCTGAGAAATACTATGTGAAAATGTTTGTATGCCTTCTTTATTCCTTCTGGTTTATGCCATTCCTTTATTATTTCTTTAATGTTGAATTTTGGAGCATTTTCTATCTCATGGCTTCTTTCTTCCATTTTGTTTATCTCCTTTAGGCTGGCTGGTAAAACTTTCCTCAAAATTTTACAGTATGAGGACTGCTTTTTAAAATTTTATCTCCTACCAATCAAAGAGAAAATATTAATTATAGTTGTAATTTATATAATGCAAGTAGAGTAGCATATAGTTTGTTTCCATTCTCTCTTTTAGCCAGGAGTAATATTGCCATAATTATGCAGAAAATACTTCCAAAAGAAGTAAAGAGTTTTCCGCATTCATTCAGCTTTCTCTGTTGTTGGGAGCTTCAAAAGTGTACCACATGCGAAGTCTTTGAAAAACCCACCCTTCAGAACAGCTCAAATCAAGAACTTTTTGTTAACTCATAAAAACAGTGTAAAGTTCAAAAAGCTTCCTTCATTTGCTTTGCTGAGTTCTCAGTGAACTTGACAGGGTATGACAGAGAACAGAATTTTCTCTAATGATATGAAAGTCCTAATGTAAACATCTCAGGGGTATTAAAAGGATGTAATAATTGCACTGGGTTTTTTTCCATCTTGGTTTTCCTGACCACTAGCAGCTATTCTACTTAAAATCCTCTCCTAACCCCAGGAAGCTTCAGGAGGCCGAGGAGCAGCTGTATACCTGGTTGGAATAGTATCTCACAGTAGTGTTAAATGTGGGGAACAGCTTATCAGACACAACTACACAAAACTGCTGCTTATTGCAGCTTATTTTCAAGGAAGCTGAGGTGCAGCCTGCTGTAGTTGTAGCAACCCTTCAGGGTTTGTGCTGGGAAAACTTAAAGACCGTTAAAACCTGAATTCTTATGGAGCAGTGATACCAAACTAGTAATCCCAAATGAAGCATCACTTCAGAAGACACAAATGACAATATTAAATTAAACAAATCACCCTCAAGTCATGCATTATGTTGTTTATGCAGCACTGGTGGTTCATGAGTTATTTTCTTACTTCTAGCATCCACTGTGCATGTCAAAATAGACTGGGTGACACACTGTCTCACATACTGAATACCCTACATTTCATAAGAGGAACTTAATCAGGTTTACTCAACTGAAAGTAATCCCTCCAGTTTCTGCTACCAGTTCTTTGACATCCAGAGGCAGAATTAGTCGGTCCTTTCACATTTGCAAGTCCTCAAAAATACTTTTTATAAGGACTGCTTTAATTATGCCTTTGCAGATTTTGTTTCACAGCCTGGTCACAACTGGTGCCTGGGTACTGAAGGTGGTAAAAAGGGAAGCAGGAGATTTCTACTTTGTCCAGAGATTAGGCACTAGGACTGTGTAGCAAGAGAATGGGAAGGTGGGAGGCAAAAAAAACTTTCTCAGCAAGCTTTTCCCAAGCACCATCTATTAGTTTTGCCTTCACTCTGCCTAAAGGACTTCAGGAATTTCTGCCAGCCACATTCTTGTGACTGAACAATTACTGCTGTCCTGTGAGACTGCTCCAGTTATGTGCCAAATTATGGTAATTGTTTGTTACTTCTTTTCAATGATTTTTATTGTAAACCTTAGCATCCTTAAAACTGTTTCAACATGACTGTTGCATCAAATCTGGAAATGTATGTCATTTTGATCATGTTTACAAACATTTAGCTCTCTTAGATGTGTGTTGTTTTCCAGTCTCACATTGAAAGGAGGGGTCTTCTCTTTTAATTCTCATTTGCACACATGCCAAGCCACTTATATTGTATATGGAATAAATGTTAAATCATCAAAATTTGCTTGAAACATTTTTAAGCAGGAAATAAGTCAAATACATTCTTTTAAATACAAATTTTAAAATTCTTCTTTGTTTATGTGTGAAAGATGGACTACCTTCTCAAATCATGTCTGTGATGTGTTATCAAAAAAGTCTGGGGAAATTTGTTGTATGCTGTGTAATTTTTCCTTAATGACTTACAGTAACTACCCATAATGTGTTTGTGTGCTTTATAAAGGTTCATATGCTCTTGTTCAGAAAGGCTGCAGCCAGAGAGGGATGCAAAATCATGAAATTTCTAATAGATTTTTTTCCTTGGTAGTCTGCATGTTATTTTTGTCCTCAGTTATTTCTCAGATATGCAGTGTACTTATGATAGCCATTTAAAATATTTTTAACAGCTGCAAATGTATCTTGTCTATAACATTTGGTGGAAAATACTGGTTTAAAGTATTTTAGACATTCACAGAAACGGCTTATTTTGTGTGCTTTACCCATAGTTTTGCTGTGGGTAACAGAATGAGTTAAAGCACAGTGCAAAGGTGAATATTCTCAATTCAGTAATTCAGGATTGAGGGTTGTACTTACATCTGTGACAGACCTTTTCTTAAATGCTGTTTGCACTATACAAAGTATATTTTTGAAAGAAGCAGGGTGCAAGTTAACACATGACTAATAACTGATATTGCTTTCATAAAAGGTCTCTTAGCTTTGGATTTTGAAGTAGGATTTGTAGAGAAATAGCTATGTTTTTCTCTCTCTTAGATGAGGGAGGACCTGTAATGCTTAGCATGGAGCAGTGGATAGGTTGATTAGCCAGAGACAGGGAACTGAACTGAAATGTTTCCTTAGTGCCTTTTTCAAACCTCCAGATGGAAATGAGGAGTTAATGGTGAGACACTTCCTCCTTCTGCTTTTAATAGATCTCTGTTGCTTGCGGAGCTTGAGAAGGAAGAAAAAGAAAAGGACTGGTATTACGCCCAGCTTCAGAACCTGACTAAAAGGATTGATAGTCTCCCCCTTACTGAGAATGTAAGTACCTTCTGAGTGCTTGGTGAGGTGTCTGGTCTCTGTGTAGATGCTGTGTGTGTTTTATTAATTTGGTGGCATTCTCTACTATCACTTTAGTTATTTTTTTTTTTTCATTCAGTATGTAATGATAACTTAGCCTGAGTAATGCATTTTTCACATATAATTTTACACATCCAAATTCATACATAGCAGTATAAATGTCATTGGAAACATCAGAGCATTAAGAAGTCACTATGACAAATTAATTGCATGTCAGTACACTTCCTTACCTCTGTCCCCCCTGTTCTTTTGTTTGGTGGATTTTTCTAGTTTTGAGAGTAATATTAGCACAAGATAATGTACATAAGAGCTGGTATTTCATAACAGTCAGTAAAGTGATTCTGTAGCCTATGCAGGTGTTTGTGTAAGCTTTTACCTTGGCACCTCCAAACTATTTATAGTTGTCACCGCTATCTGGGATAATGAAGATGTCTGATATCCCACATAATTCAGGCTTTCCTGTTAGATGTCAGCAATGTAGATGTATTTGAAGTGCATTCCTTCATTTATAGAGTTGGAAAGGTGTGGTTGAGAGAATGACACATGATGAAGGATCAGTCAGCCTTCTGGATATGGAAACAGACAATAGAAACATTTCATCAGTGGGCAGAAGTAATACTGAGTCATGGCTGAGTTTAGTAGAGCACCAGAACCAAGAGAGAAGGCCTGAAAAAGATTTTGAGGAAGTACAACCTGTTCTCAAAGCACTGTCAGCTGTATCTGTTTCACTCTGTTGTAGGTCTTAAGGTTGTCTCCACTGTTCCTTAGATAAGGAATTCACTTAGCTGCTCTTAGGATTAGAGTGCATTACTTAACATCTCCAATAAAGGCATTTTGTGGCAATTTATATCCAATACTACTTAGTCCAGACACAGCAAAATGAGTGGTCCCATTTGGTGCTTGCAGATGATTGTCTTGTTTTGACTTTCTGCATTGACCTTGGTGAAGTCTTGTGGAAGGACTGCTCTGGGAGACACATTTATTTACATACTGAATAATTGTCCAAAGCCAGTGAAGAGCTTTGCTCCTGCCTCAGAATTTCTTTTAGTTCAGGTCTTCCTTTAGGCTGTGTTGCTGCTCCTGGGTTTAACACTTGTGGTCTTTACACAAGGTAGTTAGAAATAAGGTAAATAGCAGCAGTATGAATACCATCACTATGTGCAGTAGCTTAATACTTCTGATTATTTTTGAAAATGCCAATTCAGGTGGCACGCATCACAATTTTGGTGGTAGCAGACAGATGTTCCTGTAAGGAATGACATTTTCACAATGCTTGTTTATTGTATTTTGTCACTTGACAAAAGTCAGGTGTAGTCTGCTTGTTGAATATCATTGTGTTCTTGTTTTTCGTAAGGCAGTCATATTTTAAGAATGTATTACTATGTTTTTGTTTATGAAATTTGTTGTAGAAAAATAATTTTCTGCTTTTTGTTCTGAGAAATACATTGTTTATATAAATATTATTGGCTAAAATGCCTTCCCTGTACTCTGGTTTCAGTTCTCCTTGCAAACAGATATGACCAGAAGGCAGCTGGAGTACGAGGCCAGGCAAATCAGAGCTGCAATGGAAGAACAACTGGGAACTTGTCAGGACATGGAGAAGCGAGCACAGGTAGAGTTTGTGTCTCATCATTAGAAGCAAGGGAAGAGGTTTTCCGGCATATTTATTAAATTATTGGTAATTATATTTTTAAGCTGGGTGTAAACACAGCACTTAGTTTTTCAAATTAAAAAAATAGGAATCAGGACATAGGAGATAATTGCTTGGCAAAAAGTACCTTCATCTGCCTGTTGTAAATAAACCTTAGGGTTCAGCAGATACAGACCATTTATTCAAGAGAAAATAGTTTTTAATGATAATTTCCTTAACAGTTTCCTACCATTTTAGCTTCAAAAAAGCCAAAGTGTTTGCAACTGCTTTAGTTTGCATATTTTTGCAGGTTTTCTTCATGTTTTTAAGTTTAGAATAAAATCCAGCTATTGTTCTTAAGTTTCCTTAGCCAGAAAAGATGTATCGGGGATAATCTTTTCAGACAGGGTGTTCAAGTAAAATGTAATTCAGACACATACCTGGAAGTTGTTTGCTCTCACCAGGCGTTGTTTTGCACTCATGCTGAGGATATGTACATATCTAACCATATGGCACGCCCATTTGGAAGTATAAAAAAGAACATAATCGTACAAATCAAAAATTAAATAATCAGTTGATTGCTGTTAATAAAAAATAATCCCCTGTAGTAGGAAAGCATCAATTTGAATTATTTATTACAGTTTATTTCTAGATGTGTTAAATAACCAGCTTAATAAGATTTGGCAGTTTTATGGTGAATGTCACAATAATCTGTATTTTCAATATGAAGTCTTTTTCGGCTCTGTCTCTCTCTCTCTAGGTCGACTCAACACAAACTTTGGCTACATGAGAAAATAGTTTTTAATGTGGTTTTACATTCAAGTTAAAGCAACTCTTCTGATTACAATAGGTGATAAGAATAGCTGCTTTAAAGTGAATAATCTAGTAGGACTTTCCAGAAAATTCTTACAGTTAAAAGTATTTATCCAAAGAGATGAACCAGCTGTCAGGTTGTGTGTGCAGGGCTATGCAGGGATTTGTCTGTGCTGGTGTTCTCAGGCCCAAGTTCAGTCTGCTTGGAGAGTGAGTCATTGGCTCTGATCTGGGAGCTCTAGGGCTGTTACCGAGGTTTATCAGCAGGAGTGATGCCCTCCACAGTTTCAGTTTTGCAGTTTGTGTCAGCTCGTCCTCAGTGAATGTCCTGCTCAGCAAAACTCCTGGGACAGTTCTGCTGCTGTTAACTGGCTTAAGAGAAGGTTAAGGAATGGCCTGCCTTATTAAAGCTAAATAGGCAGGCTAGGCTGCTGCAACATTCTAAACACACTCAGGCAGGGATCAAAAGAAATTATTCAGACACACAACTTTGCTGTAGTTAGATCACTATATGGAAGTAATCAGGCTGACCCTGAATTTGTTTCTTGCCTGATTGTTGGGGGAGTTTAAATTTGGTGGGGGGAAGAATGCTGCCAAGATGATGTTGAAACATTTTATGAGTTTTTGAATTAATGTTTCACATGGGGTTTGTTACAGCTGTTTCACTCTCTCTCTTGTATCTGTATAACACATACTTGCAGAAATTACAGTGCCTATTGTGATTATATCGAGATTATTGAATACAAAGTAACTACTTCTGCCTGTGCTTGTGAATTTAACTGGTAATTCCCCTTGGTTTCATTCTGCCAAGTGCCAAAAATGTGTGGAATCTCATTGATATATGAATACATAAGAGCAATTTCTGCATTATTTCACTGTGCTCTTTAAATGCGCAAAATGAAATATTTTTATTTGGCAAGGTGTTCAACTTTGTAGTTTTGCCATTTTCTTTCCACCCAAACTGATCTGGATACACAATACTGTGCAAAATTTAGGCTGAAGGGGGGGAAGGTTTCAGCTACATAAAGGCTGTCATTGCAGACATCTTTGAATTAACAGTCTCAGAGATTATTCTGTGAGAGAGCTGGTAACCTGCAGTTGTCCAAGTAGTTGTTGCACTTTTGCATAGCTGCCCTTTCTTGTGCGCCTTGAAGGAATGGCTTGCTTTCTCCATTGTTTCTGGGTTTTATCTGTTATGATTTGGCTTTGTTTCCTTTTGAAGCAACATAACTCACAGCAGCTCACTGTCGATGTCTTCTCTGAAGATTGTGCACAAGCACTTGCCCAGCAGTTGTTCAGAAAGATGGATAAGAAGCCTTTTGGCAATTTATTTCAGCTGGTTTAATGATTCACACTAACTTGTAAACTTGAAACTATTCTCTGAAGCTGGTAATTTTGCATAGTAGTGCTTACTTGAAAAAAAGGAAAAGCATTCTTAGACTTGGGGGTTTTTTACTATTTTTTTAACTATAAGGTTGTAGCAGATATATTTAGTAAAGTAGAAGCAAATTAATTTCTATAAGATATATTAAAAAATACTTAAATTCTAAGACTGAATTCATGTTCTCATAGAATTTATTTTTCCTTCAAGTTAGAACAAAAAGTAATTTTTTTGAGGTTGAGTTCCTTAAAATCTTACGTGAAATTACTATTCTTATAAGAATTTATCCCAAGATTTCTAAAAGTTTGCTAAAACAGCAGACCACTGAAGATAAAAGAAAATTCTGATCCTGGAGTTTCACACAGATAAATATTTCAGCACTGTTATATTTATATGGAGGCCTTGTATGTACACCAAGCCATTAAAGCATTTGTTTATTATATGTGTTTATTTTGGAAAAACACCAGCCAAACAAAAAAGGCAGACAACATTTTTTAAAAAAATGTTATTCTTTATTTTACTTTCTATATACTGATTGTCTTTCTATCACTGTGAGTGTGGAGGAATTTTGGTTTTATTTTGTTAGACACCTTACTGGGGCAGTGAAAGCCGAATAATACGTAACTTTAAATATAAACTTACTTTATATAACTATTCTTATGTTAATAAAAGTTACAAGTAAATACAGCTATAATTGGGAATGTAATATGAACAAATAGAAATCAAAGGTGATATTTCTCAAGTAGGTTCTGAAATTAAAACCATTGCTGTTGCTTGTTCCCTTGAGTATTTTGCCCATTTGCCATTAGGCTCTACCCCTTCATGGCAAGAAATGCATTCCTTTTTTCTGCTTCTACACTGTTTGCACAAAATATGCTCCTGGTTAGTGGAACTCCACAGTTTCCCTGTAATAGAAAAAAAAATTATTTAAAAGCGTGATCTGATATTTAAAACTCTGGACTAAAATTGAAAAGGGCTGATAGAATTTCCTGTCCATTTGGAGAACTCAGTCAGTAATACCTGGCAAATCATGCAGTATATAACTATTTTCATCTGCACAAATTTTTTTTCCTGTGTTTAGGTGCTTGTATATAGATACTCAGATTTTCTTGATGCCGTTTATTGGATACATTTCTCATTAGACATAAACTCAGTTCATGGGAAATTTTGGGGAGACCTTCATCTTTTGAGTGCTTAGAGGGGACCTGAAAGAAACTTTTTTAGCAGGGTATAGTGATTGGAGAAGTGATTTAAATTCCTGGAGAGTTGATTCAGATTAGGTACAAGATAGAAATGTTCTATGGTGGGAGTGGTAAAATACTGGAAGAGTTTCCAAGAGGCAGCAGGGGCCCCATCCCTGGAAACATTCAAGGTCCGGAGAGGGCTTTTAGCAGCCTCATTTACTTGAAGATGTTTCTATCCTTGGCAGGGAGTTTGGAATAGATGACCTTCCAAGGTCCCTTCCAACCCAGACTATTCTATAATTCTATAAAATTCAAATAATTCTTAAGGTCAATGAGAGATGTGTTTTGTGAGTCATGCATCATGTCACCAATGTATAGATATTCCCAGAAATACTTTTTATTATCTTTCTAATACTTAAAAATTTCTTGAACCAGGAGCAAGGGGTAGGATGAATTATCTGTGTGCCTCTGTGCTGAATCTTTTATGTGTTTTCCAATAATTTGCTTTGCAAAATCAAATCAAATTTATAGCTCAAAGTTGTAGCTTTCCAGCTCTACTAAATGTTGATGCTTATAGTGCTTTTCCCACAGTTGCTTCTGATGTGTGTTTCAGTAATTCATATTTTGTGGTTATGTTTTCTTTTATATTTCTAAATTTTCTACATAGCATTGTGTTTCTATTGCATGTGCATCTTTTGGCATTAGCACTTTTTGAAAGTTCATCTTATTTCCATTTTTAGATTATAAACATGTCACATAAGGTTGATTATCATGCTGATCTTTGCAGTGTCAGTTAGATTGCTCTTCTAGTGTAACACTGTAATTGTTAATCAAATAAAGGCATCAGAACTTTTTTATCAATATGTCCATTTTATTAATCTATCCATGGCACAAAAAAAAAATACTGTTTAATCAGTTTGGTCTTCTGCCCACATTTAAAGTCAAATAATGTGAATTTATTAAATTACCAAGCTTATGTACTTACTGTTTTATGGACTGATAATGCAGCCTGTGCTTCACTCTACAATTTATGTGGAGTATGTGTATCCTGTTACATTTGGAGTCTCTTAACATTCCCTTTTCTAACCACATAATGGTTGCAGTGGGAAATGAGTAGCAGTATGCCTGTAAAAGACTGATTCAGAGATGTCTGTAAAATCTCAGATATACCAAAGAAGCAGTATGTAGATTTATTTTTTATATATATATGTACATAGCCTGTTAAATTCTTTGAGATTTGTAGGAGTGGAAAATCTCAGGGGTTGGACATAAGCAAAATGCCCAAATCAATTTAGCAACTGAATATAATAGAAATCTATCAGGGTCTCATGCCTTCAAAGACACTCTGCAAAAAAAATATATCTCATATCCCTGTAAGGTAAGTAAAATTCTGATATTTGAGATGAAAATGAAATAATTTGCTAAAGATCTGCATAAAATGTCAGTTTCTGAAACAGGAATATTGTGCAAGTTAAGAGGAGCACTTTTTAATACCTAAATTTGTGCCATGTGACAACCTATTATAGCCAAATGAGTATTCAGTGTTACTAAAAGCCCAGCTACTCACTTATGTTTTGAGTGCTTGCAGTCATTCCTTTCATTATGAAGAACATGTGAATTACTGCATGTGGTATCTGTTGCATGTACCTTCTGAAGTAGGTTTGTTTTGTAGTCAGCAGTATCTGCCAAGAACTCTTCATGCTGTCTCTCTGTACACTAAGTAAAAGGAGTTTTTTAACAAAATCAAGCATGCAAATCTGTTCATTTCAGGCAAGGGTGGCCAGAATTCAACAAATAGAGAAGGACATTCTTCGTATACGACAGCTCCTCCAATCACAAGCAGCTGAAGCAGAGGTTAGTGAGCAATAACTTGCCTTTGTTTATTGTGCTATGTATATTTTCTCTAAAAAGCTCACAATATTTGAACAAAGTAGTAGACAGAATTATTCCCATCAGCTGTTGATGTCACTATTAATCAAGTAGTCAGTATTCTTAGACTGTTACTCGCTCTGTTTCTAATGAACTGAGGATGTAATACTTGGATTAGTTCTCATAATACTTTGGAGCTTCAGTCAATAGTCATATATAACTTAAAAGTTTTGCTTGAAATTTCAGTAAAAATGTTAATGTGCAATGTAGTTATAAAGGCTGAGTCCTGGTTTTAGAAATTATTAAAACAATCACTTGTACATGCCTTTCTAGGTATGAATCTCTGATAAGCACCTTCATGGTTTGCTCATCTTTTGAAAGAGATAAGATGTAAAAAAAGGATGAATAGAGCTTCTGTCAGACTTCATTGCAGAAGCTTGGTATATTCTCAGTGTTTAAGTACAGGGTTCCATATTAAGAATTGCAGGATGTTTCCTGTAAATTACAAAGTCCATAGCAGTAATTGCCATTAGCAAAAACTGCTCTTGTTGCGGAAATTACTTAGAATGTCTCATACACTTCTGTTACTGGTAAATTAAATTGTGTGTTTGATATGAATATTTTATGACTTGTCTTCACTCAAAATAACTACTGAAAAAGCTAAGAGCATCGTTTGGATCACTAAAGGATACATATTTTTCAAACTGTAAAATATTGGTTTCATAGTTCCAGGATTTGGAGGGAAATCAGTTCTTACAAGTGATGCAGACCATAGTGTGTGAAATTAAAGTTGTGTGGTCTATTGACATGAGTAATTTCAGGTGTTTATAGATATTGACAAGATCTCCCTGAGCTTTTTCTTCTGCTAAACAGTCTCAGTTCTCTCAGCCTCTCTGTGTGTGAGAGATGCTCATGTCCCTTAAGGACTGCAGTAGCCTGTACAGGACTTGTTTCAGTGAATCCCATCTTAAATCCGGCTTTATTGTGCTGGACAGGCCTGAACAGAACTTTGGATGCTGAGTGGAGAGGAAGGGTCACCTTCCTGGCCCTGCTGGCAGTAAGCTCCTCACTGCAGAACAGGACACTGTTGGACTTCTTGCCACAAGGCCTTTGAAAGGGATGGCCCACTGTGACCTCTAGGTGTTTCCAGCTGGACAACTCCATCCTGTGCTGGGGTTGCTGCCTCAGAGGTGCCAGACTTTGCTCTCCCTTTCTGGAACAGCGTGCACTTCCCCTCAGCCCATTCCTCCCCCCTTTCCAGGTCCCTCTGGAAGGCAGCTGAACCCTCTGCTGTTATCGGCTTCTCCAACTTGGGGAGGGTGCACTGTGTTCCCAGCATGCAGATGTTGGACAGTATTAATCTCAGTATTAACTCTGACTTGCCTCCAGCTGTACTTTGTGCTACTGATTGCAGCCCCCTGATTCCCAACTATTCCAGCAGTTTTCAGTCCACGCCCCTGTGCCCTCACCTTCTGCTTGCTCCCCAAGCAGCGTGCAGGGAGTGCCAGAACGCAGCACCCAGCTGTGCCATTGGCCAGCACAGGCTCGGGAGCTTCCCCAGCAAGGCAGCTCTGCTGCACTCTGTTCTTCCTTGCATGCCTGTGCCTAAGGACGTTTGTCTTGTCTCAGCCATGTGCATTGCCCTTGTGTACCACCAGCCAGGGCTCCTGCCTTGCCATCCCTACCCTCTGTCCCCTGTCATTCCTGGTGTAAAGTTCTCCCTGCCTGGTTGACCAGCCTATGAACACATACTTTTGCCCCGTATAGTCAGTCAGATGCTGTCCCTAGTGTTCACTTGAGCTCAGGGAATCAAACAACATTGAGATGCAACTACAGACAAAAGGTTTTATCTTAGTTTTTCACTCCTTCCAGCACATTATTTGGCAGCCACATGCACTGCAGGTCTGATATATGGAAATTTTCATATGATATGTGATACCTGGAAAATGTTTGGATATCTGGTTGCATAGTTACATGTTTTAGGACAGTTACCAGGGTGCTGATGGTGGTAAAGGAGGCAGTCACTACACACACCCTAATACTTTATTGTGTGTTTTAATCATTTCCAGGGGGTGACCATCTCCTACAGAGAACTACTAGATCTAATTCTGAAATTGTCTGGTGATACAGTCATACTGCAAAGTCCATATAACTGAAAAACACAAACATGAGACATTTTTTATATCTTTATTTTGTGCCTGATACTGTTACTGAACAAGTATATTTCTTTAAGAAGTCTTTGCAACAGTAGGGAGATACTGGAAAATTCTTTTTAACTTTAGCACAATAGTGTTTGATCCCTATATTCATGGCTAATGCTTACTTCTGTACCATCCAGTGCTTGGTACAAATGCCAGAGATCAGCTCAGCCTTATGTTAACCCCCTACATCTGTGACTAGTAAGTTGTGTTCCAACTAATGCTTCCTTATTTACTTACACCAATAATTAATATGTACTAGCTGATATCTTAGTTTTGAGAACAAGGATTGTGTGCGGCAGCAAAGAATGATAAGAGAAGTATATAATGGCCTGATAATGTATTTGAGATACTCTCAAGGTGAAAAGATTCATCAGAAGATCTGAACCATATCCAGATAAGTCCATGGAAATAATTAGCATATATGCATGTATTCAGGAAATGTGATGAATATGTATTTGTTTCAGGAATATAGCCTGGTCTGTTAGTCTGTTACTGAGCACGCTTCTAGGAGAATTCCCCATGCATTCAGCACTGGAAATAGATAATGTTGGCTTTCTAACGTGGTAAATTGGTCGAAAAGTTTATTTCCTGGTTTTCTCTGCCACTAACTAAATTGAATGTGCTCCTTATGTTATAAAGATCTGGTAACAGTAATAAATATCACGGCTTGTCTGCTGATACAGTAGTTCCTGTGGTGTTAGTCGCTGTGGAATCCAAGTGCATTATATCTTGAAGCGTAAGACCAAATAGAATGCTGCAACATAAAATCAGCTTTTGGAAATCAGTGAACAGAGAAAATTCTCGCACACATTTTGTGACGTTTTTACAGTTTGGCAAACTGCTAAGTCTCATGAATGATTCTAGAAAAAATTGAAGTCATTTACCTGCAAGTGGTGATACCTTCATCCACTGTAGGGTTAGACCTGACCAAAAAGAATTTTCAGCTGTTGGGTACAATATGAAGTTACTTAAAAGGAGAAAGGAAATTTTTGACCGTAGTGGTACAGTCCATTCTTTCATAATATCTGTAACTTGAAATACGTGAAAAGCTTCCTTTGCACAGTGTTGCTGTAGATAAACTGTAAAGGATTTTTTTCTTCCTGAGATTATGCTCAGCACATTTTTGAACTGTGATGGATAGAAGCATTCTCAAGGATTTGACTTAGGAGAGTTTGTTTTGTCTTCGAATCAACCATAGCAAAATTATTTCTTACAGTTTCTTTGTTTCATTTGTTGCAGTTTCCATTTTCTTATATATGTTTTACTTATACATGTATCTATATTGCATTTAATATTGAGTAATGGCAATTCCGAATGAATATGTAAGTGTGTGTTTTGGCAACTCAGGTAGACAAAGTATTAGGTAAAATTATTTGTAATTGGCTTTGTTAGCAGAAATGGTCAAGGTCTGCTATGCTAACTAGAGTTTACAGTTTTCTGCTAATAAATACATGGAAATTAATAATTGATAATGGTAGATCTTGCTGACTTCAGAAGCACTTAGAAAATTGTGGCAAATGCATTGGAGCAGCTCCATGTCCCTATAGGCACATGCAGTCTTCCACAGTTTTGCTTCAAGAGTAAACAAATGAACTCTGTCAAGCAGACTTTAATTGTCTGATGCCAAAATTCAGCAGTGACAGAGGTTACAAACGCAGCTGAGGCCTCCTCAAAAGTCATGCCTCAAAACAGGTGGTGCAGTTTAACCCAGGGGACCTGAGTGCCATTCTCTGGCAGCTGTGCCTCACACAGGGCTTGCAGAGCCTGCTGCTGTTCACATGCTCTGGTTCTTTGCTGATGTGGTTGGTAGCTTCTGTATTTTCTTCCACAGGTCCTGTGTTCAGTGTTGAAGGGTAGCATTGAGGGGACGTAGTTTCAGTGGTTATATTGCCTTTCTAACCATTAATCCACAGTCTGTCAGATGAATATTTCTTTACAGTAATTCTGTATCTATGCAAAAATACATTTACATTATCCATGTGCATGAATATGTGCTCCTTCCATATATAATAAATATATATCAATATATATGATCATATATATATATATATAAAATACATATTTATGTAAGTACTCCTTTTTCAAGTAATAACCTTATTTCTGCTGTCTGTGTCTGAGAGTATCCAAAGATGTTTCAAGGTGTGTACATTGAAAAGAGGTATTGCTAAAAGTCAGAGATAAATGTCCTTAAAGCAAGATGAGTCAGACCGTGCTATCCTAGGCTCTACAGCTCAAGAACATTGCAGAGCCACATAGAAGCTGTGTGACATATACCATATGTGGCTAAACAAATGAATTAAGGTTGTGTTGTCTGTTAAGTAGTAGTCTCTCAGTCTGTGAAATGAAGCTTGACAACAGAAACAATACTTAGAAAATAATCTTGCTTTCAGCTCCGGACTTCAGCTGTTCCATGGATTATTCATATTTTTCTGAAAATCTGAGATGTTTTAAACACATTAATAGATGACGTTTGATACTTCACATATTTCGTAACTCCTCATTTAAATGCCTATCAGCAGCAGGGACACCAGTTTATTTTTTATGTAGATGTATTAAAATTTTTTTTCCTGATACCTGTCTGTACCAGCTTGCCGTGTCAGTTAAATTTATTTTGACAAAATTTTAGATGGATCAGTATCAGGCTATATAAATTTGTTTTCTGTCAAAGTGGTAATTTCTGCACTGTTTGTCCTTGACATTTAATAGGATTCTTACAGTGCAGATATCCTTCTGTTCAAGCAGAAATTATTCATCTTTGAACATGAACTGTGATTGAACAGTGCTGGCTGTGGTCCCCAGTAAAAGCAGGGATCACGTGGCCGAGCAGAGCAGACTGTTTTTTGCTCCAATTCTGTTACATTTCTGATAGGGATGTGAGCACAGCTGGTGGAAAATGGTGCTGCTGTGTGTCACAGCTGATCCTTTGTCTTGCCGGCCTGTAATCCTCAGAGGAAATGCTTCTCTTTCATCTCACCATTTTTTGAAGGCGCTCAGTCTCCACTGTTAATTTTTGAGGGGCAGGGTTATGAAATGGAAACTGCTGCTCAGTGGCTTCCTGAGGATGCAGTATTGATGCACTCACAGCCAAGAAAGCTTTGAATGATAAATTGCACCTCATTTCTGTTTGTAATTTCTTAAACTCTTGTATTAACAGAGAGCACCTCAAAGCAAGCATGAGGCAGGTTCCCATGATACAGAGACACAGAATGAAGGTCAAGGAGCAGCAGAAATCAGCATGGCAACCAGCAGTACTGGTCAGGTAAATAGAGTATTTTGCTTGTTTTAATATAATTAAATATTTGAGGCATATGATGCTTAGATGTTGGTATTCAACTTACTGTGCTTGCATGCCTACACTTCTAAAAGTATGTTTTTCTTCTTTCCATCTATATCTGGTAAATTTCTTGTATTTACTGGAAAGAAGTGTTTTAATAAAGGGAAGTAGAAATATTCAGTAATGCAGGGACCATTTTTATTTTGTTTAAATGATTAATGAGCCTAATGGTGTGAAAGAGATAGCAAAAACAACTACAGAAAAATGTATTTCATTGCAGGTGAATTGTAATATAAGAAGTGTTAGTAAATTATGGAAAATTATTATTTAAATTTTCATTTTAAAAATTACTGCTAAGGTATTGGTGATTTTTAAAAAAAAGAGAATTAAATGACAGATTTATGATTGTTTCTTTAATACTGTGTTATCTAAAGCTTTGAAACTGAAGTATCAGTAAGATAATCTGAAAGTTGGCTGAATTTAAATGAATTTAAATGTATTTAGAAGCATTTAAATGCTCCTTTTATTACTGAAATATATTAGTGGAATATTTTGAGATATACATTAAATTCTTTTATTACTACTCTCTTTGGATAAAAATACTTTTATTATCCATGATTATTTCCTTCATGATTTCCAAGTAGCTTAGACATTCTCACGAGTAATTTGGGTTTTTAAAACTTCACACTACAGATTTAATAGCTGAATTCATATACAGGATATTTTCATTAGTTTAGGGAAGTAGAATTATTTAAATATTTTCAAAAGTGTCTTGTGGAAGATTTATCAGAAAGAATTGTGGTTTGGCTGGAATATTTCACTTGATTAAACATTAAGCATAGCCCATAATTTTGCTTTTGAAATAGGTTTGATCACCATTTGGAATTAAATTCTATCATCCATATCCTTATTGAGGTTCTAATTCTTAATTCTTATGACAGCTTTATTGTTTGGGAAGAAAATAGTTCACTGCTGCTTTGGGGTTGAAAGCATAATGTATTTAAATAATTGATGCATTGTTGCTCTATTATCAATCTTCAGAGAATGAATTAGGAGTTTTTCCTGGACAATGTATTTTACAGAGAAGAAAGGAAGGAAGAAGGGATTGTCGTGTCTTGGCAGTCTTAATCCAAATGGAAGCTCCATTCATAATTCAGTGGAGGTGTTAATGTTAAGGATTTGTTCAATTTTAACCTTTGCCTTGTAAAAATGTATAAAACAGGGATATTCCTTCTTCCTGGTGGGGGATAGAGCCACGGCACTCTATCTGCTAAAACAGCCATCTGGGGATTACTTGCTTTCAGTATGAGTACAGACAGAGAAGGTTTAATGGATTGGGCATAACATTTATTTCTGATAAACCAGCTCAGTATATTTAGAGCAATCACCATTCAGTGGAGTGGGGAAAAAAAAAAAAAGGTTTTCACCAAATTATTTTGTTCTAATTTGTTTTGTAATCAGTGTTAAATGCAGGATTTTTCGCTATTCAGGTGTGTCCTTTTCAGCACCATCTTTCAGCTGTCATTCTCACTGTTCTCACGTTGAAGTAAAATTTTGTTTATAGATTCATTTTGCAAGTTCTGTAAAGGAATTTGTTGAGATTCTCCTCTTATTAAGAAAATACGTCACAAAACAGGGAAAATTACTCAGCTGGCATGGTAAATAGGGGGGTAAACAATGAGTGAAAGTGAAGTATAAAAGGCGTTAACAAGATGAAGTAGACAGGAAAAGATTTTGAAGGAGGCAGTCCTACACAGAGTCCTCATTACATTTCCTTGTCATTTCCCATTTTCTTGGGTGAATGGCTTCTCACCTGACATTAGTTCCTTGGTGTTAGTCTTTACAAGCCAGTGAGAAATGTAGCTTCATTTCAGCTGAGTTTCCTGGCATCCCCCAGGTAGCAGAGCCACGTGATGACTCTGAAGGATTCATTACCTGAACTGAGGTTGATACAGTTTGGGGGAAACTAAGAAAATTTTGCTGTTTCTGCCTACACCATGGTGAATTTTAATAGAGAGAGCCCCAGACTTACTGTCATGTGTACCTTTTTGGATTGAGCGTAATGGATAATTTTGGATCATACATTATGTTAAGCCTGTAATCCTCTGAATGTAGTTTGAGGAAATATGAAGGGATTGCGTGGTGTAAAAATCTGGTAATTCATTCCCATATTCCTAGCACTGAACATTATTTAAGTGAATAATGGAGAAAATGTAGTGTGATTTTCTTCCTGAGCTTTTAGTTGTTTTTTTTTTCCCTGTAGTCAACAAAGAAAGTAAGGATTTGTTTACATAAGAAATATGGATTGGAATAAATGGTTCTAATATAAATAATTCCAGTTACACTCTTGTAGCATAAAATATTTCTTCTGAAACGTGTATCACATTTTCTGGATTCAAATGCAAGAGTGAAATGAGTATAATAATGTTGATGTGTTTAAATATTCCAGTATAACTAGATTCTTTTCTGTCTATACAAACACTTCATTAAGTTACTCCTGCCTTGTACTTACACTTATAGTCTCTTTCAACTTCACATTTAAGAGGTTGAACTGTATGAACTGCAGAATCTCTATTTCTTTATGGAGCACATGGAAGAAACACATTATTACAAAGTGTCTTCCATGGAGTTCTCTTCAGTGTGTTACCTAATTTTAATGAAAAGAAATTACGTTCATTGATACAGGTAGTTTGAAAACGTTTTGCAAATTAGGCTCATAATTCCATTAACAGATTTTAGCTTTTTTAGAGGATCAGAGGAAAAATGGTGACTACCTCAGGAAAACAGTTACTGATACTAAAAGTGTTCTCTAAACAAATACATTTTTTAATTTCCCAAAGCAAATGGGAAGGGAGTGACATAGTAACTTCACAGATAGAAAGAAAACAACAGCAAATTAAAAAAAAAAAGAATATGAGTGGATTAAAAGTGGCAGAAAAAGGAAAAATGTAAATACATGAAATTAATTAGAAGAGTACAAAGATGCTAATAATTGAGTCTTGCTGATACAGGTAGGAGCATACCTAGATTCTAGGAAAATTACATCAAGTAGTATCAGCATTATTTTATAGTTTTCACTAAAAAAACTACACAACCACTTAAAATTTGCTTTTGGAACAGACAAATTCAAGTAGAGTTATTCATTGCCCCAGATCAGTTTCCTGTTACTGGTGGGTTCTTGGATACCTATTCCAGTGCATTACAAAATCTGACATTAAAATGGAGGCTGGTTTTTTGGGTTTTTTTACTGTGTCAAAATTATTATTCCGTTTGTTCCAAGATCCACTTCTTAATGAATATTTCAATTTTCAGTTGAAAATAGAGTTCTGTTGAGACTGAATCTCAGGAAAAGGGATTAATAAACCCAGGTTTAACACTGACCTCTAAATTGTGTCAGGGCAGAGAGGACCTAACAGAAACAGCTGGGCAGTTCATTGCTGTTGGCACAACTGCATCATCCAGTGCTGAAACTGAATTACCCAGTGTTGTTCTTTCCCTCAGACTTTGTTTCATGAGTTGTTGTTTAAATCTGTAGGGTTCTGCTGCTCGAGTGGACCACGAGACAGCCAATGTTATGAGCTCTAGTAGTAACTATTCTGTTCCTCGCAGACTGACAAGTCATCTGGGTACCAAGGTAACCGAAGATTACAAACCACAGGTCGCTAATGCTACATTTTTACTAATACAATAACCTCATTGTTTCTGCCAGTAGTACTAATATTATCTGAACAGTCTTGTCCATACCTAGTAATTTTTATTAAGTTAAAATTTTAGTATATTTTTTTAACTTCTAAAATATATGCACAGAAATTTCTTTTTTTTAACACTGATGATGAATTAAGAGTTCTTAGAGTAAGGAATAAGCAATTTTTGAAGTTACTGGAATATCTAAAAACCTTGTTATGTTGCTTTATAATCAGTGATGGAAATTAGCCTTTTAAGAGTGTTTCTTCAAATACTTCTCAGAATACAAATCCATAAAACAGATACAGTTGCCAAGAAATTAAACAGACCAAAAAAAATCATATAAGCCCTTCATAGCGTCTGCAGATAGAAGACTGTACTCAAAAATATATATGCAGCATGAAGAAAGAGCAGAAGAAAAGGACAAATTCATGAGCTACTAGATCTCATACTGCCTCTGGAATCAGCAGCAGTATGGATACTGTGTTGAGCACAGTCCTCTGGGAAGCTGGACCGATTAATTTTGCATAGTGTTAATGATTTAGGGCCATAAAACAGTGTTAAAATGTCATTTCAGTCCCACACTGTGCTCATTCTAAATGGAGGTGACATCAGCTGTCTGTCTGCCAGTTTTCACTGCAAACTGTAGAACTCCACAAAGTTACAAACAGTGGGAAAGACCTAAAGGCAGGAACAGGAGTGAGTGTGGAAGGATACAGGCAAAGACGCAGATTGAACTGAGTGTGCTCTGGGGTAGGGAATCATTAATATTATTGCCCAAGAAGGGAAAATGGTAGAGATTCTAAACTGAGGAGCATTTACAGGTGCAAAAAGAGTTGAGTCTGTGGGCAGTGTGTGTAAACAAGAGAAACAAATAGACTTCTGTTTGTTTGTTTTTTTCTATAACACAAGCTGCAACTTAGCGGCCTGATTTGGTGGCTTCTTCAGCTTTATTCTCTGCCAAAACTTCAGCTTCCAAATCCAAGTAACACTGGATTATTGCTGCCAGCTGAAACATCTGCAAAGAGATACAAAAGCAAATTTTATTCCCTCTCCTTTAAGAATCAAAGGGTTTGCTTAAATGCTACATTTCAGGTCTTCCAGACCAGGAGGACAGGATCTCCAAATTGGGATGCTAGACTGTCCTAGAAGTGGCTCCTATTTCAATGGGTGTTGCCATTTAACCATACAGTTTCACAGACTCTTAAGATTTTTATTGCCTCAGCAATCCTGTAGTGTTTAGAGAAGTCCATGTTACCAGACTTGCTGTTTAGTCTGCCTCTGGCTGTTCATTTTTTTTAAAACTCAGTATTGTGTATTCATCTTCAGGCACATTGGAGTTGTCACTGAATACACCAAATAAAATCATTCATTGATAGGGTAACCAGTGCAAATATCTAATTATTAGTAGGAAAATTTGTCTAATGGTCCAAAGTCTTATTTCTTCCTTAATTGCTGTATTCTAGAGAAACACACTCACTGCTACTTTATCATTCCCTTTGATAGCTTATTTATGTTGTGCTTTGACTTTGAATGTTCTTGTTTATCTTGGCTTTAGGAGTTTGGAGTTTTTAGATTATGTATAAGGTCATCCTCTACATCCTGTTACTCTGCTGAAAGTTAAAATCAAATGCATTTCTCAATTGAAAATTGTTACTGAAGAGTGGGAGTACAAACCAAATAGTGCCTTGACTACAATATTACACAAAAGCTGAGGGAATCACTCAAAAATCGCTATTTTTAAGTTTAAAAAATAGGGTTACTCCAAGTTAAATGGGTAATGCTGGGTTTTCCTGGCGTGAGTTTATTTGACAAACACTCAGTATTTTATACATGCTGAATAAGCATTTGTTTGCTTTACTGTTTTTATTCCTGTAAACTTGAAAAAGTTTTAATTTAACTCTTTAGTTTTGCATTTGTTCTAAATAATCTGGTCCATATAAAAGTCAGACATCGTAACAATTATATGTTAATTTGAGGTATTTTAAAGGAATACTTTAAAATACATGGATGTCGGGTTTTTCAGCAAGATGTAGACTATAAGTAAAGTGTAGTTAATTCACAAAGAACATAGCTTTTAAGTTCATTTAATTTTGAAGGTATTTTGTTTTCCCAAAATTAAGCACTTTCATTATATGTTTGTTTAATCTCTTGCACAATGGAAATCTGGAAGTCTTTGCTATTGGTTTTGTAGATTAATACAGTTACACACAGCTATGCCCACTTCCAGCCATTTAACCACTAAGTGAAATTTATTAAGATTATGAATGCTGAAGTAGTAATAGTGTTTAATTACTTTTAAATGGCACAGGTTTTTTTCACCAGGAAATAAGGGGGGTTTTTGCTCATATATACAATTCAAATTTCATTTCCATTTGTGTTTTTAAAACGTAACTGTATTTTTAAAATCATTTGACCTGCAGGTGGAAATGGTGTATTCATTGTTATCAATGCTTGGTACTCATGATAAAGATGACATGTCAAGAACATTGCTAGCAATGTCTAGCTCCCAGGACAGCTGCATAGCCATGCGTCAGTCTGGATGTCTTCCTCTCCTCATCCAGCTTTTACATGGCAACGATAAGGACTCTGTGTTGTTAGGAAACTCCCGTGGTAGTAAAGAGGCTCGTGCCAGAGCCAGCGCAGCGCTGCACAACATCATTCACTCCCAGCCCGATGATAAGCGAGGCAGACGGGAAATCCGTGTGCTCCATCTCTTGGAGCAGATCCGTGCTTACTGTGAAACGTGTTGGGAATGGCAGGAGGCACATGAACAAGGCATGGACCAAGACAAAAACCCAAGTAGGTTCTGCAAGCCGTATAAAAATATTTTGAGGATATATTGAAAAGAGTGAATTTACAGAAAGTACAACTTTAATTTGATTTCTTGTTGAATGTATGCAAGTTTTCTTATATACATATGTATGTGTGTGTGTGGTTTCTTCTTTTAAGTTCAGCTGCTGTTAGGAAATAGTATGTGTCACAGATATGATACCCTATTTACCAGCTTTTGATTTAAATTTTGGTGTACTTTCCAGATAGTAATCCTAGAGGTATATATTTGTAATTTGTAAAATAATATTGAATTTGTACCCATTCTGTTTTACATTTTTATGGATAAGCAATCCCAAGCTGCTTTTCATGCAGTTGTTTAGGAGATAGCACATTCCATTTGGGAGGGGAGTTGAGAGCACAAATTAAATAATCTCCATCTATAAAAATGAACTTCTATTTATAATCTTATGTGAGAAATGTAAATTAATAGAATTTTTCTCAGGGAACAGTTAGAAAAATAGATTTAACCTTAGAATTAACTTAGTTGCTTCTCTGAATTGAGGGTGTCACATGTGCAGCCTGGAGGTGTGTGTGTGCTGAAATCAGGGCTGCCTTGTGCCTGGTGCAGTTCAGCAGGAGTGGGCTGTGCACAAGCTGTATCAGTACCATTTCTGCAGTATCTAAAACCGAGCTCACAAAAGTATGAACTTATAACTTCTAGGTTATGAAGCAAAGGGTTAAATTCATTAAAACCATTCATAAGGATATAGCCCCCAAATAAACAGAATATTATTTAATGCCACCAGAATATTTGACCATATTGATCTGTTCCACAAAGATTATTAATTTCTAAGAGTAATAAGGTAATATTTTTGCACTGCAAGTCGTGTTTTTAACTCAGCATATACATTCAGGATTCTCCCTAATTTGTTTTCAAGCATCAAATATATTTACAGTACACAGTTTCTTTAGTAATAGTCTTAACTAATTGTGTGTTCAAGGATTACTGGGAAGATGCAAATCTGACCAAAATTGCAGCTGACTTATTTTTAAGATTAGATTTGCTCTGGAAAACTTACGATCTAGGCAAAATCACCTGGGAGGTACTAATTGTTACTTGTTTCTGGATCAGTGCCTGCTCCAGTGGATCATCAGATTTGTCCTGCAGTATGTGTTTTGATGAAACTTTCATTTGATGAAGAACACAGACATGCAATGAATGAGCTTGGTAAGATGAGATTTGAGCAGCTTGCTGGAAACCGTGGCACTCCTTGTGCATGTCACTGCATATATGGATTTTTTTAGTAACAGTTTAAGCTGTTAACAACAATTCATTTGTGTCAATTGTTGCCCCCTAAGTGCTGAAAGCATTTGAAATTAACCATACCATTTCCCAATGGATAAATTCTTAGGTCAGTTACTGTTTTTTCTGGCATGAATTTTGAAAGAGTAGTATTATTGTGGAAATACTTGTCATTCTATAAGTATTGGACTTAAAACAGAGACTACTTCCCAGGATGGGTGGTTTTTTGGTTGGTGTTTTAGTGTTTTTTTTTCATCCTGCATTTGTTCTTGTTTGACAGCCTGAATTTTTTTAGTCCATGCTCAGTAAATTCCATACATGCAATTTTAGCAATTTGTATGTCTTTCTGAGCATTGTCGTTTTCAGATGTTTGAGGTTTGTCCTGTACATAAAAATACAATTTGTTCCTTGCTATATGTGTCCAATACTTACAATATTAGAGTACAAATAATATTTTCTTTTCTTACCTAAATCTTTTTAAAGGAGGTTTGCAGGCCATTGCTGAACTGCTGCAAGTAGATTGTGAAATGTATGGACTCACAAATGATCACTATAGTGTTACCCTAAGGAGGTATGCTGGAATGGCTCTGACAAACCTGACTTTTGGAGATGTGGGCGAACAAGGTGAGAGCAGAACTGTAAAGTTGCATTAATTTCACTTTATAGCTGTTCGAATTACAGCTCTTAACACAGATGATTAAAATCTCCAGGATAGGAGATTGAGTTTGAACTCCAGACAGAAGTTCCAAGTAGCTCTCTCATTCCATCATGTTGCTGACAGAGAGCACCACAAACAGAATGTTGCATTATCCAGTTATGGTATTGGTTCTCAAATCACTTCTGTCACTGAGAGAAAGGACTTTTATCTATTGGCCTGACTTTTTAGGTTTGCGTGGCACACAGTGATTTTATAGTAACTGATTATTTCTGAGAACGTTGAACTAAAACTTGAAATTGGGTCATGTTTTCTGAAGTTTTCAGTTACTTAACAATACTTTTACTGTCTCATGAAATTTTTCAAACCTCTTCATGCTAGAGCTTGCTTTTAAGTATCTGGATCAAACTGGGCACTACTTCAGTCATTATAAGAGAAAATTTGTTCCCCTAATTTCTTACAAGGCCATTTCTTTCAAAGGCTAGAAACTTCCAATAGATATTTTCCCCAAAGTTTGCCAGCCTTTGGATCTTAAAATAACTCCATAGTGAAGACTTATCTTTCTGCTCTAGAGGGAAGACATTTCAGCCATAAATAACAGACTTCAGAGAACTCAGAATTTGTTCTCTCTCCAGGCAGTAGCTAATAATACATTGCTGGCTCACAGGGGTTTTTTATCTGGTGCAAAGCAAAGAACTTGGCTTCTAAGGTAGTAAAGGTCCAGATCATGTCCTAGAACTGCTGTACAAAATACAAAATTTCATCACAATTTCACCACTTAAGTATTGAAACTAATAACTATGCTGAAATTTTTAGTAGTTATAAACCAAGTATTTATTGTTGACAACATATTTACTAATATGTTTAAATATGATTTGCTTGAAATATTGTGCAGGAGCAGCCATTTAACCTACTGTTAAATACTCACTTTTTTCTTTTGATTCCTGCCAGGCTACATTATGTTCCATGAAGGGCTGTATGAGAGCTCTTGTAGCCCAGCTCAAATCTGAAAGTGAAGACTTACAGCAGGTAATGCTCTTTTGAGATAAAATTTTTCTTTTGTTATGTTGTCTGCCTTAACTTTGATGCAAAATTGTTCTCATTTCATGAATTAGGAAGTACATTCTTCTTGCAAAACAAGATCTGTGGAATCAAGTTTTGGGATTTTTTTTTGTAGTTTTTTTTTTGTTTGGTTGGTTTTTGTTTTGTTTTTGTTTGTTTGTTTGTTTTGTTTTGTTTTTTTAATCATAATGCATGGGCTGTAAATCTTATTTTTATGACCCTGATCTGTTAGTGTCTGTTCTAGTGGGTCCTGCTGTGTAAGGAAAACAGCCTCTCAGTAAAGCCTTTAGGAAGTGCTTAGGGTAATCCTCAGACCTGAGAGAGCAGAAATGTTGGAACTTGTGTAGAATTATTCGGTATTAAATTATAATCAACTTTAATTAATGCTTATTGCATACAAAGTGGAACAGCTCTTTAAAATAAAACCCCTGTTTTCCTTGCAGTCTGAATGAATCACCAGATAAAAGAAAAAATTTTAAATAAAATTGACCTTTTCTCTTAAAACGCTATTAAATGACATATTCTATCCTTAACAGGAGGAGCTCGCTAGTTACAATTGAAGAAAATATTAGAATTACAATAGAGGTTATTGGATAAACTCTGTGATGTGGTGTAAGGACAGGTATTGAGCATTCTTGAAAAGAGAGTCACAGCCCCATGGGCCCTCTGACCTCTGGCACCTAGACACCACATACTCATACAGAGTGGGAGGTTCTCCAGCCAGGACAAGTTATAAATGGGATTTAGTAAGAATATGGTACTGAGTGTACTCAAAAGGCATGTCCACACAACTGCATCTGCCAGTCAGCTATTCAGATGTCACTGTGCCTTTCTGTCCCCTGCACTAAAAGATCTCTTAATCCATCTGTTTTCCTGCTTTTGAAACCTATGGGTCCTGCCATCCCACAGTAAGTGTTCTACAGTTCCAGAATGCTCTTCCCCTGATTCCCATAAAGTGTCACACTTGCCCAGTGAAAAAAGGGCAGAGAGCTGCTCCCTTTGACTCCCCTGAGTGTCACTGCTGGGCCATGGGGTGGTGGGTCCACTGGGAAAGTCCTGGGAAGAGCCTGGACAGGGCCCAGTTCCCACCTGGCTTTGGGCTCCTGCGCTCCTGTGTCTGTGAGGGGGCTCTGAGGGGCCGGTGGCTCCTTGGGAGCAGCCAGGGCAGGGTGTTCCAGGGCCTTCCATGCGCCACTGACTGCCTCTGCTCCACTACAGGGTCAGCAAGGGAGCATTCTCCACATCACCTGAAAAGTTTATACACTCCTGCGACTATGAGAACATCCATAAGCAGCAGTTCTCTATGAAATTAATTTCATGAGGGATATATGCATGGTTGCAGCTGCTCATGAATGGATAGAGTTTAATGTGTAATGACTGCCCACTACAGTGACAGCCTATCTCTGTCTTAACTGCTGCCAAGTACAAGGACATATTCTGGAGATAACTGTTCTGCTTTTAAAGGCATAGTGTATTTTAAAAAGACTTTAAAGAGCTTTAAAAACATCAAAATAATCATAGCATCTGAGAGACAGACAAGTGATACTGTTGTATTTTCTAAGTGGAAAAGCTGAGAAAAATATTGTATAAACCTCTCCCCTGAGATGACATAACTCCAGAAAACCCATAAGAGTAGAGAAGGAAATCTAACTACAAATGTTCTTCTGGTGTAGGGAGAGGGAACCTGATTTCAAATCTCTTGTTTTAAGTAACCAACACATGAAAGCCAGTACCTTTGCTCAAACCTGATGCTGAAACGTTAGACCAGTCTAGCAGATAATACAACAAAAAGCAGGTGTTAGCAAATTTCAGTAACTGAACATGACCACTGTTAATTAGTCATAGCATTTGGTAAGTCCAGGAGGAAAGTCTGATAACCTGCTAAAAAAAGCATCAGTCTTGAAATACGTTGTTTTTCTTTCACATTTTGCAGGTAATTGCAAGTGTGTTGAGGAACTTGTCCTGGCGAGCAGATGTAAATAGTAAAAAGACTCTAAGAGAAGTTGGAAGTGTGAAAGCATTGATGGAATGTGCTTTGGAAGTTAAGAAGGTATCTTCTATAAATTATTAAATTGAATTTTTGAGAGATTGCTTTTACACAAAATACTAATATTGTTTGACCATAATTTTGTAATTTAATAAAAGCTCTTTTCAGTTAGTTAGTAGGTGTCTGTCACTTTTGTGGTGTGTAGATGGGAGTGTATTCCTTCCCAGAGGCTCCTGCCAGCTGGTCTTCAAGCACTTCCTATTGTTGTGGCAGCAAACAAGTATTGAGGCACATAATTCTGATACCTTTGGGCAGGCAGTACCAAATCCATGGCTGAAGGAAGGAGCAAAGTGAACAAAATAGATGTACACTGCTGCCTGCACCCAGCTTAGCACCCCAGAGAAGAGAATTGGAATGTATCACATCTCTTTGAATCTAACTTAATATTTTTCTGAGAGCTTCAGGTCAATAGCTGAAAACTCTGTCATGTTGCTGCTTTCCTAGGAATCCACCCTGAAAAGCGTTCTGAGTGCCTTATGGAATTTGTCAGCACACTGTACTGGGAACAAAGCCGATATATGTGCTGTCGATGGTGCTCTTGCATTTCTGGTCGGCACACTGACATACCGGAGCCAAACAAACACTTTAGCCATCATAGAAAGTGGAGGAGGAATACTAAGAAATGTTTCTAGCCTAATTGCTACTAATGAGGACCACAGGTAGGTACCCTTCTGACAATTTGTACCAATTCCACATGCATATTTATTAGACAGTTTCTATGACCAAGCCTTAATATGAACGCATGTATTAAGTATAGTAATTAAAAATAGTTAATTTGTAGTACATTTGATAAAGTGGGTATTTCACTTACATTACAGGAATATGCAAATAGACTAAGAGCTGCTGCTTGTAGATGATGAACGGTACTAAAAGCTAACTGTTTATATTTGTAATAGGATTTGGTTAGCATTCAGGTAAAAGCTAGTGGAAATATGAGTTATTTGCATTGGAGAATTCTTAATTATCCTTTGTAAGGGCAGATCTTGTTTCTAGAATTTTCTGTTTCTGTTTTGCTTTGTCTCTTACCCTTTTGAAATGCCACTTACAGATGTTTGTTTTCAATCACTCAACACCAGGCAAATCTTGCGAGAGAATAGCTGCTTACAAACCTTGTTACAACACTTGAAGTCACACAGTTTGACAATAGTTAGTAATGCATGTGGGACCCTGTGGAATCTCTCTGCTCGAAATGCGAAGGATCAGGAGGCGCTGTGGGACATGGGAGCCGTGAGCATGCTGAAAAACCTGATTCACTCTAAACACAAAATGATAGCCATGGGTAGTGCCGCAGCTCTACGGAACCTCATGGCAAATAGGCCAGCAAAGTATAAGGATGCCAACATTATGTCTCCAGGATCAAGCCTCCCATCCCTCCATGTCAGAAAGCAAAAGGCACTGGAAGCAGAATTAGATGCTCAGCATTTATCAGAAACTTTCGACAACATTGATAACTTAAGCCCAAAAGCATCTCACCGCAATAAGCAGAGACATAAGCAAAATATATACAGTGAATATGTCCTGGATGCCAGCCGCCACGATGATGGGGTGTGCAGATCAGAGAGCTTTAATGCTGGCAATATGACTGTGCTCTCACCGTATGGAAATGCTACAGTATTGCCTGGTTCCTCCTCTTCCAGTAGAGGAAGCACAGAAAATTCTCGATCTGAGAAAGACAGGAGTGTTGAGAGGGATCGAACAGTAGGTTTAAATACCTATCATCAAGCTGCAGAGAATACTGGGAATTCCTCTAAGAGAATAGGAATGCAGATTTCTACTGCTGCAGCTCAGATTGCCAAAGTTATGGAAGAAGTAACAAGCATGCACATTCCACAGGAAGACAGAAGTTCTGGTTCCACTTCTGAAAAACATTGTTTGACAGAAGACAGAAATGCCCAGAGGAGATCAGCCTCTGCCCATACTCACTCAAATACATACTTTACAAAATCTGAGAACTCAAACAGGACATGTCCTGTTCCATATACAAAAATGGAATACAAAAGAGCTTCAAATGATAGTTTAAATAGTGTCAGCAGCAGTGATGGCTATGGTAAAAGAGGCCAAATGAAACCTTCCATTGAGTCTTACTCTGAAGATGATGAAAGTAAATTCTGTAGTTACGGCAAATATCCAGCTGACTTGGCACACAAAATTCATAGTGTAAATCACATGGATGACAATGATGGAGAACTAGACACTCCTATTAATTATAGTCTCAAATACTCAGATGAGCAGTTAAATTCTGGAAGGCAAAGTCCCTCCCAGAATGAAAGATGGGCAAGGCCTAAGCATATAATAGATGATGAAATCAAACAAAATGAGCAAAGACAGTCAAGGAACCAAAATGCAGCCTACCCTGTGTACACTGAAAGTGGAGATGATAAACACATGAAATATCAGACGCCTTTTGGACAGCAGGAATGCGTTTCTTCCTTTAGATCAAGAGGATCCAGTGGCTCAGAACAGAACAGAGTAGGCCCAACTCTTGGAATGAATCAGAAAGTAAACCCGTCCTTGTGCCAGGTTGATGATTATGATGATGACAAGCCAACCAACTATAGTGAACGTTATTCTGAGGAGGAACAACACGAAGAGGAAGACAGACCGACTAATTACAGTATAAAGTACAATGAAGAGGAACATCATGTTGATCAGCCTATCGATTACAGTTTAAAATATTCAACAGAAGTTACAGCGCCTTCTCAGAAGCCATCTTTTACTTTTCCAAAGACTTCTTCAGTGCAACTCAATAAAACTGACCATGTTCCCCCAAGCAGTGGGAGCACATCAACCCCCTCAGCCGGTTCAAAGAGACTTCACCCAAGCTCTGCACAGAGCAGAAGTGGTCATGCACAGAAGAATGCCTCCTGTAAGACTCCCTCTATTAATCAGGAAACTATACAAACTTACTGTGTGGAAGATACCCCAATATGTTTTTCAAGGTGTAGCTCTTTGTCGTCCTTGTCATCAGCTGAAGATGAAATAGGACGTGATCAATCCACACGTAGCACTGATGCCAATAACACACTGCAGATTGCAGAACTGAAGGAGAACAGTGGGGCTCTACCTACCGAGGGTGCTTCAAGTGAAATCACATCAACAGCACAACACATCAGAACAAAATCCACTAGGCTTCAAACTTCAAGCTTGTCTCCTTCTGATTCCTCTAGACATAAAGCTGTTGAATTTTCTTCAGGTGCCAAATCTCCCTCAAAGAGTGGTGCCCAAACTCCTAAAAGCCCACCAGAACATTATGTGCAGGAAACACCACTCATGTTCAGCAGATGTACTTCTGTAAGTTCCCTGGATAGTTTTGAAAGCCGTTCAATTGCTAGTTCAGTTCAAAGTGAGCCATGCAGTGGAATAGTAAGTGGTATTATAAGTCCCAGTGACCTTCCAGACAGCCCTGGACAAACAATGCCTCCAAGCAGAAGTAAAACACCACCACCTGCTCAAGGAGTTCAAGTGAAAAGAGAGGTACCTAAAGGAAAAGCAACCACTACAGAGAAGAGAGAGCCGGGTCCTAGACAGGCAGCTGTAAATGCAGCTGTTCAAAGAGTTCAGGTACTGCCAGATGCTGATACACTATTACATTTTGCCACAGAAAGCACACCGGATGGGTTTTCTTGCTCGTCTAGCCTGAGTGCTCTGAGCCTTGATGAGCCATTTATACAAAAAGATGCGGAGTTAAGAATTATGCCTCCAGTTCATGAAAACGAGCATGGAAATGAAGCAGAACCTAAACAGTCAGATGATACAAAGGACAATCAGGAGAAGAAAGCAGAGAAGCCAGCTGAAGCAGAAAAAGACATTCTGGATGATTCTGATGATGATATTGAAATACTGGAAGCATGTATTATTTCTGCAATGCCAACAAAGTCTTCACGTAAAGCCAAAAAGCCTTCTCAAGCATCTGCTCCAAAAATACCTCCTCCTGTAGCCAGAAAGCCCAGCCAGTTGCCAGTTTACAAACTTTTGCCTTCACAAAGCAGATTGCAATCACAGAAGCACGTGACTTTTACACCAGGAGATGATATGCCACGGGTATATTGTGTTGAGGGTACACCAATAAATTTTTCAACAGCTACATCTCTGAGTGACCTGACAATAGAATCCCCCCCAAGTGAATTGGCCAATGCAGACAATGTGGGTGTGGGAGCAGAGTCAGGGGAGTTTGAAAAGCGGGACACCATTCCTACAGAAGGCAGAAGTACTGACGATTCTCAGAGAGCAAAGAGCTCAGCTGTGACTCCTCTTGGCCTGGATGACGACAAAACAGAAGAGGGTGATATTTTGGCTGAGTGCATTAATTCAGCTATGCCAAAAGGAAAAAGTCACAAACCTTTCAGAGTGAAGAAGATAATGGATCAAATTCAACAAGCATCTTCATCCTCAAGTAATAAAAACCAACCAGAAGGTGAGAAAAAGAAGCCTACATCACCAGTAAAGCCTGTTTCCCAAAACAACGAATACAGAGCACGTGTGCGAAAAAGCACAGAGCCAAAAAGCAATGCTAGTAATGAAAAAGGCTATCCAGAGAACAGAGATGCAAAGAAACAGAGCCTTAAAAATAATTCAAGAGATTTTCATGATAAATTGCCAAATAACGAAGAGCGTGTAAGAGGAAGCTTTGCATTTGATTCTCCTCATCATTACACACCTATTGAGGGAACTCCTTATTGTTTTTCACGGAATGATTCCCTGAGTTCTTTAGATTTTGATGATGATGATGTTGATCTTTCAAGGGAGAAGGCAGAATTAAGAAAAGGAAAAGAAGGAAAGGAAACAGAAAGTAAGGAGTGTTCTAATGCAGAACAGTCTTCAGATCAGCAACCAAATAACAGGACACATGTTTGTCAAAAACACCCAGTGGGCAGAAACCAGACAAAAACTTTCTCTCAGTCCACTAAAGATATTCCAGATAGAGGAGCAGCTACAGATGAGAAAATGCAGAATTTTGCTATTGAAAACACACCTGTTTGTTTTTCTCGCAATTCGTCTCTTAGCTCCCTCAGTGATATTGATCAAGAAAACAATAACAAAGAAGGGGAACCTGCAAAACATCCTGAGGCTCCTGAGCCACAGGTGGAATCCAACAGACCACAGACTTCTGGTTATGCACCTAAATCATTTCATGTTGAAGATACCCCTGTGTGCTTCTCTAGAAACAGCTCTCTGAGTTCCCTTAGCATTGACTCAGAAGATGATCTTCTTCAGGAATGCATTAGTTCTGCTATGCCTAAAAAGAAAAAGCCCTCAAGAATGAAGAGTGACAATGAAAAAAATAATTCCAGAAACACAGGTGGTATTCTAGCAGAAGATTTAACATTGGATTTGAGAGAGATACAGAGGCCAGATTCAGAACATGGTTTTTCACCTGATTCGGAGAACTTTGACTGGAAAGCTATACAAGAAGGTGCAAATTCTATAGTTAGTAGCTTGCATCAAGCTGCAGCTGCTGCATCCCTGTCTAGACAAGCTTCATCAGACTCAGACTCTATCCTTTCATTAAAATCTGGTATTTCTCTGGGGTCACCATTTCATCTTACCCCAGACCAAGAAGAAAAACCTTTCACTAGTAATAAAGGTCCAAGAATTATTAAGCCAGGAGAGAAGAGTACACTGGAGTCTAAAAAAGTAGAATCAGAAAGTAGGGGAATCAAAGGAGGGAAGAAGGTGTATAAAAGTATGATCACAGGAAAAGCACGTTCCAATTCAGAAGTTTCAAGTTTGAAGCAGCCACAACAGACAAGTGTGCCTTCAATTTCACGTGGTAGAACAATGATCCATATTCCAGGAGTTCGAACTAGTTCTTCAAGTACTAGTCCTGTTTCCAAAAAAGTATCCCCACTTAAAAGCATGAACTCTAAGAGTCCCAGTGAAGGCCAAAGTTTGACCAGTTCTCCGAGAGGAGCCAAATCATCAGTGAAACCTGAGCCAGCTCCTGTGACCAGGCAGCCATCAGGATTGAATCAGAGTGGATCAAGTAAAGGACCTTCTAGATCAGGATCTAGAGACTCCACTCCTTCTAGACCTCAACAGCAGCCATTAAGTAGGCCTCTGCAATCTCCTGGACGAAACTCCATTTCCCCAGGAAGAAATGGTATCAGCCCTCCCAACAAACTGTCCCAGTTGCCAAGAACATCATCTCCTAGCACAGCTTCAACTAAATCCTCAAGTTCAGGTAGAATGTCATACACACCACCAGGCAGGCAAATGAGCCAGCAAAACCTTACAAAGCAAACTGCCTTACCTAAGAGTACCAGTAGCATTCCACGAAGTGAATCTGCTTCAAAGGGATTAAACCAAGCTCTCAGCGCTGGTGGATCAAACAAAAAGACTGACTTATCCAGAATGTCATCCACAAAGTCTAGTGGAAGTGAATCTGACAGATCTGAGAGGCCTGTCCTCGTTCGTCAGTCAACTTTTATTAAAGAGGCTCCAAGCCCGACTCTGAGACGGAAATTAGAAGAGTCAGCTTCGTTTGAATCTCTGTCGCCTTCCAGGCCAGATTCTCCCACGAGATCCCAACTGCAGACTCCAGTTTTAAGTCCTTCTCTTCCTGATATGTCTTTATCCGCTCATTCACCTGCCCAGAGTAGTAGTTGGCGAAAACTAGCCCCTAATCAGAGCCCTACTATAGAGTATGATGGGAGAACAGCAAAACGTCATGACATCGCTCGTTCCCATTCTGAGAGTCCGTCTAGGCTGCTGATCAACAGATCAGGGACGTGGAAGCGTGAACACAGTAAACATTCCTCATCACTTCCCCGTGTAAGCACTTGGCGAAGAACTGGAAGTTCCTCCTCAATCCTGTCTGCTTCTTCAGAATCCAGTGAAAAGGCAAAAAGTGAAGATGAAAAGCAGCATGGGGGTTCTCTCCCTGGACACAAGCAAAGTAAAGAAAGCCAAGCACCAGCAAAAGGTACTTGGAGAAAAATAAAAGAAAATGAAATTCCTCAGATAATGAGTGATGCTCAGCATTCTTCTTCAGGTGCCACAAATGGCTCTGATTCCAAAACCCTCATCTATCAGATGGCTCCAGCTGTCTCTAAGACAGAGGATGTGTGGGTGAGGATAGAGGATTGCCCAATTAACAACCCTCGATCTGGAAGGTCCCCAACTGGAAATACCCCCCCTGTTATTGACAGTGTTTTGGAGAAAGGGGGTGTGAATGGTAAAGATCCTAAAGAGATTCAAGAAAGGCAAACCCCAGGGAATGGAGGTGTTCCTGTTCGTACCATTGGCTTAGAAAACCGTCTGAACTCTTTCTTTCAGATAGAGAGTCCAGACAAGAAAGGCACTGAAACAAAACCTCTGCAGAATAATCCGTTCCTGCACCAGAAATTAATGAAAGTACTGTAAGTGAGCGTACTCCATTCAGTTCCAGTAGCTCAAGCAAGCACAGCTCCCCCATCGGTGCTGTGGCAGCTAGGGTGACTCCTTTCAACTACAACCCGAGCCGCAGGAAGAGCAGCGTGGACAATAGTTCTGCTCGGCCCTCACAGATACCAACCCCAGTGAATAACAGCGCCAAGAAACGCGACACCAAGTCTGAAAACACTGACTCCAGTGGAACACAAAGCCCTAAACGTCACTCTGGCTCTTACCTGGTAACTTCTGTTTAAGTGCAACACAAAAAAAACCTGATGTATTATATACAGCAGCTACTTAAAAACTTTTGTTTCAAATGAAACAAAAAAAAATGGGGATTGATTGTTTTGTTTTATTTTTATTTGTTGTAAATAGCTTTGATTCTTGTTAGATGGTCCTTGTTCTGGAAGCCATATTTGATAGTATACTTTGTCTCCGCTGGTGATATTTTGCAGGAATACCTGATTGACAGTTTGGAATAAAATTGCTAATGCAAGTGTATTTGTATAGTATGTTTAACATGTATTCCCATGTTTAACATGCATCCCATCCCATTATCCTTTGAATATTGCTTGTTATTGAAGTCATGGAATAGCACAGATAGAAATGATGCATTCATATTGCTTTACCAATAATTTCTAGATTACAGACCAACTAAACTACATCAGGGAAGAATTGGTATTATTTATGCAAAATCATATACTCATGTTTGGTATTTGTGAGTTCATCTAACCCAATAATTAATCATGTGGCTGTGAAATTCACAGTAATATGGTTTCCGCTGAACAAGCTTTTCTAGCCTGCTTTTCTGCATGAATGGAACTGATGGTTCATTTTATGAAGTAATGATTAACATTTCTGTGGTCACATAATGTGCATAGATAGTTATGGTGTAACAATTTACACTTTCTTTATGCTCTGAAAAAGAAAAAAAAAAAAACCAACAAAAAAACCCGAACTGTGTAACTGTAAAACCTTGAACAAAACTATTTCACCTGAATTAGTTTTTATCTTAAAGTAGGTAGAATTTTTTTGCTATGCTGTAACTTGTTGTATATTCTGGTATTTGAGGTGAGATGGCTGCTCTTTTATTAATGAGACGTGGGTGATGTCTCAACAGAGACTAAAATGAACATTTCAGAATAAATTATTACTATATGTAAGTTGTGTGTGTTACTTCTGCATTACATAAAAATACAGGACTTTACTTAGAGATGTCACCATATAATGTGGTTGTATGCACTTAACACTTAAGGCCTGATTTGGGATAATCCTGCACCTCCAATATCTCTTCTTCCTTATCACTGGCAAATGGCTGTTGTAGGATACTTTCAACATTTGCAAGATCAGGCCCTAGGTCTTCTGTAATATATTTGTAATTGGGACAGTTTCACACATCTCAGGTGCATAACAAGGCTAAAGGCAGGGTATTTCCAGTAGCCACGCAATATAATTGTTCTCATGACTGCAAGCCTGAAACAATATTGTATCTATACAAATAATATTTGTAAAACAAAAAACATTTTTTGATTGGGGATATAATGTAGAATGTGAAATAGTGACTATAAGATGAAATTTTGTTTCTGTTTGTGCTCTCTGTGCTTTTTTTTTTTAATTTATTTTTTAAAAAAATTGTGAAGGGAAAAATACCGCAAGAATCCCATGGCAGCAAGAA
Source organism: Sitta carolinensis (assembly GCA_032173965.1). Classification (NCBI taxonomy): domain Eukaryota; kingdom Metazoa; phylum Chordata; class Aves; order Passeriformes; family Sittidae; genus Sitta; species Sitta carolinensis. The sequence continues at coordinate 73,014,742 of CM063313.1, read as the reverse complement.
ATTTTTAGTAGAAAAAAGACTTTATGGAAAGCATGATATTTGCTGCCTTGAGCCTTTTTGATGCAAATATAGATTGTGCAAGAACAATGCCGAAAAAAACAGATTTGTGCTTTAAAAATATAAATATAGTCTGAATTTAGATGAGGATTACTTCAAAAAAGAAACATGAGAGAAGGGAACATTAACCATTCTGTGCATCTTTGAACAAACCATGAAATGCAATGGTATATCAGTTTTGTTGTATCTCAACTGGACTGTTCTAAAGGTAGCTTTCTAAATAACTGGTACATCAGAATGCCCTGATTTCAGGAAGCCCTGAAATGGAGCAATTTACCTTTATGGTAGCTTTAACACCATTGCAGTGTACCACTTCTCTAGCTTTTGTATTTCTGATACTGAAATGAATCCATTGAATTTATTATAAATCATGCACTTATACTTAGGAACACAATCAAGACACTATCTGCAGACAAAAGTCAATTTATATAAAAGCCAGTACCAAAAATACTTATTTGGCAGAAGTGGTATCTTACTTGCTTTTTTTGTTCTTTGCTTAGAGACATGCCATGTTCCTGTATCACCTCATGAACTGTTAAGAAGCAGCACTCCTCATACTAGCGTTGAAAATATTTTGCATATAATATCTTCATTAAACTTCTGATATGAATGAATATTAGTGTTCTTTTAAAGATGAAATAGAAACGGATTGTCATAGGTTTAAAGTCAGGACTTCCTGCTGGAGTAGAATATGGAACTCCATCCTTGAGTTTTAAATGAAAGACCACTTTTGTTGTAAATGTTTTGATTTTTAATCATTATTTTGTGCTGGGCTTTTAACAATTAATACAAAAATATATTACATAATCCAGAATAGTTGTTTAACACTGTTATTACATATTTGTCCTGTCAATTTAAGAATTAAAGGTAAACTCAGTCTCAGAAAAGAAATTCTGGTTTCAGTTCTGCTACTGAAAAATGACTGAAATCAGTTTTTTTAATCAGAAGATAACATGAAACTATAAATAAATTATATGCGTATCAAACACCAGAATGTCTTTGAAAATTATAGTGGCTTCTTGATACAGACTTGGGGATACTTCAGGATCATTATAATTGGAAAGTTTCTCTTAGTACCCACTTAAGTAAACCTATATTTGTAGCAAAGACAGGCTAGAGAAACTTTCCAACTATAAGGGTAGTGATACACTAAAATATGCTTCCCATGGGAGTTGTTAAATTTCCATTATAGAAGTTTTAAGAAGAGGTTTATGAAACATCTCATAGGGATGGACTGTAGTATATTTCATATTGCCTGTGTGCAGAGATGGGTGATCTTTTGAAATCTCTTCCAGATCTACATTTCTCTGATTCTTTATCTAAAATACTTAGTATCCACTAAGAGCCTTTCAGAATATTTAAAGACATCCATGATGTTTGATTTATGATGGGGATATAAAGTTATATTCTGTAAGCTTAACTAAAAACATAGATCCCAGAAATATAAAATCAAAGACATGGAAAAAAATGGTTGCAATAAGTATATTTGGTCTTGGATTTTGTTAATGATGTTAGAGTCACAATAGTCAGTTTTGATTTATGCTGCTAAAGAGAACCTCTTGTTCCTTAGTTTCATTTGTATGAAGTTGCCACAGCAGGTAAGAGGACATTATCTATATCAAGGCAAAACAAAGAATAGCAAGGAGCTAAGGAAACCAAGACTCAATTTACTGTTCTTCTGGGATGCACTGCCTTTCTTTCTACCAATTTTGGTAGAATTTTTTGTGACTTCTGCTCAGAACTTTATTTGTCCTTGAATTAGCTTAGCATACCTAGTGCATACCAAACTTAAACAGTTTATACTGAAAAATAACTCATTAAGCTCATTTCAGACTGTCTTCTAGCTTTGTCCTTTTGATGTGAAAAGCAGAGATGTGACCTCCCCACAGTTTGTAATTAGTTCACTTTTTAAAATGTGCTTCCATTTTATTTTCTTGCAGCGTGACACAGTTAAGGTTACTGGTCAATTTCTGTGTAAGCTCTTCTGACTAAATATTGTAATCCTTGAATGGGAACTAATCTGTTTCTGTTTTTCATGTGCAGTTCTCTGTCAACAATATTTTCCCCTGAAAGACTAAAGATAATGCTCACAGCTCTGTCAGATATGACAGCTTAAAAATTGAAAGCCTAGCCACAGTTTCCTAATGAGACTGGAATATTGTTTCAAGCAGGATTTGGCTGCAGCATACAAATACAGTTTATGCTGTAAGTGTCAGTAAGCTGCAGTATTCGTCAACATAGACTAGTACCTTTGATGGCTTTGGGAAGTTAGCTGTATTGTTTGGTAAAGGAGGAGAGATAGAAAAGGGACAGTTTCAGAGAGTCATATTGTCCTAGGGATGTACTTTCCTTTTTTCCCTCAGTAAATTACATACGCTGCACCAGAGAGAGCTTGTGCACAGACTAATGAGACATTATTTTAAAGTGTGACAGTAGACAACAAAACTACAGAATCTTTGCCTGATAATCTGAAAACTGAATTGTTTGATGTCTGCTTTGGAGTATGTCATAGGTGTCCATCCCCTTGATCCCCTGGATAGACGTTGGTATTACCAACAAAGATAACTGTGTAAGCTTTCTCTTTTTTCTTAAGGGTAACATACTACTTCTATAACTGAAGAAATGGCTTGTGCTGTTCAAAGTTTTCTTCTCCACTCCATGCTCCTGGCTATGAATTCTGGCTCTTAAGGTGCCTTTCAGTGGACTTGCTCACCTGCTCCCCTCATGGGGGTAGTAGGATTACTGCTGCATGGGTATGCTGAATTTGCACAGTGCATAGTAGTTGGACAAATGCCACCTGAGCCAGCAAAAGAGAAAAAAAAAAACAGCTAGGGCTGGTTTGAAATAGGTTGGGATATTTTCCTTTATAGGAGGTCACTGGATCGAGCCATTATAAGCAATGTTAAGCCTATATGCCAAGTTTCAGATCTTCGACTATTTTGACACAGCAAAAGCAAATTAAAGTTGGATTTTTTTTATTTTTTTTAACTGAATTTTTGCCTAGTGGCCTCCAGTGCTTTGCATTTGAATACCTTATGTTCAGGTAAGTCCTTAATCCTGGAAATTCTGACAACTTCTGAAGTATTACATCAGTATATGGATGTGGCAAAGATACATTTCTTCATCAGAAATACCCCCCCAAAAAAATTCTACCATATGTAAACTTCTGGGAGACAGTTTTTAGATTTGCAGTATTCAATGCTGTAAATCCTTCTAATAAAAAGACTTATTTCAATTATTTCTTTCCTAGAAGAGGCTTGAAGAGGGAGGTAATGTCTCCCTTTCTTAATGAGGTCAGTGTTGTAGGGATGATCTGGAAAATATTTAGGTGGACTCTTCTTACAAGCTCTTCTACAGTTACTAGATGCCTCCCAAATGTCTTTCCAATCTAGCTTTCATGAAATAGTATGAACAGCCATAAGAGCTTCACTAAAAATCACATGTAGACTTCCACCTAAACATAACTTCCTGCATCTACTGTAATGCCTTGCAAAATTGGATCCACCGGTAAGACAGCTTTGTTCTTGATGAGATGTGTGATTTGGATGAAGCTGTGAATCGTAAGTGAAGTGTCAATTAATGTAAAGCATGGCTTTCTCCACACATTTAAAATTCCAAGGACCTTGATACCAAATTACCAAGTGTATTCACTCTCTGTATTCACAGCCATCTCCTTTGCACTTTGACATTTAACCAGAAGAGATGCCCACTTTTAGTTTCATTTCAGATCACATGTAGAAATAGGATTCCTGCATCATAGTTTCCTATATGCAGAATAACAATTTGTATCTGTAAATGTGTTTATAGAGAATGTTATGTAGCTAAGGTTGAGTTTTTAGTCAGAATGGTAAGTTAACTGCTTACGTGTTGTGTTTGGTTACATATTGGAAGTGCAAGGGAATTTGGTGTGGCGCAGAAGAGTTTTAAGAGTTCACAACATAATTAATGCAGGTGTCAATTAACTTGTGGTGCCAAGATGAATTTTCTGCTGTCAAGTTTCAGTTTACTAGTTGTGCTGTTTACTTACTCTAAGATTGGAGAACACCTCCCTAGCATAATTTTGCAAATTACCTTCCTTAGGAAGTTTCCATACAGTTACAGGCTTATGTATTAGTGAATTTCTGCCACTTGAAGATTTAAAGAAATTGTTCAGATTTTGCTGTTTGTGAAAACATCCTTCGCTTGAGTGGCTGCAGAATTGCAATCAGGGTATCAGGAAGATGCAGAGGGAGCTGATCTACTCAGTAAAATGCACTTCTGTCCAGAGCTCGAGCCATACAAACACATACAAACAGTATATCAAATGCCATCCTTTCTGGTGGGATCTAACATGAATGAAGCTTGTGCTGGTTGTCTGCAAATAAACTGTCATCCTGTGAGATTAGATGAATTTGCCCACCTGTAAATGTTGTTTCTCTTGAACAAACTTGGCCCACAATTATCTTTCCTTCAGTTTTGTTGTTTGCTTCTGCCTGAGATGCATTACTGTTTATATCCTAACTCTGTAATTAATTCTTTCTTCAGTTATTCTAATGTATTTTGTTTCACAGTATACGTATTCTGAATTTAGTCTTGCTGTGCATAATTTATTTATTACTTGCAGTGTTACATAAAATTTCCTCCTGATTGCACCTTGTCAGAGTGGAATTGTTTTCTTGTCTACTACTGAAAGTTAGGTGTCTGTCCACTGTATTAGAAATATGACTTCATTTTAGAAGGAATTTGTTGTTAAGAGACTTCAGTAATTCAGTGTGTCAGAACAAACGCTCTAAACCCACGCATTTTCATTTTAGTGATACTTGCATTTCAGATAAATGGAAAAAAGAAGCTTGAAAACCTGGTTCACCAGTAGAGTTCTCTGTTCTCTTCTGTGTTTCACTTTAGAAGGAACTACACAAAACAAAATCTAGTTCTGACACAATGTAATTCCATAATCCCTCTGTTACATACAAAAGTTTTGCAAGGCTTACTTCCTTATGATTCATGAGCACAGCAGAGACTACTAATTACAAAGTCTTTCTTTCCAGTAATGAATGAATTCTTTAGTCCTTGATTAGACTATTAAGGGGCCTAAGTTGATTAATTCCCAACACACATACACATATATTTATGTTTACATACATATTTTACACTCCCCTATTCACTTTGACAAAAGTGTTTTAAAAAGGCATTGTTGCTGATTACTAAGATCCCTTGTTTTCTAATAGTTGTACCACTTTTTCATTTTGAGTTCTAATGTGAGGACTGATTAGGTGCTATCTGATTATCAAGTTCTAGGGAAAAATGCACTTAGGTCTTCGTTTATATGCAGAAAAGGAAATTGCCTTTCTAGAAATTTAAATGTTGTATTAAAAATAATTTTTAAAAGCACTATAACTATCAACTGAAGTTTAAAGTCAGTAGGGATCATGAAAACAGGAGACTTTGAGTGATGATTATATTAAATACAGATAAGGGTAGGCTAAGCCTAATTCTGCCCTTTTTTCTCTAACAGTCCTCTACAAAAAGCATGTTGGTAGCAGGGAAGGGCTTGTGCATCTTACCTGACAGTTGCTGTGGTCTGGAATGGCACACATTCACATTGGAAGTAACTGTGGAAGAACACAAAAACAGATGTAAAAATTAAGCCATAATATGAGTTATGAGAAAACTCCCCATTTTTATTATCTTTTGTAGAAGTGTTTTGTTGTTTGATTGGTGATGAAAAGGAGTTGGCATCCTTTTTTTTCCAACTACACCGAGCAGCTGAACAGCTGTGATGGATTATTTGACACTTCTAAATGTTCTAACTGGCATTGTTTAACCACAGTTGGCAACCGAGCGCTACCCAGCCATTTGCTCCCCTCCAGTGGCATGGGGAGACAGAAGAGTAAAAATGAGAAAACTCATAGATTCAGATAAAGACAATTGAATAAACAGAAAAGGAAGAAAATTATGATGATCATAATAATAATAGAGAATATACAAAACAAGTGACACTTGTGAAACTCACGGTTGCTCACCACTTGCTGACTGATTCCTAGGCAATCCCTGAACATGAGCCTCCAGCCCGCTTTCTCTGCAGGTATATTCTCATCATGATGCCATAAGGTCTGGAAATGTCTCTTTGGCCATTTTATGTGTCACCCCTCCAATTCTTGTGCCCCTCAGGTCTCTTTCTCTCAGGGCATGAGAAACTTACTTTTGGAAAAAAAAAATCCATACATTTTCAACATCCTCATACTAAATTCGTAACAAAGTACTATACTATTTAATAGAAAATTAACTACCCCAAACAGCCAAAACCAGAACATAAATCATTTGGACTTGTTAGAAGTGAAAATCTAGCTGAAGTGAAAGCTGTGAATTCAATGCAAATACTGTATTCTTTGTCATACACAGATGACTGATGGTTTCTTTTGTGCTTGGAAGCTGGCTGTACACAGCTGTGAATTTACAGAGCTGTCAGCTGCTTTACAAGGCTAAAACAGAAGGACAAAGAAGGGGTGTAAAACTGAGCTCTGTACTTCAGAGATAAAGTCTTTGCAATCAGAAGGAATATGAGAGATGGATAGAAATCCATGGTTTTCCATTTTGCCAGTTCCATTGTGGAATAGGAATTTGGATAGAGTCTTGGCAATGGTGGTGCCCAGTATGCTCCTCAGGATCTCAGTGAAACACTGTATATATTGTTTGCTGTACTTCCTACATTAATTAATGCAAGTCAAGGCTTGGGTCTAGGTGACATAATCCTAAAGACTTTTAGCTCCAAATACCATACAAGTCAGGCTGGTTGTTGCCAGGCCACTTGTCAGCTGCTCTTGGTAGTGCAGCATTTACATAAATTGAAACATTTAAGCCTCGAGTGGCTTTAGAACATCCCATGCTCCTTAAATAAGCTGTTGAAGTTGTTTATAGTTCTCTTCCATTGAGATGAACCAAAGTGGTGCATCTGCTGATTCATAAAGCTGTGTTGGTGTTCTTTGTATGGGCATGAGGTAGTGCCTCTTCTGAAAATACGTAGCAGACAGGATTCTGGATTGTTAAAACCAGAAGGTAGTCTGGATTTAAAATCGCAGTTTCATAAAATGGCTGGAGTAGGAAAGGGACCTTAGAAATCATACAGTTCTGATTTGAAACTCTTAAATGGGTAGGAACACAACTTGTTTTGGGAAAATGGCCCATACACTCTTGTAGAAGTGGCAATTAGCGTGGTTCTGTGTTGAAGTTTCATGGTAAGTAAATACCAGAAGAAAAAAAAAAAAAACATCATTTTCTCTCCACTGTTGAACAACCTGCCTGCTACTTCCAACTTGAGTAATAACTCACGAAGCATTTTTCACAATGCAAGTTTTCTGGGTTCTTTTCCAGCCCTTATAATTTTACTTAAAAATATACTTCTGGAATTCTCATTTACAAAAAATGTGAAGAAAATCCTTCCCGTGTTGCCCCCTTCCCTCCAGTGACCTTTGAACAAATCAAGATTTTCCTCTACATCCCTGTTCTGCATTTTATCTGCAGTCCACTACAGAACTGTTCCACCAATCCAGCTGAAAATCTGCCTTCTGAATAACTTCACATTTTTAGAATGTTTAGACTATGGAGGGTAGCCTCAAGTGAGAAGAAACTGAACATGGATGCAAGCTCTGAATAAACAGGTGTATGTGACACTTCCAGTAAAACACTGTATTACATACAAGATGTGTCACCTCAAATCCTCTCCATTTTCTTGGGCTCCTACTTCCAGTTAGGGCATTTGCATTTGCCCCAGGTGAGTTGAAGCAATGTATCACAACCACTTTGTACTGCTATTTCGTATTTCTACAGGGCTCTTGTTGCTGGGTGTTGTTTGGGAACAGGTTTTCTTTGAGATTTGAGGGGGTTTTTTTGTTTGGGATTTTTTTTTTGCTATTTTTCTTCCCCAAACACCATTAACAGTAAAAACAGAGTCTCAATCAAGTCACCTGACTTGCTGGTAATAGCATATAGAGAGACAGAATTCTCTGCTTTAGGGTTTTGTAGTGTAGTTCTCATTCCCTGCCCATTCCCTTCCACTGCACTAGCCGCAGATGGAATAACCTCAGCAAGCTATACACAGCTTTCCAAGACCAGTATCCCTGCTACTACTCTCCAGAGGCATTATCTGCAGTCTTGATGTTTTGCTGTAGATGTGTACACCAGCAATTGTGCCTTCTTGTCCTCCTGCTTTGAATTATTTAAAAGCTGTAAGATGTTGAGTGCTTCATTCCATTTCTGAGTCCAGGGCCAGCAGATACTTTGGGTATGCAAGCAGCTACAGCGTGCCTGAGCTGGAATGCTTCGTGACCTACTTCTGTCTGAATTCCTCAGGCTGGAAATACGCAGAATTAAACTTGGAAATGTATTTCTTATGGCACTAGAACAAATGCAGTGATTGGATGCCATACATTTAATGAAGTCATTCTACAGTGATGATGGGGATTAAACTGTCATATCTGTACTCACTGCTTCATTTTAGGCATCCTGGTTTCAAGATTAGGTTTCTAGCACCTATAAAGGAGATTGGTAAATAATGAGATCTGCAGAAAAAACCCCTGTGCTTCTGTGCAGTCAGTTACGTTCGCCATATGATTTAATTTGTAATTCCACAAACTCCATTTCTGGCAACTTCTAATTATATTTTCCATCTGAAAAGGATGTGGAAAATAATTTTTGTCTTCATAACCTTTGTATTTCACAAATGCTGATACAGACTATGTATATCTTGTAACACTAAATTTAAATATTGTTTTACAAGATAAGCCACTAATATGTTGATACTTAAAAGCTACATGAATTTGAAGAAAAAAGTAACATGCAACTGCCAAATTAAACAACTTTAAAATACACAAAACCTTTCTCAGTGGCCTGAATTAGGTGGACTGACTGAGGGCAATCTTAATATGCAATGATAGTACTCACAAACTGCAGCTGTGTTCACTGCCTTTAACATACACTCAGAGCACTGTTTCTCAAGGTGATGCATCAGAAATTTCTTTACAATCTAAGTGAAACCACTACAGGAATCTAAGGGAATATTATGAAGTAAATTTTAATATTTCTTCATTAAGATTTAGCCTATTTTTCAATTTTTAAAAAATGAAGCTGTGGCAATGCCAAATAAATATTTCTTAGCATTACTTCCTAAAAGATTAGATTTGATTGTTCTTCAATTCAAACCCTGCTACAGCACTGTCCTGCAGAGGGAGATTTTTTGATTATAGAGATTTATTTTTAGCCCCCTTTCAGAGGGCTCAGACCTCTGTGTACCAGAAGAAAAGAGCAATGCATATTGCTCAAACCAAACGTCAGTAAGCATGATTTGTAATAAGGTCTTGGATGACCACATTTCATGCAATGGTCAGACCATGAACGTGCTCTGCACACCCTATGGCCTGCACAGAGACAATGAATATATTGCATTCTGGTCTGTCCACAGTTCACCCTGTGCACACACTGTGCACTCTCCTCCCCAACAGCCCACATCTCTCTTGCTAAAAGCAGGTGATTGCAGTCGATAAAAGAAGCTTCTGCCCATGCTGGCTGATGGATAGATTTAAGCAGCGACAACAGCTTCTCCTGGACAAGACAGCTCCCAAGGTAATTGCAGCTCTTGATACTTTTTAGGTGGTAGGTGTGGCAGTTCTTCCACTCCCACAAGCCTCTCCCCTGATAAGGAGGCCTTTTGCAAAAGTCCTTGTTAAGAAAAAAGGCAAATGGGACTCTTGGTTGTTCTGGTTCTCCAGGTTGTTTATTATTCCCTTATCAGTAATTTCAGCACACCAGGCTTTACACCAGCTTAGTGTGCGGGAGAAAAGACACCAAAAGGCCCTGACACATGGAATCAAGGTTATCTTAAAGATAATTCACCCAAATATCACCAAGAACATGCACTATTTCTTGTTTTGTACCAATAACTAACTAAATTTTTGTTCACGTAACTCTACACTTCCGCTAATTTTGACCAATCATCCTGTGTCCCCAACACTGCAGAATATGGAGTAGATGGAGAAGCCTAAAACAACAAGGATCCTCCATCTTGTCTGCATCTACTTACCACACTAACAAACCCAAAAATCTAAGTTTCTCACCCTGTGATAAATGACATACTATGCTACTATCTAATTTACATTCTTGAAGGTTCTGTTTCATCCCAAAGCTTAGGAAGCCCTTTCTGTGCACAAAGGTTAAAAGAAGTATTTGTCAGAGATCCTTCAACATAAGCAGAGAAATACTCTGCATTCTGGATTCCAATGGTAGGGATCTCAATAAAAAGTCACTCAAGAGAAAGACAAATGTGTGCAAGTAATGGAGATTTTATTTAAAAACACAAAGAAAAAACAGGAAATCCATTATCAAGATACTGCTAACAAGATGAAAACACTTTGCTGCTAAGCAACAAAATATCTAAATAATTATTTGTAATAGATTATCTCTTAGAGAGCCGCACTTGTTCTTGTATCAGTTTGATGGAAATCTGAAGATAACCCTCAAAAAGCTTGTCTTTAGCACTGGACAAGTATTGAATCAAAAACATCCTAACTGACACACCTCATTTACATAACCTTGTTTTTCAGCTGCAAAGCTTGTTGAGTCATGTTTGTGAGGAGCTGCCAAGTCATTGAGCTGGTCCCAGACAGCTGCAGTCACATTTCTAAAAGCTGTTTGCTCCTGCTGGTGCCACACGGTTTGCTGTTTGTTTTCTGCAGTACTTTGTGGAATGCATTCATTCTGACAGAATGAGAGCAAAGACAGAAGGCAACGAAATTGCTCATCATTCAAAAGCATGAATAGACAATAACTTTTTAACCTGTAACACCCTGCTTCTTTCTGAAGCTTCTCCATAACTCAACCCTTCCAAGTTTTCAAGAACAGTACTCGCAGTCCTCCCCTGGGGAAACCGCTGTGTTGCACTGGGTCTTAGCATACCCTCTTCAATACTTCATTGCCAGCTGGATGTGTTGGTGGAGCAGAAGAAACAAAAACAAAAACAAACAAACAAAAAACCAAACCAAAACAAACAAACAAAAAAAACCACCAGAGAGAAAAACTGAATAGATACTTCAGTTCTTTGTCCTGGTACATTGCTGTTTGAAGAGTTTAAGAGTGCACAAAGTATGTCCTGTGGAATTCACAGGGTAACTGAATGGTTGAGGCTGAAGCTGGCAGGGACCTCTGGGTCATCTGGTCCAACCACTGCTCCAGCAGGGCCACCAAGAGCTGGTAGTCCAGGATCACTCCCATACAGCTTTTCAGTATCTCCAAGGATGGAGACATGGCCACCTCTCTGGGCAGCCTGTGCCAGTTCTCAGTCACCCCCAAAGGGAAAAGGAGTTTCCTGATGCTCAGAGGGAACCTCCTGTGTTTCAGTGTATACCCATTGCCTCTGGTGCAGCCACTGGGCACCCCTGGAAAGAGCCTGGATCCATCCTCCTTGCACCCTCCCTGCAGGTGTTTATGTACATTGGTGAGTTCCCCTAAGCCTTCTCCAGGATGAGCTGCTCTAATCTCTCTTTGGCCTTGGTGACCATTCACTGGACTCTCTCCACAGTGCCCATGTTCTGAGTTGCCCTGGGGAGCCCGGTGCTGGGCCTGGCACTCCTGCTGTGGCCTCCCCAGTGCTTCGGGGCAGGATCACCTCTCCCTGCCCTGCTGGCAACACTTCTCATTGTGCAGCCCAGGCACCACTGGCCTTGTCACAGGGACACATCACTGGCTGATGTTCAAATCGGTGTCTAGCAGGAGCCCCAGAGCCTTTCCTGACAAACTGATTCCCAGCTGGGTATTCCCAGCCCCTGCTGGTGCCTGGGGTTGTTCCTCCCCAGCTACAGGACTTGGCTCTTCCCATGCTGAACTACTTAAGGCTCCTATCAGCCCCTTTCTCCAGCCTGTCCGTGTCCCTGGGGATGGCACCACGACCCTCTGGTGTCTCAGCACCCCGGTCCCAGCTTGGTGTCCCCAGCTCGGTGCACCCAGCCCGGTGCACCATCGCTGTCACCATCACTGTCACCATCACTGTCACCTTCGCTGTCACCATCACTGTGTCACCATCGCTGTCACCATCACTGTGTGTCACCATCGCTGTGTCACCATCACTGTGTCACCATCACTGTCACCATCACTGTGTGTCACCATCACTGTGTCACCATCGCTGTCACCATCGCTGTGTCACCATCACTGTCACCATCACTGTGTCACCATCGCTGTGTCACCATCGCTGTCACCATCGCTGTGTCACCATCGCTGTGTCACCATCGCTGTGTCACCATCGCTGTCACCATCGCTGTCACCATCGCTGTGTCACCATCACTGTGTCACCATCACTGTCACCATCGCTGTGTCACCATCGCTGTCACCATCGCTGTGTCACCATCACTGTGTCACCATCGCTGTGTCACCATCGCTGTGTCACCATCGCTGTCACCATCGCTGTGTCACCATCGCTGTGTCACCATCGCTGTGTCACCATCGCTGTGTCACCATCGCTGTCACCATCGCTGTCACCATCGCTGTGTCACCATCGCTGTCACCATCGCTGTGTCACCATCACTGTGTCACCATCGCTGTGTCACCATCGCTGTGTCACCATCGCTGTCACCATCGCTGTGTCACCATCGCTGTGTCACCATCACTGTGTCACCATCGCTGTCACCTTCGCTGTGTCACCATCGCTGTGTCACCATTGCTGTGTCACCATTGCTGTGTCACCATCGCTGTGTCACCATCGCTGTCACCATCACTGTGTCACCATCGCTGTCACCATCGCTGTCACCATCGCTGTCACCATCGCTGTGTCATCATCACTGTGTCACCATCGCTGTCACCATCGCTGTGTCACCATCGCTGTCACCATCACTGTGTCACCATCGCTGTGTCACCATCAGTGTCACCATCGCTGTCACCATCGCTGTCACCATCGCTGTGTCACCATCACTGTGTCACCATCACTGTGTCACCATCGCTGTCACCATCACTGTGTCACCATCACTGTGTCACCATCACTGTGTCACCATCACTGTCACCATCGCTAAGGGGGTACCTGCCTCTCATCCACAGTGTTAATGACGGTGTGACACAGGACTGGACCAAGGACTCGTCCTGTAGTTTTTTCCTTTAGCTTTAGCTTATTTTTTCATGTAATTATACAGGAAGCTGTGGTAATACCAAATAAAAATTTTTCGGCATTTCTTAGAGATCGTTCTCTGATTCAAACACCTCTAGAGCTCTGTGAGTGAAGGGCACCACAGGGCGGCTTGGCGGTCTCCGGGCACACTTTGCCGTCCCACCGCGACCCTCTGGGTTCCCGTTTCGCCGGTGCCCGCCGCCCATGGTTCACGGGTGTGCGCCACCGCGTTCCCGCCCATCCCCAGAGCTCCCGGGCCCCGCCCGCCGCCATTCCCGCCCCTACTCCCTCAGCCTGGCGGAAGTGGCGCGCCCGCTCCAGGCGCTGATGTAGCGCCTTTTCATAGGCTGCGACGCTTGACAGGCACCCCCGTTGACCAATGGGATCTCGCTCCGGGCCGCCGGGGCGGGCCCGCTCCGCCGCCGTGGCGCTGGGCGGGGCGAGGGAGATGGTGCTGTCATGGCCGCCGCCGCCGGCACCGCGTCCCCGGCGGACAAAGAGAGGTACCGTGGGCACGGCTTGTCTGGGGTCTGGTTCGTCGTGGGTTCGTTTGTTTACGTGTCATTCAGGGCTCGAGAAAAAGAAAACGCGAGCGGATCAAGGGGTGGTGGTTTAAATCCCGGTGAAGCGAGGGGTGGTAGTAGCAGAAATTAAATCCGTGTGGGACAAGGTGTGCTGCTGACACTTGTGTGGTCGGGAAGTCAGGAAGGAGACTGGAATTCCTGGGCAGAACCCAGACTTAGTCGGCTCATAAAGACGGCAGTAGCAAAGAGTGGAGAAAAGCGCTGGACAAGAGAAGGAGAAAACAGTAGGAGCTGAGGTGATTTGGACTGGTTTTTAAAGGCAGCAAGGAACCCTTGTCACTTTCTTTTCATTCGGCTAATTGGAATCTGTCTGCAACATATGTTTTGCTCATTTCCCTGTTTTCTTACGCTGTCATAGATCCTTATGCAAATCAATGCAGGCGTTCTTACACATCCAGGTTTCAGCTAGCTGTTTTTTTAAGTTGTCTAATTAGTATAATTGAGGTTCTGTCATGCTAATCCTGTGTATGTACTTTAGTGTAAATCTGTTGAAAATTCTTAAGGAAGCTTATAAGCACAGTTTGTCAGTAGCTTTTATAAATGTATCCAAATCTGTGTTGATCTGTACGTGAATTTAAAAAAAAAAACAAAACTAAACAAGACAATCATAGAACTTAGCTAATTCCGTAGTAAAACCTTTTCAGGAAACGTTAATTCTTTTCAGGGAAATATGTGTGTTCCAGGTTTCAACATTGTAAGAAATAGGTCAAAAAGTTCTTTTTTTTTTTTTTTTTTTTTTTTTTTTTTTTTTTTTTTTTTTCCCTCAGGATGGGTAGTGCTATCCCTTGTGCATGTAGTGTCCATAACTCAAAGAGGGATTTTGCAGCATCTTACTAAGCAGTCTAGGGAAAATAAATGGTTTATAGCTAAAAAATAAAAGCTACTGTGGGAACTTCTGTGTTGTAGCCATGACATTTATTTTCTGTTTTACTAGGAAAATACTGCACAGGCATTAAGGAGTTGATATAGCTTCCTAAAATTCACTGTTTTCTCTTCTTAGATTCATTTGCATTTATCCAGCTTATTTGAATAACAAGAAGACAATAGCAGAAGGAAGAAGGATACCTATAGATAAGGTAATTTCATGGGTGGCAGAGAAATAAGACATTTTGTTTCTCTATGTAGCAGTGTGTAGAGTGCTGAAAAATAAATATCTCTGATCTTTCCATTCCCCCATGGCATGGAAATTACAGTGTGTTTGAAGGTAACCTAGTGCCAGCCTCTGAATTTAGGAGAGCCCTGGGCTG
The DNA here is from genome assembly GCA_032173965.1 of Sitta carolinensis. NCBI lineage: Eukaryota > Metazoa > Chordata > Aves > Passeriformes > Sittidae > Sitta > Sitta carolinensis. Next base: position 72,999,734 of record CM063313.1, on the reverse strand, counting down.
AAGTGTTTGCTTTCACATGAGCAGCACCTTGAGCAAGGAGATGAAGTAATGAGGAACTGAATGCACTCAGCTGCCTACACAGTTTGCAGAATTTGAAAACAATGCAGAAAAGAGTAGCTAGCTAATGATTGAGTTCTGGTAACTTGACTATATGAGCCTATATGTTATGTCCTATGCATGTGATACACAGGCATGGTAGTTACTGCTGCTTTGAATCTGTCCAGAAATAGCTTTTCATCATCTCACTCATTTGCAATGATTTTAGCAAGCAGTTCTGGGAATATAAAGGGCTTTCCTTACTGCTTAAGGTTTGAGGTTGTTTTTTTTAAATAAAATCTTTCTTGAGTATTCAAGTTGCCAATCAGAGGTCTACCTAAGGGAGGAATCTGCTGCTTTGTGCACAGAAATTTTGTGGGTTTTTTCTCCCTCAGTCCTTGCTGTAAGTTTGCTGTTGCTGATTCACAGTTTTTGGAATCTCTGTACGTACAATAACTTAATTAATTTCAATTACTTTTTCTAAGCAATTCTTTAACTTGCTCCCATCCTAGTCAATTCTGAACTGCAGCAGCACTGACAGGTGAATTCTGCACTAGATTTGTACCTTCCCTTTCCCCATCAGTTTTTTCCTAGTTACAGAGTATAGGGTGGGAAACTTGTAACTATTTTTGTATGGGCAGGTCATAGTTGAAAATGAATTAATTAATTTTAACACATTGTTTCAACAGGCTGTTGAAAATCCCACATCTACAGAAATCCAAGATGTATGTGCAGCAGTAGGATTCAATGTGTTATTAGAGGTAATAAAAACTCCCCAAATACAAAGAAACTACCAATTTGTTATGTCTCTCTTTTATTTAATTGTATCTTCTTTTTTTATAAATTGTGGTTCAGAAGTTTTGTTATTAGCTTTGCTTGCTTTATATGATAACTGACCATAATAATGTAGTAAATGTTGGAAAACTGATGGAACTCAGGAATACCTCAGATCTCTCAGACAATGTGACTTTTAAAGCTTATAAAAAGATTGCTTCTTTTTTACCATCCTTCTTAGATGACTTTCCTGAATGCTTAAAAGCGTGTCAGAATATAAGCTATTCTTGCAAGCTGCAACTCTGCAAATTAAGCTTTTAAAAAGGAGTGTTTTTAATGGAAGGTGATGACCTCTGCAGTGAGTCTTTTATAGGGATAGGATTCTGATAATTGGAATCTTCATAGTCCTTTGGAGCTATGTTTCAGCCAGAGAGTGTTAGCTTTTTATTGCAGTACATTCTTGCTCATTAAATAGTTAATTTGTTACTTTTTCCTTAGGGAATGAGTCTGGATTTCTAGAGAGATTTTTAGAATTTCCTGAAGTAATCATTAATTTAGAATTAATTATTAATTTAGAACAATGTTGTTTTTTCCAGAAGAATATAGGTCCTCATCCAGAAGTAGTCAAAAGCTTGTTAAAAAATCACTTTGTTTTTCAGAAGTTATCTGGACAGTGCACAACCTCTGTACTGAGAAACCTATGATGTTTCATCAAGAATGGAGGCTATGATTAGCCAAAAGCAGTGACTGTTACCTATCACTTGCTATCCTTAGGTGTCCAGAAGGGTTTGTATCAGTGGAGAGAAATCCAAAATCTGTGGTCAAGACCACTGAGGATGTAAATGGTCTCTGTAACAGTTTACTCAAAAAATTGCTCAGTACCAAGAGCTGTTTTCAGCAATACCTCTGAAGCATTTGTGTCTTCCAATGCACGTTATAATACATTTCTCCTTTTGTGTGACAGAAAAACAAGATGTATCCCAGGGAGTGGAACAGAGATGTGCAGTTCAGAGGTAGAGTACGAATCCAGCTCAAACAAGATGATGGCAACCCGTGTCTACCTCAGTTTCCAACACGTGAGTAGAGTGCTTGGGTTTTGGTACCTTGCCTGTTAATAAACAAGAAGGACTTGTTTTGTTTTATGTTAACAGCCTGTTTAATTAGTTTCAACTATTATAAATCCTACAGTTTAACATTAAATCTCATTGCCTGTATAAGTCAATGATATTACATTGAGTACTGAGAAAAGTTTGTAAAATGCTGTTGGCTTTCATTCTGCTGCTTCTGCAGCAGTGTCATTGAAGGGGCTTGTGGGGAACATAGTGTGATTGCTGCATGGAACAAATTCTATTCAGTTTTGACTTACTGTTTTGTTGACATTTAAAACAGTTTAGTACTTAAATGGCTAAATTCCACCATTTTCTTAGGATATATACATCATCTGTGCATCAGAGTAGATGCTAAATTGATAGAACACAATACTGAGTTCGCCTGAGTTTTCCACTGCCCCTTTTCATATATTAGCAATGAAGTAGCTGCCCTTGACTAATTAATAGGAATTACTCATCTTGAACAACAATTTCATCTGTTGCATTTTTTCTGAAGATGAATCCCCATGTAAAAGGCAAACAGTATATATCTTAAGGAAAGAGCAAGAATAGTGCTGGGTGAACAGTAGCATGAGTGCTGACAGAGGGAGATGATTGAAAACCAGAGTCCTGCTGGAAAGCAGTAGTGCCTTTGTAAAAATGCATGTAGTTTTTGCCTGGTCATTCTATCTCCAGTGTTCTGGGCTAGTAGGAGTTGGAGGGAGAGTAGCAGGAAGAATCTTTGGAGATTGTCAGGTTTTGTGGCTTTTCCAGTCTGCTGTGACATTTATCTATCCTGCACCTTTTTTCTTTCCCCCAAGAATTTTTCACGAGCTGCTTGCTGTACCAGGGGAAGGAAGCAGATCTCCTAGGCTTTCTATCTGTTCTTAACATAGCAGGCATGTGTTACTCTCTTCCTGTATTTTAGGTAAATCTGTGATGCTGTATGCTGCAGAAACTATTCCCAAACTGAAAACAAGAACTCAGAAGATGGGAGGTAGTGATCAAAGCATTCAGCAAGGAGAGGGAGGCAAGAAAGGTAAAGGGAAGAAAAAGAAATGAATTGATGTCTGGAGTTGCTGTTATATCGTGTAGTTGTACTTACAACAAGTGCAGATGGACACCATGCAGCGACTTTGAAGTGAAGATACAAGCAAGAAATGAAGAGGTGAAGTTGAGCAGAGCTGCCTGCTTTTCTCGGAACTGGAATGCATGTAACTGCCTTGCATCTGTGTAACAATAAATCTCTTTTCACACACAGCCTGCAAGTCTGACATTTGCGCCCATGTTAAACGTGGAAGAATATAAGCAAATGGCATGGGTGGGAGAATTTTCCAAAGGAAATAAGCACCTTTTGAAATCTAGTTGCATTAGTAAACCATTTATTTATGATAGCGAAGCAATTGTCTTAATTCTGTGCTATTCTGTATTGGAAGAAATTCTTCACTATGAGGGTAGTGGAGGCATAGGTTGTGCAGACAAGTTGTGGATGCCCCATTCCTAGAAGTGTTCAGCCCTGGCTGGATGGGACTTTGAGCAACCTAATTGTTGTGGTTTCACTCCAGCTGGCAACACTGCACTATCCAGCCCCTCCCTCACTCCCCACCCACAGTGGGATGTGGGGAAGGATAATCAGGAAAGAAAAAGATTGTGGGTGTAGGTAAGAACAGTTTAATAATTTAAACTACATAAAATTCAATAATGCAAGTGACTGGTTATAATAAAATATCATTATCATTACAATTTTTTTTACGGAAGGAAAAAAAAATAAAAACAAGTGATGCACAATACAATTATTCACCACCTGCTGACTGATGCCCAGCCCACCCCCAGCAGTGATAAGCCCCTTCTGTCCAATTTCCCCCTGTTTATAGACTGGACATGCTAATCTATGATAGGGAATATCCCTTTGGCCAGCTTGGGTCACCTGTCCTGACTTCTTGCCACACCTCACTGGTAGAGCATGAGGCACTGAAAAGTCCTGCGTTTAAGATAAGTGCTGCTCAGGGACAAGCAGAACACCACTGTGTTACCAGAATTATTCTCACACTGAATCCAAAATACAGCACTAACTGCTGGGAAGAAAATTCACTGGATTGCAGCTGAAATCAGGACAGCAGGCACCTCATATTCCATATAATTAATGCCAGGTCCCACTTCCCAAAACCCCATCACTTTGCTCTCTTTTGGTACGTAAACACACATAGACAACATTCCCTTTAACTTTGGACCATCCCTATAAAAGCCTATTGAGTTCACTGAGTGCATGACCCTGGGCTCCGTCTGTCAGAACCAGTTTTCAGGCAGGAAAAAGGTGTGTGGTGTTGGTCTGTTGCATGTGGAAAACAGCTCTGAATCCATCACTGCTGTGCTTATCTGGTTCCATCAAAGTTCATTCTTCATCAATGTGTGATCAAAGGGGAGTCAGGGTCAGAGCCCCAATTCCAGCACGGCACAGACAGGCACAACAGAATGGCCAATGTGGTGATGGGCACAGGACTATCATAGAAGTGATAATTCGCAGTGTTACACAGTAATTCATTTAATTCAGTGGTTATTTTTTCCCAAAATCAAATAGCTTTGAGACACATCAGACTTTTCCATCCTTTCACAGGACCCACCATATGCATCCAGGTCTCTGAGCAAAAGGAGGCCTAGGATGGGTTTACCTCTGCCTGAGGTAGGGATAACTCAGACTCTTGACCCCAGCAGGCTTTTAATGTTCACTGAAGGAACTTCATCCCCCTGTATAATGAGCAAAAGTTTAGACTGGGCTGCTGTGCCAGGCCGATGGGCAATCCGTAGGCGTTGACTGACCGGGTGGCCTTTGCTAAACGTTCACTCTAAGGTGTGAAGGTCCCACCATCCACTGCTCTCAGTGTGGTCTTTTACCATCCATTGCATCATTTGATCTTTCCAGAGGCTGGTGCATGACAGGGAATGCGATATTCCCACTCAGTGCCATTCTCTTTGGCCCAAGTGTCTATGAGGTTGCTTAGGAAAAAAATCCCATTATGTGACTCAATTATTTCTGGTGTATTGTGCTCCCATAAGAGCAGCTTTTCAAGACCCAGGACAGTGGTGTGGTACAAAGGGTGTTTCCCAATGGTTGATCCCAGGCGCTGTGAGCATGTGGCTCTTGCCTTGGTAGATTTGGGGGATTGATGCCCTCAAGCTGCCTGGCCCCCCCATATTGACATTTCGGACATCATCCTCCATATGAGAGAGGCTTTAGCTGCTTGGCTTCATCACACTGCCTGTTTCAGATTCATGGGAAGCCTCTGTGATAGTGTCCATGCTCAAGTCCACCCCTCAAACACAGCGTTGGTTTAAGCCAGGACAGGGGCCTGTCCATGTCGCCGCATGATTCATTCCAGAGTGATGCTGGATTCTGCAGGAAAGGACTGTCTGCACACACACATCCCTCCTACTCTCTTCTCACTATTAGGGAGAATTCTTGCCTTTCAGAGTGAGCAGTATGCAGATTCTCTAAAACAAATGTTTAGGAGAGGAATTTGTAATTGACCCTGGTCATATACAAATGTCTTCAGGGTTTTTTTTTCCTGCTGATGTAAGAGTTTATAAGAGCCATCTTTGGAGAGTCTGGCCTAAATTTTGAGAAGTTAGCTAAATGGTATCCCTGTGAGCTGATGAAATGCCATGGGGTACGAAATGTAGAAACAGGTGCTATATGAAAAGGGGTTTTTTGTAGTGGAAAATAACTGCACATGGTTAGAGGTTATTATGGTACATCCACTATTATAGAGTTAGGGATGTGCTACAGTTAGTTGCAACATGGGGAAAACCAGGAGTGGAAAATACACTTGTGATATAAAAATCCATAATTGGCCACAGATTGTTAGGTTCAAATTATTCCTGGATTTTGCTGAGTGAAGGGTAATTTTTCTGAATAAAGAAAGAGCTCTGTGAAAATTGATTGGTACAAAGTAACTCATCTTCATGATGTGAACTAAAGGAGGATGACTCCATCCAAGCTATGATAACCTTATGCTTAACTTTTGTAAATCAGAACTTTAGACTACAGACTGAAAAAATGGAGGTTAAGTCTCATGGAATATAATTTACTGTAGTCTGAAATTAAATACCGTCAGAAGTGGTCGGACCTATCTTTGCATGTGAGAAAGAATCTTAGTGGAATTGCTTATCAAACTTTCCCAATCTAAGAACCCAAAATAGTAAAGCTATTTTAAAGTCTAGGGATCTTGCAAGGAGAGACAAGAAAGATTTCTGAAAAGAGTAACATTGAACTCAAATACATAAAATGTAAATTAGTCAAACTAACAAAGCAAGCTCTGGGGGCATTTTGGGTAAAGCTGACCTTATTTTTTTTTAAGCCCTACTAGGAACTCAGATGACCACTACCATTACGAAGCTGAAGACTGAGTTCCCTATCTCCTTTCTGCTTATCCTCCTGTCTTTAAATGGGGCTGTTTTGCTTTTTATGATTTCTGGCTTGAGGCTAAGTACATTATATGAGGAATATTTTTTCCTAAACAAGGCAGCACAACATTAAACACAATTCCCCTTTTTCTGACAGAGTTAAGTTTATAAACTAGACTTTAATTTCTGTATTTTAATAAACTGAGTTCCTTGGAGGATTAATACCACCTCAGTTCCTCCTCAGTTAACAGGTTATGCTTCATTTCTGGGAACAGGCAAAATCTTATGGATCTTTGTGGGACTGTAGAGAAGTCTTCTGTAAAAATACAGAAATACTGAAACTTTTAGTCTGAATGCTGTGAATAATTTTAAAAAATTATTATTTTGGGGGGGGGGGGGGAAACTGGGTGGTAATGAATGTCCTTTTATTCCATCTGCCTTGCTTTTATAGTTTTCTGTGAGGTTCCACTTATGCAGCATCATTGCTAAAAAGACACTCTGGTCTGAGATTTCCTGTAGGTGGCAACAGTAACAAAGGAAGGCATGCATCCATGAGTGGGAATTTACTCAGCATCTAGGATAGGAGGAATATGGATAAGGAACTAGTGTCCTGGTCTAGCTCTCTAAAAGTACATGTCCATTATTTCCCTATACAGTTTTCTAGGTACCTAAGCAAAAACTGAACATTTGAAATGGACATATGAGCTCAAAATCCTTATAATAATCCTTACAACAATTTCTGTGTAAGAAATGGATGGTAATGTCGACATTGAGCATCAGGGATGCGTGATGATAACAGGCAATCAATAACAAAATTACTAAAAATAAGAATTCAGCACTGTTGTGAGATAGGTAGTTTACTCTTTCAAATGTACAGTTTGTAGCTGCTATAGCAGAAACACATCCATAATTACTCAATTCTTAATATAAAGAGAGGGAGCTTTAAAAGGTTATTTTGAAATGTGTTTTAGCTTGGGAGCTGACAATAATGTGTGACCATATGTAGTTGTCAGCCTTCAGCCACGAAGTAATCCAAGACCGGCTCTGCAAAAAACAGCTGGTCTTAAAAAACCTTGTCTGTGTGTACATCCTGTTCCTTGTGTGTGTTTAAGAGAAACTCAGCCAGAACTGCCTTTTGGGGCACATATACCTGTGGGATATTTGTATGTGCTCTACTTGGGAGCATGAGAGATGGTGGCTCCCTTGATTCCTTCTGGAGCTACACTTGCAGTGAAATGGAATGGAATGGAATATACTATTTCAGTTGAAAGGGACCTAAAATGATCATCCAAACCATCTGTCTGACCACTCCAGGGCTGTAAAGCATACTATTTAGGGTGTTATCCCAATGCCTCAACACTGACAGGCTTGGACCCTCGACCACTCTCTCTAGGAAGCCTGTTCTGAGGGCTGAGCACCCTCCTGGTAAAAGAAACGCTTCCCAGTGTCAAGTCTGAACTTCCCCTGGCACAGCTTTGAATGATTCCCTCATGTCCTGTCACTGGACACCAGTTATTCAGCTTCTTCCTTTTACAGACCAGCCTTTGTGGGGTTATTTTCCCCTAAATAAAAAGATATAATAAATTAATAATAATAAATAATTAAGTACCCCTTGCCATAGTGGCTGTGTAAGGGAGGTGGGAAGAAACAGACAAGCCTTTGGTAGTATGGGATCTGGGAAAGAGCAGGGAACTGTTCCAGGTTGGAACCTAGTAGCCTGAACTGTAGCGCTATTTCCTATGAAACAGCATGCATGCCTCTTTTCATCTGTGAAGGTCTGGGGGCTCTTTGGGGTGTACTTTTTTGGGGTTTGTCTGTTTGCTTCTCAAGTAGCAGAACTTAGACATGTCTAAGAAATCTTTAAGTATGCTTCTCCTGCAAAGATGCAGTAATACAAAATACGAAATTTTGTGGAATTCCATAGCCCCAGCAAAGGTGTCAACTACATAGCATTCCAAAGTATGCTAAATTCAAACTCCATCTTCTATTTTTACTTAACTAGTTTGTGGGTTCATGTGGTCATCTGAAGATTTTTTGCTACAGAACCTCTTAATAATTTCTGTACCTGTAGGAAACAAAATTTTCAAAAAGCTGTAACCACATGATTGTACAACTGAGGACTTCCTTAATAGCCCTGGGTTGTACTCTTCCTCAAGTACTCTTCCATTCCATCACACTGGATGTAGAAGTTCTATAGAAGACAAGATGTTCATCATATATGTCAGGTGCCCTTAACATAAAATGAGTCTCTCATGACCTACAAAGATCTGTGGTTTTGTTTTTTAAAACTCCATTCTTCCTCCTTTGCATAAGGAAAATATTGTTTGCAGAACACGAAATGGGGGTGGAAGGTGACTAAAGAATTAGTCATAAAAAATTTAGTTGATTCTCAGATTATTTAGAAAGATTTAGCAAGACTAGAATGCAAACTTAAGAAATTTTCTTTTATTTGTCAAATTAAAAGTAGTAGGGGTTTGACTTGACACTCCTTACACGAATTTCTATGATTTGTTAATTGGCCTGCTCTGGTTTGAAGAGTTTTCACTATTTTATCATTAGTGGTGATGTTATCATTGTGGGGGAAGTTATGTTTTCCTGAACTTATTTTCCTTTTTTGCTGAACTTGGAAAGGAGTCATATAAAGCAGAGGAAATATTCTATAAACAGTGGCAACAGAAGTCTTAAGTAAAACTATAATAACTATTATAACTATAATAACTATAATAAATAAGTAAACCAAGCAAATTCAGCATTGTTTGTTGAGGTAATTTATGGAATGGAGTTATTATAAATATAATAACTATATAATAAATAAGTAAAACTAGCAAATAACTATTCAGCATTGTTTGTTGAGGTAATTTATGGAACATCAGGAAACCCCTTGGGAGAGGAAAAACTTTAAAATCCCTGTAGTTTACAGTCTTTTCTCTCTAGAGAAAAGATAATCCTAAACCTTGATGATTCCTCAGGTAAGCCAGGCTACAAAGCCTAGGAAGATGCTCATGGCGCTCACTGATGGGAAGAGTTCTGAATTCCAAACTGTCTTTAAGTGCCTGATGCTTTACATCTGCTTGGCTGCACCCTCAGATTGGCATGAAGCAGAGGCACTTCCTTTGCAGTTTACCAGGTTTCTACTGGTTCCACAGTAATGAACTTCAATGAGGGAAAGGAAAAATGTGAATACCCTGTAAAGACCTTCTGCCTTCCTAAAGTAGCCACATTTTCACCGTTGAGGTATAAGGTTCTTAAGAAATACTGAGGCATCATACCAGTCCCATAAGAATCTCTTTATTTGTGTCCATTTTTATTTAGCACATTACAACTTCAGCAAAGACATGGTGCAGATGTGTGTACCAACATTTGCACATAAACGTTGTGAAGACACAAAGAAAAGCACTAATCTGCAGGGCCAGCCCAGTGGAGCTACTTGCAGTAAAAAATAACTTGCTGCAGAAATTCAGTCATTTCTCGTTGCATCAAGGCAAAAAAAAAACAGAAGGGCAACTTCTGCTAACAACAGACTGTAGCTATAATTCAAGCAGAAATATGACAAAAGAGCACTGATTGTATGTGCTGGCAATATCAAGCTGGTAAAGACAACAAGTTGATTTAAAGCCTTTCAAGTTCTGAGAGAGACACAAGGGACTCTTTTAGCACTTACTAACATCTACCTAGAATGTTTTATCCCCATTAATAACAGTGAAAAAACTGTTGAGTAGTCTAAGAAATGAAAAGTAAATTCTGTCTCTACTACAGACATCATTAGGCTGTAAAGTCTAAAATTTACTGTAAGCTTTTAGATTAGTAAGTTATGTAGTACTTTGCACCAAAATCAAATGGTCTACTAAGAATCCTCATTTATTTTTATCTAGTTACTTATAATCTCAAGAAGTCAAACTAAATTACAATGGCCACATCAGTGCTTTACATACAGCTGATAGAGTTTAAAACACAGGACTAAGGTTTAGTAAGGCTTACAAGAAAGTCTAGTGGGTTTACAACAGAAGAAATTAAGACAAGAAATTAAACCAGTTATATGGTGATACACTTCAAACTTTTCACTTGCTTAAAACCTAGAACTTTGCTGTAAACTTTATCCTCTTCAGCATATCCCCTCCTAACAAAAAGTTGTCAAGGCATGATTAGCTGTGAAATTTTGAATTTTTTCTTCAAATGACAAATTGAATGCTGTCCTACAGAACATGAGGTACAGCCGGTCTCGTATTTCCCTATCCAAGCTGCCAGCTCCAAAGGCTATGTTTTCCAGCTATGTTTAAGAAAGCTTAAAATGCTTTCTCTTATGACACTTTTACATCCCCTCTTATAAAAAACCATACCTCTCCAGGTTAAAACTGACCTGCTGAGTTGCATTGTGTGCTTCACTCTTTTGCAGTTCTTGCATCTGAAAATTTACAATTAACGTTTATACAACAAGTTGTTGCAGAAAGCCGAAAGTCCTCAAAACTTTATATTAAAATTAAGTCTTTGGAATTTAAGATTCTATAGAGGAAATAATTTTTTATCCTATCAAAAGCTTAGCTTCCTTTCTGCATGTTATGTGAGCTCAGAAGTGTCATACCATTACTCTAGGCTTTAAAGAAATGTCAGCATGGAGATGAAAACAGGGAAATTCCAGTAATTCTTACCTAATTAATTCATGTAATTGTTTATTCTGAAAATACTGCAGTGTGAAAGAGAACAGATGCAAATCTAAGGGAAAAAAAATGCATTTTTTCACATTGATTGTAAAAAAAATCTCTTTATTCTCTTAGCAACTTTGATTGCACTCACTGATTGGCCAGGAATATATCAAGTAACAAGAAGAGCACCTTCACTCAGGAAGTTTAAGTGCTCATACAAAGTTGTTTTTAGTACAGTCAGAAGAGATTCCAGATCTTTATGAGCAGAAAAAGCTCATGGGAGTTGTAGTCTGTCCCCTTAATGATGTAGTTCTGAGGACTGACATCCATCTCAAGGCCTCACACATCAAGACAGTTGATATTTTAGAAGGAATTCAGGAAAAAGTGCTTGTAATGGTACCACTCTTTAGCTAAGGGTGGCTTGTGCTTTTGAGAGTGATCTTAAAAAGCACTCTATTCACAATTCTGGATAACAACTTGTTTTAGAGGAATAGGGAAAGAGTTGTACTTCAGTCACGTTGTGTTAATCTTGTGTGATTTAATGCATCCATTTCTAGCAAATCACTTCAGGCCATTATAAGCTTGATCCCTCCAAGGAAGTTATTCTTTCCTACATTTAGTATCTATCCATTTAAGAATAAACACACTGTACCGAACACTGTGGAAAAGTATTTGTACCAAATATAGAGGTTATAAATATATAACAGGTGCCTAGAAGACGTAATTTTACAATTTACAGCTTTAGTGGTGGGGAATACATCCATTATGCCATCTCTCATAAGTAATTCCCTGTATATTCAAGAAGATTCATTCAGAATTTTCCCTATGAAATAGCTTTGTGCTACCAGATGCAACACAATCAAAGTGTTAAGAATAATTTCATAGACAAAGAGACAATTAAATTGCAGAGCCTGAGGGATATATACTTTTTATTATGTTACTGCAGAAAGAGATTACTGAAAGACTTCTTCTGCATGAAGAGGAATAAAATATTTTCATTAAGCTTCAGATGCTGTCCACTGCATTGCTTTTAAATAAAAATGCATATTCTCTATCAGTCACAGCAAAGTAGTAAGTAAACTTACAGCACATTCCTTTAATATATAAAAATGTTTCCAAGGCAATATTATTGAACTTATACCATAGTCCCCAGTAACATCAAGCTGCATGAAGGAGGTGGTAAGGAAGCTTATTCCATTTAAGTGCTCTTCTTTTCTTCACCCAGCAAGTTCACTGTTGCTTTCTTGGCTGCAGGAAAATACAATCAAGTTTAGTCATAGACCTACAAACAAAGTGGGTTATCAAATGTTCTCGAGATGCATGAAAAAACATTTCCTTTTACTCATAAGAGAAAGAACACAGAAGAAAATCATAGCTTTTGTATGCATGTAGATACAGTGATAAAACTGATCATAAAAACATCTAAAAAAATAAAACATAAGCAAGGAGCAGTATAATAAAGACTGATATATATGTCACTATGGTACTGTGAAAACTGGGCTGCTCATAGTGCTAAGGACATACAGGTTTTCAGCAAGAAACACACCATAATGATCAAATAGGGTAAAAATAATGCTAATATTTGTGAGTACATACATATGTGTGTGCATGGTTTCTCAAAAAAAATCCTTTGTTTGGGTGGGGTTTTTTTTTTGTTTTGTTTTGTTTTGTGGATTTTTGTTTTGGGTTCTTTGTTTTGTTGGGGGTATTTTTGGTGGAAATCTTTATATATAAAAATAGGAGAAAGAATAAGTGATTAAATGAGGACAGGAAAATCCGACATGCAACACTGAAGGACGTTCATTAAGATACATGCCTAACAATAAGGACTCAGGAAGAGCCATGCAGCAAAATTTCCAAGAATAGTTGAGCAAGTCAGATCTTTTAAGCAGACAGGAAAACAGTTTAAGTTGGTAAGATGAAATGAGACTGCATTCATTGTTAGGTGGAAAGGAGAAGTAAGATGCTTTGAAATAGCATACAGATAAAATTCCTTTCAAGTGAAACTTAAAAACCCCTTTATTTTAGCTGCTTAGTACATTTCCTTCTCTTATTCATAAAACCATCATCAGATATTTTAGAATGCAAGGTTTCACTACAGAATGCAAGCAAATAAAAAACTTAAGTAACCTACAGGCTGTGATAACACGTCAAAATAAAATGTAAGTAATTCCTTTAAGAGTGAAGAATCCTTTGACCTCCAGAGGAATGAAAAATGCAAAAACATATAGATGGGGAAACTGCACTTCCCATATTGCTGTGTATTGCTGTTAATTGGTTACTGCACAATTGGGAGCCCCGCTATACTACCAGGTATTTGAGGGAACATTTTAGGAGATATGAAGACACACTAAAACAATAACTGAATTTATGAAAGGTATGTCTGGACCTGCCTCTAGAGAGAATGTTTTTAGTTGTGTGTATGGTGGGAAGACACACAAAAAGTTCCATTTCTTCCACTCATTCTAGCCTAACTGCAATTCTAGAATGCAAGATCCCCTGCACTCCCCATTTCCGAAACTTAACTTCTCCAGTATATTTTACATCCTCTTCTTGCAATTTATTTTTGTTTCCTCCAACTGGTGAATATTCAGTGCAACAATAAGAGCTCCCCCATGAAATTCCCCTACGTGCTGTGACCTGTGAGGGGCATTTTGCTCACCCTCTTTAGTGATGGTGTCGGCCGTCTCCGCAGCCTTGTCTTTCAGGTCCTGCACAACGCTGTCCAGCTGGGCCTCGTGCTTCAGGAAGAAAGGACGGATAATCCGGTGGTAGAGAAACTCTGCCCCATTGGAAGGGCTTGGAGCCATGCACCACAGCAGGAAACCACACTGTGAGAACAAGAACATTGGCCTAAGTAGGAGTCATGAGTAGAAGACAAGGTGCCTTTCCTAAGAGCCACTGAACTGAGCACATTGGGAACAGTGAGCCATTCCCTGTACGGTCAGGAGGGCACGCAACAGGACAGCTACACACAGGCAATCTTTGTACTGGGATAATTTCATGGACAGTGTAAGGACAAAGGAGGAGGGCTGCAGCAGTAAATCTAATCAGGTGTCAGGTGTATCATGATTACATGCACTTTTTTATTTTCTCTTTAAGGTAGAACTGTAAAAACCCGGCTATAAAAACATCAGCCTCTCCCAATATTTCTAACACGCATGGCATAGGCCTGATTGAATGTGTAGGTGCCTAAATGATCTCAATTCAACACAAGCCCTGTCCTCTCTGCCTTGAAAACACAGTGGGAGGAAAGAACAGGATTGTGTGTACCCCAGAAGTAAACTGACACGGAGGAAAAATAAACCCAAGCTACACACAGTGCACAAACAAGAAAAATGCTTCTGGATTACAGCTGAGGTACAGCTTTTAGAGCAGCATCTGCTCTCTAGAAAAATCAGAGACCACAGTGTGGGGTCAGGTTTCTGCATCTTACAAAAGGGGATTTAGAAAGACAGTTATTACATGTACTATAAATTCCTGTCTTTACTACTGAAGCACTTTTATTTGGCTTTAATTTCACTGCCATACACCACACAAAGACAGCCATGCAAAGCAAGATGAAACATTTAAGGGACAGGGAATGCCACAAACTAAATTCACTTGAGCTATGAAAATTTATGTAAAATCAATCTACAGGATAAAACTGGAACAAAAATGAAGTACATTTTCTCATCATTGGTACAGTTCTTTTTGTACACAAATAGTACAATATTATTCCATGTCAGAAGCCTCTCCAGATAATAAAGGCATACAGCTTTTCTCAGACTACCATTTCCTAAAACACAAAACAAAACAACCTGAGACTCAAAACATGCCTTGTTTTCATGTTAGACTGTATTCCATATCTGAAGATTTCCACACATTTCTGGGCAGAAAAGAAACAAAATACACAGTCTTCTTCAAGCAAACCCTCCAAATGTTTTGTAATAGGTCTCCTCTGTTTTTTCCCAACAAGGTATACTGAGACTGAATGTTCTGTAGGTTCTGCTCTTCACATCTGTAAAATGTTGGCTTTGTCTTCTCTGCAGTGCCAAGCCAATTTACTATCCTTTTGGGTAAGCATTAAGCTTTCTTATTTAAATTATTTGATCATGGTGTCAAAACAGAATGACTGAGTGTCTGCCCAGAAGAGAAAGAAAGATTTTTTAAAGTAAAGTGTTCACCAGATAGATTGGCCCATCAGGAAAATTCCAATTAATTACAATAAAGAATTCAACATGCAATAAAATCTAGCACCAGTAAGGAGCAACTGATTAAGTATGGTCAGAGAAAATTAAGGTAAAAAGTGCCTTTATCAATATAAATATTTATTTTCAAAAACTTCAATTCTTTGCCACTTAATATAATAGAAAGAATACATGGTCCTATCACATGTTGTTATCTTTCATTAAAATCTGAGAAGTACACTGGCTTTATTCTCTGTTCAAGAATATATGATCAATTATCGAGTTATTTCTCCCACAAAACTATAGAAGTATCTCAACTTCTACACAAAAAAGTTTGTTCTCCTTTGTTTTAGAAAAATCCCTCAGATGTGAGTCCAACTTCCACTAAAACAAAAAGAAATTGAAATTTCCTTTTCCCTGCCTCAGAACAAAATTAGGAATTTTGATTTGACAGATGTGTCCCAGTACAGCTGAGAAAAAAGTAATTATAGATTTGTTCTCAAATACCTATTACTTTTTAGTTGTACTGAAACTGATGTTTATAGGCATTTTCTATTGGACATCTACCAAACTTGAGATTCTCACTCTTTTCAAGGCTTGAGAATGTTAGACTGCTAACTTAGTTTATTTTACCCTTGTCCTCATTAAATTGAACTAACCAATTATAATAACTAACTAATAGGCTATTGAAAAATAAGAAGGTTGTAGTTCCAGCAAGCTCAGAGTGATAAAATTGTTAACTGGGAAAAAAACCCCAAACAAATCTAAAATATATTCATTGCAACTCTCCAGACTAGACAGAGGAGGGAATGGAATTCACTTGAGCTCAGTCTCACTTGCTTGGACCTGCTCCTAGCAACTGCTTTTGCCCTGGCAGCACCAATTTTGTTCAGTATTTCAAGGCAGAGCCATTAGTGGAGTAAGGAGTCTTACTCCCACCACCAGGAATACCCATAGGATGATAAACTCTGCTACTTTTACTGGCTATTGTACTCTGATACCTGAATGCCACAGAAATCTTTAAATCTTGAACAGAAAGTATTTAAAAACAAGTCATATGCACAAGAAATTATGAGTTGCGTGCATGTCCAGTGCTTCAGAGATAAAAATACCCAAACAGATACATAAAGAAGTGGGCATTACCAAAAAAACAGCCCATAAAATCCAAGAAATCTCATCTGGAGAACAAAACTATATAGAAACATATTTAAAGGAGTTCTTCAAGATGCCTTTCTCCCTCCCATAAAATCTTCTAGACTGCTGAAAACTTTAATGTCACAGAGTCTAAACTCTCAACTTCAGGGACTCTGGGGAGCAGCAGTGCTCAATGTCTCAGCCATGCACATGAAGGAGTTTTGAAATCCTGAGCAATTAAATCTCAGTCTAGAGTGGAAGCCACAAGCTGTATCAAATAGGTGTGACTATGCAAATTTAGCACATTTTGAGAATGAAAATAAGCTTGAAATTTTCCTGAATGACGTATCTGGGCTTTTACTTGATGAAAGAGATGTGGAGACATTGTAACTACCCTCATAGAGGTTTTAGCTCATGGATCAAATGAAGTGTAAAAGCTGCCTGATTCCTCCTTCTCCGCCGTGCAATAACCTCCATCCTTCCACCCATTCAGCAACTCTTTCTGATTCTCAGCCAACACCTGCCTGCCTTTGTACAACAAAAGTAAACGTCTCCTACCAACTACTACTGAGAGCAAACATTTGGCTCCTTTGTGCCTTCTGCAGCTATCACAGAAAGCTCTGTATTGACGTAATTCCTTGTGTTTGCTGTTGCAGAACTGAGAAAGCGCCTTTCCCTTGATTACAACACTACATGCAACTGTGGCACTCCTGAAACCATTTTATCAGAGCCATTTGTGGTCTTTATTTGCAAAGTCAACCTGAATTTCAGTCGTGCATTCTTCAGAAAGAGAGCTGTAGTGGCATGAAGAAACACGCCACATCTTTTTCCACCAAGAATCTAGAAAAGAAGCTCTGAAAATACACTGTATGAACTCAGAATTGTGAGTATATACCACTGCAGATGATGGATTAAAGTCACAATTCTACTAAAGTAGGAGGTGTCCAAATGATTGCAACTGTTGAGGCTTGTTACAGACTGAAAAGGAACAAAGCAGACATGTAAACCAGTTGCCACAGTCAATTTTTGTCTACAAAATATGGCATTTGCTGGAAACAGCTTTTGGCATTGTTAGGTCTTATCATTAAAATTTTACATGACCCCACAATAGCTGGCAAGCAAATTGTTTTAACAACTTTGGTGGGACTAAACCAGGCTAACAAAACAAAACAGAAGGAAGAAAGCAGCCCACTGAACCAGAAAACAGGTAGTAGTTCTTTGAGATAAACAGCAGGCTCTGCAGCAAGCTAGAATGTCTTCTACCCAACAGCATACAGAGCGATTAGCTATGTCCTAGAAGAATTTAACACGTTAAAGTTGACTGGCACCTTAGATCACAAACAAAGCTTGGAACACATTAACCAAATCATTGTTGGTAGTGAAATTATACTAACAAATACACATTAGCAACCATCTCCTCTGATACATACCAGTTCCTTTCAGGAAACTGAGCTTATTTAAAACTTAAAATGGCAGGACAAACTATTCTTATGTTCCAATTTCCTTCTTTGCTCCAATAGCAAAATGTTACTAACTCCTTCAACAGCCTCCATGATTTTACCCTCCACTTTCACTAATGCACTTAAAGCAAAAACAGAGCCACTCTGCGGTGCCTACCATGTCTGTAATTTGTCCAAATTTACCTGAGCACCAAGGGAAAGAACCGTCTTTGTTTTGGTTCAGTTTTTTTTTTGGGACAGTTATATTGTCTCTTTTTCTTTCCTAAAACACAGCAGAACTTTCCCTTCCACCTATCCCAACTTCCCCTCTTGCCTCACAAAACCATTCGCTGTACACAGATCTGCACAGTACTAAATTACACATAACCTGCAGCTAAAAAAAAAAAAGGTGTGACCTGAGAATGATTCCAAATGAATCTGTTGTCATCTACTCATTCCTGGAGACATTCGATCAGTTATATCAAAAGGTGCCAGTTTAGGAGAGGGGTCACATGAATTAACATACCTTTAGCATATAGTAGAAAGGGAACCAGGACAGAAAGATGTCAGAGAAGAATTCAGCTATGCTGAAAATGCCATACACAACCCAGTAAGTCAGCCACTGCGTGTCATCATCTTTGTTGGGACTTTCAATGGCCTTGATTCTGCAAGGAAAACAAATCAAGTGAGCAGAACACTAGCATCAGTCTCATCTATAATGATGAATCTACAATGACTCAGATTCCTTGTTATATGTGACTCTCCATAATTGAATTACACCAAGTAAACTAATTAGTATCTGTCATACAGACAGCATATCAAGATCTTTTAACAGCAGAGCTTTTTCCTACATATCACACTTCAAAACTAAAAGCCACTCAAGTTATTCCTAGCTCTGGGATTACAAGGAGGAAATAAAAAAACCAACCAAAAAACCAGTGAGCATTCTGACCTTGTTCATCAAACATTTTGAAGGACAAGAAAGTGAGGGGATAATCTCTGACCTTTCCAGAGATTCAGGGGATAATCTCTGGCTCTTTCAGAGTTCCAGTTCAGGAGGCATTGTGGCAGTCCTGACCAGAAGGTTACTGTACATTATTGATCACATATTGAATACATCAGAGCATTACTGATCCACATAACAGATAATGTGAGTAAGCCCAGTCCTGTGAGGCACAGGATACCAGTGATCACAACACCTGACTGGCTTTGCCCTACACCCATCAGTGACCATCCTCCTTCTCTGGTGGTCAGAAAAGAATGATGAACAGAGTCGTTGTCTTGCATGAAAAATCCTACAATATCTTAAGTTATCAAAATGGGGTAACCTTGCCTCTAGACAAGGCTGGCACAGTGGGCTACATGTGGAACAGAAATGCATTCAGCGCTGCACAGCCTGGGGATCCCAGCACTACCAGTAGTGGCATAAGACTGTCTACACTATTCTCTGGGGTTTTTTATATAGTTAGTTCTAATAAATAAAATAGCATTTTAAACATACTCGTACATACATGCACTAGATTCCTCTTTGAAAAGGAAAACTTATCCATAAGATTTGTTCTAAGTCCAAGGAAGTACTTTGTTTACATAAGCAGAGGGGATCCAGATCCATATACTGAGAAATATGTATCTGCATCACCCAATGCATTGCTCTATAAATTAATTCCTATAGGATTTGCAAAGTCTGATGTAGACTAAAGTATTAAGAACAGGGCAAAACAAGCTCTACTGAAGTACTGGGCTTTCTGCATAATGATTTAATGGGCTTTTGCTCTCCATCTGCTAAAATAATGCAGTTCAAGTAAATACAGTTTTACGAATCAGAAACTAAAAGATGCACATGTACTCTATCAGTAAAAGTAGTGGAGTGGAGTTTCTGGAGCCACTAAATTCCAGATTAGCGCTGTAAGAAGTTTTAAAAGAAAATATTAGCAAATCTAAGCCTGATGATTTCAAGCTAAAAAGTGTTGGAAAGCATTTGTCTTCTCCACTCATGCTGGAGAATTAAAATCTGTAAACTCAGTTTAATGAATCTAGTTTAAATTCTTCTATCACTTTTTCCTTTGATACCAGCTGAAGTGTTTCTGAAGCAGCATGTGTGAGATGTACCAGAAATGCCAAATTTTCTGTTAGTTCCCTTAAAAAGGCAGAGTTAGGGAGGTTTACAAGGCAGAAATCAGAGAGTTGACTCTAAGTCCATTTCCTGGTCTGTGAATTGAGAAACGCTGTGGATTCTGTCACTTCCTAGTTCTGTAAGTCAGCGGGGAGCAGGGGGAGTTGGGGACAGTAATTCCTGTGACATGCTGTATATTTTAGCAAGAGCATTGGCAAACCCACCACATGGCAGAGAGAGATGGCATAGCTGCTGGATCAAATTACTATGAAATGCAGTACAAGTATCTGATACTTAATTCATGTACTATTTCTACTGGCATGTGAGTCTGGCCAGCAGTATCCTGCAGTGACAAATGCAGCAGCCCTTGCCATACCCCATCAACAAGGGGATCTTACTGAGGAATAACACCAGCACAACTGGAAGAATAGGTTTTGCAACAGCAGGTCTAATTCCTGCTATTCCTATCATCACAGGCAGCCCTAGTCCAAGCAGTCTGCTCAAAAGTAGTGACAACTCCAGCTGCTCCTACTGTAAAGCACATCTTTTTCATGTCCACACCTCTGAAGTATTCTAGTAAGACCAGGTAAGGGGGCTGCACAAAATCAGTCCCTGGACTCCACAGGAGTTAAGGAAGAAGACTACAGAGCTATTTTCAATGTGTGAAACTGCAGCTTCTGGAGGGAAAGAAAACAGTACACAGACTAGTAGAGATGTTAGAGTGGTGGATAAATGGAGCAGAGAAAGGAACCAATTGCAGAGTTTCTCACTGTTAAGGAAAACTTGCTGTAGAGGTTCACCAAGTGAATTCCTTTAGTTTGGCTGACAATTTCTCCACTAGAGGCATAGAGGGGAAGGCTTATATTACCACAATACCCAGATTGATATTTGTGAGAAAACACTTTGTGGTGAAACTGCCAGCAATCTTCCTGTTTTCCAGTCACCATGTGAAGTCATATATGGATTTATGAAAGCATTGTTTCATTTTCCTTTTTAGTATAATTAAAATCATCTCAGTAACCACAAAAATTATCTTTCATTAGAAAAAAAGGCTTAGAATCTCCAATTTTGTGGCAAAAGGCAGATGGCATATCACTGTGTTAATGGGCCATGCTCTATTATCTTCTCTCCTCTGGAAACAAACGGCCTTTGAGAGCTCCTTCATGCAGTGCCTTGGGTGTGCTCCCTTAGAACGCTCACCATCTGCTGCTGTAGTTCCTTAGGGGATACATGAACACGTTTTTATTGTCAGACAGCTACAAGCAGCAGCACTACAAGTAGTCAAAGCCCTGTCTGATTTAGGGAGCTGCTATACACAGCATTAAATCCACACATGACTGTTTTCTTACACTTTCCAGGGAACAGCACATCTGCCCTCCTCAGGCAGTGATCTGGTCTTGGTGGGCAAGGTCAGGGGCAGCCCCCTACCACAGCTAGCAGGCAACAGCCACGTCAGCTCAAACTGCTCCTGCTGGCAAAGACTCCAGCCACATTTGGGGAGGGCGGGGAGGGAAAGTGGGCAGGGCCATCAGGGAATGAAAGTTTTAACTGAAGTCAAGGAAAGGCAAGTATTTTAGAAATATCCTGCTTTGGAATGGCTAGTATGTCCCTCAGATGAGACAGAGAAAACCCAGCATAACATGTCCCTGTTGAATAAAAGGGCAAAAGTTACCTCCACCCCTTGCTACTTACACACTATTTCAATGGTAAGTCACAGGAAAAAGTATTTGTCCAAGAACAAGGACAGTAGAATATCTGAACAGAAAGGGATTTTTTTATCCATTTATAACTACACTCTTTCAACATGAGAATCACACCATAATTAAACCTAGTTTTCCAAGTTATTTTAGAAGAATTATCCTGATGTAATGCCCTGTACAATTAAGCTTAGGAGAGACATCATAGGCATTACTTCAAGCCAAGAACACTTAATTCTTCTCTGTGTTAGATTACCAATCAAGCAGGCTGATACTCAAAATGCAACCCCATCAATACATGAAAAGTTACAGACCAAGAGATACTGATACTACATCCTACTTTAGGATTGCCTTCTTATAAATTATTTCTGTGTTGCAAGAGCAAATAAGTAAGTCTCATTAACTTATAATATGAAGATTTTCTAAAAAATGAAGGACCATCCAAGGACAACAGCTTCAGATTTTAAAAAACTATACCATTTTGCATAGTGCTGATTTGACTAAATTCCACCTTAATTATGCATAGTAATTACATATCCCAAAGGACTTTTTTTTAACATTGCTTAAGCACTAACTGTAGAGGACTTTAAATACAGCTTCAAACAACTACTTACAGTAGTTCTGCACCTTGGAGGTAAAAGCAATCACTAGGAACAGCTCTGGTAATCTGCATAGTAAATATCACAGCCGAGTTATTTTAAAAACAGCTGCCTGACCAAGAGTGAAAATTGCCTGCTGTGGGCCAGCATGTTGATGGATGAGGAGCCAAGAGAAACTTCATTTTCAGACAGACCTGCTCCCAGTAACCCTGCTAGCTGGTGGTGCCAAGAGGGAAGAGGGGAGGCTGTCACATTCTGTAGTAGCCCAGGGCCCCCATCCACTCTGTACTTACAGTGTCAGAGCACTGGCTCAGCTTTGAACCTCTGCATCCTAAAATGTGTCAAACTGAACCCTAGATCAAGTGTGTTTACTAATCCTGTTACTGATAGGAAGAGACACTGGTCTAATTTTAGTAAGTTGCCAAGTGGAGTTCTTTCACTTAGGGCTGCTGACTCATTTCAACAAAAAGCTCTTTTCCAAGAAGAGACTGTTGCTCCTCAATTAGCTCTGGCATAACAAATCATTTGTTACAGTAAATTCACATATATAGTACTCACAGGCCAAGTCATGAGTTTGGAGTGGGGGTTTTACTGAGCTAAGTCCAGATGCGGGAGGCAGAAATAAATAAATTCCAAATTTTATTGCTGTGGTCTCATGTAAAGTGATCACCCTTATCCCTGCAATTTACAAGGTGTGCCTGAGGATTCCTGTATAAATAAATTTATTATAAGTTCAAGGCAAAAGATCAGCCTCCCTTAAACCCAGTGTTCATGCTGTAGCTGGGAAAGATTGGATCATTTTGTGCTTCCCTCTTTCAGTTTTCTGGTCAGTGCTATATGAAGTGAGTAGGCAGGCATATTTGACACACCCTTAGCCAAGCGTAAGTTTGGGTTTGTTTTTTTTTTTTTTTTCATTTAACTTAAAAACCACAAAATCACCTATACTTCCAGAGCTTATGCCTTGTGGTGTGTCCCAACTCTTTACAGCAGGTTGTAAAATAATTTACTTCTAGCTATCTATCCAGACACCCACACAGATTCAACACTCCATTCCACCACAGACTTCCTTAGCTTGGTGCCTCCCCGTCATCCTCATGTCAGACTCATCCTGGAAGGCTGCCTCCCTGACATCTCATGCAATTTCAGTAAAACAAGTACCTGTGCCCTTGGATTTGCTTTATCATTTTGGCTTCTACATTTCCATCCATCACCTAAAAGCCTTCTGCTTTCCATCTTTCTTCCTCCTCACTGACTGCAACGGCAGAGTCATGCATGTGCAGATATAGAAAATATCTTCCTGCCAACTGCACTTATACAACTTCTTTGATTTAAGTCTACCAGTTCCCTTCTCTCACAGTTTTGTGTATCTAGCAGATGGGAGCAGAAAAACTCACAAAGGATAGTGAGACAGTAATTTTGAAGAGTTAAGAATTTTCTTAAGTAGCTGAATTAGCTAAAGTAGATAGATAAGCTTTGTCTGTTAACAGAAGCCAATCTTAGATAAGCTATGCCAGATCCAGTAACTCATTGCTTGTCAATTTTTGTTTATGTAGCCATGTTTCTAGTGAAAACCAAAATGTGGTAAATAGATCCCAAGGACACCAGATAAGCTTCTTATATTTTCTACCAAGGCTTCATCTGCCATGTATGCACTGAAAAGGTAAAAAGGTCAGAAGAGAGACTCATTTTACTTCATCATTTCTAGCGACCCCTCCCAAAAAAGACCCACAACTTATTTAAGGGAACAGACAACACATATCTTTCTTTCCAATTAGCGTACGAAGCGGGAAAGACGAAGTGACAGGAGTATGAATATGCATTTGTATTTTGTCTATGCAACACTTCTGTAAATAAAAAGCTTTGTAATTACCTGTGATCTTCGCAGTGCACATTAGGGAGTTGTCCCACGGGCTACCTGGCCTCGCAATAAACATACCCTTTCTAACTTTAAACTGTTAGAGAGGTTTTGTCCGCCATAATTGGATACCGATATCAGACTGATATTCATATTTTAATAATTCAATAGCAAGGAAGGGTTTCACCGACCACGCACAGACAGATATTTTAGAAGACACCAAAAAGCTGGATGACAGTAGTAGAAAGGGTTCTTAACTGTGTTTCTTGAAAGGAAATGGGGACTGAGACAGCAAGAGGAGCACATGCCATTTTGCCCACCCATGGAATCCTACAGCCTACATGTCAATTTGGTACAAAGCTAGATTCCTGAAACAAAAGGGAAAAAAAAGCAGGCATCCTCTCATTTCACTGCTCTCTGCTCATTCTTGGCCCCCCCTCTGCTGGAACAAGTATTTGTAGGGCCAACCGATGAGTCAGCTCCCCAGCTCTGACTCAGGTCAAAACCAGCTTCCCTAAAATACAGTCCCACACACATGCTGTCTCTTCTGCTAGGATTAAGATGTGTTAGCGCCCCAGTTCAGAGCAGACCTTTGTATTTTCAACCTATATGTAGGCTGTGGAAGTAAAATTAAAATTTTCGTATTGTATCAAAGTATTAGACTCCCTGGACCTAAATACTTGCTTTCTTTAGAAAAGAAAGCACATAGTTGGTCCAAATGACTACTAAACTAGCTTTTAAACATGGCACTCTAAAACCTAAAAGCCAAAGAGTGAGTATGCTTGGAGGAACTGACTTGGCAGGACATATTAAAAAAAAATCAAAATACACTCTTCAGTGCCTGAAGCCCCAGTTATTAGGCACAAGAGAAAACAGCACAAGTACAGACCAATTTGAAAATTTTCTACTTATATTTATATTGGTCATTGTCAATCTGGTTAGATACGTCAGCTCTGACAAATCATATTTATAAAGCAGCAGAGCATTACTTCTGAACCTTAGCATATCATGCATCATTTTTCATGAAGGAAGAAAGTAAGCATTTGCCTTACAACTTGTTAAGAGAAAAGAAATTTGCTACCCTAGTTCTCAAGAAATACACAAACAATTTTATCTTTTCTAAGTAACTGTGACCAAAGAAAAGCAGTATTCCTGTTTTAAAGGTATGAAAGAAGAAAAGCAACTAGGAGACAGACTCAAGACACTATGACAGTGTTCAAACTTGAATGTGTTTATACTTCTCTATAGTCAATCCAGGTTGTTTCCTGCTAGTAAAATGCCATGAGCAACATCTACATAATAAAACAGCTAAAAATAGTAACAGCATAAAATTGGCCAAAGCAGAGAGAGGCATTATTGTATTATACTGATTTTCCACCCTTGAAGACACCAGTAATATGTTCAGACATTTTACTGCCCAAAGCTATTTTCATCTTTGCAATTTTTAAACCAAGCATGACAGCAGTTAAATTTCCAATCCCTTGCACACATTTCTTAGTCATCAAAGGCTCTGTTCCTGCCTGCAGTTTAATTTTTCTGAGGCAGTTAACCACCACTAACTATGGGTGGAGCTACATTTGAGCATGGTAGCTCGGGAAAGTTTAGAGAAGCAGTGAAAATGCTGGCAATTGTATTTATGCACTTGCCAACACTCACTTTTTCCACTCACTAGCCTGATTACTGCCTGTGCAGTTAAAGCTTGCTAGAAGTTTAAAAAGCTGCGTCTATCATCTGTGGCAAACTTTTCAGTGCTGGTCTACTACAAACACAAAAGCCTGTAAATTAAGTATTAGATTTCAAAATAAAATTATTTATTCTCTTTCATCACATAACACAGACTTCTGAGGAATGAGAGTA
The DNA here is from genome assembly GCA_032173965.1 of Sitta carolinensis. NCBI lineage: Eukaryota > Metazoa > Chordata > Aves > Passeriformes > Sittidae > Sitta > Sitta carolinensis. Next base: position 72,973,932 of record CM063313.1, on the reverse strand, counting down.
GAGATTGTTCAGCTTACTGGGAAACAGCTGGAGAACCACTGCTTCATTTTGCCTATATTAAAAGACTCAGGTGGGCCCTTGCTGTGACATGTCATAGACTTGGATTTACGGGGAGATTTTGTATTGCCGAAGAAGAAATTCCTCCATGTATAAAACCACTAAAGATCTACCCAATGCAAAGCTGAAGGTGAACAAGTAGGAATAAGGAGGGAAACAGCTGTGCCTCCCTGGCACTCCCAGGCATTAAGCAGGGAGCTGCCCCTTCCCTGGCACTGGTTTGCAGTACAATGATGAGAAAGTAGGCAGCAGTGCAGCTGCAGCTGCACCGCTTCTCACCATCTGCTTGGTCTAGCAATTACAGCCTCCAGCATTTCTCCACTGAAAATCACACCTGCTGCACTGCACACACTCACAGTGAATACAGAGAATGAAAGAGAACAAAGACAATAAACTGCAGGTTTACAGAAAGCCTGACAGACAGACAGATAACCGTACAAAACTGTCCCGGTTTCATGTGTGAACAGATTTAACTCTAAGCTGAGGGTCTCTTGGTTTACTATGACTCCAATATATTTTCTTTCAGGAAAGTATAGAGATGTACAGTAATTACCAGGACTAAAGTAACCCAGAACTGAAATTCTAATTAAACAGATTTGGAAGATGCCCGTGGGTCACCCATCAGGCAGTCTGTTTGCCACTTTAAACAACTGTAAAGACCTGATGTCCCTTGCAAAGCACAGGCATCTGTCCCACTCCTTCATGAGTGCCTTTTCTGCTGATGAAGACCTTGACCCACTACTTCATCCCTGGCCATGACAGGGTGGCTGGAACTACATGACCTTCGGGGTTCCTTTCAACCCAAACCATTTTTCACTTAAACAATTCAGTTACCAACAACAGAGAAATAATATACTGAACTACTTCACAAAAGAAGAAAGTAAATTAGCCAAGGAAAAGTAATCTGCTTTTTCTCTTTCAGTGCCTGTCTGAGACATTTCGGACTTGGTTTCATTGTTGAAACACCTGTGTTTCAACAATGAAAAACATCAAACTAACACCCTGCATAATACATTCAATTTACAGCTCCTGACCTCTTCCAGAAGTCACAGCTATTAGAGCAAAAGGCATTTGAGGGTGTGTGCAGCTGATGAAACAGCTGAAAACTGTTTTCTGTTCAATGCTAGGAAGCAAATCCACGACTGTCAGTTCATACAGCAGGTTCTTCATCCGCCTTTCCAAGGGGGACAGACAAATAGCAGAGAGGAGTAAACCAACCACTCTGGTGTTCTTTATGCTTTGGGCACCAGCTTTGGGCTCTTCTAAGCTTTATAAGCATGGGGGACGGCACTCAACAGCACCCTGACTACAGAGCACCCAAAACAAAAGCAGGCAGAGCAAAATGTGAATAAACTCTACATACCAGCTCTGGACTTAGGAGGAAAGGGCTGGAGAGGGGATTGAGCCCATCTGTGCTGTCAGCAGGCTGCCACTGAAAGACACTGGCATGCAGCACACTACATGCGTATTAAATTAGATTTTCATCTAGGATTGTAATTTCCTACCACCAATGTTTTCCAGCATTAAAATGGCAACTAAAGGACAAGCATTACCTGAGCATAAACTGGGAAAAAAACCCAAAAACATAACTGGCATTGTATTTGCGTGTTTTTTGTTTAAGTAAAACTTGTAGCCAAGAACTTTGCTCCCATTATTAAAAAAAAAAAAACAAACTAAAAAAAACCGAAACACACCACAGTACTAAGATCTGGGAGGTAACTTTTCACGTTAAGACATATTTAAAACCATATTTCAACATGAAAAAGAGAGACACTCTGCAGAAAGACTTTAAAAATCCCAGATTTGAAAGAGAAAAATTGGTTATGAAAGCTTATTATTCATATTTGATTTGCTCCTGCCTTGCTTCTGCAGTTACAAGAATTTGTATTATCAATTTATTCAGCATCATTGCATAATGGAAGGTTTAAAATATAATCCCAAGCCAGTTTTAAAACAAATTAAAAAATTTAAATAGGGGTCTAGAAAGTAATTACATGATTTTAAAAGAGACCTAAGTCAGACACAGAATATTACATAAATTCCATCACTACCATTTCCATGTTTTGAAGGTTTGGTGGCTGATATTTCCCCTTTCAGATATAAATGAAAGAATACTTTTAAACTAATCTTTTCACTAAAAATTATCATCTAGGAAACAAAACCTAAGTTTCTTCAGAGTTCTTGGCCTATAATCTCAAAAATTAGCAAACAACAAGAACAGCATTTAGAAAAATGTTGTTTGGTCTTAAGCATCATAACCACAGAATATTTCAAGAGTCTAAAACGAAGCCAACCTCTCACATCTCTGAAAAAAATAGAAGAACCAACTTTGTATCGCCCAGGATCAAATTACAAGAGAACATATTTTTTAAAGCTGCTGACTGTATTTAAATAGAGTTACATAAAAGGCAAGCACTGTGTTTCAACAATACAGCAGTCCTGCTGGGAAGGACTTCCATTTTATGGATGTATTAGGTTACACAGAAGGTTTTATTTAGTACGTTTCTGCTGTCTTTTGGATCTGTGGACCTGCCTAACAGAAAATGCATTTTGGTCTAAAGGACTTTATAACGCATGTGAAAGGTAACAGTTACTTTGTTTTTAAGAATATCTAAGGAGCCCTTCCTTTCAAAAAGGAAGTATTAAAAGTCTCTTGCGCTTGAGAGGAGTTACTGTTTTCCTTCCCGCCCACTCCCATCAGTGAGGCAGGTTTGGAGTAAACAGCACTCCTTAATGCACCTCTTTCTCCCATCACAGTACCCAGTACTCTGTACCAGGCATACGCTGACGATGCGCCAGTGCCTTCCTATGCTCTCCTCAAACCACCAGCGCGAGTTCTAACAAACACCCTCAAAGCGGCGATCCTCCCTCCCGTTACCAGCAGCCAGGCACGATCCAGCTTCCCGCTGGAGATGACAGAGCTGGGAACCCAACCCCAAAGCATAACCCGCTACAGGAACAGGCTATCAAGCGTGGAAACGACCCAGCGTCTCCCATCTGTAACTCCTGACGTAGCACTCGCCAGACGGGAGAAGCCCCGTTCTTCACTTGGCACCTGTACCTACTCAAGGAAAGGGGTGGGCGGCAAAAACAACACTTTGGAGCACGGTCCCGGAATGCCACCCCAGACAGGCTCGGCATCGCCGCAGCGGATTTTGCAACCGCATCGGCGGGTGGCACCCGGAACCATCGCACCGGCGAGGCGGGCGGGAGTAGCGACACTCACGAGACGTAGGCGGGGTAGGCGAAGCCGATGATGTTGCAGAGCAGGGACGCGCCGTATCCCACCACCAGGTACACAGCCACGACCCCTAGTATGCCTGAGGAGAGAGGAGAGGGCTGTCAGCGCCCGAGGGACGGCGGCGAGGTGGCGCGGGCAGGGCGCGGCCGCCCGCGGGGAGCCGAAAGCGGCCGGGGCTCACCGGTGGCGATGTAGGTGCGGCTGACTCCGGTTTTGCTCTCGATCCGCTCGAGCACAGTGGTCATGCAGTTCTTCTCGTGTAGGAAGCGGTCGAACCGCTGCCGCATCGCCGCGGTCATGGCGCTGCCGTCGCCCGCTCCTCGCCGCAGCTCTGCGCTCTCCGCGGCCGAGCGCAGGCGCCGCCCCGGCACCCAGCGCCCGTTCCCGCGGCGCCGCGCCTGGGGGCGGTGGCGAGCGGCCGGGAACCATCTTCCGCCGGCTGCGGGCCCGCTCCGAGCCCGCCCCTGCGCGAAATGGAGGTTTGGGGGCGCGCCCTGCCCGGGCACACCCGGTCCGCGGTGGTGCTGGGGGGTCCCGGGCACAGGGCTGGTGGCGGCACCGGCCGCGGTGCGCGCAGCCGATGTGCCCCCGCGGCCTCCTGCCCTCCTTGCCCCGCCGGCAGGGGTAGATTTTTAATCCTAGGGGGGGACTGGGACATAGATCGCTGCAAGGATGGTTCACCTTGTTCAAGTACTCAAACAGCGAGTCCGCTGTGTAAAAGGAGGCAAGGAAAAGGAGGCCACGTACGTAGCAGGCTCCAGTTGCCTACAACTGCTAGAATGTCCCCCCATCCCCAAAATCAGCGCGCGATACAATCGATTTCAGACAAGGTGATCAAAATTCAGAAGCAGATGGTAGGCATTGATGCGATGTAGAAAAAAGGTTATGATGATTTATGGGTATCCTAAAGGGGTGTGACCACGCAGAGGGCAGCAGCGCCTTGCTATAACTGTACCGTGGAATTTATGGTGTGCACAATGTTCTTGCCAACTAAATATAATTTGTTGGCTGTGATGTAATCCTGGAAACTTCCTTGTCTGGGCTGACCCTTCCGAGCAACTCCTCTGCATCTGACTCAGCATTACAACCAGTTCTGGGACTCTTTATGCCCTTTTTAAATCTGTGTTGTTGCTTCTGAGTGTACCAGAAAATAATAAAGTCTTCCTTTGTGTATGTCTTTTCTTCACCTAAAAAAATTTTAAATGGAAACATCATACTGTGTTTTGGAACTGTCAATATTTTGGGTGGTTTCTTGGAAAGAATTTAAATCAATTGCTGAAATTAATTTTCTTCTTTCCAGTAACTGTCTTATTAGAGTAATATTTTTCCTCATATTTGAAACTGAGTTGTCCTTTTGATGCCTCGGAAGCTCACCTGGAAGAGAGGCTAGACAGAGCAAAAGGATAAAGCAGGGATTTATTAAAAGGCCTCAATGGGTACATTGGGCAGCACAAGAGCCTGGCTGTGCCACACCCAAGATGAACCCAAAATGGTCACAAAATGGATGACCAATCGCAAGGTCCAACACTCATAAGTTTTGGTTCATCAGCACATTGGAGTCAATTGTCCAATTATAGCTTCAGCTTACGAAGTTCCATCCTCCTTGTTTTTCTCTCTTCAGTTCACTGTTGCTTTTGTTCTTGGGCCTGAAAGTTGTATCGGTTGTCCTTGGTATTGAGCTAGAGAAGGAATTGTTTTGTCTACCTACTCTGTGAAGAGAGCTTAGTAGCACTTCATATGAAACTACACACTAAAGCAGCACAGAGTCTGAAAAGCATAAAAGCTAAAACTCAAGGCATCACTTTGATGTCACATCTAAGTGTTTAATTTTTTCCTTTGCCTTGATTTTTTATACTTTGGAGGAGGGTCCAGTTCATTTCAACCTCCAAACAGACAGCTGAAGGTAGCAATCAATGTCCCCTCTTAGCCTTCACTTCTGAGAAGAAGCACAACAGTCCCAGATCCTTGACTCTCCTCCTATGCCATGTGTTCCAGCCCCTTCCTTTTCCCTTCTTGATCTGCTGGATCCATCTGATATGCAGGTTTTACAGAGAATGTGGGGGACTGTTGGGGCTGGAATTATACAGCATGAAGGGATATACCGATGCTTTCAAATTAATAGATTTGTAACAGTGCCAGATAGCCTTAAGAAATGGTCCTTAACAAGATCTGTGAGAGATTTAATTCTTGGCTTCAAGCAGAACAAAATTCTACACCTTAATTTAAAATACAGTAATATTAAAAATGTTACCAACTCAACTGAGATTCCTGTTTTGTGAAGTACAAAGACACTGCTGTGTAGAAATTCCCTGTCTTATAAGGATGCTTTAATGTTTTAATGTGCCTAAGGGTTAAAAGTGAAACAAGGCAAGCATCACCAAAGGTTGCAGAAAGCAGTGTCACTCTCACTTATGATTACACTGGGATGTGGAGAAAGTATAGGACCTGCTAAATTCTAAATGAGCAATTCTCAAGCTGAAGATTTGCAGACTTGGGTTGTGGTTTGCAGAAGTGCAAATGCCTCATGGAAATTTATTTTCTTATTTTGGTCTTTTGGGGTTTGTTCCTCTCCCATGTTCACTCTGTGTTTCATAAGGTCCCTCAAAAATTTGGGTTTGTCATCATACCTGTAAGACTGAAGGACTGAGGAGGAGAGCAGGCAAGGTACAAAACTATTATAGAAAAGAGAATTTAATAAAAATGTTTAAACCAACTAAATTCCTGTTGAGTTTCATAATAACTCACTGCTTTTTATCTTCTTTTATTTAAAGCTATACTATAAAACATGGCATTAATAACTCCTCAGTTGATCTGTGCTAAACAAATGTTTTCAGTGCACTACAGTGTGCTGTGTAAACTCTTTATAGCAGTAAGGTGCATAACAGTCTTGTTTAAGATACCTGTGTTAAGAGCAAGAGAAAAATGAGGTCTTAGAAGAAAGAAGTTGGAGGATCAAATAGAAATAAAGGTAGGGTACTGTGCTAAAAAATAACAAGGGTCTTCCAGCTCTATATGGAGAACATGCTGTATTGGGCAGTGGTCTTTCATGTTCCCCCCAAAACCTGAAAATATCAACGGGGAAGGAATACTGTAACTTGAAAGATCTAGAGAGGAAGGTTAGAGGTGGATTGCATGACCTGCTCAAGGAGCTTCTGCAGGAGAGGAAGAAAACTTGAAAGAGGAAGCAGAGCTACTCCACGGAGGACCAAGGGGACTAGTGCCTTTCCACCTAGACAGATTTGAAAGTAGTGATGTCCTAAACACCAGAACCAAAGCACATGAGGCAGAAGCCCATTTGTCCAGGCTACCCAGACACTATCTGTAGGTTACTATGAAGTACAAGAGCTGACATCTAAAGTCACAGGCTACAGGACACACCTGGGCTGGGAGAGGAATTGCACCCTTAGAATTCTGCACCACATGCAGAATGGCAGGCTGCCTAACCTGCCTGCTGAGAATTGTGCTATGAAACATACTGATAGAAAACAGTGTATTATAGGCTTATGTCCTTTTCATGGTACTCCATTCTTCATTTTCCCTTTTGTGTCCTAAATTTTTCTCTACCTTTATTTTTCCAGGTAATACAAATCCATGTATTTTCTTTTTCTCTTTGATGTTTTAAGCTATTTAATCTGATTTTAGGATCAGACTGGCCTAGTCACTACATAAGCTCTCTTACTTCTTTAACTGTCTTAAACTGTTTTTTCACCCTGAGCTGTGGTCCACTGCTATAATCAACCCAGAGTTAAAGGTCAGCTTGTGGCTTTAGCACAGGTGTGTACTTCATGGACTCACAGAATGGTTTGGGTTGGAAAGGACCCTGAAGTTCATCTCGTTGTGAACCCCCTGCCATGAACAGGGACACCTCCCACTAGACCAGGCTGTTCAGAGCACTGTCCAACCTCACCTTGAACACTTCGAGGGATGGGGCATCCACAACTTCTCTGGGCAACCTCTGCCAGGGCCCCTCCACTCTCACAGTTAAGAGTTTTTTCACAATAGCTAATCTAAACCTACTCTTTTTGTTCCTAATCTAAATCTACTCTTTGTTTTAAACCATTCCTCCTTGTCCTGTCATTACATGCCTTTTCAAAAAGTCTTTCCCCATCTTTCTTGTAGGCTCTGTTTATGTACAAGAAGGTGCTATAAGCTCTCGCTGGAACCTTCTCTCCTCCTGGCTGAACAACCCTGTCTCTCTCAGCCTGTCTCCTCAGGAGAGGTGCTCCAGATCCCTGATCATCCTTGTGGTCCTCTGGACTAGCTCCAGCAGGTCCATGTCCTGCTTATATTGGGGCCTCAGAGCTGGACTTCCTCCAAGAGTCTGCTTGACTTGGAGTTTGATCCAATTTTTTGATCGATTTTTTTGATCCAATTGGTTCAACTGGTTCAACTGGACCAGCTGGTTAAGCCTGTTTGAGATCAGTGTTGACTAGACAAGCCCTGCAGTTTTGACCTGTAGCATGTCATGTATGTAAAGCAATGCATGTTATTGCCATTAAATTAATGATTACCTGCAAAGTCTTAGATAATAAATTATTTGATCTGATTATGAAACTACTGTAGGAAAAGCCCAGCACAGAGTTTTTGGAACAGGCTCACCACAGTTCTCTCTCTATAAAGTAACCACGTAATCACTGGCTTACCTTTTTCTGTCTGTTTCCTGTCTCCTCTACAAGGTTTAGAGAACCTCTCCAGGGTTTAGGTTACCATTCTTCATCCATGTCTGTTACTGAGTGCATCTTATTAGTTATTATAGTGTCTTGTGCATCACCACAAGTGTGGCTCTTTCTGTGGTGCTTCTCACTTAATAAAAACCTGTACAGATTGTTTTCAGGTCTTTAAGGTTCTCTTTCCTTTACAATCAGGGAGCTGAGATGAACACAGATTTAAACCTGAATTTTCATTAAATTTTGTGGGGGTGATTTGCTTTACCTAAAACTTGCTTCAATGTATTTTAAGTGTTTATGTTTCTCCACATGAGTTATATGGTACTGGTTCTGTGGTATACCATCATCCTCAGAATGGTCTGTGCCAGCTCTTCACTCACCTTTTACCATGTCACAGAGCACAGCAGGGGAGTAGTACTTGCATTGTCTCCTTAAATACAAAGTTGACCCAAAATACCAGTTGTAGCAACTGAGGATGCTGAGCTCCTACTGCTTATAAGAAGGTATTGCTTTTCAGTCCACTTACCTGCCACCTCCATCCTTTGTTGGAGATTTTAGTATAGAATCTGTTTATTGAAAGGCTGAGTGGAATTAATGTCTTTTTCTGATTACTTAGGCAAGCTGAAGTCTGCAATCTCTTGACTGCAGACTCTCAAGGCTCTGCCTGAGTCTTTAATTCACATAAACTGCAAATAAATGTTTACTGAGTTCTGGATTTGGCTGCTGCTCATCATCTGAGAGTATTTTCCTATCCAATGCAATTCTCACTTTGGTGGGATTCTCCAAGCAGAACTTTCTCCACTTTCAGTTCTTGCTTGTCCTGTGCAATCCAACTCCTCTTCTGAGATCCCTTTCTGAATGTGCAAATGGCTGGCTCTTTTTTTTTATTTTCTGCCAGCTTCTCTCTTTGCTCATTGCAAACAGACAACAACATTATTTTCCAAATATCTTATTGCTGCCTTTCTGACTGCCAAGGCTGACTGATAAACAGTGATTAAAAACCAGTCTGACTACATCTCTAGGTAATTCTGCACATTGCTTGGAGCTGTGAGGTGTTGTGGGTACTGGGCAAGTTTCTCAGTGTTATGCCTTCCTACTCTCTTAATTGCTCTTGAGCTTGACAAGAGCTACTGCCAACTTTGCCACCAAAGCATTCAAGTTCCCTGGAAGATTTATCCTTGGGGAAATGTAACCTGAATGTGTCAGCTTTACCTCAACTTCATTAGCTTAATGGGCAAAAAGGAGCACATGTTAGTTTATCAAAGAAATTAGAAAATGCACAGGAAGAAAAAGAAACTACAGTGATACACAGCTCCAAATCCTACTTATGAACATATTTTTTCTGATCTTCTGGCAAACTTAGTCTTCCAGCAATGTCTCCAAAATGAAGCGAGCAGACATTTAAACATGTCTCTCTTCTCTCCTCTGTCTCGGAACACTGTCTATAAGCTTCTGTTATGTTCTTCAGGTAGTATATTTCTAGTATGTTCAGGATCTAAGTATTATCTAAGACTGATTTGTGACTGAGGTAACATTTGACACATTTGCTTCTTCATTGTATCAGGCTGGGTATTTTTCAGAAACCATGACCAGGCTAAAGGTACCACAGATGGCATGAGATGTCAAAGTGCATTTTCTAAGCCATTTTTTTTCCTCTTTATTAATTGTAGGAACTCCTGGTATCAAATCCACATGGGAGATGGGGGCCGGGACTTGGGGGCAGTTAGTGAATGTAGCAAAGCACAGAAAAAACAGTAGCAGCAAGTATCCTGATACCTGAAATAATCCAGATGATACAACTTTTAAAGAACCTCCTACATCTACTCTTTCTGGTAAAATAAGGGAGCTTTTTGGATCCCTGAGCAATGGGATTGATCAGTTTGATTTCGGGCCCTTCCAGCTGTTCCACTGTCTAGACATATCAATAGTATCAATAGATAGTGGACTTTGCTTTCCCGAATGAAGTACTTCTGTAAATAATTGTAAAAGTGATCCACCCATCACCTCACGCACCACAGCAATAAAGGGAGTGGAGCAAAAGTCACTGTCAAATACCACTTAGTGGAGTATGCTCATTAGTGAGGTACCAATATATGTAAATACTGCTGCTGCTGCTACTCCTACAAAGACTAGACTCCACAGTCTTCTTATGATACTGTTCTTTCTATATCTGGTTGACTAACCTTCGCTTATACTTCTGGAGCTATCACAGAGCCTCCTGTTCTTTGTTATAACTTTGGAAAGGAGGCAAAGGATACATCTGTCATTTTCTGTGACTAATGGCCAATAACTGAACTGTGAATGTACATATTTTTTGTGTCTTCAGGGTAATGCTGGACTAATGTTTCTGTGTGCTGATTTTGGCTGGGGTAGAGCTAATCAGCTAGTATGGAGCCTTGTTTTGGATTTGTGCTGAATACAGTGTTGATTATATTCCATAACACATAGCATCATTATCAGGATATAAAGCTGTTGGGAGATCAAAAGAGGGGACATTCAGAGAGATGGCAGTTTTCTCCCCAAGTCACTGTTACACATGATGGAGCCCCATTCTGGAGATGGCTGAACACCTGTCTGGTCATGGGAAGCAGTGAATTAATTTTTTGTTTTGCTTTCTTGTGTTTGCAGCTTTAGCGTTCCCTATAGTTTAATAGGCAATACTAATAACTTACCAGACAATTTAGTCTTTATCTCAACCAAAGAATTTTCTCATTTTGCTGATTCTCTCCCCAATCTCGCTGAGAGAAAGAGCAGCCGGACTGAGCTCAGGCAGTTCGGCGACGAAAGGAAGGGGAAGAACAAGAGAAGAAATGCATCAAATACTCTCTGCTACTCGAAATTAGAGGCTGCAATGCCAGCAGCAGCTGCCGCGGAGAGAGCAGCGATACCCTCTGCCGGCAAGGAGGCTCCTCGGCGAATGCCACCGGAGCCGGTTTGTTTCCCAGAATCACAGAAATTTTTCCATTCCGGAGATCATCCCCTCCAGCCTCCCCGCCACCAAGGCACGGTCTCCTGGGGCAGGTGACACAGGAACGCGTCCGGGCGGTTTTGAATGTCTCCAGACGGGGACGCTCCACGCTCTTCCCGGGCAGCGGTTCCAGAGCTCTGCCACCCCCTCAACTTGAAGAAGTTCTCCTTCGTATTGCGGTGGAACTTCTTGTTTATGGCCATTGTTCCTCGTCCTGTCGCTGGGAACCACCGAAAACAGTCTGGCACCATCCTCCTGGCACCCGCCTTGGGGATATTTATATGCATTAATGAGATCTCCTCAGTCTCTCCAGGCTAAACAGGCCCAGATCTTGCTGCCTTTCCTCATAAGGCAGAGATGCTCTACACTGTCCTCATCTTCATGGCCTTTGCCGGAGCCCCTCCCGTGGGTCCCTGTCTCTGTCCTGAGGAGCCCAGGGCTGGACACAGCACGCGGCTGTGCCTCACCAGGGCCGGGCAGAGGGACAGGGACCCCTCCCTCAGCCGCAGCTCCGCCGCAGCCCGCCCGTGTCCCGGGCCGCGGCGATATCAGCGCGCTCGCACCGACCCCGCCCCGCGTCGCCCATTGGACGTCCGCGATCACCTGAGCGCGCCTGTCCCGACCTACGCCACGCCCCATTGGCCACCGCTCCGCCAGCGGCGCGCACCGATTGGTCCCGACAGCCGCCGCTCCTTCACTCTCTCGCAGCGCGGCCCCGCCCCCCCGCTTCTCTGCGCCTCGGCCTCCGCCGCGTCGGGATGAGCCGCGTTTCCCCATGGAGACCAAACGGGCCGAGATCCCCAGCAGCGTCCTGGATGACCTATGCAGGTACGGCCGTGGGGCGGGGGCGGCCGCGGGACTGCGGTACCGCCGCTACCGGAGGGCGGGAAGGGCTCCTGCCACTGCCCGGTGCCCCGCGGGGCGCGGGGCCCGGGATGCTGGAGACATTGAGGGGGTGCGGGGCCATCCGGGCTGAGGGGCGGCTTTGGCCGTCCCGCGGCGGCCGGGAAGCGGAAGGACGAGGCTCGCCCAGTTCCCCCGTGCCTGAGGCTCCGCCCACCCAATGGAATCTGTCCTGGAAGGGCGGGAAGGCTGCCCGCGGCACCCTCTGGACCTGGTGTGGGGCTGCTCCGGCGGCGAGCCAGGAGCCGAGTGCACGGGGGAAATGGAAGAAACGTTGTGGGATTTTCTTTCGGGGTTTGGCCCGGAAAAGGTAGAACTGCGTCGGCGGTGTTTGCGCAGGTGGAAGAGGAGCTGGGAGCGTGGGGCTGGCGTGACGTGTAGCCGAGTACTGATGTGGTACTTGCTGCTCCGAGGTCTGGTTTCATTTGGAAGGGGCGTCAGGGAGTCCCTTCTGGTGAGTTATCTGTGCTGGAAGGGAACGTGCCAGAGGACGGAAAGGGAAGAGCCACAGGGACACCCTTCGGTCTGAAGCTGCCCTCTCCTACTTGTTGGTTATTTCAGAGTGGAATGCTTTTCTTGCTCCAGGGCCTTTGCGTTTGAATTTTCTTGAAGCGCGGATTCAATGTTCTTCAAAAGGGGGAAGTTGCATTTTCCCTGTATAGTCTCAACCTCTGTCGTCTATGGTGTAGCCCTTCAAACTTTGTAATTTGTCTGTCATCCCCAGAATGTGATGACGCAAACCGCATGTGATATTTGGCATGAAATAATCCTTCTATTTTACCACCTCCAAGGGACTCCTTATGATGTATTTATGTAAAAGAGGGAAAGGTGAGTGAAGAGGAAAGATACCCCACTTAACTGTAATTATGGTTTTCAAATGAGTGAAAATGTTTAGAAGTGAGAATACCACAGGATGGTAGAACTGTCCTGCTCGGTATTGTTTTGCACGTGTCTAATGCAAGGGTCAGAATTTGTGATAGCCATGTAAATTTTCAATTCCCTAAATCTGGCCTCTGAAGCATGTTTGTGTATCCATTGTGTCTCCTTTGGGCTCCCTGCAGAGAGAGGAACTTGCCTTTCAGATCCCTGGTCATATATGACACAGGATTTAAGACTTCAGAAAATCCAGAGGGGAATTGCAGTGATTACAAAACTGATACAGCTGTTAGTGTCACTTCCTTGGGGTGACTGATAGAAGGCCACATGAATATTTGAATCTTACACTGTAATAGGGTCAGTCCCCCTGTCTTTTTTTTTTTTTTTTTTTTAAATCCTGTCATCTCTCTTCAAAATGGTGTTTTGTATTATAATTTGTGTTCATGTTATAAGTGCATTATAAAAATACGTGACATTTCCTACAGTCTTCAATCTATATATGCTATTAGTGGAAACTTTGGTAGAAAGTGACAGGTGATTTTTCCTTCTCAGTTATGGAGTATTGTCAAATAAGGAGTCATAGGTATGCATGTCAGTTTTACCATGCTGCCTTGTGCTATGGAGTTGTTTAACTGAGTTAAGAAGTGGTGGCGCAGAGATGTAATGTGAGTTTAGCAGCTTCTTGATCCTCCCTTTGTCTTGTAAGCACAAATGCTGTTGCCTCATCTTTTGACTTCAGTGCTGTGGCTGGTTCACCTTGCTCAAGTAGCCAGATGCTCACCTAGCCACACACACACCCTGTTCAAAAAACATTTGAAAACCAGCTTTTTCTACATCCTTGTTTTTCCCCGAGAAACTTCCTGTTGGCTTCATCATTTCATTCTGTACTCTTCTCTGCCTCCTCCCTGTGAGCATCTCAGGGGATGAGGAATGGGGGTTGTAGTCAGTCAATAACACATCATCTCTGCTGCTTCTTCCCTCTTATGCTTTACCCTTAGTCCAGTGTGGGATCACTCCTACAGGATGAGGCTCTTTCAGGACATACCCATCTGCTCCAGTGTGTGATCCTCCACAGGCTCTAGTGTGGACATCTCTCCCTCCTTCTTCTTCAGCCTTGGTGTTTGCACTGCTGTTTCATGCTTGTTTTTTCACTTCCTCTGCCAGTATGGTATTTTTGTCCTTAAATACACTTCCCCACAGGCTCCACCAACTCAGCTGCTGCCTTCAGCTGTGTCCCACCGTATGTCCAGCATTGGCCCATCACTGCCAGCACCTGTATCTAGAACAACCTAGAGATGCCTGTTGTTAGCACTTTAGTCACTCTAACTAACATAGAAGTTAACTTTTGATTAATAAGTACCATTCTTCTTGGCTTTGCTCTTGTTCTCTAAGCCTAATGCCTGGCATGTTCTTACTCCTCTTTAATACTGCTGCATATTTTATCTTTAGATTTATGTTCAGCTGCAGTGCTGGACAAGAAAATAGCAACTAGATGTAAAATAGACTTCTAAGTTTTTAAGTTACAGTACCTTCATAGATAAGGGATCTTTTCAGCAGTCAGAATAGAGCCTTCAAAAGAAATTGGGAGTGGTAGTGCCAGTTGAAAATTGGGAAGTGGTAAAATCTTGCCATGAATAAGGTTATTTATGCAAGGGAGAATCATAAAATCTTAGAATGCTTTGGGTTAAAGGGCCTTAAAACATTGTCTCATCTGAGCCCCTCTGCCATAAGCAGGGACCCCTTCTAGACCAGATTGCTCCTGAGCACTACCAGGGACAGGGCATGTACAACTTCTCTGGGCAATGTGTGCCAGTGTCTCATGATCCTCACAGTGAAGAATTTTTTTCCTATTATCTAAACCTGCCCTTTTTCTCTTTAAAGCCATTCCTCCTTGTCCTGTCGCTACATGGCATACAAAAAAGTCCTTCTCCAGCTCTCTCATAGTCCCATTTAGGTCCTGGAAGGCCTCAATGAAGACTTGCTCCCCGTCAGGTCCCCATCCTCTTTAACTGAGATTCCAATAGGACAGAGCACTTCAGGTAAGATCTCACCAGAACAGAATGAACAGTGAGCCTGCTGCGCCCACCGTGTTCCATCAGAAGAATGGGCTGAGAACTCTCAGTGTCAGCTCATGTCGAGATTCTCATCCACCAGCACCCCAAATTCTCCTCCCCAGAGCTGCTCTCCATCCATTCTCTGATTAGCCTGTGTTTACATCGTGCATGGGATTTTCCCAACTGAGGCACCTTGCACTTGGCTGTGTTGAAATTCATGAGGTTCACATAGACTCCCTTCTCAGGCCCACCAAAGTCTTTAAGGCTATCTCGCCAAGGTCCTTTTTCTGTGTGAAAATTGGATAAGGAGGTGAGAAATCCATAAATAAAGCATACAAGGCTGCAAACCAAACAGAGGAATGATAAGGAGGGCAGTGGTGAAAACCAACCCTGGCCACTGGTTGATGAGAGGGTATAGGAATGTTCATTCCAGCAAGTTTATCTGAGTATGGACCTGCTCCTGGAAAACAGGAAAAAAGTGGGGGAATCGGAATGAAAAAATATGTAGATACAGACCTAAGGAATCAGAAGTGGACACAATGACAAGAAACAAATCTGTTAATTGCACTAATTGGCCAGCTGCCAAGAAACCACAGGCATCACTCCCAGGAATATCATCCTGGCCTTTGTATCTGGCAGGTCTTTAGACCTGGGGGCATCCCACACTCTGGGTTGAGAGGGGTGCCACAGGAGAAAAGAAGTAGGATGGACCAAAGCAAGGATAGGCAGAAAGGGGTATAAAAGAGGCTGGCTGTAAAACTGAGCAGCTTAGTACACTTCTCTGTCTTACCCTTCTGCACAAGTATCACAGACTGTCCTATCTTACATTTTAGTAAATATTTAGTTTTGTCTAGATAATTCGTCTCTCTACCTCCTGTGTATGTGTGCTGCAAGGGTGAAGTGCCTGCTGCTGATGGGAGCTGTGTGAGAGTGGGCAGGATGTCAGCTGCTGAAGTGAGAGAGCAGATCGCAGTGCCAGCCCAAGGGAGGGGGTCTCAGTTCCCAGTGTCTGGGGTGGCAGTGATGAGTGTCCTGGAAATCAGCTTCTGTGGGGGAAATGGTGTGAGTGAGGGGCAGAGCATAGGTGGCTGCCCAGGACTATGGGTCATCGCCCATGTGCTGGGTGGGAGGGGGGACAAGTGTCTTCCCCAGACCTGCTGTGCATGTGTACTCACTAGCAAACTTCAAACTGGACCATTTGGTGTGGCAGGGACCCAGCTGGGCGATGGGTGTGATAGGTGTGAGGGTATGGGATCTGGGCAGGGCTCTGAGGTGGAAAAGGCGACCTGTGCTAGTATTCGGGGGACCTGTGAATGTGCCTGGAAGCCTGGGGAGTGTCAGATGTGTGCCTGCACTAATGACTTTCTGCCTCTGTTCTTGACCAGAGTGCCTTGGAGAGGCAACCAATTCTGAGATCCTGTGACAATTCATGTTTGTCAGATTTTAATTAAAGATACAGTGTTTCTGGTTTGAGCACGGTATTATGCACTTTTCTAATTTAGCTGGTGGCACTGAGGAGCTGAATGTCAAACATCTCCATCAAATTATTTAAGTTGAGTGAGGTGTATGACCTTAAATTTCTAAAAAGGAAATTCTGTTTTTTATATAAATACATAAATAAATAAAGCTTCTTCTGCTTAACTAAAATGGGTTATCACACAGTGCTTCTCAAACTTTTATCTCAGTGACCATTTTTCTGCCAGTATCTGAGCTAAACCCAATTATCTATGTTTGGTTTCAGACTGAGAAAATTAGTAGGATCATACAGAATTTTAAAATTTACATAGATTATTCGTTTACTGTGGTTTTAAATGGAAATATAACTATGTTCAGCTTAATTCCTAAAAAAAAAAAGCACAGAAATATCAGAGTTTGCAGATGTTCTTTAACAGACTTGTAAATATTTCATTTTTGTAACACAGCCATTTAAGTAGGTTGTCTTCACACTCCCTGTGTTCACAAAAGTTCATTTACTTAATATATTGTAATTGATGTTTCTGAATGAACATAATAATCCATTTTCCTTCTTGACTTTAAAAGCTGTATTTTACTTTGTGAGAACTTTTACTGTCCTTGTGGAAGATGAGGATCTGGTGGTCTGTTGGTATGTGCTAATGGATCAAGAATTGTATTGTTGTGATGTTTTATTATTTGCTGTATTTAAATCAGTAGATTTGGCTAATCTTGCTCTTTTTCTTTCCTGGCAGCCGATTTATTTTGCACATTCCAAGTGAAGAGAGAGACAATGCAATCAGAGTATGTTTTCAGATTGAACTTGCCCATTGGTTTTATTTGGATTTCTACATGCAAAACACACCAGGATTACCTCAGTGTGGGATAAGAGACTTTGCTAAAGCTGATATCCTTTTTGTTACTCTGATTATTTTTTGTCTCGGTGGGAAAGTGCAAACTGAGTATTGTTAACAATATTTCATAGTATGATAATGTCAGTTCATGTGTTAATGATTAAAAGTTAGTATTGCTAGGTATGTGATGTTACTGACTTCACTGCTTCCATAATTTTGTGGCACCCACAAAAAAGATGCTTCTTGGACTTCTAAAGAACTATGGAAAACAGTAATTTTCTAATGTTTGAAGATTTTTCCTCATAGTTGCGCTTTGCATGCTATATTCATTTCAAGGGTGAGCTGTTGGTGCTCTTCAAACTGAACTCCACAGTTTAATTAATTTTCAAGCAAATAGTGAGATAAATGTTAAAGTAGTTGAAGGTGGTATGTTTTCCCCCATAGGCAGTGATATGTACTTGTGGAAGTTTCTGTAGGATAGACTGCATTTTTACTGAATTCAAATGATTGGCCTCTGCTTTTTTTGTTGCTTGCAAAGGCTTCTGGAATGTGTACTATCTAGTCCTTGCTAAAGAAAACTTCGTCCAGCAAGTGTTTTATTTTTAACCTTTTCCCATATGTTTGTGATGTGAGATTGGAATATTTCTTCTAACTTTGAGGATAATATTATCTATGGTTTCACTACACAACATACTTATCTGTTAGTTTCATAATATATATTTACTTTGAAACACTACAACTTTTAACAGTAAACTGTAAAAATGTGATCATATTCTGTTGATTGATGTTATGCTGTTGCTTTATGTATGTTTTTAATTATAAATGTATTAAAATTCTCCTAGTAATAATAGGCAGTGCAGAAAAAATGCAGTATAAGAGATGTTATATATTCATTACATATTTCCCTTTCTAGCCCATATTTGCCACAAATATTAGTTCCGCTGCAGTGTTTTTTTTTTTAAGTATTCTGCTGAGGAGTATTCTTTATTGGTAGTATAATATACATAATATATAATATTAATACTTTTATTAAGGACTTGCAGATTTTCTCTCAAAATTTTAGAGTTATAGAGGTTGTTTATATTTTCTCTGCATGATGAGTTTTGATAAAGTGTATTAGGATTTAGATTTCAGTAACTATATGCCATTAAAAAGAATTTTTTTTGCATAGTAAATGCTGAATATAGGATTCTGTACCATAATCTTAACAAATGATTGTGGCAAAAATTTATTCCCATTTATTTCAAGCACAAGGAACTGAAATTTTTTCTTTCTTGCTCACTTCAAAATTAAGAAAATGCGTTTGCAGATAACATATTCACAATAACTGTTATGGGGTTACTTCTTTTTTCAAGATTATCTTTCTTCAAACAAGCAGCATTGTGCAATCTTTTTTCTTTTTCTTTTTTTTTTTTTTTTTTTTTTGGTGTCTATTTTGGTTGGTTTGGGATTTTTTGGTGGGTTTTTTCATTTATTTAGATTGCTTTGCATAGGAATTGCCAATCACTTGATGTGCTCTGACTTTCAGTGTTTGGTAATGGATTATTCATAATATTTTTTTATTTCCAAGAAAATATAACTTGAAAGGACTTAGGGGAGGGAGTGTTTATTCTAAATTTTGTGTGAATGTCTTTTGTATTCAGTATACTTTGTAACTGGTTGCTGAAGTTTATCTTCCTTAGCATGCTGCTATACTCTTCAGTCACTGCCCTTTTTTACTGCCTCAAGGTGAAGATGTACAAAAGGTTTTAGATGAGTGGAAAGAATACAAAATGGGAGTGCCAACCTATGGTGCAATTATCCTTGATGAGACACTTGAAAATGTAAGTATGGAAATAGTTGTGAAGGACTGTCTAGAGGGAGGGATGGCATATGCTGGCAGAAGTAATTCTTTGTTATTTACATTTTTCTTCTGAAGAAATTTACATTCACTGTCGGATTCACAGATATGTGACAGTTACTTGATATTGATGGCTGTGTACAGAAATATGTGAGACAGTAAACACACTCCTGCTTGCTTTCCTTCTCAGTTTTTGTTTTCTTATTCTAAGTTACACGATTCACAATTTCAGAGTTCTTGCTAGAACACAGCAAACCTAATGGTTTCCTTCCTCAAGGCTAATATTCTTTTTGAGAACGAGGGGATGGTGGAGGGAAGATGTTTAATGAATTTGGTTAGAACACCTGCATGTTTGACAGTTGTGTTCCCTTGTATTTTGTAGGTTCTTTTGGTTCAGGGCTATTTAGCAAAATCTGGCTGGGATTTCCTAAAGGGAAGGTAAATAAAGAAGAGGCACCTCATGACTGTGCTGCTAGAGAGGTAAGTTATATCAACTCCTTTAAGATAAAGAAGTGAAATTTTGGTGAAATCAGGATATATGTGTTGGGTGAAAAGTTGCTTTACTTAGGTAATATTGTTTATTGAAATCATGTGTATAAATAGTCCATTCTTGCAGTCGTCTTCTGATATACCTCCTGGTGCCTTTCTGAGTTCCAAAATGGTAATCAAGGTTGAGTTTATATAATTAAAATAATAATAAAAAAAAGGTTTCACAGTCTTTGCACTAACGTGCTAAATTAAGTGAATACTATTTTTAAAGTTCTCTGTTGAACTGTGAATTTACTTTTAAGTATTACTTGTGGTGCTTGGGAAATCTTATTGTAATTTATGGCTTTTGGCATATTCATTTCAAGGGTCGCCATAGCTGTAAAAACGTGGAGGAATGGGAATTCAGCCTGTGTACACTGGACTATGTAAAGAGGCTAAGGAGCTGAGTTGGAGGTTATAGAATTTTATGTAAAAATTGTGAAGAACTTTACTTTTCTAATTTTCAGTTATGCAGGAACAAGAATCAATGTATATGTCAATTAAAATTTGAAAAATAAAATAATCTGTGGTATTTGTTGCTCCTGGAGAAATAGATATGTAGTGAAACTGCATATTTAATATGGCCTGTAAAAGAATATCACTGGTAAAACTTCAGTGTTCATTCAACATAATACATCCAGAGTTTTTGAGAGAGAAAATAAAGTGAGGGAAAGTAGTATGATGCATTTAGTGTTCTTCAATTGGACTGAATCAGTATATGAGAAATCATATGATCATATGAGAAAGGGTTTTGGGGGTTGGTTTGTTTGTTTAAGTGTACCTATCAATGATAAACTACATACCTGCTTCAAGGAGTATGTCTTACTTGAAGTAAGTATGTCTTTCTTTACTTCAAGTTATGCCAGCAAAAGCCTTAAAGGGGGCACAGTTATACTGGGGAAATAAGTCTTTTGATGGTGTTGCAAATATAAAAAATTGATATAGATTTCACTAGTGAACAGCACTCTTAAAATCTTTTTTCTGTCAAGGTGTCATTGTGGATAGACTGAAAATTTATTTTCTATCTGAAATAAATCTTTCAACTTCTTTCACTGGAGTCAGCACAGGTCTGAAACCATAAGCTGCATCTGTATAAAATCTATTTGAAGAAGTTTTCACTTGGTGGTGCCTGCAGAGTTCAGTAGTATTTCAGTTGACGAGGACTAAGTCCATCCATATTAATAAATTGCTACATGAAGGTGTAATAGAATTGTTTCAACTTGCGTTACAGGTCTGTTGTCTTAGAGAAATATATAGCTTGTAGATACTTCATCTATTTCTGAGCAAAATTTATGTGTAAAGGTTTTTTTTCCCCAGCAGTTTTCATGAAAATTTGAAAAATAGCTGAAAAATAGTAATTCCTTCACTTGTTGTAATAGGTTGTGAAAGGATAACTCTGAATACATGCACACTAATTTCATCTAAATATTTCTAAGGTGTTTGAAGAAACTGGGTTTGACATAAAAGATTATATCTGCAAAGAGGACTACATTGAGCTGCGAATTAATGATCAGTTAGCACGGCTGTACATCATTCCAGGAGTTCCCAAGAACACGAAATTCAACCCCAAAACTAGAAGGGAAATTCGGGTATGTGCTGTCTTGTTTGCATCGATAGGAACTTTGCAGAGGTTGATTTTTAAAGCCAGAGGTGTGTAAAATAATGAACCCACTAAGCACAATGAACACCTCAAATACTAGGTACCAGTAGCATATCTCCCTTGTAGGATTTTGTGTTGACTTCTTGCAGCTCACCTGCAAGTCTTACACTTGACCTATATACTTGAGTCTGACATCTCCATTCATCATGAAAAGACAATAAAGCATGCTGCTAAAATACAATTCTCCTTTTATTGTAGGTGGTGTATATATTAATGATTTCATATTGTTCCTAGTTATAGATGCGTATGAAACTATATATTCTCAAGTTCTAATTAATCGTTGGGGACATGCAAAAACCTACATATCAAAAAGACCAACTAAGGATTGTTTCTCTTTCACGGCTAATACTGTCCAGATTTAAAAAAACAGTGTATTTTAAGGAGGAGGTTGGAAATGGGACAGAAAAAGGGAAGTATTTTGGATGTATTGTGTACCATTAGGCTTTTAAAAGGTATTGTGAAAGGGAAAGGCAAAGGCTCAGGTCACATCTTGTTGGAACCTTTGTCAGTGGTTTCTTATAGTCTTTGAAGTTTGAATATTTATTCTTTTATGGCAATTCAGTTTAAAACAGCTATATTTCTGTGCAGATTGTGTCACTGAACAGGGCATCTTGCTTTCTAAATAGGGAAAGTATTTGACTTGTCAAGACTTAATTTCTTGCATTGGTGAACTGTTTTTAAAAATATGACATAAAATGAAATCTGAGGCTTTTTTTAAAACATACAGTCAATATGTTCACTTTGTCAAACAGTGACCGTATATGTGGGAATGTCAAAGAGGTCTTGCAATGACAGAGTTTAGAAGCTTTGTCTTCATATGACCTAATGCCACCAGGCAGGCTGGTTTTGTACTCCTTGCAAAACTGTAGAACTATATTGAAAACTTATCCAGTTTGTAACTTATTTCCATAATTTGCATCTTGGGCCTGAGGCTTTCAGAGTAGATGCTGTGATAACAAATCTCATGTTCTACACTATCTTGTCAGAATTCCTGATTTTGTTCCCCATTCTGCAAAGTATACAGTTTTAACTATTAAAACTGTAACATATAAACAGTAGCACAAATCCTATCCCCATGAGTTTTTTACTTTTATAACAAAACCTGAAACTTAGTTACTTTAGTGTCAAACTAAACTCTGTTTGTACTTCTGAATGGGTATTGGCGGTCCAGTATTGATGGCATTTTAAGTAAAAAGTTACTGAAAGTTATTCATAGCCTGTACAATTGTTTATGGCATTTTGTGTGCAGTGGTTTGGTTGGTTTGTTTATGAAACTTTATCAGAATTTAGTTGCTGATTAATACCTTTCATATTTTAGGTGCATTATCATGCAGTGATTTTGTGCTGTACCATTGCTACTGTAGTGGCAGTCAGAAGAGTTAACTAACCTTTTGTGAAAAACGATGTTGTGGCCCGTTAATTTAAATCCTCCATGGTAATTTTTTAATTAAGGGAAATAATTGTAGCTGATACACATTTGTAACATTCTGATAAGGCTACAGTAGAGGGTATTTTGATTTTATTTCTTGTTTTTCTAGAACATTGAGTGGTTTTCCATCGACAAATTACCATGCCACAGAAATGACATGACCCCAAAGTCCAAGCTGGGTTTGGCACCTAACAAATTTTTTATGGCAATTCCCTTCATCAGGTATGTTTGAGATGAGTCAAATGCTAGGCCAGGGTCTTTCAGACAACTTTAAATTCTTTAGTTTTGGTAAGTAGATCTTGTTGTACTTCTTCTTGCTCACAGGCCGTTGAGGGAATGGATTTCCCGAAGGAATGGAGACTCCTCAGACAGTGATAATGGTTTTTCATCTGCAGGGAGCGCACCCTCTAAGCCCAACTTGGAAAAAGCTAGGTAAGAACCAGGTCAGTTTAACATCTCTATGTTCTTTCTTATAAAACACTGGTCATACAAATATGACAATATGACAATATTATACAATGACAACCATATACAATACTTCTTGTCCTTTTCTCTTTCTCTAAGGATTTGTTTTCCACTAATAGGTAAATAAAGTAAAAAAAATAGGTGTAGACGTATATCATAGGATTGTAAGTTAGGTGAGAATTCATTATACATTATATTTTTCATATTCATTATACACAGGTGTCAGAACTGAGATTATTTCCTCAGTCTTTGTTTATGGGAATCAAAATAAAACAGAAGCTAAAGCAAGTAGGTAACTTCCAGTGCTTCAAGTTCAATATTTTTGGCACTTCTGCACAGGAAAAGTAGGACTCTCTAAAGCAGGACTGTAAAGTAGTCTAAGAAGTGGCTAGCTAGATAAAACCTGTGGGAATCAGTAGAGGAACAAGTGCTGCTGGCTTTACATTCAGCTGAGTGAAAAGTGGTAGAGCAAGCTTTAAAACCTGTAGTCCCTAAAGCAGAACTGAGGGGACTTCAGTTAATTTGAGCCAGGGCAGCACCATCACTGAGAACAGCAGGACAAATGTTAATGTGGACTTGTCTTCTTTTCTATATAAATGGCAGTGAGCATTATTAGAGGTTCCATACAAGGTAATTTACAATTGTCTTACAGATTGATCTCAAAAAGCAAAAAAAATTCTTTCATACTTGTCTTCTGCACTCAGTGGATTCAAAGTTGTATTGTAAACTTTCTTTTCCTGTACTAGATCCAAACTTCGCTGTAGTCAACAAGTGTTTACAGATGGCTTTCCAGGAGAGCAGTTGTTGAAGCCAAAACAGCCACAGAAGCCATATAATCATCCTGAGGTGTCTGAAGTTTTAAAAATAAAGGTAGGTTGTTTCTTAGGCAAGCTCATGCTTCTGGACTATTTATAACAGAAGTCTTTATTCATAAGGATTTTCTCTCTAAGACAAAAATAGTGAATTTCATCAACACAGAATGCAAAAATAGAAAAATAGAGTGGGGGAGTACTCTTGGGAATTCTTCAATTTATCTCACACTAGAACTGGTGGTATCAGGTAGTGGTGTTGTTTCGTGTATGATGCCTTCTTGAGGCTGACCTGGAACAGAGGCTAGACAGAGCAAAAGGATAAAGCAGGGATTTATTAAAAGGCCTCAATGGGTACACTGGGCAGCACAAGAGCCTGGCTGTGCCACACCCAAGATGAACCCAAAATGGTCACAAAATGGATGACCAACCATGAGGTCTCACACTTTTATAAGTTCTGGTCCATTAGCATATTCGAGTCAATTTTCTGACCATGGCTTCAGCTTATGAAGCTCCATCCTCCTTGTTTACCTTCTTACTTCACTGTTGGTTTTGTTCTTGGGCCTGAACGTTGTCCTTGGTATTGAGCTAGAGAAGGAATTGTTTTGTCTACCTACTCTGTGAAGAGAGTTTAGTAGCACTTCATATACCTAAAACTACCCACTAAAGCAGCACAGAATCTAAAAAATATAAAATCTAAACCTTAAGGCATCATATAGAGATAGTAATTAGTAATTCCCATTTTGGTATTATCTCTAGTATATCTGTATGCATAAGTTCATGGAAACTCACTGAACTGAATTGTGTAATAATTAGGTCATAGTCAAGAGACTAAGTAACGCTGATTGCCCTGTAGCTTGAGTATATGTTTGGTTAATTTCAGTGGGCTTCAGTTTTTCTGCAAAAGAAACTATTTACATGTTTTGAAGTTACTTGGAGGGAAGTTACAGTTACTAAGTAGGAAATGTCAATGTAATGATGTCCAATTCTGCCATTTAAACTCTTCCCTCTACTAATTTTGGACTTAACAGCAGAATCAGAGCCTGAGGAACAATGGCAGAAAGCAAAACCAAGACACTTCCAGTCAAAAGAAGCGAACAAATGGACTGCACAGTCAATCAGTTAAGCAAAACCATACCTTGGTAAGAAACATGCAGTGGCTATGTCATTAATAAGGTCCAGTCATGCTTAACAGATGAACAGGACAATGACCTTCTGAAACAAAACTCTTCTGTGAAGAGTATGTTTGATCAGAGTATTTGATGTGTGTTTGTAGATGTATAACATTTCATACCTTGGATGCATATACATCTATAAACAAGCATACTATATTTCAAAGTTTACATTTTGGAAGTAAGTAATTTTAGCTGTTAAAAATTTGTCAGCTGTTTTGGTACACAGTCCTGCAGCTTTCCAGGTTCCTGTCATGTAAAAGCCTTCTGTGGTGTGTAGTAATAAGTCAGTGTACTACACATCTCACTTATTCATGTGTGATGTCTTACTGTAAGCATGGGGTTTTGGTATGCAACACTTTGAAAGTGGTAATGCAAATACTTAGTATTTCTCTCTATCCAGCAAAAAATTTTGAGACACAGACTTGGCTTGGATGCCAGAATCTCATATCGTTTTGTGGTCATACAGTAGAGCTGTTTACAGCAGTTTGTAAATTCCACTGTCACACTCTTGGCGTGTTACTTTCCCTTGCAGCTACTAATTGTGTTTGTCCAGTTCTTCTCAATGGGAGTAGACTCACTGGGCTGTGCTCCCTTTTATAGGAGAATGTGCTTTTGATTCTCTGTTTCTTATGGCTCTTCAGTATACTTTATTGGCTCTTGTGCAGCAGTGAGCCCCCAGTTCTCCATGCAGCTCAGCTGGCTTGTCCAGGCTTTAGTTTTTCTTGTTTACAGGCTTTAAACTAGATTCTTCCCATTCTGGCTTGTGGTTATTGCCATCTTTCTCTTACTCATGTAAACATACAGAAAACATAAACTCATCCTAAAATCTTCACTGCAGCAAGAAATGATAAGTTATGTTTGAATCTGATTGTAGAAGAGTGAATTGACTGCCCAGAAATTTGGATCGATAGGAAAAAATTGTAATCTGTAAGAACTTCATGGCAACAACTCTTAATGCTCCACAGTTACTTTGTAGGCTCTTCACAGACTTTTTTAAACATTTCTCATTTTCTGTTTTGCTTGTGTTTTCATGATGGGTCAGTCTTTTGAAGTTTTAATATTTTGTGTTCCAGTGATAATTAAATAAGGGCCAGGAAACCTTTAATTTGCAGAGTGTGCAAAGAGCTTTTTTTTTTTTGTATCGATAGACTTACAGCAGCAATACCTGGGGGTTAAATCAGCTCTTCCTGGAGAGTTCTAAGTTTGTGTCTCTAAAGTGTGTTAATTTAATTGGCAGTAGCAGCGTGTTTGCAAATACATTCCCCTTGCCTTTTTTAGTACAAGCTCATTGAAGGGTGGATTTATGCACTCACAATGTAGATTCCACACCATCATATGCAAGACCCTTCCATCTTAAAACAGTTAGAAAGTACTCAAAATTTTCCCCTAAAAGTCTTCATCTGTTAGGTTGTATGCTTCTGAACTTAAAGCATGTTTACTACATCAAGTAATGTGACAGAATTAATGCTGAGTTAGAGGTAAAATATTTCACATGTGACGTGTGTCAAAGCAAATATAACCAGCATTAGATGGTTATATTAGATGATGCTTAAGTATAATGCCATTTCTTTATAATAAATGTGTAATGTATGGTCATTCTCTTCACCAGAAATGTGAAAAAAGGCTTAATCCAAGAAGACTTCAAGATAACTTTGAAACAGGCAAGTGCAGTCAGAATTTTCATCCACTGTCCTGTGCTACAGGCTGAAGGCACCCGAATAATGATGGTTGAGGGCTTCTCCTCATGCCAACCTTCCAAATCTTGTAAAGCCATGTTTTTCCAAGGTAGTTTGAGGTTTTGTTTGTTCTTTAATGAAAAAGATACTATTTCATGTTGGTCTTGCAATTCTTCTTAATTATAAAGACTGACTGATACACCAGGTTGTCGCTGTGGGCAGTGAACAGATGACACGAGACCTCGTTATAAAAACTGCATCTGACTCCCTTTATTCAAAGACTGACCCCCTTTATATATCTTCTCGAGCAGGCCATCTCATTGGTCAGAAGAGTGCCAAAAGTCTTTATCCCATTGGCCAACACTGAAAGACAGAGAGAAGTCCATCCCACAGGCAGGAATCCAAAACATCACTCTTGTTACAATAACACTTGTGATGTTTATGGCAAGCCTGTGAGAACACAAGGTCTTCCTGAACCAAAACATCACTAAGAAACTGAGTTCAGAAACTCAGAAACTTCAGGCCCAGGAGCCTCAGACTACACCATGTGGCTTCGTAAAAAAGTAACTAAAAGCTAGTTTAGAAAAATAACATCTGAGTCAACACAGTGCTGGTAATTGAGTGTTGTTTCAAGGCTTTCTGTCCTGCTAGTAAGTTGCAGCAGAGTGCACACTGCACTTACTGCTCAGGAAACAGTGCCATTTTTTTTCCTCCTTGTTAAGAAATGGCTACTGAGAAATGAAACAGTGTTATTTATATGTGTAAAACTGGCTTTTGAAAGTGTTTCCAGATTGCAGTGAATTTGAAGATTTATGCTAGCCTCTAGGCAACTTATAAATATGGCTGAGTTACCTTCTTCTGTTTATGACCAAACATAGAGGCTTTGTTATAAATATTAATTGAATATATGTTTGAGGTATGGCTTTGTGTTGTTATTGATACTTTTATTGGCAACTGCCCATTTAAAATTTGTTTCATACTTTTTTCTCTTTAAGCAGAAGCAGCATGTGAGATGTGTTGCTCCAGTGAAGACCCACTGCCAGAACATGTAGAGGGACATTCTATGGCATGCAATGGCCATTTCAAATTTGCTTTTTCATCAAGAGCTTTCTTGAGTTTCAAGTTTGACCATGATGCCATAATGAAAAGTTTTGACCTCTGACAGCAGACTTACTAGGAACAAGAATCAGACTTGCATGTTGCAATTGAGGGGGTTTCTTATCCGGCCTTACTCTTTCTCAGGAGTTTTTTATTTTGTTTTGTTTGTATGTTTTTAAATGCAATGCAGGGACTGACTGCTGGTTTGGAAGGGCTTGTTCTCTTTGCAGTATGAGAGTGGCATAGTCAAGTGTTGCACTTTAAATGCAGTTTAGCCTTTGCCTGCAAAAGTACCTTTCCAATGTTCAGTTCACTTGTTCCTAGCTGTGCATTAGAGGGCATTCTTTTTACTTGTGTTTTATTTTTTGTGGGGTTTAAATTTTTTTTTATTTTAACTTGCCGTGTGTTTTGTAGAATGTCATTGACTTTTTTTAACTGTTGGAGTATACCAGCTTGCTAACCTTTTAACTGTAATGATGTAAATTATTGGACTTGTTAGTCATTATTTTGTAGGACATTGCAATATTATGCAGTGGCAATGAAATTAATTCACAGAGGACCCCTCTGTCCTAGTGATTTTGAAATCAAATTGCACATTTCAAACCAAGCCTCAGCCTGTCATCATTTCTCTGTACTGATTGTCTGCCCCAAATACCTTCCCTCCTTCACACTGATAGTTTTTGTTGGCTGGCAATCACTAGTACTAGAATCAAATATATATAGTATGTTGACTTTTTGTACCTACTCTTCATTGGTCTTCAATAATGACACTCAAACAGGGTAAAACTCGGCCCTTCAAAGTGTCTAACTTAGCTCTTGTGCACTGCCCACATCTGCATAAGAAGAAGTTAAAAAGCTTGCAGAAAAAGAGAAGCTTAAACTTGTCTGTGAGAGATTACTTGTGTAGAATTTATACTGAATGTAAATTAGCCTCTGTAAATCTCGGTGAGGAGGAAGGCAGGTGCATGGATAATAGAGGCATTGTGTGACACTGAACAGCTTAATCAGGCTTCTGTTAACTATTCCAAGGGTGTTCAGTATTGTACTCTGTGCTGTTGTCTTCAGATCTCTTGTGTAGTGTATCTGCTCTGTATATATCCAGTAGTATTGAATTGCACTTGCAGATAACATTTAAATGATCCAGCCTCAGTCATTTTCAGCTACAGTGCATTCTTAGGAAAAATATGAAAGATGGGGTGAGGATGGAGGGGAGGAAGAGAAAACCTGTAAGAGTTGAGGTGATGAGCTCTTACATCACCTTCAGGTCAGTAGGTTTTGAGCACGTGCATTGTAGTGGAGAGAAATGCACTGAAACAATTTGTCACAGCAGCTTGTGATAGCAAGCATGTCCCAGATTTAAAAATGGACTTTTCTCTAGAATAGAGGTAATTGATAACTTTATAGGTTGAATGAACTACACCCTTGTAGTGTATGTACATGCACTGAGTTTTTATGCAACTCATATATGTCATCCAAAACCAAAATCCTCGTCTTCCTTCAACCACCCTACTTCATATATCCTACCTAGTGTTTTCCTCAGAAATAGCTTTAGAACTTTCTCCTGGTTTAATCACCTGCCTGGCACCAGGTGATTTTCAGCTCTAATACTGTAATAAATTTGGCCATGGGAGTGGTCATCTTCTTATCAGTCAACAGGAGAAATGGACTATAGCATTTCCTTCCTTCTGGAGGACAAGGGTTCTGAGGGCCTTGTTTTTCAAGACCAAATTGTGAAATAGCTCAATCTAGCTTTGACTCACTTTTTTCTTTTTTTTTTTTTTTTTTTTTTTCCCCCTTAACTGTATCCAAAGGCCATAAAATGACAAAGAAGAGTAATTGAGGGGGTAGGATAATGCTGGAGGAGGTTATGTTTTTCAGCTTCACATGAAAACTAATTTTAGTTACTTCTTTTTGTTATTTTAGTTGATTTCCCAGCAAAAGTGCCTTTACTCATGGTGAGGCAGAAGTTTGTATCATATCCTGAGGCTGCTACTGCCTGTGGAGCTAACGGGACTCTCCTAAGGCATAATTAAATAACAGGCTGTGGAAATCTTTTTATAAATAAGTTGACTTTTCAGATAAGTTAGTTATAGATCATTCAGTGCTCTGTGAAATAATGGGGATGTTGATGAAACAGTGAACTTGGAGCATCTGTCATCTGTTTGGGAAGTCCTGTCCCAGGCAAGAGGAAGTCTTTAGAACAATGGAAGCATGTTCTATGATTAGGAGCTGCTGGCTGCCCTCTTGTTTACTGTGTCATTTTTTTCTTCTTAGTGAAAGATTGGTTCAGTATAAGAGACATTGGTTGCTTCATTAAGCAACCCAAAGTGAAGCTTATACATGTCATTGATTTTAGTACACCTAGCCTTAATGTGAGTTGCAAATAAATGTGATAAATATGCAATAACTTACTTCTTTGTATAAGGGTACTGTTTCCTGTAGTAGCATCGCTTTCTGCTTTTTTAGTAAGGTTTATCCTAAAACTGTGTAGGTGTGGTGGCATGTGATCCACTTGATGGGCTCCATCATGCCCTGCACTGTGAACATGTTGTGTACTGTTGTTTATGTTCTTATTTCACCATCCTTTTATAATTGTATTTCTACGTTTAAAAGTACTGTTTACATTACCTTCCATAAAACAGTGAAGAAATAGCAAGTGAGATACAGGCTTTAGTTCTGTGAGTTTTTACTTTCTGGGAGCTAGACACAGGGAAATTGGAACTGTTTGCTTGTCTGACTCGAGAGCTGGTGTCGAGATACTTGAAAAACAAACACTGTCAGTTTGAGAATTCTGCCATGTTAGGGGTTATTTGGATAATGAACGGTCAGTCAGTGTTCTTGGAATCAACTTGCAGAGTAAACAAATATTTACCAAAAAACCCTACAGCTGTGTGGTGCTAGGAATCTGGTACTAGTGTGTAGTTTCTAGTACTGTGTCAACTCCCTGCTTCAGCGTGAGGTTTTTAGCATCTCTCCTCAGAATGCTTCTATACTTTGACCTTGGACTGAAGTGTGGCCTGCCCAGTTAAGTGACTTAAGTGCTGCTGACTTCAGCTCCTTGATATATGTCAGTCATCCAGCTTTTGAAAGTAACTGTGTCTTGCATAGCTTGAAGTCTGACAACAGTGGTTCTGGGAAGGAGAGGGGGAAATAGCTTTATTTATTGCACAGTCAAAGTATTATTTTTTAACACAATGTAAATTCTTTAGACCGAGCATGCATAAATAGTTTCTAATGAAATTTTGGGCCTAATCACTGTTCTAGGCTTCTGTACTGTGCTCCAACGTTCCTGAACTAATTTGGTGATTTGAGAACAATACTTAGTGATTTTCTTTCACTTACGTGTGGCTGTTAAAGATGTAACAGTTCCTTTTAGAAACAAGGCAGGCTTCTGGTCTGGTTACTTCTAACATACTTGCTCTCAGATTGTAATTTCAGATAAGAACACAGTTCTTCCAACCTTTACTTAGTGTGGTGATTTGCTTTTGCACTCATGTCATTATGGTGTGGAGAGCAAAGAGTCTACATTAAGAATCCAAACTCCAATATCCTGTGGTACAAGACAGCACTGCTGCTCCAGGGGTAACTTGTTGCCCACTTGTGGCACCAGTGGACTGCTTAATCCTTAAGATACTTGGGGTTTTTTTACAAATTCTGAGCAACAGGTTTCTCTTCTAGAGGTAAAGCCAGGTGCCTTCATGTTTGAAGTTAGGAGGTTATATTCTAAACTAAATGTGTTAGGAAGCTCATAGTTATTGAGAATTAGTAGAATAGTCTCTGTTATTGATATTGATTTCTGTAAATAAACTGATCTTAAGTCTTGCACTGTAAATGTTAAATAATCTGGTGCTTATACACAACATAATTTCAAATTGTTTTTGGTATTACCATATTTCAGCTTTTGAAACAACCAAAATTATTTAAGATATGGTAAATTTATACAAACTAACTGAAGGTGCTTTTACAGTAAAGTAGACTTAGAAACTCTTCCATAATAGGTTTATATGCATTTATAGCAATAGTGTAGTTGAAGAATGGAAGTAGGCTAAATGCTAGTACTTGCACTGTTCTTAATCCCATATGTAAGCACTGATAGATGCAGTAGGATTTGTGCTGTGTGTGCATTTCACTTTTTCATGTAGCTTGTGAACTTAAAAGGAAGTCAACATTAAACAATGACATTGGCCATATTCAAGATTGTACCAGAGGAACTATTCTGGATTGGTAGCAGTACAATAAAACAAAATACTTGGGGTTTAACTTGTCTTTCAATTGAAAATGTTCAAGGAAGGTTTGAACAAGGTTCAGCAAGACTTAACTTTTTGTACAGATTCAGCTTTACAGTAACACTTACCTTCAAATTTCTGGGAAGTCAAAAGTGTCTTCTAGTCCTCCTTCAATTTTTCCAGGAAAAAAAAGTGCTTCCTTTTAAGTAATTGTTAACATTTCACTGAGTACAGAATGTTTAAATTTGGAAAGGTCTCTGGATTTTACTGAAAACAGAGTATTTTGTCATTTCTAAGCATTTATATTGTTGATCAGAAGTAGCTTCTTTTTTCCAGTGTGCGTTATAGTTCAGTGCCTTTAAGAAAATGATTACAGCTCATGTAGCATTAATCATTTTAAAATAAGGCATTCATAGCTTTTTTAAGAAAACACATCCTGCAAATAGTTCTCTATGACACATTTCCAACGATGAGAATTTTGCAAATTTTTTTAAGCATGATTGATCAAAATT
This sequence comes from Sitta carolinensis, assembly GCA_032173965.1. NCBI lineage: Eukaryota > Metazoa > Chordata > Aves > Passeriformes > Sittidae > Sitta > Sitta carolinensis. The sequence continues at coordinate 72,941,442 of CM063313.1, read as the reverse complement.
ACTTAACTTGTGGGGATGAAATTTTTATCTTACTGGTTGGCTACATAAGTTTGTTATGCAGAAAATGGAAAACCGCATGATTAAGAGCTCTCAGCAAATATTTCTCACACCAATAATTGCAACAGAATGTTACTGTGTTTGCATGGCACTGCACTATGTGGAAGTAGAACTTCATCCCTGAGGAGCAGTTTAGCTGGGTTTGCAAGGCACTTTACCATTAAAAAGCAAAACAGACACCCCGAGAAGGTGTGGGGTTGTTAATTCAGGCAGAATGCTCAATTGGTGTTCATGTTCCAGTATCCAGACTTGGGTATTGCTTCCAAATGATGACACTTTTCAGGGCAGCACTGCATGCCTCACAGAAACAGGAGCCAGTGCTTTGTGGTGTGGCTCAGGCATGAAGGGTTATGTCTTCCTCCTGTTCGTTACAAAGCTCAAGAACTTGATCTGTTTTCCTCTGTGTGTAAGTGGCACATTGGTGCTAATTAAGTAGAAAGTATGTACAGCTGAAGAGTTAAAGTCAGTACATATTTTATTCAACTTCCATTATGTTCCTTTGAAGAAAATTTCCATTAGTCAACTCTTCAATTGTATTAAGTAAAATCTGTAACTACCTGTAACATCCAATGTACTGACGATTGTGATTTTGTTTGTTAAGAATTGATTCAAAACTGAAGCACACCATTTAAGAGACTATGACTAAGTTGACATTTTCTTCTATGTTGTTATTTTTTCCTCTGTAAAATTAAATTACTTTATAAATAAACATATTGAAGTACCGAAGTATGACTATAATGATTGCTGGTCATTGTGAAATGTGATGCCTATGCTGCTGGTACAGGTTATTCTTTCACTGTAGAGTGTTTGTGTTACCTTAAGCCAGCAGTGATTAGTGCCAGGAGCACAGAAGCATTTTTAGTCAGTTGAAAAGGTAGATGAGGAGCCCATTCAACACAATGGGAAAAAAAATGTGTTAGATAAACTGGAGAAAGTAAGTATGTGAACTTCAATAGTGATTTTAGAATATTTATGCAATATTGTAGTATTGTTCCCTTTGTGTTTTGGTGCATATAATTTGTTATTGAAAGAACTGAACATGTGGTAAGAGTTTCACATGCACCCTTCCATTTCACTGAAGAGGTAGAGGATTCTTGGGATGAAGTACTGATGTTCTTGAGCCCAGCTTTAGCTGTTCTTGGCCCAGCTAAAACCTGTGGCCAGATCTGAGTTCTTAACAGCTTTTCATCACTCTATTAAAGTGAACTTGATGTTCAACGATGTCAAACCATCTCCCTCAGTAACTTGGCTTGGAGATGAGATACCTTTGTGCCAAGGTGTCTTTAGGCAGTCTCATTCAACAGTAAGGTACAAGCCATGGTGGAACAATTCCCAAGGCAAAGAAACAGCATTAGAAATTTATTCAGAATATAAGAACATTTGTAAAATAAGTATTATAAATGCCTCTGTATAAATAAATGCAGTTTTTACAATTCTATATCAAGTGAACAAAAAATAGCTATTTTACAGCTGCTAGGGAACTAAAAAGAAGCAACACATTTAAAGCTAATTCAGTAAGGTAAAAAGTTTCTGAAGTTACAATGCATGGTGCAGTGCTAAAGAAGGAGAAAATTCTAATAAAACTAGCAGAGCATGACATGAATGCAAACTCAGTTACATACTTTACAATAGTTAATAGTACATTCAAGCTGGTGATTTATATATCACAGAATTAGAAAAAAATAAATGTTTTTTTCTGAGCACTCTGTGAAATACTAAGTTTCATGCACTCTGGTGACTTAAGAAAATAAAAAAAGTCAACTCATTAATGAATCACCTCCTTTTCTTGCTTTGTAAATTTATTATTTCTGCAACAAGCGTTAAGAGAGTTAAGTTGTTGTAACTCACGGTGCACTGCACGTTCAAGGTACTTCTGGTGTGCTGGTACTTGAGAGTTGCATAAAATGAGTTTTGAGGGTTTTTTTTGTATTTTTCCTGAGGGTTGGTGCCATTTTAATAGGGTACACTAGAGCTGCAGCTGGTTATCACTATTGAGCAGATTTCACAGTAACATTACACCTGTGACCACCTCCATGTTGATCCTTTCCAGTATGCCATCAAATGTTGCAGAAGCTGCTTGCTGAGGCAAATAAATCAACTGGTGGTCTGGCAAACCATGGCTACTGCTGATGCTGGATGTTACCAGTGCTGCTTTTTAATCTACAACCCTTATGGGGAACAAATGGGAGTGGTTTACATTTACTGATGATTTACTATTTATTCTAAAGCACTTCTACAACACTACTGGCACAGAAGATTTTTGCTAAATGCAGTGAAATAATCAGCAAATTGTCAGGCCTGGAAAAAGCACTGAGGCTGGAGCTTTTTATACCTCTGTGTAAGAATATCTGAATTTTTTTATGGAAGAAGCTTTTCTGCGTGAGGGTGCTCAGGCACTAGCCCAGGCTGCCCAGAGGAGTTGTGGCTGCCCCATCCCTGGAATGTTCAATGCCAGGTTGGATGGGGCTCCGCAGGGCTTGGAGCAACCTGGTCCAGTGGAAGATGTCCCTGCCCACAGAAAGGGATTGTAACAAGATGATTTTAGGGTCCTTTCCAACCCAAACCATTCTGTAATTCCATTATTCTAAACAGGGGAAAAAATTACCCTAAGAGGCAGCCCAGTGCAGTATGGTTTCTGTCCTCTTCAGTGAAAGGTATTTCACATGGACATTCTGAGCTGACCACAAGTCCCATGGTTGTTTTGGATGCCAGAAGACAAAAGTGTAACTGCATTTTTGCCACAGAACATGGTGGATACTTTCCTCCGTGTTATTTTAGAACAAGCATGCTCAGCTACCACTGAAGCTGATGGCAAACCCCCACCTTCCTGGGCGTGAGAAATCTGGGCCAAAAAAGGGGAAATACCTTGGAGAGGTGCTAAGCAGAGCCATAAAGACAGAAGAAATCAATGCTCCTCCTCTCTCAAGAGACTCACTTGAAAAAGTTTCTAGTCACATTATAAATTAAGAAGTGCAATTGTTCTGAGAAAGAGTACTGATCAAAACCAGAACATCACTACCTAAAAATTTTGAAATCAGCATTGTTTTAATTTGCTGTTGCAATGAAGCACATGTGATGCTAACTTTGTGGATGATGTACTAAACTCCAGAGAAGAAGGAATGACTTCTCTAAGGATAGAAGACAACAGCAGCTAGAGCAGTAAGAGATGGAAAACCAACTGCTACAGTTCCAGATGTAATGAAGTCTTAACAATAATGCCATATTCTGAACACATTCCCACAACTATGTTGTCTGACTGATCTAACCCAACAGTAGGCAAAAAAAGTACTCTAAAAGTATTTCCTTGATACTAGTAATGGGAGGAATAAATGAGAGAAGTTACCATAATTCTAAATACACTAGTAAAAAACTTGAGGTGCAACTCAACATGCAAAGCAAAACCAATAAACATCTGCAATCAGATTCACTATAAATCAGCCTGGAAAATGCAAAGCAGAGGCATAACACAGCAGCAGGCTAATACAGTGAAGGGACTGTAGCTTGGCTTTTTAAAACACACATGGAGCTGTTTTATGTACTCTTATCAAAAAAAGCAAATTCTGAATATAACAGGTGCTATGGCGGACTCCTGTATTTGACCCCTACAGAAATCAACCTGATCCCCATGATTTGCTTAATGTTCATTAACCTAACAAGCCAAAATTTGCACTTCAGTTTGATAAAACAGTAATACGTGATTTAAACAAGAGAATGTTAGCAGTAACAAAAGTTGACCCAAGAAGCTGTAAGACTTCACCATTCACATTCTGTTTGTGACTGGATTTCCATACATATACACATTTATAGTTTTGTGCCTAGGTATTCAGTATTAAACAGGTACATTACTTAAGTACCTTTTTTTGGTTAAAAAAAAAGTATAAAAAGACATTCTACCTCTTGATCACAGTAAGCTGTAAAAAGCACAACACAAGTGACAGAAATGGCCCAGCTTCTTAAAGAAAACCTTGGATATGTGTATATAGCAAGAAAAACTTAACTTTTTTTACCAAGTAGTTGCAAACATCATATAATATAAATAGACCAGGAGGTCTTTTGTAATTTCCCAACCCTAGCACAGACTGTGTGGCATGGTGAAACCCACTGCCTTCATCCCTCTTACGCACTGTAAGACTTACACCTTTATCATAATTCTCAGAGATGCACCTATGCTTTCTTGGTTTTCTTCCCAAATCAACAGGCGTTTTCCTACCTGACCTGCACTGTGAGCAGCAGAACTGCAAGCAGATTGCAAAGAAAAAGCCATCCAGGCTGCCATCCCCACTCTACAGACTGTTTGGTGGTATAACTGCAACAGCAAGTCTTGAAGGTACAGTATGGACTTGTGTGCAGAGAGAGCTCAGGGACTGGGGAAACTCCCATATGATCTCCAAATTACCCAAGTGAAAACCTCTTAACATGAATTATTCTGCCATGTGACACTGTCACCCACGGGCCATCGATAAAACAGAAAAGAAGCTGTATGAATACAGACAAAACAACACAGACAATGTACACAACTACAGCGTGATAATTCAGGCACTGCCATTTTACATTATGAAACAGTCCTTAAGGTTAACACTTTTATTATCCCCATGACACCTCTCTGAGATCCCAGAGAAGGTGCTTTTAAGTTTTGTCAGCACTGACAATCAGAGCTTTTAAACATTTGAAGCTACGTAAAAGTCAACCTCCAAAAGAAAGTAAGTTGTAATGGCACTAAGCATCCTTTAAAGAGATACATTTAAAGTGAAGTTTCATTGGTGTGGGGTCTGGAGTTCTCTTCTTCCAGTAAAGCTATTCTTTGTTTCAGCATTCTTACTTGGGTTTCATGTCTCTCCACCATGGCCATCATTTGTGATTCCAGTTTCTTCAGCTTATTTTGATGCTTTTTCTTTGCTTTTTCATAAGCTGCTACCAAGTTGCTGTTAAAAACACAAGGCATACAAGGTAATTTGAACAGGCTTGTTCAAGCAAGTGCTGCAGAAATTCTACTCCAAAGCCCCACCTGCAGGGAACTTCGAAGTCTGGAAGTTCCCAAAATTTACCAGTGCTTTAAAGTGGATTAGATCCAAATCTTTTTGATCCAATCCCAGATCAATGCTAATGTCTGTGTCTTTCCTGGGAGAAGCAAACACCTTACCAGTGAACTGGTAAAGAAAACACATGGTTCAAAGAGGCAGATGGAGGTTGCTGTTGATGACCTCTCATACCACTGTTTATGAGTCAAAACAGCACAACATCAAATGTGATTTATAAAAACATTGCACAGCCATAATGTGCTTAGAAAGTCAAGGATTGATTTTATATTTTTTGTTTTTAAAAAGTAAGATTTACATTCAGAGGATGGTATCTTGTGCTAATTTACTAGTTGCTGAGTTGTTTCTCTGTCTCCACCTTGACTAGGTTAGAAAGCTTGAGATGGATGCTGCTTCTCACCACAAAGGCTTTTATATACAATTTAAGGAGAACTACACTGTGAATGAGAGGCTGCTTGCAGGAAGGGCAGTTGCAGTCCACCATATTCCTAAGGCCATCCAAACACAGTGCAAGAAAAATGCCCTGAGTGAACAACAGAACTTAGGTGTGATTATCCACAACAGTTTATTAATGATGTTGGAGTCAAAGAAAAGACAGCAGTTAAAGTAACAGATTCATAAATTTTTTTTTTTGATTGCTTTTTTAATTATGCAATCACTAGTAGTAACTCAATTGACATTAATCTATATCCCTGCTTTCTGTTCTTAATTATGTAGTTGTCAGTGGCCTACATGGGAGGTTTATACCTCCCATTTTCTAACTATAACCCTGGAGTGTCAAAATGTAGATGGAGTGTGAGGATCCCGAAAATTCTCATTAAGTGGAATATTACAGTGCTTTTCAAGAACACAGCAAAAATAAATCAATAGTGCATCCATCTGCTGGCAGATCCTTTACCTGTTTGCTCTTTTAAGGTCATTAACAAATTCTGCCGACTGCTGATGTCTGATTTCACTGCTCTTCGTGAGTCTCTCCAGAGCACTCACTAACTCCTGCACTCTTGCTTTCAGTTTTTTCTCCCTGGATCAGGAGAAAATGAGGTAGAAAACTATTTTCAAAACAGAAATAACACTTCAGCTTGGAAGTATCAATTGTACCAACGATTGTCCTGTTGACTGGGTTGACATGCTGCAAATATTTTCCTTATTACTACTAGGGTAATACAGGAGGTACTACTTACATTAAACTTTTCCAAAGACTGGTATTTATAACATTCACCATTTTAGAATTCAGGATCAGAGACAGAGCAGACAAAGGAGTAAACAAACCTCTCTGGTAGATCATGGTGTTATATGCATTGAATCACATTAAGAAATAAGCACAAAGATGCATAAAATGCTAATATAGTTATTTGTACTTACTTGCCAACTTTGAACCAAAAGCTAATTACATGAACTGTGACAAAATGGAAGCAAGATATAATATTTTCACATTATGAGTGAAATATTCACATATTCACACTATGAGGGAAAGAAAGTGAACAAGACAGAAGTTCTGGGCAGGAGCAAGCATTACAGCCAGGGGATTAACCTGGATATAAAAAGCATTTCCCAGGTAAGCATGAGGCAGGTGCTTCTTCCTGGGGAGTCCCTGCTGCAGAGCTGATGGCTGATGTCTGCTCAGCCCACTCCTACACACACATGGGACTGTTCCAGGAGCTCTTCTCTGTGACCCAAACTCTGCACAGATAACCCAGATCAAAAAAAATGTAAGATTGGGAATGGTGGGGTTGAAAAAAAAAAAAAAGCATTTTAAGAATGATGTGGATCTGGGCTCAACCAGGACACAGATTTTGCAGCATCAAATCTTACTCATGGGAACTTTGTGCATTTACATGGAGTTTGTGCTTTGCTGCCTACAATCACTCTGCAGTGATCCACCGCTCCCTCCTGCTTTATATCAATGTTGCTACATGAGTACACTTGTTTTCACCTCAATAACAATACAACTGCCAGCTCCCATATAAAAACAACGGGAATGAATACCCTGAAGTTTGTGAAAGTTTCCCCAGCTCTTGAGAGACCACACAGACCCTCCTGGAATCCCAGCTAAGCAGACTGCAGTTCCCAGGAAGGCCTGGATATGGCAGCCTTTTATCGCCAGAGAGAGGGGCAGTGTACAGCTCCAGCAGCAACAGAAGGGCTTTCACAAAGTCAGCCGGGGAAATATTCCAAGTTAGCTGTCTATCCCAACAGACTCAGGCACTGGGTTACCAGCCAAATTAAAAAGGACATAAGAGGGCCCTTGTTGATGAAGAATCATCAGTAGTCTTCATACGTCCCTTCACTGAAGGAGCACGCTTTCTGCTTTCAAGTAATACAATCCTTCTCCCTTGCAGTTAGAAGTTCACTGCTATCCATCCCAAATGCAATTCTTGATTTTTATATTCTATTTCAGCAGTCAGAAAGGATCAGCACAGTCTAGAGCCAAAATCTGTTTTCCTTAAAGAAAACAGGAAGAAAAAGAGCCAGAACACAAACAAGATGTGGCAGAGGTCACACCTAATGCATTTGTGGCATGGCACTACTGATGTGACAGAACAGAGTAGGGTAAATTTGGTGCTTCTCTGCTCCAAAGGTTGCTGCATACAGGGACTCTGGGGAAGGCTCAGTAGCACCATTTCCACCATGATGTCTTAGCACGAACAGCAAGTCCAGTGGAATAAATATGCACAGTGTTTGGATGGGCAGAGAAATCCCAAAACAATGTGAGGTTGATTTAACGTCATGTGCAAGAAAAGGTATCGCTGTGGAAACACTGCACACATTTCTATGGGAAAGAGCCCTGCAGAGCTACAGTTCACTGCAGCTCAAGCCCTTCACACACCTCTTGTAACAAAAGCTGTGTGGAAAAGAAACACAGTGGAAAGACTTTGAGGAACTTTTCATGCATGGTAAAGTTTGGTTGCTATGGTGACTGTAACCTGATAAAACAATGATATCACCTTTTGTCTGTTTTTCACTTGCACTTTTCAACCAGCCCAGTTCAGCCTCAACTCAGCTAAACATCAAGCTGTATTTCTTTATATTTGGCCTACAACATCCTTGTCTTGCTGCTTGTCAAAGACAGAGCCAGCAGTAGTAAGCACCCTGTTGAGGCTACTTAAACATTTTTCAGATGACAGTTCTGAACCAGCTAAGACAAATAAGAAACAGTGGGTAATATTTCAAATCTATAGATGACTCAAATTTACACTGGCACCAGTAAAATACATATATTTATTTTGGGTTTTCATGATGTCCTGAAATCAGTGAAACAGCACTAGATAATAACTACTCGACCTTAATCTCATGGAAAGCAATTGGTGCATGTGCTGAATTGTCCCAAAAATCTTAAAAAAAAACAACACATAGGGATGTACTTTTACATCTGTTCCTAATTTAAGAACTGCCTATCTAAATATCTTCAAGAGACGTTTCAGAGAACAAGCCACACCTGAGGAGCCACACACAGCAGCAACAGTCCTTTACTGAACAAACACCTCGGTTTACTCTGGGAAATGAAGATGGAAGATGCACTGGGTCAAATGAAGAGAAAGAGGTGTGGACATAGCTAGGCAGAGAGCAGGAGCTGTACTGAATCCTGATGTGTTGTCCTAAGGGGATTTCCAGCACCACAGCACTTTCTTGACTGCACGATGTGAAAAATCATCCACTACAGGGCTTAATATGACAGAATATTTTCAATACTGCATATGCACCATGTCTCTACAATGAAAACACGTTGAAGTTGCAAACCAGGAATGGAACTGCGCTTGATGTGACAGACACATGATGTTGGCACACACAGCTGCCAGACAGTTTTCCAGAGTCCAAGGTCCAAATTCCCATGGAAGGAGACACACCAAACTCACATTGCTATTGTGCCCTATGGGTGTAATATGGACCTCTGTGTATCCCAAGAAAGCATTTATCTCTGTATTTTGATGGGAAGAGGAAAGGAGAAGCAAGTGTTTTTCAGATAACATAAATTCTGTGAGCCTGACTCACACTCTATTGCACTGCAGAAGTCAGCAGAGCTTCTTATGTAAACAGCTCCACCTCCAACTGGCTACTGCAAGCTGGGGCTGTAGAAAACACAGCCACAACACTCCATGTGCACAGAGAAAATGAACGAGTATTCCCAGAAGAGGGAACGAGCCTATGATCTGAGGGCATGGCTCACTTCTTCCAGCACAAGGCCTCTCTGCTGCTGAGAAGTCACTTGGGGAAATCCCTGACTGCTCCCTTTCCAGCGAAAAATTCAGAATTAGTGTATTCAAAGGCCTACAGCCTACGACATCCTCTAAAAACACTATTTTCAGTGAAATGCCTAATATGCTGGTAATAAAGGCTTTTGTTTGGTATTTTCACAATCAAAACACTCAGTGAGGAGTTGCATAATGGTTTTCAAGGGCTTTTTATTTCAGGATGGCTGACTAGGAAGGGGCTAACTGGTGTTCTCTGGTTTCAATGCTACCACATTGGAGAGTGAGGAATTGTGCCAGGGCCATAAAAAAACCTGTTTCTGTTAATTTGGCCTCCACACACTGACACCATGTTTGGCACACAGTAATGTAGGCAAGGTCATGAGCACCTTGTATTTTCCCTCCTGTCTGGGCTTTTCCAGACACATTCAGGTTTCATGTGCTAGAAGTCTTCCCAGATTTTCCTGCTCTTGCTGATTTCATTGAAAGTTCTCCAGTGCTGCAAACAGGAAGCTGCTCTTCTCTGGCACGCAGAAAGTTGGTATTTCTGCCCCAAGCTTAGAGTGCACCCAGCTAATTCCCCTTTATGTGACAGCACCAGCTACCACCCCTCTGCCCTGGAGTCAAGAGCACCACAGCTCTTGCCAAATCTGAAGCAAAAGAGGAACACTGAGCTCTCTCCAAATGGAGGGGTGAGAAACTTACCCACAGCCAGGCAGAGGACTCTTGCCATCTCTAGGGCACATCTTCTTACCCATCAAAAGAGATCTGCTGTGGGCAGATCCCTTCAAATCCTGTCTCCCTTTGCAGAGTGGGATAACCAGGTTCACCCCAGCACCTGCCCCTGAGCACTGCAGGAACAAAGCCCTGATGCAGCAGCAGCCAGCCCAGGGGGACAGAGAACTCAGAGGATTCCTGGCAGAGCCATCCATGCTGGCAGTCCCAGGCCACTGGGGTGGGAAAGGGGAGGGAAGGAAGGCACCTCCTGCACAGTCCATAGCTATCTGCAAGGCCCTGACTTTGAAGGGAAGGCACACATCTTCCATCCCACACTCCACTCCTACTCCTTCCCGAATATCCTCCTGTTATAGTGAGCCTGGGACCACCCTTCACTCCCCTCTCTTTGACTTTTCCAGTTGAACAGGGTGACACGACTGTTTTTCCTAAGCATTTGACTCCTCTCCTCTCAGGAGCTAACAGCTGGACATTTAAAAGGAATGCAGATAAATTCTCTTTTCATGAGCAGTCTAAACCAGTATCTTACATCAGGCAAGGAGAATCCCAAAGCTAATTCGAATGCATGATTGCCTCACTGGTCTAGCCCGGCCTGCTAATGGAAACAACCAGAATATAACAACTTTTTAAAGAGGAAACAAAGTAACACTATAGAAATACCAAGAGAGCCACCCTCTTCCAATGCCACATCTTCCTCCACAGGAAGCCTTTCCTGATTGCAGAGGTGACAGAAAAACCACTTTACTGGTGTAAAAAACTGTACTGCTTTTTTTTTGCTGATTGTTAAGGTGCTCAGACTAGATCTCAAAAAACAGACAGTACCACAAGCATGTTACACCACCTGCAGTGGGGACACAAGTCAGCTGTGGTCCTGGAAGCAACATACTGACAGCAAAAGGGAGAACAGCCCTGGAGGGAGGCAGCAGCATGCCTGCCACACTCACTGCTCAAACCTCCCACCCAGCTTTGCCAGCCCAGCCTGGAAGCTCTCCAGACCTCCAGAGCTATTTGGAGCTCCCTGTGATGATTGTAAGCAAGTGCACAGCAGCGCAGCAGTTCGGATAGCCACATGGTAATAAGAACTACTTAGTGCATATATAAAAATGGAGAAATAGACAAATTATGGTTGTCTGTGAGAGGCATATGGTAAAAACAGTTACCTGAGGTGCTTCTAAGGAATCTGTCCCTGATACCACCATAAGTCGCTTCTCTTCTTGAGAGCAGGTTTCTCTCAGTGGGACTCTCCAGAGAGATTTCCAGAAACAAGGCCATGCCTTTCGATCCATCCACCCCCACCCCCAAGCAGTCAAGGGGAAACCACAGAGGATACTGCACAGTCACAAAAGAGAGATGCCTCTGAAATTTTCAATGACTACAAGCCATATTGCTGTCTGGCTTTCAAATGCCTAAAAGCTGCTTATCTCTTCGTTCAATTGATGTGATAATTGGAGAACAGAAATAAGCAAACACTTGTGGTGGTGGGTGTTAAATTCGGTTTTTCTCAAATGGTCTGTCCCTGTTCCACAATCAATGGGTTTGGTCTGTCCCTAGATAGCCACGCCCTGTCCCGTTGTATCGGGCTGTCCGGGAGAACACCGCCGGGAAGGATGCAGGTAAAAAGGGCTGGAGATCGGGTGCTGGCCCTCCTGCATGCACCCCCTGAGAGAGGAATAAAGATCCCTGAAAATGTACTGTCTGGGGCTATTTCTTCAGGCCTTTTCTCGGAGAAGTCGGGACCCTAGAGAGCGGAGCCTCTCTGCTTTCTATGGAGCAAGGACTGGTGGCAGCTTGAGAGCAGCTGCGCCGAGGCGTGCAGCTGGGGACGGGGCTGCCCGGACCCCGCTGGGCTTGAGACAACAGGCTGGCGGCCGGTGTGCGGCGAGGAGCCAAGGGAGGGACTGCGCCCTGCGGAGCCCCGAGGCCGCGCGCCGGGAGGGGCCGCCGTGTGTGCCGGGCCCGCGGGAGAGAGGGGCCGGGCGGGAGAGAGGGGCCCCGGGAAGAGAGGGGCCCGGCGGGAGAGAGGGGCCCCGGGGAGAGAGGGGCCCGGCGGGAGAGAGGGGCCCCGGGGAGAGAGGGGCCCCGGGGAGAGAGGGGCCCGGCGGGAGAGAGGGGCCCGGCGGGAGAGAGGGGCCCGGGGGAGAGAGAGGGCCCGGGGGAGAGGGGCCCCGGGGAGAGAGGGGCCCCGGGGAGAGAGGGGCCCGGCGGGAGAGAGGGGCCCCGGGGAGAGAGGGGCCCCGGGAAGAGAGGGGCCCGCGGGAGAGAGGGCCGCGGGAGAGAGGGGCCCGGGGGGGGGCGGGAGAGAGAGGGGCCCCGCGCTCCATCCCGCCCTGCCCAGAGCCGCTGCGGCCGCCGCCGCCTCCCCCTCGTCCCTGTCCCCCGCCCGAGCGGCTCCGCGCCCACCGGCACAGCACCGCGCGGAGCGCCGGCTGCGGGCGGGCGAGTGACCCGGCGCTGCGGGCGGGCGAGTGACCCGGCGGGCGGGCGAGTGACCCGGCGCTGCGGGCGGGCGAGTGACCCGGCGGGCGGGCGAGTGACCGGCGCTGCGGGCGAGCGAGTGACCCGGCGGGCGGGCGAGTGACCCGGCGCTGCGGGCGGGCGAGTGACCCGGCGGGCGGGCGAGTGACCCGGCGCTGCGGCGCCGCCGCCCGGAGCCCGCCCGGCGCGGAGCAGCGCGCTCCGGCCGCTCCCGGGGGCCGCTCCCGGGGCCGCTCCCGGGGCCGCTCCCGGGGCCGCTCCCGGGGCCGCTCCCGGGGCCGCTCCCGGGGCCGGGCCCGCCGAGCCGGAGCGGGGCGCCGTGCGAGGAACGCGCTCTGCCCGGCTGCGCCAGAGCCGCCCGTGCCTGCCCGCGGGGCCAGCACGGACAGGTGCTCGCCCGGGCACCAGGAATCAAACGATTTGTGGAGCGCAGCCACCTCGCTTTTTGGAAGCGGAGGGGACAGTAGGAAAGGGAGAGACAGCCTTTTTAACGCCCAGAAAGGTCTCTCCCCAGTTTCGACGACCTTCCTTGCAGCCCTTATTTTCCAAACCCGTCAGTTTGAGGTTGGTTTTTTTTTTTTCTTTTTTCGTTTCTCCTTTTACGGTAAATAAACTCGATGGGTGCTAGCCAGCCAACACAATACAGAGAAGTTTATAACCAAGTGAAGAATAGCCTTGTGGGGGGAGGAATTAAATTCTCAAAGAGTTCATTTAAAGAGTTTAGTAAGTGGCTGCTCTTCTATTTTCTACAGATGCTTTTAAGGGATTTGGAAAATTTAACATTCTGGGATACGGTAGGAACTGTGCTAACAAAGCAAACTCAGGAAGGAAATCCGTCAAGAGATAAATTCTATCCTTTGTTAGTTAAAATCCAAAAATACAAGGATATAAAAAAAAAAAAAAAGAGAGAGAATATAGAAGGGCAGGCACTGCAGTTTTCCCCAGTTCCCCTGGGAAAAGCTCTTCTTTCCCAACCCAATCCCTTTCTCCCAGTAAAATATCCCTCAGGCCTCCCTTTGTCCCCAGGCCCTCAGCATGGTGGGTACCATGTGGCTTAGTCCTCACCATGTGCTCCTTCAGGCCAGAATCCCTTTCTCCCTGTCTGCTTCCGTTCGCCCAACCCTTCCTGATGCCCGACACCCCCCCCATCCCCGGGTACCCCTTCCCCCCGGGTACCGCCCCCTCCCCGGGTACCCCCCCAATCCCCCGGGTACCCCCCTCAATCCCCCGGGTACCGCCCCTCCCCTCCCCCCGCTACCCCCAATCCCCCGGTACCCCCCTTTCCCCGTCAGCCCCTCCCCCGTGTCAGTCAACCTGACCCCGCCCAGCCCCACCCAATGACGTCACCAGGACTCCCACCCCCTTTGGTAACTCCGCCCACATTCCCGCCCCTTGCCTGGGCAGCTCCGCTCCCCCCGACTCCCGGTTCCCAAGATCCAGGACCTGGAAGTGTCTGGCCTGGGAACCTGAACCTGGAAGTGGGACCCATTCCCTTTGCCACGCCTGTTTCTTACAGCAACAGAGGAACACATCCAAAATATGAGCCATTCTCTTATCGGAATAAAAAGGAACTTTGCAGAGCCCAAAAGGAATTTGGCAGGAAAAGTGAATTCTTTAAAGGTTTGCTAAAAGCCACCTTTTCATCAAATGTATTGGTCCCCAGTGATTTTAAGGAATTATTTTCATGCCTTCTAACCCCCTCAGAGTACATGTTGTGGGAAAGGACCTGGAAAAGGTTGCTCACGGACCTTCTTACTGAGCTTCTGCAAGTGCCTGGGTGTGCAGTAGACACACAGAACAATCCTATTACAATGGATCATATCAGTGGCGAAGGGGACTGGGATCAGGCACACAGGGAATCCCTCAGCATGTTCTAGAGTGAGTGAAAGGGGCTGCTGAAAAGGCATTTCAAATCATGCCCACCAAAGATCCCGGGCAGAGTTATATTGCTATTAAACAGTCTCCTTCTGAGCCCTTCTTAGAATTCATAGACAGACTGAATGCAGCAGTGGAAAGCCAGATAGAGGACCAGGAGCTGCAACAGAAAATGATCCTAGAAGTAGCACAAAACAATGCCAACAAGGTTTGCAAGAGGATCCTGTTGAGGCTTCCAGTTGCTCCACCTCCAACCTTAGACCTAGTCATTGAGGTCTGCACTAAATGAGCCATAATGGACCCAGGTGAGCAGCAGAAAGGACCCGGGCTCAGAAACCAGATTGCAGCACCAGCCATCATTCCACTTCAGTCATCAGTGACTAAGAGAGTCAGGTATTTCCAGTGTAGACAGGAAGGACATGTGAGGCACTTTTGTCCCTTTAGGAATAAAACATCACATGCACCACAGCCCCAACAGCACACCCAGCAACAACACAGCCACGGATACAAACTCACTGGCAAAAGTAAAAAGATTCTTGCCACAAAAGTCTTAGGCACAGTAAAATGGTTCAGTGTCAAGAATAGATATGGGTTCATTACCCGGAATGATACCAAGGAAGATGTGTTTATCCATCACTGCTATAAAAAAGAACAACCCCAGGAAATATCTCTGCAGATGGAGAGACGTTAAATTTGATATAGTCCGGGGAAAAAGGGCCCCCAGGCAGCTAACGTCACTGGACCCAGTGGAGTCCCAGTGCAGGGTAGCAGACATGCACCAAACTACAGCCATGCCAGATATTATCCACATCATAGAGGTCCCCACACCACTGCCAAAGAGATGGAGCCCAAACCCAACAGACATCCAGCCTCAGCAGCAGCCCAGAAGCAAAGACAACACAGATCACCAGCCAGCCATCCTGCAACCAGAAGCTCACCTCCATAATCACAAGACCCCCCAGGTGGATAAGTCACACCCCTTCAGGTGCCCTCCCTCAATCCCTGTTGTTTTCCTGCCTCCTTCCCACCATTCCCTTTTCCCTCCCACTGGATAAATCAAGATCCTCCTGAGATTTCCCAAGATCATATTACCCCTTCTTCATGTTCCCCCAGATTCCTACCTCCATTTCCCCTCCATGGTTTCCCCACAGCCACACCTCCATACCTTTGCTACTCAGCTTCCAATCCCTTTTCCCAGAGTTCCTCCCTAATACAAGAGAGGGGATGAAGCAGGGGAGGAAAAGATCCTCTAAGATAACAACCTTTTTCTTAAGAATCAACAATCTCTACTTAGAGGTCCAACAAGCACAGCACCCCCACACTGACCCAAACCCCACGTTATCCCTAAATCTGTGCCTTAAAACAGATTGTTTTAAACTGTATTCTTTTCTTAGCTGTGTATGTAATTTTTAGATTTCTTTTAAGAGCATCCTCCCGACCCCTGAGATGAAGCCAAAACTCCTGTGCCTCCTGTTGCTTCTGGCTCCATCAGGAGATCAAGTGAAGAGCAAGAGACCGGCTGGAGAACGGCTTTAAAGACTGGGGGCTGCCAGGGGGAATGTCATCATTTGTAGATGTCTTAACTGATTGTTCTGCTCTCCCTTCTCTCTTCATACTTAACAGGAAAGGCTGTGATGTGGTGGTGGGTGTTAAATTCGGTTTTTCTCAAATGGTCTGTCCCTGTTCCACAATCAATGGGTTTGGTCTGTCCCTAGATAGCCACGCCCTGTCCCGTTGTATCGGGCTGTCCGGGAGAACACCGCCGGGAAGGATGCAGGTAAAAAGGGCTGGAGATCGGGTGCTGGAGCTCTTGCATGTACCCCCTGAGAGAGGAATAAAGATCCCTGAAAATGTACTGTCTGGGGCTATTTCTTCAGGCCTCTTCTCGGAGAAGTCGGGACCCTAGAGAGCGGAGCCTCTCTGCTTTCTATGGAGCAAGGACTGGTGGCAGCTTGAGAGCAGCTGCGCCGAGGCGTGCAGCTGGGGACGGGGCTGCCCGGACCCCGCTGGGCTTGAGAAAACAAACACTGACAGAAAGCAGCTGAGGATGTAGCAGTAGGTCCAGAACACAGACCCCTGCCTCTCTCCCCCTGCTTTTACCCACTGCATGTTTTGTATCTTGGTCAAAGAAAAAGAGGCTTTTACAAGTCAGTAAAAGTCTAGGCAGTAATTTTAAATCTAAACCGTTACACTATGATGTGTTTTAGGCATTTTTGTTTCCATTTCTGAGACAGCCTTACTGATGCTCAGCACAGGCCTGAAGTTCAATGATGAAATTTACTGACTCCTGCTATCATGAAACTAAGGCTAGGCCTTGAAAATAAGCAAGGTTAAAATGCCATCACATGAAGTTTATGGAAATTTAAAATACGGGAAGTTGGCTTGATTTCTTGCTCACTGACATTGTGTCAGGAATTAATCACTGGATGTCTTGGCCCAGCTTTCTATTGAAATGTTTGCTCTTTGAAAAGAAGTTTGGCACAAAACACGGTTGTGGTCTTTAGACAGGGATAAGGACATAAGAGTGCAACAAACATTGTTCTTCTCAATAGACACCAGGAAGTTGTGGAAAAAGGGTGCATTTTTTATGTCCTAGAAATACCTGCAGCTTCCACTCCAGAGGGCGGGACTACAGCTCTGTGCAAAATGTACTTTTTGTTAACATGAAATACTGTTTGCCAGCCCTACTGATTACTAGTCAGGTCCTCTCTCCACAGCGACTTCACAATTAGTAGCATCACTCACTACATTCTCTCTTAGTTTAGAAGTGATCAGGCATGGTAAATATAAAATTCCTTTGTAGTGTTGCCAGATGGAAAGTCACTCTTTTGTGAGGGAGATACTGAAACATGTCTAGACACAATTCATGTAACCCTGCACAGCCATCAAGGATCATAATTTTCTGCCTAATGAATCAGCAGCTGAGGTCTGCACAGTCAGTTTAGTTACAAAGTGTGTTGTTCCACGGTCCTTGCCATGTACTGTAAGATTCCTGAACAAGCATTTTAATGATTCTCTAAATGTATTAATAAAATACAACCCTACACAGACAGAAAAGCTATCAGCTGCTGGAAATACAAGCAGAGACCACAGGAGGACCTCAGTGATCAAAGCACTGTAGCAAGGCCTAAGGAGAGGGAGAAGTTTCAGTCTTGCCAGCTTGCCCATTTTTCACAGAATGAAAGAACTTAGTAGAAGGAAGGATCAGTTCTATCATCATTATCATCAACCTTCTAAAGCAGGATGGGATTCTCCTGCCACCTGTAATACATTTACCTGGCATGTATCTACTGAGTTACAAACATACACACCATATATAGTGCTCCCTGCCCCAGCAGAGCAGAAAAAAACAGCGAGCAAGAGAACTCATGTAAGGTCTTCCCTCAGAGACTGCATCATGTGTCTGATTTTGGGGTAAACAACAAGATTTTGTCTTATAAAACTGGCCTCTGGCACAAGCATCAAGGTGTCAGCACCAAGTCATGAGGCTGCTGAGAACACATTTCTGCCCTCACAAGAGTAAGGCATTTCCTGCCAAGAAGTTTGTTTATGGATGTGTCAGACTAAGAAAGAAGAGGCTTTGTGTCCATCATCATTCCATCAAGCAAAGAGAGAGGGGAAAACAGAACTCTTAAAGGCGCTGGCAAAAAGTGTTTACGTATGGCTGGAGCAGGATGTGTCTGAATTAGTGAGCTTAGCCTGCAACACCAGAAATTAATTAACCTAGGTGTAACTTTAACAGCATAGGACTTAGAGATAATTTACATTTCTCCCAGTTAGCACAGTGACCATGTAAAAGATAAGTGAATTCTGTAAAAAGCTGGTAACACAGGTTTTAATGCTGAGCACTACTACAGTAAATTCTGAGCTGTTCTAGAACAAGTATGTTATGACACAATAGATGAAGAACTGAAGAACTGCTTCTGCCTTGAATTTATTGTTCTGCTGCATGGCCATTTGCAGACTATGAGCAAATAAATTCTTCCAAACTACACTAAAACCCTATGTCCTGCTGTTTTATTTGGGTTTCATTCTGTTTCAGTCAACTGAGATAAACCTGACAACAGCAACAGGACGGAATGGGAAAGTAGCAGGGGGGCAGCAGCTAGAGCTTTAGTCTCTGTAATGACAGGAAGAGGAGGGGACAAAGATGCAGGGCTTCTGATTGATATCACATGCTCTGACAGACTCAAAACCAAAAGGATTTTTGCCCCTATCCTTGCAGCTGTTGTCCCCTACACCAGCATCTACTGCCCAGAGAAACAATAGGGAGGATCAATTGCTGGACATATGCACCAATTGTAACCAGCCCTGAAACACTCCTGAGCACTGGCATTTAAATACTGCCTCTGGACCACAGAACATGATATGCACTTGTTTTGCATTTTCCCCCCACCCTTTAGCTAACACAGCTACTTGGACAAATACTTTTAATTTTGTAATCTGGTCCTACTTCTTTGGCGGGTGAGGAGGATGCACTCGCAGAGGAGTGTGACTTTAATCATCTTTAGAATTCTGTTGTGGATTTGTGATGGTCTAAGTATCACTTTGATATTTGAGGGCCCATTTATCCAGAACAGCATTTAGGGACTTCTGGTATTTTTTTGCATAGCTGTGGCTAAACAGGTTGCAGGAAGCTTTCTCCATGTGCTAGACAGACCTCCAACTGACTTGCAGAGACAAGACTTGAGGGCAAGGAGGGCTAAGCATTCAGCCTGATCTGGCTGGCACACTGATTAGGGAGAAAAATATCCTGTCCATACGGCTTGCAGGAATTGTGCTTGAGCCCCACTTGCAGCAGCAATCACATTTAGTACAGCTGTATTTCCATTACACAGAGAGCCTTCACAATTTATGTACAGTTTAATCCGATTATTTTTCTTCTCCATTTCTGCCTGACAAACTGTATTTGCAAGGCCCTTGGCTGGAAATCCATGCTAATCAACTTAACGCCTAGTAGATAAAAAAAAGTTGTTTTCTCTGTGTTGTCAGCAAACCACATTTCATGACTATACCCAAACCTCTGCTAAGTAAGGTCATTGGCATCTTCTCAAAATCCAGGAGCAAATAAGAACAGGAAGGAACAGCAGCTTGAGTGAAGGGAGAAAATGCTGGTGGAGCAGCTCACACCAGGGCTGCAGTGTGGGGGATACAGGAGAGGCCAATGGCTCTCTGCAATGTTTATGTAAATTTCTTTGTTGATGGGTTTTATTCACCCTTACACAAATGACAGTTTTGATTATTTTACCCACAGAACTTTGTTTCCTGCATCATGCAAAGAAAGTATTCAGCAACGGCCAGACTACTAAGCAAATGGTATGAGATGTATTGATTCTGCAGTGGTAATGATCTTACATTTTTACATAATGCCTTTCAGGCTTAAATGTCTATAAGCACACCACACGTAGCACCTATGAAAAAAAAAAGCACTTCAGAAATTAAACACAGCTGCCTGAAAGGACATTCTACCATTAAAAGAGGTGCAAACACCACTAAAACGCATCACTTTTCCCAGCCAAAATTCTTAGCAGCATTTTGGACAGGTTCTAAATATAAGATCCAGATTAGATACCAGACAGCCATTTCTTGGAAAAGGTGGAACAAGTACAGAAGCCATTATCAATATTGTGAATTTCTTTGTCATGAAGTTTACCACATAGCTGGTGCAAGGAAAACTGCTGCACAAATAAATATCTAGCTAATGTATAACTGTACTGAAAGCTTAGGCTTAAAACTTGACTGTTGATAAAAGCTGTTTGTCAAGACATCAATTTTCTCTCCCATTGGAAAGCTAATGCTTCATGCCATGTCATTTGTAATTGAACTGTGGCTCCACTTATATACTCATGAGGCAAATGGAGCATCTGAGTCATCAAAATGCCTTCAATTCCCACTCCCATAACTCCTACCCAAGTTCTAACCTGCAGCCAACCCTCTTAACCAAAGATCACACTTCAAATGCTGTCTTCATTAAAGGTTATCTTTACTGTTATAGACAGTAACGTGATGGATAGGCTCTCACAATTAAGGGATGAAAATTGTGTATATGTTGAGAGAAGTTTTATTGATGTATGGTTATGTTATAATGGTCTTGTTGTTTAGACATCCTCTGTTCTCCCCACAGGCCCCTTCCCCCCTCGGTGTTGTTGCCACCAGACAGCCTCGATTGTGAATGACCTGTACATATGTGCCCCTGGCATGAGGCAGCTGGGAATAGGGAATGCTTGTCACTAAGGAGGTGCAGCATGACAACACCTGACCTCCAATGAAGGCACAGGGATATCTCCACCAAGAGACAGCAAAGGAGATTGGATGGACAGACTTTGGGAGGGGCAGGGGTGGCTGATGTAACCCCAAGGGTGTAAAAGGCAGAACAGCCATTTCATAGACAAGCACATGGCAACTGGCTGTATGTTCCCAGCACACTGCTCTTTTTCCTTAATCAGTCTATTGTTGTATTTTGTTAAGGTTTAATAAGCCTTTGAAATTTTAAAAGTGAGTGTCGTTTCTCACATTTACTCACACAAGAAATGTGTCATATCACTGTTTTATGTCTCATACTCTTGTCTGAATAAGGTCATTACTGCCATTTTGAGAGTTTCTTTTATTTCTAAAATTCAACTCAGTTTTAGAGAACCTCAAGGAGAATGGAGTTGAACACCAGGTGAAAGCAGCTAAAGAACAACAGCAGGAAAGAGGGGAAAATTAGAGAGCTTTGATAGTTTTCTGTCTCATATGACAAATCTGTGATCACTCTTCAAACCACTTGAGGATTAGAGTGAAGGCTCAGAAATAACCCTTTTCCCAGACCTACAGGACAAGTCCTGACCCTGGTGAGGGAAGCTGCACTTACCTCCTGAGTGCATTTGTCAGCTCAGCAGTCAGTTCACTCTCATTGTACGGTCTCAGCTCAGCAAGTGTTAGCGGTGTAACAGCGCCATCACTGCATTCCTGACAAAGGAGGAAAAGCCACCTGATTAGAAATTACTTACCATCTTAATGGGAAAATTCTGAAAGTATCTTAGTTCACAGCTACTTTTAAAATGAAGGTGAAATAAACAACGAAGTGCTACATGCCAGTGTATCAACATACCAAGGAATGGACTAAACAGATTAATACTTCACAAATGCCTCTAAATGTTTTTTAAACCACCACAGCCCACTGACTTGAAGAATTCTGCTTCTGTGTGCAAAACTGCCACTGCCTTCCTTATATTTCCGTTGATACCACATATGAAACAAAGAAGCATTGGGATCAAGAAATTCAGGTGATGTATTACCAGGAACAGGAAAGTAAGATGTATCTCTTGGTTTTTGTTTTTAAACACACTATTGACATTTTCTGGAGACACAGCACTAAATTAAGACAAAATAAAGTTTTCCGAGGTATTTATCTCTTAATGCAAATTATTACTGAAAATGCAGAAATCTATCTATTTTGCTTTAAGGGGAGAAGAGTTTTCATTCTCAAATTATTACAATCTTGGAGAAAGAGATTGTCATTACAATGCTTTAAATGCTGCATAGAAATAAGTGCTAATGTTTTCACATTTTGTGTTTATGGGAGAGTGGCATTTTGCTTAGACTCTCTTCCAGAGTTTCCAGCGAGCGGCAACAGGCAAAACACATGCTCAACCACAGCAACTTGTATGTTTGGCAAGACTGGCATTGTGATACTCCTCAAAACACCCTTATTTTAGCCCATGCTTAAATAAAATCCATATCTTAAAACCCCATATCTTTGCCCATGCAAAAATAAAATCCTTATCTTAAGAATTCTGAGGGGCTTAGAAAGGTTTGTATGAGCTTTAAAGTAATTGATTTATTCATCTGCTTGTTTCTGAATTGAAGGTTAGAATTCTGCAAAGTCCTCAAGTCCTATTCCGTCCACAGCATGGAAGGAACTACCTAACAACTGGGAAGAGAGAAAATATCTGCATATAGATAAAGGAGCAGAATTTTTAACCATGCTAAAGACTGCAATAGGAATGGGAGGGATTTAATTAATCATGTTTACAATTTTGCTTAAGTCCGGACCTTGCCCAGTTTGTCTTTGCTTCCGCTGCTGGTTGAACTGAGAGATCTCATTCTCTGCTCTTTTTGTTCTTCCACTTCAGACTTCAAGTGCTCAATATGGACGAGGTAGGCCTGCTCCTGGGCCTCTCGAGTGCTCAGCTTTAATTCCAAAGCCTTCTTCTCCTTCTCCAGCAGGTAAAGCTGTGCCTTGAGCTCTGCCATCTCTTCCTGTTGGAGAAATATTGTATTATCGCATGCTGCTTCATGGGACTAGGTACCTAAAGGAAGATGAGGTAAAACAAGATTTTCATCCACTCTTGTAACACTCATGTGTTCTTTTCATTGAGAAAACTATCAACATCCAGATGACTTTTTACATTGCATATAATACTTAATTTTAACTAATTAAAATAAAAATTAACTATAAAATATTTACATTGCATATTTGTCAAAAGACCTATATATCTTCAGAGTATGATGAGCTGTGCCACCTTATCATCTTCAGGAATAAGCTCAGAAGCTAAATTAGAATTAGACTATCAGGGATCTAAGAGAATTGCCACAGCTGCTGAAATTTCTCTGATTCTTTGTCCTTCAAAGACCATTGTCTTAAAAGCAGAAGTGCATGACTTTGTCAAACATCTCCCTAAAAGCAAGATTTTAGTTTCTTATTGATATGCAAGAATTCATCTCATTACAGAGGAAGGGGTTTGAGAGACCAGGACAGCACACACAGGTTGCATATTCCTGCCTTGTAATACCAGCCTCTGTGGTAGAATGAGATAAGTCAAAAAGAGCGACTGAGTATTGCATCATCAGATGTCCATTTATAACTTCCCCTCTCTAGATGGCCAGAATCCCAAGTATACACAACTTGAGTTTGACAGAAAAATGCACTCACTTATATTCTTCCCTAAATACAATCCACAGAGCATGGACACTGGTACTTCTTAGAAAGAAGCTCAATTATGAGAGCTCCTTTTTGTGTGCAATTCTTCTGCGCTCTGATGCTTCTGACAGGGCTGTCACCTATTGTAACACAATGTCTGCTGCCTGGGGACAGAACCCTGTTTTAATATCTGTCTGACAGTGGCTGGGCAGAAGTTTAAAAGCAGGGCATGAGTGCAGTGACCCTTCTTTCAGCACATGCTCCAAGACTCCTGTGAGAAGCAAATGATGGGTTATTTCTGAACCAGAAGGCTCTTTGTGATTAATAACACTTCAGAAATGCTTCTTGTACAAAATGCCTAGTTATTTTCTAAACCCAGAAAAACCCAGTATCTACAAAACCTTAAAAGCGATAGTACTAATACATAATTTATGTTATGTGCTTAAAACCACCACTAAACAAACAAACCCCAAAAAACAACCAATCTAGAATCATGTTTCCATTGTTTAGTTTGCCTTGCCCTAGGTCACTTAACGGGTGAATACTAAGTTCATGCAGACATTTTCTGTATTACATTTCTGTTCCAGACTTGTTCACTGTGTAAACACCTCTGAAAGACAGAAGTTTCTTGCTGTGAGGCCAGCCTAGAAACAAGTCACTATTTATTTTTTTGAACAAACAAACAAAAAATCTAATCACAAAATTAACAGTGGTATCTTGCTTCATTGTTCAAAAATAACACTGTTCATATTATAGACATTATTAAGAAAGGTTATACAAAACCAAATCATTAGACAAACTTTTTATGTTGAAGGGAATCTGTGTTCCTACCAAAAATCTGCTGTCATGATTAAGTGTAAGCAGTGCACATAGGTGTACCACAGTTATAACCATTATAGGTAATTACTAACTTATTCAGAACCACCAACCATACAAAAATAAAATCCATATCTTAAAAACCCTGAGTGGCTTAGAAAGGTTTGTATGAGCTTTAAAGTAAATGATTTATTCATCTGCTTGTTTCTGAATTGAAGGTTTGAAGCACAACCAGTTTCATTCAATGTGGTATACACAAATTTAGTTGTTAGGCAAACTTATCATTAATTTGTCAACAGTAAAAAATGTAAATAATAATGATAAATAATGATGGGGAAATTTTGTTATAGGAGCTGAACTGGATGGTCTGATATACTCAAGTGTATGCATTTAACCTCTTAAGCCTCTACTTCTAAAGTCATTAATCTACTTAGCCTTCTTAGTGAAGGCTGAGAAGTAATTTGAACAGAGTATTTTGACACTTACATGAATCTTTCAGCTGCCTGTGTGGGATGGTTATGACAAGATCTTTCTTGGCTAGAAGATGAAACTAGGCAAATACAGCCCAGAAATAAGGGACATTTATTTCCTAAAATAAAAGGGCGAATTTATCCACTACAACAATGAATCTGTGGAACTGGTTTTTCTCAGGTGCCAAGAATTTAAATTATTTTATTTTCATAATATTAACTTATTTTAACATATCCAAGCTCAAAATAAATTTGAGGATCAATGTTTAACTCCTTTGTTTATGAAGACAGTAAGCTTAGATCATCATATATGAATTCAGCAGTTTTCATCCTGTCCCAGAAGACATATCATGCATCTCCCATATGTTATTTTTCTCATGTCAAAACAATGTGACTTGGATGTAAAGAAGTAAAAAATAAAGCAAGGGAAAAGTTAAAAAGCTTGTCAGCCAATGTCTTACAGAGGCTCACAGAAGGGAACAGGAGGGAATGGAAAGGCTGACGATGCCTAAAAATTCAAACCTCAGTTGAGGATTGTGGTATGGACCCATGTAACGTGTGAGGCAGAGTGGCAGCAGCTATTTTGGGAAAATTCAAGTAGTTCAGGTTTACTTAGAGAGCAATTTTTTCCAAGTAAATATGTTTTCTAAAGACTGCATCTAAATTTAATTGAAATGACAGTGCCACCTTTGTATACTACTATTTCCCTTTTCTTCCAGCTACAGGTTGCTGTGAAGCATTTTTGCAGTTTAACACACCTGAATCTTTAGAGTTTAAGCACAAGTGGCATTCACTAAATGAAACCCTGAAGGACGAGGTAGCAAGTGTCTACCTAGGGATTGAAGAAAATTTACACAATCCATGCAAATTCACAAGCTTCAGGTATCAAATCTAGCAGTTATCTTGGGACTAATTCATTGAATATTGAAGGATATTTTGTACTTTCAGTCATACTATAATCCTGATTTTGGGCAAAAACTTGAACAAAAATTAAAAACTCCTGATTGAAAACAATCAGAAACACCACAGAATTCTCAAAATCAAAATCTGTATTCAATTTGGTCATGTAGGACTCTAATGTTGCAGAAAGTTTTTAAAGTCACAAAAAGTTATGACTAGGAGAACCACAGTAAACCAGGTGGGATATACTAGCCTTCAGAATGAAAACAAACATCAGAGCAGATAAATGTCATGATTTAGTTAACTGTACTTCACTATACAAATCTGTAAGAGCATGAAGGGGTGTAACGAAGGTGGACAATGGAATTCTTAATATTTTCCACCAAGAGACTACAGTATCAAATCACATAATGAGCTACATTATCAACACCTGTACACAAAAGAGGAAAAATTATTGGTGTAGAAAGCTGAGACTTCTTATCTAGATTAAGTCCTTTGAAACGCAGAAAGGCTGTAAAACAAGAATTACTTACACCCATCAGAAGTAATCTCCTTGCTAACTGGGGCATGATAACAACTGACCTCAAAGCCAGACCATTGAATGATGACAAACTACTGAATGTATTTGGAAACATGGTTAATTATTGCTTTAAGCAAAGAATTGAATTTTACAGGAGTACTGGCAGACAACTACGTCTTACGCTCTGGATCAGTAAAAAAATAGTAATAAACATGGCTGCAGAGAAACAATCCTCGAACTTGTCTTTCTAATTAATAATAAAGAACTACTTTTGTAAAGGTATTCCAAACTGATGAGGTGATCAGTTTTTACTGGAAATCAGAAATGGAAGGTGCCAAAAGATGTAGCAGAGATTCCAGCACAGAACCAAGTTGTGGGAAGACAGCAGGAGATTAGTAAGACCCAGCAATGCAGGAAATCATTGAGTATCTTGGTCCAGCTGTATCACCCTTGCTAAGAATGTAGAAGGGAGGAAACAAATTAAAAACGCTAAACAATGAAGTCTTCTGCAGTCCATCTGCTTCAAGTTAAATAAAATACTGTAAGGAAACCTAAATTCTCTGGTTGTCTCAGAAGGAGGCAGATGCATATACTGTTCTGTGTAAGATACATGTTTCAAATAATTAATACAAAAAATATACTCTGAAAGCCAAAATGAGTCCTGACCTTAGGTTCATCTCTGTTCTAGCCTGACAAGCAGATGAGGAGGTGTAATGCAGACCTGAGCAACAACCATGGAAGCTGACAGGTAACACATTTGACAAATCTGAGTTTTCACAATGTCTCTTTCAGAAACATAAGATTTTCCTGCAGCTGTAAATTCCGCCTAAGTACAAGAAATTACAATGAGTAACAATACTGTCAGTTTCTCTGCACTGCAAAAGGCTAAAGGTAACTTCAGACACCTATACAAAATGTGTATCTGTTCTGTATATGTTACACACAACCCCGTCAAGAAGAAATGTTCATCTTCTTCAAATGTTCATTTAGAGGTATTTCCTGCAGTGAAAACCCAATGTGCCAGGTCCAGCCAAATAAATACTGTGTGTCAAAAACAAGTTAGATGTTTGTTGTGTGAACAAAAGGATTACCAGCACTCAAAAGTGTACCAGAAATTATGATATGCAACTGCTGGTGTTCCTGACAGTCAGGGAAGGCAAGGGCACTACTCACAAGGGATACAGCTCTGCAGTTTGCCCTTTTCTTTAAATTAAAATAAAATTAGGAAAATAAATTAAAATTTAAAAGTAGAGGTAAGAATGGCATACAAGAGATTTCAGGGAAGATCTGGATGCAAAAAAAGGAGTAGGAAGCGTGATATCTGAAATACACATCTAATTATCTACCAACATCTCACAGTATTATCTTGCATGCTTTAGTTGTGGGGAATGTATTGCTGTTGGCCACAATGTATTTAAGCAAGTAACGTAATTTTACATCTCCCAATCCCTAGCAAGCAATCTTTTCTGAACTGCAAATAATGAATGCATTATTGCAAAATTTCTGCTTTGGAAAAGCAGCACCGCTAAGAATGTAATTATCATCACCAGGCTACCACTTAGCCAGAAGCAGCATATCTGAACAAAAATCTATAACTTTAGAAGCTTATGAAACTATTACAATTTTCTGTCCCACTCAGTACCACCACCTG
The DNA here is from genome assembly GCA_032173965.1 of Sitta carolinensis. Taxonomy (NCBI): domain Eukaryota; kingdom Metazoa; phylum Chordata; class Aves; order Passeriformes; family Sittidae; genus Sitta; species Sitta carolinensis. The sequence continues at coordinate 72,913,815 of CM063313.1, read as the reverse complement.
ACAATTAGCTGGCTAAATTAGCACTTGCTAAAATACAGAAATTAAACTTACTTAAAGTGAATCAAAACCAGATAAATTCTGAATGCAGACATACACTTGTATTGCCTTTGGTATGTTCCTATGTTCACCTCTCAAAATGAAAACAGAAGACAGACTTAAAATGATGTAAGCTCTAAACCTGGTAAGTAAAGATCAGCTTTTCTAGATCACATCTTTAGAGCTAGACATATAAACCAAGGGTTTCTCCAAAATCCTCTGTTAATGCAAGTCACTACACGCCCTACTCTTTGCTCAGACTCTGGACTGAGCTACAGATTGCAACAGTGCCTAGAACAGCTCAAGACTTGTGACCAACTGCCAGAGAGCATTAGGGCCATCTGACAGATCATTCCTCCTCCCACACAAATATTAAAAGCAGCTGAATTTTTCACAGATATTCATGATGCACATTTGCAAGCTTATAAGTAATGAACTATCTCTTGGGAAGTGCTGAATCATGGTTTTTGGAAATCCTTGAGCAATTCAGCTGCCCTATGTCTCAGAGAGAGAGCATCTGGTTTGCAAAGAAGAGTATTCCAAGCTTAGGGACACAGATGAAGTCCTCCTAATTCAGAACACACATAGCTCATCACTGTTAATGCACTGCCTTCTGTTACTTTCTGACTACTGGACTTTCAGTCCAGATTATGTGCTTCAATAAAGTTACCCTTTCTTACCCAGTGACTACTATCAAAGCCTCCCATATGTGTGACTGAGCATGTTTTGTAATGCAGGGGCATTGCCAGCAGAGGAGCTCCCCTCTTGCTTATGAATAAAATACCTTCATTGCCATGAGTTCCTGCATCAAGACTGCATTTTCCAGGTCCAGCCTCTGGCTGTCTCCACGTGGCTTAACATCATAACTAAGGGGATCAATGTGGATGCTTTCCAACTCCAGCACTGTCAGCTTCACTGCTGCCCTGTCGTTTTTCAGTTGCTGGATGTAATCCTTCAGGCGCTGCTCATCCTCCTTTGTAAACTCCGTGTCACAACTGCTTGCGGTTGAGCTGGTAGTACTGGAAAGAGAAAGAATGGTACTACAAAAAAATGCATTTGAAACAAAATCTTAAAGTTTACATCAAACACCATCCCAATACTTCATCAACACATCTGAGCCTTAGTTTAAAGTTCATAGAAAAGACACAGATGTAGCATGGACCAGATATTGCAATGTGAGGTGTGACAAATTTAGAAAAGAAATTAATTCTCCAAGCTGCATGAGAAATTGAATCGTGACAATCTCTCTGCAAAGCCAGATATATAGTGATGTCTAACCAAATTACTTTATCTGAAATGGTGTCTCCTGAAAAAAAGTGGGTTTTTTTAAATTCAAAAAGAAAAAAAAGCTACTTAAGACTTCTTAGCAATAACATAGCACAGCAAGCTGCTCAGACACTGAATCTTCATCTTCTTTGAGGAGAAGCATCTGCTAAGAAAAAAGAATGAACTCAGACTTGATCTGTCTCTGCTGACGACCATACCAGTTATCACCTCAGATATTTTAATGGATACTTTTTGGAATCAGCCTGATAAAAAGTCCACTGGAAGATGCCAGGAGAACTTTCAGTTCATGTGAAGGTGTACACCTCAGCATTCCTCCAGGGTTAGAGTGATTTAAAACTAACCAACTGAAGAGCAGGAATTCTAATAAAAACTCATCACAAAAGACTTGGTGTATCTTCTGAACAAATGAGGGCCCATTACTCTGTCCCATAAGTGTTTACACAGAGATTGCAGAAAGAGGTAATAATGTCATTAGAGCAATGGTGGCTGAGTGCTGCCTACCCATCTCCATGCATGCCAGTGCTACAGGGGGCCCAGACTGACACAGCTGTAGCATTCCAGGGCTGAATATAGTTGCAATAACACTAAAAGGAAAATAAAATGCCATGTTGTTTCTATAGCTTCACTCGAAGCTGCCTGCTGTCTCCTGAGGTCCAGCTGCTGGGTGAGGGGTAAGTCATCCATTAACTGTGCCTGTCTGGAATGCTAGATGATCTCAGTTATCAGCAGGGGAATAAATCACTTTCTATATCAAATTACACTGCTGTTCAACATTTCTGTACAAAGAAAAAAGTCCCACCCACTAGATGCTGTGAGAGCCAGGATGATGTCCTAAAATATTATGCATGTTTAAAGGGGAAGCCTCTCAAGATAGGCTTGATTGTTCTCTTTCCTTTGGTTCTACTTCAGATAAAGCTAAATTGATTTTAAAGTGCTTCTAATAATTGCCCATCTTCCTACAAATTCTAAATACAGCCTTGGAGAAGATAGAGAATTGGCAGGTCTACAAAGATTTCTCAAAATCCTTCCCCCTCATGAAATATCACAATACAGCTCTTATACTACAGCTCTATGTTAATTTCACATTATTCCCTCCTTTTCTAAGGAATAAGAGGTGCCTGCCATAGTTGACACAACTAAATTGGTCTTTGCTTTTGTTTTCATCCATTTCCTTCTGCAGAGGAGCTTAAGAGCACTCAGTACCTAAATACACAGAAACCCTCTGAGGCTGAAACAAATTTTTGCTCATAGTGTTTCTTGATTAGAAAATTGCTAAACACTTAATAAATCCTGCTTTACTGAGCCTGAAGGCATCTTGCTGAATTAGATATTTATATATATATATATATATATATATATATATATAAAGAAGATAGACAATGTGAAAAGTATTTAATTCTGTACTGAAGTCATGTTGTAAGTTTCTTCCTCAGCATCCAAAGACTGCAATTGCAGAGCTTCTCTAGATTAAATATAAAACAGCTGTTGTTGGAGGAGGGATAGCTTTAAAAGTCTTCAAATCTTGGGGCACAAAGACCTCATCTCAGTTTTTGCTTGGAAAGGAAAGAAAACCCATCCATCCTGCTGCAAATGAATTCTGAGCAAAAAAATGCTGAAAGTTTATTGTTATTTTGGCTGGACCTCATACTCCATGCATATTCATAGATTTTGGCCCTTGAAGACCCACAGCTATGCACATACATGTTAGGGGAGTGCAGCCCAAACTGAGGAAGGCAGTCTGGGCTGTTGCCAGTGATAGATACTCAGCCTGCTTTTACTTCAGTTCTGGCTGCCTGCCTGCCTGTCTGCAGCTGAGTTGGCTCCTCTTGTGAATTGCTAGCAAGCTCCTCGTTTTTTGTTTTTTTTTTAAGACATTGGAGGTAGTACAGGAAGGAACTTGTGTCTTAGCCAGCACAGAAGAGGACAAGAACCTTCATCCTCCCCCTGCATTTAGCAGCACATCTCCACCCAGAATACTGGAAGCAGCTACAAGGTATGAGGGACAGAAACAGTACTGCAGTGTTTCTGATCTTCCCAGAAACACTGCCAGGGTGTGCTGCCCCAAAAACCCCACCTAACAGCTCTCCACAGCCACAGTGCTAGTCCACTATTGCTCTCTTCAAGGGATGACAGCTGGGGAGCACATCATCCTGAATTTCTGTTATTGCCTTCCCTTCTGAACAGCAATCAGGACAAAAGAAAACATTTATAGTACAATGCATCCATCCAAAACCCACAGGAAACTGTTGCAAAAGACGTGCAGTTTCTCATTTCTCAAGTGTTTAGGTAAGGACAGAGAAATGATCACAGTTTCACCACAGCTGGAGGGAATACAACATTAATCTGCCCATTCTCACAGATGCTGCATCAGAACAAAAAAGGAGAAATGTTCTTCACACTTGCTTCATTCCTCAAGTCTTTTATGATGATGTCATGCCTGGGTGATGTCAAATTAATTTTCATGTACAACTTGTGAAAAAATATGTGGGCTGGTACAGCATGTCATTGCTGGCATGAGTGTGTTTGTATAAAATGCAGTGGATGGACATAAAAGAGGCTTTCAGCAGTTTACCTGTGAGTAGTTTCTGCACACTACAAAAATTTATCCATAAAACCCTATATGAGCATCATTGTATCTGTTAAAAGTCAAGTCAATAAATTAATAAATTTGCAATTAAACAATAGTTTGGATAATAGTGTTGGTAGAACTGAGATTAACATTGTCCAAAGTGAATCCACAAACTTGCTTGAATTCCTGCAGACAACCTAATGCTTTAAAGAATGCAGATGATTTACAGTACACATAGCCCAAACACCTTCTTTCTAGCTGAACACTCTGGTTTGAGATCTGGGACAGCACAGTGCCAGAAGGTAGTAACTTCCTGAGAAACTGAAAAATACCCCAACCAGGCAAAGGACAAACAACAGCTAAAATCAGAGATTTTGGTAAACTGACCCATTCCCTTCTGAGACTTTGTCAGTCTAGCAACAAAGTGTTACAGATAACACTGAGATATCTATTCGGACATTTCTAAATTAATTATTTCCATGCCTCAGCCAAGATAACCTTGTTTGTCACCAACTTATCTGAAACCTGAGATGGTTCTGATGAGAGATATATTCCTACCGTTGAGTGAATTCAGATATTTTGTGATACTACATAATACTGAAAAGAATTCCCTTTGCATATAAGGCACCAGTCTGTCTCCCCATGAATCCAGATGTAAGACTGGGTTTACTACCACAGCAGGGAATAAAATACACCATTTTCAGTCAGTGTTACAACTAGGCTTCTTCCTTTTTGTTTCCTTCCAAAGCTGCAACCAGTCAAACCTTGTTGGCAGTGTATGTTCTATACTTAGCTTTTGTCCATTTAAAATAATTATGACTTCCAACTACATAGCAAAAATTATTTCTATTTTCAAAAACTGAATTGGCAACATTATTGTGGTGCTGCTGCCAGTCAAATTATTTTAGATGCTTTTTCATTGCCTTTCATTTATTTTCATTTCAGTTGCTCCCTTTTACAGTCTTTAACCACTCATCACTAGTGGCTCACCCAGCACTTACTCTCAGTAAAGTGTTCAGTGATTTGACATTCAGAATCGCATCTGAAATTTCAAAGCCCAAGATGGATCAACAATTCCACTGTAATTCCATATTCTACAGGATTTCAAAAACCAGGGAGAATTAATCATTTGTATCAAGTCTCAGCAAAGGATAGTTTTCATCATCCTACTACCACACTATTACTTCAGTTTCAAAGTTAAAAGGTAGCATTATGTATCTGCAACTAAAAGCCTGCAACACTGAAACACTGAAGGCAAGAAAAATCACTTTTGCAGATTCAATGTTTCAATCGAGCACTGTAAAAATATGTTCACATTGGTCCCTAAGCAGTTCACACCACACTCACTGGAGGTGAGAGGAAATGACCTTGAATTAAGTTACCCAGAGAGTCAGTGAAGTCACCATCCCTGGGGAGTGTTCAAGAGGTGTCTGGATGTGGCACCTGGGGACAAGGCTTAGGGGTGTTTACGGTGGTGCTGGGATGGTGGTTGGACTGGATGATCTTGAAGGTATCTTCCAAACTTGATGATTCTGTGGTTCTGTGATATAAACACGGAGAAGTGTATGTCTTTTGAAACGAGACTGTTGTCCCTGAAAATCAGCCTTCTGCTTTGTTTTAGTAGAGTCGAGTCAGTTCTCATGAACTGTAAGATAAACAAGAACCATGTTTGCACTCCTTTGTAAAAGATATCACCTGATGGACTTCTCAAGTGTCCAGTGAAGATGGAGAGGTGGAACTTCTCTGTCCAATCTCCGATCACTGTCCAGAAACTTACAGATACGAGGTCAACAATAAACTAGAATCTTCTTCTTTTCTTCTTCTCTGCCTGAACACCTGTTGTGTGTGTTGCTGTGTGTCTCTATCTGCATCACAGTAACACGAGACAGGTTTTCCCTCAATGGGCTGGAACAATGTTGGTGTCTGTAAGCTGAAGAGGGGATTCCTCTCTTCTGAGACAAGGTTTATAGGAAGAAAAAAACTGAAAACACCTCTACCCCCGTGTCACTTCAAGACACAAAAGGAAAGAAGAGAAAAATTATATTTTCTGGAGAACCTGACGTTTCAAAAATGTTTTCTTTGATATATATGCTTAGGTAAAGATAAATTACTTTGGGTGTGGGGGAGGGGAGAGGCACAACAATCTGTAAGTGACAATCTGATCAGGGTCATGTGCCCATGTCACAAATTCCTGATTTGCTGTGTGCCCCCTGGGTGAGTGACAACAACTTTTTACTCCTATGTTCCACATATATAAAAAAATTTGTTGAAGTTACCTCAATCAGCACAATACGTTGCTCCACACCAAAAAAAAAAAAAAACAAACAAAAAAAAACCCAAACAAACAAAAAAACCAACTACAATGGTAATAATGACTCAAGCTAAAACATCTCTTTCACATAAGAACATTGCATTTGCATTTTCACATTCATAATACAGTTTATCCTGATGAAATCTGATGCCACTTTAAACATACTCAGCTGAAATTTTATCTACTGAGGCAACACCTTACAGGTGACCTTACACAGGTCCAACTGACCACCAATGAACACAGACACAAACACAGACTCTTATCCTCCCTCTCTTATCCTGCCAAAATTCTCCTAAAGCAAGCAAGGGCCGTAGAGACCACATTCCTGCCAAGCAAGTCTAGGAAAGTCAATTTCAGTGCAAGTCTAGGAAAGCTAACATTGAGACAGGAACAATCCCTCTCCCCCTGTCAATAGTGGAAACTGCCTGAACTGTTTTCAAGAAAGAAAAAATTACTATGCCTTGACTAACTGCCATATATCTCACAAGGAAGAAAAACACTGAGGTAGTTCTGAAAAACCAAAAATTATCCTTTCAAATAATAAAATGGGAAACAAACTTGGCTTAGCTAGAGGTGATATTACATGTAGACACAATGTGTTCACATACAGGTGTAGATATGGCCGAAGACACAGCAAACCAAGTGCTTGAAACAGCTTCATGTAATTTTTTTCCAAGCCTGGTTTAAACGCTTTTGGTACAAAGTGTGATCAGTGTGCTACTAGCACAGATGCTGCCACAATCATTTCTATGTAAAGACACAGCTGTCTTGCACAGAGAGCGCACCAGAAAACTCTGAATAAAACATTAAAATTCACTTGACATTAGGACTCTGTTCCCTCAGATTACCTTTTTGCTCACATTTTAGCTATTCCATGCCAGTCATACTGCAGGAAATAAGACCCTTTTGGAGGAGGCATCAGCAAGAAGAGGAAATGATACAGTACTAAAATAAACTTCTGCAGTGTCAAAAAAAGATGTCGTTTGAATAAAGAACTGTTTAGAAAACTGAATTATAATTAAGTTTTAGAGCAAATCTGAGAAACAAAAATAACTTCTAAAGAGAAAATGTTCATCTATATTTATCCAGAACACTTGCCAAATTTGTATCCAGACACAAGCACACATATTTACTGCAGAGTACAATTACACCACAGGCAGGCAAAAGCTCAAAATGAATACATGCTGACGGATGTATTTGAACTGGAACACTTCTGCAATAATAGCTCATCTGTGTTTCACTACTTTATAAGTCTTTAGAAAAACTGCAATATCCAGTCTTTTCTGGGAGAATCCATGCCCTGAGTGAAAAGAACAGGATGGGAAGAAAGAATTTGGAGAGGTGCAAAGAGTAAGGAAGGAGAAGGGAGAGGAAATGGTTTAAAACATGATGACTAGATTTGCAACGTTTAGAAAACAATTCTTGAGCACTCCAGAAATGCCAGTGAAAGCCTGTTTCAGATCTCTTGTCCTCTGCACGTCCATGCTGCCTGCATACAACAGATATGAGTAACAAGTACATGATTTGAGTTTCAATAAAACAGGATGGAAGTCACTGTAGTAAAACAAACATAATGGTTTTGCTCTTTATGAGGAAGACCAAAGTTCTGAGTCAACCATTTCCAACAAATTTACACAAAACTCTTCTTGGCTGGAGTTGCTATAAGTCCAAAGACAATTACACCACTGAGGCATGGTGACATATATCAAAGCACAGAAACCAAAGGACTGAGGTGAGGGGAGGTAGTTCAGCAAATACAACAGAACTTAACTTTTTGTCTGGAATCAAAGAATAAGAGATTAGGAGAGCAGAAGAGTTGCAGTTACCTGGTGTGGCTGTTGGAGGACAGGCTTTCCCAGGGCTGCACACTACAGCCTGTGACTGCATAGGCTCCCCCACAGCTCCCATCCAGCTTCATCAGCAAGGCTTTTGCGGCATTCTCAGCTGTCTTCCTGCAGTCATGAGCCCTCTTAAGCATCTGTGTGACATTTTCATCACCTGTCTGGTCCCCTAGTTTTCAAGTAAAAAATGTTTCAGAGACAGAAATTAATGACTTCTACTCGCTCTCAGTTTATGCCAAGATAATGATAATAAATTACCAATCTGTGAGGTAAAAGCAACTTCACTTCCTTGTGAGCATCAGTGGTAACTGGGATACTGGCCTGAATGCACCCTGCTCCCAGTCACAAGCCCCAGGTACTTGCAGCTCCAGTAACACATCTTAAGTGATGCAGGATTTTAGCTTGTCTGTTTGTAATGGTATATATTCTGCATTAACATTAGGTTTGGATGCTCAAATTATGAACACAGTGGAAAAGCCTCAGGCCTCAGTCTTAACTTAGTCCATCCGGTGCAGTGTGGTTTCACACTGTAGACATCTCCAGAGCTTCTCCTCACAGGCACCTTGATCTCAAGCCTGATGATTTGCCAGAACACCTTCTTTCAGATTACCTGGCCAGGCAGAAGAATTGCCCTGCTGCTCAGAAGCAGCCTCTCACATTTTACAGTCATACACACTAAGCCAAAAGAAACTAGCTCTGGTTTATTAAATTGCTATAATGTTTAGTGATTATACAGAACCTGTGTAGCTGGTAAGCTCCAGAAGCAAGACTGAAACCATCACTGTCACTGCTCCTACAGTCTTCCAGTTGCAGTCAAGTCATTAAATTAAGACATGACATTGTCTACACAGAAAATCTACAAATGTATTTGGAGATTAAGTTACAATATATTCATACTTTAGCAAAACCCAACAGCTTGGTCTGAGATGGATTTTCATTTAAACCTTGTTCAAGTCAATTACCTGTACTTCACACTTGCTGAGTGAAATGCATGCACTGAAAGTAACATTAATGAGGAAGAAAGGGTGAATTTTCTGTTAAGAGAAGCTGGATATGCTCAGCTTTATGTGATGCAACTTCCATGAATTTTCCACTCACAGCTGTTGATATAAAGCTTGACTGATCTTCAAACCAAAAATCTGTTACTTTATCTAGGTGTGTTTATCAAATTTCATAATGAAGTAAAGGTACATAACCCATACATGACTACCTCCATGCTGCACTGTGTAATGGGAAATCTGCACTATTTCTATCTCAGAGCTGTAACTAATAATACCATAATTAAGAGCTGTAGACAGACATCTACATAGAAATTTAATTTAAAAATTACAGTCTCTTCCATAAAATGCACATAAGATGAAACCCTACTCAAACCCGAAGTATTTCTCCCTTATAAGATTTCTTTCTACCTCTTACAGGAATAGAAAATCCAAGCCTAAATTTTGCTACTCACTGATCTCTGCCAGCTGGGAAAAGTTCCCTAGCACAGTGTGGAAAGTCAGAGTTTGGAGAGGTGGAAGAAAATCTCAGACATCCCTCTACTGAGAAGCCAGTGCTCCGAACACACCATGCACTTGCTACGTCTCAGAACAGTATGGAGAGTTATTCTCTCTGAATGCTTCCTTCAACCTGAAGATTACTATGACTGCCTTCTATCAATAAAAGGAATGGAACTACTAACATTGGAATTTCATTGTGTAATCACCTCTTTCCATCAGAAGAATGGAACCAGAAGCAATGTCAAGCCCCAAATTTCTGAACAGTACTGTACCTATGAAAGTGGCTTGTTCCATTACTTAGCAGGCAGCATATTAAAAAACAACACCTAGCCACAGGACTAACCACAAAATAAGAAAAATCCAGAACATACAGGCTAAACAGAAGATAGAATGCTTTAAAATTCTAGAGCAAAGGTAAAACGGGGTGAAAAATTACAGCCCTTAAAATTTTTTTTTTTATTTGTAACTACTCAATGCTACCTTTGTATTATTTAAACCCAGTTTTTCACAGATTAGACTGTTTCTGGGGAGTCAGTCTTACTGAATTGGGACTTGCAACTACCATAGCTGTATGGCCCTAAGCCACCTATGCTCACAAATATTGTTTAATTATTCCATTCTGTAAAGTTGCATGCCTACAACAACATCACCCCTTCCAGAAGAGGCATCTCCTCATGACAGCATACACTGGTGAATTGAAATTGCTGTCTTGCTTTTTCCCCCTATTTTTGGGGTGTGCAAAATAATTTAAATAGTTAAAACCAAGAAATTACTTGAGAGCATTCTTAAGTAATGGGTTATGACATGATTCACCATTACAACCAATTCTAATGCTAACTGACATGCCAAAAAAGAAATTAAATTAAATGATTCATTGACATCTTACCAACAGAACCAACACCTGCAGCTCTGAATTGTCCAAGAATGAGACTCTGCTCACTTTCTGCCAATGTCAACAGCAGCTCGTATGCTTCTATGCACTGTTCACTGAAAGGGAAAACAAAACCCACACAAAATATTAACTGCAATTTAAAGAACAACAGTACCTGCAACAGCAACAACAACAAAAAAAGGAGAGATACCTGATTAACTGCATGATTGTCTGCTACTAGTCTAGAAGCAGGGATATTAAATTAACATTATATACATAGTTTCTATCACAAGCATTCAGCACTCTCCCCTCTCAGTATTCTTATAACAGTACCAGGCTGGCCTTGAGTAATGTCAAAAGACAAAAGAGAGTGACCTGAAATAAAGGAAGCTCCATAAGCATGTTTTAAACAGGTGACAATACAAACAGTGGTCAAGATGACCCCTTTGAGAAACTTTTCCCAGGCCTTCTTACAGTATTACAGTAGTAGTAACATACAGTTCTATATTCTACAATACAATTATACTACACAAAGTGCTGTAAGCAGAAAAGATGCAAGAAAAATACTTCTTTCCCTGTCCTGGCTGTAAGATGTTTCTTCTCACAAAAGAATAGCTTCCAATTATATTTGAGTCACACAATCCTTGCTTCATTTTAATGTTTTTAAAAATACATACTGGTATGCTATCAGCAATTTACACTTCATAGCAATGCGCTCAAAGCTGATAGTAAAGGAATACATTCTTTAAAAGGCTCACAATTTGTTCCAAGACCAAACCTGCCTGTCCCAAATTAGTTGCAGTTGAAGGTGTTAAGTGACACCATATTTTTGCAAGCAGTTTGATGCAAATTTAGATATTTATTACCAAATACCAAGCCATTAATTGACAATTCCAACTGATGCAATACCAAGTCATTCTGAGTTATGTGGTGTATAACACTCTCTGGTCCACTGGTCTTGCCAAAGATACAGAGAACCTGTATTTTAAGGCTGGATTCTGCAAGATAGTCTGAGCCTACACACAACCCCTAATTCAAACATTAATTCAGTAATTAAGAATGAAGAGATAAACCTCTACATTCCTGTCAGATGCTGGTCAACTACAGCTGAAATACACTGTAGGAATATCTTCAGTTGGACAGTTTGTCAGGTAATTTAACTAAACGTGTGCTTTTTTTCAGGGAGGAAACAAAAAATAAACAGTATTATTACTATGGCACACCAACAACTTCACTCTTAAACACTTCTACCAAGCCTCCCCCAGCTCCCTCTTCTTGGCTGAGCGCCCTGTGTAGGTAAATACCTGTACTGCAGTGCCAGCCTGAGGGCTGTGGCATTGGACTCGTACTTGCCCACAAGCATGCTCATCCTCTCTGCATTGCTCTTGCACTCCTCCAGTGTTATTGTCAGCAAATCATTCTGTGATTTCAGGTGCTCAATACGGCTGCAAAAAATCAAGTAATTTACAACCTTCAAGCTTAACTTGCAGTCACTGTCCTGAAAATTCTAAGACAATCATACTTTGAAACAATGAAAATTTCTTGGTCTACACAACCATTTTTCAATGAAGATGGGAAAATCCATCAGTTCTGTATCCCTTATTGCAGTGTCCCTGATCACCTCTTAGGATGCAACACCTCATCAATAGCCATAAGGATAGAAATTTTGCTTAGGTCATCCTCTTCTCCCCATAAAATGTAGTCATAGCCTTGTGCAGCAGCAGCAAGCAGAAAGCTGTACCCTTGTTATGCAGTCACAAGATGGCATAGGACAGTTTCGTATTAACCATTTCCTCAGGTTTTCTGCCTTCACTCCTCGCTTTCTGCTGCCACATTTGCAACTTGTTTTAAACAGCATATTCATTAGTGTGATTGTGGGTGTGTGCAGGGATCATGCAGTTGCATAAATGCCTCCTTTCTTCTGAAAATCCAGAGCAAGTATTCCACCTGAAGTCATGTTTGGGTTGTGACTAGAGGGAGAACATCCAAACTATGAATGAGGTTTCCGGGGGACAATGTAACCTCCCAGTGCTCTGGCAAAAGTCAAACAGAAGTTTAACTGTAATACCCTCCTCGATGAGGTTAACCCTGAGCATGAAAATGAAGATTCAGAGTATCAATATTACTGTTTATTCTCTCTGCTGACAACTGAACCACACATCAATATACTATGCCTGACTGTAAATATTAGATACATGCCAAAACCAGAGAGACAAACAATTTGAAACCTTGCACAGGTAGGTAGTGAAGAAATCGATCACTTCTTGACAAAGAAGAACAAGGGCTAGTATACCATTTGTTCAATTGCCAGAATAAAACCCTGACTTTTCCAGATGCTAGAACTGTCATTTTCTGTATCTTGACATCTTCTATAATGATACATTCTGTCAAAGCATAATTGTGCAGTGTACAAAAAAAAAAAAAAAAAAAAAACCCCAAGAATCATGTTTTGCAGCACTACAAAAACATGACTTATAAATAAAAAGAGATACTGTATCGATCAGACTAAATTTGAGCTAGCTGTGAAGAGGACAGAATTTGGATAGAGACACACTGAGACACAATTCTTTTTGATTTTATGTGCCAAAAAATACATAAAACACTGAGTTTGATAGAGTTTGCTAAAGGGTAACACCAACAGTATTTTAACTGCAACCAGAAAGCTGCAATCTCTCTTCTGCAGACAGAAACCTATTTGGTGATATATATGCCACACCACCATGCAAGTACATTTATTGAAATCAGTACATTTATTGAGTCAGTTAAATGCTATTACTCTGTTTCTTCAGGACAAAACAAAGCAAGATAATTCCAGAATGATGCAAACTAAATTATGGGAGTCCTTATTTCAAGGAGTAATGTGTCTTATGAAAAAAGATGCCATGACTACTTGGTCAGCCACACAGAGGGACATTCCACAGTGCAGACAGGGGAAGGTGTTGTGCTGATCTAATAATGCACAAATAAACACATAATCATGGAGAGAATCCTTAACACATGATTCAGTCTCTTCTTCAGCAACCACATTCCATGTTTATCTGCAGCTGCCACAGCTGAGCTGAAACTGAACTAAGAAATATTTTAAAAGGGTAAAAAAAGCACTCAACTTTCATGAAGCTAACAGAAGACAACATGTGTAAGCACATCTAACTTTCCAGCTCACCTATTTAATCTCTCCGTCTCCACTTCAAACTCTCGGATTTTACTTTCAGAAATAGCAGATCCATGTGAATAGAGAGTCTGGAAGATTTCCTGGATGTTTGAGCAGTCTTGGAGGGAATGTGCCAAATGTTCAGCCACAGTACTAGACACCTGCACAGGGCAGTTAACAGACAATTGTGAACAGATACCCACTAGATTTATCCCATACACTTTCTGCATTTGCTTGCATGCACTCATTTCAAAGCATTTATTATTCAGTTTTTGTTACCAATTTTACACTGAATAGAACATTTACAAGATTCCACTTTTAGAAGCCATTTTGTTCTAAAATTCTACTAACCAAGGGTGAAGTCCTCTATTTCATTACATATTTAAAAAGACTACTATGCACATTATTAATGTTGAGATCTTAGCAAAGGGTTAGAGCCAAGTTTTTCAGTAAAACAAATATCAACACAGAGTAACAACAGTGTTATTGATTTACACAGTCATTTCAAAAGCAGAATCCAGTTCGTTGTTAGTTGAAAGTTGTGAAATGATACTGGAGTCTTCTTGAAGAATATTTTGGTGGAACTGATTCCAAAATTTTCCTCTTTAAGTCACTCATGAGAATGATTTCTAGCCATTAGTAATGGAAAAATGAGATCTTAATACTGGATGAAATATTCTTTGTTGAAATATTTTGCTCAAAGTAGCTCCTAGAGTATTGTCAGGTAGTTCACATATTAATTTCATTAAGAAAACTATACTTTTATTGGAACATGGATCGCACATGCACAGTTCTTAGCCCTTACCCCTATGCTGCTGATTTCTGATCCTAAGACAGGTCTGTCAGATGATGAAGACTCTGACCTAGTCTTTGACAACTTCACTCTTTCAGCAATCTATAAGACAGAATGTTGCATGGGTTACACAGCAGCCCACACCCCATAAAGCTCACACAAACCCCATCTGCTCTCTAGTTACACTTGCAAAGCTGAAGCAAACTACTAGAGGACTGAGAGAACGACAATGAATAATGTTTAATTCCTTCCCACAGCTCAAGCTCACGGACCTGCTCAGGACTCCCCTAAACATCTCCCAGTTAAACCCACGCTTGTGCATCACAAAATGAAGCCTGCTCTGCACAGGTCACGAGAAGGGTTGCACACGGACCCCACCTTGGCAATGGGAATGTCATTGCTGCTGCTGCTGGTGCTGAGCTCCCCCGTGCTGGGGTTGACAGGGCGGTTGGGGGGAGTGAGGCGGCTCGGGCTGGAGGGGCCCGTGGCCTGCACGCTCTGCAGACGCGTCTGCAGCTCACGAACCTGCAAGGAAACAGAACAGTCTCAGTTTTCCACTTCTACCGTTTAAGTAGTCTGGAGAATTTTTTCCTTGTCTAGCCAAGTCTGATTGCTGCTGGCTTCAGCACAGAAGGACAGTACATTTTTGTACTGTGGTGGCCACAAAGTTTTCATGTGGGGAGCAGATGAGTGGAGGTTATTTTAAAATCCCACTGCTATCAATTTTTTAAACTATGTGCCATGTGGAAATATGCAAACATACCACTGCAGAATAATTACTCAAAAGTTTCAGCTGTACTATAGGTATAGAAATAATTATCTCTGGGGTAAAGCTAATGCTCCAGCCTAAGATAATGATGACTAAACAAATCAAATGACAATCCCCCTGTTAATGGAAATCTCCAGTGCTGAAAAAAACTCTTGACATAAATAAATTACATGGTGACTTGGTAATATTTGAAGGTTAAAGAAATTCAAACATTAATTATGCTTCAAAACTACAGTCAACTAAAGCTACCATTTAGTGAATAATGTGCAGACAAAAAAAATACCAGCAAAGCACTCGACCAACAGTCTGCCAAAGCTCAATGCAAATGTACCCTGCAAACACCCCATGGCCTTCACAACACATCAGATACTTGTAGAACTGATGTCAAAAGGTTTTCAGTTTAAAGGTTAAAAAAAAAAAAAAAAAAAAAAGATCTGCAGGAGCCAAACTATAGCCATGCTAAACATTATAGTGTTTACCTTGGAATAATTCTTAATAGACAATGAATAAATGATCTGCTTAACAGTTATGACACAAGGTAAGGTGACAGAGCGCATTTTTCCTACAGATCTCAGAGTGTGAGATGGGAGAAGGTGACGAAAACCATCTAAACAGGAAGCTCCTGTGAACACAGTTTACCTTAAATACACAGGCTTCTATGCGACTTTGTTGGTACAGTCCCTCTACAAAACAGAACTCTTAAAATTTTAACGGAAGTCCAGTGAAGTAAAGTTCAGTCTCTTTGATATCTCCCCTTGTATGTAGCATGAAATGCAACTGTGATTCCTACTGTCTAAAGAAAGGTGGGATTTCATATTTACACAAAGACTAAGCAAGTCCCTTAGTCAAAACACCTTAAGATTAAAGCTGCATCAAATCTCAGACTTTCTTAGGCGTAGGTGCAACTGGACAGTGTTTTATCAATCTCTGCTTGAAGCAGCAGCAGCAGTCATGTGTTCTCTGCACAACAGATGCCTCAACGTACTGCAGAGAGGAAAGAGTTCAAGTTGGAATGCTCTCCAGTCACCAAAACAGTATTTTATACCCCCTACACTCTCTACAGCCTGTTCCTATTTCCTGAAGAGTATCCCTGCCTCTCCCTCTGTTGTATGCAAACTTAAGGATAGGCTGCCTTGCATTTAGTGTCAAGAAAATTTTTATGTATTTACAAATTAGAAAAAAAAAAAAAAAAAAAGAAAAGAAAAAAAACCAACCTGTGTGTTTTACATAACATAGTTTTTTTAAAAAAAGCCATAGGTGTCAACAATAAAACACATGAAGTCACACTGCATTTCTAAGTTTCCTGTTCAGTTGTGGAGGAGTGCTACCTTAAACAAAATGATTCCAAACAACTGAAGTACCCAAAACCTCAAATCAAATCCCCCAATGTTAAAAGTAACTTGCTGAAAAATGGATATGGGTGCTTGACCCAGAATTATGTATCTTAACTGCAATTATCTCATGAAGTTAACTGACCAGAGTGTATGAACTGCACATCCATAGCAAGCATCTTCTACATATCTGCAGCTAAGGCCTCCTTTGTTCATACAGACATATTTAGCTTCAACACAGGTACAGCTGCACTAAGGCAAACCTTAAGGACAGAAGTGCTCTACTGGTGCAAACCAATAATTTCAGTCTGTTGATATGCATAAACCTGAAATAAACCATGCATGCATATTTTTGCTTGCAAATATGGAATGTGAGTGCAGATAGGATTTGTAATGTGGCATTGACATGGAAAACATAAAACCAAAAACCCCCAAAACTTCATTGAGTCAAAATTGCCGTTTGTTACTATTTCTTTCAACCCAGGCTGTAACAAATTAAATTCTCCAAGAGCTTAAGTTACAGCACTGTTTAAAAGCACACTAACAGGAAGGAAGACGATTTGGATGTATTTATAAAATAAAACCCCAGCTTACATGTCCAACTTAGAAATTGCTAAAATATTCACCTATGCTCAGAAGCCAGTCCTGGAAGACTGCAGTCCAAAAGCAAGTAACATTGTAAATTTAAGTGCAACCAGGAAAGAGATGCCAAGTGCTGGCAGACTCTGAAGTTTAGAACTACCTTATGAAAAAGCTGTATCACACAAACCTTTAATGCAGATAGGATTCCTTTATTCTGTGTTTTCTTACTGGGAAGTGACTATTGGACAGGATTACAAAGCTAATTATTCATAAAGATCTGTAAAACAACACTGGCAACAGAAAGAGAAAAGAA
Organism: Sitta carolinensis; assembly: GCA_032173965.1. Lineage (NCBI taxonomy): Eukaryota > Metazoa > Chordata > Aves > Passeriformes > Sittidae > Sitta > Sitta carolinensis. The sequence goes on along the minus strand of CM063313.1, from coordinate 72,896,462 downwards.
CACAGCTAAGAGTGTAGTCAGGTAAAGCTCTTCTCAGAAAAGCACTTCTAGAAGAAAACTCAGAGCACAGCACTGTAATTAATCTGGGTTACTCACTGCCTTAATATTGTATCATAGAAGCAACCACAAAAAGAAGCTGTCTTCTTATCTGTCCTTCTTGATGTATTTACTAAGTCAGGCCTTCATTTATGAAATTACATGCTGAACTGACTGCTATAAATAACTGCACTAATTTTAACAACAGTGAGTACTGGATGCTAATTCTGAGCAGGATAACAGGGCAGGTTTGCTTCACCTGTAAAATCACCCATCTCACAATTCACACAATCGCCAAGCATCTCATGACTGGGCTGCCCACTTACCCTACTGACACACCTACCCAGAGACACATTAGGTAACTATTTCCGGTCACCAAAACCTCCACTGAAAATAGAGGAGTATGCAGCACCTCTGCAGAAAGTACTTTTCCACACAGGCAGTTATTCTACAGAAAAAGTAAAGAATGACCAAAGAAGAGAAAAAATTTCCAAACACAAATCAGAGTTCAGAAGAGCCATTTTGTACTCTGGACTGGTGAATGCACAGGTTATGAAAAGACTGGTTTTAAAATCGGGATTAAAAAATGTCTTAGCCCCTGTGTCAAGTCTTTAGCATCATTATCAATGCAATATAAATTATTTTGAAGGTTAACTCGTAGAAGTAAACTGCAGTACTGCACATGAGACACAATAAACACTTGGAAATGTGAGAGAGAGGAAGGGAATATCTTACAGGAAATCAGTGACAAAATTGGCAAAATGCAATGGGTAAAGAAAAGTATAGAAACAAACCCAAAAATGTTACATTTTAAGATAGAAAGAATGTGGATTTCTGAGTTTGGGAGGAGGAATAACCAGGGAGGATTTAAAGAAAAAATTACTGAGTATTTGTGTGATACTAGTTTAAAAACAGAAATATGCAGAAGGGTATAAAAATTGCCATAAACACCTGAAGCACTAAAATTAGATGGAAGCTGTCTGGTAAGCAGATCTTATTACAAGGTCAGGAAAAAAAAAAGGAGTTGAGAATGAAGGGAAAAGGAGAAATCCAGGGAAATGCTTGTGAAATCCAGAAAAAAAAAAAAAAAAAAAAAAAAGGAAAGATTCTCTAAATGACTGGAAGAAGTCCAAGAAATTACAGAAGTAAGGAACTGCTGGAACCCTGGAAAGAGCAGGAGCAGGTGCATTAAGTGAGGCACAAGGCAACAGAGCCATTAAGTTTCATAGCAATGAACAACCTAGACATCAAAAAAAAGTCAGGTGTAAACAGATATTCTCAAGTTTTCAATATAAACATAAGTAACTTGAAATGCCACTTATTAATATTTGATGTTTCGCAATTGAACCAATTGTTGACCTGCATTTCTAATTTTTTTCCTTTGAATGCTGATAATTGGAGTAGGAAATCATGAAAAATTACAGGTAATTTCTTATTGCCTTAAGAACTAAATAAAAAGAAAGCAAGGTAGAAGAGAAAAGGGACTGAAACAAGACAGCAATGTTCAATTTATGAAAGACTTAATAAGCTATTAACAGGTGTCACAGACATGTTTGTCCAAATGCATCATGGGCTATAGAAAAACGTTTCAGTGGAATATTCTCATTATTTTAAACTGTGACTCTGAGAAGCATGTTTTTAGTCTTTTTATTTTACACAAGCATAATGACAACTACATGATTCATTAACATCCTAAATAAAAACCCACAGCTACAAACTGCCTGGTTTTGCCACTGATTTCCACATTCAAAGAACACCTGCTGCTTTTGTTTCTAAACCAGTTTCTAATGAGGGACATGCCTGTGATTCTTTTGGTTCTACGCTACTCGTGACCTGTTTCATCATACAGTACCTTCAAACCCTTCAAGTACCAGCACTTTTTCATCCCAGCATTTTAATGTTGCTTCATTTACTTTCCCCTATTATACAGAGGAGGAAGATGATGTACAACAAATCAAAGGGAGTAAACTTCTCCCATTTTCTAATTTATTAATGCACACTGCAGACCTGTGGAGGAGAAGATGCCAAATCAAACACCAGTGTAACAATTTGAACTGCTCTGTGTGGCGAGGGTCCTTCCCAGCCAAAACACCCCTATACTTTTCACATTCAGTCCTAGTGTGTTATTTTCAGCCAGATAATTTTCAGCCTCTCCTATATCATGACCACCAGAGCAAACAAAGTCTGAGTTCCTATGTATCGTCTGTTGTGATCAAGTGAGCATAGTAAAGAAATGTTTCCTGGTGAATTAAACACCAAGTATTTGCATGCAAGCTTGGAAACAGAAGTAAAACTCTACTTCGTTGACACCCAAGAGGAGATGCTGCTGCATAAACAAATACCATTCAAGTGAAGGATGCAAAGAATGGAAATAGCTTTGGGCAGCTATCTCAGGCTTCTGGTGCTCACTGGGAGACAAAGGAGACAGAAAAGCTCCAGGGTCACTTTAAGATGTGCAAGCAGATAATCTCTAAGGGAACAAAATATATCAGTGTTCTCCAGCAATCTGGAACAACACCTTCTGATCCCAACAGGAATGACTACAAAACAGAGTACAGCAGATTCTGCCAGCTTTGTGTCATCTGAGAACAGTGTGGGCCCAAGAACACCTGCAAGGCCAAGGATCTGAGTCCTGCTGTGGCAGAGGTAGGTTTCGACTGCCCACAAGGACTACATATTTTGGAAGAGCCCTCTGCTCAAATCAAAGTTCTCTGGAGTGGGAAATGTGGGCAGCTGATGGAATCACACTTAAAATGCTAATTTTGTACTACTTCACAGATTATGTTTTCTTTAGGGTCTTGGTTGAAGACAGCTAATGAAATCCTTTTGTTTTGATCAGTTTGGTGATTTCAGCTGAGTTTGGAGCAGGTACAGAACAAGCGTCACAACCAGAGCATGAGATTAATTGAACAAGCTGACATATGGCACATTCTCATGCAGAGAACAGACTTAATGGACTTCCAGAGCTGAAACTGCCTTTTCACATCAGACTTAGTTCTTCAGAACAGCCTCAAGGAAGCCAGAATGCTGCCCCACCCACTGCTTTTTATGCCAACTAGCACCTTAAGACCGTGCTGAGGTACCACTTATGGGCAGTAATCAAAAAACCCACAATTTTTACTTCGCAGTCAGGATGGAATTTATATGCTGCTTCTCTGCTGATAATCTGACTCCCCGGCTGAATACAAGGGCTTTTGTGTAAGAACACAAATATTACTTTTTCCTTCTACTACTTAAGGATATTACTCTTTATAACAGTTGTAAATAGTGCTGACGTAGTCACAGCCTTATTCTCATGTAGTAATAATGTTAATCCCACAAACTGGTACTGAAATTCTCCACCATCTTATCTGTATTACTGGATTCAGGATTATAGTTGGCTATGTGTAAGCAGTTCCTAGGGCACTGACCGGCCTGGACCTAAGTAGACTTAATTTTTAATGCAGCAAAATAATACAGAGGTAAAATAAACCTCTGCATTATGAAATTAGCTGTTACACTACATACGACCTACAAAAGTAAGCAATTACCTCACTAGCTAATGACCTGTGAGAAAAAATGCTGAATGTATGTTGTTTCTTAGCAACTGTTCCAGAGAGCAGTTCAATCTGTTAACTGAGTGCACTAAATACCTAATTAAATTAAATTTCCAACAACCCTGAGAAAAATTGAAATATTGAAATATTGAAAGCACTCTGCTTGATTACAGGCATTGGTCTGAAGGAACAGACCTATTGATCTTGTCAACTTCAAGCTTGTTCACTTCACCCAATTTAATTTGAGAAACACAGTAACTACATTACAGTTGGTTCTCCTTTCCCACTCTCCAGGGAAATTTGAAGTGACTTGAGTTCAGGTGGCAAATAGAAAGTATTTCATAGGTCAAAGAAAACATTTATTTTGCTGCCACTATGGACATGAAGCTACATTAAAAATGCAAATACAGTCTCCAGTGCAACAATTACATAGTGTGCAGACAGGGTCATATGACACAAACTAACTTCTCTGGTGGGCGTGATAAATCAGTTGTTCTGTGTGATAAGGATGATATTAATTACCAGATTCCAGTAAAGTCCTCTGTAGTTGTAAACAACTGAAATGAGCTGATGACCTTAATTCTGGTTCCACTACAGTTGCTTCCACAACAGAGAACTGGAAGTGCTGGCAGCTAGACAAAACATAGCAGAATCATAAAAAGATGCTAAGGCTGGCTCTAGAATTAATGCAGCTGGCATTTTCTGTTTTCCTTCATATACAATCCTACTGTAATGATCCTGGTTTTAACAAGTATCCTGCATAGTCATGTATTTCATACAAACATAACTTAAATATTTTAAAGCTCCATTTAGAAAGTGGTCAGTAGCCTTACTCCTTACTGTTTCTTCAAAACAACAATCTTGTGTCTCCGACACCTCACAGTCTAACTTCTGGCTTCATACAGCCACGAGTGGATCATATTAATCTGCTCTTTCTCCAGTTTTGTTCCTCATTTTAGAGAGCCATTACTCCCATTTTTTTTTTCTTCCTCCACCATTTGTAAAGAGAAAACAAATTAAGAATTTGTTTTGCCATGCCCACTTCTCTGACCATTGTCTACATCATTTTTTGCCAATTTAAACTGCATCTTCACATGCGTAAGAGATAAGAATGATATATAACATTCCAAATTAGATCTCACCACTCTTTCCGGTTTTTCCAATCCTTACTGAAAATAACTTCTCTGGTACCTCTAAGGACTGAATTTACTTCGTGGCTCAGCCATGCCTGAGGATACAACACTGGATCTTTCCCCTTTTCTGTTTCTCACACACGGACAGACGGTGCCAGGCCGCCCCGAGCTGAGCTCCAGGGAAAGCCGGTGAAATCTCCCCAGAGTCAGAAATCCACAGCCTGGCTGTTCCCTTCCCGAGCCAAGAACTCCCCAGAGAGAAGGGAAGTCCTGGTGCCCACCCTCTCCCCCAACTGCAGCCACCTCTTTTGTCTTTCTTAAATACCCATAAGTGCCCAGGAATTCGTTCCCTAGCAACTTATGGGGAAAAATTCTGTAAGAAACCCAACCCCAGAAACCCAACCCCCAAAACCCCCTCAGTTGGGCAACAATCCAGCCAGTCCATAAATGCTACTTCTGCAGCTCAAGGGGTAGTATTGCCTCCACAAAAAAAAAAAAAAAAAAAAAAATTGTCACTATCAGTGCAAAAAAATGTCAGGACTGAAAACACCCTATGGTATACAGTAAGACAAAAATTTACAAAGGAAAAGTTGAAGTGGTAATGTTGTATATGACACGAGATTACTATTCGTCTATTTGTGCCTCATCACACATGTCTTTTTAGTGTTAGAACAAGACAGGGAATTTTGAAAAGGCAATTTGCGACTTCATATCTGAAGACTGCAAATCCCACGCAATGCAGGTTCATGTTATAATGGAACAGTCAATTGCAGAACAATGTTTGTTTACAACAGCAAAAATAGCTAATCTGCTGCCAATAGGAAAAAAACAATACTTGCAATAATTTACCATTATATGGTGGTCTGAATTGTCATTCAAAACTGAACACAAACGTGAAACTGCTTGTTAAAAAAACCCCAAACTTCATATCTAGCTAAAATTCTGTGAATTTACCAGGTACAAAATTAAGAAAATTTTAAAGTAACTGAGACTGAGGTTGCATTCTCTTGGAACTTTCATCTCTTTTGTAAACACATTTTCCCCTTTTTTTTTGTTTGTTTTTTTTACTTTGGACTCCAAACAAAGCACAAAGCTTTTATCTGACCTTAAAGCACCATAAAATGTAGACAGGAAAACAGGACAGGGATGAAACTACTCATTGTTCAGCATGAGAATTACTACCCACTGACAGGAGTCCTGCTCTTTTTCTTTCTCCTAATCACAAATTAAATTCCCATCAAAAACAAAGAAATATTTATTTTTTACAGGAAAAACAGCCTCACAGGAAAATTCACTAAATGAACATCTGCTTTCTCTATATCTAAGTTACATATGCTTCCTTGAAGATGAATATCAGTTTTTCACTGTTAACACATCATTCCTGAAATCAGGCTGTTGTGCATGCTGGCTGTTTTTCACACACTCTTTTTCAATTATGTTCAGTTCTGTCCTAGTTTTGTCATTTGTACAGCCCAGCTTTGAAAATGAAAAGATGGCACAGGAAGAGATTAAAGAGAGCCTGCTGTGGTGACAAAACCACACAGTTTGGAGGAAGAAGAAGACATCATCTGTGCAGTAGCCTTACCCTTCTACGCAGCCTGTCCCTCTCTTCACGGACAGCGTTCATGGTGGCCTTGGTTCTGTTGAGCTCCTCCTCTTTGCTGCACAACATGGCTGTGAGGCTCTCATTTCTTTCCCGCAGGCCAGCCAGCTCCTTCTCCCACCGAGATCTCTCCTCAGACAGGTTTGGATAAAGGTCACGTCCCAGAACACCCTCAATCTCCTCCACAGTCTGCAAAAACACAGCCATCAACAAACAGAAAGTGGCAAAGACGACTGAGCAGGACTAAAGGGTAGATGGAACATAAATGCGTGTTAACAGGCAACTCTACACACTGATATATACACTCCCAGCCTTTCAACACCATTAGTTTAACACCATTAAACACCATTTGCTAAATAATATCGAACAAAAATATTATTTTCTTTGACAGTTTGACCATTTCATTAAAATATTTCATACTGACAAAGACCAATGCAAACAAAAATATGCAAATAAAATATGTCACCTGTGAATGACAGCAATCCTGGTAGTTTAATATCAGAATACTTTAGAACAAATTAATGACTCCTTCTCATGGGCAAACACTTACTGTTTCCCTGCTGAGTAACAGGCAGAAATGAGCAGTCTGTGAATGTGCATGGCACGGGGCCTTATTTATTGCTAGACCAACAGCATAAAGGGGCAATGAAAAGAGTGGGAGAGGATTAAAAGAGGGCTCTTCTTGCCCATGTCCCTGAGTATGTTCTTTCCTTGAGGTGACAGTAAAATAAAAGAAAGAACTCAGGCTTTACTATGCTTACAGGGGATATTACAGCCTTTCTAGTACCTAAAAAAAGGCTGCATCTCTCTGGGACACAATGCCATCCAGCAATTCCAGTCGCACCTCTGTGCTCAGAGCTGTGCCTTGTAGACACCATTCAGTTCGAGGGACATTCAGGAACTTCCAGTGGGAGAAACTGAACTACAAGCACCCACCACCAGCAAGGGAATACTGCTACTCCTGAACTGACTGTCAGGCTGGCCCTGACATGCTGGAACACAGTATAACAGCCTGTCAGGGAAACACCTGCAGTTTGGAACCTACTACCCAGTGTATGCTGTGCCTGTGCTTCATGTCTAACTATGGAAGTTATCTGCAACAAGCAAAACCACACCAAACGTTGCCCATAAGCTGTTGAATCTCCCTGAAAGTAGTGTGTATTAAAACAATGGGAAGAAACATAGAAAATAAAACAATGTATGACATCACTGGCAATGCAGAAAGTTTCATTTCACTGGCTAATCAAAAAACAAATTACAGCTAAAGCCTATACTTTTACATCTAATATGGAAGATAACTGATGCACCAAAGTTAATAATAATCTATTTAGTTGTTTTATCCAAAAGAACATTTATTTCCTGATGAGTCCCTTCCAATTCAGCATATTCTATGGATCTATGATTCTATATATTACTGAATATTTACTGCTTTGTTTTCTTTAAATTGGGAAGGACCAAAAGAACCAACTAGAGTACAGTTGAAAATGACAAACCTAGCTGGAGACACAACTCTTTTTTTTTCCTGCAGGGAATCTTTGTTTTAAACAGTGTTTTGTTGCGGATTTCTACTCTTCCTTCTTCCCCCCATACCCCCCTCAAACTTCCCCTGCTGTTTTCTCAACTCTCTAATGTGCAGTTCTGCTGCTCTCTCCTTCCTACTTATTCTCCATGCTCCCGTGTTGCTATTTTCCCAACCCCTCCCCTTCCTTGGCCACTGCTTCTCAGCACATTATCACTACAGCAACTCTCTGGTGTCCAATGTGCTACCAACCATCCTCCATGGCAAATGAAACATAAACACTGTACTCAGATACGGCTATGTAAAATAATTTTGATTAGTTTTCTTCAAGGCAGCATTACAGAGCAGTTTTATCTAGTGTGTTGCTGCACAGCAGATAATTCAGGTATAATTTCATGGAGTATGGGATTGAATTACATTGTGTTCTGAGCACAGGGCAACAGGATGTCATATCATGGTAATTCCAGTCTTGTTGCTGATACTGCCATTAGTGCTCTCTGCCTTATTTTCTTTACAAGAAGTGCTGTGTTATAGATGTGGTATCAGATTAAATCAGCAAGTATCAGGTTTAAAAGACACTAAAGCAGTACTTCTTTACATGGTGTAATTCAATGGCAGAATTTATTCCTAACAGAATTTATGGAAGCCAAAAAATTTAAACGGTAGATAGAAAACACAGCAGATTGTTTAGAAAGAATTAAGAAAATTCCACTCATTACAATTAAACACAAAGACATCATCTTTGGTTCAAGTCCCTACAGACCCGCTTTGCTGGAAGCATCTCTGAAGGAAGGAGAAGAACATAATTTCCATGTCATTTTTGATGCTGTCTTTCCATTAGCCTCTGCCACTAGGCAGATGGATTTCTGGTCTGATCCAATCCAGTTGTTCTCATGTTCAAAATGTTTCATGTTTGGAAATATTTTCAGCTTTTTTAATCAGCAAAATTTTAGTGGTTACGTATCTGTTGCTGATGTACTCTCCAAAATCAATAAAGCATTAACCAGACTATTCTGTGGAAATATTCTTAAATCTGTTTCTTAAAGTATGCTTTTGTAATTGTTCAGTCTGTAAGACAATCTGATAAATTTAATTTCAAAGTCTTTTCAGTTTCTGTGGGACAGAAACAATTGAGTTAGTTAGGGTGACATAATTTGTATAAAAGAAGCAAAATAAAAATTTCAGCAGCAACAGCAATGAAAGGAACCCATGAAATTTAACCATGAAATTTAACCATGAAATTTAAAGCTGAAGGATTTAAAACATTTAAACACATTAGTCTGTTGGTGAAGAAAAATGCCAATAGCCCAGGCAAACAGAACAAGTCAGAACATTTCAAGTGTCCATTCACAATTCCACCCCATTTAAAATTCTGTCTATTTGTCCTCTGAGGAAACAGGAAAGCACAAATGACCTGCAGCCAGGGGTGCAATGGTGGAGAGGGGCTCTGTGTGTAGGTTTTGCTCTATTAAACACATGTCACTTCAGACACCTCTGTGGGCCTCACATCTTCCTATTTCCCAGAATCCACAATCTCTCGGTGAATAGTGACTTCTGAAAACAGTTAACCCTAAATTCCAAATAGTACAACATTCAAAGTACTGATCCTAATCCTCTGAGACACTCAAATAAACTGCTGTAATACTGCTCCCAAGAGACCAGAAGTCAAACATACACACATTCTTCAAATTACTACTCAACATTAATTTCTTTATATTTTGTTAAATTCCTCAGACAGCACCAGGAACAGAAGGAACTTTTTTCAGTAGCAGGACAAAGGGCAGTCAAAGCCATCTAGAATGGTCAAAGACCTCCTTACTTCAAGAGCAAACTGTCAGTACATTTTTTTTTGTAAAAATGAGTGACTGACACCCTCCCACCTGACACAAAAACCTTGTTCACATCTTCCCCTGTATATAGGAAGATTCTCTGTGGCTCTCTTGCTTTCAGGTTCTTAACTGCAATGCCTTTTGTTACATGTGCCAGCAAACATCCCTCTCCTTGCTCTGCTACATTCACAATAAATGCAAAACATACAGATATCACTCGAATTATTTTTCCTGATGCTGACTAATCTCATTTAATTACTATGCACTAATTATGAACTAATGCATAATCAATGCTTAGTGTTAAATCAGCTTTTGCTATGGTTTAGGAACGGTGTTCCCCAATTCAGTGTTCCCGCTGAAACTCTAAACCACGCCCTGCTTGCTCATTCCTCAGTCCCCTGTGGAGGGATGGAAAGAGAAATCAGAGGCATAAAAGGCAAAGATCAGGGGTTGAGATAAGAACAAGTTACTGGAAACAGTAATGAGGTAAGAAAATGAACAGTAACAGCAAAAATACTAATAAGGGAGTGTACAAGAAATGGGCAATATGCACATGAGCTCTCACCCCCAAGAATAATACATCACCAGGAAGGGACCCCTTTCTTCCTTCCTGGAAAATGAGGGATACAGGATAACTTGGCCACGCCCCCTCCTTGCTACTGCAAAAATTAACCCAGTCCTGGCTGGAACTTTATATTTTAAGGCAGCAAATTACAACTTAGCCAACCACAAACATACACAGCGTGTTTTCAGTCACTGGTCAATGATTACCCGTAGGACCTTGGGTGGGTGACAGCTTATTTGTCCGATAAGCAAAATTGCTTAAGAAAGTAAATTAACTGTTGAGTATCCCCATTCCTCTTATCTTTGAAATGAGCATAAGACAAATCCATTCCTGATTTGAGGTCCAAAGTAGCTCCTCCTGGACCTTGGAAGGTGCACAATAGGTGCGTTACTACTTATCAAACACAAACTGTTTGGTAACAACTGAACTGGAATTGACTCCTGAGAAGTATTTTGAACACCTTTGGAAGCAAAGTGTGATTGCTACGGAAGTGATCAGGTGTCTCAGGCAATGAACACCTAATGTCACCATTACCTTAATGGCTAAATCACAATGTTCGCTGGCTGTAGTGAGTTGTTCAATGTGCCTGTCCACTTCTGCCACCGATAAACTGCAGCTGCTTTTCTTCCTCCCACAGACAACATTTTCCAGACCTGTCAGTACTCTCTGCAGTTCTGAATTCAAGTCACTACAGTTATCTAAAAGAAAGCAAGACAAAACAAAACAAACATCACAACAATTAGTGACTCAGTGAAAAAACAAACTCTTAACCAGGAAGTGTCTGCTGCAGAACAGCCAGGACTGATACTGTTCAAAGAATGTCCTTGCACTCTGCCACTTTTTCCTCAATAACTGACTTAAATATCATAATCACATCAACTGAAATAATGAGCTACCTCTCATCTGATAAACAACAGCCCCACAGCCTATCTGAAGTGTTCATTATTTCTTCAAAACCCCCTCTTTTCTGAAACATATTTTAAGATATTATATGCTTACATTCTGTAATATTATGCTGACATTTCTTTATGTTATTCTTTTGGTCATTCAAGGCCAAATTATTATCCTGATTTTATTAAGGTCATTCATACCTCTCTGTAAATATAACATTTTTATGTCTGGTACATTCAGAGATGTTGTGACTTGATTTTTGGAGGAATTTTTGTGGTTTTATTTAGGTACTGCCTGATTTTTAAAAAAATGGTGTTTACAGAAATGATCCCTACCAACTACCTTAGTGCCTGTGTTTTATCTTAATAGCTACTCCTTCAAATAAAACTGCAGAATATTCAGGGATCATAACACCACAGCTTGTTATGTTCCATACTACAACCATATTACCAGCTTATACAAAAATGCTATTTTAATTTAAAAATATCACAGAGAATGACTTCCTTTCCTGTCTTTAGGCAAACCTCTTCTAGTGTCCATTGCCATAGCATCCTCCACCTAAATGAAAACAAGTGGGTCTCTGTACCTTGCTAGCTCACTCCATAAATTATTTTCGCTTCTCTTGGGTTCACCTCTGGTGATGGACAGCAGCAGCTCCTAAGGCAGACCTGTGGCAGAATTCACCCTTATGCTGTCTACTGGATGTGCCAGTGGGTCTTTCTGGCTTGCCAGGTTAAGAGCCTGCAGGGCAGTAACTACTCACAGCAGAGCACACAAGGAGTGTACTATGAGGCGGCAGAATACCTGCAGCTCCTCTATCCCACTAAAAACTGGCAGGCATTCTTGGCAGAGGGTGTGATTCCTGTACTGCTGCTGCAAGCACTTTGCCATGGTCAGAACTTCGTGGTCTCATAGCTGCAGTTCTTGCAGGGCACTAAAGCAGTGTGGCACTGAACCGAGTCTGAATTTTTACAGACATGAGTCACCAGATTATTCCAGACTGCCTTGAAACCTCCCTGTGCAAGGGAAGAATGAGAGCTGCTGGATGAAGAAAAAGCTGCAAACTCACTTTCATTAATCTAACTCCACAACCTGAAAGACATAAACACAAACCTACTGCTGACCAAAAAGATGAGTTTTGAGTGATGTTACAGCATTGAATGAAAAATTTGAATGGGCAACATATAAAAGTTTTTTCTGGAAGTCATTTCATTAATTCCTGATTAGCAGCCATATGTTATATTAATCCTAAAAAAGCCCTTCATAATAATACCACCACTCACATACAAGCAGGATATAGCAAGCGGGATGCTTACTTGTAAAAACCTTGTGTTTTTTTTTTGCTTGAATTTGCTTTTCTACATAACATCTTCTATAATTAACATTTTGTACATTTTAACAACCTTCAAAAGACCTTGTCTGCTGGAATTTGTCCTGAAGGTGACATTTCCTCCATAAAATAAATAGTTTACAATGTGAGAACTCCATTTCTGACAGAAAAGCAGCACAGCCCAATCACAAGCTCTGCAAGGCTTACTGGAGAGCATTACAATTCTTGATGTTTTACTGCCTGTAGCAACAGAGCAGCAGATCCACGTGCGTCAGTCATGAGATATTACTGGTTTCACTAAGTGACCAATTAGGGGCAGTCACTCCATTAAGGCAGTAAGCAAGTCAAGCACATGGGTTATTAGAGCATGAATTTTTTATCCTTATATACCTATATCTAGAAGGATTTAAAATTATACATATTCTGTATCTATGTGTGTTTGTGTGCACAGGTAATTTTCACAGAAATATGAAAACAACATCCAAAAGGACAGAGTCTACGGATAGAGGGAAAATATGGAAGAAATGCAGGAATCCCTAGCGATAATGTTATTTTGTCCACTATAATCTGTGAGCCCTACCCTTAAGGGAAAGGGAGCACCCAAGATCTGCAGATGTTTGTGGTCAAATGAATGACCAAAGTCAGAGGGTCTACAAAAGCTCACAAATACACACTTGGCATGGAAACTGGGTCAGGTTAGGCCCTGACCTACTATATAACCACATGGGAGTGACTTTTGGAAAAAGTGGGAAAGGGAAGAGAGAGAAAGAGGAGAAAGAAAAAGAAGAAGATCACCAGTCCTGCTCTGGTGTGATTCAGCTGTTCAGGGTGCTGGGCTGCACATGCAAAGCAACCACCCTGGGCTTTGTGGAGGTTCCTGTTTATAGGCTAAGTTTTCCCCACTCTGGAGATAAGTTTCTCCCTTTCTATGCAAATCAATTATCAAGGGCAATCTGTTCTTTCATGCCTTTCTAGGAATGGCTGGAAGGGCTTCTGGGGTCTTAGGCAGTCTGGATTCCCCTCTACAGCACATGCCCCCTTCCTGGCCTTAACCCTGTGCTTGCTGTGTGCTGCACTGTGCTCGTGTCCTAGAGCTAAATAATGCCCTTGCCACTGAACAGTGCTGCCTGTACCTCTGCATGGCTCCCTTCTCAGCCACATCCTGCTTCTTCTCAAAGTGGGTTATTACCAAAAATTCTTGGTTGCTAGTACCAACAATCCTTGACTGGCTCCAGAGCTATCTGACTGTTGTTTTTTGAGACAGACACATGATCCCCCTTATCTTCTAGGTCTCTACATTGTAGTTCAGCTTGACTTCATGAAGACAAAATAAATCCTGAAAAGCAAATTAGTTTGTTTTGTTTTGTTTTGTTTTTTGTTTTGTTTTTTTTTTTAAGAAGAAAATTAAGGAAGAAACAATCTTAACATTAGAATCTGATCAAATAGGCATTTATCAGTAAGCACTAGCTTTTGAAAGTAAAACATTAATTTTTTTATAACTGTAAAAACCTCTATCAAATATCTTGAATTCCCTAGGTCAGACATTTCACAGTCATATTATTATTAATACTGTTGTATCAATGTTTCTAAAAATTGTAAACACGAAAATACAAATGTGCTGTTGCAGGCCTTGCACTTATAAATAATACAGCATAGAAAACAGGAACAGACTTCTAAAGAGAATTCTGGAAATCTGTCATAGTGAGGATTACACCAGAATTCTGCTAGAAGGTCTGCTTCTAGGGAAGTGGAGGCTCAGGGGTGACCTTACTGCTCCCTACAAATGAGAGGAAGCTGCAGTTGGACGAGGGTCAGACTCTCTTCCCAGGTAACAAGTGACCAGACAAGAGCGAACAGCTTCAAGTTGCACCAGGGGAGGTTTAGATTGGATATCAGGAGAAATTTATCAGGAAAATATTTCATGGACAAAGCGATGGAACAGACTGTCTAGGGGTGTGTGGAGTCACCATGCCTGAAAGCATTCAAAAACTGTGTGGATATGGCACTTGAGGAGATGGTTTAATGGTGAACATGGTGGTGGTGCTGGGTTTGATGAATGGACTGAATGATCTCAGAGACTTTTTCCAAACTTAATGATTCTATGATTCTACAATCAAGGCACAGAGATTATATCACATGTAAGTTCAAATGTGTAGAAGCTCAGCATCAATTGTGATTAACACATTCTACATTAATTAATTTCCTCACCAAATGCTTGGATTTGCATTTCAAAAGCTATGATACCTTTCTGCTCATCAGAAGTCATCACTTATGCTAAGAACACAACTCACCCACATCTGCAGTGACCATGATGGACTGGTTCTCTGGGACTGAGACAGAATTCTGGTCCATACTGCGTGAGTCTTCATTAACCTCCAGCTGGCTTTGGCTCAGCTCTGACCGCAGTTCTGAGCACTCATCCTCCTCCCTGGCAGAGACAGCAAAGGCAGACATTAAATCCTCTGAGGAAATGTGTATCTCTGTGACACTCATTTCAGACCCATAAGCTGAGCCACAGGATCCAATTCACACAAGTGTTTTGTCCAGTCAGTAGAGATGACTTTAAACCCTTCACTGCAAAGCCACTGCGCCAATGCCTTAACACCCACTTCTAGCAATCCATATATGGTTTCCTTTTCTTTATTCCCAGCTTCATTATTTCTCCTGGCCACTGGAGAAGGAAGCAACGGGTGGAACTGAGTACGACCAAGGATGCGTGGAAGGACATAGACTGCTCTGCAGAGACTCCCAGCTGGTAATTCACACAAGTCAGCACGAGTGGCTTTGATCTCAAAGTGGATTAGAAGTAACTGGCTTTGGTCTCTTTCTCAGTTCAAGGATGTAACCATCTCATGTGCAAAGTAAGCATACACATGCATGTATCTGCATATGTGAATCAAAACGCTCTTGGAGACAGGTTTGGTTTACATTTCCTCTTCCCAAGAGAGAGAGGGACAGGTAAGTGAGCATTACACTGAGCTGCTGGAGTTAGTGTAAAAGGAAAAGCCTTGATTACCTAGGTGTTATTTTATTTATCAAGCTGGTTTAACTAAAATAATTAAGGACACGGAATACTTCAGCTAAAGCTAATGAACTTAAAAAAAAATAGGGCTTTTCTCTCCTGTCTCCACACAAAGAGTTTAAAGCACTGGGAAAGAAGATAAGTAAATGAATAATAGCTTTGCTTGAGAACATTTGTAAACATTCTTTCTTTTGATCCATTTGTTGATTTGACTCAGGTTTCTTTTTTTCATAGCGACTGTTTTTACATTAAAGTATCTATTTTAAACATTGGAAAAACACCAGTTTATACAGGTGCAGGGCCCATCTGATAGAAAACAAACAGCTGTCATTTTGTTGCACGCTAAATCACATGCAGAGATTAATTTTGCTGCATATTCTGCAGAAAAGTGCGAGAGTGGAACCGTCTGGCTTTGGAAACAATGAGAAACAGCAAAGTCATATCTGGGGATCTGCATCTGAGAGGGGTATCTGTAATGTTCAGTCTGTTGTGTTGTGTGCTACATGGTGATGAGTGTTCCAGCAGGATTCAGAGGTGTGTTTTGATTTGTCAGGCAAAACAGCAGACAAGATGGCCCATACATACAGGCATCAATGACAGAAGTAAAGTCTGCTTTCAGAGCTGCAGAGTTGAAAACTTATGTAACTCAATAAAACTCAAAAAAGTACTTCCAGCTTGCTTGCCAAGCGGGTATTCCAAGGTACTGAGATATAATTTCTACCATGGTCTTCTAGCCCTTAGAGTTGCTTCAGTGAAAAGAAAATATGACATCAGAAGCACTTAGTGACTACTAAATAAAATGCAGGCCAGCTGGTTAACACTGAGATTTACATCAAAGAGAGGTCTTGGAGGTACCCCAGGATACTTGTTTAAGACAGTGTTAGAACCTAATCACAAATAGCAGGAGTTAAAACAGTGTAATGAAGACACATAAGCGTCAGTTAATGTTCCATGAACCGGTTTGTTATTAGCAACAAAAAAAGCCACTACTAATTAGCTTTAGACAAAACAATTACCAAACACTCAAACAGTCGTAACTTTTCATCTGAAGGTAATTGATTTTTTTCATTTATGAAACAATTAGTCCTACATTTTTAAAACCTGAATTACCTCTACAAATGGATAAAAATCTCTACTGGCCCTAAAACAATGGCACTCACAATAATTTCTCACCACTCTTCTTTGGGGGTCTTCTTGCACAGATTTTTCTGTTTAAAATACAATACAGCCTCATCTAGCTAGCACTAGTTCTGAGTTTTTCAGTTTAACTGCCCCGCAGTGTCTTGGGACAGTGAAAAATACATCATGCAGTAGGACTCTCACAATTCTGACGACTCAAGCCAGAAGTCAGTTTCTAAATGAACTAACGCTTTCAAAAGCTGACCAGAAAGGTCAGAAAATCATTTCTGATGAAGTGGCAGCAAGGTCAATCAGTCTCTCCACCACCAGAGAACAGACTGTAAACAGACTGACGGCAAGAATAAGGGGGAATTCAAGGGCAGTGCTACATTACAAATACAAATTCTGCCTTTAAAACTGATGCTGCCAATAACAAAAGATATTGTTTGAGACTTTCCCCAAAAAAGAGGAAAGAGTCCTCCAGTGGCACTAGAAATGCAAGGTGCTCAACAGCTGACTATGACCAGCCACTGGACTCCTGCCACACCACCCAGAAGGTGGAGGCATTGCAACTTCCTTATTGCTGCCATCAGCAACAGCCTGGTTGTAAAAGGCAGGCATTTGTTCTGTTATGGGCCCAGATGGTCCCACTTGGTGGAATGTCATGGTGACTTGGGGGCAATTAAGACCAGATCAAGCCATTCCAGATACAGAGGATGGAAGGATTGGAGAAAAAACACCTGTGGTTTTTCAGTTACTTCTGCACCAATTGCTTTCTTCATGACCAGCTGCAAACTAGGACCAGAGTGCTGCAAAGACACTCAGAAAAAATTGTTCGAACAGTGAGCAAAATTGCACATTTTTCAGCATTCTTTCACACCACAGAACACTGGCAAGGTGCACGTTCTCTTCATGGCTGCAAACAGTCTATAGCTTTGTACTACAGGTGTCAGCAGTTTTTCAACTATAACTTTACTTAAATAACTATTTTTAAACTCTCTAAGATCCTCAGATAGAAAACGGTACAGGTTTATGTGCACAAAGATTGACTGCACTCTGCGTGCAAACACTTGACATCCCTCTGAACTAGTTCACTGTGAAGAAATAGTGACACACTAGACAGCACAGAAATTAATCACTGAGGGCAGCTGGACCTGGGCAGTTGGCTGAAGCCAACATTATCACACGCACAGTGCCCCTTGAATTGAATCTGGCATGTGCTAGCTTCCACCTAGCACACATTTAGAAGCTAGAATTAGACCTCCAGGTCACTGTGTAAGTGCAACTGTAAGTGCTGGGTGTTATTTCTTTCGATGCTGTAAACTCTTTGCTACCCCTCTTCTCCATTAATTTCCAGCACTTTCTAAATGTATCCCAGATTAGAAGTTGTGAGTCTGAACTAATGATTTTACAGAAATGGGTTATAAGCTTCTTGACAACTTTCAAATAATTCTTAGCTAGCACCAACACTCAACTGAGTTTATTTCTGTAGGATATTGTTATAGTTGCTCACTATTTTTAGAGTTGCAGAGATGTACCCAAACAGCCACTGGTTTAGAACTAAAAGCAACTGGACATCTCTTTTCCTTTTCTTGAACTTCAATTTGACACCTAAAAAACCTGTTAGTCATATGCTGAAGTTACAGTTGATTTTGACAGCCAAACAAATGATTAAGAAAAAAAGAGGCAAGTTTGAATGAATCTAAGGCAATACTAAAAAATTCTGAAGTCAGAAATTTTCACCTTAAATGCAGACATTATTACATTTTAGTACTCTAGAGTATAATTTCAAAATCCTTTTCGTGCTTCAGGGTTACTGGGTGTGTCTTTTATGTCCAAGTATTTACAATATGACTCTAACTGGGAAGATCCATTTGACTGGTCTTCCCATCCTCTAGGCTTTGAGAGAAAATTGCATGCACCTTGTCAAAGGACAGAGATCCTTGGCAACAAAGGCTCATCAAAGGTGAGTATTTGAGTATGGGAACTCACTTTTTTCACTTCAATCTCTTTTTGGAGGGAGGATTTCAAACTAGCTGGGCTGTAGAGAGCACCAGCAGTAAAGATAATTGCAGATGAATGCTGGCTTGCTCCCCCAAGCATTGTGAACTCATTTTCCTCAGAGAATGCTGGAAGAATGTAGAGCAAGAGCTGCAGCTAAATTCATAAGGCCACACACATGAATCCAAGACATATCTAGGAAACCTAGAAAAATCCTGTAAATTTCTAAAAATATTTCTGTAAGATTTCTGCTACTGGGATCAGCGTATCAGACACACCCAGGAAGAGACAGGTGCATTGACATGTGACTTAAGCTCTCTCCTTTCCTGGAAAAGCCACATTCCTGGAAGTGTCCAAGGCCAAGCTGGATTGGGCCCTAAGCCACCGTGTCTTGTGGAAGGTGTCCCTGCCCATGGCAGGGGACTGGAACTAGATGGTCTTTAAAGACCCTCCCAACCCAAACCACTCCATGGATTCTAGAGCTGGCATTACTAAACTACATGAGCAAAAGCCATTACACTTGTAAGCCCTGACATTGCAAATGCAAAAAAACCCCAAGAAACAGAGACAAAAGTTCTGAGAGTGGAGAATATTAACCAGCTTAAACTGAAACAGAGATTTTTAAAGTTCACTTGAGTTAGCAAAATGAATTAAGCATCTAAATTTTAGCTTGTAGAATTATGTGTTGAATTTTAACCCTTTTACTTAAAAAAACCTCTGCCATGGTACAAAGGGCATAGGAAAATGCAACTTTCTGAAGCTTCTTGCATCATCTTGCATATATCTGGGGAAATACCGAAGGATGCACGCGCAGAGGAGAAAAGCTCAAAAGTTCAATTATGAGGAAGACCACGATCTTCGATCTTCGGCCTCAGAAGACCCCCATGTGACCACCACAGCAAACAATGCATGCCCAGAAGGGTGTGGATCTAATTACCATGTGAAGCGAGGGCAGTGGCCAGGGGTTGAATATGCATGGTAAGGTTGTGCAATTTACTGCACATGGAACACCTTTGTGAACAAAACTGTGGGTCAGGGCAAGGCTCGGGACACAAGACTGAGAATTCTCTCGCTTGTGTCGGGCGCTCAATACATACTCACTCCATAACTGTAACGAGTTGTGGAGTCTTTATTCCGTGCATCAGTACAGCCTGCCAACACTCCTCCTCAAACTGTTGCAACAGAGTATTCAGATTTAAACACGGTGTCTCCTTACTTTCTTTCCTACATTCTGAGAATACTGCTGACATTCAAATAAATATAATACAACTTAAAGAGGACAGTATAATACCCTCTAAATATAATAGTATAATGAAGCACTGGTTTCTTCTAATTGTTTCCAAAATATTTTTGAGTATAAGAACTGTAAAGAATGTCATAGAGTAGAGGTACATGTTAGTTTATTTTTACAATCTAAAATCGATAGGTGAAAAAACTCTAGAGTCGCTGTGTCAGCACTGGGGAAACATTAATCTGTTATGCAATTAACGTAAACTCTGCTTCCAGAAAGACAGCCCAAATTTTGTGACTGCTCAATATTACCTGCAGGTTTCAAAGAGACAAATCGAAACTAAAATCCTCCTGTTCTAGGGGAAAGTGTAACTGCTGAGCCCCAGCAGGGTTGTGCTCCCAGAACACTTTCTCTTAGAACTGTTCTGTTCCATCTCCCGGACTCAACAGCCCTCAGGGACAAGGGTGGAGTGCTGTGAGTCACACCTGTTCCAGCAAGGACAGCAACTGCACCACCCTTGCTCTGTGGGATGCAGGGACAGCTTCTCAAGAATGACATATGTGGGTCCCAGAGTGGATCTACAGAAAGCCACAGCAGGAGGTATCAGTTTTCCCTCTTTCAGTTGGCTTTACAAACCCTGTGGAATCCCTTCAGTTTCCATTTTCAGGAGGAATATTACTACTCTGTTTCCCAGACATCAAATTATTTGCCTGCCAAAGAAAATAAGCTATTTCCATCATTAACGAAAACAAAAAGAACCACTAACTTTAAGAGTTTTTGTTCTTACTAATAAAACCCTAAAACAAACAAACAAACAAAAAAACCAAAAAAAACCACAAAAAAACCCAAACAACAACAAAACAACAACAACAACAAACAACAACAACAACAAAAACCAAAAAAAAACCCCCACAAAACCACCAAAAAAACAGACAAGGCATTCCAGCTGTCTGAGCAAAACAAACTCTCATATGATTGAATTAAACTGGAGGGACATGACACCGGTGTGGCACCTGTTGCAGCAGTATTGTTCTGATGCCTTTCAAGGGCAGGACCCCCCAAAAGAACAGAAACTGCATTTTTAATGAGAAGCAAAATGTACATCCCATCAGGCTTGGTTCTTATACCTCACGTTCCTGTGCATGTTGCAGCTGACTCATTTATGGACATGATTAAACAGACAGAATAACCACCTGATTCCAGCACTTTGTAACTGAACACTACTTGATATTTACTTTGCCACGTGGATTCCAAACATACCATTTTTATGATTTCTATGTAATATTTTTCCTAAATGTCACAGAGGTTTTCTGTCACTCAAGAAAAAAAAATCAGCGCAGCTCTCATGATTTCTCGGATTTTGCTTTTCAACTTGGTCTTTTCAAAAGACAAAGGGAAAGTCTGTCTGCAGAGGTATCAAGCATAAAAGAGGTAGGGAGTCATAGGGATCTTTTTCAGAGGACTACTACCATCACAGAAAATACCTGAAAAATCTCACCATGACCACTGCTAGTTATGATCACCTCATAGGCAGCAGTATTTATGTTCTTAAATAACATCAACATGTGATTCTAACACTGCTTTAGTAGTGGTAAATATGCATGTGATGATATTCCCTCTTATTTATGGTACACCAAACATTCTTCCTTTTGCATACTTATATTTTCATGAAAGATTAGGTGAGTAGTTGTAACAACATTGCCTTACGCTAGTGGAATAGCAGAAGTAGTTACAAGGAAGAAGAAATGAAGTAACTACCAAAAAAAACATGTAGCTAATAGGTAAAGGAAAACTGAAAATTTGCTATATGGCTAGAGCACCACATGAACATTACCCACAAATGCATCAAATATAAAGTGATGTTCTCTAGAAAATCCATGGATTCTGGCATAGTTGCATCCTCACCAGATAAAGTTTAGGAAGCTTCCTCTGCAATCTAGTCCAGCTTTTCTATCTTGAAAATAGTATGTAAAAACAAGTGAGGAAAACTGTTTCCATGTAGTCAAATGTAAAGTTTATTTTAACACAGAAACAACCTAATGTAATACCCCAAGCTTTGCTGCTGCAGAAGCAGGCTACAACATGATTTGTAGCATTGTTTTGCAAAAAAAGCCAGCACAAGAAGAGGCAAAACCAAATGAAATCTATTTGAGCCATATCTATCCCACAAATGACTTTGCTTAGGTGATTTACAGGAGGCTGCAAAAATAAAGTTAAAAGCAGAGGTTCAAGACAGGTGTCTTCACCTTCCTTTACACAACGTTGCTAACATTTATGTGGCCCCCTGGCACATTTCAAAAAGCAATATTTAGGTGTCACAGTACACGTTTTGCAGTGTGTGTTGGTTTCAATTCGAAATTGGGAAGAAACACCAATTTTTGTTTTGGTTTAATTTTTCCAATTTCAAAGGTTCTAATCAAGAGCAAAGCAGGCTTAAGCTTAAAAGTAATAAGACTTTATTAACTAACACTAAAAGAAAGAAAAACAACAAGAATGAGGATGGAACCTTCAAAACACTTTTCCTCCCTCCCCACAACCCTTTCTTTTTCCTTTTAACCAACAATGTAAAGACAACAACACTCAGAAATTTCAGTCAGTTTTCACCTCTACAAATAGTCTTTCTTTAGTTCATTTAGAGAGAAAAAGTATTCTTTGCTAATGCTATGGCAAGCTCCTCACAAGAAAAGAATTCTTGTGGCTTCAATTTCTCACAAACCGCACCTGCCCGAGATCTGCCTTTGTGAACTCTTTCCCATCTGTCACAGTTTTTCCTCACAACTGTGCTTTCGGTCCATGTCAGCTTATTGGGGTGTCACTCTTTAACGATGAGCCCTTCTAGCATCCTTTCACTCATCTCTGGGAACAGAGCTCTGACCCTTTTATCCCTGGGGCCGAGGTTTCTCATCAGACTTCTAACACTGGTGCCTCTGCTCGTGATTGTGGCTACAACACTACCAACTCCCCAAAGCATTCCATGAACTTACTGGGGAAAACCCAACGTCTGATATAGCAAGGATATCTGTACTATAGCTTCACAAAAGAATTTTACAGACTAAGATTAAGATAAACTTTTCAAAATCCCTTCAATCTAAAATCTCTTTTTTTACCAACTTCAATTTTATGTAGTTGTTCTTACAAAGTTTCACCTCCCTTTTCTTCTTAGCCTAAGAGAGAACGCTGAGAAAAAAAAAATCAATTTCGTTTAAGTCTTGTATCAGAAACAAGCTTTCTCTCTCTTTGCATCTTTCTGCTGGCCACGTGCTCTTCTGCTGACTCCATGGGAGCTGTGCCAGGGGCTCTCAGTCTGGAATGGGAGTCAGGGCTGCTCTTGGCTTCGGGGCCACATTTAGCACCAACTACAGGGGGACCACTGGTGCTGGTGCCCATGCACAGCTCCTTTGGTGCCCATACAGTGCTGGTTTGTTGCACAGCTCCTTTGGTGCCCATACAGTGCTGGTTTTGTTGCACAGCTCCTTTGGTGCCCATACAGTGCTGGTTTTGTTGCACAGCTCCTTTGGTGCCCATACAGTGCTGGTTTTGTTGCACAGCTCCTTTGGTGCCCATACAGTGCTGGTTTGTTGCACAGCTCCTCTGGTGCCCATACAGTGCTGGTTTTGTTGCACAGCTCCTCTGGTGCCCATACAGTGCTGTTTGCTTGCACAGCTCCTCGTGCCCATACAGTGCGTGTTCATTTGCACAGCGTTCTCCTGGCAAAGTGCCCAGACAAGCTCTGCACAGCTCAGGTCGCGGGTTTGCCGGTTCACTGGAACAAAAGCTCTCAGGCTCTGCGGCTCTCTGCCCTGCAGCGGGCACGGTGGGCTCCTCAGCGAGGGCTGGCAGCCGCTCCCGCCCCTCCAGGAACAGAGAATCCCGGCCGGGCCGAGCGGGGCCCGGCCGCACGTTCTGACAGCGGGAAGGAAAGAGAGCCTCCCGGGCTTCTTTCAAAGGTATTAAGAACTAGAAAACACTTTCCAATTGGTCCAATAAAATGCCAATCTCCTACCTAGCCAGCTTACTTTCTTGGGCTGGTCGAACTAGGACACAGTGCTTGTCAGGTTATGCAAAGTATGGCTTTGCCGGAGAGAAGACGGCACTTCTTGGGCGCTTGGGATGATACCCTGCAGAACACACCCCTTCATTATGGGCAGTACTCATCATGACTCATCATGACAAGCCTGAAAGTCATCATCATATTATAGTAAAAATCACAACACGTCTTTCACCAGTCTCACCCTGGCCCAGAATTCCCAGAAAGCTGCTGTACCTTATGGTTGCTCCTTGCAGCCGATCGATTTTCTTGTTGAGCTCGGCAATGATGCTGTGCAGCTCCGTGATCCGCTCCTCATAGCGCAGCGTCATTCGCTCCTGCACATCCTCATGCTCTCTCATCAGGTGGGACTGCTCACACTGCGGCACAGAAGCAAGGAAACAGAAAAGGTGTTAATAAGGACCACTGCAGGGAGATTGGGCACAAGGCAGGAGTGCACGGCACTACCGTTTTCCTACTCATCAAACCAAGAGTGCCTTAGCAATAGAAAAGGACAAAAACGAAACACTGACAGGTATGTGCAGATAGGTAGTTACAATTTTTGAGGAACTGACAGACTGTGCAGTGTACTTTTATTATTTGGTTTTTTACTAAAGAGAAGCTGCCATTTCTGCTTGAAATGCAGAAAAAAGCCACTACTTGCAACTCAAAATAGCTTTAAATATATAATATTTGAATCCTAGAATCTTCCCAATGTGGTCTGAATTAGAACAATTCCTATGGCAGAAACCACATTATTATAAAGTAATCACACTTTGAGGTTATAACTTCTTCTCTAGTGTAAGTACTTGTCTTTACTAATGTTTATAGGTAACATAACATACTTTATTATGTTCATACCCACCAATAAAATGCTTATGATTTGAACAATTAAAGAGCTACATGACTGCTTGTTTTTTATACATATCACAAAATCCTCCTTTTTCCTTCCCGCAGTATTTTAAACATATCCTCTCTGGTTTACTCTTCAGGCTATGTTTCAATTACACCAAACCATTACAAACCACTGCAATTACAAGCCAGCACTGCATGCTGATTGAAGTCTCGCTTGGTAGTGGCTCACAAGAGCCACTTTGATTTCTAACACTTTGATTCTGATCCCCCTCAGTCAGGCCTCTTTGCAATCAGACAGTGCAGAGTTCTACGCTGTCAAGAAAACTCACAAGCCACTTAACAGTATAAAACATACTCCTTAATTGAAGAGCTGCAATGTAAAATCCTAGCATTTCTAGGAGCCAAAATTGATGGTAATATTGGAAGTCCTCCAAAACTACTGAATCAAAAAAAAAAAAATTATTTTCAAATCAAGAAAACACTCTATATAAGCTAACTCATTAAACCCTTTGTACTACCAAAACTAGTAATATACCCAAACCAGTAGATGTGCCAGAATTTTCATAATTTGCTTCCACTTCTTTTTACATTTCTTTTCATAATTTGCTTCCATTCACAGCTTGAGAACATCATCTACATAAAAGGCTGCTTAAAAATTAAAATTCACAATAAGCTTCAAAACCATTTTTTTTAGTTTGAATTTTAAATAAATTTACTCCACAATTTTTAACTTCCATGAATATCCACACTGAAAAGTAGCCCAGACATCAGCCTGCCCTTCCACAGACTATAATGAAATAGTTTCCTCCTTCAGCTGTAGTAAAAATCACTTTCACTTACACTAAGAGAAACAAATCATATAGCCACATTGCAAAGGAGAGGAATAAAAGCATTTCAGAAGACCGATAATGTCCATTTGGCTTATAAAATTTCATGTTGGCAACTGATATGGCTGCACATGTACATTATGATGACTCTATTGTAGGATCATTCTACAGCTTACTTCTCCTGTTTCCACATCTTAATGTTGTATCTTAATGAAGAACTTCACGGTTTTCAAAGTGCAGAAATAACAATGTAAAATGTTTCACAAAAGCTTTAGAGAGATTTAAGGGCAATAAAGAGTTGCTTCTTCAGCCTTTCTATATTTTAATTTCCTCTGACACACATATATGCCCACAGATGCTACCTCAGCATTATCCAGATCAATCTGTCATGTGCACTGATGGGGTTTTTTTGCTTCTAAACCAAAGGGATGTTTCAGATAAAGCGTATCATAATTGCTTCCAGACAATAAATAAAACCTGTATCACAACAATTTTTGTCTTTCAAAGTTATGCACTGAAAAGCAGAATTTTTTTATCTTGACTGAAGATATATGGGCTTTTGCTAACAGGTCTCAGCCACATTACAACTTGATTTCTGTTTTCTCCAGCCATTTCTCAGTCAGCTTTTTCAGGATAACATCATTCGGTGACAGATGTACTTTGTGAACAATCAGTGGTCTGGCACTATACAGGAATAGCTTCACATTCCGTTTTTTAAAAGAGCTCTTAAATTATCTCAGGTAAAAGCAACTGGAAAAGGCCGAAAAGAAACTTCTGTAAATGACAGGCTATGATGCTAAGGACTGCTCTGTCTTGGAGGTGGGGAACAGAATTACATCTCCTAAGTTCTGGTCAGCCATGACAAGACTCAAGTGATAATGGCAAAAGCATCCAAGCAATGGAAACATGGTTCAATATCAATTCCAAAATGCAGCAGTGGAAAAGCCTTCTTTTCAGGATTACTCTTTATTATGGAACATTCATCTGAAAACTTAAAAAGGAAAAGAAACAAATGCATGTTTTATTAACCACTGCTAAAGTTTTTCTTTGGGATACTGTCCTAGGGTGATGTTTGTATCCCCATTTATGTGTGTTCTGCTATGTTGGATGTTATGTTCTGTGCCTGTGAGACGGGCTCTGAAGGACAAATGTTTTGTTTTGGTTCTGTTATCAGCCTGCTTCCCCCCCACGACTGGCGGGACACAGAGACGGGGCAGTACATAGTGTGGCTGTTGTTTTTTGCTGCTCTCTTTTCTCCTTGACTCTAACTCTGGCTGCTGCTTTTGCTCCTGCTCCTGCTTCGCTTCGCTCTTGCTTTGTTTTTTTCCTTTTTTTTTCTTTTTTCTTGTAACTACTGGGACCTGCTCCGGACTGGGACCTGAGAACACCTTGTGGCCGGCAACAGCCATCCCCAGCGCCGGAGGGAGTGACAGCAGAGCGACCACCCCCAAGAGAGACTCGCTGCATTTGTCATCTCTTTTTCAGAGCTGTGAAAAAGTGTTGTCATCTGGTATTGTTCATTTTGTGTACTGGGGGGGGGAGGCTGTGCCTGTTAAATAAACAGGTTCTTTCCACTTCTCTCCGAGGAATCATTCCCGAACCGGCTGGGGGGAGGGGCCGTGTGGGTTTGATCTCCGGAGGGAGCTTCCTTTGGAGGTTTTCTCCCAGATTTGCCCTAAACTAGGACAAAATTTGGCGCCCAACGTGGGGCTCGAGAGAGAGTGGAAAAACCCTGTTTTGAGTATATTTTGGTTGTTACTACTTGGTGGTGGTATAAAGCATTTAATAGTCATGTGCTTTCAATTTATAATGTCTCTTGGGGTGAAGGCTTGCCTGTATTTCTTGTCCCTAGGGTTTTTTGAGATCATAATACTTCTATGGTCCCTAGGTTTATTTGCTTATCCTCAAATAGTTCTACTATTGTCCCTAATACGTAGTTTTTACAGCAGAGGGGCAGTGACCAGAATAGCCATACTGCTGGGCTTGGTGGTGGTGATTTGTAAGAAGTTTATAAATCTGCTGGGGGCTGTTCCAGGTATGGATGGTTCATGGCTATGGTTATTTACCCAGATTGTTATGGGAGGAGTAGGGGATGAGGCTTTTCAGTCTTTGCTTTCCTTCTTCTCCTCTGAGTTTGTCACATCACTGTTTGAGAATATTCAGTTTCCCCTGAATGTTAAAGAGACTATCTTTCTGGTCTTTAATCTAGTAAGCTTCCATTATACAGTCCGCAGCTTCTCTAGAATGAGGGCTGAGATTTCTAGACGGGCTGATGAGACCCCTGACCCAGGAGTAGACCCAGGTGTGGAAAATCCTGAGTGGTGTGGGAAATGGGAGGATATGGGCCAAATCCTGAAGGAATTCTCTGACCCTATAGCCTGGGACTTTCCCCATGAACAAATTCAGAACCCAGCTGAGGTAGGGAAATACCTGAAAGAGAAGTACCATGATGATCCTAAGGAGAAAAAGATCATTGCAGTGAGCTGGGCCCTGGCATATGCTTATCGCACACTGCTAGATACTGTAGGACAGCAGACAGAGGAAGGGGGGCAGGGAGATACATCAGCAGTTATCCCAGTCACTCAGGCTACAGCAAATACCCTGGGCTCAAAACCAACAACCAAACCAGATAGTGAGCCTAAGACAACAGCTACAACAGATAATAAGCCTCAACCAATGGCTGTTGCTACTAGCACTCGAAGTGGGAAGTGCACAGACAAGACCGATCGACCAGTGGATGATGATGATGATGATGCAGGAGAAGGACCCTCAACACCTCCTGACATAAAATCAGGAGTCAAAACAACAGGTACCAGATCAGAAGCCAATATTGAGTCCTTTTCCCTGAAGGACCTTCGTGGCCTACGGAAGGACTACACTCGACGACCTGATGAATCTATAATTAGTTGGTTAGTCCGTCTTTGGGATGCTGCAGGTGAGGCTACAATTCTGGATGGCACTGAAGCGAGGCATTTGGGATCCCTGTCACATGATCCTGTCATCGACCAAGGAATGATGAGAGGGGTTAACCCTCACAGCCTCTGGGCACGGGTCTTGGAAAGTGTAGCACAAAGATACCTCTGTGCAGACGATCTTTATATGCAGCAAACACAGTGGAAAACCATAGAACAAGGGATACAACGCCTGAGAGAAATGGCAGTGGCAGAGATTATCTTCTCAGATGACATAACAACTAGGAATCCAGACATGGTACCATGCACGTCTGTGATGTGGCGAAAACTGGTACGACTTGGGCCACAAGAATATGCCTCTGCTTTAGCCATAATGAAGAGGGATGACAGGAATGAGACTGTGCTGGATATGGCAAAGAAGCTCCGAGCTTACGCAGATGCTGTGCATGGCCCAACACATGCCAGAATTGCAGCGGTGGAAACACGTCTGCAAAAATTAGAGGACAAGATAGAAGAAAATCATAAGAAGCTCAGAGAAGAGATTAAAGAAGACCTTCTCCAAATCTCAGCAGTACAGATCAGAGGCTCTGGTACCCAACGCAGACGTTCCCCATATGGAGAGAGAAAATACACCCCACGAGCTGAGCTGTGGTTCTTCCTGCGTGATTGTGGAGAAAACATGAGGAGATGGGATGGAAAACCAACTGCTGCTCTGGCCCAACGGGTGCGTGAATTGAAGGAAGACAAGGATCAGAGAGGAAGTTCCACCAAAAGGAAAGCAGCTCCAGTTGCCCGTAGCCAAACTGCCAAGTATGATGATAATGATGACATGTCCGATCCCCTTGAAGGAACCTCCAAAACATATACCCAAGGAAAGAAGGATAACCAGGCTTAGAGGGGCCCTGCCTCTAGCCAGGTAGAGGCTAGGGAAAACCGTGTTTTCTGGACCGTGTGGATTCGTTGGCCTGGCACATCGGAACCACGAGAGTATACAGCTTTAGTTGACACTGGTGCGCAGTGCACATTAATCCCATCAAGACATGTGGGGACAGAATCTGTTTCTATTGCTGGTGTGACAGGGGGATCGCAGGATTTCACTTTGGTGGAAGCTGATGTGAGCCTGACTGGAAATGAGTGGAAGAAACACCCTATTGTGACTGGCCCAGAGGCCCCATGTATTTTGGGCATAGATTATCTTCGAAGTGGGTATTTCAAAGACCCAAAAGGACTCAGGTGGGCATTTGGGATAGCGGCTGTAGTGACAGAGAGCATCCAGCAACTGAACACTTTGCCTGGACTGTCCGAAAATCCATCTACAGTAGGACTTCTGAAGGGAGAAGAGCAACAGGTACCAATTGCTACTTCCATAGTGCATCGTCGACAGTACAGAACAACTCGAGATGCTGTGATTCCCATCCATAAGATGATCCGAGAGCTGGAGAGCCAAGGGGTGGTCAGCAAAACCCACTCACCCTTCAACAGCCCCATCTGGCCTGTGCGCAAATCTGAAGGAGAATGGAGATTGACGGTGGACTACCGTGCATTAAATGAAGTGACTCCACCGCTGAGTGCTGCTGTGCCAGACATATTAGAGCTCCAGTACGAGCTGGAGTCCAAGGCAGCGAAGTGGTATGCCACTATTGACATTGCAAATGCATTTTTCTCCATTCCTCTGGCAGCAGAATGCAGGCCTCAGTTTGCTTTCACGTGGAGGGGAGTGCAGTATACTTGGAATCGACTGCCCCAGGGGTGGAAGCACAGTCCCACCATCTGCCATGGACTGATCCAGACTGCACTAGAAAAGGGTGAGGCTCCAGAACATCTACAGTATATTGATGACATCATTGTGTGGGGGAACACGGCAGTAGAAGTGTTTGAGAAAGGAGAGAAAATTATCCAAATCCTCCTGAAAGCTGGTTTCGCCATCAAAAAGAGTAAAGTCAAGGGACCAGCTCGTGAGATTCAGTTCCTAGGAGTAAAGTGGCAAGATGGACGGCGTCAGATTCCTACGGATGTCATCAATAAGATTACAGCTATGTCTCCACCAACCAATAAGAAGGAGACACAAGCTTTCCTAGGCGCCATAGGTTTTTGGAGAATGCACATTCCTGAGTACAGTCAAATCGTAAGCCCTCTTTACCTGGTCACCCGCAAGAAGAACGATTTCCACTGGGGCCCTGAGCAGCAACAAGCTTTTGCCCAGATTAAGCAGGAGATCGCTCATGCGGTGGCCCTTGGCCCAGTCAGGACAGGACCAGAGGTAAAGAATGTGCTCTACTCTGCAGCCGGGAGCCATGGTCTGTCCTGGAGCCTTTGGCAAAAGGTGCCTGGGGAGACTCGGGGTCGACCATTGGGATTTTGGAGTCGAGGCTACAGGGGGTCTGAATCCAACTACACTCCAACAGAAAAAGAAATCTTAGCTGCTTACGAAGGAGTCCAAGCTGCCTCAGAAGTGATTGGTACAGAAGTGCAACTCCTTCTGGCACCCCGACTACCGGTACTGGGGTGGATGTTCAAAGACAAGGTTCCTTCTACCCACCATGCCACCAGTGCTACATGGAGCAAGTGGATTGCTCTTCTCACACAGCGCGCCCGTATAGGTAAACTAAATCGCCCTGGGATTCTGGAGGCAATTACAAATTGGCCCGAAGGTGAGAATTTTGATGTCAGAGATGAAGAAGAAGAGCCAGTGACACGGGCTCAAGAAGCTCCTCCATATAACCAACTGCCCCCAGAGGAAACACGCTATGCTCTTTTCACTGACGGTTCCTGTCGTATTGTAGGGATGAACCGGAAGTGGAAAGCAGCTGTCTGGAGCCCCACACGACAGGTCGCAGAGGCCATTGAGGGAGAAGGTGGGTCAAGCCAACTTGCAGAGCTCAAAGCCGTTCAACTGGCCCTGGACATTGCTGAAAGAGAGAGGTGGCCAAAGCTCTACCTCTACACTGATTCATGGATGGTAGCCAATGCTCTGTGGGGATGGCTGGAGAGGTGGAAAAAGGCTCACTGGCAACGTAGAGGAAAACCAATTTGGGCTGCTGAAGAGTGGAAAGACATCGCTACCAGAGTAGGGAGGCTACCTATGAAGGTCCGCCATGTAGATGCCCATGTCCCCAAAAGTAGAGCTAATGAGGAGCACCAAAACAACAATCAGGTAGATCAAGCTGCAAAAATAGGGGTGTCCAAGATAGATCTAGACTAGGAACACAAGGAAGAGTTGTTCCTAGCTCGATGGGCCCATGATGCCTCAGGCCATCAGGGTAGAGATGCCACCTATAAGTGGGCTCGAGACCGAGGGGTGGATTTAACCATGGATAGCATTTCTCAGGTTATCCACGACTGTGAGACATGTGCTGCCATCAAGCAGGCCAAAAGGGTGAAGCCCCTCTGGTATGGGGGGCGATGGTCCAAATACAAGTATGGGGAGGCCTGGCAGGTTGACTACATCACACTGCCCCAAACACGTCAAGGCAAGCGCTACGTGCTCACAATGGTAGAAGCCACCACAGGATGGTTGGAGACCTACCCTACGTCTCATGCCACTGCCCGGAACACCATCCTGGGCCTTGAAAAGCAGGTCCTTTGGAGGCATGGTACCCCTGAGAGAATTGAGTCAGACAATGGGACTCATTTTAAGAACAGTCTTATCAACACCTGGGCTAGGGAACATGGCATCGAGTGGGTGTATCATATTCCCTACCATGCACCAGCTGCAGGTAAAGTAGAAAGGTACAACGGATTACTAAAAACCCAGCTGAAGGCCTTGGGTGGGGGATCTTTCAAAAATTGGGAGCAGCATCTAGCAAAGGCCACTTGGTTAGTTAACACTCGGGGTTCCACCAACCGAGCAGGTCCTGCCCAGTCTGAGTCCTTGAATACAGCAGACGGAGATAAAGTCCCAGTGGTGCATGTCAGAGGTTTGTTAGGGAAGACGGTGTGGATCAAGTCTGCCTCGAGTACAGACAAACCCATCCGCGGGGTGGTCTTTGCTCAGGGACCAGGTTGCACCTGGTGGGTAATGCAAAGAGATGGATCAACACGATGTGTACCTCAGGGAGATCTGATTGTGGGGTGAAGATGATCAATATTTGTTGGAAAATGTGTAAGTGTCGAAGGTCTGGGCAAGTGAAAAAATGGAGAAGGAAACATGTAAGTGTCGAAGGTCTGAGCAAGTGACAGATGGAAGTTTTAAAATGTATGATGTGTGGTAGTATAATATGGGGATAAGGGGTGGAATGTCCTAGGGTGATGTTTGTATCCCCATTTATGTGTGTTCTGCTATGTTGGATGTTATGTTCTGTGCCTGTGAGACGGGCTCTGAAGGACAAATGTTTTGTTTTGGTTCTGTTATCAGCCTGCTTCCCCCCCCACGACTGGCGGGACACAGAGACGGGGCAGTACATAGTGTGGCTGTTGTTTTTTGCTGCTCTCTTTTCTCCTTGACTCTAACTCTGGCTGCTGCTTTTGCTCCTGCTCCTGCTTCGCTTCGCTCTTGCTTTGTTTTTTTCCTTTTTTTTTCTTTTTTCTTGTAACTACTGGGACCTGCTCCGGACTGGGACCTGAGAACACCTTGTGGCCGGCAACAGCCATCCCCAGAGCCGGAGGGAGTGACAACAGGGCGACCACCCCCAAGAGAGACTCGCTGCATTTGTCATCTCTTTTTCAGAGCTGTGAAAAAGTGTTGTCATCTGGTATTGTTCATTTTGTGTACTGGGGGGGGGAGGCTGTGCCTGTTAAATAAACAGGTTCTTTCCACTTCTCTCCGAGGAATCATTCCCGAACCGGCTGGGGGGAGGGGCCGTGTGGGTTTGATCTCCGGAGGGAGCTTCCTTTGGAGGTTTTCTCCCAGATTTGCCCTAAACTAGGACAGATACTGCAGCTGTTCACCATCCTCCTTAGTTTCTTTATGCTTTGAGTCTCAGAACAGCAAACTGGCAGCAGTCTCCACTTCTTTCCAAGGTGTACACACTCAGCTCTTAAAATTTATTTGCATGTCACTCACAAAATAAATAACTGATATCCTTTTCCTCATCTCTCTTCCAGCCTCATACTTAAGAGCTCCAGTTTCAAAACCCTTAAGAAGTCTAATTCTCTGAGAATGCAAACACAGAGATAATACTCTGAGAGGCTGCAAAAGATAAGCAATTAATTGTTGGGGTCAGGAGAGAAGTTTCCAGCACAGTTCTCAATATATGCTGAGAACTCTTGGTTGTTTTTTGGTATAGATTAAAAAAGGTTATTTCATTTCCAATAAAAATTAACAATGGTTAGAAACACCATTGTCTGATCTCTTGATGCTAGGAAACAACAGCAAGAAGTGCACGAGGGAGAAGGATAGTAAGAGAAAACATTTAAATTCAAGATTATTGTCTGAACAAGTGATTCTATTGCCTATTAATATACACAAATTCCTAGTGAAAGAAACACTAACAATATGTTAAATTATGTTAATCTTTATATTAAATTTGCAGTGTTCAATCAGAGGAAAAAAAAAAAAAAACAACAAAAAAAAACCCTGCTAGCAACAGCGCTCATTAAGAGATGCCCCAGTGCCCCAGGCCCTGCAGAGACAAACACTGGCTGTGGTGGTGTTCATCAAGAATACAAGTCATCACCTGAACAAGCCACAGTGATAAACCTGTCTAACAGGATTACAGAAGCTAAAAATCTTTGCTCAACTAATACAGTGTTTTAATTTGAGAGGAGTGGCAGATTTAAAAGTGGCAGTTCATTAATCTAAATTTAAGTATGAAAACAAGTCTATAATGCCAAATCCTCAATCACAAAAGCATGCATGGTCAGAATTAATTTTCTGTGGTATGTTCTGTGTATACTTTATGTGGAAGATAAATAGAAGCACACAGAATTAATCCATGTCAGATAAGGACATCACACAACAGGACAAGTAATTTCAATGTTCATCTGAACACCATGCATTTCTACTTCAAGTTTCTCTGCTAAATGAGAAACTGAAGCCTTTCTTACATGAAACATGTGAAGTTCACACTTCTTACACATCTCCAGGAAATGTTGCTTCTGTTATTCTTTGTCTACAGAGTGTTGGTTTTGTTCTTACACTGAAATTCTGCTGTTTCTCCCTATATTCTGACTAATCAAGAGAATGGCAAGAAGTTATTACTGCAGTAATGAGACTTACTTCTGTGACACAGGATCCAGAACAATACAGCATGTTCTTTGTCTAGAGCTATATAAAAATCCAAAATAACAATGACTAAGCACAAAGAATGAGAGAGCAGGACAACCTTGTGAAAGGAGATGAAATTCTAAGAAAAATATAGTAAGTGAATTATCTATTCTTGCTGTACTTGCTGAAACATTCAGCATATTATTAAATCCTATGCTCAATCAGAGAACAGCAGAACTCAATGTCACAGGATGTTGGAAATGCCAAGAACATAGATGGATCAGAAAGAAGATTATATAAATCCATGGAGGATAGGACTACAGAGGACTATAAAATGTGATGAAGCCTTCTCTATGTGTATTTCTTATGCTGTCTCTTCAGACTCCCACCATTTATCACTATCAAAGCCAAGGATACTGTGCCACAAAGTGCCAGTAGAAAGCACTACAATTCTCATAATCACAAAAAGATTTTTGGAAGAAGACATCAGTTGTGGCCGACCATTTTTTAACAGCAAATTTCATTCAAGAGATCACTTTACACTAAATTGTACACTGATAAAAACACAAAGAGATCTGCTGTGTTAATGAAATAACAGAAGCACGTAGAGAAATGCTCTATCTGGTCTCCACAGACTGCAGATTTGAAAGTGAGTATGTTACAACAACCACTGATTGGTTATGTCACTTCACAAAATCTTAAGCCCATGCTGTCCAACTAGCTTTCTTCATCATTTGTCATCTATTACTTGAGTTGTGGTTCTCCAAATCACCTCCACTTTGCAAATCACTAATCTTTTCTGCCTCATGAAACGATGGGAAAGGTACTACCAAAAATGCATTTTAAAAGGTATTTGTACCAGAGAGCATTTTCCACACCAGCTAAAATTAAACATGTGCTGCCTTTGTAAGTACAGTCCAGATGCATAACAGAGATTTAATACTGACCCACTAGTATCTGAGTATGGTTATGCAGAACCTCAAACTCCTCCTATTTAATTAATGCCTTCTGAACCTCTGATTCACATTAGACAGAGGCTGTAGAGGAAAGAATAGTGAACAAATCTCTGTGGAGTGGGAAGAAAAGTAAAAAAAATTATGTTAGGTAGCACATGTACTTGAAAGTGATGCCGTCAGAAAGACAAGGTGCAGTGCTTTCACCAGTGTATGTCTCAGTACTTAAACGCTGCCAACACACTGAATATATGAGATGTGTTTGTTTAATGATTTGAATTTCTTAAAAAAGAACTGTCTTTTATTTAATACATTCTTTTATCTAATAAATTCTATCTTCTTGAGGTCTTTAGAAAAAAAATAAACTGCAAAGAGATAAATCAGTAAACCTTTATATAAAATTATTCATTAAAAGCACTTTTTTTTTAACTGAAATCTAGCTATCAGCCTGCCTTTCAGTTTTTCCACTTGTGTGCTCTTCACAGGTTAGGAGGCAGTGATCACTATGTCGTGCTTGCATGGCTCACTATCAAGTAATAACCCCAGCACTACAAACCAAGCACTATGTATGCATGCATGATTGGTAATCCACCAAAGAAAATGCTAAAAAATCTTGTGCTAACAGAGCACATCTTAATTGGTATTAAGGAATGATCTTTAATCTCAGTTGCCATCAGTGTGTATTTGGTACTGTATTGGAGCACCTGCAGGCACTTTTCACTGGCTGAGAGATAATACATGTATTTTTTAAATAAAGACCCAGAAATAAAAATAAAACACTAACAAAAACCTGGGGTTAGCACCAGACTCTCCAGAGTTATAAATTACAATAAAGTCAGAGCAATAATGCAGAATCATATGAATCATTTGGATACAGTGAATCCATCAGAGTTTAATGATTGTCAAATGCAGCTTCATATCAAACTGTAAGCCAGAAAGAGGACTCTATCCCAAGAATGCCAGAGAAATTAGAAAAGGCTCTCAGGATTAGAGCTGGAAAATTATGTTAACTCCCAGTGTGCCTCTGGCACACATATTGAGAGGACTAAAAACATGAAAGTGATTTTATTTCTGGATGTTACATTGATGGTCTGCAGTAACAGTATCACTTACAAGCCCATAAATCTTAAAGGCAGCAGAAAAAAAAAATCAGGAAAAGCAGGCAAAGGCCAAAATAAGGGAGGACTGGAGTGAGAGCCTGAAAATCAAGACTGCTTAAACACTTCTATATTTGGCTTGAATTTAAGTAACACAGATGAAAGGTCTCATCAAAATGCACTAAATACTGAAAACTTTAAATCTGCAAAACCACAGAATGGCTAAGGTTGACAAGGACCACTGAAACTTACTCACAGTCCACTACCAAACCCAAGACCAGCTCCAGGTGACTTGAGTACTTCCAGAGTTGGAGATTCTACATCTCTGAACAACATAAAAGGTGCAATACTTTATAGGGCAAAATGCTTTGATTACCTCTGTCCAAGTATTTTTAATTAATTTTAAAATGTTAATTACTTATAAAAGGTATTTGATACAATGACAGTATCTGAAAACAAGGATTTTTTTAACAGAAGTAAAAAATATGAAAAAAAAAAAATAGTTCAGCTTTCCTTGCTTGCATTTGCTTCTATGTAAGAGCTATGAAAGCACCAAATTTCCAACCTTATTCTCATTTAACCCCTTGGTTTTCTAGTAGCTGTGTTTTCCACAATTCCAACTGGCTTACTGGAAGCTAGACTGAGATCACAAGTAATTTCTCACATAACATCAAAGTACTGAAAGTTGGCAATAACTTTTGATCAGTGTTAATTTGTGCTGTGCTTAAATGTGACCCAGGAGTGCAAGGCTCTGCAAGCAGTTACTGAATCCACTGAGAGGAAGCTGTAATTCTTATATTCTACAATAACTCAAAGCACTTGTTGCTTATACTGACTTCAAAAGAAGATGTATCTAATTAATTTTTCAGGTTTTTTTTAAGAAGAATGTAGTCAACACATAAAAGGTATAACCCATGGCAACTATATGTCTTGAAGTGTTAATACTCTTTTGACTTGTGACATTGTTCAGTATTTTATCCTCTCTCTGAGGAAAAAGGACTGCACAAAACCAAGGACCATCTTCAGAATCTTGAACTACTATTGCTCACCTGTGCTTTCGCCAATTTCTTTTCCAACAGGTCACGCTCCTTTTCTGTTTGTTGTAGACGCTTATTAAGCTCCACGAAGTCTTCCTTTAATGAAGCCAGGGCTGCTAAATGAAGCTGGAAGACAAAAAGGAAGGAAACAAATGAACCAATTCACAAGCCATTTAGCACTAGAGAAGAGACAGTGTTATATAGCAGCTACGGCAATGTTGGATTTCTGTAGTAGTTAATAGGGATTTCAGTAAAACAAAGTCTAAAAGAAATCCACATGCAACTAACAATTTAACTAATAATTTTAACATGGAATTTTTCTTTCCAGGCAGCACGCACATTCCTTCAACATATTCTTTATAAGGATAAATACAATAAGGAATAATTCAGCTAGCAATGTGTAGATTAGTTCTAATGCTAGTTCATTAAGACGTAGCCTGAATCTCGCACTATAAACCTTACCTTAAATATTGACTAAGATTTGCATGATAGAGTGAGATGTACCATGTTTTGATGCCTTTAGACATATAGATTATCACTTTGGTCAAAGAGATTCAAATCTCATGCAAAGGATTTGGGTTTATTTTGCAACTAATGCTCACTCCATTGTGAGCTACTCTTCTGCCAGTTGCTGCTCTCCTCAGTTGCACGCCAGCAAATTTCAGTGATTCTTATCTCCTAACCCACACATGAAGAACCTGAACTGTTTGTCTTTCTGCAGAAGATCATTTTGATGAAAGATACTTTCTACACTTAGCTGATAGCATGTGGAAATATATATCAAGCTAGGATAACTCACAACATTGAATTCAGGTTAGCTACACAACTTAGAAACCAAGAATAGTTCGTGAAAGAATTATAGTTGTTCCCACTCTCTTCTTGTCCTTAAATATCCCATTCATAGTTTCACTAAAATCATCAGCCAGAATTTAACACTAAATATTGACAACTGCAACTGGAAATTCCAGGCGGAGAAGTAGCCACCAGCCCTGAAGTCTTTCTTTGCAGTAGGAAAGAAACAGCTTCATGCTATACTGGGTATAAAAACAGAAGTGACCTTTCACACCAGACCAAGCAACACAGCAAACACTGCTCTGTCGCCAAGATTCAGGCTGAAATACAAACTCTGCTTATAACCCTCCATCCACTTTCAGTCCCTCAATCTGATATTCTATTGGGTGGGTGACCTAAAAGTAATTTTTCTTGTTTCACTTATGATGAATCAGCTAGTGAGTCCTATTTTGATATAAATTCTACTCTAATAATAATGGAATAGTGGAATATATATAAAAATATATATAAATATTGGAAGCCAGCAAAACCATAGCTGTTCTCCCATACTGATGTGTGAAAGCAGCTGCCTGACAGCAGAGAGACCAGATCATTTGGCAACTGCTTCTTCACATACAGTATGTCCATTGTTAATTAAAAAAACCCCTGCCTTCAAGACACGAAAGATAATTTTAAAAAGATATTTGGATGTGAATTCTGCCTTTTTAAATGCTAAGTAACTAGTATTCCCTGGGCATCCTCACCTGTGACAGGTGAGTCAACAGGATTTTTATTACATCAACTACAAAAATACCTTGCATACATGCAAGTTATTTGTTTCAGTACAGATATACACATGCACAATTATATGTTGCAGCACATTAAAAATTCTCAAGGCACCCTCATTTTTAATGTAAAAACCTAGTAACACAGGCTTGCTATGGGCATATCCTATACTGCTTCTATAAAGTACACTGAAATCACTTAATAAACCTAGACACATCCTGAGTACCTTTAAGCAGTTTTGGTCTTCAGCAATTGTACCAATCTGTTCATAACTTGCTTCCAATTTTCAGGAAAGATGGTGAATTTTTAAGCCACTGTTTCACCTTATTCCCATAACAGGGTGAATTGTTGCAATGAGGTTTTCAAGTTTGTTCATCAGAATGTGCATCCTTCATCACAGCTTTCAAATAGTACATGAAAAACATCTACAATTCTCTAAACTGAATAAAACAATACTATGTAGTCAAGTATCATTCCCTTTCATACACTGTAATTAAATGATCACCAGCTGTGGTTTTTATCAAATACAAGACTAATAATGCGCCTGTACATGGCCTTGTACTATAAAAGGACACCATTAATTTGAAAATCTCAGTGAAAAGCAACTTGTTCTCTGAGCAGTGGAACTAACAAGGCAGACTTCCAATGGATTTGTCTTTGTCCTCTTCACCCTCTGCAGTCAGCTCAGCTGTTCTTCATGTCCCCTGGCACACTGCAAGCTGGGTAAGAAACAACATGAATTGTGCCTGGTTTACAGCAACCCTGCTGCCTGGCCTGGCAGTGCCTGACAAACATGGGTATACAAAATGTGAGTTACAATCCACCTCTGTGTTCAATATAGCACCTCTCTTCTCCAAGTAACCAAAGGACAGCTTTATTAACGACAAGGAAAACTTGTTGCATATTTTTCACCATCCAAAATTACCAACCCAAATTGGACTGCTTCAGCTTCCAAGTGCTAATAAAATATTAAAAAAAAAAAAAAAAAAAAAAAAAGAAGACATTTACTGAAACAGCAGACTAGGCAAGAAGAAGCTATCATAACAGAGGAGGGCTGCTTGTGATACTCTAGTTTGACACTCAAGTGATGCCTCCAGCTACTACTGCAACACTTAAGTGAAAACAGCCAGTTACAACTGTGTATTCGTCTTAGAGTCAAGCTCTCCTCTCCAATTCATTCAAAAGGTGTTATGAACCATTGCTGCACTTTATCTTAATGTGTGAGTGTTCCACAGACCGTGGTTCCCAGTGTGCTTGTTTATGACAAGGCAGGTGGGAACTGGAACATGATCTTTGGATGCTGCTGTAATTCAAAAAAGGAAGCATCTGCGCCAAGAGTCCATGCAGAAGTATTCTGGGTAGGGGAAAAATAAAGTTCATGTTCAGAAGTCAAGTATAATAATCCAAACTATTAAAGTGGGAAAAACTCCACTTAAAAATCTCAAGCAGTAAGTCAACCACAATTGCAAGTCTGCAGCACTAAACTGCAACAGGATTGTGACAAACAAGAGAACAGGGGTAGCCACATGGCATACGGGTTTTTTTCTCTCCTCAGCAAACAATGACAAATAAGGAAGAGTCCCTATGACTAATGTTCATACCATACATTTATAGTTCAAGGTGGGCTGCATCTTAATGACACAAGATTATGAAACAGATCAAAAACTCAGCAGTGCGCAAAATAATACAGACAGCACAAAGACTTCTGCTTGTACAAGACATTGGTCTGAACCTTTAAGCAACAGAATGCACAGAGACCTACTTCATACAGAGAAAACAGTCAATTGACAAAGCCTGTGCTGTTCATAAACTTTATATTGATCCAATCTATCTACTTGAATTCCATCAAGAAAGAAATCACTGTTGTGATGCTGAGGCACTCAAACTGTCCAACAGGACAACGCAGGGTCAGCATGTGAGAACAAAGATAAGAGTCAGACTAGCCAACCAAATTGCTTTGTTACCATCATCATTAGATGCAGAGTATAAATAAAAAATTAATTACATAACTTAGAAGATACAATTTCCTTGAGCTTTTATTGCAAAACAACAGCAGGCTCTTTACTGAAACATATACACACCACACGCTATATCCAAAATTATCCTGTCAGGTTTTAATATATTAAATATATAATAACAATTTTTTATTATTATTAAGATATTATTAATATAAAATAACTGCAAAGTATTCTTTTGTTAAAATGCAAACCAATGTACAGCTAAGCAACAGTACTATAATTATAAAAACAAAAGAACAAGGTTACAAAAAGCAACTTCCTGACCTCTGATCAAGGGTTCTTTATAAATGAATGCAGTTTCTTCCTCAATATCCACCTGCTTCTCAAGCATTTCATACAATACTGCAGACATGATATGTGATGCCTATTTTGAACCGTGCTTTGAAGACTCCTTTTAGTGCTGTGAAGTATTTTACGCAGGAATTGGGAACAATATTTACGGGCAGCTGGGTTTCTCAAAAATGTTGTGGGAAACAAGGACGTGGATGGGATCATAAGATGAACTGAATGGCAAGGAAGCAGGTGACTACTGTACTGTTGTACACACTGGTAGAAGTGGTCTGAGGCTAAGAGCTAACCAAGAGAAAGACACAAAGGGCAATGTGGGGGGGTGCTGAAAAAATGGTAAGGTTAAAGCCCTGAAAAGCACTAAAATCACTATTACATTCAGCATTTTTCCAAGCTATTGTGAAATGTGATCCTCCCCACTAAATGTGATCCACATTTTTCATTCCCTCAACTTGGAACCAGACTAATTAAACCATATTGCTCAAACCAGTTGTACTGACCACACGTTTGCTATTTTCAACAGAGAAATTACAAAAAGGACCTATGTAATTCTCTGCAAAATTGAAGTACTAGTCTTATCTTTTCCCTCTTCTTTTCTGCATTCCTCAGCTACAGTGCTGCTGCACACCAGTTTGGGATTCAATGTTCAGAAAGGTAACTTCTGACATAACTAGGAAGCCATAAAACCATACAAAACTATATACCAATACAAAGCTGCCAAATATTAAAAGATCAGTTTCTTTGCTCTTTGTGTGTCCTCTGTGGCTGCTCAGTAAAGCCCTGCCATGGGGAAAGAATCAGAGGTGGGCCAGGTGATGTGTCCATGAAGCTCAGGAAGAATGTGGCTGGCTGAGACTGAGCTATAGCAAAAAAAGGTGACTTGATCTCAACACCAAGAGGACTTGCGGGTCGGTTTTGAGTTAGTTAAACAACTATCAACAGCTGAAAAAAAATAGCTGGTGTGTATTTCTTCTCAAGCTCATTAAGAATGTGAACGTCTCCTTGAGTCAGCCAAGCCAGTGTGGGGTGTTATACATGGCTCATCCCATAATAGAAACTCTAAAAACATAAACAACTGACAGATTTTCAAAGCAAGTGATGAGCTTGAGTCCGTTTCAATTCACACATTTACTCCTGCCAAGGCCAGGGATGCCCAGAGTGGTAATGGTGATTACATTAAAGAGAGGCTGGGAACCACACTGGTGCTGTGATTGAGCTGTGCACTGCAATTGCTCTCCTCTGCTGTGATTGACTTGTATCTGTATTGTGTTCTCATTCTGTTTTGTGTCATGATGCTAAAACAGAAACCCTGCGTACAACCAACTATCTTCAAATAATAAATCTGATGTTACACACCATATCTTCCACATGTGGACTGTCTCAAAGAACCTGGTCAGGAAGTACCAGGCTTTGACATTCTCTCCTCTTTTTTATTTCCCACTGGCATTTTGCATAGTTTAGTGCAAATAATCCATGACATGGACATTTTCTGTGTTCTTGCAACTACGTATTTTAATGACAGGCAGCATACATAAAAATATACAATTAAATATTAAGAATGTTGCCTCTTCTCTGAAAACTTTCCAATTCTTCTGTTATCAAACTGCATTGGACATTATGCTGGCTTTGAAAACCTGAGCTGCTTTTTAACAAGAGAGATGGTATGCGTAGAGGACAACATGGAAAATACAAGTTAGAAATCCAGCTAACAGTGCAGAAAGGGCAAATCCATTGTTATTTCAGACATCTTTATTCTTCAAGGGAAAAAGGGATTGCAGTCAAGGAATGAAAAGGTTGGTGATGTAAGTTCATAGTGAAAAACACCTCTGAAGACAGAACAATAAAACCTTCAGTAATCTCATGGTTGTAGTTATGCTGTGGATTGCTAACTTTCAAAAATGTCAACAAAGAACAGTATCAGGGCTGGTCCAGGGAAAGCACAGACAAGGCTGGCAGTTATCTGCTGTGGTGAATCAGAACCTTTCAGGCTAAGGCATGGTAGATATACTGAGGACATATGAACAAAGTACAGAGGAAAAAAACTACACGGGACAGTAAGTGTGAAAGAAATCACAGCACTGATTCACACAACCAGGGAAAAAACCCAAATGAAATCAAACAAAAGTCAAGGCAAAACTTAAAAATCTTTCTAAGAGAGAAGTTAAAAGATATGAAACTCATGTTACAGGCATTAGCTGTAGATAAAACTCGAAGGCGTTGTCAAGTTTACATTTTATCAGGAGCACAGATCA
Source organism: Sitta carolinensis (assembly GCA_032173965.1). NCBI lineage: Eukaryota > Metazoa > Chordata > Aves > Passeriformes > Sittidae > Sitta > Sitta carolinensis. The sequence continues at coordinate 72,852,679 of CM063313.1, read as the reverse complement.
GCACTACTTGCAAAAAACACTTACTTAAAGTGATTGCTATACAAATGTGTAGCTACCCTCCACCATTTTTCTTCTCTGTCCTACAGAATTTTCATGCCACCATCTCCTAGCCACAGCCCATAAAATGTGCATTTTTATGGTCCAAGTGATGAAATAAATGTAATCAAACTCAGCTTCTGTGAATTTACTGACAATATGGAAGGGAAAAACATAAAAGAATAACCATATCCCAGAAGCAGTGATATGACAGATTGATATTCCCCAGACACTTTCAGTTTATGATCACAGCCGACTACCATGTAACTACCAAGGCAAAGTCAAAACTAAAAAGTAAAAAAGTGGTACCACTGATTTGCTGGATATGCCTACAAATATGCCCTAAAACTTTGTCTGAAAAAAATGTTACATGCTAATAAAAAGCCTATGCATTTTTGAAGTGACATACAAAAGGGACATTTTGTGACTGTGCTTCTGAGGCAATTATTGTCATATTAACATTAGACAGTTACTTCATACGCTTGTGCAATACTACAAATAGTACTACAAATAACAAATAATGTGCCAACACTAGCCAGGATGGAGCCATTCAAATTCTAGAAAAACAAAGACAAAATTTTTGTAAGATACAGTTTTAATTTGAAAAACCTGCAGAAGATGTTTTCAATATGTTTGTATTATTTATAAACAATTTCAAATGAATTTGCTTGGATTTTTTTTTAACTGAAAATTAACATTTGCAGGCACTTGTAAATATTTCAAACTATTTCTTAAAACAAACAAAAAAACTATTCCAACTAAATCAAAGCAAAAAAAATGTTCCACAATGAAAATCCACTAGTTTGTTTTAAAAATACACAGAAGAGGTAAACTAATGCTGTTTTGGTGAGTAGGATCAGTTTTAAAACGTATTAAAAGGAAAAACCAAAATGCAATCACAGAAGATTTTCCTTGGAAAAATTAATCTGACAATTCACACTTGATGAATGGACCATGGTGCTAATTGCACTTCTGAGTATGCCCCAGGCCTAGACTAATGGCTCTACTTCTATTAAAACAGATGTTTACAATAACATTGAAAAGAAAATTTTAGGTGACACGAGAAAAAAAGCCAAAATACTGAAACTTAAACATAACAAAAGGAGATAAACACCTGAATCTGGGGGACTGCAGAAAAGAGCTACCCGTAGGAAAGTTCACTCATTTGGGATTCTTGAGAACCTTCCCTGTGGCACTACAGGGCAGCCTGCATGTCCACACCAATGGCCTCAGAACTGTGCAGGAATGGTCAGGCTTGCTTTTGCCTTCCAGAGGAGCAACCTGCAGCTATTTCTGTTCCCAGTTGAGGGAGAAAAACAACAGTAATGGCAGGTATGAAAATGGGGTTGTGGGGAGACTAAGCTTAGAAGAAAATACTGTCTTCATTTCTCAACAGAATGTCTGCAATCACATCCTTTCTTTAACTAAAAAAATAAAATAAATTTTAAAAAATTACTGCAAAATGATAAACTAGGAAGGGTCCTAGCTAGGTCTGGTCTTAGAAGGATTTTATCCCTTTAAGTGAACTCACTTAGCATTCTTACTCACCTTACACTTACTCTCAACATAATTTAAGTAAGGCAAATTATCTCTTTATCACTGCACCAACGGAAAGAGGAAAAGAATCATTGTTTTCTATCTCCTACACAATATCCCCAGAAAATTAACTGAGGAGAAAAACAGCAAGTTTCAGTGCAGGTCCTTTTTCCTTGAAATCTCAAGACACCAAACTCTCTTTCTCTGTTCCTTTCCAGCTTCTTGAGGTGAAAGGCACACTATTTTCCCCTCAGGAATGAAAGTCAAAAAAACTACTCTAAAGAATGCACCTCACTCAGTCCTTTGCACTCAGCATTATGGTGACCCACAGTCCAGGGCTGGCTGCAGCATTCCAGACTGGGTGCAAACTCCACGTTAGATTGTTTACCAAGAGCTCTGCCATTTTTTTATAACAACTTAACTTGCTCCTTCAGACTCAGATTTTTCTTACTGACAATAATCCAGATCATCCAAAACAGAGATCACCATTCAAGAACCACTCAACATTAGACACTACTTGTTATGCTAATTTAATCATAATTTACTAAAGCATCCCTTGGTTCTTGAGTTCTTTCTAAAAACTATCTCAAAATAACTTCTGATTTTCAAAGACATGACTGTGGAATAGCAGTAAAGCTTACTTATAAGGATATAAAGGATCTGTCTCCACAATGACACACCTGATCTGCTGTCACTATAAATTTAGAGAAATAAGATCTATATTGCCAGCTGCAATCAGCACTTTGTTTTGACCATAGGCCACAAAATCCTCTTAGATGTACTCGTCCAATTGTTTGAAACTCACAGAAAGAAAACATCTCTCCAGTTTTCCTTAGTCAGCATGTGTCCTAGAGAGCATTACATTAGAATGTCTATTATGTAACTTCCAAAAGTACAGTTCTAAAATGATTTTTAGAAGCTGTTAATCAAATCTGGAGCTCCCAGACGTGACAGCAAAATCCTCAGAAGCGCATGTATTTGCTTAACAAAACATACTGAATACATTTCTCAATCATTTCACCTTCCCAAGGTTAGCTACACCTCTGAGACCTTCATATCCCCTCCCTTCCCTGCTCCTTTAAGCTCCGGCCAGCAGCCACTCCCTCTTCCCTCTTCTGATGGCACTCCTTCCAGGAGCCTCAGCAGCCCTAAGGGCACCCACCAGTCAAAACATCTCCAGGGTGAAAAAGAAGTTGAGGTCTCAAGAGACCTCCCAGCTTACAGTGAAGTTGTGGGTTTTAAAATGCTTTTAGAAAGAAAACATATTATAAGGGTTACAGGGTTTTAAGTATCAACCACCTTTATACTCCTGGCTGCAAATCTCAGACTAGTCATGCCATATTCCCAGGTCACTGTCTCACTATTGCATGTCAATGCTTAGCACAAACTAAGAAGCCTGGTCTCTCCTAGACCAGAACTTGCCATTTTAAGCAGAAATCAGTTCTTTTGCCCAGTAATCTTCACAATCCGACCAAAACTCAATACACAACTTGTGCAAGGACAGTTAATTCCTTCAGACTTAATAAAAATCCTAAGCAGGAAACTTACTTATGCTACTATAACTTCAGTTGGTGCAGAAAATTTTGAAAATTTCCCTCTAGCTCCATGGCATAAATATTTGTGTGAGTTATCTTTGAGTATTTCTCTCATAAGAAACATCCAGTACATTCTGGTATTTCCAATTACAAATCTTGCATTTTTTTACTGCCTCCTCGTTCTTATTCCCTGGTCAATATACCAGGGAAAAACTGACTAATTTTACTGAAAGCTTTGCAAATTGATGGCAAACTGCAGGAGCAGTTAGCACTATTTCCTGATGAGGTTTTCCGCTACTGGATGTTATTATTCAAATTATAATTTTAACAAATTGGATACAAAACAATTACTGTTACAAAATACAGCCGTGATAAGGCTCTATGATGAAAAACCTCTAAGAATATGTTACAGAGAAGCGAGTATGCCAACTGTTACTGCAACACTGCTAGAGGAGTGTTTTTCCAACAGAAAAAGCTAAAAAAAGCATCTGCTTATCTGGATTTCAGTATATCAGTAATTTTTTTATATTTATATAAAGATTTTAATGAAAGTATGCTGAATAAAGAAAAGTCTCAAGCACAATTGCTACGCTTTATCTTAACAAACTGCTGCCCCTTTCTAAAAACAGTCCATAGTCAGATTCAAGTAAATTCTTGCTCTCTGTGGCGTAACTCTTTTGATATAAATCTGTTACTGAAAAATTCCACTTAAAACCTTTTCTATCTGGAAAAACATAAAAATGCAATTTGCATTACTGAAAATCACTAGAGGGCTTTTTGACCCTGCAAGATAAAAGCAGTGTCAGAGAACCAAGAAACTGAAAATGCCCTCCACTACCTTTCATCCTCCAACTATACCAGTTATTTGAATGTTCAAATCTACTGTAGCCACCAGGAAACCTTATGCAAGATTTCTGCATGATACCTCAAAGTCCTTTCTGATAGCAACTACCTTTGGAACGAAGCAAACAGCACAAAGATATGCCATTCATGAAACAGAGCTGTTAAAAACCCCCTCAATTACATGAAAATATATTGTTCTTTTCCAGTCGTATGGCTTACACTTTGAGCAACAGAACCTCCAGTACACAAAACAAGAAGGTGAAAATAAACATTGATAAATGTTTACCATCAATTGCACTAACACAGATAAACCTGCACAGCTGGCAGACCTTGACATCCTTCCAGAATAAGTATTTGTACAGATAAGATTTTTAGTATTTCTGTAACACCTGCATGTATTACTCCTCTCAGGAGATAATTTTTTTTTTTTGTCATGCACTAGACTAATAACCCAACATGGTATCTCTGTCTGTAGCATCAGGCACAGCATCTTGTTCAAATGGCTTCATACTTTTTCAGCAATATATTTAGCAGGGGCGTCTCAATATACAAGTAGCTGTAAAATTTGCAGAGAATCAAGTGTCTGTAGCATGACAAAATCAAGCTAGAGCATTTGAGTCAACTAGTGACAGCAATTTGTTATGATGGGATCAAAAGTAATCCAGAGGCACAAATGCTAATTATGAACCTGAAGCTACGCCAAGTGTTCATGAATTAAATGGTTAAGATTTCAGCCCAGTTCAAAATGCAAAACTCATGGGAAGAAAAAAGGTGTCTGGAAAAGCCTGGTACAAGATTAAATGTTTTTCTCTTGATCTCTCCTCCCACAATGATCTAATTTTCTTTCTTTTTTACTGTAAGTTCAGAGGCTTGACAGATAAACTTCAGGTTTTTTCAAGTGAGGATGTCTCTATTTTCAACTGGTATGAAAAATATTCCCTTGTTCATCAAGAAGAACTGTACAAAAATTTTCTTATAAGTCAAAAGCTTCTGCAAATGAAAAAAACATTTTCTAACCACATTATTTCATATTTGGGATAAGACTCTCATTTTATATTAATTTTTCCCTGCAATTTTTCTGCAAAAGAATAGAAGTGAAGATTCAAATCTGTCCTACCAGACAATCAATCTTCACTTTTATCTACAAACACTCAAAATTTAATTGCACTTACTGGAATTAGAGATGCTTATAGTTATGAAACTTGAAACTTCAGTCACACGGAAAAACAGCTATTACTCTAATATTTTGAGATTAATTTACACAGTATTCTCAATATTATGTGTCTGTCTCTAACAAGCCCAAGGCAGATTCCCTCCTTATCTTGGACTCTGAATGCCAAATTCAACCCTGTATTTCACCTATGCAATCCTATTAAATAAACAGGAGTCGTATAGATATTTATTTTATGAGTCCAGAGCATGATTCCATGGAAAGTGCACATCCCCTGAGACTGTTGTTCTCTCCTTGAGTGTAATTTCTTTGCTTTTAATCATCAAATAATAACAGAAAGAAACATTACTAATTCTCTAAGGAAGTCAGGACAGCACAGAAAGTTGCTTCTACAGCATTTTGATAAAATACATTTTTTATGTTTATATCACACTAATGCACGCCCACATATGAAAAAAAGAAACCAGGAGTCTTGACAAGACAAAATTTATAATTTAAATGCATTGTATGTGTCACATATTCAACTTAACACTTTAAAATGTCTGCATCCTTCTTATGACCACTTTCACTTAACATTCACCCACACAAAAAGGCTCACTGTGAGCATGACATAAAGAGCCTTCAAGCAGTAACTGGCACAGCTGTAAATCTACATAAGGCTCTACAAATAAATCTTGTGCTCTCTGCTGCTAATACAGACACATTAATCTTAAGAGAAACACAATGCAGTACCTCCTTATCTGTTTATAGCAGGGCAAATATTTTACTCATGTTAATTGTCCTGACAGAAAAGGATCAACACTCCATTATTCCATTTAACACATGGCTTATTTTTCACCCCTGAACAGCACATAGGCAAAAAAATTTGCTGATTGCAAAGTTGCAAAGCTATTCTGTATTAATTGTTCATAAAAATCGTACCTCATTCATACAGCATTCTTGTTTGAATCTTTATACAGCATGTGGCATATTACTCACATAATCTGGTAGAATGAACATGGAAGTTACTTTTGTCATTTTTCATGGCTGCACCATCTGTGTAACAGATTACTTCAAAGTTCAAGGTGAAGAGTTACACTGGTGCATTTTTTTGTCATTCAATTTCATTTACATTCTCAACAATTGCTTCTGTGAACTCAAAAGTCTTGACACATCAAGAAATTTAATCATTAATGTAATTTTAAGAATGAAACAGTAGTCTCTCTAATATAACTGAAGAAACATTAGTGAAAACAAATAAAATCAGTTTTCCCATCTTAAAGCAGATTCCTGTGTCAAAAAACATACTAAAGAGCTGCTGTATCAGACCAGACCACAGGCTGACAGTCCAGCATCCTGCCTCTGAGAGCGGCAAATCAGAGAAAAGTTGAAGAAAGCATGTAAGAACTGGGTACACATTTGTAAAGCTCCTCTGGTATTGCTTTGCATGTTCTGCACCAAAAGGATAACTTTTGTCCCTTTTGATCTTTGTATAACTTGTGAATTTATAATGCTCTCTCAAAACATATACCCCTTTTTCTTCCTTATCATCTGAGGCTAACATGCCCTAATCTATTTAACAGGACAAGCTCTTCCACCTTTGATCCCCTGGTGCCTTTCATGGGACCACTTTGGTTTTACAGTTCTGGTGCTTGACACATCACAGCCCTGTGGGACAGTGCCTGGCTGCACAGCCAGCCACACTGATTTCTTGCTGTCAGCAACCTCAATCTATGCATATATTACATCACTGACTGCCACTACATTAACAATCTAGCCTGCACATAAGTAATCTTTCTGTTCTCCAATATTTCTACTGGGTATATTCCAGAGTTCTCTGTGCTGAGAATTTCGAAGTTGGCTGTCCTCCCCCATCAACCCCACTTCAGGTAACTATGAATTTCAGGGAAAAACACAGGTCTTGAGGAGAAAGCAGTGAGAAGGACATTAGCAGTTCCCCTTCCATGAAGTGGGAAGGCTGTATCTTCAGCTAAAGCATTTCTGGGGATTTATTGTGCATGATGCTGGTATGCAAGCAGGAACATAAGACATGTCTGTGCACACAACAGGGGTGTCTGAAAGAAGGCACTGCCACTTTCAAGCGATGACATAATGGCATATAGCAGAGATGGCAATTACCCAAATTATTCATATTCTACAGAGCTCTGGGTAACTGGACTCTTGAGCAGCTGACTTCGGTGAACCCAACTCTACTTTCAAATTCATATTTTGACAAATACCATTGGAAACGTGCACTTCTGGCGAACCACTGCCACATCCATCCTGAACAACATCCCCACACCTTCCATCAGAGCACACTAGGCTCAGCCAAGCGTGCATTTACACAGCTATGTTATTTCAATATGCAAGCTACACCTACACTGTGCCATGTTGACTTAGTTGTAAGCCTTGATGTTCATAGAGCAAGGTCAAGGGCTCGCAGGTGGCTGCACCCACTCCTCCAGTCTGCAATTCCAGCCTGAACTCTCCCTTCCTCCACTCCTGTCTGTTGTGACTTTTCCCCTCTCCTGGGTCCCAACATAAGATACTTTTATACGTTCTTTTTTTTCTGGATTGTTTATTCCTTTCCCCGCATACCATTCTCCTCCTGCTCCCTCCCTACACCGAAGCTGCCAGCAACTCCTTGTGCAGCCTAGAGCCTGCAGAGCAGCAGCTGTTTCCATTCAGCCCTGCGGTCCCTCTGAGGATGGAATTAGCCCTCATTAACCCTCTCCCTCCTGCTGTTATGCATCGATGCAGCTATTAACTAAGTGCAGGGAGCAATTAGTACCGTCTCTGATTGCAGTCACCATTCCTGCCTCTTGCAGCTGCACCGCCGGGGATGCAACAGCATACTCAGCTGCCACAGGTACCTAAGCCCCGGAACATAACAGCTCTAAGACCCTTTCTAGAAATTAAGATAAACAGATATTTTAAAAGAGACTGTGTGACAGGGATCAGATTTGTAACTGCAAGGGTCAAGTTTTAATACATGTTATTGCTGGAAAAAAACAGCCAGTTTACAAAGCAACCTATTTCTTTATGGTTTTGTGTTGGATTTGTTGTGGAGTTTTTTAACCGGCCCAAAATAATGGAATTCTTTATGATATTTCTTAGCTGAAGTGCATCTAACTGCTCCATGTGGCAGAGTATTTGGCAATATATACTGAAAAACAAACTTCTATAATCTGTTGAGATAAACAACTTTTTAAAAGAAGTGGAAGTTGTAGAAAATTAACATTGGTTGTTTTCTATTTTCGAATTACAGTAAAAAGGGAGTGTTCCTCCTCCTCTCAAACATAGTCCCCTGTTGTCTCAGTCCATTTTCAAGTATTTTGTCCTACTATTTTGAATCTACACAAGAAAGTATTGATGGCTCCCTCCCACAGACAGCTACCTGCCTCAGGCATCTCATCCAAGTCTCAGAAGTTAAATTTGTCATTAGAAGGACCCAGGCTGCAATTTCACACAAAACTATTGTTACAAAATAGCCAAGCTTGAAACAAATTGCACAGCGCTCAGAGAAGAGCAGGCGGCAAAGCTGGAAGCGGCTCCCTGGGCAGAAGCAGCAATGCCTGCAAACCCGACCCTTACCAGCCAAACTCATCCATCTTCCTGCTCTCCCCAGAATCCTGGAACAGCCACAGAAGAGTGTTCTGTGCTTGGTGCAGCTCTCCTAGCAATAAACCATCCCCGTCGCTGTTTACTCTTTCTCTAACCTCACCAGAGGCCCGACTACTTCCAAGCTGGAGGAAATCTGACTGCAGAACCTGGGACTCCACAGGACAAACCCCTAGCACCACACAGCTGATTCTGCAACACATGCTTAATAAACAAACGTTTATTCAAATGTTTACTGCTTAAGTGAACCTAGGACTGAGTTTGGGGCTCTTCTAGCCATGCAGATGTTGAAATTTCTGAGGGGTTTAGCGCTGGGGAACAAACTAAAAGCAAGCAAGCAGTTTTCTTCTGAAGGAAGAAGCTCTTTCTACCTCATGACCTGAAGTTTATTACTCCAGACACAGTTCAATGTCACTCAGTGTATCTCAAAGCACTCTGCAAAATACTCTTTATAGTCTAAACAACTGGAAGAGTAAAAGAACTACAGATACCACCATGAATTTGCTCTTTCTGGAGTCACACAATGGGATATCTTCCTGCCAATTTGACTGCGCTAACATTACTGTAAAGCAATCTAATCAGCAGGAATCCAAATGTCCACTAAAACAAAGAGGAATAAATAAAATTGGACCTGACACAGAAAATGAGGGAGAGTAGGTTTATTTTCTTGTCTTGTTTCAAGATTCCAGAACCAGAAAGTGTATCTGAAAGCCTGTGCCAATCTGAATGACAACATACTGATATGCACTGTATATTTTAGAGTAAAAAGGTATCAGCCTCTCCCAGGATATGCTTTGAAAGAGCTAAATCTGGTCTGAGGACAGAAAGTTTATGAGAAACATATTCTATGAAACTACCATAATGGAGACAAAACAAGACTCAGTCCCTATTGTTCCCTTACTTTTCAATGAAATTGTAATCACAAGCATATAATTGCATGTATAATGTGGTTTAGCTGCCTAGGATTTGTAAATTTTAGTGTAATTTTTTATGGTCCTAAGATACCATGTATCCACATCCAGTCAAATTTAAGTACATGTATTTCTTGAAGGAAAGGATGTGAGAGGCAGGAAGGGAAGAAATGTTTCTTGAGATTGTGTGCACTAGCTATATGAGATTCTCCAGTAGAGTATTTCTGTAAATGTAATTTGTAGTGTTCTTTAATCCTGTTACCAAGATTTCACATTTTCCCAGTCTCAAGAGAGAACCAGAGAAATTTAAAATGTGCTTCTCTGAGCTCTGATCATGCACACTCCATGCACACTCAAAAACCTCCATTCGAGTTCCACTTATAAACATAAAATGAGACTGAAACAGTCCCCACTGCACTAGAAGAACATCACAGAATCTCCTCAGGTGCTGTGGGTCAAAACTGGATTTGTGTTAACCTGATTAAGATATTTTGCTGAGGTCAGTTCCACTGCCCCACAAAAGCAAGAGACTTAGAGTAAGTCTGCAAGACAGCAATATGAGAGTTATCACAGGGCGCCCTTGTCTTTCTAATCTTTCCCCCAATCCATATTCAGATGAGAATAAATTCCAGTTTGGGCTGCTGTTAGAAAACAGAGCAGGGATGCTCATGTCTTTTGTCTAGCCAAATTTCTGAGCCTCTCTGTCAGTGAGAGTTTAATATAACTGATTTTACAGCCCTCCTTGCACCTATTTTCACTTGAAGCTCAGAGTGCTGGTTGTGTACTTCAGTGCTACACACCAGTCATACTCTGGAATCATCAATTCTGCCTTCCCTTCTTTTTCATATGATACCAGGCTGTGTACCAAGAGATGTGCAGTTGTACGGCTTACATGTGCTTCCCTTGTAGTCATCCACAACTTTTCCCAAATGTTGTGACTGCAGACTGTGTGGACTTGGTCAGTAAATGGTGTTGTGAATTAGACAATCCTGCTTTGAACTAATATACTTGAGCTTCCTGAGATTTGAGTTAGCTGCTTTTCTTAAGTAAGTACACTAAGGGCTTTTCTAATTAATAGCAAATGTTCCATTACATTACAAAATCAGAAAACAAGAGAGAAATCTGGAAAAGAATTGAAGGACAGTATAAACCAGATGTCTCTAGGCAAGACTATTACACTTATACATCTCTCTGCACAACTCACGTATATTGTTGCAGCGTTACCAACTCAACAGTTCCAGTGCTATTCCATATCCCAGAACTACACACTGAATGAGATACAAATGCAGCACAATTAGCCAAGGGAAAATCGGCTATGTGACTATCAATGGACAAGTCTGAACTGCCAACAAAAATTATGGAAACTGTGAGAATCAACCATTCTGTCTGCTCAACCCACTTTTCAGCCATGGGCAGGAGGCAGACGGGAACACCCCAGTCGCTCAAAGTCCCAACAGGCCTTAAAATTGTAGCATAATTTTATCCCAGCTGATTTTGGGTCTCTAATCCTTACAGGTGGGAGAGAGCTGTTTCTCCCACCAGTCTGAATCACACACTTTGAAAGAGTCAGAAGACTCTTCCATGCCTAGTGTAACAGAATTATCCTATGCCATTTCAAACAAAAAAACTATTACATGGGCAGAGATTTAAAAAAAAAAAAAATGTCCTCAATCACCTTTTACTGAAGTCTCTCATCCAGCTAAAACAAAACATCATAGCATAACAGAATTAGGTTACTTACAGAAGGAGACTAAAACAAACCAAAGAATTCTGCCCCCCAAAACAATAACAAACCCCAAATTATTTCATACTCTTAGACTCCAAATAACACCAACAATAGCAGAACATTAAGAAATTCCTGTAGCACATTGAAAGTAAGATTCGGGAGGCTCACTACTGTCAACTCTTCAGAATTAAAGCCTGAAAACACTTCATGCTGCTGTTTAAGGATCCTTGGGATTTCCTAGGCAGAGTGAGAATGTAAAACTACTAATACTTTAAAAATCTTGGAGTGAAAAGTAAGATACCATACCAACACTCTACAGAAGTGGGTAATGATACTTCTTTCCACCGACAACAATAAATGAGATTGCTTTTTGTTTGTTTTTTTCCAGACATCAGACAGAAAATGGCAGCCCTGGCTGTGGAAGCCAAGTGTTTCATTTCCAAGACCAGTGGTCCTATCATCCAACCATCCTGACCCCAGTGAATTTTATGAACATATTTTGGTGGGCACACCATAAGGTTAACTCTGCTTACTACCCTATACTATGTGCATGAATTATACAGCAATGATATAAAAAAAAAAAAAGTAGTTTAAGAAATTAATAAAACTCTAAAATACTTTTTTTCTTTCTTTAAATCATAAGTGAGGTGACATTGCCAGTTTTCTGGTGACAAATAATATTTTAGATTAGGACAATAGGAATTAGAAAGCTTGTTTTGAAACAGTAATAGAGAAGAGACATTTCATTCACAAAAAACCACAAATGCACTAGTGGTTTTATCTCTGTGAAGCAAAACCACAGAGGGAATGAAAGAAAAGCTTTTATTGTTGTACCGCAATGAATATGGAAACAGGTTTTTTACCCATTGTAGTCATTAAAATTTAGTAACACTGTTTTGGAAAATGTGTAGTAGGTGTTACAGTCAAGCTAATTCAATTTGTCTTTACTGAATATGAGAACAAGTAGAGCTTATGAAGACATGCCTCCCCACCTGAAACCAACAAAACAGTTTATAGATCATCATTCCACACCTTAAAATATTTTAATGCAGCAAAAATAAGGCAAAGGAGAAAGTAAACTAAAAAAGAACAGAGATATACACAAGGTACACTGAGCACTAGTGTCCAGAACTGTACGTAAAAGGGAGTTGTACATTAGTTATCGTTAAGAAAGAAGGACCTCAGATGGGAATCGAAATATTAGATACCGCTTATTTTAGTTCCAAATTGTTCACATTTCATGGAAGCCATGCCCTGCAGTAATTTCAGAACACCACTTTCTTTTATAAATTAATCATAGTAATGTGCTCTGCTGTCAGACATCATATACCAGTCCAGCTGACAAACAGAATTCTTACCCTCATTTTCAAAGGTGACTAAATTAGTTCTTGACAATTTTTTATCAACTGATGGATACATCTGTTAGTGTAGATGAGAGGTGTGTTTGAAAATGCAACATGCATTTTAAAAAACCTATGAAACTAGAACAAATCCAATATACCTAAGGTTATTTAATCAAGGAGGCAAACCCTGAGACATGAAGGGATCAGGAGTGGTGAATCTGAAAGATCTGAAGTAGTGTAAGGCTGATGAACACTCCAGAATCACGAAATCACTAAGGCTGGATGGTTGATCTCTAATCCAATCTTGTGCTCACAGTAGAGTCAATGTTGCTTATGATTTTTTGCACAGCTGGGTCTTGAAAACCTCCATGGATGGAGACTGTTTGTGGTTACTACAGAATATATCCCACTTAAGTAAATGCTACAAGTGTCTCAGGAATACTTAATTTCAAATTTAATTAACTTACAGTCAGATGTACACAATGATACAATACAGTAAGCAAAAATGCCACTAAGCCGTGAAAAGGGATTAACTGGTGAGGCTCACCTTACCTAACTTCAATTCCTATAAAAGGGAACCAAATTGGACTAATGACATCAGCAAGTAAGAGTAAACAGGCAGGTGCTGGAAAGATCAGTGAAGAACAAGAAACAGTTCAGAAGCTTTACAAAAACGGTTTGGAAATTAAAGAAATTTTGGAAGAAGGCCAGATAATATGAGATGGGATTGTATTACACTAAAAGTGAGTGATGGTCCAGCAGGGCCCTGAGGGAGGCACAGAGGTAAAGTGAAGCAGCAGGAGCAGGAACTGTGCATCTATGGAAGGGTCACGTTTGGGATTCAGTAAGATGACAGATCTTGTCTGCAGCTCAGGTAAGAAGTCATCTAGAATAATCCACTCAGTCCTGAGAAATGGAATTATCAAGGAGAGAATTAAATACTGAGGGAAATTCAGAAAAGTACAATGAGCAGCACAAAGCCACTGACCAGACTGCTTTGTGTGACTATCTACCTACGGTCAAGTGCTGTTTTCATCACTACAGATTTGTATACTTGTGAGGCATGTGAAGTTGAGATGAATAATCTGGGTAAGTGGCAAGGAGCATGTGCAGCTAATTCCATGGTATAGACCCAGTATGGAAATGCATTTTGGGTACAAGAACTTTAATACAGGAGAGTAAAAAAAGAAAGTATACTATGATTTTTTTTCTGAATATGTGATTATATTCAATTCAACATTCTTCCAAGCGACATTTTTGCATTTCCGTAATCTAAGACATATTGAAGAATTGCAAAAATTTCTAAAATACTGCATGGTAGTAAACAAAGATATACATAAGTACACCAAGCCACTAGTGTTAGGACCAAAACAGAGAAATCCTGCTGTAACAGCAACAGCCAAGCAAATAATCTCAGTGCCACTATGTTCTAAGTGTTCTATGAAAACCTTAAACCTCTTCTTGGCATTTAGTCCTCTTCATTTCTTGTCTTTAGAACAAAAAAGTATATTTGAAACTAGAAGAAAGGGAAAAAAGAAGCCCAACACAAAGTATGGAATTATTCCTTCCCTAAAGTCCTTAAAAAATACAACATAAACTTAGAACAAAGAAAATTTCTCAGCAAAACTTGCTTTGATACCAACAGATCTTCATTACTGTATTACTACTTCTTCTACATAAATTAAGAGCTTCTCTTCAAACATATCTCTGATAAGGATACAAGGATTGTGTGTGAATTCTTTAGAAGAGTCACACTCATCGTAAATGAGCAATGCCACAGGAAAGCCTGTAAGTCTATTAATCGGATAGCCTAGTGCAGTTCTGATTGGCATTCCTAGAATCTTGCTTTAGGCTGGCATTATTCTGGCTCACCATGGAAGACACCCTCTGAATTCCTGCTGTTCTATCCTGCCCCCACCGTGCTGCCTGGAAGGAGGTCAGCAATCAGCTGGGGAGCAGCCAGAAGGGGTCAACACACAGCAGCACCCTACAACATTGAGCAGCACAACATACTCCCAGGTGAGAGAATCCACATGATTTAGAGCACTCTGACTCTCTCCCTTCTTTCAAATACACTCAGAATTTCATGTCAATATGTAATTACAGCAACAATAACAAAAAGGACAAAGCAGTAAGTAGAAGCAGGAAGCAACGAAGTCTAGTTGGGTTTTTTTTTGTTAACCTACCTAAATTTAAGAACTGAAAATATATGATAATCAAGCATGTCAAAATGAACTTTCCAAAACCTAAGTGAGATGTTATATAACTCAGTGAAATACAGAAAAAGGCTCTGTGCCAGAGAAGGAAACTTCAACAATCATCTAAAAATAGTTTTAAAAAAATGAGGGAGTTTACTTCCAAACGATTGATTGTGAGTTTGCTGCTCTCATGCTGGCTGTAATCCAGCTGAGCAAGAAAGGCTTGTCTTTGAAGGTCTGGCTAACACACAACTAATTTCAGAGAGAAAAGCAAATTGGAAAAGCATCAGGTATCAGCCTGTTCCTTTATTTTATAATAGCCAGAACACAAAGTATGTGTTCTATATGAGTATAGCACACACAGTGGTCACACTGTAGCTTTTCAGAACTCATGTTAAGTCAGTTTCACCTCATCCCAAACATTTTTTATATCACAGAGAAAAATGACAAAATTTTTCCCAGATTCTTTATAATTAAACCTCTGGTTTTTATGGGAGCTCTAATGAAGAAAAAACACTAATGATGGGCAAAATCAAAAGCAAAGCTAGCTGTCAAACCATAGAGGAAGCCAAGCAAAGTCTGCTTTGGATTCAAGCCCTGGAGACTATATGAGCACAAACCTTGGATCTTGATCAAACTGTCCTGAATCAGTGGAACACATCCCCAGAGCAAAGATCAAGAGGGGGAACACTGTCACCACTGCCAGAGAATGACACCATCTTTCTGCTTCTGAAAGGCTTTTCCAGTGTGGGACTGTCTCAGATGAGATACTTCAAGGAAACACCTATTTTGTCACTCCTCATGACTGCCATTCAGGAGTCCCCTGGAAACTCAAGAGGGTCACAGTTTAAGCTGCCTTCCTTGTTAACACCATCTCCTCCGCATATTCTCGCACTTCCATCCTGCTGCTTCCCACCTGCATTGTGTTTGGACACAAGTCACATGGAGAACTACGTCCTTGTGCCTTCTGTCAATGCCACTCACCAGCAATGCACTCATGATCTTCTCTTTGCCTGGGGTGCAAAAGCTAGCATCAATCTTTTGGAAACACTTGTCAGAAAGACAGAAGATAACACTCTTCTCGCTTCACAGCAAGATTCTTCTTGAAGTTTCTCTCAAGCACCTTTTGTTAAAGACCTGCTTTGTACTTTTATCATCTAGACTGTTCCCCTAATACCCCACAGGATATCTCAAAGAGCATAGAAACATGTTGTTGTCTTCACATCCTAGCCAGCACCACCTCTCAGAACATCTCCACTGTCATTGTGGTAAATATTTTGATACTGTCTTGACAGATGTTTTATTCAGGTATAAAGTTTCACTAGGAAGGATCTGGCTTTGGTTGTTTCTTGAACAACTGAAGCCATACCCTAGAGGAAGGAAAAAAGTGATTACATGGGTAGGGCTGTAACACTATAATTTCCCCAAAATTCAATCTGAAAATTAACACTGTAAAAATAAACTCAGTGTACCAAATTCTGAAAAGCAGAATGTGGATCCTAGTGAGAAATGAGCAAGTATGCTGCTAGGGCTGTGACATCTCACTCTTGGCCTCCAGGATGATTCCTTATGCTTCCCAGAATATCCCGTCCATAGGGAGGTGAAATTTATCCCAAGTCACAGACTGCTTGAATAACTGGGTTCAGAGTGTTAATAAAAGACAGAGGGAGCATGTGAGCAAGCAAGAGTGCCAATATGTGCATGCCAGCCTTTCCAGGCACAGTGTCCCAATGACAGCTGTAAAACATGCAATGAGTTCACACAAGAAAGAGGAAAAATACACGGGGGGAGGCCTGTGGACATGGCTGAGCCTTTTGACAGCACATAGTAGCTTTCATTGTTCACTCTGCTATAGAATCACACAATGACAAAGGGATGGAAAGGGAGGTCTCAAAGAGCAACAACAATGCTTTGGATGGAAATGCAACAACATTTTGCCTGGAAATAGAGAATTTACCACACTGGAGCAGAAAAGGCATTTAGTATTGATGAAAACATTGCACTTGAGAGGAAAGAAAGACAATAAAATTTATAGGGTCAATTAAATACTCTGCATGGAAGATCAAAACTATTCATTAGTCCCTGCTGTAATTGGGCTGAGGTAACCTGTACCACATAATCTAGTATTGACTAGGATTAGAAAACGTACTGATAAAAATAAGAACACCTGTGTCCCATCTGTGCAAGAGCTGCCCTTGTGATAGCAATGAAGGAAGTGAATAATGCTTTTGAACTTCAGTCACTGCTGCTGTAAGGTGGAGAACTTACTTAATAACATCCTGAGTGATAAATGGCAAGTGTGACTTCTCTAGTCAGTGGCAAAGAGCACTGCACCCATCACACCTCCCGCACTTACTGAGAGTTTGTAACAGGAGGAAACAAAGAGACAGGTGGTGGCTTCCTCTCTAGGTGTGAAGTTTTAGTTTATACCGATTCTTACAGGATGGAAACGGTGCTAATGTAAACCAGCCTACACAATTCCAAAGGAAAGCATGAAGAAAACCCCAAGCAAACGAACTCCAGCATTCTGAGAGGCCTGCACCAATAAAACAGCACGCTAGATATAAAACAAAGCAAGAGGTGTTTGTAATGTTACTTACGTGAAGCCAAGGAAATGCACAATGAAGGAGTGACTGCGATATATCTTTTATTGTACTACTAACAAGCCCTCAAACACAAGAACAAGGCCAGAATTGGTTTGTGTTTGGGTTTTTTTGTTTGTTTGGGTTTTTTTGTTTTGTTTTTTTTTTAATAGAGGTATCTTTGGAAAAGAAAAGATTATTCTGATTTCCCAAGAGCATGTTTTGGAACACAGTTCCCTCCCAACTTCCTCAACAACAGGAAAGTAGCTAAGCCAAAAGGAAGAAGAGGAAGAAGAGAATCCTGTAAATCTTTTTTTGGCCTCATCTCAGCCTCCCAAAGCAAGTAACAACTATTTCACAAAAGAGAGGTAGTGTTTGCAGCATTCTTCAGAAGCACTGGTCAGCTCAAAGGCTGGACCTCTGAAACTGAAGTTCAGAACCAATCCTGGATGTAGCATGGGCACATTCCTTACTCCCACTATACAGATGAAAGGCGAGAGTGAAAAGCACTGCCCATTTCTACCTTCTTTACTGTGGACTTGATAGCAAGATCTCTCTCTACCTGTTTGAGCAGATTGTGTACAATCTGTCACAGCAGCACTAAGAGAGGGTTCCAGGATTTTCTACCATTGCCTTTTGTACTGTCTTTCCTAAGATGGAAATAAACTAAATGCATTAGAGGCTGCTGGGGCTGACCTGTACTAACATGCACAAGGGCAGACTTGTGAGGTTTGCTTTGTTTTCTAGTTAAAGAATCTAATATATGCAAAATCAGAAGCATGTTAAGGCTGTAACAACAGCTGCTATCCAATGATTGAGATTAAAGAGGAAGAGTTCATTGAAAAAAAATTTAAAACATTTTTTTACCAGAGAACTTTATTACTGTTACCTGTGATGACAGAATATTTTGCACAGGCCTTGTCACACACCAAAACGTCTACGTACTCTGGTGCAAAAGAGTTTATTCTCTAGATTAGAATATGCAGAAACTGTTTTTCTCAAATAAAGTGTATTCAGATGTGTGGTCTAAATGCTAATGGTTATTGTGATAAAGTATTACCTCATATTGTTTATTTCTTTCTAGCTCTTCTGTACTGTCAGGTAAGTTCACATCAAAACACCATTCATGACCTACCTGTATTTGGCAGTACAATTAATATTTTGATGTGAATTAAAAGGACTGATAACAGGTCTATTCTTGCAGCAGACCTCTGCCATGCTTCCAGCTGGCAATGAAATTATAAAGCAGATAAAAATACAACGGTATAATTTCTTTGTAATCAGTAAAATTTGGTAAGAAGCCTTTTTGAAGTATTTTTCACATCCTATTTGCAGCAACTGGTACTGTAACAAAAGTGCCAATAATTATTTGGTAAATAATTATGTTACAAATAAGACGTTTTAATTAAGGAGTTCAAGATGCTGTATTTATTTCTATTACATAACTGCTGTAGAAATAATCTGAACACTAAAAAAAAAAAAGAAAGAAGCTTGCTATTGTTTCTCTTTAGTTGTGGGGATGGAGGCAACTAAAAGCTACGGAGAAATTTTCAGATCAAAGGATAGAACAGATTTACTATGACATGAGGTTTTGTTTGGTTTATTTTTTAAGACCACAAAGTTTTCCTGTAACTCTCTAGATCCTTCCCTGATTAATCTTTCCTAGTAAGTTAAATTATTTCTCATTTTAAAAGTTTCAATAGCCAACTCAGGCATGCAATTTATCTCACCTGTACCGCCAGTATATGATCTCATTGTTCTTTTGGCTGGACCTCCCACTTCCAAGATCTCACATGTCTGAACTATTTGTATCGAGGCTGCTTAATTAAGACCCAGCATCACTTCCTTTCCATGTTACCTTCATCTACCTCTGGCGCACAGGATGCTAATTCCAGCACACAGCTGAGACAGAAGGTTTATGGTTTATAACCCCGCTCATAGAAAATCAGTCAGCTAATTATGCTCTTCCATGTTCATATAAACATATTTACAGCACAGGAAAAAAAAGAAATATGGACTCATGTTTTAAGTTGTTGCTCCTCCCAGTTAAGATCATGTGCAGGTTAACCACGCAAGACGGGATCACTTATTATCTGAAACCCATCGCTCTTATGCCGTAACTTAGGTTAAAAAAAAAAAAAAGTTATGTTTTGCTCACACCTGGCACCTGTCTGAGTCCCCCTAGGTACTTGTCCTGTTCGAAAGGGAAAAAAAGCTTCAGCCGCAGAAAATGGCGGGGGCACAAGAGCCGCTCAGGGCCACCACCCGTGCGCTCCGCTGGTGCCTTACCTGGCTCTCCCATCCTCGCCCGGCCGCCGCCACGCTCCGCGCCCGCCGCTCCGCGGGCCCCGCTCCGCGCCCGCTCCCGCAGGCCCGCGGCCGCCGCCGACTTCCCCTGCCCGCCTCCTGCCCCGCCTCGCCCTTCCCCCGGCCCGGCCCGGCACCCCACGGCCACAAAGGCAGAGGAAAGGCGCCGGCCAGGAAAGGCGCGATGCCGCCTGGAACGAAACGCCCGAGCCAGATAAAGTTGTGGGCGGCGGCGGAGGGAACCGCAGGCTGGCGGGAGCAAAGATGCTTTCGCGTTCTGTTCTCGCTCGCCGTGGGACACAATGACTGCCCCATCCCACTTTTGGGTTAAAAACTCAC
This sequence comes from Sitta carolinensis, assembly GCA_032173965.1. Classification (NCBI taxonomy): domain Eukaryota; kingdom Metazoa; phylum Chordata; class Aves; order Passeriformes; family Sittidae; genus Sitta; species Sitta carolinensis. Next base: position 72,832,552 of record CM063313.1, on the reverse strand, counting down.
CTAGAACAGACCCTTCTTTAAGCCTGGGGTGTATTTCTGGCTGTGGGTGTTCAGCTGTCCTCAACGGAAGAGGAGATGGGTGGGCGACAGACACCCTGCCCGCAGGAGTGCCTTCCACGCCTGCCAGCCCCTGCAAAGCTCTTCCCCCGCTAAGATCCTGACAAAATCCTACATGCGGCCAGTTGTTGTTTCAGTAACTGAAAGCCCTTCCTTTCTGGAAAGCCTTTCTCGTTTAGGAAAGTGTGTGTGCACTTATATGTACGTACCTGGGAGAGGAAGGGGCAAGAGCTACCTGCCCTGGGAAGAGAGGAGTGGCTGACCCACCAACTGCACCTTCAGGTACAGGCTCAGTAAGTACTATGCTCCCCAAAGAGCTGCCTTCTTCAAACAAGAGATAAACCTTGTACTCTATCCCCTCCTTCATCTACAAACCTCAGGGTACCCACATTCCCTGAAAGCCCAGCAAGAACACCCATCAACACACTCTCATCAAGTGTCTGCAAGCACCTAAGTCCAATACTGGAGAGGCATTTTGCATAATCTTGCTTCTTTTGGGGCATTGTTTTCTCTCAGTTCCTTGTGCACAGCCTCTGTTTTCTCCAGACACCTATTTCTCCTTCACTTAAAATTTCTAAGAATGCCACAAAATGCAGCAGAATACTGATCATTTTTGAGACCTCCTGTTTTCCTGTTTCTTTATGAAAGCTCTTTATCCACATGAACAGGAAACCTTGTGGTAATCAGCCTCCTCCTTTTTGTTAAAAACACTGATGCTGACTGCCTGGGAAGCCAAAACAAATCCATCCTGAGTTCAAGGCATTTCTGCATTCCAGTTGTTTCTCTGACAAGGCTATGTGTGACATAGCAGCCAATTTTTTTTCAACAGCAAAACAGCAAACTGCACTTTAACCTACCCTCCCCCCCCCGACAATAAACATAGCTTCTCATATGTGCTGCTGAAGAACAATGCCTTACCTTAATACACTGCTCACTTGTCCCATTAGCAGTGAACAGACCATCTTATGTCTAACAAGATCTGCCAGTTTTTAATCAATGAAGCTTAATGAAGCATTAGCCTTTTTCACACCCTCAATCTCTGCAGCATAGGAAATATCTCAGCTTCAGCCTTCTCTCTGAATTTCACCCTGCTCTCAATCAGTACATGATCAACATGTGACAGCAGGACTTCTCCACTGAGACTCATATCAATAAGAGCTTTCAGAATGACCCAATCCACAGATTACTTTACATCTCAATGGTACTCTGCAGACCTTATCTGGAGCTGGAGAGTGTTCCCATTGTATATCACATTTCCAGATTAGCAAAATACTCGTTTTCATTGTAGTAAATTTCCAACAAACCTACAATAATAAACAGGCAAATGCAACATCAGGCAACAAAGTGTTCTGCAGTTCAGCATAAGGTGAGAAGGCACAGGTTAGAAACAGGGGAAAAAACGAAACTATTATTTCAATCTAGAAATATGGTTATAAACCAGTTTTTGCAGTGCTACGTATCACTTTGACAAAACAGTACTACATTATTTAATGAGGCAAATTAAGCCAAGGGAGTCTTCCATTTCAAGGGGGCATCCAGAACATACTATAAGAGGTGTTAACACCCACAGGAAGACGTTCTCATTTTCTTTGAAGCATGTGAGTTCTTCAAGCTAAATCTACAGTTGTCACCGTTGTTAATGTAGAAATGAGAAACCATGAATATGTGATATATACATGAGGTTCCTAAAACTTAGCGACAGACAACCAGTAAAATGAGCATATACCATTGTCATTAGTCAGGTTACAAAGGCCACACATTAAAATCCATTCTAAACACAGTTCTGGGTCCTAATAACACAGCCAACTTCAGTATGTTGTGTATGACCCTCTATATTTGAAAATGGACATTATTTTTTACTGTTCTGCAAACCTTTGTCTAGTAAAGCAAGTACTGTTTTTGTCTCTTTCCCTATGCGTTAGTACAAAACCATTACAAAGATCTTTCCTATGGAAGGAAACTTCTCCAAAGGAGTCAAGAATTTGCATGAGAATGTCCATCTTGTGTGCAAATTGTCACAAAAAATCTGCATGAATTGGACCTGTGTGGCTGGATGATAAATTTCACCATAGACTTGAATATGTTTTGGTTTAAGGCAAATTTGGGAAGAAACTTCTGAATGGGTTTTTTTTAGAAAATAAATTTAAACGGCTCTTCTTTTAACTGGTTCAGGAAAAAAATTTTCTTTAGAGGAAAGTGGAAAAAATGTGTTTATTTAACAGGCAAATTATAACAAATGAATACTAAAGAACAAAACTTTTCGTCGTTTTGTAGAGATGACCAATCCAGCCAGTCTCTGCCGTGGGTGCAGCTCAGCTCACTCAGTCTGTGTCAGTCCCTGGCACTGGGAAATGCCAGCCCAGGCCTGGGGGGACACAGGGGTGAGCTCCTGATGCTATGCTGAGGTTTAGTCCAGAGCAGGTTTGAACAGTTTTAAGGAAAAGGAAAAAAACCCAAAACTTACAGTCTGGAGAACTTCTTTGTTTTAGCTAGATAAAAACTAACAAAAAGCAAAGGAGAGCTCTCTCCTGTTGTTTGTACTGCAGACTACACTCGCTGTGTGTCCTCAAAAGCTGAAAACTCTGATCTTGATGTTTTGAAAACAACTGCCTTAGACATTCCACTGTTTTTCCTGCACTCTCAGATCCAGTTTTAAAGGTGCAGAACTTATTTTTGATTTAAACAGACGAATGGGGATACAATTCAGCATCAACCCAGGACAATATGAAAGACAAATTTCAGTCCTGACCTATTTTACTGAAGACTGAATTCCCAAAATACATACACTTGCAAATACGGAGTTAAACACTGGAGCAGATACATGTTCCTGTTACAAGAAGTGATTTGGAAATTTGATTGAACACCACATAAAAAGACTTTTCTTCATTAGTTCAAGATAAGCAATATATTTTAAAAAAACCTCAGTTATTCAATAATACTTCCATAAATAATAGCTGCTGGCTGTCTTGAGTGATGCAGAGCCTCCTTGGACAGATTGGTTTTAGATCTCATAACCTCACCACCAGGCAAATGGCACTGGAAGCCATTCTAGCATCTCCTTCATAATTTCTCTGTAGCTTCTTTATTTCAAAGCTTAGCAAGACCCTGCCCCTGCCTGAAGTGCCATACCATGACTGAGCTGCACTTTTGTGATGCATGCCAAATGTATTTCCAGTTCCCTTCTTCATAACAGAAAGCAACATTCCATCAGCTCTTCTGGTTCCATCATCAAACTGTGGTATTTTAAAAGGTGTTTTAGATCCATGTGCAACTTCTATGGATTTACTTACTTCAGACACTTGCATGCTCAGATGTTTCCTTTTGATTTTCTCACCCTTTTTTTGTACTATAAATAAGTATTAAATGAAACAACTGAATAAAGGTACTTAAACTGCTTCCTAATACCTAAAGTGAAAAACATTCCCTGATATCCTTGTTTAATTGTAAAAAAATCTGCAAAAAATAAGGTTCTGACCACTATGTTGACTTCATGAAACCTCTTTAACGAAGGTGTTTTGAAATAATCAAAACTGAAGCTTCTAGTTCACATAACCAGGAACAACCAATTCTCCTACTGTCAGAGGAACTTCTGAAGGGAAATAGTTAAAACTGCATATTGACAGTGCAATGAAAGAGCCAATGAGCACGAGGGTGGAGGTTAGGAAAAAGCAGCCTCTGGAGCACTCAGGTTTGGAAAACACTTGACACGTGACACTCTGAGGCATCCTGCCAACCAGTAATGATAACCCTAAAAGCCGTAAGTAGCTATAACTGCTTCCCCACTTACCCAAAATGTATGTGTTTACAGCTAACAAATAAATAAAACTGTAATATCACAGTCATCCTCAGGCACCTTGGAAAAGGGGTAACGTCAAAAATAGCCTTTGTAGCAAATTTCCATTTTTACTTTCAGCTTTTAAACCTTCTTCCTATCTTTCTACATGCAAACTGGATTTCAAATGTATTTTTTCATTATTACTTTTTAAAACTATTTTTGTTTCAGAGAAACTAATTTAATATCCATCCAAACCACCCCAAACATTTAGCTAAACCTTACAGGAAAAAACAGCAAAGGGTATCAGAGAAAAGTAAAAGCAATAGCTCTATACATAAATTTTCTTTATATGAATTGCAATATATTCCTCAGACAATAATGGGAAAGAAGTGTTGCCGTACCAAAAACCTGTGTTATGCCCAGTGCTCCTGAATTACATTAGAACAGTTAGCAGATTCATCTGACCTATATATGTTCCCTCTTTTAATAGGCATAGGTGATTCAAGAGAAGAGCTATGCAGACCATCTGTCAGAAAGACATTTAAAAAATGTGTGAAATATATAAAAGATAACAGTGAGTGCAGAGTTTATTAATTATTACTATTAAAAATAAGCCATTGCAGTAATTTTTTAATAAGCTTTGTTGAGGAAAATTTATATACCATCTCAAATGCATTATTTGTTTGACTAAGGAAAACACTTAACAGACTCATCATTTTAACCCAGACCCTGTGAAAAAGGAAGAAAATCTACCAGTTACTAATTAATATTGCATGACAATCACTCTATCCATAGCAAGTCTACCATTTGAATTTCTCCAAATAAAATCAGTCAGAATAAGAGACATATAAATTGAAGCTAGTCAGTTAGTGCATAGAGTGATGCTGACTGAAAACTTATTAAAATGGTAACAGTGTCCTAAAATGCATCCACCTTGGTCTTGTCCTTCTTTCAAAATAATGTCTTCCTTCTTTGAAAGAAATGTGCTTGGCAAATCAGTTATTTTGGGGAAGCCACAAACAGAGGGAGGGGAGAGTCAGAAACATAGCAGACAACAGTGCAGTCATGTTAAAGAGTTCAAGATGACCAACGGATTTTAATCTGCAGAACTAAAACTTAACTCATATTCATGTAAGCTAAAAAAAAAAAAAATTCTCAACAACGAGGGGTTCTTTCTGTGTTTTTATAACTCCATAATTATCTAAGAGTTTTTACATATTTTGTGCATACAAACTGTCTGAAAACTTAAGTCTTTTATCTCTCTCAATTAATCGTTATACAAACAGGGTTAAACTTCTGTTACTCAGTCCTTCAGATTTAACCTAAAGTTGCATACATAGGTAAATTCATGCCTGCAACCCGCCTTGTAAAAATAAAGGGACCATGAAGGTTTACCAAAACAAATATAGGGCTACTTACACATTGCTGAACTGCAAAAAGGCATTATTTTCAAGAACACCAAAGACGTCTGATTGAACCAGTCTTTTGGCCAATACTATATTCTCAGTGATGGAAACAGACTAACACAACCAGCCTCATAGAAAAGGCTTTCAAGCAGCTGCAGCTTACTTCAAGGTGACCCACCTACTTTGTTCTTAATTCTGTATTAAGAACACAATAATATATAATAATAACAATATATATTACATACAACATGGAAATTGTAATACATGTAATATATGGCATACACAATATATAATAATAACATAATTCTGCATAACACATAATTTTGCACTGTTTTTATTATTTCTACTTCAAAACCTGACTGGAATGCTATCTCAGTTTAAAACAGGTTCTAATGATTTAGCATAAGCTAGTCAAGAATAGTTGAATTTCCAGTACAAAAAATTAATTTCTATACCCCTTCTCCCAACCTCCACCTCCACTCCCCCTCCCCTGATTTGAATCCATGTCAAGCAAGTATATAATATTTAAAGTCCCATTTTCCTTACCACATTGACCTATGGGAAAGCTCTTCATGCCCTGGAAAACAGGCAGCTCTATTACAGAGTCAGTCACATATGGGTGCAAGACAATTTGGGTGTGTCGGTGATAAACAAGTATGGACAGTGATTGCATGGAACAACTGGTTGCCGTAGAGTCACAGAATTCAAAATCAGAAGAAACAGTGATGATCTAATCTGACCTCCTGCATAACACACAAGCAATATCACTCCACCTAGCAATTACCTGTCTCTGTGACAGGTTTGATATGGTAACTCATCAACACTGGTTTTGCCAGATCCATTTTGAAACATTCACCTACAATGCTAATTTGACACATGCTGCATCAGGCAGGTTCTGCACCTCTCCAATACACTTTCCAGAAGACTGACTCAGCTCAGGGACTTGCACCCCACCTCAGAACAACCCCTGGGATGACTCCTGGCTTGACTTCTGTGACTTCCACAAGCTAGGTAAGAGCAAGGTATCACAGAGGGGTACCACTAAATGAAATAACCCATGTAAAACATTTATTCAGATTCTAATTGGTTTTGTCACTGTCAGGTAAATTATTCAGACTAACTAGTAGACACCTACCTTTTCAATACAAACATTATAATAAGTTTTATGATGCAGGCAGTTTTGCAAGTAGAAAGACATTGTTTGTTTCAGAGACAAGACCAATTAGATTGACAAGATAATTTGAGTTTTCATATTCTTCTTTAAATTTGGGGTTGTACATACTTGTGCTTCTATACAATTATTTCAACCAATTTGTTTGACACCTTGAACCCACAAACAGAAAAATATATTTTAAATTGTTTTAAATTCTTGTTTTCTTTGGAACACAGGATTTTCCAATGAATTAACTGTTATATTTTACAAATATAAATGATTTTTTTTTTTTTAATTTAGTATGTTTCTGATACCCATCCATGGGCATTCAAATGAAAAAACTCCAAGAAAATATTAACTTCTGAATGCAATGTACATATCTCTGCTCAGGATTCACTCCTTCAGTATATATCACAAGTCACAACAAAATAAACTAACCAAAGAGGTCTGCCTTAGAAATCTATCTTAAAGCTACCTCTCCATCCTGCCATTGCAGTAGTAGTAATCAGTAGATCAAACATTACACAGAAAACTTTTGTATGCTGTGTCTATTTTACCTGTCATTGCACAGAGTAAAAAATGTTTGGAAGAACCTGCAGCACTACAAATTCCCTGGAATGTGCGGGCAGAACTTCTGAAGCATAACCATCATTAGAAAACCTACAGTAACTGAACCTTTTGACATTGCACCTTCTCCTTCTGCCTCCTCAGGTAAAAACAGACACACCAGTTTTCTCCATTTCCCTCCCCCCTTTTCCCCCGTATGACTTTTAAGTTATCTACTGTATTCAATTCTGCCTCATTTATCACAAACAAAACCACCAGCCAAGTTCTAAAAAGCAGAAGTATTTCTGCAGGACACAGAATGAAACCACCAACTGCCTTTTACAACACAGGTTTGGGGTTTTTTTTGAGTTACAAAGCTAGATGCTTATGCTTATACAAAATGACAAAGACAAAACCCTTAAAAAAAACCACAAAGGCTTTTCTTATGTTATTGATGAATAAGTATGGGGTTATTCTGCAGCATCCAACCTGACAACCATCACGTTGAAGGATACAGTATTTCAGGTCTTTGTGTTCTGGGGACATTTCTGCTTAAATCTTGTTCAACATAAAATTCTGTCCACCATAACTTTTTGAAGAACATTTTCAGCGTTTACTCAATTCATAAGTGTGTAAAACTTACATGGTTATAAACTAAAGACAACTGTTGTGTTTGGTTTTTTCCAAGCATATTAATCCTTTGAGGAAAACACTGGTAGTTTGTGTTTTTTTGTTGGTTTTTTTTTTTTTTTGTTTTGTTTTGTTTTGTTTTGTTTTGCAGGAGTACTGCCTTCATATTTAAATTTTTATGTAAAAATACAGAACATACAAAATTACATACATGTAATCCTTAAACAAACAGAATTGGTTGTATGGGCCAACAGGCAATAAGGCTTGATAGAGAATTTTCCATCAAAATGTTCTGATCATATGTCACTGATCTAGCTGTAAAAAGTTATCCAATAATTCTTCTAGCTTCTCATTTATTAAATACTTTCAAGCTGTACTGACTTCACAAATCCATGACCACACAGTGTTTTCCACGTTTCAGATGGGGAAAAGGTTTTAAACGGTTGAAAAAGCAAGCAAGCAGTGTGGATGCATCTCTACCTTAACCACAAAAAGGAAGTTTTTCGGTGTTGAGAAAACTCGGCATGCAACTGTAATAAGTACATATAAGTTTGTTAATCAAATTCTAGGGAACTAGCTGTAACCGAATCTTAGAAAACTCTGTACTCTGGGCCAAGGCTTTGTGAGAAGCTGCTTAAGGCTAGCAAAACACAATGAGTAAGATAACCACATACCTCCTGTTTTGTAAACAACACGTGGTTGCACCAGCCAGATCAGGAGGTCCATGGGGCAGAAGACGACCCCCTAGCAACAGACTGTGCAAACACAGAAGATATCGAGAGGAGCCACGCATATCAGGAGAAGAAGGGTATAAAACCATGAACTGATCTGGGTAAACTGCACGCCTCTGGTGGAACAGGAGATTCCCCGGCCGCCCAGTGCTGTTTGCTTATTGCCGCTTGCTTAATAAAATAATTTTCTTGATTGGCTTGACTGTGTCGGATTTAATTAGACAGCTAACCTATAAACCAACAAGTCTCTGAAGTTTTTATTCATCACAGGATAAATCAGGTAATGTGGATCGCAGTGATGATTTCAAGGCTTTAGCTCAGCTGTTGTGAAAACAGCCTTGTCTCCTATCCTTTAGAAATCTTTACTGAAATACAGAAACACTTCTTGCAACGACACCTGCCGCTGCATCCGTTCCGAGCTGTGAAAGGAGGGCAGGAGGCATGGCCAATGGCCCGGACTAGCATTCCCAGAAAGTGAGGCGGCGCAGCTCAGGCAGTTCTTCCCCCAGCCGACTTCTCCGATTACCTCCAGAGTACAAAGATCTTCCTGAGCCACCGCAGCTCACAGCCATTTGCATGAGTCACTCCTGGCTCCCGGCTGCCCCTGTGCAACAATGCAAACAGCGCGGCTGAGAAGTTCAGCGGATGTCCAACTGAGCCAGACCCCTTTCAGCCAACAGCAACCTAATAAAGGCAGCAGCTGCAGCTGGACAGACTCAGCCACAAAAGCTCACTTTGTCTGAGAGCATGACTGTGAGCTCAAAAGACTATATTTTAAAAATGCTTTTGCCTTTCCTCTAAAAGATTCACATGCTCTGTGTGCAGATATCTTGCTGTTTTATATATGCATACATGCATATATGTAACAGCAATCACGTGGTCTGCTCAGATGAGAGATAATAAAATAATTAAGTAAATTTTGCATCTGCATTTTTCAGTATCAAATATTACTTTTACATTCCTTATTTACTAGATTTACTGAAAAGTATGATCCCAAGAGCTTCTGTACCTTTTCCAGATCACTTACACTCCCACTGCACAAGTATCACAGAAGAAATGGATGCTAGGTTAAATTTAAGCCTAAATTGAATATAGTAATTTGTCACCCAAAACTATTATAGCAAAACAGCCCCACTTGAGAGCCAGTTTCTCACAGGTGTCAAAAAACTATTCCATTTTATGCTGTTGCATGAGTACATTTATTGAGAAATCACCCCAATGATTTTCCTCTTATGTTGTGTCAAAGCTTTTCACAGAATTACCTCAGTACTTCCATGCATGTAAAATAGATTTGTCTGCACATCCATTAAACACTTAGACATACCCTAACTCCTGAACACATTTATTTCAATAGCAGTCATATTAACCTTACTTCAGAATATTTTAAAAAACAAACATTTACAGAATCATGCTGCCCTCCTATTACTATCCTTCACCTGAACAACACTACATCTTGAGTTTGGAAAATGAACAAACGGTTTTCTAAATCTCTTTGCCAAAATTAATCTCTATTGTTCTCTTCTTTTACTGATATGCAGTTCTCATTTACAACATTCCTAGTAACATCTGCTAAAATCATTACTGATGGCAGAAGCAGCATTTCCTCAGGTTAATATGCATCTAATATGCATGACCTTTTTTAAGTCTTTATAGTGACTGGGCATTAGCCTGCCTGTGGGAGGTGGTGAGTAAATGCCCTTACATTGCTTTTTTAGTTTTGTTTTCCTTCTCTCTTCTTCCACTTCTTCACTTACTAAACAATTCTTATCTGTACTCATCCTAATCTATTGACTGGGGAAGGGAAGAATAAGAAACAGAAAAACCTTGAAAGCGTTCATCAATAGCCAAAACATTAGTGTGTTACCTTCATTGTTTTGACTAAAGATCTAAAAGAGGTGCTACAGAGATCTAAAGATCAATATAAGGTGCTGTACCTCCCTCCCACGCTGGCCGAGTTCAAGAATGAAAAATTAATGTGGATATATCACGTACTAAGACAAGAAAAAATACCTTCATCTCTAAAATACAACAAGAAGGAAATGTTATGAAAATATGTTTTAAAGTTGTTTGGGGGAAAATGACTGAACAAACATAAAACCCAGTGTGCTGTTCTGAGGGGAAGGCTATTAAGTGACAACTAAATCAGGTATACAAAGATATTAGTGAGCACAGAATGACAAGAACAATCCAAGACTACATCAAGCAAAGTAATTAGACTACAATAAAGAGTTGACTGTTAAGAAAATCTTGACTATTTCACTCACAGTCAATAAACAGGTCCTCAGGACTACTGCTCTTGCTATCAGGAACATTTGGTTGTTGGTGAGATTGCCCAGATGAGAGAGGTATTGTTAGAATACTCCTGGAAGAAAGGATTGTTGTTGAACTGAGACCTTATTAGCAAGGATGGGTAAGCCATGTAACAGCATTGAAATCAATGCTGCTTATGTCCCTTTCAAAATTCAGCCCAAAGTGGTTTAACTGAAAGATAAATCTTTAGTAAACCTACAAGACCTAGACAAGTTATGACTACCAAAAATATCTAAGTCTCATTTTCTTCTTATGTGTAATAGCAGAATTTTAAACATCACAGGAACACTGTGTCATTAAGGAAGTCTTTACCCTGTGACGGCAGCAATGATCCACTAACGCTGATAAACTGCACTCACATGAGACCAGAAGCAGAAGAATCATTTAACCAATGGCCAACAGAAGTGTGAATACTTTCTTTTTCCATTTAACTGTTTATCCATTTCTCTCTGCACATTTTTTTCACAAAATAAAGTAATGGAACACGTCTCAAAACGACCCAAAGAAGACAATTTGCTACCAATTCTTATTCAGAAACATTCAAAATCTACTAAAACCTCCTCTTAAAATTCTACATTTGGCCACATTGCATGCTGTATCTGGTTACAAATCGTTAACTACTGGAAAGTGAGAAATGAGAGCGTTTACAGGATATGACGATATGACCTTCTACCTGTTACATTTCTGTCTGTGCAGCCAAGTCCATTATGAAACATCATTTAACCACTTTTGCTACTTCCTTGTTACTCTGATTTCCAGAAGGAAATCCTGCTCAAATCCATGCAAATTTTCTTGACAGCTGTGAAACTTTAAATAGTGTAGCACAGTCTTCCAGACTTGACTTTGAAAGGAACAGCCTGCGATGTTGTGATTCAGAAGTGGCGTTAAATTATTAATCAGGAAAGTTTCAATACATGTTCTAGACTAAATTTGCTTTGTCTGATTATTTAACCTGGTCAGCATCTCTTAAAATGCCAAAGCTATCTCTGACTAGGCTACATGTCAACTCTATTTGCAATAATGTAATAAACTCTTCTATGATGAACAACTCTCTAATTCGCAGGTTTTGTGAAGCCTGTTCCATTTTGAAATTTTAAAAGGCAAACTCTTCAGTCATTTTAAGTGGTTTAATAAACTCTAGTTGTCTTGATTTTTTTTTATTTGTCAGCATCTTTCATTCTTCGGAAAACAAAAAAACACTTTCTCTTCTTCTGCCACATCGATTACACAAGAATGATGCCCTGTCACATTCACAGAATTTAAAAAGTTATCCAGGCATAAAAAGCCATGGTCTTTATCATTCTGCTATACTCTCCTTCATATCAACCCATACTGTACCTAGTTCTCAATTAATCTGGCAAACTTGAGGTGACTAGTTCAGGTTCAAAATTAGTGCCTAGTCTTATATAAAGTTAGTATGTCTAGAACTGCAACAGCAATAAAGCATCCTATCTCACAATTTGAAATGACACTCAGACTCTCTCTTCAGTGAGGTTCAACTACAGTATTTTTCCATATAATTAAAAAAACATAAATTATATTTGGATTATGTATCCAACTTCTGTCATCATCATTTTAAAATTTAATTGTTCGCTATGTTTTCATGAAAAAAAATCAAGTTACAGAGGTGCTAGCATTATCTACTTACTCTGGCAAAATTTTTACAATATTAAATCTGAAATGATACTTAAATATAATTGATCAAACCTAGCATATTCTGCAAAAGGTATTTCATGTACTGTTTTTTGAAAACAATGTCTGGACACTGTATCTTCCAATCAAATGTGAAAACAGTATATGGAAAATAGCTGCCCTACCAGGAACTATCTTGAGTGCTCACCAAAGATCCAGAAAGTTATGAAAGCAAATTTCTCATTCTTTTGCACAGCTTTTTGTTACTCTGGAAATTCCTGAAATCAGACAATTCCCTTCCCATATGAATATGATGTTCCTGATTGCTTGATAACAATAATCAACATTTACAGCTCATACAGTGCCTAATACTGGGACATTAACTGCTCATTTCTACAGTCATATTTCTATTAGTGGGCAAACTACAATAAGAAGTAAACAAGCCATTTCAAAGCTAATTAATTCTGGGCAGCATGCCTAGAAAAACCAAGTAATGCTACACTAAGATGCCAAAATGAGGATTTAGAATGAAATAAAAAGTTTTACTGAAGCTTAATCAGTGAAGAAAATGGTTCATTACAGGAGGTCACAGAACAACACATTTCATCCTACACCAAACAGATCCCTCTACCCAGCAACTCATTCCCTGTGCAAGAAAACTCAAGTCCTGTGATTTCACTGGAAGTATCACAAAAAAAGTCAAATATGACATGAGGAAATTATAGAAGGAATACAGACCACTTGAGAGAAGGCAAGAGATTTATGCAAAAAGATGTATAATGAAAGATTTTTAAAAGCCCTTCCAAAGGAACTAATAGCAACAACAGAAGCCTCCTAACCACTTTTACCCATATGTATCAGTAACTTGGATATAACTGAGACCCTCAGGAAAACTACTAACTTTGATCTTCCTGACACTTCTTATTTTCAGAATTACTTTAAAGTATATTTGAGCCATACTTTCAATATTCCACCTGTAACAAAGTTTTGTTTCTGAGTACACCTTTATTTCTCGGAAACCTTTATAAACACTATAAACACCCAGCCTACATGCATAAAAGAAAGCTGCTTCTTAAATGCTGCTGGGTTTTTTAGGTTCCCTTAGTTCCTTCAGGAGAACTATCCTCATAAATATTTCCCATTATCTATAAAAGTTTATCAGATAATTTTTTACAGACAAGTCTCCCAAAAATACACTTTGCAGTAATTTGTACCTAAGCTATGTATTTTTGACAGCATAGTTTATTATTTAGTACCAACATAAAACATTTCTCTGGAAGCTTTATATAGTCCATTGAAGACTCTTTTTCATTCTTTTTACTTTTCTCAATTTCTCATTATATTTTGTGACATCCTATTTCAGACAGGGGAGGCAGACATTAAAAAAGCTTTGATGACACACACATAAGCACATAGTACATATAGAGTTAAAAACAGGCTTCCAGCCCACTCCATTAAGCATAATGTAAGCACACTCAATTTCTCCTACATAGCAGATTACTTTACATCTAAAAATTGATGGTTGTAAATAAAATCAATAACAGACAGAAGCCAATAGCAAAGTGTGTTCAATGCTAGAAGAGAAGCTAAATGGATACAATCGATAAATATCTACATATCTCAATATAAACACGCTTTATTCTTAGTAGAGGAAAAAGGGGTACATTCACTTTGCTCCAATTTACCATCCACAGCTGCTTGCTGAATTGTAGGACTGTGCCTGAAAATGGTGATTATTTTTAATGGAGATGGTATCATATAAAGATTATGGTATCTTTTGTTCTTTGTTTTGATTCACCATTGTTTGTCATTATTAATGATTAAATCAACCTCCATTTCAATGATACACTCAAGGGCAGGACTGCCATTGAGAGAAAAATAAACAGGCTGAAGGACTGTGCCAGCAGTAATTTCATTAAATTCAACAAGGACAGATGCAATCTCTGGCAGATAAAATGAACTAAACTCGCAATAGGCCATGCTAGGGACTGACTGATTTGGAACCCTTGCTGAAAAGGGGCCAGTAAAAGGAAAAAAGGCTAAACAGGTGCCCACAGTGCACAATGGCAGCAATAAGGACTAATGGTATCCTGAATCCACATGGCAGATGAAGAGAGGTGAATACTCCCATTTACTCTGTGCTCTTTAGATCACCCTTGGAAGTGTATGCTCAGTTTTGGGCCTCACAGCACCAGAACAACATTTGAATCATAATGTCTGGAGTCATACATAGAATGGTTTGGGTTGGAAATTACTTAAAAGATCATTTAGCTCCAAACCTCCTGCCACAGACAGGAAACTTTGTGTTACACCCTGTTACTTTGAGACCCATCCAGCCTGGGATGGGAAGTCCACAACCTCTCTGGACAACCTGTGCCTGTGCCTCACCACCCTTACAGTGAAGAATAAGATTCTTCCTAATACATAATCTAAATCTACCCTCCTTAATGTTAAGGTCACTCCCCCTCATCCTGTCATCAAGGAACCTAAATGAGCTTAGCCAAGGGCCAACTAGATAAATACGGTGCTGAGCACTTGAGGAAAGGCTGTGAGAACCTGTTCAGATGCAGCTTTGGAGAACCTCACACGGCCTGCCAGTAGCTATGAAGAGATTAGCATGAAGATTAAGCCACACTCCCTGCTGAGACACATGGTGGAAGAACATGAGAGAACAAAAGTAAGTCAGACCAGAGATAGTTCCAGCCAGATGTGTGGAACAGCCTTTTGCCTCTGAGGACAGCCAAGCAATAAATGGGTTTGCTAAGAGATGCACAATGAAACAGAACCTGGCAGAATTTAGTCAAGCCTCCTGACTTGGTATTAAACACCATTAAAAACTACCCTGTCTCTATAACGACTCATCTCTTCATTGTTTACATAAGTATTCAAGACCCTGAATGGCACTAAAGGGTTGAAAGAGAATTGTTTGGTATGTCTTCTGTTTTGTTTGGAAATATGGGAT
Organism: Sitta carolinensis; assembly: GCA_032173965.1. NCBI lineage: Eukaryota > Metazoa > Chordata > Aves > Passeriformes > Sittidae > Sitta > Sitta carolinensis. The sequence goes on along the minus strand of CM063313.1, from coordinate 72,817,350 downwards.
AAGCAGAATCCAATTCCAGACTCACTTCATGCTGGATTCACAACATCATCTTCTGCAGAACACAGTGTATTTTATCATCATGGATGGCTGAACTGAACATGAGAAACATTTTTGATAGTTGTATTTGCATAAATGGATTTTATCAACATCCTCAATGGTTATTTACTCGTCTCACTGTGCACTATTTGTAAAATTACTAAAAATTATTTTTGTTTAAATTTTTTTTTTCTTACAGAAAGAGCCAGCTTCTACTCAGGAAAGCCAGACAAAAGGAGAGGAAAGAACAGAACACATGCCAGAGATAAATGGCTTTAGATCTCTGGATTACTGAAATGAACATAAACAGATTTTAAGGTCTATATATATGACTGCATTAGGGTTATTTTACTAAAGACTATGATCTCAAAACAGGAGATAAGAGGCTGAATAAAACAATCTAGGAGACCTGTCACTGAGACAATACCAATATAATATCCATACAAATGTAGCCACATATGAGCAGTATGTAATTTGAGAAAGCCATTTCTCTCAATGACCCCTCCACTTTCTCATCAAGTACACTGATTTAGAATAACTAAAGAAAAGAAGAATAGAACAAGCAGGGAAAAAAAGCATGTGATACATTTGTCCTAAGGGGGAATAAAGGAAAACCTGAAAAAATCTTAAACTTTTAAATTGAATGGAAATCTTATTGCACTTGCTCTGCACTCTGTATTTGAATTACACCCTGGAGCAACAGCTGCAAAATCACAAGAGCTGGGAAAATAAAAGTTTCTTTCACTGTCTCCCGTTCTTCTGGTTGACTACCATCAGGGCTAAGAGGTCAATTATTATCAAATTCATTATCAAGAAATAAAAAAATTGCTGAAAATCATTGCATGGAATTACCATGAGTTAAGGCAATAGATGTGTGTATGCACACTGAGAAGCAAGATACGAAAAACAAACAAAAAACTCACCACCACCAAAACAAAAAAAAAAACACATCAATATATAGATGACATAATATTATATTATTAATCCAGGATTTTTGCACTTGATCAATGATAAAAATATATATAATAAATATATGAAGTTTTATTTCCTTAAACACACCTAATTTCCCATGTGCAGCAGTAGTTGTGCGCAGCAGCAGTTGTTTATATTACTTTAGTCCAGAAAGCTTTCCTCAGAATGACAATTTCTTAAGTTTCAGTGTTAGGCTTCTCTACCAGTTTTGGTGGTGTTTTTTAAGCAGTTGTAAGCAGAATAAAGACTAGAATTACACTCTGGCTTTTGCACACATGCTTGTAATTTTCAGTTACAATAATGAAAGGTCCAATATCCTATAACAGATCAGAGCTTGGATCACAGAACAAAAATAAATAAACATGCTTACCTTTGAAACATGGAATTAGCATCTATGAAGATAATCAAGCATGGGTTAATGAAAGGCAGGTCCTACTTGACTATCCTGATCTTCCTCTACAACAAGGTGACCCCACTGAATGGATGAGGGAAATGCTGTGGATATTATCTGCCTGGACTCTAGTAAAGCCTTTGGCACTGTCTCACACAGCATTCTTCTGGAGAAACTGGCTGCTCATGGTTTATACAGGTGTGGTGTCACTGGGTGAAAATCTGCGGACATCTGGACCCTGGGAGTGGTGGTGAATGGAGTTACATCCAGCTGGTGGCTGGGCACCAACCAGTGGAATGTCCCAGGATTCAGTGCTGGGACCAGTCCTGTTAATAATACAGATGCCACTGACTTGGGTGGGAGTGTGGATCTGCTGAAGGGCAGGAAGGCTCTGAAGAGGGATCAGAACAGGCTGGATCCATGCGATGAGGCCAACGGTCTGAGGTTCAGGTAGGCCAAGTGCCAGTCCTGCCTTGTGTCACAACAACCCCTCCAGTGCTACAGGCTGGGGAAAAAGTGTCTGGAAAGTTGCCTGGTGGAAAAGGACCTGAGGGTGCTGGTGCAGAGCAGCTGAACCTGAGGCAGCGTGTGCCCAGGTGGCCAAGAAGGCCAAGGGCATGGTGGCCTGTGTCAGCACTGGTGGGGCAGCAGGAGCCAGGCAGTGACCGTCCCCCTGTGCTGGGCACCGCTGCGGCCGCAGTTCAGCTGCTGTGTGCAGTTGTGTGCCCGTGTGAGGCAGAAAGGCTTTGAGGGAGTGGAGGGTGTGGAGGGATGGGCAAGGGAGCTGGGGAAGGGGCTGGAGCATGAGTCCAGTGAGGAGCAGCTGAGGGAACTGGGAAACTCTCAGCTGAGAGAAAAGGAGGCTCAGGGGATCCTTCTCACAGTCCACAACTCCCTGACTCACTCCACCTGAGAAGGGTGCAGCCAGTGGAGGTCAGGCTCCACTGCCAGGGAACATGGGACAGGATGACAGGAAATGGCCTCAAGGGGAGATTTAGGTTGGATATTAGGAAAACTTTCTTCACCAAATGGTTGTCAAGCATTGGAGCACGTTGCCCAGAAGTGGTAAAGTCACTGTCTCTGGAGGTATTTAAAAGAGGTGTAGATGACATGGGGACATAGTTTAACAGTGGATTTTGCACTGCTGGGTTAATGGCTGGGCTCAGTTCCTAAAGGTTGTTTCCAGCCTAAATGATTCTATGAAATCGATGACATGCATAAATGATCATCACATTATGGCTAAATCTAATTTTAACTACGTTAAACACTCAAAGTCAAACATTCTTCCTCTCCTCAAAGCTTGTTTTATAATACAAAATAAAGTATTCAAATGCTGAAATGGGAAAATTTGTTAATTCAATAAAATTGTATTGGTTAATTCAAGAAGTTCTAGGAATATTTTCTCCTAAAAACAATGAAAACATGTAAGAAATTATTTTCAGCCTCTGGCTTCAACAAAATAATGAAGGATACATCATTTTGGTTCACAAAAGTAATGCCTCAGTTATCATCCACTGTTCTACCCCTTAAACAAACAGCTCCTCAAACCAACATTAATCAGTAATGAGTTAAAAATTAAAGGTTTTGCACTTTCACCAAACTGAATGATTACAGAAATGCTGATGAAAATAAAACCTACCAGTAGGTGTAAGCTTTGCAAGCAATGGAATTTTTAGCACTTCCCATGGGAGGTGAGTATATAAGTCTTCTGAATTTTGATGAAAATTCAGCTGCTAAGTAGTTCTGCTGACAAACATTAATTTCTAGTCTTCTAACTGGTTTTGCCAATTTCTTTTTTTCACCCTTAATATCCTTCAATTATATGGTTATTGAGACTCCTGTACCTAGTACCTTATAACAGTAAATGAGTGCAAAACCATATATTATTCAGTTGCAGTAACCTTTGTGACTCATTTTTTTTTTTTTTTTTTTTTTTGTATTTCAGTGAGATTTCCCACTCTTCATAAGTACTCGTGGTCTTGTTTTTCTTCATCAGCCTGTTGGTTCACCTTTACAATATCATTAATTAATTGGTACAAACCCCAACTCATTGGAAAAGGATGAAGGTGGCCTTTTCTCCTCACAGTGAAGGCACAAAAGTTGAAATTATTTCTTTCAACTCTTACACGGAGTTCTCTTTCACAAGGCAAATGTTCCTTTTTCCCCTCTATTTGTTTGTGGCTGTGTACATCTTTACATCTGGATGCTGTGGGAGAGGGCTTTAATAGTCTTGCAATAAGATGAGAGAAGGCATTAAACCAGAAGTGTTTTTTATTAAGAGCACTTAACAACTGCTGAATTACAGCCAATGCAATTTCACAGAGGGAAAATTGTTCCACTGTATAGGCCAGATAATGTCCCATCTTTTCCTATATATTCTGTACACCTGAGTTTCCTTTTTTTCTTTTAATAACTTGTGGAGACTGTGGCACTGATGTTGTACATATGAATTCTTGCAAAAGAAGTCCTCTAAGACAAGCAAAAAATCTACAGTGATGTAGGGAGAAGACAGCAGGCACAAGGAAGTAGTAACACAGTATTAGCAAGCAGAAGAAACAGCGGCACAAGCACATTACTATCCTGTTCAAGGCTCGACTAAAAAGGAAAGCTGTACAGCATGAAGAAATGTTTTAAAGGATATAGTTACTGAGTATAATTTATTTGGTCTTAGTTTGTATTGCTCGAGAAGTTCAGGTTGTTTTTTCTTTTTTAGGTCACTTGAAATGTCTTCCAAAGTAGTACACCTCAAAACCAGAGAAGGGCATGTTTCAACTCAGAGGAGAGTCTCACCCAGGCATAATTACAGCTGTTTAACTACCAGCATAATTACAGCTGTTTAAAGACAGCAGTGTACTGGCTAACAACACAACTGCATGGCATCCCTGTGTAGACAAGCTCTCACTGTTTTCTCACATGTAATATGGAAATAACTCCACTTTCTTTCATCACAAAGGTGTTTAATAATTACAGCACTCTAGATAATAAAATACACCTTTTTTTTTTCCCCAGATAGCACTGCTTTCTTCAGCTTTCACACTCCCTTCCCTCCCACCCCAAAATTCCTGTCTTTGGCAGCCCCAGAGTATTGTAGCTAAGGGTGATGTGTCTTGTATAGAAATACTGTTGTTCTCCCAAGTCATCTGGAAGGATCATTAAACCAAAGTGATTTGGCACTAACTGGAACCAAAATTGCTGCTGTGGCTGCTTCTGCAACTGCAATATTCCCAGCTTCAGACACCACAGGCACACAGAAGGCAGGCTGGCACACAGTGGGTAACCAGTAACTAATTAACATACCACTCACATAGGAGACTATGGGAAAACAAAACTGCTGTAGTTATTCTTTAAATGAGCAGGCCATGGCCAGCAGAGCTCTGAGGTAAATACACTTGACATAGGCTTCAAAAACATAAAGAATTAAATACAGCAAAGATATACTGTATTATTTTACCTCTTTGCTTGCAATCTGAAGCATGGTATTGAAGGAATCTACAGAGATTTTTTAAATTATAAAGAAACTCGGACTAGTATAAGGATGTCCACCTCAGATGTGAAATGGTATAATTTTCAAGCATCTGTGGCTCAAATAGTTAAAATACCCTTCATGTAGACAAGCAAAGGAAACGGATTTGGGAGAACCAAGAGAAGCCTGAAAGAATTCAGAGGACCTTCTCTTCTGCTAAGTGTTGGGATAGGCTGTTTTCTGAAGAAATACATCAAAACAAGGAGAGAAGCTGACTTAATTTATTGTTTTTCACTATTTTATTAGACATATATAATAAAAGTGTATTTAATCTTTTGACTTCAATTATTTCAGGCCACCAAATTAGCACCCTGGCTACTTATAATTTAGTAGCTATTAATTGCTACACAGAGAAAGGTAGAGCACATACCAACAGCTTTCCTGTTAGTTTTTATGTAGAAGTTAACATTGAACTCTACTAGTTCCTCTCTGAAACGTCACAAGAAAAGTTAGGGGATTTTCTAAGCTGGAAAGAAAAGGTAAAGAAAGCTTACTTCAGACAGGATTACAGTCTTGCAGAGATTTGGAGAGACACATCCTGGAATCCGCCTCTTGAAATACAAACTGGAGTTTTCAAAGAGTCTAACAATTTTCCTTTGAAAAAAACTCATCTGTAAAGGAACACCGCCCTTATGTCAGATTAAAATAGGCAGTACTATAGCATCTAGAGACTCCTGTCTGGAAAGGCCCTCCTAGTGCTTCTTGGCATTTGAAGCACACTTGAGTTACAGGTACTTAAAGGATATCTAATTTCTTTCCTAGACTAAGTATCCAAAAGTCACAGCAGCAAATTAGCTCACTGATGTAAAGTTTGGGAGTTCTTCAGAGAGGAAAAGATAAACCATAATCAGGGTGTGTGGGTGCATAATTTTTAACAGAAATCCTCAACAGTAGGGAGAGCTACATAAATAACTCATGGTCAATGCCAAATAGAGGGTCATGTATAAAAACAGTCAATGGAACGATATAATCTGTAGATAAGGAACTACAGTTTTGTCAACACAGGTCCTTTTGTAGGCATACTTGAAATGGGGATGCCTTTTCTCAATTTTTTGCTACATTTCTGTTTTGTAAACATGAAATCTCATTGAGCAGTGTGCTGGACTCCTAGTTAGGCTATGTACTGAACAGATTAAGCTCTATGAGGATAAATAAATTATTGTATGTCTCTCCCACTCTTTTGCTGCTCCATCAGCTGCAGGCTCAAGCACATTAGACCCATTAAATTAAACCCATTTAGACCATGACAGTATGTTCATTTCTGCTGCAGTCTCACTCTTTCTCTGCTACCTCCAGTTACAAATTAATTTTCCTTAGAAGTGCTATAGCTCTTACTGCTGTCCTTGGTGGATATCAAATCACAGCCACAGATAACATGAGTAACCTTGATACCTGCAGGTGCAGGTTGGGATCACTTTGATCCAGTTTGTGGGGCCTTGGCTGAAGGTCAGACCTACCGACTACAGAAATCTAAGCTTGAGCTGGAAGAGGAAGCACTTGAAATCCAGCTCTACAAATTCTGCGTAACCTTGGGCTTGGTGTCATATATAAAGGACTAAATTTCCTTTCCATCTGTCCTGTTCTTCCTTTATTCCCTGTGGTTTTGATTGAACCTTATCTGGTTCTCGCTTACTTAAAGATTAAAAAACCCCTAGAAATCAGTGAGCTGTTTTGTAAGGCTCAGGTGATCACAGACAGGAGTTCATGATGTTTTATCATGTATCTACTTCGCAAATTCAGTGGCATATTACTAGCAGGAAAAATACAAAGAGCAACAAATAAAAAAACCCAGAGGACACCATGCACTTTAATGCAATGAATACTTTTAATTGTCAATCAACACTAGTGCTCTAACCCACACTCCTCCCTTAATTTTTAAAATTGTCTAAAAAACACAAAAAAACCCAAAAAATCACATCTGGATGCTTCACATAAACATAAGCATAAAAGTAACTATCTCCAGAAAATACCAACTGTAAAAAATGCCGTGTTCATCAAAAAAGAGGGAATTCAGAAACAGAAATTAAAGAATTTAATTAAAGCTATTTACAGAACCAATGGTAATGCTGTGGTGAGAACTAGACCATGGCATCCCACTGGCAGCAGTGCCTAACCTCAGAGCAGCAAAAATTAGTAGAGCAAGAATAACTTCGTAATTGACATGTTAGAGCTGTTTCACTATTTGCAAAATAGGAAATATCCTGAGGATTTACTTGAGAATGAAATATATATTCATAGTTGTAAAAACAGATTTTATTAGGAATTAACTATATTATATACAGTAACAGTATTATGAACAATATTATTTTTACTTTGATAAAATAGTTCCATTCTAAGCCTGAACAAGTCATTTTAGGGATACATATACACAACTTTAATCACCACCCAAGCAACAATTCCTAATATATGTTTTAAAATTAAAAAGCCAGATTGATCAGTTGACAGAACTATTGTTATCCTGTGGCTCTGCTGCAGTTTCAGTTTTCTTGCTATGTTAACACATTGACAGAGGAAAATTAAGATGTAGGCCTTGTGTGTGCTGCATTGAACAATCCCAGAGTTTTGTATCAACTCACAGCATCAACTCTTTTAGTGATCTTTTAAATTAAATTTGTATTTCAGTAAACAGGACATCTGGAAATTGTTCAGTATTACTTCAGAATAAATGGAAATGCTGAGAAGTTAATTTAGTGAAGAAATATCCAAGAGAAGCATCCAAAACTAAGTAACCTCAGAACATTTTTAACTGGAGAGGATACTCCAGCTGTACAAGCACAGAAATTCCTGTGACAATACTTCCAAGGCAAGTGCATACCTTCTTATGATTTTACAATCTTCATGATGAGCTTGTGACAAAACACATAAAGGAAAAATGATTGCTGCAATATTTTTTTTTCCACATCTGGCTTTTGGTTTGTGGTTTGGGTTGATTGTATTTTTTTTGCATTTTGGCAAAAATGCAAGTCCTGGAATAATGTTAATAGAGCAGTTTGTCTGTTGCTCAGAAGACATTCTAAAAGTAGTTTTTCCATGCAATGGGCTAGTGACCTTCCTGCTACCTTTGGAAAGAAAAAATATTACAGAATCACAGAATAAGGTGAATTGGAATAACTCTGAAAAGAGTTAAATTATTCATTGAACTTCTAAACCTCAGGATGCTGCAGTAGACAGGGATTAGTTCAATGCTATAAGCACCGTGCTTCTGATTGGGGAATGTTCTAACCACATCAGAGCAGTCTGAAATGAGTCCACTGCAGTCTAGAAGAAACTATTTTCAGATATGCTGCATACTTGCACAGCAAATGTCTGGACTGCAAAAACTAAGTAAATAAAAGTTACAGACTCAGTGTTTTCTATTGGAATAAAATGTACATAACAGAAGCCATTGCTGTGTTTAAAACCAACCAACCAACCATCTAATAAAATTATTTATCAAATGTTGGTTTAATAAAATTACATTTATTTAAAGCAGATTGTTTTACATATTTTAGAAATTATTTTTCTACAATAATTTTGCAAGTTCTACTACCTGTATTTTATTTAACGATGTTCCTTTTTATTTACTTTAATAGATCTGGGACATTTTTGGTGGCAAGAGTAGACTGACATATGAAAAAATCTGTAAGATAACACAAAGGCAAAAAGTTTATCTGGTTGAGACAGCCAGCAGCTGAGCTTGAGAACTTTAATCTACAATGTGACTTGCTTGATTGAAGTACTAAGTACATTTGGAATAATGACACTTCGTGTTAACACTTAATTCTTCAGCAAAAGATCTGAAGAAGGTTATACTTTCCAGACCACTGCCTGACCTGATGAGCAGTCTCATTCACAGACTTTCTGCCAGGTATTGCAAGGGGGTGGCATGAAGGGTATAACAAAATAGTAAAAGCACTGGGAATACTCTACTGCTCTTTTTTTCTGCTACCAGCAAGAGGTTGGCTGGAAAAAATAACAGTTCAAGCCAATGCCACACATTGGCTTGACCTGTTTTGAGGAAAGTGATTTGAGGAAACTGTGACAAAAAAATACATTCTGGGTGATATGAAATGGATTCTAAAACAAGTGACAAAAAATTATGTGTAAAAAGTAGCCAGTTTGGGTATGACAAGAGTTACAGAAGCCATGCTGGTCCCTATGGTGTCACTTCATAGTAACCACACCCAGTTTGTGTTTTTTAGGCATTTTGCTATGTAACACTCCCTGAGGTATCTACTTCACACTTCAATTAAGGAAGGTTTTCTGTCCTCATGTCCCTATCCTGCTGGGCATGCCAATATATATAAAAAGAGGGGTAAAAAGCATCTAGTTATTTGCTGCTTTTGCAGTCTGCTTGTGACTGGTTTCCTCAAACATATTATCAAGCTTCCATCACATCCTTGACCAGGTGACCAGAGGTACTGTAAACCTAGAACTTCAAAGAACAAGAGATTTGCATTTGGCACAGCCTAAACTTTCACAGAATACACAATCTCTCTGAAAATAATTCCAGAAAAGCTAGCCCAGTTTACAAGGAAAAGAAAAGGGCAGGGGAAGGCAAGGGGGAGAGAGGGAGGGAGAAAGGGATTTTGTTGCAGAAACTGATTTATGCTGCTTTGAAAGGGTTTTTCATGTGGTATCAACATGGTTTTCTGCATTGTCAAGTAAACTATAGTTGGAACATAACTTTGCCTTTTTCATTCATGTAGAGAAAATAAATGGGATTTCCACACCAGATCTACACTTCGATCTACACTAGCACATCTACTTCAGCCAACAGTAAAGAGAAGGCATGTCTTCAGCTATCCTAACTGCAACAACCAACTTGGACATCACGGCAGTAAAACTGCCAAAAGGTCATAGAATACTTGATTAAAAATACCACATCCTTGCAGGTCTCAGATGTCTACTATGTGATGTATAAATACGACAACTTCACGTTAGCTATTACAACCTTAAGTGCATTAAAATAAATTCATAGCATTTTGTCTCACCAAAATTTTAAAAACCTCAGAGGAGAGAGTATTTTATTTGTGTGTCAGCATAAAAGTCTGTGGAACAGCTTGTGGAGCCTCAAAGTCACCAACTGTGACCAACAAAAAACTGTATGGGATGAGTCCTCTGATTTCATACACTATCTCTGTGAAGACTAAATCATTGTCATACCACTGACTATGAGAAAACCATTGTTAAAACAGCTGATCAAATAGGCATTTAGAAGAGAAAAGAAATTGACACTTCTCTGGTCATGAGTTCACAGCAAGCAATACCAATACATTACACTTTTACTAGAAATACTCAACATCAAAACAAGAATTAAACAACACTGGACAGTACTGCTTAATGTCTTATATTATTTACAAATATACTTAGAGATACAGAAACCCATGTAAATATTCAAAATCTATTGAAAAAATCCAAACACTGTTTCTGTTATTAAAAAAACCCCAGGGAAACAGTAAACTGAACACAGATATTGGAGGATACATATTGTTCTGGGAAGAAGAGCAGAAAGCAGAGGAGAGCAGAATTAGGCATTGTAAAAAATCTGCCAGGCTGTAAGCAGGGAGAACACAGAGGAAAGAGAACCTGAGGATACTTTCAGAAAGAATATGACTCTCAGGTTCAGTTGGGTGTTTATGACAGAACAGCCAGGCTGCATTTCAGCCAGATGTGCTACCTGGATTGTCCACAGTGCACAAAAAGGGAGGACAGTTGTTCTGGTGAACAGGGATTTAAAATGGAAGGAACTGGGCTTCAGACAGAGTGAAACCAGAGGCACCTTTTGGAAGAGCAGGTGTCCACAGAGGTGGTGCAGACAGCTGGCAAACAGCAGCCTCTCAGACAGAGGCAGACAGTGACACCAAGACATGCTGGAGTTGTCCTGTCAAGATCCTTCATGTAGTACATGTGAAACTGAAGTTTTAGATAACTACCGAATACAGAAGGTTATAATAAAAGAATCAACAGTCAGAATGCAGAGAAGGTTCAGAAATTCCTTAAATTAAAAAAAAAAAAAGTATTCATAACAAGGTGACAACACCAGATCCATCAAGATTATTGCTTGGGAAAAATGCTTAACTCAATGTACTTTGCATATTTTAGAAAGCTTATTTTACACCAATTAATTTTCTTACTGACAGCTGGAAAGAAAAGCACCTTGAAGAAAGCAAACATCAGAGTGACCATGAAGTCACTCTGCTGGCAAGGGAATTGACAGGAGTCTTTTTAGATAGACTCCTCTCAAATAATAATTTTAAAAATAAAATTATTATATTTCAGGGTGACAGAATCCCTTTAAATTAAGCATTTACTAGTGCACTTACTCAAAGTCCACAACATAAAGCTCCAGCAATTAAAAAAAAGTTTGCTTCAAATATGTACCATAAACTCAAACCCCCTTCATGATTACTTGCATTGCATAATTGTGCCTCTTAGGAGATACAGTCAATAAGACCAAAAAGACATGGTTTGTGCAAATTATGATTCCTCATGACTTGCACAGGCCTCTGACCCCTTGAAAGTCATGCTGATTATACCAAGGTAGTTTTTATGAAATGAGCATGACATGCTTGTTTTATTTCATCCACAGTTTTCATCTCCATCAAGACCAATCACTGTCTGTTAAAGAATAATTTATTCTTATATCAAGCCCTTTTGTTATTCTTTGCACATGCAACATCAAAGGACAGTAGCTCTTCTAAATCTTTGCTTCATTAAGATAGTGAACTTGCTGTAGTCAAGAAAGCATGATGTACCATGAGGCACAGATAAAACCTGGACAAAATTCAATGCAAAATAAATTTCTAATTGATTTGAGATTAAACAGACAAAAAACTTTTAGAGAGAACCAAGTGCCAAGGAGAGATGTTAGATCATGTACCCTCGAGTTAAAGACTGTCATCCCAAAAACCTCAGCTGAAGCTATGAAAGTACACTATTACCAAACAGTGTATTTTAAACAGAGCGAAACATGGGTTTCATGGAAGAGCTAATTCTTTAAATGGAAAAATCTAAAATTTGCTAAAATCTATGATGAGTGAAAACTCTCTTGTACTGCCACCTGCTTTAAAGACATGACACATAAATAGATGCATTCATAGGTGTCCATTAATTTCCATATCCTGCGTTGTTAGCTACATATCATAGCAAAGAGAAGATGTAATTATTGCCATTTCTCTTGCTCTCTTGGTACCTATTCTTTGTTCAGAAGATGCCAGATAGAACACTATTTTGGATACTGTCAGTCTGGATATTCAGTAACAGCTAAATCAGTTCCATGAATCATAGAAAAAAGGGTTTTCAAAATATCAGACAGCTGACCAAGTAATACTTTTAGATTATTATTTCTATCACAATAAAACAGCATGTTAATTTAATAGGTCAAATGGTCAATCTTCAGTTAGGACCAAGAACTAATCAAGATGATTAGAAAGCAAACACAGACTTTTCACTGTGTCGATTTTCATGGTGGCTGTAAGAGTCTCATATATATTCTCTAGCACACTCAGAACTCAGACTAAGATCAGCTTTTTGATACAAAGAAACAGACGTTGAGATTATCAGGTTTTACATTAAATATATATGTAATTCAAGTAATCCTTTGGGAAAACAACATCCTTTTCTCCAGAATATGGCCAGTGAAAGCAGGGCTTACAGCAATAGGAAAACATGGGGAAAAGTATTTAATGTCACATTGTCAGTAAACAAAAATATATTGGCACTACAGCAATAGAAAAACTGTATGCCATTGGTCAAAACATCTCTGTTTCTCATATATTCAAAACTGGAGCCAGGAGGAAAGGGAGAAGGGAGAAATATTTTAGGGACTCTGATGAAGCTCTAAAATGGAATATGCCAAGAGCCAAAAATTAGTACAGCAGCCCTTCTAGACTACAACAGGGTGAGGACAAAGCTAGAATATTACTAACCAACAGTTTATAAGAAACAAACACACATATTTTAGAGATGCCAACCAAAGTGTGCAAAGAAGGAAAAAATTAAATCCAGATACTTACAGAGCAGAATGGATCAACTTCATTTCCCAAAACGTGATTCTGCAAATCATTTAGCTTAAGAAAAAAAGCTTCAAACAATATCTGGTTCTTTCCATCAGCAAATAGTTTGCCTACAGATTATCTTCTTCTAACCTAAATGAAAAACAGATGTCTTTTTCCCAATATCACTGATGTTTTAAAGGGGTGAGTAATATATAGTAGATACACAGCATTTTGTGTTTTCAGAACACTGAGATCATTCACTGTTGCTCAGCACAACTCTGTAAAGATAAATAAACAGACACAAATAAGAGTAATAACTTTACTCTTCTTAAATTAAGCACGGGAAGGGAGGGATCACCAAGTTTCCTCTTGCCCTGGGACAAATACAGTGCATGCACTTACTGCTCTTCCTTTTAAAACAATTAGCCGTTTGGAATCTCCACTGTCTCTAATTGCTTTCTGCCTCACCTCAACTGGAATTTATGCCAAAAATCTTACATGTTAAAAAAGGTCCAAGTAATCCTGCTGTAATTCTCAAAACCTGCATGCCACAAACAGTATCTGCCTATACTGCAGCTTTAGAATGCTACAAGATACTAAATTTCCATGTGGTTTTGCTCATGGTTCTGTAGTTACCCCAGCAGAAAGTTCTGTAATAGAACATCTACACTGCCATTTGTGACCCCAAAAGAAAGCACTTTTAATTGTGTTTGGTTCAGTATACTGATTTTCCTTTTCCTAAAGGAATTTAATTATTTTTTTTTTTTTACCCTGTGTATGGAATCTACCAATCACCAATCAGTTCATAAGCTCTAATGAAACGGAAAAATCAAACTGCTTTTAATTTTTTTTCCCATTATAAGATGCATTTTCTGGAACAGTTAAAAATCCCTTTTACAATGTGTCCCAATACAAACAAAAACTTTTCAACAGAATCACAAGACACCAGTTCTCATTTAGCCACAAAACACTTGGAAAACAGTATCCTTAAATCTGCACTGAGCTTTTTAATAAAAGTGGAAATCAATTTCATTCTAGTAACTTCAGCTTTTGTACAAAAATTTACTAAGAACATGGAAAGGCCTACCTCAGTAAACACTGATCATTTGTGAGATTAGTTAAATCCTGAAATGTTAGTTTGTCCAATTAGCAAAAAATTACATGGTCTTCAGTAGTCTGCTGCTTAGATAATCAATACTCTTCGGAAACAACTATTTATCAAGCAACAACATCAACAAATTACTTTTTCTCATGTCACCCATTCTTAGATAAAAGTATTTTACTAAAACTAAACAGAACTCTCTCAGCAGTGCTGTAAAACTGCAACTTCCATGTAGTTTAGGACTGCACTTTTTTCTTTTAACTGCTTTGACAAAAAGAAACAGAGTCACACAAAAAAAAAACAAAACAAAACCAAAAACAAACAAACAAACAAAAAAAAACCCCCAAAAAACCCCAAAAAACCCCCACACCAAAAAAAAAAAAAAAAAAAAAAACCAACAAAAATAATGGTACTATTTTTGTGTCTACAGAACTTTAAATGCGTATGTTTCAATTATAATTTGGAAATATTGTCAGGCTTGCAAAAAAAAGAATTCTTGGAATATGACCTAGCAAAGAACTGTACTCTCTGTCCTTTGTACTATCTTCTTACTTCAGTGTTCATTTTAGTTCAGCCCAATGAGAAGCAATGTTTTTGTGGGGCTTAAAAAAAAAGGAGATTTTAATTTATATTGAAAAATTCTTATAGTGCAATGAGTTCATAATCATAATCAGTTTATTTGGCATATAACTATGAATTGCATACCACTTCATAGAATGTTACCAGGTCTTTATCTTTCTACATATAAAATTTTATGCAGGAAATGCAGCAGCACTGAAAGCAAAACAATTGGGTTAATACACAAGACATTGTAGCAAAGCTGAAATGTCCATGCCTTTCCCCTGGTCACAAAAGTCTCAGTTTATCTCGATCAATTGTTTTTCATAATTTATGTTAAAATGCTACAGACAAGTTAGCAAACCATCAGATTGAAAAGAACTAAGTCAAACTTCAAAGCCATTTATTTTCTTTTAGGGAAAGAAGAGCATTGAAGCATTCAGTAATGCTTTCTTCTCTGCTTGAACGTTTTGTTTTCCCTTTTAAGCTGCCAGAAGAAGAAGAGGAGGCAGAGGAGACGAGTATGAACATGACAAGATGACAACGAAGATGATGAGGAAGATGACGAAGAGGAAGACAAAGGAGATGACAAAGGAGAAGGAGAAGGAGATGACGACAATGATGACAACGTAGTAGTACTAGTAGTAGTATGACATTTGCTAATTACTATTACTCTAGCTCAGAACAACCAGGACTAACTACATTCAGACAGCTTACAAACACCACAGCAGAAAAAAATTACTGAAGAGGAGGATATTTCAGAAGATTGCATGAAGCCTCTCAGGGAAAAGGTAAAGGTATTGTCATAAGATCTATTATTGCTCATGGTCAGTAGCCATCAAACCTAAACTCTGAGGAGACAGCTATTTGCAAAATAGCAATGTGACACACAGGAATTTCTGTAAAACTCAGCCTGGCTATCGTAACTTTTAAGTTCTCCAAGAAAACCCCTCTCACAATGTCGGTTTGTCAAGGAAGACTGACTTTGAACAAAGTTTTCAACAAAAAAAAAGTACAACTCCTAAGGCGAAAAACTCAAACCATAAATGCTCCATAAATCTTACTTTCATCATTAGGCTCTTAAATACTGTGTAATCTTCAGAAACTCTCTATCAATAGGAGTGCACAATAGGAGTGGATTTTGTGTCAAAATGGTGTGGCTGGACCAATACCACCTGGGATCACCCTCCCCTTGCCCATGTCAGCCTTAAGCGCTGATGCTTATTGTGTTTCATTACTGCATTGGTTTAATTGCAACAGTTCATTTGCTGCAACATCACCCTAATTAATCACGAGGCAGAAGTCTGCCTTCGTGCCAAGAGGACCAAGCCCTTTCTCCAAGCACTTGCAGCCTCACACACTCAGCCCTGCCAGAGGAGGGATTCCTTCTTCCTTGACTGAAGAGTATCAGTGAGAACTCTGTACAGTCTTGGAGTACAACATAAAAGGACAAGAGACAGGGAAGAGGTAGACTGCCACATGCAAAAGGCATCAAGGGCAGCAACAATAAATTAGCAACTGCGAAAGAGCTGAAAGGCTAATGAAAGCTGTGAACACACAGTGCATTTAGTGAAGATGAGCTGCAGGCACAGAAAATAAAGAAGCAGAAAAGCATAGTCAGAGGCAAACTATAAAACTCAATAAACATCTGCTGATTGAGCTTCCAGGCTCTAAACACAACTACGATGAGCAGGAGAAAAAGGATGTTAACAATTTATCTTAAAATATATAAACTGGAAGACCTCATAGTCTAGAAATCCTCTGTGTCATGATCACCTTTTTCAAAAATCTATTTTCTTGAAGTTACTAGATCACATTGTCTCTTCGAGCAATGCCACAAAGTCCACATTAAAGCTACAACACTGTAATCCTTTAAAAAAGTAAACCTGTACCAATTCAGCCTATCAGTAAAATCCTCTAAAAAATTTGTTTTGCTAAAAAATTGTTTTAAGTATAATTTCATAACCATGCTCCAGCTAGATACATTTCTCTTTGTAAGACCAAGTCAAGCAACTGCAATTAAAATACTAGTTTGATTAGTAAGATTTTTGTTAAATCATGGTAACAAAGGGACATTAATAAATTGAAATATAAGTTCTTACAGATTACAATGACAGAATTGCATCAATAATGGTGTGCAGCTTATTTCAGCTCCTTAAATGAAATGCACTATAAAGGTCAAAGCACCACCACCATGGCAATGGTACTGCATATTAACGACATTTCAAGTCGAACACAAAGCTTACTCTATCAGTTGTTCTATTTATATTTTCTGTACAAAAGACAGGGGTTTACACTTGGTCTAAATAAATAATAATCAGTAAATCTTGGCGGCATGGAACTTTACCCATTCCATAAAAAGTCAGATAGATGATTTAAGGCTACCAACTGTTCACAGTTCCCATTCAGACAAATAAATAGCACAGCTTTAGATACAGTCCGGTTTTATGGGGAAAAAGAAATCTAGAAAACACCAAAAACCTGAACTATAACTGGACTGTGAATTACTTCATTGACTTCAGAAGACCACATAAATCCATCATTTTCATTGCTCAGTAAAATCTCTGTTAGATTTAAAAAATTAATGCCGACTCAGTTGTCAGAGTGATGCCCTGAAACCCTTTGATACCACGAATGAGCAACAGCAAAAGTTCACAGCTGATGTAACTTCTTATCATAAGTTTGAGGTGTATTTCTTCTTGACATCTATTCCTCCCTCCCCTTTCCCAATAGATGCTGATTCCTGGCCTCAGCTTTTCCTACACTGTAGAGTGCTTCCATTCTGCCTGTGCCAAGCACCAGCGTTCACATGATCATGATAGAACAGTGGTGCAAAGAAACTGTCCTTTCATGGGGGAGGGAATCACTGGTTTTTAACTTTGTTTTGATCCATTGGGAACTGTGCTTATACATTGTGAATGAGCTAGACTCTGCATGGATTTTAATCACTGCAGAATTTCCTGCTTCTTAGAAATGGTGTCCCATTAGTCCCTGACTGTAACACACAGATATAACAGATAAAGCTGTCATGTGCTGGGACTGGGTATAATGCAGTACTAAACATCCAGTACATCCATATTCACATCAGGATTTATTCACGTTCTTTTTAGATTGAATTTACTATGAATGTGTCTTTGAAATCTAAGTTTAACTTCAAAGCTGATTTAAGTGAAAAAACTGAGCTGGATTCTGGATTAACAGAAAGCTCATTATCTCTAAAAACTCCCATATTACTGTATTTAAAAAACAAAATCTAAATTTAAACTTCCCTACTGTGATTTATTTCTGCAGTACTGCTTTTTAAGATCCTTATGAAGGCAGCATTATATGAGACAGAGCATACATAATGTCAACATCTGGTAAGAACTAAAACTGCAAAATTCTTCCTTTGTTCTCTTGGAAGGAAAACATCTTCCATGAAAAGCCACTGTAATTTGCTCTAAAAGTTAGCAGCAAAGGCAAAAAGACAAACAGTGGAAAGGTTTTCTATTTTTTCCCCTTTTTTATCACTATAGGTCATCCTTCGTAGCACTTTGCCTTTTAAAAAAAATTAAAACAATGAAAAAATCTACTAAATTCTAATCATAATATTCAACAGAATGAAATTAAATGTTTAAATAAATGGACAATTTCTGAAACTTACTAATTTCTTTTAAGGAATCATGGTAGGACACTACCCTCTTTTGCCACACCAAGACAGAGAAATTTCTGACATAATTAATTCAATAAATGTTCTGCAGATGAATATTTTGTTTATTCACAGAAGGTTCTCTCGGTGTTTCTAAATTGTTTTTTTCTTTTTGATTCCAATATATATCGTTGTCGGGGGTTGAGTTTCTTAAGAGAATTTTTCCCCATAAGTTGCTAGGGAACGAATTCCTGGGCACTTACGGGTATTTAAGAAAGACAAAAGAGGAGGCTGCAGTCGGGGGAGAGGGTGGGCACCAGGACTTCCCTTCTCTCTGGGGAGTTCTTGGCTCGGGAAGGGAACAGCCAGGCTGTGGATTTCTGACTCTGGGGAGATTCTCACCGGCTTTCCCTGGAGCTCAGCTCGGGGCGGCCTGGCACCGTCTGTCCGTGCGTGCCCCGGCAATCCTGCCCCTCGCCCCTCTCCGCCCCGCCGGCAGCCGCAGTTTCTGTCCCCGCTGTGCCTCGGCTCAGCTCTGGGTGTTCTCTGTGCCCCAGCCCGCAGCCCCTGCCTGCCGGGGCGTTTGCTGCAGCTCCGGCTCCCGCCGCCGAGCTCTGATCCATCTGCAGCACCCCGGCACTGCTGCTCACTCGGGCAGCTGGTGACGGGAATGCGCCACAGGGGAAGGGGACAGCGGCAGAGAAAACTGAGACTGTTTCCCTGGCTCTGTTTGTGAAATGCAAGGTTGTGTTTTGTGTCAGGTAAATAAAGGTAACCTGTGCAATTATAATTGTGGAATGTGTGGGGCACTGCCATGGGACAGTTATAAAGATAAATTATAGTAAACAGCCAGGAAAACAAAACATGGAAGATGGCCTTTGAACCAACCCTGTGTTTGCAATTAACTATTGTAAGTCTTAAGTTGATTTGTAGTGAGAGTATTGAATTATAACCTTAGGACGTTGCTTTTTGATAAAGCCTTATGCTGTTTTGTATTGAGAACCTTTGAATTATAACTTTAGAATATTGCTTTGTCTTAAGGATTTTTTAAACTGTAGCTTTAGAATAAACAAAAGAGGGATGTAAACTTATCTCGAGCTCCTAACAAAACGGTGAGAACATCCTGAAAAAGGAGGATATACATCCTAGGAGGAATGGATCACGACAGAGAAAAGAGGAAGCCTGACCACACCATCTGGATATACATTCTAAGATACACATCCTGGGAGAAATGGGTAACAATAGAGTATAGAATTGTGACACAGAAATTGTAAATAGAAAATTGCTGAGTAAAGCCTATCGATCTCTCAATAAATACCAGCAAGCCCAGCAATCAGTGTGCAGTTGGAGGGGAAAACTCCTCCACTGTAGTCAGTGCTGTATTTGTTCATACTTTACCATATTAATTAATAAAACGAATTACTGCTTGATATATTGGCTGAGTCAAGCTTCTCATTTCTAACATGTCTGTTGTTAATACCATAGTTGTTATTTTGTTTGCCTTGCTAAACACAAGTAAAGAACTATTATCCCTATCCTCATGTGTTTGCCTGAGAGCCCCTTACTTCCAAAATTATAACAATTTGGAGAGAGGAGGTTTGCATTCTTCATTCCAGGAGGGGATCCTGTTTGTCCATAACAAATACCTGTCTTCCAAACTAAGACAACTGTGCTCCTATCATTTTCAAACGCACAACAGTTCATGAACTTACAGAATTATTATTTGACCACTCTCATAACCATGAGAAAGTGGACTTTATGATCCAGAGAGGAGAGAGGTGGTCAAAAATCGAGATCACAGCTGTAGATTTCACTCAGATCTCTCCTTGGAAAAGTTGTGTGGTCTAAGGTTTTGTAGGGAAAGAGGCCTATGGAAGCTGGTGGACCTCAAACTGAATGTGAGCTAGGAACATGGTCTTGCTGCAAAGAAGGTGGATGGATTCTGGGCTGGATTAGGCAAAGTTTTGAGAGCAGATCAGTATTTATGAGCCTGCTGTTGTTCTCAGCACTGGTGAGGCCACAGGTGGAGTGCTGGGTGCAGTCCTGGGCTCCCAGTACAAAACATGGCATGGACATACTGGGAAGAGTCCAGCAAAGCGATACCAAGATGATGGATGGACTCCAGCACTTCTCCTATGGGGAAAGGCTGAGAAAGGTGTGACTGCTCATCCTGGAGAAGAGAAGGCTCAGGGGAACTCACCAATGTACATAAACACCTGCAGGGAGGGTGCAAGGAGGACAGACCCAGGCTCTTTCCAGGGGTGTCCAGTGGCTGCACCAGAGGCAATGGGTATACACTGAAATACAGGAGGTTTCCTCAACATCAGGAAACTCCTCCCTTTGAGGGTGAGCAAGCACTGGTTACTCAGTGAGGTGGTAGAGTTCCTATCCTTGGAGACACCCAAAAGCTTTTCACAGTCTTGGGCAATTGGCTCTAGCTGACCCCACCTGAACAAGGGCTTAGATCAAATGATCACCAGAAGTCTGACAGTCTCAACCATTCTGTGATTCTATAATGGGAAATTACATCTCATTAATGAAGAATGTGATTATGTAACATTCTGAATGAGATATGACACTTGCCTATTAACTCACTGGCATCAACCATTATATTTAAAAGTGCTTAAATAAGCTATAAAAAGAGATTCAGCCTAATACACAATACAGAAATATAGGAAGCTAAAGAAATTATCACAGGAAAGGAGAAAAACCTACCTTCATGAAAAGCAATTAGCACATTTAATTCCATTCCAGAAGGGGTAGGTATTGAAATTCAACCACATGGAGTTTCACAAAGAAAGATAATTATGGGTATTCATAGGTATTCAACCCTGTAGGATGTGAGACAGAATCTGTAAGTTTTAAAAAGCATGGAAAAAAAGTTCTCTGTTTTGCAGACCTCTCACCAAGTAACTAAATTAATACATATCTCCATGAAATTATGACTTGACAGTTATGAATCAATAATTTTTTTCCTACTTTGCTCCACTAAGATATCCATTAGTGGAAGAGGAGAAATAAAGAGATTCTGTCCAATCTTTAATCCAGTATCTCATAAGACAGAAGAGAAGTGTAATTGGAAATACTGTTAACAATTTTTGTTCTTCGCATATAGCAGGCATCTATCTGCTTCAGGCAAACAAAAAGTTTTCTCTCAAAAATTCACTTTATTTATGTATTTCACTAAAATTAACTGCATCTTATTCAGCATGGGCCAGACCTTCCACCAGGTGAGATATACCTGGCAGGTCACTGACCTGCACTATACCAAGCATCAAGAGAGAATCATCTCTTCCTACAGGACTGAGATCACAACATACAAAAAGAAAGAACTAGCTGATGAACAGGTAAACCACCACGAATTTAAATAAAAAGATCTAAGTGCACAGGCAAATCAGTTTAAATTTAAAAAATAAAAAGAAACACTTAAGTCAGTAAATTAGACAAGAGCAGCATTAGTAGCTTGGAAAAAATTCTGCTGTACAATGCTGTGCAAAAGAACAAAAAAAAAAAAAAGGGAAAAAGAGATTAAGGCATGGAAAAATGAACTTACCTCGTGAAAATAAAACGTTTTCTATGTAATGTAAAAAGGAAAAAAAATGAAATGTAAAATGGCAAAGGACAGTCCTCAGTACACTATTCTAAAGGGGGTACCTGATCTTTTCTGAGGATGACAATATCCACTTTGTTTTCTGTACATGGCTGCAAAATCCATCTCAAGCACATGAATCCAGGCAAAGACAAGAAGATTCAGCTGACATGCCACTTGAGGAGTGGCAGTATCAGTCCCAAGTACAGTTAACAGCCAGCTAGATTTTAATACCTCCTACCTGGCAACAGCTTAATGGTAAATAACCTGTACAATTTAGATAGGATACAAAGTTCAAAAGGTTATCAAACTAGAGGCATTCAGTCACCTGAATGATAGGAAGCAAACCAGTACAGTTTGGGACAGGATTATCACAGCCTCTTAGAGATGAAGGCCAGGTAACATAATGTCTCTGCAAGCAAATTATACTTTTAGGTTTACAGTCTGCCAAGGGAAGACTTTTCAAGATAGACACTATACTGCTTTCTGGGAACACCAGCTTCAGCCAAACCTCTGTGGACATGGTTCAGAAGGACACTGACTTGTCACTAGAATAGTTTGGACTTAACACATAGCATAGTAACCATCTCGTATTTCTCTATCATCACAACCATGAATCACAGTTTTGTGTTGATAATTATAATTCCATCACTGCAACCAATCAAAGTTGCTCTGGTAGATCAGAAACCAGAGGTGCTGTTGTGAATCTATCAAATACTGAAATAGCTTCACATTTTAAAATTTTTAGATGGTCTGTGTTTAAAACAGATTAAATGTTTTTTTTATTCAGTTTTTTATTCAGTTATCAGCCAAAAGCCATAACCCTGGTGCAAATTTCTATTTTGGGATGTACATTTTATTGATATCCCAATAATCTGCAATAAAATCCAGCAAACCACCTTCTGAAGCATTTCAAAAACTCTGCAAAAGTTACTGAGGGTAATTTATAAATCTTAGCATGCAACTAATAATATTACAAACAACCATAAGGGGGTATATCTAAGCATACTGAAAAAATACTTCTTTCTGTATTTCTTCATATTTAGGAGGGATGAAAAGATTTCTGACAATATTTTAATTTTAATGACAAATTTTCATATATAATTACAATAGAGTGAGAAAATGTAAGCCAATTTCCAGAGTCTTAATGAATATTTCCATTCATTAGAGATAGTTAAAATCTAAATCTACAGAAAATACACATCATTCATGCAGACAGTTAATTTATATGGGATATTCTGACATGGGACTGGCTAAAGCAGGTTGCCACCAGTGTCAAAAAGCCTTCTTTAGCAGCATCAGGACCCTACACCAAACCACCATCCCTCAGAACCTTTGAACTCAGAGACCATCACAGAGTACATTAATTGGAATATTATTACTACATGTAGCAGGAAAGTCCAATGAAGCCTTTCCATGCTACTTGAGAAGCAGAAATTCTCATCACAAGTAAAACTTGCAGCATGAAGTACCATGCAATGTCACAAAGACAGTAAAACCTAAACATAAGGAAAACACACAGAAGTGACATGAGCACATTTCCTTTTCAATCGTACATAAACTACAGAGAACCCCAAAAGAGGAATGAAATGACACCCCACTGTAGGTGACCAAACCAATGACATAGCCTTTCTTCATGCCCTCCCTTGCCACATACACAGGACAGGAACTTCTGCCTTTGCAAACCTTAACCTTGCAACCTATGGATTCTTCTTTCAGAACCTTTTGCTTATGTGTCCCTTTACAAACCATAGATACAGAGACTGCAGAGGAATACATAAAAATCCTTCTGAAAGAAGAATCTTCTAATTGTTCCCACACAGAGCTATGTTCCAGAATGTCCAAGACTGATCAAAGGCAAAAACACATTTTACTTTTCTAAGATGGAAGAAGAGGAGGGAAAAAATTACAATCCTTATCTCCAAAAATCTTACAGGAATGAACTCTGGCTTTTTTATCTATGAATAAAAAATCAAGCCTCTAAAAGGAATTAGACAATCCAATACATTGTTAATGGTACTTTCACAGCATATATTTGTACTAACAGATTTTTCAGCATATAAGGCATTTTTCAAACACGTTTTTTTAGGAGCTAGGAATATTAAAATATCAGGCAGAGAAGTTACATAAACTTTGTCTCTTTTTTCATTAGGAGGCTGTAGAAGAGCATTATCAGTGCTGACAGTGTCTGGGCATTTTGACTAATCTTTTTATAGTGCTTCAATTTAATAATAGCCAAGCCTGTAACACACTCTGTGCCTAATAAGCAATTCAAAAGAATCCAGGAAATTTTTTTTCTTTGAAGTCACTATGTTTGTAACACTGGAAATACCATGCACATTGTAAATTACATACATTGATCATGCCAGAGGCACCTTCAGCTTGACTATGGACCCAGTCTAAAGATTCCATTCAGATTGGTAACACTGTCCAAGAGCATGCCCAATGAAGTTTGCCACTGAAGCATTTTCTTTAAATTGTTACAGATATGTCAGTGTAACAGAAACACACAGGAAGTCTTTAAAAAACTGTGATTATATTTCACATCTAATGTCTCCACACACCTGATGACAACAGCAAGACAGGTTTGCAAGGTTGAGTAGTGCTTCACAAAGCCCACATGAACCAGGAGATAGTTCACCTAAAGATTTACAAACTTTACGTCAGCATCTCTGAAGCGCTAAAGCGGAGAACACTCTTGTAAGGCTACAGGTGTTTCTACCTCCAGATGGAAGTTTTACCTAGATCTCCACTAGAAACCATTTAAGAAAGTTTCTACTTAAGGTACTTTGTTTTAAGCATACTGGTTGCAGTGCTCACTTTTCTAAGAGTTTACCAGTTCACACTGTTCACATTTTTGGTTTGTGTACTGATAGAAAAATACCAATTATGCAGCTTTATCAAGGTTTGCTGTTTATTTTGTGCCATGTTTGCTGTTTGATAAACACATTCCACTCTGTTCTATTGTAAAGGTGCAATACTTTAAAGGATTAATAATTTATCACATTTTCCAAAACATCCTCTGACTAGGGAAAACAGAGCACGTCTTTTGGCAAGGTGTAGTACACCCTTCTGTGTTACAACCTGCACAGCTTTGACACTGACAGCCAAGGCTATATCCAGTAGCAGAAATGGAATTGCATCAGAATATGGTGTTTACCTGCTCATGAGAGTATTGGAAATACCCTGACACATTTGTTGCATGATCAAACACCATTCAGGAAGCAGATGAAGTATTAGGGTGACATTTACTCACTGATTTTCTTGGAAGATTCCCAAGCTCAGGAAGATAAAACAAGTGCTTGGGATTTAATCCTACCTTGGAACACATAAAAAAATCTCTTCCCCATTCCATCAGTGCTCTTTCCCCACACCTAGATATAGTGACAGAACAAGCTGGTGCTTGTTCTAAAGGAACAGAGGCACACATGGAAAAGTACCTCAGGGTGGGGATGATCACTGCTGAACTCTTCCTCTGCCAGGGAGGCTTTGAGCAATGTCCTTCTCCTCTGCTGGTTACCCACCTCACCCCACAGCTCCCTCACACTCACTGGACTTGTGTACACAACTTCAAGCCATGCAGCCCCTCTTATTTCTGCAATTTTCCTTCTACAATGTTCTTCATAAGAATCTAGTTTATAAGTAGAGCAGCAGAGGAACATAAATCTGAGAAGGAAGTGCAATATTGCCCTACTGTAAAACTACTAAAGTCAGAATTTAAACCTTTCAGTCTTGTCCCTTTCTTCATAAGATTCTGATGGAATCCTTCATACGAACTCATTATTCTCCTTCTTACATAAACACCAGCTTTGAAGCCTATCCCTCACCCAAATTTTAAACACCTTGTTGGTAAAACAAACAAATAAGTTACTAATTTGTTCAAGACAAACAGCCCATCTGTCTATTCCTATCGATGTTAAAGGGTTAAAGAATATGAAACTCTAGCTAATGCTGTCACATACAACATCTGTATCCTAAACACTTGACCTCCAAACATCAAGAAGAAGGAGGTATAAATTGTGCACCTAAAGAGGCACGCTATCTCCTAATTTTGCTGTGCAGAAAATAATAAAATAAACTTTTTATAAGTTATACACCATCAACTCATGCAACAAGTGCTAAAAGAACACAATAAACAGTAACATTATACAAATCAGCTTCGATGCTGAATGCATTGCTTTACTATAATACCAGCCCTTTTATCATTACAAAATCTCTGAGGCACAGTCTTACTACCAGCAAATTCACAAGGCTCACCTAATGAAAATTATAGCCAAGAACATAGCTTAGCTTTTAATTCAAGGATAAAATTTATCTCTTAAGTTAACAACTGAGAAAAAATCATTAAGCTCAGCACTTAACATTTCCTTCACATTTCTGCACTAATAATTTTAACTGTTCCAGCTTTAGGCATGGGCATAACTGTTGGCCACATTTAGTCCAACGGGTATACCAGGTCAGGCAACAGCTCTATTTCAGCACACCATCTCCACAGTGATTGGCCAGGGCAGCAGGTAAGATCAGTGTTAGTATCTAAGGGACACCTCCTTAGAATGCTGGGGTTTAAAGCCAGCTAATGCCTTTGAATTTGGAAGAAAATACAGATTAGACAATTCAGCTCCTTCAAGATGAATACCTCTTTCTGAAGAATAGACAATTTAATAGGTAGAAAGAATTTGAATTCTGATACAAACTTTAATTTTTAATGATGCAGATAATGCTCTGCAATTACAGGCACCCCACTGTACATATTTTCAGTAAAATTCATCATGTTTGCTTTAAAAATATGCCCTATATTTACAACAAAGGCTTTCAGAATTGCATGAGTAAGAAACCAAAGGGATCTAATGAGAGCTTTCATAATTTGGGTATTATGTTATGCTTAAAAATCACATCCTTCCTTGACTGAAGCCTTAAAGGCAATCTCTGCAAAATCTCTGTGTTAAGCCTTAAAATGGACAGGTGAAGGCCCATTTCAGCATAGTAGAACAGAGCAGTTTTGGCCACTGTTACCTACCACAGGCTGTTGTATATCCTCATAGACTACACAACAGTGTTGCTTCTCTTATTGTATCTTATATATACACAAAAAAAAAAAAACCAAGCCAACTAAACCACCAAGCCTAACACCACCTTGATATGTAATTACAAGTTTTCTTCTAACTCTCTAAGCAGGTACCACATGACAAATCCACCATGCAAACAGCAAACTGGCTAATATTTCCTTCTTTGGACTTGAAACTTGAAGGCAGAAGAGCCCAAGAACTGGGGTATTGAAACTGACATGTTTCAATGAAAAAATTGCTGGAACTCGGGAGCTAGGGAACCACCGAGCATGAGTTTTGTGGTGGTCTGAATGACCTACAACAGAAATCAGATTTTTTTTTTCTTCTGCTTTCTGCATGACCTTTGAATGGGGGCAAGTGAGTAAATAAAGACAATCAAGATCCCTCTTTACCCAGACAAGAGTTTAGGAATAGCAAACATCAACTATGCACAAGTTTCTACAATCACACTGTGTCTTGGACAAGAAACGTATCCTTTAATTCTTGCCAAAGAGAGATGTAAATCTCAGGTAGAAAGCTCTAATACAGATGGAATGAACTGCAATACATTTATTTTCTTTTGTCTAATGTATCCAGTTAAGAATGCATTTATTATATCTTCAGGGCTTTGTAGCTTTCCTGTTTATTTTAATAACAGTAGTTTCATGCCTAGAGCTCCACATACTGAGATAAAGAGATCAAGACACCTACAAGAAAACCTACTGTGCATCATGTGAATCGTACTATTACTTGGTCTGTTATCACATTTGCCATTTAGATATGTACAGCAGTAGCAGCCCATTGTAACATCAGCATATGAGCTGTCTGTAGAGGTAGAGACGCAGGTGAACACAAACTAAGACATCAGTCATTTCATCAAATTCCTGCAATTTGATTAAAAAATATGTACCTAAACCACAGGTACAACCTTTACCCAGGACATTTTACCTTCAATTATAGCAAGTACCAGACTAAGAGGGAAAGGTCTAATAGGGGCATAGAAATTACAGAGTGCTGTTTGAGAAATTAATAATCAAGGGTGAGCAGCTATCTACTACATCTCAGAATACTTATGCATCTTGTTCCTGCTGAAAGGTGGAATATAATGTTTTTGTGAGGCCTCTTCATTTCACTAAAAAACCCAGTGTTTTACCCAAGATCACTGCTGAAGCTGACCCAGTCCTTCTTAGTGACTGGCTAAGGCTCACTAACACAAGCAGCTCAAACTGCAAAGATGAAGATGAGCAGCAAGCAAATGGTGATAAGCAGATGGGAAAAGTTAGGAGTTGTATTATCTTCTCTGCTGTATCTGCAGTCAAAAAGGGGCCTATTTCTAACCCACCTGTAGCACCAGAGTACAAATGTGAACTAAGGACTAAAGAAAGTTTCTTGAAAAAGAAGAAAACCCACCTAAACAATGACAATGTTGCATGGTCACAGACTCCTTTCAGTACCTCCCATGTTAAACCATCAGAAAGAAAAGGTATTTATCACAAAAAAAGTCTTACTCAGTCGATGCATGAAGGAAACGTGAATAAGTCATTTCAAGGTAATGTAAATACTGCCTGCTCCAAATATTGACTCAAAAGTAAATTCTTTGAGACACTCCATGATCTATGTCATCTTGCAAAGTCTTGAAAATTAAATGTTGAGGGGATAGAAAGCAGTGATCACCATCAATACGACGAGAAACTCTGACCAAAAGTAACTCAGGCTTTTATGCTGAATTTATGAACTCCACTTATGCTGCAATGCCAATATAGAATTTCTAAGCAATACTTTGAAAAAAAGTAACACAGAAATAATGGATTTGAACTCTTTTTTCTTTAAGGAGAAATACATGTGACATTTCTTTTGTCAGAAATTCCCAGTCACAAACCTACTGTCCTCTTGTATGGCAGGGTACAGCACTTGCTTATCTCTCACGTATTTACTGTGCTTCCCCCTACGTTGCTGCCTCCCTCACTAGCCTACTGGTTTTATTCTATTTATATTATTATTCCATTCTATACCACAGTGTCTCCTTTCTTATACAATTAACTCCAGAAACTGTAAACTCTCTTATTCTGCCAAGCATATCTTATCTAATACTCCTTAAAAAAGCCAGCATATAAAGGATATATAAAGTAAAAGGTATATCAAAGAAATGGGCAAAAGGAACAGAGAAACACTTCAGTTAAACTGGGACAAGACAGACTGCAGATTCAATTTCCTACAAAATGACCTTAATCAAATGATTGGGATTTCACAGCATAACTAAATTAGCAGTTCTCAGTAAAGCCCATAAGGATTACGCATCCAAGATATTTCAGTAACTGACAAAGTATGCCACTTCTAAAATATTTATTAAGAATTTGCATAACATCTGATATGGCTTTAATTTCAAATTTATTAAAAACACACAGAGTCATGTTATTAAAAAAAACATACCCAGAACTATAAGAAATAACAGCTTTACTATGGTTTCCAGGGGAAAAGCAGAAAGTTTCTCATGACTTGTTTTCTTTTAGGCAAGGAAGGAAAGTAACCTAATTCATCTAACCTAAACAAACAGTATCCCCCTGGCTAAATACAAGCAAACACAACTTCTGCCAATGTTGTTCTCCTACCAATAAATATTTGTCATTTTCCACTCACCCCTCTTTGCTCCTAAATTAATCACCATCTGTTTAACCTCAACTGAGATCTCCATATTTCACCTACTGCAAGGATGAATGTTGGGTATAAACACAGCTCTCGAAGAGAAGGCAATCACTGCTGCAGGGAAAAATGTCTCTACATGGTTGCAATCGTTAGCCTTTCATCATTCATTTAGAGCAAAGCAGCAAAAAAGTTCAGGTCATTTCCTGACTGGCACAGCAAGTTATAGCAAGATACACTTTCTATTAATTTTTAATTGCTTTGCTCGCGGACTGAAAGCCCAAATGGGGAATGTTTCTTTTTAAAGCGTAAAGAAGGGTACTGAAACTGCTTACCTCACTCAGCTCTGCAGGGGAGTCATTTCCATATTTCATAGCAACTCCAGAATTCATGATTAGACTTCTTAGGGCTTGACAATTTCTGCAGATTTTAATGCTTCAAAACCTTGTTCAACTGGTTCAATACTTCCTTCTCCAAAATTTTTCTGTCTTACACATTTTGCTCTAGACAGCCATTTTTACTCCACATTGAGAGTTTTAAGTTAATGATGCAAGATCTTCTAAAAGAGCAAACTTGTTTTGACTTCACAGACAATCCATTGCTGTGAGAGACTTGTTAAAAATGTGAAGTGCTCAGAGAATGCAGGGAATGAAGTGCTTACCAGGATCACAGGGCTGTCTTAGTCCATCTACAAGGCATGCTTCATCTCTGCTGTCTGCTTTATGCTGCTCTTTTCCACAGCTCTGTTAAAGGGGCTTCTCCCAATGCCGCTGAACATACTCAGAAAAATTTGATGAGCTTCACGCAAGTTCACAGAGAAATTAAAAGGAGAATGCTGCTACAGTCCTCAGTATTTGGGGAAGCAGAAAGTAAAAGAGAAGAAAGCTCCCCTCCCCGAGAGAAACCAATGCTGCACTTCACGCTAAAGTTTCCCCTGCCAATGAGCCTGGAGTTTAAGTGGTTTATGATCAAACACAGCTGTCTTGCTGCTGGCTAAAGGGTGCATGGAAGGGGCGGTGCCAAACCAGAGCGCAAGTGGGAGGGAGGAAGGGAGAGAGCTACAGAGAGTTCATTTTGGAACTACAGGCATCTCTCCAGCTTTCTGCATACTAATTATTATACAGAAAATGATAAAGCTAAGTAACAGGAAATGCCACCTGGATAACGATAAATTGGATTCCTATTTTCCTATTTCCATGTGCAATTAAATAAGGAAAACTGGGGGGAAATGTAGGGAGGGGGAGAGTTGTAATGATTTCAAAAGGTCACAGAAGGCCTGAAAGCACCATTAGAATGCTGCAGATTTTACATAACAGACTGACATTTTACAAAGAGTTCAGGAGATGCTACTGGAAGAAGAGGGGGAAAAAAGCATTTTCTTTCAATATTCTGCTAAAAATCAAGGAAAATCCTTAATAAACTAGATTTGTGAACGTGCTGTACCTATTACAAAAAATAATGATTCCTTTTCCCTTTTTCTCTATTCCTTAAAACACACTGACAGCCCTACACACTTTTTGATTGGATTCCGATTTACATCTTGAGTCAGATGTAGGAAACGCAACCCTCTGCAGCTGAAATTTATCTGATCATCTTAATAGAATATATTACTGAAGTGCCAAATTAGTTCAGAAAAAAAACCCCAAATATAAGAATCAAGAATAAATGCCTCACAAACTGTGCCTCTATCCTTGCACTCTGACAAAAACATTTTAATGGGAAACAATGCACTCCAAGATTATTTCAAAATAATCATGTGGGTTTTTCTTTCTCCTCTGATAGTCACAGATTAGTATCAGCATGCGGACATAGGCAAATTCACCCCAATTCACTACAAGAAGTGCATTAAGATCTAGAACCAAGAAAAGCACACCTATATTGCTCTGTGATACTACAGAGTGGTCAAATTTTGGACTTGGGTCCCTGTCCTTCTACTCCCAGCACCAGGAACTGTAACACTCCTGTAGCTACAGGGTAACAGGAATATCATCATCTCTTTCCAAGATGTTTTACTTTCATCCTTCAGGTCTTCAGTTTGCTTTAGCACCGTCTGTGTTTTGGGGTTTCCCTTCCTCTTTCCATGCCTACCTTGCATCACCTCCACTCTCCGTTGTTTATCCCATCGAGTGCATGCTCCCTGTCCCACCTTCGCGATCAGGTCAGCCTCTGTGTTCAGTGCTTCTATGAATATTCCTCCTTACTCATCTGCTTTGTTTCCCACATTCGTTTCCAGTTATGGCCCCTAAAATCTCGGCGAAGGACTGCACTGCTCTCTGCTGGCAGAGGGACGGCGTTCCAGGGCGACACTGGCACAGACTGCGCTGTGCTCTCCAGAGGGTAGGGAGCCAGCGGGACGCAAGCTCCTCCAGACTGCAGCACATCCACAGCAGCGTTGTACGCTGATCTCCTGTGCATTAAAATGTGATTAACACGGATTTGTACCCAGAAACAAAGGTGCTGTAGAGCAACTTAGCTCATTTTCATAGATGAGTTAAAACCCCAACAACTTCCATTCAAAACTCCCTGCAGCTGACATGGAACATTTAAAAATGTTTTATATTTTCAAAATTATGCCTTCAAAAGCAAGGCAGTCTTTTGTATTTTGTATCACTACCCCTATTAACTTTACTTTCCCATTTATAATCTCTTCTGATCTTATCTGCATCCAATTCTATCACATCTATCACAGATGTACAGCAGAGGGTTGAGCTTCAGTATTAATACTAAGAATAAAGTTCTGAGGTTTTCCTTTTCTAAAGGAAAGGCCATCTTAATATGGGTTCAATACACTGCATTTCCCATGTTCTATCCCTTTACTGCCAAATACTTCCCCACTGACTGTGAACAGGCATTCAGAAATTAAAAGTTCTGATTTGTTTTCTTCAAAACTCACCATTGTTTGTCCATTTCTGGCAGACAAGCCATCAGCCAGACCAAACAGAGCACATGGTACTACAACCCAAGCATAATGGTGCAGGACAGTTCAGGATCTGAACTAGATCCACTCTGCAGTCTATACCTATGTGACACAGGAATTTTTTTCTGCCTTTTTCCTACTCTATACAGTAACAAGGTAGAAAGAGATGCAGACTGACTGAAAAACAACATCGAAATTCACAGCTTCAAATGTCCCTAAGAACCTGGGAGATACATGTACTTTCAGAACAAAGTTTGTTTAAAATTTAAAAATTAATTGTAACTCGTGCAGATGAATGAAGTAGTTAAACCAAACTGATGAAAAATTATTTTAACTCCAGCTGACTCTCACTGCAACCTCTCCACACTTGCACTGAGTGGCATGGGATTAGATATTTCTCAGTTGGAAAGCATCAAGTGTTAACGTACCCATTAAAACTGGAAACACTTGTTTCAACATCCTTATAAATTTTGCAGGCATTTCTTTACTGTGGAGGGCTAGCTAAGACTAAATGTAGTAATTCTTATAAAATAATTACTATTATATCACATTTTTAAAACCAGAGCATCGAGAACATGTTTTGAACATCTGAAGATGTAGAACTTGTTCCTGTGTGAAATGTCATTATTACCTAGCATTTCTCCAAGTCTATTAACTAATGGAATTAAAATGTTACATCACAAAATCAAATTCCCAGATAGACCTGCCCAGCTGTCCTTGGGTTGTTTCACCACTTCTGAACATGCGAATGACCTAATACAATAGCAGGGTACTAAGAATTTTGTTTAAGCCAAAGTTTATTTTCCCATTTGGCTTGTGCCAAAGTCAGGCTGTAAAGCAAACAAACCTCAAGTATGCAAATTTTGCATTGCAAGGAAATGAACAGCGCACCCTGTGACCCAGTGAGAGAGAGGCCTGTTGGACTCAGTCCCTTCTCTGTTGTTTGACAAAGCTGACTGCTCATTGTCCCTCTTGGTGACTCAGTTCCCTGCCTAGGACAGTAATGCTTCCTTGCCCTCAGCCTTGTTCTTGCCTCCTTTTTTAGCTTCTACAGGTAGGGAGGGGGTTTGACTGGGAGTGGGAAGAGCAATCTCTTGTAGATGTTTCTTAGCCCAAGATGACATAGTTCAAGTGGATGCCTTGGTGTGGAGGAGATAATAAGAAACACATAACAAGAAGAAGGACAAACCTGACCATCACAGAGGCCTTTAGAAACAACATCCACCACACACTTTGTCTGAGACACAGATACTGGTTTGGGATTCCACTCAATTGAAGGGCATTTCTGATCCATTACTGCCTTATGTACCTCTAAAGCACTCATGATACACATACTGCTTGTGGTAAGTGCATTTGCACTGACAGATTCTCTCCAAGATAATTTCAGAATTATGCAGCAACAACCATTAGCGTGGCCAGATTGCTGATTATTGAACTAATAATCCTATGGACACTCTATTCCATTTGTTTTCTCTATTCAGCTGTAGAAAAAAACCATAGACATATGTCTGAGATTGACTGAGGATTTCTAGTTTATTGATTGTACCTGAATTAGCATTTAATAAGATTTGCTCTATCACCTGGTGTGAAAGGATTCTTTTGGGCCAAGTGACAACTCTTCTCACCTGTACTTCTGAAAGTGACACAAAATATGCAAAACACTAGCAACTGTCATTGTTTTATAAGACCTCTCCCTCATAATGTGTCTATTACAATAGTCTATTTACTTACAGTTACTGGAGCAGGTGTCACATATGGCACACATGAATATTCCTTCCTTGTTTAAACAGCTGTAGAGTGAAAACTACAGCATAAAAATAATTATCTACTAAATATGTACATGTCACATATTCTTCAGCATAGTGTGTGCCACTTTCTGAGAAGCAGTTCCACTCTGCATGCAACATGCACCATTAGCTGATCACAATTCCGGGATGTATGAAAAAGGCCTTCTTGGTTGGTTCTGTTTAATTAGCTTTGTAATTGAAATGCAACTAATTGAAGTCCACTGAGCATTTTGGTCTTGTTCATTTCAATATCATCCCTACAGTTAGAGCAGCACTCTGCACAATCCAACGCACAAATAAATCACACCTGTAAGTACTGAAAATCTATTACAAACAATTTGAGTACAATTTTTTTTCCTTCTCATTCTTGCACAAAACACACTGGCATAGTGCCAAAGTCCAAATTTCCATGGAGAAAATAGCTCTCATATTTGCATGAAAGCTAAACTTGGAAGCAGTAATTCAATACAATAGTTGGATATTGTTTCCAGAAAATTGTTTAT
The DNA here is from genome assembly GCA_032173965.1 of Sitta carolinensis. Classification (NCBI taxonomy): domain Eukaryota; kingdom Metazoa; phylum Chordata; class Aves; order Passeriformes; family Sittidae; genus Sitta; species Sitta carolinensis. The sequence goes on along the minus strand of CM063313.1, from coordinate 72,782,680 downwards.
TCAATAGTACTAACGCACCATGATTTAAGAGGGAGAGGCTGAAAGGGATGGTAGGTTCATGATGCAAACTGTTCACATTAATGACAGTAAAAGTTATGCACCTAGGTTGAGAGAAAAAAAAATCCAACCCATTTAAAACAATTGGAAGTAAACTTACACTGAAAAATGAAGCACTGCCTCTGAAGAAATCATGAGCAAATATTTTTTTCTTTCCTTCAATCAAATCATCTCGATTAGCCTGAAACAGATAATATATCTAGAATAATATAATTTCAAAACAGCACTTCAATCAGCTACTCTCACCTGTTCACCCTTCCTCAGCTACTCAATCCACTTAAAAAGTCATGTCCTTGACCTGACCAGTCTCCTTGGGAGTTCACATTTAATCCCTCTTTCCATACTCCAGTATTTCACACCATGAAGCTACTCGCCAGTCTGTCAAACAAACACTCTCATTTCCTGTCATTTCATCCAAACCTACCACATTCATTTGTATTCCCACTGACTCCACAGAGATGCAGCATCAGGTCAGGACAGGAAATGGACTAGGAGTCAATGTGTGCCTGTTATTTATGTTCGTGACTTGTCTTTGAGAATAAGGAGAGACAACAGCCATTTCTGTGCCACAGCCACATAATTATCATCACTTTATTTGCTCCTTGCTTAAAAACAACAAGGCCATTCTGTAAACTACAATTCATGCCATCATAGTCTGCTTAGCTTCCCTTCATAGTCCATCATTCCTCCAGTAATTAACCACAAGGAAATTAACTAATTTCACTTCGAGTCCCGATTATCTTGGTAGCCAACTTGTACTTCCTCTGTTTATCAGTTGTGAATTGAATCTCTTCCAAAATTTCTTACTTTTATAGAAAGATTTGCCAGGACTACCCTGCTAAGTCTCTTGTATTTTTCACAATCTCTAAGAGTGAAGTTCCCTCCATACTCCTAATGTCTCTTTTGGTTTGTATCTTGTCTTTCACGGGCTTTCATTTCCAGCTCCAGTCCTCGTTCCACAGCTATGATCATGCCTCTGCAAATATTCAGCAGCCCTTGAACTATACCAAGACATCTGCGTGTAATTATTTTTCCTAACTCCAAGATTTCTCTCTGCACTGACTTTCACTACCACTGGCACACTGAACACTCAACTCCTTAACCTGTCCTTAACCTGACACACCTGGAGTGTATTGAACCATGGATCAATGATGATGTGATTATGAACTCTTCACAGAAGATAGTGCCTTTCCTGAAAAACAAAGTTTACTTCAGTTGCTTCCTACCAGGAAGAAAGGTATAGTTTACTAATTCACTGCCATACAATCATAAAATGCCCCCCAGATGAGAAGTGATAAGGTGGATTTTTAGCCCAAAATGGAGCGATCATGCTGAAAAAGTTTTTCACGTAAAGTAAGAACAGTAATCACAAGAGAGCACTGTATATAAGTGATCTCTATTTAAGAAATGTGTAAAAGTAGTTCTCTCCCATTTTTGCAGTACTAGAACCAAAACAGTTGCCTTAAAACAGCTGTGCTGACATCCACACAGTCATTTAAAAACATCACAACACGAAGAGGAGTGGGGTGTTTTAACAGTGGCAGCATCTTGCATTGCCTGAGGTGAATGTCCCAGACCTGACAGTTGCAGAGAAACAATTCCAAGGAACAGGAGCATCTTGATGAATTTTACTGTTTCACTGACAGATTTCTATGGGAACTCTGCCTTGTCTCTCTGAGTTGGCAGGATAACAGTTGATTACTCCATGATAACTAAACTGGCACTGAATTGCAAAGCACTTAAGAGAGTCCATTTTCAACTGTGCACTGCAGCTAAGATTTTAAGATTTTCACTTTATTACCAAAATCCTATATTTCATGCAACCAGAACACAAAGGTGTAGTGTATATATAAGAAAAGGGGCAGTAAATCATCTCCTCACCTTTTTAAAAAATGAGAATTCACAGAAGCTTGGCATTGACTATTTAAACTCAAGCCAGCAGCTCACAGAGAGCAGGCAGAAAACCTTGTAAAAAAGAAAATCTGTGACAAGACCTACATGGTAATCTTTCTGGCACACCAAAACCCAGAAAGGTAATCTTGCTCCACCTGACTAACCCTGGCCCTCAGACTCAGCTTGCCACTGATAATAATAATAATGTTAACATTATATTCTGTATTGCTGTGTGCAACGATGCTGGCCTGTTGTACCAGGTGAATTGTTCTTCTTTTCAGACAACTGTGAGGAAAAGAAAATTTGGATCAGTAAAAAGATCTGCACTGGAGCCAGAGCTTCCTTGAGGACAGCAAAGAAAATGGGATGCATAAGGGTGTTATCTGAGCAATGAGGGGAAAAAAATACTGAGTCCTTGCAGCTAAGTTAAATTAGAAGTTTTGAAACCTTAAAAAGATCTACTTAGACACACTTGTTAAGACCCTCTTTCCTACAGTGCCTGATTGCTATATGCCAGTTCACATAATCCAATTACAGTTGTATATGCTTATTACTACGTCATATGCTTGTAAGAGATATTGTGCGACTGTCATGTAAAAAATCCAATTAAAAGCCTCAGTTAAAAAGATCTATTAATAGTCTGCCTGAATAAATGTGAGCTATGCTGGCACCCATCACACTGTGCTATGATTGTCTGCAGATGAAAATAGAAACAGGATTAAAAAAAAAATAAAATTTGCCATTTGCTCACCTCTGTGTCTGTTATAATGCTGGAAATTCAAAAGACACTAAAACTACATTTCATATAAAATAGATGAGTCCTTGTAGACCTAATCCAGAATCCATTTTAACAGAAAAACTAATAACTGATAACAATTATAGAGAGCTACAGAAGCCAGGTTTGTATAAACAAAATACAAAATCCCATTACAGCTGATGCCTGCTTGAGACAAACAAGGTCCATCACAATGCTGGCTTGAGATCAAAGAACTAACAACTTCCCACACTCCTAAACATAAAAAAACATCTGTCAGACAAAACTGCCTTTGTGCCTGCTTTTGAAGAAGCCAATCCTCCTGAACCTATATTTCAATAATCAGTTCATGCTTTAATGGAATTCTTGGATTCTATTTTTAGCCTGGCAGAAAGGAAACGATGCTTGGTTTGGAAGCACATGCACAGAAAACAAGGTTATCCTGGGCACAAAGCTTCTGTAGTAGGTTCAACTGTCCACACCACTAGAATCTTCAATTTCAGGCGTTTCTATTAAAGCTCCAAGCAAAGGTATGATCAGGTTACATTTTTACAGCAATCATTTTTATCGGCATGAAAAAGATATTGCAGTAGAAATTGCATACAGAATATGAGAAAAACGTGGCTGCAAAGGGAGAAGAGGAGGAGATCCAGCTCCTGTAGTTTATTGTATGTACTGGCTCCCAAACATGTCCCAAACAGAGTCCCCAGCTAGTAACCCATGAAAAATCAATCTCTACACAAGCGACCGAATTCCAACACATCCCACAAAGTGCCTATGTACTCGATAAATTCCTCAAAATACACAAAATCTAAGTATTTCCTATCCACACTAGCTTTATGCAGAGGGGCTAGAAAGGCATTGCCTTCTCACATTCAAAAAGAAGTACCTTGAGTGCATGGGATACCTGATACTTTGGGGCCCATCTTCCTGACTGTAAGGGAGGGGGTGGGGAAGCTGAAGGAGCAGAGCTTCCCACACTAAGGCAAAAATAAAATTATTTTAAAATAGAGTAGATTTGGAGAGAGGGGTTAGGATAAGAAGGGGCAGACTTTGCTAGAAAAGGACATATCGATATTAATGAGTTCTAAAACCATAAAAGCATCAGAAATTAAATGAGAAATTTTGAAACAGATTCTCATTAACAGCAACACCAAACAAAAGTAGCCTACACACCACAGAATTCCCTTTCTCACAGTATAGTTCTATTTTCAGACTTCCTTGCTAATTTCCCTTAAAAGATCATTTCCCAAAAGAATTTCCACAGGATTTCCATTTAATTTACAGCTAATGCCTGTAAATTAGCAACAGAGAAATGGTTCACCTTTAGGACAGATACAAGAGTATCCCTAGACTGCCAAAAAATCTCTAGGAAGCCCTTTTTACCTCATCCTCTGCAAAAGTGGCTTTGCTTTCTTCGGCACCCAGACAATCCTTCCTGTTTTTAAGGAGTCAATTTTAAAATCTACATTTACTTGTTTAGTTAAAATGAGTCCAAAATGTAGTCTAAAAAAAAAAAAAAAAATCACAAGCTTTACATCTTTTTGTGAGGGTGAATGATACCATGTTTTTAAGCACAATAATTTTTAATCTCTAAACACACTAGCATTACACTGACTTGTGCCACATAAAAACTTATATACATAAGATGAACAAGCAGACATCCTTTATCATCAGGTAATCTGAATTCCAGTCTTTATAATTTCAGTAATGAAAGACTGTTGGTTATATTGGCACATGCCCTACTAGTCACACAGCAAAAGACAGCAGAAATATCAGCTGGCTGTCCAGCAGTCAAGGTAGGAGGTAAGGTAAGAAGTAACAGAATAATTGATGTATTGTCAAATTGTCCGAAGTACTAGAGAAAGAAGCAGACAAAGAGATTAATTCACCACTTTGAATTTCATCACAGAATATCACATGAGAGCATATGTCATATGCAAAGCACCTCTGAAATATTATCCTGCTAAAGTACTAAGTACATTTTATAACATTAAGGAATTACAAAAAATTATTATATGCTCAATAACATGACAGCAGTATGGAATTTACATGTAAATCACTTAATTTACATGTACCTCAGAGCACATAAATTCTTATTGTGACTCAGGATGAAGGAGAGCCTTAATACTGTTTGAAGCAGTTATCCAGAACAAGCTGCACTACAGCCTGACATAAATGTAAACACAATGATAGTACTAAGTGTGCTCTTTTATATACGAAATCTATTCATATAAGTAGACCACAGCAAATTAGGTTTGCCTGATTAAGGAGCAGATCCAGGCAGGAAAGGAAAAGTCACGTGTTCCTGAAAAATGCGATAATGACTTTCAGAATACTATTGCTCGGTATAAACTATGTCAAATAAAAAGAATAGCCTTTTCAAAACAGTGGTTCTGTCTGTCATAACTTGCAGCTCAATGCTCTTCAGGAAGAAAAATTAGCAAGGCAAACATTCACTGAGTCTGACTAATGAAGAGGTATCACAGTAAGAATATCTATTGTCAGCTAACATGATGCTTCTCAAAACAAAGACATTGAGTTCTCATCCGCTAGTGATCATGCCGAGAAACTAATGCTAACACAACTATATGCTGATTTGTTACATGTATTTTCAGTTTAACTTTGTACTTTAGAAACTTCTGGGCTGTGTAGTCAATAGAGATGGTATCTGCATTTGATAGAGGTAGCCCATAGCCAGAACTAAATCCAGTTTAGTTGCTTTAATTCTGCTGTACATAAAGCATACCTTCTCACACAGATGCAAATAAACAATCCATTCTCAAGCCCAATGATATCTTTAGTACCTGCAGATGACGTAAAAATACATGCAAATCAGACAGGGTGAGGTAAGAAAGAGCATACACCAAGAGCAGTTACAAGAAGATGCATGAAGAACATTTTTGTACTAGTTTGCTGTTTGTTCTTGATGGAGCCATTCTGAAAACCAGCTCCTCTTGAGACAAGAAGTGCAGATTTCGCAGGTGGAACAGTCTGCACCAACACCTTCCCATCTAGACACATCAATCTTGCATTGACAACCCTGTGCAAGATAAAGAGCAGTAATTCTGGAAGCTCTGTAAATAAGCACTTCTCTCTGACTAAAAATAACCACATCTGTGGCATGGATGCTCTGAGTAGAAAACAGCAACACAGCCTCCTAAACGGAGGACATAATAAAATTCTACCACACTCTTCTCAAAAATACAGCTGTACCCTTCCCCTCTGCAAGTCAACCAGATTCTCATCAAATCTTTTCCAAGTCAAAAAGCTCTGGCAAGGAAGATGCAAAGAGGTTCTAGTATAGCTGAATATAAGCTATACTATATACTTTTTTATTTTTTTGATGGAAAAATCAGAGATCGAAGTGTTCTGGTGTTGTCTCTGAAAATCAGCCTTCTGATTTGTTTTAGTAGAGTGGAGTCAGTTCTCATGAACTGTAAGATAAACAAGAATCATGTTTGCATTCCTTTGTAAAAGATATCACCTGATGGACTTCTCAAGTGTCCAGTGAAGATGGAGAGGTGGTAACTTCTCTGTCCAATCTCCGATCACTGTCCGGAAACTTATATATATGAGGTCAACAATAAACTAGAGCCTTCTTTTCTTCTTCTCTGCCTGAACACCTGTTGTGTGTGTTGCTGTGTGTTTCTGTCTGCGTCACAGTAACATTCTGGATCTCACCAAACCAGGGAACGGATTGTTAAAAAAATACCACATACCAACATACTTGGGGTCACATTTTAAAGATCCTGGTGCAGAGACTTCTCTCAGCAGACCAAATCTACTTCCAACTAAAATAACAGAGATCTTATCATCATGGCAAATGAAACAGACCCAGTGGGTTTTTATTTAGGTAACTGCAGTTATTTCTGACAATAAATACATTCATCTTCACAACAAATTCAGGTAACAGATACCTACATTAAGCGCACATACATGCATTACCATTTGTATGCACATGTTCTACTAAAAATAATCAAGTGTATTCTACTTGCATGCAAGAATATGAGAAGGGAATTAAAGCAAATCTTATTTCTTCTTGTAGTGGTCTCAATTTGAAACAGGGCATAAACACCAATTCGTGTTCTGGTTTGGGTTTGCCAATTTGCAATTTCCCAATCAAGAGCAAAGCAGGCTTAAGCTTAAAAGTAATATGACTTTATTAACTAACACTAAAAGGGAAAAACCCCTTAAGAATCAGAATGAAACCTTCAAAACACTCTTCCTCCCTCCTCACACCTTCTTTTCTCCCAACCGACAACATAAAGAAAACAACACTCAGAAATCTCAGTCAGTTTTCCACTTCTAAACCAGTCTTTTTTCAGTTCACTTAGGGAGGGAAGCTTCTCTCGTTTGCTATGGAAAATTTCCCCACAAGAAAACAGTTATTTTGTGGTTCCAGTCTTCATCAATAACAGCGCCTGAAAATCTGCTACTATGAAACTCCTCCCATGTCCACAGTTGTGCCTCTGGGCAACATCGATGTATGGGGTCTTATTTTAAAGATAACTGTTCAAAGGTTCTCTTATTTCTCTTCAGGACCACCTTCATCTCAAGGAACAGAGATTCACTTCTTTTTCGAGGGCAAAGAGTTTTTATCACTTCATCTCCCTGTTCAAGGTCTCATGAAATCAACAGCTTTGTCAACATTTCATTCCTTTGCTCAGGTCTACAATTTGAACTTTCTATGTTCCCCATATTTCTCTATGGTTTAAAGGTTTATTATATGGTTTATGGTTTATTATAGCCAACCACCATAGTTTATGAGAGTCTTTTATAGCTTGAAACCAGCTTCCCATACTCCTTCCACCTGGATCTTTACTCCTTCTTGATTGACTTTGATATTTCATGTGGTCTTTATACATTTGCACTCTAATTTTCTCTCACTCGAGAGAGGATAGAGGGTTCTTCACATCCCATCTGTGCACTGATGCACTGAAAAAGTTAACAAAGGCATTGTTGGCTGAGGCTGGGGAACAGGGACAGATCTCAGGGTGCCTGTGCCCAAAGGCAGCCACTGCTAGTCCCTGCAGCCGGGGGGGGGGGGGGGGGGGAAGTTGGACAGATCCCCAGATTCCCTTTTCTACCCCTCAGTCTTATCAGGGTGGCCTGGCCTTCAGCATCGCTTCTCCTCCTCTCTCTCTGCCCAGGGTTACAGCAGAGGCAGAGCCCAGCCTGGGCCAGCAGCAAAGCAGACTCTGTGCCAGCAGATGTTCCCAAAATCAGCTGAGCCTGCATGGCCTCCCCTCCCTCCCCGCACTCGGTCCAGAGCTGAGAGGGGAGAGGTGTTCTCTCACCAACAGCCAGAAATTAAAAGGAACCTTCCAGGGCTTCCTTTTAAAAGAAATAAGAACTAGAAAATGCAATATGTCCTCACTGGTCCAATAAAATGCCAATTTCAAAACCGGCCAGCTCACATCCGTGGGCTGGTCAAACTAACACACTTCTGCTTATTAAACTTCAGCGTAATTTTAATGTGAAATGTGCCTATCATATTGAGATATTGCCCGTGTGATGTTTACTGAGAACAGAAATACTTATGTCCTGGAATAGAATTCCATCCCTCCTTGTGGTACTGTAGGGTGCACACTGAAATCCCACGGCTGCTCCCAAACATCCACATGCACCAACAAATCCTTCAAAATGCTTGCATTCTTTTTTGTCCACAAAGATTTAAATTATTTACAGTTCCCAAATACACACACACACACACACAAAGGAGGACTCCAATTGGCATAAATAGATACTTCATCAGTAAGAGGTGACAAGTCATGTGAAAGGTTAATATTTTAGTCATAAATTTTGATACCAAGGGGAGAGCTAAAGAGGAATGTGTTCTTAATATTTAAGAATAAAAATGCAAATCTGGAGATGATTAACACCCCATAAAGATTACAGAATAAATTATTCAGTTAAAACAAAAGCTGAATCTGAACATGGCTTAATAAGCCAAATGATAGCAAAATGATGCAAAATGAACAATGACAGAGACACGTGCCATGAGTATAAATGGCTACATTTAAAGTAGCACTGTTTTAAAAATTGCATCACTCCTGTATAATATATGAATAATGCTTCAGAGGAGGCATTATGTTTTGAATAAATGCTGTAGAACTGTATCTTCCTAAAATTAAAAAAATGCATTATAAAAGATAGGTAAAGTGAACTGATGTTCATTTAGCTTTTCAAATGGAAAACCTAAAGGTTAAGGACAGCATGGAGACCGTCTGTCTTGATTGAGGAGTATAATCTATGCTGTAGGAGTACATAATCACCACAAGGATGTCTTTAGCCTGACTGCACAGCTTAAAATCAAAAAGAGGCTAAAAAAGGACTGCCAGAAAGTAAACCAGGACATTAATAACAAGGACTGACACTTTAATTGAATTCTGCTTGTAAGAACGGGAAAGCTGAGATCTGTCATTTCTGAGAATGAATGCTAGGGAGAAATTTGCTTGTCATTGTGGCAAACGGTGCTCAGTAAAATATCTGAGAAAGAGACAGAGAAGGAAGAACCTATATTAAATCTCAGCTCTGTGAAGGCTACATTTATCTCTTTGAAGAGCCTAAATTTAGTCTGCAGTAAGCATGTCTCATAGTATTAAAAACTGAATAAACAGAAAAAGATTAAATAAACCCAAAGTAAATAATTCTCTCAATTTTCTCCTGCTTCTTTCTCCATTTTAATAAAGCCAAAGCAAAAATTTACATATGACCCATGACACCAGTGCTCAGCAGGAGTCAAATGAAGATGTTATTGTATTCATCTACATATAAATGAGAGACAGATGACTCTACTGCGGTTTTGAAAAGCATAGCAGAAGTACTCTAAAGCAGAAGTATAATAGATTAAAACAAACATCAGGCATCTTTCATGACAGCAAGCATACAAGAGATTTAGAGATCACTGTGTCATAGAATATCCCGAGTTGGCAGGGACTCAGGATCATTGAGTCCAATTTCTGTTTTTTTGGTGGCAAAAACCACCCCAAGAGTCACACCACGTGCCCAAGAGCATTGTTCAAATACTTCTTGAACTCTGTCAGGCTGGTGTGGTGACCACTGCTCAGGGGAGCCTTTCCAGAGCTCAATCACACTGAGGGTGAAAAACCTTTTCCTGATGTTCTCTGCTGACTCAGAAAGCCAAGAAACCCAGGAAATTGTATTTTTTATAAGCTTCCTGCATTTTTATTTTTTAGATTCCTACATGTCATAGCAACACAGTAACCATCACACTGCATTCCTGAGTAAAACTGCACACTGTGGCTTCATATCATCTCTCTGTAAATGTGTAACAGCACAAAACTTCTGAACCATCATTGTACAACCATTAGTAATTACACTTAAATTATGTTTCTTGACTTGATGATGAGAACATCACTGAAGGAAGGGTCAGATGTTTTACCGGAGAAGCATGATGTATACTGTTTGTCTTCTGTCTCCTCTTAAAGGATGTATCATACTGGATGGACTTGATTATTCTTTTACAAATCTGTATGTTCTCTGTTCTCAATTAAAATTCTTATTTCCCCACAAGTAATGGAACAGACAAACAAAGCTGCTAAATGGCCTAAAAATCTCCCAATTCCCTCTCTTTATGAGACATGCGTGACTGCTTGTTTTCTGCCTGTTAAAGTTCCCATATGCTTCTGGGTGAGCTCATGATTGAACCACAGTTGATCTCTTATTACCCTCCCTAGGGAAAATGAGGACATGATTCCTTTAAGAAACTATCAACTTTCTCGAATTCTTTTCCCTCTTAGGGAAGTTCTAATATCTACATTTTTTTCACTTTGCATATGGAAACAGGTCCTGTATCAGCTCATGTTTAGGAACTTGGATAAAACCAGAGAGCTTTTGCAAGTATTGGCAAGATACTTTTCATAATTTTCTTTTTAAATAACATGGTTTGAAGACATTGACATTCCTCTGTTGTCAGCAATAACTGCCATTCTTGAGTACGATGCTGGACCGGAAAATCTCCTGAGGTTTCCCTTACAGCTTGAATTACCTTATGACATCATAAACTGGGAATCTATTTCATCAAGGTCAAGCATGCCAATGGAGAGTAATTTCTTTTATTAGAAATTTTTCACTTTCATTTTAGCATCTTTAGAATCTTTTACTTCTCCACCTAAGCTTCTATGCAACGCAAACCAGAAACATGCTACAAAATATAAAAAGATGCCTGATAACACTCCTTCAAAAGTGTCACCCACTTTTCACAGTTCCACACTAGTCTCTGTGAAGAAAATTCACCTTTATCCAGTCAAAACCAGCACACACAGTTACGTGAGTTTTTTTGAATGGAGAATAGTATTTGCCTGCAGAAATAAAAAAGCACACCAAGGGCTTAAAGAAAGTACAAAATAATTTAGTGGGTAGTAATGAAATAACATGTGAAGAATTCTGCTGCACAACACTTTAGAGCAACCTGACACACTTAAAATTAACTGGGAGGACGTTTCTATAAAAAATCTTCTTCTGTTAAATTTTATCATTAGGAACTTCAGTTTGACCACTCATAGTCCTATCTTTCCTGACACGACTTGGTTATCAAGCTTTGGAAACATTATACACTACATTATTGCTAAAATCACATTGGTTTTCTGATAAAATTGCTTCCATAAGTGCTGTAAGACTGGAATAAATACGCTTCTTAAAAAAACAAAATAAACAAACAACCCCCACCAAACCCCACCCCCCAATCCTGCTACAAAACTTAAAAGCAGACTTAAACGTAAAATGCACTTACAGTGTTGGCAAATTCTAAGTAGCTTCCTCCAACAGAGGTGTTAAAATTTGAGGCCTGAGCTAAAAGTCTTTGCAGAGCAGCCTGTTGAGTCACATTGCTTCCACCATACTCCAACACCTTTTGTAGCATAATATTACTGTGGAGGTCTGGGCCCTGAAGGTCTCTCACTCCTGAATCATACTCCCAGCTTTCTCTGGCTCCTGATAAGGCACCTAAAATGCAGAAAAGGAAAAACATTCTAGTATGGACTGTGTACGAAGAAAACACAGAATCCCTCAAGTTGGAAGGCACTCTCTGCTCCTCATGGGACTGCCTAAACCTAAACCACACAACCAAGAGCATCATCCAGGTGCTCCTTGAATTCTGCCAGCCTTGGTGCCACGACCACTTCCCTGGCAAGCCTGTTCCAGTGACCAGTCATCATTCCAGAGAGGAACCTTTCCCTAACATCCAGTCTGAACTTCCCTGATGCAGCTTCATTCCCTTTCCTCATGTCCTGTCACTGCTCACCTGAGAGAGAAAATCAGCATCTCTGGGGTCACCCCTCAACCTTCTCCAGGCTAAGCAAACCCAGTGACCTCAGCTGCTCCTTGATCATCTTGATCTCCCTCCTCTGGACACACTCCCATAGTTTGATACCTTTCATGTACTGAGAAAATACCCAAAAATGCACGCAGTACTCAAGGTGGGGCAGCAAAAACACAGTGCAGATTAGGACCACCAATTCCTTTATCTTGCTGATGATGCTGATACACCCAAGGACACAGCCATTTGGGCTGCCAGGAATAACCCTGACCATCATTCCAGAAAGTAGAAACACAAAAATCCCCCTCCACCATTACAGCCCATCTTGTGTGTGCTTATAATAGCAGGGAAAAAACACAGTAAAATTTCCAGTGCATAGGTGAATTACTAAATTACAAGATTCAGAAGGAAAACTAAAAGCATTTGCAGACGTTATTTAGTACACTGCAAAACCCGTGTAGTTTACAATAGCTAAGGACCACAAAATGCATAGCAGTAACTTACGTCAGACTGAAAAGCAGCAGAGATCAAAGAGCAAAAGAAAAAAAAAAATTCCTTTAACTTTTTGTTTAATGAATGCCAACAAATAAGTGTATCTTTTAGCTGTATAATTTTCACTTTTTATGTTACCACTGCCTTTTTTATTTTCTCAGGATTGCTTGTTTCAATTCAAGTTCTGGTCGTCATTCACAGGGTGTTTCATTACAAATCAATGCAAGGATATGATCTTGTGACAAGCGACAAACAATGAATGCTTTGAGAAAGTTTCTGTATTGTGGAGCTATAGGGTTCCTGTTTGTCCACGAACAATCCTTCCAATTCTCTATGCACAGAGATGGGCTTAAATCATAAAACAAGTAGAAGAAAAATTTCTAATTTTGTCAATAACTATTTCATCCCTGGCTGCTTCTGATCCCCTTATAAATGTCCCACTCCTATTAAAATCTTGTTAAGTTTTACATTCAACCATTTCCTATGGCAAAACAATCCAGAGCAGGTTATTTAATAACCCTGCGCAGTACTGTAGAATTTCATCTATAGTATAATGAAGATTGAAAACAAGTGACTTGTCCAAGCATACACTCTGGTTAATAGAAAAGTCAGAATAGAATCCAGAGCTATAGACTAGGTCAAAAGTCTGAATCAAACATGCAATCATCAAACCCTAAGTAGCTACTTGTAATGCCATCCTATTATTTTGAAATGTTTTCCTTTTTTTTTTTTTTTGAGCTAGTTTTCTCAAATATTATATATCAAATACATTCTAAGGGAATGCCTACTAATCAGTGGTTGTTACTTATTCAGTACATTCCCATGCAAAACCAATAAACTACATAATGGACTATTAAGAGAATGTCCCTCCCTTGCCAAAAAAAGTTTGAGATGCAAAAGTACAAGTGGAAAACCAGCCAGAAGGGCTGCAAGGCAGCAACTAATCTGTTGTTTCAGGTCAACACCCTAACACCCTGTAAGGCTGTTAATGCATGAAAAGCCAACTTGGGAAACCCGGAGTTGGTTTCCCTGTATTTCTGCAATGCAAATATTCTGGTCTTGAAACATCTAAGTAGAAAATAACGCATAATAATTACATTTTATACTAATACAATTGCCATGATTCCTTACTACAAGGTAGAGGGAGACTAATAAAAGATTAATTCAATGACTTTCACACCAAGAGCATGCACCACTGTATGTCATCTAACTACATGCTGCAAGCTTTCCAACAGACTTGCACTGAGATACTGGTACCAGCAATATTTCACACAGCAGGCAGAGCACTGTGGCTGTGCACAATGTTGGGTGTCTCTGCCCTCGTGTGGCTACGGAACACCACACCACAAAAAAACCAGCAGTTCACAGACATGAAGACACTGAAATGTCTCAGGTGTCCAAGGGAGGTACAAGATTTTGCTACTTCCCAGGCCTGCCAAGAGCACAGGAAACAGCTGTCTCTGGGCAAGCAGAGCCCCAGAATTAAGGGAGCTGGTTGTATCATATGGATACACCTCTATCCACAGAGCTAAATATGGCACGTTTCTACAGAAAATATGCACTACATTTCTATTACTCAAAAACCATTGTTCTGCAAAAGAGCTTCCATATTCATGCAACTAACAACAGCAGCTCAGTCGAAGGACCCAAGTGGCCTTCATAGATTGCAGCATCTGCTATCAGACTGAACACTCAGCAGGCACAGAAGTTACCTGTCAGTCACAGATGAATCAGGAAACACTGAGGTTTCATTACTGTATTATGACAATATCCTTAACCCAAGTTTTCTTAAAAGTTCATGTCAATACTCCTTATTTAAAACATACACACTAAAAACTGAAGAGGTATTCCAGTATTTTATATTGGACTTGACCCTAATCCCTAAATTTGCCCACTGTTTTCCCAACAGATTCCAGAACTTTGGCTGTTAAAATGCTGTCCTGGATCGTGCACCTCTCAAATCTTAGCCTTGCAGGGAAACTCTGGAGTCAAAACTAATATTTCACTTGTAACTGAAAATTCAACCACGGAATTAACAGACAACTCTTGTATCTTGTTTGAATACAATTGTATACAATTCCTTCTCTTACAATACTAATCAGAAATAAGGAAACATTAGATATGATAGCTGACCAGGTAACTAGGAACCTATAGTTAATAAATCTGTGTTTAAGATTAGTCTTTGCAAAACAACATACATCCCATGGTAGCTTTTCCCTGTTCAGCTGCACTTAGAATAACAAGAAGCATGAAATTTCTGTATTCAGTGAAACAAAATTATCATGGAAATACCCAGGTAATAAGCATGTTAGGAAGTTGGTGTTACTACAATGATTAGACAGAATAAACAAATTCATTTCACAGAATTTGCATTAGACAAGTAATATAAGACCACATAATTGTTTTGAATTATATATGTAATACTTTAATTCCAGAGTAAGAAAATTAAAACAATACTTTCTGAAGTGAATACATACATAGCATATGAAGAATAACAAAGGACAATTTAGTTTCATGGCACATGAAAGATTCCATAATCACATAAAATTCCAGTTTGTAAATTGTACCAAAGCTGTTTAAAACAACTTTAATAAATTCATTTTAAAAATGCCACTCTGAATAATGTACCCTGCCCACCTGCACTGAGAATTCTTGCTATCTAAATCTTCCTTTATCACCTGCAAAGCTCTCTGGTCTGTGTTCTGTTACTGGTGCCACCCTGCCATTCTGATCTGAAAGAAAATGGCATTTCATCTTATCTTCCAGCAGTTAACATTCTGCCCAGAAGGCTTGTATTCTGCAACAAAGAAACACACGCCTACCAAAAATACAAGTCTGGCCATACAGATAGGATTTCTGGTTTGGTGAAGGTTAATTTTACCAGGCTATGCTGGTGAACTAAGCATTATGTGATTTCTTCAATGCTCACAGAGTAGAAAAGATAAACTACCAGGATGGTAGGACACCGAAGATGTATTTGTTTCTGAAAGGACCTGGAGTATGAGGAAAAGCAAGGCACTGTAAAATTAGCCCTGCAGCAAGTTCTGAAATTAGTCTGGCATGTGAATGGCAAACATGAATATAGCTGATAATATAAGTGCACAACCAGCTTCTTGGTCACACAGCTTCACCTCACTCAGTGAGGAGTCTGATCACTGTTTTCCATGAGGTAGCCATGACATTTAGCTACTTAAACTTATATGCATTACATTACCAGAAGAATGGCTATTTTTCAGCATATTTTTTTTTTGCTCATCTTTCCTTCAACAGTTAAATTGTGATAACCTATCACAAAGAGTTGGAAATTTGTTTTATTATTATTCAGTGGAGGCAACAGGGAGATTTGTGAAAAGCATTAGCCATTTTCAAAGCTCCCTGCCAACTTCAGTAATAATAGTTTTGGAGGTAATTGCACTGAATGAAAGGGGAAATACACAAAATTAACAAAGAATGGTCATTTTGCACTTGCTAGTTAAGTCAGGGCCTCCAGGAGTAGGACTAGCTATAAGAAATGTGGGCTTGTGCAGAAAGCTAAGAAGAATGAGAGTAAATCTTTGGACATTCAGACAATTCAAGTCCCCCAAGCTGATGTAAACATTACGAAACCCAAATGGACTTTAAAGAAAATTTAGGATCTGAATAGAGCTCAAATTGCTCAAACAACATACCAAGTACAGCAGATCAAAACAACTGAAAAGAAGCTACGTTCTGTAGAGGGATCGACTTTATACTAATCCAACCTGATTAGGAAAGTGAAAATAATAGTTGTATTTGGAACTTATCACAACTATTTCCGTTGTTTTCTACAGAACACTTCCATACAGGAATCAAAGCCAAAGGTTCTGGCTTTAGCTGGTAGCCTGATAGCTAATGTAATTCTTTCCTATTCAACAGGAATCACTCTTTAAAACTTATTTATTATTTTGCATCAGATGATAAAACAATATGAATGACACTCATGAATGGCACAGCAACAGAACAATGATGATAATAACTGACCCTCACATGCACAGATGGCTGAGAGTGTTTATTAAATACAGAAAGTTATCTGTACATCCATTACAAGTTCTAGGAGAATTTGCGGGGGAAGGAATGTACTATCAACTCAGCATTCAGTCCTAGAGATACTTCACATAGGTACTTGTGCAACACTTGTCAAGTGACCAAGAAGGAAATAATTGCTGTAGGCAAAACAGTTATGGGAAATGGGGAATCTCAAAACAAGAGTCTGTGGGATCTCTGTCTAAAACTTTTCCTCACACCATACCTCTTTTCTGGTTTGATGAACACTGCACACAACATACAATGTTAGGCTGTGTCATTTCAGTCCTTTTCTCATCAATATTGGGAGTGAGGATAACAAGCTCCAAGGGAAGGAAACAACAGCTACACACCATCTTGACTAACACAACTTACTCATGGGAGAAATCTCTTTTATGAAATCAGGTCTAAGAGGAAAATTGAACCACATCAATAATTTCTGCTCTGAAAAACTGCCGTCAACTCACACATCATCTTCCTTTCATCCCTGACCTACAGGTTCACACACTGCACTTTCTACTGGTATATTTCTCAAAATCATCACAAAACCTCAACTGTATTTCAGGTTCAGTGAAGTATCCCCAACATTGGTACATTCAAAACTCAGGAATTCTCCAATTTTGTATTGCCCGACTCACTACAGGGTATCATTATAGTGATTAAAGCATAAATTTCAGAAACACTTAAATGCATGTTAAAAAAATTGGAACAATCTTCAACATAACCAGCACTGTTACTTACCAGAGTAATCCTTTTTTTTTTAGGCTTTTGGATCTAAATTTTTTATATTCCATGACATTTTTCTAAGCAGATTTTTATCACTTATCAAAACTATGTCAAAACTTAAGAAAAATAAACAAATGGCTACATGAAAATCAGAATAAGTAAGTGAATAAGCTTGCCAAGAGTAAAACTATAAAGTATACAAGGTAATTCAAAAAGCCTTAAGAAAGTAAAACACAGAGACATATCTAGTTATAGAAGGAGTTTCTCTCATTACAATTTCCCAGTTATTCAACACAGCTTTTGGATGAAGAAACTGAGTTTGTTAAACCAGTAGTCCAAACCATATATATATACATTTCAAAATGTTTGTGGAATTTCTGTCAATTTACCTTCTTCAAATTTATTTCAATTACTGGAGAAATGCATCTATGTAAACTATCATGGTTTCAGTACTTGCCAGTAGACAGCAGACAGGCATTGGCCATATAGGAAATAGTAACTCAGAAAACAAAATAAAAGCACACTATCCAGAACACCTTCATATACCTGTCCTTGACCTTGAAATTATTTAAGATTATCCTTGAGACTAGATAACCATTAGCTCTATTCAGACATAAGAAACAGAGGATGGGGATGACTTCTGAACAATCTAGAAACCAAGGTCTCCTAGTAGCCAGTATTTTTTAAGCACCTAAACTGAATTTTGCTAGAATGTCGCTGGCTAACTGTTGGGGAAGATGAAACAGGAACACCTTATAAATATGATTGCCTGGCAAAAGATTTTGAGAATATAGAAACTATAAGCGAGACTGAAATGAAAGCAAGCTTTGAGATACCAAGCCTTAGTTATTGGAACAACTGGAAAACAATGGTTTGCTGGGCTGAAGGTAATCCCCTCTTGATTGAGCAATACCCTCTGCCTGCAGACAGGTCCAAGGGTCAGAGCAGACCCCACTAGCTTGGCAGAAAGGGTCCAAAGAGTAGTTTTTAGGGTTTGAAATATAAAACAGTATAGTAATGTAATGGTTCTTATAGGCTGTGCGTAAATGCTACAGGATTTGTATCATGTACTAGATTGGTTAGTGAAAATTAGAATATTCATCACAGAGGATGATTTATTGTATTGTAACGGGAACTTTGGGTGGTAGTGCTCTCTCTCTCTCTCTTGCTCTCTCTCTCTCTTTCCTCACTGTTTTTCGGGCCTGCTCCGAGCTGAAGCTGGCAGCTCCAAGCAGGGCCCCTGCACCCACGCCCTTTGCAATAAACCACAACTTCCAAGACCTGGCATCAAAGATCTCTCATCTCCGTCCATCCCGACTGTCCAACCCACCGATGCTCCTACAGATAACGACTGCATTGTACTCAGGAACACAACCTAGAATTTAATTTGAAGTTTCTATTAAAGCAGAAAACAATCCTTTTTTCCCCAAAAAATTAATAATCTCTAGTAAAGAGTGGAGTATGCAAAATATAGGAAAAAGAGTACATAAAACCTGAAGTCATACAGAAGCTAGAGGAAGTTCCAACATACCTTTCAAGCACAGTATTTGTACTGTATGCACTGTACTTCTAAAAGAAGCAGGCTTTCCTTACACAGAAATTCACATGTGAATAATCAGCTTTTTCCCTGATTATCTCCTACTCAAGACAACCCCACTTTAGATCTGGCTTGAGTATGTATGTACCCAAGCAAACAAATGAAACACGCAGAGTTTGTTGCCTGTCAGTTTCATTTTATTCCTGTTTCATGAACCATAGTATACCAGAGCCACATTAGAAGCAAGCAGATGAAGAGCACATCACATAAGTCAGAAAAGATAAAGCAGAAAGGTGATGAAAGACAACCCTTGATTTACAAAAGCTGAAATGTAGGATGTGTGACAGTGCTCATCTTGAGCCAAATGAAGCATGCCTTCTATGAAAATCCCAGCTGCAGCCTCTCGGTTTCTCAAGCGGATCACGGTTTGCATGGAAAGCATAAACTGGGACAAAACTGAGGAAGTGATGTAATCCAGTTCCAAAACATACTGCAAATCACAGCTCCATGTATTCCCACTGGAGCTGACCAGGAGGTACAGAGAGCAGTGTCCTGAAAAAAGCCTAACCTGCAGTGCACTGCAGATCTGGTCTGTGCCAGCCCTTCTATCAGCTCTGGGTAGCAGCTCTCAGGAACAGCAGCATTCTGTTTCCCCCAATTCTACCCACTCAACTGCCTGTCCTTCCCCTTTCCTCTCAAAATTTTAAGGAATTTGGTAATTCCAAGTGCATCTGGTAGGGGTGTCAAAGTGTTAAATACACTGAATTCCTGTAACTTTTATGGAAGGCACAGAAGTGACTGACTCTGTTAGCGCTTCTACTGAAGAAGGTAACACAGTGCAGTGCAATGCTCAACCTTGACTAGATACACTAGGGGGCAAAAAAAAAGAGAGAAAAATCCCTGCAAACACATGGAAGGAAGGAACCTTTAGGAAAGCAAAAGGAGTTTGTTCCTCATACAATGAAAGGACAAGATGTGCTACTCCTGCTAGCAGGCCATGGTGAACACTAAAGACTTACACATGTTCAGTGAGTCAGTCCTGTAAGACAGGGTGAGAGGGAGAGAAGCTATGTGTGTGTGTGTGAAAAAGTGCAACTATCTCTAATTCGAAGTCCCTGAGCTGAAATTTAATATGTAAGCATTGTTACATGATCACTCAGTCTCTTCTCAAATTTAATCTTTAATCATTTTCTTTTCACCATGCTAAGGGACAGAATTACCACTTGAGAATAAAGTCTGGTCTCATACAGATCAGCTGTTCTTATTCTTATTTGAATATTTTACAAATATTCAAACCAGAAGAAAGGTTCAACCAAGTTTCTTTTTCTATTAGACACGTGAGATCCCTGCAGGGATCACTCCTATCCTGTATAGTATAGACTCACTGGTGTTTAACACATACTAGATATTATTTAAGTAAGATTCATCAGCTGCCAATTATAAATCTCTGGAAATTCAGGTTCATTTGAAAGGATGCTCATAGAACCTAAACTCTCTCTTTCCTAAAAAAAAAAAAAAAAAAAAAAAAAAAAAAAAAAAAAAGAAAAAGAAAAATTAAGTATTTGGTGCTGCTTTGCACAAAGACGGTGATATCAAAAGATTATTTAAGTGTAATAAGCTAGACCACTTACAATTAACAGGAATTTGTATGTAATTAAATTTGGCCTAGCAGAAACTCAGAGTTTTTCTAGTTAAACAGATCTGAGAGTAAAACTTTGCTCATAAATCTCAAGAAAATCAACATGTCTTTGAGTCCATATGAACCTCTGTAGTTTTTAATTAAATATAGCATAAATAAATGTAATCACTGCATCAGTTTCTTGAGAGCAATTTATTTGCAATAAGATCAAACATGGAATTTATGTAAAGCAAAAACAATGATTTTTTTAGCCCCACCAGTCTGCCTCTCCTCTACCCATAACCTTAATTTAAGGCTGAATTCCTGTCATTTCTTTGATTCTTTCTCATGCTTGATCCACTATGCAAATAAATTACCATAGCGAGTTTTCAGGGGACTTATTATCAGTAAAGAAAGGGGAGTTTGCTATGAATTAATTACTGAGTACTAACCTACAGCCAAAAATTGGTAAAGGACTCTTATTTTCATAACTGTTTATCTAAATATGAAATCAGATCAATAAATACATGCAAGGAAACCAAGAATTTACAAAAAAATAGTGCCATTATTTATTCATCCTCCAAGTCAATGGGTGCTAGAAATAGGCTATTTTTTTTATCAAGGGGAAAAAATGGCAATTTGTTCCTTGTAAAGAGCTAGACAAATCAACACAGTACATAATGCAAATAATTCTAATCCTAGCTTTTATAAAGGAAATACAAGGTTATACAACACTGAAAAAATTAACAGAAAGCAAAACTGTTCAGGCAACTTCCTGCTTTAAATATTAGCAATAGAGTTCTGCTGCTCTGTTAAAAGTTTTCATGTTCCAAGCAACCCACCTCCATCACTCACTCATCACATCACTCACAGATTTACTGTACCCATCATGGCCCTCACTCTCCACAGCTGGACACAGGATACACGGATTTGATAAGTAACTGATGCTCTTCCTGTATTTCCTACTGAAATGATACAATAAAGAGTCAGGTTGCATATGGTGACTGCAAGACTCCAGCAACACTTTCAAAAGTTATTTTATTAATTTTTATTTTTATTGTATTTTAAAATGCAAGAGCATGAACAGAGATTACATTCCATTTCACTTATAGAAAACGAACTGGTTATTACTTGCAAATTATTGTTAAAGCTCCTGCTGAAATTAATAGTGTAGGGTAAGAACTACCACACATTATAATAGCTTCAAATTGCTGATTAATAAACATCAAAAAACCTAATTCTAGTAACTCAGAAAACTTCCTTTTTTGTACACTTGAAAAAAAAACATTAAGCTTTTAAATCTATACACTCATTTGCTCACTAGGATGGAAGATATGGATGCAGGTTTGGTTTATTGAAGACATACATGAGTGAGTATTAATAAACCTGAGTCCTGTACCTTGATTAAAATAGTCAACCAATTTCCTCACTTCTGCATCCTCACTTCTGCATCACACAGGTGTGAATATTTGTTGGGTAAAGTAGGGCAAAATTATTCAAATAAACTTATCAATGATAAAAAAAGATGGACGAGATGATGTTCAATAGTAAATTAAATACAATTACTTTTTGTAACTTTTTTCAAGATTTCTTCACAATGAAAAGCAAAACTTATAGGCAGCACAGGTAACGTTATATTTAGATAAAAGGGGGGTTTTTTTAAGAATCTGGAACAGCTCCAAGAAAAGGCAGGACAAAACACTGCCTGACTGGTAATCTCTACACAGTTACATGCAAACTTGCAGTGTAAAAACATTCATGTCAGAGGCTGGATTCCTTTGCTTCAGATCATCAGGACCCCTGCTACTCAAAACCATTCACATGAATTTTGAAATTCTGTCATTTATGTGCCCCACATCAATACATGATACCAGCCATATTATCAGCACCCATACATGGAGAAATTAGTCTTGAAAAAAAGGCCTGTAAATTATCTTTGAAAATAAAGTTTAATAAAAAGTATTTTGACCAGAAAAAAAAAAGGTAACACAAAAATAGAACATCCACCAAGATCATGTTTTAATTTCTACATGAGGTCTCTTGTCTCAAGCAATGCTTAGAAGAAACAGTAAAGACTCAATAACGATGCAATCCATTCTTTAATCGCTAATGAGTATATAAGTGAGCCCTCAAAGACATGGCACAGAAACATCAGGAAGGCACAGACCATAATTCAAGCTTGACTGCAAGTGTAATTCCTCAGCTGTCATTATGTGCATACCGCAGGCTGGGTTTATATCACAGAAATATATTGCAGTGCTCTTTCCTTCATTCTTTGAACAGAAAGCTATGTAGAACATTTTGAACAGTGCTGCCATAATGTTTTTCTTTTACAATCAAATAAAACCCAGTTGCATCCTAAAAGCTCATTTTTAGTATTTCCTCCCTTCCTTTTTTTGCAGGGGAGCATCTCTGTATGTTCTCTAGCAGGAGGCAAGGCAGGACAAGGACAAATACCATAATTCCCATAGCTCTAGAAGTACAGTGCAGTAAGGTAGTCACAGCAGATCAGCAGAACAAAATATATCAAGGGAGGAAATTCAAACACCTTCTGAACTTAACTTTTGGGAAAAAAATTGGAAAAGAAAAATGGGTTCACTCACCTTCTTCTAAAATGCATGAAAATATTCTTGTAAAACTAACAAAAATTGGGGAACAGGGGAAAAAAGTCGCTGGGATTGAATTCTATACACTAATAAATCTGAAAGTTTATTTATGAATACTTCTTGGCAGCAATTAGTAAGATTTCTTCGTGGAATAAATTTTGAGACTATTATGTTGGACTTTCTCTTAAAAAGTTTAGGAGCTGTCTTTCACCTCTAATTATTACAAATCATAATTACTTTGCTGGTTTGTCTAAGAAAGAAGATTTAAATCCCAGATATCTGGTCAGCAAACAGGCAAACTTTGTATAGCTATCTGAGGGCAGAACAACAACTCTGTTTTGCAGAAAAATACAACTGTGTCAGCACCAAAAAAGTAAGCAACAGAAAATGATTATATGAACAAGGCAACACACAATATCCATAAAGAAAAGAAAAAGGTACAGTCTTGGCTTTGAAATACTGTCTGACAGCTTGAGAAAGAGATTCACAGGCTGTAAATCATTTGAGCACAAGGCTTACAAAGATTTCAATACAGAAAGCAATGGGAGAAAAGGGCATAGAAACTACAGAGTTTTGAAATTGAAGAATATATGTGAAAGAAGGATAAACAGAAGAAACGCTAACAATGAACTACCTCTATAACAAAATATGACTATGAAACTATAAAATATGAGATGGAAAATAAACAGAGCTGTGAAACAGATTTGCTGTGCTGAGAAGCTAAAATGAAAAGCCAAGGCACATGAGATGATGGGAGGATAAGGGAGTAGTACAGTCCATCTAAAAAGCAAAAAGATAAGGAGTTCACCAAAGATACAAAGTAAACAAGGAAAATTTGAATTTCTGAAATGACTTGCCAAAAACACGTGCAAAGTGACTAGAAGACAGAACATGTTATGCCATACCTCCAAAGCAAATAAATAAGTAAAGAAATAGACAGACCAAACCACCAAAATCTACACATGCCCAGTTTTACTTTCCATGAAGCTGACTACTGACGAGATAAAGACAGGTGTGACTGATCAGTAAAGCCCGACCATGGGAGAAGGATCAGAGGGCCAGGGCGATGCCCCCATGAAGCTCTGGGAAGGATGTGGGCTGGGACTGATCACAGCTGCTGCAAACAAAGCTGGCTTGATCTCAACACCAAGAGGACCTAAGGGTGGATTTTGCTTTAGAGAAACAGCTGAGAGAATCAACTGGTGTGTATTGTCACAGTATAGCTACTCTGAAGCTGCACCCCAAACTAGGCAAGAAGTAAACAAGTCCCTGAGTGTGCAATGATAGGATGGATTTGAATACATACAAAGGATCCCAAGCAGTCTATTGAGCCCTAAATGTAGATGTATCACTGGCCAGGGAGCTGGGCACTGCTAAACCCCAGACCAATCAGTTATGTAGACCTGAGAGTTTTGAATCCCCTAGATAAGGAGATTCTGAACAATAAAACACGCTGCTGTCGTATGGGTCTCTGAGAGTTTGTGTTGTCCCTGTCTCCAACCAATGACCCATCACACAACACTGTATTTCTCCCTGAGTTCAATAAGAGTGTGAATGTCTCCCTGCATTAGTCAGGGCAGTGTGAGGTACTTGTATACACAGCTCAGCCACACTGGTGCTGTGATTGAGCTGTGCCCTGCAATTGCTCTCTTCTGCTATGTGTGACTTGTATCTGTATTTTGTTTTCAGTATGCTTAGCATCATGCTGCTAAAACAGAAATACCATTTACCATCAACTGTCTTCAAAAAAATAAATAAATCTGATGTTAAATTTTACACTTGACAACAAGCCAATAACATCAGACACTGGAATAACACAACTCTCCAGAAGATGTATGAAGAACATCCGACAGTAAAAATATTCCCAAATAATTTAAGAGACTTCAAAGAAAAACTATTGGGAAGACTAATGGAAGATTTCTAGTTTATAAAGTGTTTTAAAACATGTAGGCTCGTATAGCCTAAAGAAAAGGTGAGGAGACACAGCTCCAACTAAACTCCCTCAGAGGCTGAAGGCATTTTTATGAAGCATGGATGCAGATCAGTTCTATGTCACCAGCCAGCAGCTGTTCTTAGCCACGTTGTTGTACAACACCTTTTGTAGGGAGCTGGGGAATGGACAGCATCCTCAGCTTTTTCCACAAGACACCACACTTTGCCATTTTTGACCCCAGAATCTGTCCTTTAGTCTCTTCCAATTTTTACAGGGAGAAAGGAAGCATTCTGCAGGTTTTAACACTTCTGATCTAATGCTGACTGGTCACAGTGCTATTAAAAGACTGGGCTCAATGACACAGATAATCCCTTCATACATCCTATTTTCCTGTGGATGGAATAGCACTTTTACTTTTTTTGTTTGTTGGCTTGCATTTTTGGGGTGGGGGTGGTTTGGTTTTGGTGGTGGTAGTTTCTTTTGGTTTGGTTGGTTCTGGTTTTGATTTTGGAATTTAACCAGATGAAGGAATATTTTGTATTCTCAAAAACATAGGGCTCTTCCAGGATTCAGATCTCCCACTAAGTGGAATGATTTTTAAAGCATCTAAGAAACATTACTTCCTACAGTGTATTATGAGTGGAACCAAGATTAAGTTTCCCCTCACTTTTCAGTTTTACCTACATACCTGCCTGGACTTTAACAGAGAACAGAGAACTCCCCGGATCTTCAGTTACCAGCCCTTGTTGTCCCAAGGAAGTCTGTTCTCTTGTGCAATTTGCACTTTTAGAAGAGGATGCTCTGCACACATTCTAGTTAACATTTTGATGACAAGTCTGCATCTGTTACAACGGCACTCTAGCATATGATGAAATTATGCCAAGGCAGATTCACAAAAATATTTAGGGGCAACCCTACTGCCAGTAAAATCAGTAACAAACACTCCACAGTTCACCTTTTGTTAAATAACACCAACAGGACATTTAAAAGTCATACCTACCTAAACTGTTATTGCTGCTAGTTGGCCAGGAAGCTACTCTATCCCTTAACTTTTTCTTTTTAAAAGAGTCATCTGATTTCACAGAAAGCTCCACTTCCTCCTTCTTGATTTCCTGTACCAGTTCCATGCGGCACTGGCTAAAATCCTGGAAGGAAATTTTTCCATTTTCATCTGCTCCCAGCTGGTGCATGATCTCTGCAACAGACGCCTCCATATTCAGCTGGCGGCACACCATCAGCAAGTCATTCCTAAAGATATTTTTAGAGGGAAAATGGGGGCAGGGGGAGATTGGAAAAGTGGGAATAGAGAAAACAAAAAAACAAACAACTTAATTTAGAAGAAAAGGAATACTAGCCCTGTCTAATGTGGATATGCACTTATGCACGGGCATTTAAAACCAATAAGCCAACTACCGAAGGAAACAAAATCTTGAAACAATTTCTCCAGCACCTGAATGGTGACAGATTCATATTTATCAAATAACAAATAACTATATTCCAAATAATATATGGGCAAACCAATTCAGTCAGATCTGAAGCACAACTGCTCTACACTATCAAAATCATCTGGGTGCCCCATTCTCAGTGATTAGAATTTTTTTTTTTAAATTACCACTACTTTGCTATTCTCATATTTCATTGCTTCTTTCCTGCCATCTTTTTCTTAAACACTCTTTGAACTGAATTGCAGAGCAGTACCATACCAATTTATACCACAAATAGCAAGAGTGTGTTTCTATGTTATGGCTTCTTTTAAGAAGCTTAAAAGCATATTGCTTATTTCTGAGTTGTACAAAATCTTTCTGTAGAAGGAAGGCAAATGAAATGTATATTACTATTATGTGAATTATTAGCAGATTTAATATTATTATTTCATTACTAGTATCAGGGCATCATTCAGAAGGTTTCTATGAAAACACAATACATTGAAAAATTTAAAGTTCTTGCATGAACAGTTTCACTGAAGTAATTTATTATCAGAATCAAGGCCCATTCTATTCCACAGAAAGAAGTTGTACATTGGGTGGAGCTCTTTAAGTCTATTCTACGCAGGAATTCTAGAGCTGCAGAAACAGAATTCTTGTCAGAGTCGTTTACAATAAAATAGGATAATAATGATCATAGTAACAAAAGACATAGTAATGATGATAATAATAATTATGATTATGATAATAATAATAAAAATGATAACATGACCATGTAGTTTAAAAATAAACTACAAAACCCCAACAAAAATAACAGAAAGCAACCAAATCTCTACTTATGACAAGAAATAATTTCATTACAGAAGAATTAATCACATAGGCCAAACATAAGCTATTATTACGTGCAGTTCAATTTTTGATCAGAGTTTTGCTCTTAAATTTGAATCTGA
Source organism: Sitta carolinensis (assembly GCA_032173965.1). Classification (NCBI taxonomy): domain Eukaryota; kingdom Metazoa; phylum Chordata; class Aves; order Passeriformes; family Sittidae; genus Sitta; species Sitta carolinensis. The sequence continues at coordinate 72,755,366 of CM063313.1, read as the reverse complement.
TCAATTAATAAATAATCTCCATGGCTCAGTTCCTTGTTTTTAAAAATTAAAACGGTACAAATACAATCTCACAAGGGTGTTGCAAAGAAAACTAAGGATGACAGCACATTTAAATTTTTACATGGGGAATGACAGATACAATTCAGTTACGTCTTCTTTTGGAACAGAACAGACATAGCATCAGATTGAGGGACTCTGCAGAGGTGTGCTAATTTTGAAATGAGTACCAGGAGAAGCAGTGCAGAATGACTTTGCCATGGGATTCCATGACACAGCTCTGTTTTCCTGGCTACAGAAGAATTAATCTACTATACTGGGGTGGGAGGAGGCTGTGGCACTGGTAGCACACCTTACACAGCCCTGTTCATGTAAAGCTACATCCCACAGGGACATCTCCAAACCCAGTTCTGGTTCCCTACAATCTAAAGGTGTTACCCAAATGCAAACTGATTTACAAAGGAAATCTGGCAAAGATTGTTCCACTACATAACCAAAGAGAAACCATATATTTTCTTATATCTGTTTAAAATTACAGCTAGTAAAAAGGTATCATCATTTTGCCAGGAAACATTTAATCTTTGCTTACGCAATTTGCAGTCTAGGCGCATGAACACCTTTGAAGAGGGAAGTCAAAATTATAAATGCAGCCAAGCTCCCTAGAGGCAACAGAGTAAATAAACAGTGTAAGAAAACCTGTTCTATGCAGTTGTGTCATGAGTCACTTCTAGACCAATACTGTAAATAAACAGTAATCTATCTGAAACATTAATTTTAAAAGGAATAATTTTAAAAGGACTGACTAGAGGAGCACTCAGAGACAGTAAAAAGTTGCTGTTCTAAAAGATGTAGTAAAATCACTCCAGATCACTTTTGTTCTTCGTAGGAGGGTGTTTAGTTTAAGTCCCTGGTGGAGCCACTAATCTCCAGAGCATCCCAGATCCACTGCTCCATTTGCTCTGACTCTCACAACAAGTCAAGTTCCTGACTGCTTAAACCACAAAATCACATCAGTTCTCCAGCTTTGACTTTTCTATGAGCAACTGCAGGCAAACAATCCTGGCAGCAATCCCAGAAGCATGCTCATCTGTAGTCAGAAGTCCTCCAAAAAGCTCACAGACTGACACCTTTTGTTCTGAATAAACTTCTAACAGAGATGGGGAAAGAAATTATAAGCTAAGAGGCTCCAAGCATCACGAGGCAGGCTGTATCAAAATGCTGATTTCTTAATCTGGATGAACAGGAGTAACGCACAGTCATTCCGAAGTAATCTGAAATACTAAGACAGCAGAAACTGCAGTGTGTTTCACAGAAGCCCTGTATGACACCAGGATCTTTGGCAAAAAAAGCATCTCAAGGCTAGTACTCCACTACAGAGAGCGCTTCGGAAGGTTACCAGAATAAAAGACAATGCCAACTGCTGTCTGCAAAACATAAATAAAAACAATGTCCTCACCTACATGGGGTGCTGGATGGAGAATTCATGTAGTTTTGTAGTCCACCCAAGGCCTGATAGATGTCTTGACTTTACGGAAGAGAACTGATCACAAGTTTGTTAGCAGATAGAACAGTCTGATAGACTGGGAAAGAGGAAAAACACCCACAGCAGTTCTTACTTAGCATGCTTTCTTGAAGAAATAATTTCTAGAACCAGAAACAACCACAAAAAAAAAAAAATCTATCTGTTTAATGAGTTCAGACTCAGAAACATATTTCATTATCTTTGTCATAATCTAACAATTACATCTCCACAGAGCTTTTCACATAGAAATACTTTAAGAGGTTATTATTTTACTCTCCAATTTCCTCAATTATTACCAATTTTGATGGTTTAACAATACAGAAGCTACTGTTTTATTAGGTATGGTTCATCCTGATGAGACTAAGCCAACATTTCCACATTACCTTTTAAAGGAAGTAGTAAGGCAAGACTGAAGTTACAGCTTCTGAAGGAATAATAAGGACATCTTCAGAACTGCTGTAATTTTCCACCTGCTGTAACCCGGATGTCCTTAAAAAAGGGCAAAGAATGAAGAACCACAAGTTTCCTGCAACAACTACATCTGCCTGAAAGTTACAGTTAAGTGTTATAAATGCATATTGTAAATTTGGCTTTTTGCATGTATTAAGATGAATGTTATATGTATAATGACTTTTTTGCTGTAGTTTTAGAATTCAGGTGTAGTGTGTTTTAGCTGCCTGAATAGGTAACTTCCAAAAAGAGGCCCAAGTAACTATCACCATTCTGTGCCTGTGAAAAAGAGACCAAAGCCCAAATCAAAGGATGAAAAGAATGTCACTTGATTTTTTTCAAGCAATAGCTTCATATGTCAGCACCAATTGTGACTCATCCTACAGCAAGTCTCCAATTTTCCTTAGCTTGATGTCATCTCAGATTTAAGAAAATTTATCCATTATCATGTAATCCAGATCATTAATCCTTAATAATGCTGATACAGTCCAGGTCATCCTTCTGATTTCAACTTGATAGAGTATTTTATTTGTCAAACAAAGCACAGGTGTCTAATGAGCTCTAAGCATAGCTCAGAAAAAAACCCAAACTGAAGTCTCTTTAGTCTAGTTCCTTGGCTTGCCTACAAGTGTCATAAAACAACATCAAAAGCCTTAAAATAGACAAGACGAAGGGCATGTCTTGTTTCAGTCCCATCACAAACTGCTGACACTGGATCTAGGTTAGATGGGTTTGATCTAGCTGACCCCCATCTCAACACACTTTTAAAGAAAAGCAGCATATTTTATCTTTCTCCATTTTCTGTTACTTCTATCATTTAGAAGAGCTCAGGGAAAAAGAATGGAAAATAATTCTGAGGTTGTCTTTAGGATTATTACATCAAAATCTCCAAGTAAAATTAAAACAAATCCAAGCACTTTTCAACATTTTTCTTCACTCTCCCATCCAAGGTGTTTGTTACCAGTCCCATTTGCACGAACAGTCTCACTACATGTGTTATTTCCAAATAAATACAAAGCAGAACAAAACAAAACAGAAATCTCACACTTCTTAGAGTCATCAGTAGCTCACTGACTCCCTCTCTTGGTTACTCTTTCTCTGCTTTTTCTGTCACATTTTCAAAACTGTTTCCATATTGTGTGTAAAAATTTTATACTTGAAATTCCCTGCTAGTTTCAATTTATGCATGTTCTAGTGCCTGCTCACAACTTGCAACTTGATACAGATCCACAACGCTGAGCATCATCAGGAAAAAGACAGGGTTAACCACCAGCCAGACCCAAAAACCCTGTATGCTTTATTCAGAATTCAACCATCTGAGCTTCCACCTCTCAGCTCTGTCCGGCCTTGGCTGTCTCTCACGATACTATTCCAAGCATGCAGCCTTCACCACCACTCCTTCCTCTGGGGAAGCAGGGGATGGTTCCCTCCCCACCTCGGTGTGTCTGGGTGTGTCTCTCCCCCATTTCACAGTAGATATGGACAAGACAGCCAGCCTGCAGTAGGTACTTCTAAAAAAAGAAATGTGCTTTACAGATGACACAGCAAATGCATATCCTACTCACTAGAAATAACTTAAACATGCTCTGATCACTTTAGCACAAACTGCATGTTATAAGTGTACTGACAGTGTGAGGAAGTTAGTTGTTAGTATTTCTTGTTAATGGGATTGTGGTTCTGTGGAGTTTTAGTGATTGGGGGTGTTGCAAATGACAGCATGGCTGAAGCATGACATCATGAAGATTACATCAGCATGTCATGCAGCGACTGATGAAAAGAATAACCAATCACTCGACACTCAGCGAAAATGATCGGTCAGGAATGCACCTTGATAAGGGCCAATAAGGACTCTAAAAATGAGCCAGTCATGAGAAGGATCAAGAATGGACCTATCACAGACTGAAGGGGAGTTATAAAAGTTTCTGTTGCACTTTGCAGCCCTCCTCCTGCTCTGCTCTGTTTCCAAGGGAGCATCTGGTGTGTGTTTGCTGACATGTCGTTATGTTGTTTATGATGTATTCTTGTCTGGCTTGTCTGCCTGGGGCTCGGGCTTATCCTGAGCCTCCGTCTTCAGTACTTTTCTGTCATCAATAAACAAGCTGACTTTTGATTTTCTGAAAAGTCCTGGCCTCGTTTACAACACTGCATATCTGAAGCTGCGAGGACAGGGTGTTCCCTTTTTGGCTAGCTCTGCAGACTGAACTGCTGAAGGCAAACAAAGGTCCATCTGTCAACAGAGAAGTAGAGTTTGTCAATAGAATCTCTACCATTCTAGGCTTTCTTTTGTGCTGTTCACTGGTTTCAAATATACTGCTAATACACAGTAACAATTCAACCTAGAGACTTTTCCATGTATTTAGGAACTATCAGAAGCACAGTTTTCATTCAGAGATGGTCTCATCTCTACTACCTGACTTACCCTCAGAAATTGCATGAGGAATTTCATCAAATAAGCACTAATGCTGCATAAATATTGTTTTCTGTTGTGGCTTGTGTTAATTTGGCTTGATTAAGTTTATTGTTAAGATTTAATGTTAACGGTTTGCTCCCCTGTTCTGCCCCATGGTGGTTCCCAAGTTGGTTTATCCCCAAAATTGTGTCCTCCCACAGGTTACCCTTTATGGCATTTCCCCGCTCTTTGTGCTAGCCCCTTCCCTATCAATCATTGTTGCCCTGACCCTTGTTTCAGTTCCTTCTTTGTCAATCCTCTCTAGAGGCAATCCCTTTACTGTACTGTAGGAATCCCTGGGCATTCCTGGGTGTCTCCCAAACTTTGATGCCCCATTGGTGCATGTGACCTCCTCTCTCCTCCCACCTAACGTGACCTAATTCCCCCAACTCCACCTCCAATGTCTCTCACTGGCTAATGTTTCATATCCACCCCCTGATCTGTCACCCTCTAAAAGCCCGTGCACAGGGTGCTCTGGGCTCTTCGCCTCTTCCCCTTCAACCCGCATAAATCTGATTGTTGGAACCCCAGATCCAGAGAGCCTCTCTCTTCTCTCTCTTTCTCCTTTGCCCGAACCCTGGACATGGTGCAACATCAGCCACCTAGGAGCACTGGATCTTAAGGTTCAGCTGCTGGAAAAACCCCATGCCAGAGCTGTTCCCCATACCTGGCATGGTGCTGGTGTGCCACAAGCTAGCCTGGGCTCCAGTGGGCCGCATCACTTTTCTATTAAATATAAAAAAATACTGCTGCAGAAAAACTCTCAGAAGAAAGGAGACATCAAATGTACTGATTACAATTAAGCATTATGGCGACATTAATTAATACAAATCAATGAATGCAAAAGTCACTGCACTAAGATGAATTCCAGATATGTCCTGAGAGGAATGATGGATTTGTTTTTATAAACAACTGTGGGTCTGCTAGTAGATAGGACTAGCACTGAGAGAAAGAAACAATGTGAAGGATTCCACTGATTGATAGATGCAAAAAAGATACCTGCCTTTAGAAACAAACTGCAGGTTTGTTGATAAATGAAATGGGATATTGAAAGATGAAAGACACAATGGGGAGAAACTGTAAATAAAAATTAAGAATTAAAAATTAAAGGGAAGGGTTATATATTAGAGAGAAATCTTAGATATCAGGTGTTCTGGGCAGTCTGTCCCTCTCAAGTACCTCAGCCAGTAGGGAAAGAGAGAGGGAAATGAGACTGGGAAATTAGGATAAAAAGGAGGCTTCATCCTCCAGAAAGTTGAGAGAACCCAGGGGAATGCCCCGTGGCCTCTCCCTTTATTTGAATAAAGTAAAAGGACTCCTCTGACTCTTTTTGGGACATAAACCTCTGGTGTTTGTGGATTAACTTTTCTATTTATTTTAAAAGATGCAGTGAACATTCACAGTAAAAATACAGTGGATTTGAAAAGCTGTGTATCCACAGCATAACTTTTCTTTCAGATGCCATTTGAAGCCCATCCTTTGGACAACCTCAATTAGGCACAACGACTGTTAATGCCTCTCATCTACCGGCTGAGATACCAGAGTTTCAATAAAATCTGTTGTCCTTTCATACTTCTAAAAATTAATTAACTTTTAGTGAGATTTCTTAGTTCGGATCATTTTGAGTGAAGCATGTTTAAAAATCAAGTGACATAATCAGAGGGGTCACAACTAATGCCCAAGATCATTTCTTACCACCCCTCCACCGTCTTGTGCCAATATTAAAAGTCACACAGCCAGATAAAAAGTCCCAACTATAAACTGGCCATGCTGCAAATAAATATTTCTCACTGAGCTAGTATACAGCTAAGGCAATTCTTTGAACCAATTCTTGTGCAGACAGAGTGAAACTTCACAACCATGCACAGCAGAACATCATCTGGCAGAATAGGCTGACTCAAAATCATGAAACCCTCCACTAGCTCTATTCACAGTTCATTGGGTAAGGAGTGCAGGTACACAGCTTGGGGGCGTGTATTTGCAAAAACGGCCAGGTGCCCAAGTATTTAGTGAGATTCCCTACTCCCAATCAAAACATGTATGACCTGCTGCTTCAATCTAGTTTACTCTGTCAATCAGAGTCAAAGAAGATTTTAAAATAATTTTAGAATCCATCCTCGACTACCTGCAAAGTACTTGCACATGGCACCCTCAAAAAACAAATACAAATAAATACAATGAGTTAACTGGAAGAACTCCTCTCGTTCAAGTACCTCCCAACACAGTCAACCCATCCATGAATTTCAAACTATAGATTTTGGCAAATTAATTCTAAAAACATACAGAAAGTTGCTCTGTAGGAACATAAGCTAATCATCAGTGATTAAGGAGGATGCCAACTGCCTTGTGTGCTTTAATTGAAGATATAATCACATATGAGCTAAACAAAACCACTGTAGTACCAGTCATGCAGCTAGAACAGCCACCAGTGGTTCCTGTGTTATAAACCCAGTGCTATGGAAAGACCAAGCATTAAAGCATCTTATGAGGGCACGAGATCCCTTGTCACCGTTGGGAAGAAAGTAACAGAGTAGAGTATATTTGTGACGTTAATCTTTCAGAATTGCCACCAAGAAACCTAAGAAAACACAAGGCAAAAAAATCCCAGTTTAACAACTACTTTTTTATCACAGAAGGGAAATTACTGTCTTCAAAATTACTGACTTCAAAGCGTGATTAAATTCTCTTACAGTGATAACCCAACTAACATGGTATTTGCAACAATCTCAATAAAAATTAAATAAAAATAAATAACAAAACTAATAAATGTAACAAATAACTGCACTGCTTAGAAACCAGCTGGATGGTAGCTTTCAAAGGGATAAAAAATTTTGACATTTGTATTTTCAAGTGAATTACTGTTAGGTCACTTTTTCCACAGTACAATCTACCTGGACAAATAGGTCCTAAGAAAGAAAATACAGTAATGTCATGTAACAACAAGCCTGAGATATATACTAATAGTTCCAATGAGGAAAGAAAAAAGCAATATATAAAACACACCAAGTAACTTCACCAGCTTTAAAACATTAACAGCTACAGATAAAATACTCTTGAGGTGTCTGATGTTTACTAAGAACTGGACTGCTAACCAATTAAAAAATATAGTATGTTCAGAAAATTCAAGTTTGTATACGTTCCTTTGATTGTGTACCAATTGTAAGAAATACAGACTTTGAAATACATACCTTAATGAATGTTGATTCTTGGTGTATTTTCTACACATGATATTTAACAAAGGGGATACCTTTTCCTTTATCCTAAACTAAGCACGCCTTTCTGGCTTTTCATACACATCCACCCTCCTGGCTTTCCCCATAACTTATTCTTTTTTTGGTTATGATGCTCCAAGAGGACCCATGGAAGACAAAGTTGGACTAAAATCCCACAAAATTCTATACAACTGTGGAATCATGACAAAGGCAAGTTCCAAGAGAAACAGAAAAAACGGACTACAATCATGTGAGAAACAGCACAGTGCTTCCAGTCACCTTTTGAATAGGCATACAGTGAGTATCGTGCTGTATCCATATAAAAGCAATCCTCCAGTTACACGGATCACAAAACCTGTGACAGCCTCCTAATGGAGATGGATGAAGACTGAAATTAAGTCTAGGAACAGAATCTGGGAGCTGAAACTGTTTTCAAGACAAACTAAAGCAAGTAGTGCAAGGACAAAGTACTTTTTACCAAGGTTTGGAGGGGGGTGGTTTGGGGATTTTGGAGATTTGGGATTTTTTTTCCCCTAGAATTTCTAAAACTGAGCTGGTTTAAAGAAAACACAGAGCAAATAGTCCAGACCTCAAGTGAGAATAAAATCCTATATCGAGGTCCTAACATTTTTAGCTTTATGAAAAGAACAGCCCAGCTATATGAAGAGCCAGACTGAACGCAAGGACTAAGCAAAGCTTTGTCCCAGTCCTTGCTGACATTTTGCAGACTGCTTCTAAATGATGACTCGTTAGACAGCTGGATTGAGGCAAGACTAAGGACGGTACACGACTGGGATCAAACCTCTTTTTGAAATTTGAAGTCCCAGTAGCTGCAAAACCAGCAGAATAAATACTACTTCTCCCATAAGACTTCAAAGGCAATTTTTTATTTCCAACTGTTCTGTTAGAGTTGACCTTTTATAAACTTCTTGCTTGTAAGATAAATGGCTTTATCACTCCCATGTCTGCTGACATTTGAGCATTCACAACAGCTTGTTCCTGATACTGCTTTCAACCAGCACAGAATACCCTGAAGAGACTAGAAAGCCTCTTACATGCAGAATATTAACTCACGCCCAAAGTTCTCAGAGATCCTGACTGAACATGTTCGCATGACTTCATAAATGGTCATCTCATGGATTAAACATGTGTTTCACCAACAGCAGTAACTTAACTGGTCACAGACAACTCACATTGATTTTGCTGCTTCATTGTATCGGTCCTTACGTGCTTCAATAGGTAACTCTTTAAATGTTAAGCACAGAAGTTGAAGCACATTAGCAAAATGAAACACTTGGAAAAAAAATTAAATGAAGTGGTAACGACTACTGTGGAGAGTAACAGAGACCCACAGAAGAATAAATCTCCTCCCTTAAAAAGGCAATGAATATATTATTACTTTATCTTCTCGAAAATGCTGGGTTTTCTCCTCTGGTTTCAGCCACCAGAGCCAGAAACACCTAAGGGGGAGGGAGGGGTGCCAAAATACACTCAGCAAGAAAGCTGTGAATGTCCTACTGCTGTGACAACCCATTAAAAAGGGAAGGATCAGCCTGTACTTGCCAAGGTTTTGAGCTCCCAAAGTCATGTACTACTAAAACCACTCAGGTTACAAATGAAATCCAATTAGTTCCTTTCAACTGCTTCTGTGCAGGGCTAAAGAAGGCACAGTCATTCGGCATGTGCTATTAACAGGCTGTATAAATTCATTATAAAGTTAGTAGGTTTACGGGGTTTTAACATCTTATTCTACTTTTACCTAGACTTTCTGTAAGACATTGACCCAGTGTAAAAAGAAATGGGTACAAAGACAACACCGGTTTCAAACAAACTGCAAACAAAACTTAATTCCATTATTGTTAATATGTTAAGTTCTAGCTAAACTAGACATTAGTTTTACATGTTTTCTTCACAATCCTAAAATTATTTCTCTAGGCTTAAAGGTTAAAATTGGAAAGCTAGCATATTTGTAGCGTAATAATTACATTAATTTTTTCTTCACCCATTAGTTTCACCGCTCATACCTTCATTTTTTCAAAGCAAAATATTTCCTGCAGATTCAGAATTAAGTTTACACTTTGTAGTGTTACAACAGAGTAATCCAAAACCCATTTAGTGACTTCTGCGGTGAAGATGAAATTCATTAAGTGCTAAATGGAATTTCAGTACAACCTCCATATAATAAAGCTACAAGACAATTGAGGTTCTGAAGAAGACATTGCTATAGATGGGTAATGCAATGGTTGGCTCTCACAATTGAAGGATGAATATTATGTATATGTGAAGAAAAGTTTTATAGATACATAGTTATTTTGGTATGTTCTCCCCATAGTCCTCTTTGAAATCTGAAAAGGTGAGCGTCGTTTCTCACAACATTAATCTAGCCTGTCACCCATAAAAACCCAGGATTCGAGGCTACATATTCAGACAACATCAAAAAGGAAAAAAAGCACAGGTGTCCTCCACAATTCACCAGCCCTCTGAAACTGAAAATGTTTATAACTGTAACATCAATTTTCAAACTTTTCAAAGCAAACAGAATAAAACAAAGGAAAGCAATTACTTCTTTCATCTTTTAACATTTTATCATTAACATCTTTTTGTTAATAACAACACAATCAATCCAGCTACAGATGCAAAACTAAAGTTCTGCTGTAAACAGTGTTTAAGGCTGCCTTCTGCTCAGCAATGCTTGCTCATCCATCTGATCTAAAGCTCTCAGAAACCAGCCTCAATTGTGGACTGCTTTGCAACTGAATTGGGGGGGTGGTACTCGGGGGAGGTACTTTTTGGTTGGTTGGTTAGTTGTTTTTTGTGGAATTACCTCTTGTTATAGAAGTATCAGAAGAATGCCAAACATTTGCAAGATGTTAAAATAATTAAGTAACAAATATTAACCCAAAGGAATCAAAAGCCATTTCAGTACAAGCCAACAAGTTAAAACTATGATCTTGTCTTAGTACTTTTCCCTATCTAGATGCTGCAAAATTTCAATATGCACATCGATGCAAGGCTCAGAGACACTGGTTAACATTTCATATCCCATAGTTCAGTGTCTTCTGGATTATATCCACCAATGGTACATCATTAATTATGCTCTATTGGCTTGATATCATCATATTTGGAGCCTGAAAATTAATCAATACCTCAGGTGAGAGCCTGAAAATTAATCTGTATCTCAGGACATGCTTCTTCTCTCTATCTGTGCCTGTACTTCCCTGCTACTATTTGAAGAGGTTTATTACAGTTTGATGCACGACAAAGCATTTCCGCAGCTGAGACACTATGCTATTTCATTAAGAATGCAAATATCTCTTTCCCTATGCAATATGAACTAAATAAACACACACACACACAAAAAAAGCCTGACTTTGCTGAAAGTATAAAGATCTTCTTTTCCTTAACAGCTCTGGAGCTGGAAAAAAGAGACCTTATAAACAAACTGCTGCATATACTAGGCAAAACAATTACTGACCTAGCTTCAGGCCTGCAAATTACCTATTTTCAAAGATAAAATTTGTACTCATTAGCAGTTGCAAAACTGCAAATTTCAGCTCAATTGCACTGAAAAGAAGATATTTTTTAAAAAGAAGCTCATACTAGTGATAGGTTAAAGATCAGAGCCAAGTCTAGTTCTAGTACCCAAGGAAGAAGATGATTTTACAGCGCTAGCTTCTGTGTTTTCAGCTCTCTATACAGATGCCTGGAATTTTATTGCCATATTAACCTGCTGTGAAAGACATCATAACATGCAAAAGTCAGCCTCCAATCTACACTGCAGCTGCAAGAAAGGGAAAAAAACTGTTGGCCTCAAGGATGAGCAAAGAGAAGTCTAAAGATGTGGGGCAAGAAGGAACAGGAAAACCAAGCAACTGGCCTGTATGAAACAAAAAAAACCCCAAACCTACAAACAAACACAGAAGCCAAACAGTACACAGAAAATGGCAAGATGAAATTTAGTGTAAAAGCATCTCGTTTTTCTTTTATTTTTATTTGTTACATTAAAAAGGCTGCAATTACCTAAACACTAGGCCTCTAAAAACAACAAACCTCCAGCTGCTATACTTTTAACAGGGACACTGGGAGTCCATAAACCTAACAGAGCTGTCTATAATACCAAGGTGGTGCATGCTATAAAATTTGAATCCAGCTGGACAAGTCTCCTCCTGCATAAGCCACTGCCATAAAACAATTAGAAGCAAAACACTCTGAGTAACTACAAAAAGCAAGAAAGGTATTCCATTTATACGACTCATCACCCAGGCTAGCTAATGAAGTAAAGTTATGTCAAAAATAATTTCTTAAATATTCCCTCTTTGTCACACACACGGAGATGTAAAGGAAGACAGTAATTTATAACACCATGTTCTCTGATAAAGGCCACACCAGTTCTGCCTTGAAGGCACAACTCTCTTCTGAAGCACAGTATTAGCAACCTTCAACAATGAATCCACCATCTCCTGAACAACTTTCAACCACCACCCAGGCCCTGGACTGTATTGCCATTTCCTAATGAAATACAGTGTCCCTACTCAGACAAATCCTTGTGTTTTCAACACTGTAGCTCAAACAACAGGCTTTGAAGAACACAGAATTCAAATCTGGGACAAAACTTAGGGAATGTGGATTAGTCGATCAGAAATGAGCAGCTTCTGTCATGGTAACATCTCTCAATTGTTATGAAACACTAAAAACATTAACATTCCCCGAGGAAGGTCTTTACATTATAAATACTCAGAGTTTACACTGCAGAAAACATGACAGTACAGAAGAGCGAGTGTATTCTGAAGAGACCGTGCACACTGTACGTGAATATCACAAGTTTTCAGACATCAGAATAAATTCCATCAAGATCATAAACAAACGGAAAGAGAAGCAGTCGTAGCACTGGTTAGAAAGTACTCATTTTCAAAGTTAACATTTCAAAACAACTGTCAAAATTATCATTAGACTGAGGGGGCGGAAAAGTGTTCAGGGAGCTATTTGGATAAGAAATAGCACAACCCTTGAACTTTATTTTTAAATAAAAATAGTTGTCTGCTAGTTGTTACAGATTTTCAACAACTTTCTGGCTCCAAAGCGATGGCAGTGGGGATTCAAGATTACTTAGCCTTTCTGTGGGGTCATATCCTTAGGTTACAGGTTAAATGAGAGACTTAGGAAAGTCCCTCACTGTCCCAGTTCTCTAGATGCACTCACTAATTGCAAGCAATAGCATAAGTTTCATTTTGAAAATGCAAGTTGTCACGACCTCTGGCAAATCCCGCCTTTTGAAGTTCAGTATTTTTCAGATTATGGCTGAGAGGTCAGAAATACCATTACTACAAAACCAGCTCCTGACCAAAATACACTGCCAGTGCTTCCAGACACATAAACATTCCACTACGGCGTATTTCCAACTACCTACGGCAAATGTACAAGTTCACACTTCCCCACCAAAATACATCAGCCTGGGTGACACTCTGAGCAGCAAAGGAATTTAAACCAAACTCTGATACAAGCATATTGATTAAAACGTACCGACAAAACAAAATCACAGAATCCGGGAGAACAGTACGAGTTTTCTCCCGGACTACCCACTACCGGCTTTTTGCTTGGTTACTTTCAAAAGCCACCTGCCCGGGCACGAGGTGATAAAATCAAGCCTTGCAGCGTCACTTTTCAGCCCCGGCGGACGTAGAAGCGCTGCAGACAGCGTTACCCCGCTATCTCGGGAAGCTCTCGGCACCGAGGCCGCGCCGGAGCCCCTGGCTGCGGGCCGGGCGGCAGCGGGGCGCTCCCGCCGCTGCTCCAACGCGCCCGCCAGTTGAGCGCTGGACAACGCGGGGCGAGGGGAGGAACTGGACGGCTCCGCATCAGCAAAGAGCCGCCTCCCGCTGTCGCTACCTGCTGATGAAGCCATCCCCATCGCCGTCGCAGGTCTGGAAGAGGCGCCTCATCCTCTCCTCCTCGCCCGTGCTGGAGGTATCGGTGCTGCTGCTGCCGGCGCTGCTTACCTCCGCAACGGCGACTGCCGCCATCATGCGTCCCGCTCCGGAGGAGGAGGTGGGGATGGAGGTGGGGAAGGAGGTGGAGAAGGAGAGAGAGGCTGCCTCAGGCGCCCGAGATTCCCAGTCCCGCCGCGCCAGCGAAGTGCGACCGGCGGCACAAAGTCGGGGCGGGGGCCCTGCCGGCTCCACACCCACCGCCCGCGGTGAGACAGCCGGGCCGGGACCCCGCCGGGGCTCGGAGCGGGACAGGGCGGCGGCTGATGCTCCGAGCTCTCGCCTGCGCACAGCATCATCCGGCGCCGGGATCACGGCGGGACCCGGCGGCAGTGAGGGGCCGGTGTCGCCAGCCCGGGGCCAGCTGCCTTGTCTGCCGGAGGCCGCCGAGTGCGGGGCGACCCAAACCCGGCCCGAGGGTTGCTTCTTCTCCTTGGGCTGTGCAGGGCTGGCTCCTTGCTCCGGGCCTGCTGCTTTGGCTGTGGCTTTGGCCGGTCTGTGGAAGCGAACAAACCACAGCGTTTTCCGTAGCCCTGCGTTCGCGCTCCAGGCTGTTTCATGGGGTACTGGACAGGTGAAAGCATTCTGAGGTGCAGAGCACCAGCCCCTCTTGACTTTTCCAGTTCCTTACCACTGATGAAATTTTACCTGCGAAGTCAACAATTAGTTTTTTCTGTCCCTGAACATGTTTGTGGTCTATACCCTTTCCTGTGTGTTGGTCTCCTTTTCATTTAAAGAAAAGTAGTTTTCTTTGCAGTCATCATGTGGCCAGATGAAAAAAATAAAATCGTGCCTGTATAGTACAGCTTCTTCATTTCCTTTAGTGTCTCTGCCACCTTTCTCAATACCTAATGAAGTCTTATTCAGTGCTTTTTATTATTATTCCTGTGAAAAGTGATACAGCACCTGGTTTATCTCTACTGGAAACAGGTTTTCTGAAACAGTCTAGAACAGCATTTCAGTTTACATATGCATTACGTTTATTACTCCATCACCCTTCAATTAATTTGGGTCAACTAATATTTTTCCTAACCTATTTCCGTATTTGAAAAAAAGACCTTGTTATTAAGGACATACATTTTTCTCATAGTATTAGGTACTATCCTTCTCCTATTCATTAAGTCTTTGAAGATACCCAGTTCATGCCAGAAAACATCTTGATCTTCTTTTTTGCTGACAGGGATTAATGAATATATAAATTCAGCAAAGTTATCACACTTTGCCTTTAAGTATATTAAATGATGGCAGCAGTTCTAATTGTTAATATTTATTGTACCTTGATTACATAAGTCATTACAAGGTGAAGAGTCCCTCTGGCATTTTAATAACTAAAACTACTTACAAGTGTAAGCATGCATATACTCACTCTTGTATTGTCTTGGTCTCTGCAGATTTCCAAATTACATTGGTCACACTAGTTCTTCCTAGATGACCAGGGCACGGTACTATGGAGCCTATACACTTTCATACTCTTTCAAGGCACTGAAACCAGAGAATATTGCATATATCCCCTCAGATGTTCCATCTCCTGACCTATAGTGGTCTGACTTTTAGTCTTAGCACATGATTTTTCAGTCCTAGGCAGCATGTTGCTCATGTGTGATACCAGCTGATTACTGCAGCTGTTTGTTTACACTGAGGACTGGAGAAGATGTGAAGTCACAAACCCATTTTCTTCAGCCAGATCCCATTGATCCCATACACAAGAATCTTTGCACACATTCTACAAATACAGCATGCACTGCTTCTAACTAAGAATGAAAATTCTTTACCACAGGAAGTTAGACTAAATGTATTTGTATGTGGCCCTTTCATCTTCTTTACGGAATCCTAAAACAGTGTTTCCTGACTAGGCCACCAGTATCAATGGAGCAAGATCGGAACCAAAATGAGAATCTCCAAGAACAAGCTCTCTCCATTCTGATGCTATCTGCTGATCTTCACAGTTGGCCAGTTCACATCTTTTTTTAAACTAATCTCCCACTTCTCTAATCTAGATAACACTTTATCTTTTCTTCTCATCTTAGCTGCACCACACAGTAGCTTTCTTTGTGGATCAGAAATTCACCCATTCCTTATCTTCTCCCTGCTTTTTGTGAACAATTTTTGAGTTGGTTGAATTGAACTTTTCCTACTATCTTTTCTGTTTCTGGAGATCAACTGTAGTTAACTTCTTTGCATTTGCACCAGTCCCAAGAAAACCTGATGCATTGGTTTCTGACTTTCTCTCATACCCGTTCCTCCTTGCTGATAGGAAGAAGGAGGTATCCTCCTTGATATCCTAGCTGACTGTAAAACCAGCTGAGCTTGCTGGATTGTATCGTGATGCCCATCTAATTTTTTTAAAAGTTGCATCACCTCGGTTGGAAAGCAATACCCTAAGCTGCAGTTCTCCACATCCCTGTACCTGCTGTGAATTACATGGCAGTTCACTCCTACAGCTAAGAATGTGAATTTCAGATAACAAAAACCGCACGTTTGAAACACAAACTGTGCTGTGCAGCAGAAAGTACAATTTTGCCTGAGGTGTCCCCGGTGTGAGGGGTATGTGGTGCCAGAAAGCTGTGAAGAGAAAACAAGGAGAGCAAGGAGTGAGAGTTCTGTACGGCTGTGAGTAGCAAAATAGGCTTGATATTTCTCAAAAGAAATCTTTAAAAAGTTTGTATGTTTTCTATGTAAGACTGTGGGTTTTAACTGTCAATCCATTGGGTGTTTGTTTGTTTGTCTTCTTATGTAAGTTAAAAGAATCTGTAGTTTTTCAATATTAATCTATATTCTACAATATAAATTTTCCATAATGCCCTGACTTCTAAATGCAAATTAACATATACCAGACAGTCAGTGTAAACGATAATAACAATGCTGTAGCACTACTTGCTGCACTTGATTGCAACATTTATATACCCAAAATCTAACATCTCAGAAAGATGCTGGACTTCTCAGACTTTCCACCAAATCAACAGGACACTTAGGTTCATGTGATCTCTGAAAGTCAAGTCTACCTCAAATTAGGTGTTGAACAACAGAAAAAGAAAAGCACTGTAAACCTCTAAATTTAACTATAAATGGTTCTGCAGTAGAAAACAGCTTAAGTCACTACATAAAAAGCTGCCGAATGACCAAAACCAATTGACCAAAAGAAGAGAAAAACTTTCTTCCAGATAACACTCAGCCTCAGCATTTTTCAATTAACCTCTTTCAAAACCCACCAACAAAACAAACAGTAACTTAATTTGCAAGCAGGAAGTGAAAATTTAGTAATATTGACAAGGGAGCCAATACAGAACTTTCTCAGCATCTGAGTCCAACTGCCCTTTCAGTCCAACTACATCCAACCCTTTTCACACACTTGCTAAAAAGTTCCCCATTGTTCCATGAGGTTCTCAGTTAACAGACATGTCACTGTTACCTGAGTAACATTGTCACCTAATACAGATGGGTTGTCTTGGGGATATTGGCAGAGTGAAGGCGGCACTAAACCATAGGTACCAATAAAACTTTGTTTTCTTAACAGGAGTTATGATTGATACAGAATTTATTATTAGAGTTAGGACTTCCAGAAGCAGAGTCAACATAGTACAATGTAACTAGGATGGAAGGGAATTTATAGTATTATTTAACTTATAATTTCTAATCATCTGGATCCTTGGCAGCTCAGGTCAGATCCCAATCTATGGTTTGTTGTATCAGTATTACAATCAAAATCTCGAGGGGCCAGGGGGCCTGGCTGCCAGGACCCACCCAACCAGGTCATCCCAGGGTATCAGACACCTCCCTGGAGACAACAAAGGCCAGGCTGGGACATGGGACCAGGGTGGAGCTGGCTTGGCAACCAGGCATTCACATAACGTGACTTTGCACATGTATACCAAGCTACCAAGATGTGGATATGCTCAGATTTAAATCTGTGCCCTGTGGAAGACAGTGTCCGGCGAACGGAAGATATCGCGCTGTACGGGAAGACAGGGTCACCCCCACACATAACCAACAGTCACATTAAGGTAGCCAATAGTGCAAAGCTTATTGCGTAAGCAGACGGATATGATGACAAGAACTGTAACATATATAACGCTGTGTAACCCTGAATAAATTGCCATTTTGCCATCCATCACATTGGTGCTTGTGAGCATTTGGCCCGAGCAGTCTGAGGTGACTGTTGTGCCGTTCCTGAACCAGGTCGCCACACCTCGCTGAGGCGACAGTGCCCAGCCTTTATAAACCATACCCAGACAATATAAGGGCTAAGTAAAAGTTATTTCCTGTGTAAATTTACTCCCTTTACTCCCTCTTTTTTTTTTTTTTTTTTTTTTTTTTTTTTTAATGAGGGAAGTGTAATTAAAACATTTTATTTTCTACGATGTTAGAAAATGCCTATTTTTGATGTTGCTGTAAGATCGGGGAGTTAGCTATTTTAATTTCTGTGCTGATTAGGTATTCAGACTGAAGATTTTGATGTACACTATGATCAAATGCAATGCCTGGTGGTATGAGAGATTATCCTGTGTTTCAGTTGGCTTCAGGTAAAGACCATCTTTGTTAACTGATCTTCACCGTAACAAAATTTAAAGTGACAGACATATAATGTGAATTCAAATTAATGCTATTGAAAGCATCATTCTGTACAGCAGACTACATCTGCTACTAACAGAGCCATGGTTTACCTAGGAAATTGATAGTTAAATTCTCATCAAAATCTTGTGTCTGAAGTTACTGTAGAACTTTCTTCACATTACTTTGTTTAGATCCACTTCTCATGAAAGACCTATGATTTCAAGCTCCATCTAGAAATACAAGTCTTATGCTGCCTTTACTTTGCAAGTCTTGGCAAGAATAGATGCTTGAAAACTCTTAAAACAGTATATTCAAAAGAAAATTTTATTTTTTTTTTTGGTGAGGCTGGTTTTTTAGATTTTTCTCCTCCTGTTCCCAAGACTAATCTGCAAAACTTAGATATTTTATCTAGGATTGAAAATATTTTAGATAGAATATTAGTTTTTATATAGAATATTAATGCCTCTTTTGAGAAGCTTCCTACTTATTCACCATTATAAATGCTCAACCACCTTGTAAAACTGTTCTAAAAAGTGATTTTTTTGTGATGATGATGAATAGAAATGAGAACAGGTTTGCCCCTTTTTCCAAAAATATCCTAAACTTCTCTCCTACTCAAACAGGTTCCTACTCCTAGATCTTACATAAAGATCCACAATTTGGATACAGAAAATTAGAAGTTCATTTCCTCATTTCTTGGATATACATGTAATCAAAGATATGATATTGACTATTTCCACTATTTTTTATCAAAATATGTTATTTGAAGTTATAGCTCTGTTGACAAAATATTACTTTAGTCTACTTCTTTTGGGGGGCACATGTAAAGACAAATGGTCTTTTCGTATGTAGACTGTGACTATGAGGAAACCTCAATAACTTTTTTCTGCAGGTTGCTGATGACTGCGATGGTTATACATGTTCTGTGCCGCAGAAGATTTCTGAAACATAGGTATTATTTTAGTCAAAATATTTCAGTGAAACAGTATTCTAACAGGAAATTACATTCTGGATAAATAAACCTCCATAGGGAGCACTCCAGTTCCTCTCAGTTCCAGTTTCAGCAAAGACCCAAGCTCATAAATCACAGGTATTAAATCCTTCTGCCTTCAGTCTACTCCTAAGCTCACAACCTACGGGATGCTTGCAGTTTTCATGCTGCCTTTATATCTACTTACAGGAAGATCTGTTAACATAGGATCATTACACTCTCTCTCCTGTCCTCTGTCATTTGCTCACCCTGGGAACTAGAGTTTCTCAATTTAGGAGTGAGGAGTAGCAGAGGAAGCTGTAGGAAGAACTGAAGTGTATCTGACCCACTGGGAATCTTCCCAGCCTTCATTCTGGACTCATTGCTGTACTCTAATGATGTCTTGAGCTCCACTGAAGGGTCGCAATTTTCCCCTGAAGTTAAATAGCCCAGCTCTGAACTGCAGTGAGGACCTGAGAGGTTGTTTTACAAGGATGGAACTGATCAAAAGGCTTTTTCCTTGATGTCTCAAAAATAAATAAAAATTGAAATGAGTAAGGGAAGTGGAAAAGACAGATAAATAAGAAATTATATGTCAGTAGATGATAGGAGATGTTACAGAAATGAGGTGGAAGCAATCACCCAGATAGAGCCCACATCAGCAGACAAAGGTCTGGGGAACTAATAGTGTATACAGTTGTGGGTAGTAAAGCAAGAGATGCCCATTTTCACTGCAGTTAATTTATTAAACAAATACCTCTCTGTATAATTTGACATCTTACTTCCCAAACTGTGTGTAAGTACATAACTTACTTGATGGGATCATTAATAATAGTAGCACCAGCACCAGTAACAGTTGTCTGGTTACAAATTTACTATGATGCTTAAAAAACCCCTACATACTGGAATTCCTTTTTTGGTGTTTTTTGGTTTTTTTTTTTTTTTTTTTTTTTTTTTTTTTTTTTTTTTTTTCCCTTTTTTGGTAATCAAGGAACTGAAAAAAAAATAGATCTTGTGCTGTTTCATCAACTTGATCTTGAAGAATTGGCTCACCAGTGATCCTTGCATCATAGTTCAACAGCTAATATTTAAGTCTTACAACACTTAAAATCTTTTAAAAATCACAAATGAACAAAAACCAGAAAGACTAACTATTTTGCAATCACATCTGACACAACTGAACACAGTACATAATAGATAATTATGTACTGTTTCACCAACTTCCATTGCAGTTCTTTTTCTCTTAGAACTGGCATCTTTTGTGGAACATAAGAGCTACAGAGAAAATATTCTGCGAACAGAAAAGTCAGCAAAAATGTCTCTAGGGAGTGTAAAATAAGAATACCTAATTGTATTTAAATATGCAGATGTATTTTTGTATAAAATTGTGCTGCCTCTTAATGTGGTAATCAAATATTGAATTGGTTAAGCTGTTTACCCTCTAGTAGTATTTCTCTGTTAACCCCCCCAGTAGCTCGGTTCATCCCTGACTGGCCACACCCTGTCCCACTGTACCTGTCCCTTGATGGGAACACCCCCGGGAGGACCCAGGACAAAGGCTTGGGCTCTGGGGTCCTGCTTCCTCTTTTGCACCCCCTTCAGAAGAATAAACTTCCATGCAAAAGTGCCTTCTCTGATCTTTACTTCCAACCTCGCACAAGGGATCAGGAGGCCTGTGGGAAGCAGAGAGCATCTGCTTTCTATCAATCCTAGGCTGTTCTCAGCCAGGAATGTTTTGAGTAAACATTAGCCAGAAGGTATTTCTGAGGCCAATCACGAAAACAAAATTTCTAAAGACTTACAGGTTGTTAATTCCAATATGAAAATCCACAGCTAATAATTTTTATTAAGAGAATACATATAAAGAATAAAACTTCTATGTCTAAGAGCTTGCGTAAGGGCAATTGTGTCAATGCTCATGTTTTTCATCTGCTGAGTGCAGACTGCAGTTCTGTCTTTAGCAGGGCTGCAGCAGGCAGTGCATGGGTGACTACACTCTCCTATTTTTTTCAGCCTTCTAATAGGATTGGGGAGTCAAAAAAGCTGTGAAAGAAGAAAGGCATGTATTAAGGAATTTGTTATGCAGGATGCACTCAGGCTTTTCCCCGTCAGAGAAGAGACCTAACCCAACAGATTGAACAGTTTTATATATTTACAGGATTGCAAACTGACAGCAGAATTGGGCCTGAGGAATCATTTTTAGAGTCATGTTTTGGTGTTTTTTTTTTTTTTTTTTCTGTAGGAAGGCAAGATGATGCTGTTAAGAGGCACAAGCTGTTAAGAGATCTGGGTTCATAATTAAAGATTTCTGATGTGACTCTTTCAAATGAGTTATGAGCTCTCATTTTTTGCTGTTGCTACCAAGGATAATAAGAGAAATTCTTATCTTATTCAGCTGAAGTGTTTAATTTACCATAATTGTGATGTGCTCAGAGGTGAAGATACATAGGCAGACAACCTGAACTGAAAAACTGAAAAACATTTTAAAAGCAACCTTAGAATAGATCAATCATTCAGAAGCTCCAGTATGACCTCTCAATACTGAATTATGCTGAAGTGAGTCTTATACAAAGATTTCATAGAGGTCTCTTAAGAGCTATTTTTCAGCCAGCAACATCAGACAGTGAGTGTTTATTTTCTATTTATTTAATTCCCCATTTCAGTTCACAACTGAGTAGTTTGTTCTTCTTCCAGGTACTCTCCTTCTGACTTAGTGATGTTTCCAAAACAGCAGCCTTTCATACCGAGCCCTGTGTCGTGCCCAAGAGTTTAGGTTGGGTTTAGTTTCCATCTCATGTCCTCAGCATTGTTATAAATGCATATTTTAGGATTGGCTTTTCACAAATGTTGGAATTAACGTTATAAACATGATGTTTTTTCTATAGTTTTTTGTAGGTTTTTACTGCCTGAATAATGTGTAAGGTTTTTCTTTGCTGTAGTTAGAATTTAGGTGTAGTGTGTTTCAGCTGCCTGAATAGATAACTTCCAGAAGAGGCCCAAGTGACTCTCAGCATTCACCGCTTGTGAAAGAAAGGACCAAAGCCCAAATTAAAAAGATGATAACTGAATAAAAGTGAGATTGCACTTGATAGACCCAAGGAGTGACCATGCAGAGCAGTTCCTGGAAAAATGAATATGCATAAGCCCATGCATAAAGACCAGACCCAAGGAGAGACTATGCAGTTCCTGGAAAAGTGAATGTCCATAACTTTGTGCATGAAGAACAGGATAAAAACGGGGGGTTCCAAGACACCGGCGTGCTTCTAGCAGCCTCCCAAGACACCCGGTCAAAACCATATTTCTTTGCTCTATTATTTCTCCTATTGTCTTTATTAAACATTTTTAAACTTTACCAGGAAAGTGAACTTCGTTTTTCACAGCATGGCGTCAAAGGAGAGCAGGCAAAGACGATTCAAAATCGAGGGCAAGTAGCCCTTTACAGAGTGAGGAGGCGTTGGGCCGAGAGGACCCTCGATACACCTACGTTTAATGCCATTCAATTAAATCACGTAATTTCCGACCAGACACGGAACCATTGTCACTACCTGGTCACGGCCATACACACACTTCGGTACGTACGCATGCCTGAACACCCGAACTGTGGAGAAAGAGCCAATTCCCTTCGGTTCGGGGGCGATTCCGGCTGCGGGAGACGCCGCGCACGCCCCGCCCTCAGCGCCGGCCCCGCCCTCAGCGCCGGCCCCGCCCTCAGCGCCGGCCCCGCCCTCAGCGCCGGCCCCGCCCTCAGCGCCGGCCCCGCCTCAGCGCCAGCCCCGCCCTCAGCTCCTTCCGCCCTCAGCACCGGCCCCGCCCTCAGCTCCTCCCGCCCTCAGCGCCGGCCCCGCCCTCAGCGCCGGCCCCGCCCTCAGCGCCGGCCCCGCCCTCAGCGCCGGCCCCGCCCTCAGCGCCGGCCCCGCCCTCAGCTCCTCCCCCCTCAGCGCCGGCCCGCCCTCAGCACCGGCCCCGCCCTCAGCGCCGGCCCCGCCCTCAGCGCCGGCCCCGCCCTCAGCGCGCCCCGCCCTCACGCCGGCCCCGCCCTCAGCGCCGGCCCCGCCCTCAGCGCCGCCCCGCCCTCAGCGCCGGCCCCGCCCTCAGTCGCCCCGCTCCCGCCCTCAGCCTCCGCCTCAGCGCCGCCCCCGCCCTCAGCTCCTCCCGCCCTCAGCTCCCCGCCCTCAGCTCCTCCCGCCCTCAGCTCCTCCCGCCCTCAGCGCCGGCCGCCGCTCAGCCCGCCCTCAGCGCCGGCCGGTGGCGGCCTAGGCCGTGTCGGGGCCATGTCGCGACACAGGGGGGTCCCTCAGCGGCGGCCCAGCGGGGCCGCGGGGGCCTTGGCTGCCGCCGCCGCGGGGCGCGCCGGGCCCTCAGCCCTCAGGGAGGCCGCCGTGGGCGAGGAGGTGGAGATAGCGGTGCATCTCGCCCTGGAGCGGTTCCAGCTCGGGGACGAGGCGGGTGCGTGTCACAGCCCGGCCCGGGGGCAGCCTGCGGGTGTTGGGAGGGCGCTGGCAGCGGGTCAGGGCGGGGATCCTGCCCCTCTGCCCGGCCCTAGCGAGGCACAGCTGCGAATGCTGTGTCCAGCTCTGGGCTGCTCGGCACAGAGACAAGGGGATCCTGGACGGGGTCCAGCAGAGTCCACAGAGATGAGATGCGGGGTCTGGAGCCTCTTTTATCAGCATCTCTTATCAGGAAAGGTGTGGGAGCTCGACCTCTTTAGCCTAGGGAAGACTGAGAGGGGATCTCATTCATGCATATAAATACCTCCAAGATGAGTCCCAGGAGGGTGGTGCAGACTTAGTAACGGGCCAAGAAGCAATGGCCATGAATTAAAACACAAGAAGTTCCACTTCAGCATGAGGGCGAAGTTCTTTCCATTGAGGGTGGCAGAGCACTGGAACTGCTGCCCAGGGAGAGTGTGGAGTCTCTGGAGACATCCCAAACCCACCTGTATGGATTCCTCAGTCACCTGCTCCAGGTGACTGCCTTGGCACAGGGGTTACACTGGGTAATCTCCCTTCCAATCCTAACAATTGTGAGATGGTTTGTCAGGTTTGCTGCCTTTTGTGTTGTTACTGTTTTTTATTATTATTTATCATTCCAGAGATGGAATTTCCTTCTAGTTTCACTGGTACGGAAAGAGCATTTGTTCACCGCGTCTGTCGCTCTCTTGGGCTGGTGTCTGTAAGCAAAGGGTGAGTTGGGGTACAGTTTTGGGTTTTTTGATGCAGACGAATGGAATTCTATGACTACTGAAAACCGCTTTGATGTTCTCAACATACCCTGTGCTGTAGCAAGGAGTGGTATTAGAGAAAAAATTTAGAAGTAGACCTAGAAATATGTATCTTTGTTCATTCCTGTAAGCTTGGAAAAACTTGTAATGTGCTTTTTGGGACAGCTTGCTTTTATACTTCATGGATTTAATGGGTCCATTAAAAAAGCTTCTCACCGTGATCTTTGTTTTTTTTCAAAGTTTTTGCATAGGACCTCATACCTTGACAGATAAAAGTTAGCCTAGAGTAGGTTACTTAGGCGTAAAATATGTTTTTGTCCTCACAGAAAAGGAGCCAATCGATACCTGACTGTAAGGAAGAAGGGTGTATCAGAACTGACACAGGCAGTCATGACTTGTGACTTGGCTCTCTGTACGAAACACATCATTTGTAATCTAATTGAGCGCTTTCCTGTCACAAATAAGGAACGCACAGAACTCCTGCCAAGGACAAAGCGAGGAAATGCCTGTGCTGTTGAATCTGGTATGTTTGGTGTGTCTTCTGATTTGGACTTGTCCATCAACAGCTCTTGAAAAAACCACCTACAACCCCCCTTCTGTCCTCTCTCATGTCCTGACAGACACCTTTAAACAGATACTGGAATTTTCCTTATTTTAAAGGTCTTTTATAACTGGTGTTGTGAGGAGCCTGGGCAGTCATATCATGCACATTGAGATGTCTACCTTGTGCTGAGTTAATTTAGAATGTTTGAGCCAGTTCCAGGCAAAAAGTTCCAGCTTTTTAGAAGCACATTTGTGAATTGTGGTTTCATGCAAGTTCCATGAGGTGGGATTGAAGAGTCAGGGTGTTACCATGATGCCATAAGAATACCTGTATGAGAAAATGAGGTTGGCTGTTCTGCTTATAGAAATTCTTGTCCTTGATAAATGAAAAAGTTGAGTTTTTGTTTCTTCATCTCTACGAAATACATTTGGTGTTTGCTGGCCAGACTTCCTGATTTCTAGAATTTGAAACTGTTCTTTGAAAGACTAGCTTCTCATAAAGTGTTGGTTTTTTTGAAAAGCAATACTTTAATCGAGATTATTGCTTTAGCAGCTACAAGTGGGAAAGTTACACTGTGTTTCTGTGTGCAGAGGTGGGTGTAGTGAACAGAAAACGTTTTTACCAATATGCCTTGTTTAATTGCGTATTTCCAATATATGGTGTCTGTTCTTTAAGTGCTTCCTTTACTATTTTTTCAATTGTTTCAGTTGTTTAATAGGATTGTTTAATGAACAGAGGGAAGCTATAATAAAAGTCCTGAAATGCAATGTCTTAGGAATGTAAGGGGTAAGTTAATGAACAGTCTAAAATTTGTCTTTCTCTGCTTCTCGAGAATGTGTTTTTAGTTCTCCTGATCTCTTAGTCTGCGTTTGTCTTGGTACAACAGAGCTTGTAATTTAATATATGGATCCGTTAATCCCATTAATTATGTATAATTAAGTTTACAGCAAGCTTTTCATTCTTCTGGAATATAATTATCAAGGAATTACAGACTAGCACTTGCAATGCTGGATTTGAAGTAGCTCCCTCAGAAGATGTGCGTGTTTTTTCCGCTTATGCACTGCTTTCTAACCCCTCACACTGCTGTGTGGTCCAGGACTCTTGATACAGCATGCTTGAATGAGTATGATTTCAGGCAAATGTGTGGAATAGGTTAAAGATTTAACTTGGTGTGTATTTCTAGGGAGAACTGCAGGTGTGAAATGTGGGCACAGATATAAAGGCCACCAAAATACACCAGGCTGTTTTTCTCTGGTTTAGTTTTTCTTTCTCCTTTTGCTCTTTGACTTGGAGCAATGCTCTGGAAGAGTCTTGTTTTGTTCAAAATCTCTACAAAAGTAATAACTGTTTTGAACAAAATATCTATTTCAAGCACGGCAAGAGAATGTGTTGCTATAAATGTAACTTCTAAATGTGGGACTGGTTTGTCACTTTACCCACAGGGTTGCATAAAAAGTCAGCAATATTAATTTTTAAGTGTCGTTTTGAAGCAGTATTTTAGTGACTTCCTTTGTATCTGTATAAATAAACTTTTCACTTCTCTTCACAGGATACAAAGAAGTGAACAAGACAAGTGGTCGGCTTACTGACGGTATCCCCAGGTCCCAGTGAAAAGAGGGGAATCAGAGTTCGATTCCTTCAGACAATCGCTACCAGTTCTTGAAAAACAGGAAGAAATTGTCCAAATAATAAAGGACAATAAAATTGTTTTGATTATAGGAGAGACTGGATCAGGAAAAACTACTCAAGTATGTTTCTTCAATGACATAAAAAAGACGACAGTATTTATATTGAACTCAGGCCTATGGTGTAACATTTGTGAGAAGGGATAGTTTGATGCTAATTTTAGGCTTTTCCTATGTGACTGATCTTGCGTTCCAATTCACTTTCTTGTTTTTGAACCACTAAGCCAGCAGATAGATACTAAAAGCATAAATGGTTCCTCACAATTTTCAGATAGATACATTTTTTTCATTAAAATAATGCAAAATATCAAAGGGAAAGTAGCTGTGATGTTTGTATAGCCCTTTTTCTTCCAAGGCTAGTTCTGTTCTTAGTACCCAGAGTAATATTGTTTACTAATAAATATTCGTTTATTTTTTTGTGTTAAAATGAGAGATTATCTACAGGGCTATTTTTAATAAATTTCTCTGAAGCAGAAAGAGACACTCCAAGTTTTTTCTTTAAAAAAAATCCTTAAGAGGTTATACTTGGAAATTTGTTTTCTGCCAATTCAGGTATGTTTGCAGTGCTAGTCCTGATGAAAAGTCTTTTACGGTGTGCAATTCTGAGATGCAGTTAAATTGTTTCCCTGTGCTAAGAAGGCTGTGACTTTCTCCAGTAGTAAATTTGAACCACTTCTTTACAGATCCCTCAGTTTATCCTTGATGACTGCTACAAGAATGGGACTCCCTGTCGTGTGTTTTGTACTCAGCCGGGACGTTTAGCAGCTGTTTCTGTGGCTGAAAGAGTGGCAGCAGAAAGAAGAGAGAAGATTGGCCAGACAATTGGTTACCAGATCTTGTTAGAAAGCAGGTACTAATGGTATTTGTAAGTGTCAGTTGATCTTGTGTTGGTGTCATGAATCTTGTGTGCATTTAAACTGCAGTGTGTTTGAGATGCAACCCCAGAAATTACAGGTGGGATGTTGTGGTCCATCTCTTGGACACACCAATAGTGGGATATGTTATTGCAGGTAAGGAATGCTTAAAAGTGGAAAGGATGGCTTTCTTCCTGTGTTCTGCAGTTTCACGTAGTAGTAGGTTGTCGTATAGAACTGAATTTCAAGTGCTTCCTTTTGATTTCTTCTGTGGAGTGTGTGCATGTGAATCCTTGTCTGATTTTCAGATCAAGTCTACACTTTGCTCTCCTTTTTTTTTTTTCCCTCTCTACTTTTGACATGTGTGGATCCAAAAGTTCTGCAAGCTTTGAAGGTAGGTGGGAAGACGAGCATGCTGTAACAAATGTTATGTAGTGTGAGTTGACAGGGGTCATAAAAGGAGAAACAGCAGAATTGGAAAGTGACTGATGAAGCTGAGCATTATTTACCAGTCTAGTTTGGGCTAAATTTACTGTGCTTCAGCCTTTGTGTTTAAATCATGAAGTGCCGTAAAAGGAGAGATTTTGATATCACTTGATGAATTTGTCTGTAAAGCAGAGCATGAATGGATTGCAGGCGGGGCGTTACATCTTTGCATTGTGTAGCCAGTGTCATTTCAGGGAAGGGGCAGCAGCTGGGACATGAGTGAGCAGAAGATGGCAAAATGTCATGTTGCTTGAATGAACAAAGATAACACTAGGTGATAAAAGTGAATGTACTTGAATGAATAAAGCCAAAATAAGAATTCACATGAGTGTATGAAAGCTCAGAAGACTATTAAGGGATTAGAAGAGCTAGTGAAGATGTATCACAAATAAGCTGGACAGATAAGCTGGAAATGTGTGGGAGTCCTGTGCTGATGAAGTCTCATTTTTAAAGTTTTCTTAAGTGTCTTCCAGAGAAGAGCTGTAGAGTACAGTACAAAGGAACTTTTCAGCTCCTTTAGGGTGGCAGTAGTGGAGGAAGTAGTGACAATTGCTGTTTTTACTGGGGCAGTTAACTCTGCCCCAGGTATAGAATAATAACATTTCAGTCTTTTGACCTCCTGAAAAACCAGAGGGTCAGGACAGCTGGTTCCTTTGTGATTTAGTCAGCTGTAGTGTATTGGGTTTGCAAGGCAAGACTTTGGGAGCTGTGGGGAGGCTTTTGTGAGAAGATTCCAGAATTCCCTTCTCCCTTGACTGACAGAGTGTGGTGCCAGCCAAGACAGACCTGTGTCTGGCCAAGACTGAGCCCATCTGTGATGGTGGCAGTGTCTCTGGACAGTGGGGAATGGGGGAGAAAAAGCTGCACAACAGAGGCAGCAGTTCAAGGAGAGCAGTGAGAGCACGTGAGAGAAGCAGCTCTGCCGACAGAATGGTCAGTGCAGGAGGGGAGGAGGTGCTCCAGGTGCCAGAGCAGCCTGTGGTGCAGCCCCTGTTGAGGCAGCTGTGCCCCTGCAACCTGTGGAGGTCCATGGTGCAGCAGGGATCCCCCTGTGCAGGCCTCCGTCTTGGAGCAGGTGGATGCTTGAAGGAGGCAGTGATCCTCTGGGAAGTCCCTGCTGAAAGAGGCTCCTGGCAGAACCTGTGGCCCCATGGAGGGAGGCCACACGGAAGCAGGTTTGCTGTCAGGATTGGGACCCTGTGGGGGTCCCACACAGGAGCAGGCTGTTCCTGAAGGTCTGACCCTGTGGAAAGGGACCTGTGCTGCAGTAGTTCATGAACTGCAGCCCATGGGAAGGATTCATATTGGAGAAGCTCATGGAGGACTGTTGCTCATGGGAAAAACCCTTGTCCTTCTCTTGAACCTGTGAGTCGTTCATTTTGTTTCCTCTCCCCTGGCCATGGAGAGGACAGATAGAGCGGCTTGGGTAGCTATATGGCATCCAGCCTCAGGGAAGTGAGCTGGCTACTTTTGAGATTGGCATTTTATTGGACCAATGGAAAGCATTTTCTAGTTCTTAATACCTTTGAAAGAAGCCCGGGAAGCTCTCTCTCCTTCCAGCTGTTGGAAGGCGCACATCTCTCCACTCTCTTGGCCCTGGCCGAGGGTGGGGGGGAGGTGGCGGCCGGCCGGGTGCGGCCGGGCCCCGCTCGGCCCGGCCGGGATTCTCTGTTCCTGGAGGGGCGGGAGCGGCTGCAGAGCCCCTCGCTGAGGAGCCCACCGGGCCCCGTCCCTGCAGGGGCAGAGGAGCCGGCAGAGCCTGCAGAGCTTTTGTTCCAGTTGAACCGGCAAACCACGCTGACCTGAGGCTGTGTCGGCATCGGGAGCAGCTGTGCAATGGGGACAGCACTGTATGGGCACCAGAGGAGCTGTGCAACAAAACCAGCACTGTATGGGCACCAGAGGAGCTGTGCAATCACCAGCACTGTATGGGCACCAAAGGAGCTGTGCAACAAAACCAGCACTGTATGGGCACCAAAGGAGCTGTGCAACAAAACCAGCACTGTATGGGCACCAAAGGAGCTGTGCATCACCAGCACTGTATGGGCACCAAAGGAGCTGTGCAACAAACCAGCACTGTATGGGCACCAAGGAGCTGTGCATGGGCACCAGCACTGTATGGCACCAAAGAGCTGTGCACAACCAGCACTGTATGGGCACCAAAGGAGCTGTGCATGGGCACCAGCACTGTATGGGCACCAAAGGAGCTGTGCATGGGCACCAGCACCAGTGGTCCCCCTGTAGTTGGTGCTAAAGGTGGCCCCGAAGCCAAGAGCAGCCCTGACTCCCATTCCAGACTGAGAGCCCCTGGCACAGCTCCCATGGAGTCAGCAAAAGAGCACTTGGCCAGCAGAAAGAAGCAGAGAGAGAAAGCTTGTTTCTAATACAAGACATGGACTAAACTGACTTATTTTTTCAGCGTTACAAGACTTCATACTCAAAAAACACTAATTCTCTCTTAGGCTAAGAAAGAAAAAAAGAGGTGAAACTTTGTAAGAACAAACCAAATGAAATTGAAGTTGGTAAGAAAAGAGTTAGATTTTAGGTTGAAGAGATTTTGAAAAGTTTTTCTTAATCTTAGGCTGTAAAATTCTTTTGTGAAGCTATAGTACAGATATCCTTGCTATATCAGACGTTGGGTTTTCCCCAGTAAGTTCATGGAATGCTTTGGGGAGTTGGTAGCGTTGTAGCCACAATCCACGAGCAGAGGCACCAGTGTTAGAAGTCTGATGAGAAACCTCGGCCCCAGGGATAAAAGGGTCAGAGCTCTGTTCCCAGAGATGAATGAAAGGATGCTAGAAGGGCTCATCGTTAAAGAGTGACACCCCAATAAGCTGACATGGACCGAAAGCACAGTTGTGAGGAAAAACTGTGACAGATGGGAAAGAGTTCACAAAGGCAGATCTCGGGCAGGTGCGGTTTGTGAGAAATTGAAGCCACAAGAGTTCTTTTCTTGTGAGGAGCTTGCCATAGCATTAGCAAAGAATACTTTTTCTCTCTAAATGAACTAAAGAAAGACTATTTGTAGAGGTGAAAAACTGACTGAAATTTCTGAGTGTTGTTGTCTTTACATTGTTGGTTAAAAGGAAAAAGAAAGGGTTGTGGGGAGGGAGGAAAAGTGTTTTGAAGGTTCCATCCTCATTCTTGTTGTTTTTCTTTCTTTTAGTGTTAGTTAATAAAGTCTTATTACTTTTAAGCTTAAGCCTGCTTTGCTCTCGATTAGAAACTTTGAAATTGGCAAAATGAAAGGAGAATACTTCCTTATTTATTAAAATTTGAATCTTAATTTTTCAGTTAATCCATTGTCCAAAGTTTTGGGGTGCAAGCACTAAGAATTGTTAGGAAGTGTCTAGGAAAAGGCACAGTTTGAAACGAGTGGTGTGGTGTGCATGAGTCTTTTGGGGAGAGAACTGTAATTCCTCTGCTGGACAGCAGCTTCTTTTTGAGCCATGGAGAGGTAGCAGCCTTTAAATGGTGCAACCCCCTGAGTTGTCCCTGTGATCTGTTCCATAGGGTTTCTCCAAAGACACTGGTAACATTCTGCACTAATGACATGCTCCTTCGCACGCTGATGGCACGAGACAGCACCCTCTCCACTGTGACCCATGTTATTGTGGTGAGCATCCTGTGGTCTTTCACGTGGGGTGGAGCAGGATGTATTGCTTTGGAAAATGAGGTCCTCATTTGTTTTATTTAAATTTGCCGAACATTTTAAATGTTTTTGTTTCGTAGAATCTGAATCAACTTGAAAAACTTTCTGCATCCTTAGAATAGCATGCATGTTTGTTGATTTTGGTGCTTTTCTTTGTGTTTTTCCCTGTAAAAGTATTTTATTTTCATGCCCATAATTATTTGTGGAATCAGGAGGAGTTGAGGACAGAAGGATAATTTTTTCTGAACTTCCCCTATGAGCAGAAAAGCTTAGGGAGGCTTAGCTTGATGTGGCTCAATGTGATCGTGTCAGAGTTTCTGTTATCATGTATTTGTTTTAGCAGTACCAAGTTTTCAGTCCATTTGTTTGCCCAGTGTTTTCAAGATAACGTGCAGTCTGATTGCTAGCAAATTATTCAGGTTTGTTCATTTGTGATTATGTTAATATTCCTCTTGTGGCATTTAATTAAAGGAAGAGGAACTAAAATGTTAAGTAGTGAAGATTAAAAGAAACAGTGGTAAGTTTAGGTGCCTACCTGTTTGTCAAAGTTAAAAAGCTTGAGAATGATCTTTACATTCTTGATGTCAGCCTACAAACCTTGTATTTGAGTTCTTCTTTCATTCATTCATAATACAAAGCAGAAGGAGAGAGAAGATTAATTGGGTTTTTTGCCTTAATTTATAGGTTTCTTATATGACTTGTCTAAGCAATCTGTCTTTTTTTTTCTGATTATGTGATATTCTTTAAATGCTTATCAGTGGTGAAGTGAGAATTTATTAAAATAAGATTTGTAGGATTTGTGGTTTGTTTCTTTTCTTGAAACTTGGCTTCAGATACAAAGTTAGAGAGATTTCAGGTGTTCACTGTAGTGTCTGAAGGTAAGCTGTGTACAGCTTCAGCATTGCAGTGCACTCGGCTCCGCTAAAAGCTTTCTGAAGTAGTTTTTTGCTTATGGATAGTTTATTAAAAGACCCCTATTACTTAAACTAGACTTATACATTTCAAGGCCTCTGTAATGTGCCACCCAATCGTATATTTTATTTTTTTAAAAGAAGTCTGTATTTGTCAGAAGTTGTGATTTTGAATCTGTGATGTTTGTTTTTCTCATTTTATTTCCTTTTGTTAAAGGATGAAGTACATGAGAGGGATAGATTCGGCGACCTCTTGCTAATAGAACTGAGAGATGTGCTGCAAAGCCAGAATAATTTAAAAGTAATTCTTTCTAGTGCTGCTCTAGATGCAAATCTCTTCATTAGGTATTTTGGAAGCTGCCCAGTAATACGTAGTAAGTATTTATCTTCCCACTTTAATCTGAGTATCCCTGCCCTGAGACTCCCAGATCTTATTAAACTGTCGCAAACTCTTCTGAGTAAGGCACAGGATGAATACACGGAGAGTTACAGGAATCCTTGTTCTTCGTCTGTTCACGTTTCTTGTTTCTTAACTATTTGCACCTACTTCAGAGTGAAGTGTTTTAATCTCTGGGGATTCTATAAATGCAGGTATGTCCTGTCCTCCTCCACTATTAAATGGAGAAGGAGGAAGAGGTTATTGCAGTGCTGTCTTCATGCTGATACAGGACTTAGGAGTTACATGAGTGTGATAATGTATTAACACATCCCAGTAGATTGTAATTCTTCTGGCCTCATGAAGATTGTTACTGGTTACTGGATAAAACCCCAATAACTGTACCTGTCCAGTTCAGAAACTCAGACCTAGGCAGATTTGGTTTCAGGCTTGTATCATGTGATTCTTTGATTTAAAGGAAATTAGTAGCCATTCGTCTCGCTAAATATTCAGAAAAGGCATTCAGTTACTCTTAGTTTATGTTCGGACTAGTTACCTGCAGTTAGATTACATTCAGATGCAAAGAAAAGTTACCATTGTTACTGTTTTAATTTCCTTTGACTGATCTTTAGTAGAAGCAAAATATAGATGTGTGGGAGATGGGGGAGGTTGTGGGATTGTTTTTTTTTCCCCCACCCTCCTGGCTTGCAAGTTTTCTGCATGGGTGAACTCTGCTGGTGCCTTGCAATCCTCATACTTTTTAAACAATGATGTCCAGTGAAATGTGTTTTGAAAAGTAGCTTTTAAGACACTGCTTTATTTGACAATCAGGTAGACTCTACATGTCAGCCTTTTTAGAAAAATCTCAACAGTCTTAGGAAAGGGGTGGCATTGCTTACTGGTTTATTTTAGCAAATGTTTGTGAGAAGGAAACCTCTTTTTTTTTTTTTTTTGAGATAAAAGTGTTTATTTCTAGTTTTTAATTTCTGCCTGTAAAATAAGGCTTGCAACTTGTTGGAGACAGGAATTTTGAAATTACACATGAATTCATGTTCTCTGAATTTTTTTTGCAAGGGAGAGCCTCAATTGTGATTGTTGTGTGGCTTTCCAGTTTATTCTTTTTGCAGCTTCCTGTTCTTTTAGATCAGTATGCTGGTTTTGTAACAGGCAAATAGCAGTTGAAAAAATGAATGTTTGGTTGTTGTTTTTTGTTTGGTTTTTTTTTGCTTGTTTGGTTGTTTGGGTTGGTTTGTTTTTGGTTTTTTTTTTTTTTTTGGTTTTTTTTTTTTTTTGGTTTGGTTTGGTTTTGTTTGATTGGGATTTTGGGGGTGTTTTTTTAGAATTTAAGAATTAAAAGAAGCAGCTTTGTCTGTTAATGTAATAAAAAAGGTTTGATTCTCCTTCAGCAATATCCTGTGAAAATCCTGACCACTGAAACCAACGTTTTGTAGTTGTGGATTGCTGTAGTACACAGAGTTTGTGTTCAGTGTTGGAAGACTTCCTCTGTGTCAGCTTCTAAAAGTCTGTGAGTTGTGGATTGTTCTTTCTGAAGGAAAATCCTGAGTGATCTAAAGTCAGCTTAAGGGACAAGAAATCAAAATGTAGAGATCTTAATTCTTCATGCCAAAAGCATTCTTTAATGTCCACAGTTTTAGAAAAGAGTCATGTTGAAGAAGAAACCAGGCTAAATTATTAGAAGGTAGAGACCACTGGGATGTCTCATGTGTCAAGTGTTCAGTAAAGGAGGCCAGCTTTGCTAAATGAGTTGAGGACATGGAGAGAAGTCTATCTCCTCATATACTTCTCATGAGAAGAAAGTTCACTATAAAGATGTACTATGTTCTTGGTGGAACCTTGCACAAAGCTGTATTAATTGCTTATTAATGAATTACATTTTTAATCCAGGTGGCAGGCTTACGTGGTGAGTTCTTTTTGTAACCCTAAATAAAAATGGCCATTTTCTTTTTCTTGTTTTAAAAAATTTGCAGTTAATAATTGTTAATCTTACGACTATCTCTTGCTATAACACTTGATGAAGTTGAAGAGGTTGATGAGAAACAAGGTGGCATTTTATTTTGAAAATGTTCTTGTTTGTATAATTTTGAGAAAAATGAACACCAGCAAAGACAATTAAAAAATAAATTCTGTAAGCGAGGCTAGTGAGTATATAATCTCTTATGGATTTTTTTGTACTTTTAGTCCCAGGAAGGCGTTTTGAAGTTAAAGAAATGTTTCTGGAGGACATATTACGAAGCACTGGATATACAAACAAAGAGATGGTAACGTACAAAAACCAGAAGCAGCAAGGTTGGTGGACTTCTTAATTGTAAGGGTTGGCAATGAGAATCACTGATTGAACAAACAGTTAACAGGATTATTTTCTGTTAAATTTCCAAGTCAGGAGATTAAGTGAGACATGATTAGATGACAGCAAGTATGTTTAAGCTCTCAGTATTTACATTACTGAAATAGTTTATGCAATTAAAGAAATCACTTTGACTCAGTGGTTGCATTCTTTTTGCTTTCAGTTGATAAATGTCATACTTTTTTCTAATGATTATGGTGTAGAGTTAAATATAACTGGGGGCTCTGCCCTCGTGAACACTATAGAAGCATAGGAAGCATAGGATGCTCTGTAGCTTTGGGTGCAAATGAAAGTGTAGCTATTGAACCAGGCAGGATTTTGTACATCTTCCTCAAAATGTACAAGTTGTTAACTTCAGTAATGCTTTTCACTGCTTTCTTCATGGCATGGATGTATTTTTAGTAAGTGTTAACCCTCTTGAGCTAAATATAATTGGTTTTCAGTTTATTATGTAGATACTACAGATGTTATCGTGGCAAGTGAAAGTAATGATCCCAGTGATTACTTAAAGAAAAATTGTTTAAAAATGCAAACGTCAAAGCTATAACATACAATCCTAACTGGATACTTATCCCAGTGGTCAGCTCTGGTCACTGGAGACAGAAAAGTTCAATTAAGACACTGGTGTTTTCTACTGTTTTTTTTCGTTTTTGTACAAAAATAAGTTGCTACTTGCAGGGACTGTATCACTTGTCTTCAGCATTCCACTTCTGGAGAAAGATCTGGGCTGAAACTGTTTAGAAAGTAATTGCTTTAGGAAGCTCTAGCTTTTTGGATGCACTAGTTTGGGATAACAGAGGCTTGGGGGATTAAGCACCAAAATGATGGGGTTTGCCTTGTTCTTATAAGCCCTTGTTTGTAGTGGCACACTTTGGGTACCCTTAACCCTGTCATTTATGTTGGACTGGTATTAGCATTCTGGATTAAATGAAAGAGGTTGAATTGGTAAAACTTTGACCTGCTATAATCGTTTTTTAAGTAGAAAAAAATGGATAATAAAGATGCCTCTAAAACTTTCTTGGGGAATACTTTGCATTCTAGAAGAGAAACAGAAGAACACTCTTACTGAGTGGTGTTCAGCTCAAGAAAACACTAACAAACTGGCATCTCGGAGACAAAACTCAGTTCCAAGAGCAAATGAAGAGTACAAATGGTTGGATGATGGTGGTGACACAGCATTTAGTCATCTGGTAAGTTTTTCCTTTGGTCGTTAGTGTTGCGTTACTAGCCATTTAACCTCTGTTTGCTAAAGACAGTGCTGTCGAGTCTCTCAGGATACTAACATACTTGAAAGATTACTTTATTAGGATGAACTGCTCTAGCTGAAGTGTGCTCTTCAGTTATTGTGGTTGTACACAACTTTTCCTCAGATCAAATGGCTCAACCACCATTGTTTGAGTACTTGCATATGACACAGTCACTGCATTAACCTGAGTGCTGTATTTCTGATTGCTGCTGGAAAAACTAACCATTCAAATTCTTTGTGGGTAGCGTGTGAGAATAAAGACAACTCTTGGAAGACATTAATCTTTCAGTATTGTATTTTATGTTCAGACTGAAAAAGATGTGAATTGCCTTGAAACCGTGGATAGTAAAAGAAATGGATTCCTGTCTTTCTGACATCTGGTTGCATAAAGATGTTGATTCCTTTGCTCAGGTCATCCATCTTATATTAACTGAAAATGTCAGTGGTAAGTTTCTTGTGTTATTACGTTAAAAAAAAGCAACCTCAAATTTACTTACATTTCTATGGCTACTTCTGTCTCCAGTTTCAAATGTTGTTACCTTTGCATTCCGATGCCTACTGAAAAAAGGGATAAGGCTGGCTGAATTAATGAGTTGTTAAGTTAGTTATTGTTTTGAAGTATTGACAGAAGTGTGTTTCTAAAACAGTGTGGAAGTCACATGAACTGACTGCAGAGATAAAGTGAGTAAAGAAATTCTCTTTGGGCTGGAATTTGAAGCAATTTTGTACATCTAAAGATGGAGAAATTACATTTCTATTAGGTCTGCTGATTTTTTTTTTTTTTTTTTTTTTTTTTACTTTTCAGTCGATTATAGGCACAGTGAAACCGGTTTTTTTACTTTCAGTCGATTATAGGCACAGTGAAACCGGTGCTACTGCTCTGATGATTTCTTCAGGGAGAGGCCTTTTGAGTCAAGTAGAACAGCTGATCAGTATGGGAGCAAGTATTCACTGCAGATCATCCAATGGCTGGTAAAAAACAGAGAAACCAAAGACAGATTTGTCAATATAGGAGAGAGAAAATTCTGTAGCATCTAAATTAATTTGCTAACTTATCACACTGCTGTAAGAGCTATAGATTTTGACAGCCTAAACAGTTTCTAACTCCTGTTAATCACATTATTTTCTGTAAATTCTGGATTGAATTCTTCATTACATGGTCTTGATTATGAGCTATAAACTTGGTTTCAATAGGTCTTATTTAAGACAGTGGTTAGCAGAAAATCTGTATCTACTAAATTGGACCAAAATGTTTGGCAATTCTTATTTTCACGGAGTTACCAATGTCAGAAGATCTTTGTGTTATGTTTCTAAATATGTTGCAGCGTGTAAAACTATCTGTGAATCTGTAAAAACTCAAGTTTTGTGGTCATGAAGTATGTCTTCATATAAACAGGGAAGTACAGTAAATAATTGTAGTGTGGAAGGCTAAGAACTAGGATTCCAGGGGTCTCGTATTTGGTACTAACACTTGAAACAGTTGGGAAGGAATGCAGTTTGAAGGTTGAACAGTGAACTGCATTGTGAGGAGGACAGCTTCTGAAAGACATGAAATAGCTCAAAGTTATCCCACATTTTGATGGAAAACGCCTGGGGTGTGTTTTTTTTGGGATGGCTTGAAGGGTGCTGCAAGCAGGCAGGTCTGATCTATGTTGATGGGCTTTTTAAAGGAATGGGGCATTAGTCCTCCTCACTTCCTTGTGCACGTTGCAGGTTCTCCTGTGTGAAAGTGGAGTCTTTTGTGGCAGAGAACTGCAGTTACCTAAAAATCAGATTGCTGTTAACACCTGTTCTAGCACTTTAAAATGTGAAGTGGCAGATCCAGCAATAACAGTACTGATAACAATACAGAAGTCTGGTGTTAATTGTCTCCTCGCCTGATGTGCTAGTCATATTTGTCTTTTGAAGTGAGAAATCTAATGAGAATACTTACGCAACCCTTTCAGGATGGCTGTGGATTGGGCTAGGCACTTTGGACAGGCAGAGGCTGTTGATCTGCTGGGATGCTACAGGTAAGCTGTAACTGCTTTGCAGAAAGAATTGTATATCACGGGGAAGGGAAATTCGAGGTTTTGTGTTCTTTTAATCAGAACAGGTTTTAGCTTTTCATGCTGTAAAATCTGGACTAAAATGCAATATCTTTTTTTGAGAATAGGAAAATTTCAAAAACAAGCAAAAAGGTTTGTACTCAGTATCATGTCATTATAAACATAAACATAAAAACACAACTTGCTGACTCTCTACTCTGTACCATTTTATTTTCACATGCTTACTTTGGAAAAAAATCTGTTGTGTGTTTTTGTCTGTAGATTGTTTATACACAATTGACATATTAAAGAAACTTTCTAGAAGTAACATGTACGCTAGGCCATTCAGGACTGATTTTTTTATTAACTTAACGGTTTTCGTAGTTGAGGTAGTGTTTTGTAAAGATTATATTTATTAGAATTTCTCTTAATGTAGTTTCTGCTAGTGGACAATTTTTGCAGAATATATATATCTCTTAAGTATTTTTCCTTGAACAGATGAATGAGAAGTATCTTTATACTTTCATTTGCTTATGGTTGTTTCAATGAAGTTTAAGAAAACTAAAGTTACCACTAAAAAATGGAGTGACATGCTTTGTTGGGTTAATGTTTAAATCAGTGAACAGGAATAGTATGGTGATTCTCTTCTGCTACACTTAAAACTGAGAATTCAAGACCAGTAGCCATGCTGGTCTTGATCTAAGTTTGAGTCGATGGCTGAATGCAAACCTGAAGGGGCAGCCTTGACTCTGGTCTGTGTGTTTTTCTCTTACAGTGCTTCATTTGGATTTGGAGATCTGGATGAAAGTTCCCTGGTCCAAAAAAGTGGTAGCGACCTTTGTGCAGAGGACAGAGAACTACTGACAGCTTATCATCACAGTTTTGATGGTGAAAAAGTTGATCTGAATCTGATAATGCACTTACTCCATGACATCTGCCATAGTTGTCATGCAGGTAGGTAAATACCCACACTCTCAGTGAATTGTTGTGGAATGGGCTTCTGATGACTCATGCTCTTTTAATCGAAATCCCCAAAAGTGAAAAACCTTCTGAGTGCTAATCTGCACAACACTGACAGGTATTTGAATTTTCTGTTTAACTTTGCAAACCCACTTCCTTTTTTTAGGCGCAGTTTTAATATTTCTTCCTGGATACAATGAGATAGTGAGCCTGAGGGACCGCATTCTTTTTGATGACAAGAGATTTGCTGATAATGCTCACAGGTAAAACCTTTAGTTTCTGTGGCTTTTCATTGTTTCTTTTAAGGATCCTTAAAATGTGCATTTTGTCTTGCACTAGATACCGAGTTTTCATGCTTCATTCGGGTGTGCAGCGTGGGGATCAGATGAAAGTGCTTGAAACTCCACCTTCTGGCATCCGCAAAATTGTGAGTATTAGCTGACTTTGTCAGATGCTCCAATGATCTATTTTGCCTTTGCTTTTACAGTTACTATACTTTTGGGGTTTTTCCTTGCAGATTCTTTCTACAAATATTGCGGAAACCAGTATAACAGTCAGTGATGTTGTGTTTGTCATTGACTCAGGCAAGGTGAAAGAGGTATGACTGCCTTCAGTTTTGCTAGTGTGATTGTAAAACACAGGGTGCATACATTTTGGAGATTTTTTTTATTTTTTACTTTGCAGTGGGCTGAGTGCTAGTGCCTGTCAGGCAATAGACCTCACGGAAAAGTTTCAGCATCCGTTTGTTTTAAGACAAATAGTGTAAAGAGCTAGCTGCCTAAAAACCCTGTAAAAGCTAATGTAGGTTGATGTTTCTTTTTCTTTTGTAATTTAGTATTTGTGTTGGATTTTTAGAACAGGTCCTCG
Source organism: Sitta carolinensis (assembly GCA_032173965.1). NCBI lineage: Eukaryota > Metazoa > Chordata > Aves > Passeriformes > Sittidae > Sitta > Sitta carolinensis. Next base: position 72,715,037 of record CM063313.1, on the reverse strand, counting down.
GTTTAGATCACCACCTTCCTGACACTTAGCGAACACAGGGAGTTCCTTTTGTCCTACTATTTTAAGGAGTCCAAGAATAATCCATCAAGTTTTTAAGCACCTTTTTGTGGTGTGTTGAGTGCCCATTCCCAAATTACTTGTTTAAGAAAAGTGAGATAACGTAATGAGGCAATTTAAGACCTAGTGTATGGCTTTGAAAATGAAATTGGATTTCCCAGGTGTTGTGTCTGAAGTGCTCATAAAACAGACTTGTTTTTCTTGTAATTTTATATCATCTAAGAAAATAAGTAGGTAATTTCCAAGTGAGACAAAAAGAAAGCTTTATTTGGTATAATGTACGTGTAATGTATAATATAAATACGTCTATAACGTAAAATAATGTATTTTTGCTTGCTTTGTGATATCTCGGAACCCAGATCTGACATATCTTTTACTGACCTATTGACTAGAAAAAGTTTAATTTTGAAAACCTGTGTAGCACAAAGATACTGCAAAGAAGATACCATCATAAATTCCCTTGAAAGTAAGAAGATACCTTTGTGCCAGAAGCTGCTCTCTATATTACTGTTTCCTACTTTTTAAAAACTTCTGTTGGTAGTCTAAATAGCTAGTAACTTTTATTTCATGTACCCTCTTCAGTCTTTGGTTTATGTTCCTTTCTTTGTTTTTATAGAAGTCTTTTGATGCATCGAATCATGTTACGATGCTAAAAATGGGGTGGATTTCAAAAGCCAGTGCTATCCAGAGAAAAGGCAGGTAATAAATGCCTCCTACCTGCTTTTCATTTTGCAGATATTCACTGTCCTGTATGTGAAGAACAAAGCATACAGCATAGTAACTGTTTGTAGCGTAGTCCAGCGTCGTGTTGGACAATGGCCAACAGCCTTCTCTGCAGACGGGTAGGGGTCAGTATGTGTTTCCTTGGAATCGTTTCCCAGGCTGTAGAAAAGTGCTGCTCAGGCTTTTCCCAGAGGTCTAGGTTGTTTTCCCCCAATTAATTTGTTCTCCTTTCATTTTCTCCCACGTAGCACCCGCAGTCACAGTGTCCAATGGGGTGCTTTCACACCTCATCTGTGGGCAGAGGACTGCCTGTTTCACTTTCTCCAGACTATCCATGACTTACCAGGCCATGATCACATTCTTCCCCACACTGTGGATGAGAGCTCAGAATTTTCTATAACAACAAACTCCTGTTTAGTCATTCGTATTGGCAGTAAGCTACGGGTATTTGTGCATGAATGTGAGAATTTGCTGTCTCTGTCCATTCACTCATAGGTTATTTAATCTTTATTCTACCTTTTACTCCACAGAAGGGTTACTTCTGTTTGGGGGATGTGAGGGGAAGAAATTAAGTTTGCAACTTAGATTCCTTACAACAAAGGATGGTTGAGATTTGGACTGATCTTAGGTTTTTCTTTCTCCAGATTTCTCAGTGTTGGGTAAAATGACAGTAAAATATTGCCACACTCTCAAAAATAATCCATGACTGGAGAACGCTTCTTTGAGTGTGATTTGCACTTAACAACACTTTCTTCACAGAACTTCTTCTGCTTTTCCATTCTAAGTTTCTGTGTCTCTTTGTTGGCTTTTGGTTTTGTTTTTAGGAAGCAATCCTAATTTTCACAACTTCCCATGTTTTATTTTCAAGGGCTGGGCGCTGTCAGCCTGGAGTCTGTTTTCGTCTCTTCAGCAGGCTCCGATTTCAGAATATGTTGGAATTTCAATCTCCAGAACTTCTAAGGATGCCCCTCCAGGTGCCTACTCGATTAGAAATGATAACTTTAAAGAATGTAATGTCATCAAACCGTACTATTAATTGCAACAGATCGTGTGTTTGGGGGTTGTTTCTACATCTTGGTAATCGTTTTTTGTTCTGCCTTTTAACTTGCAGGACATTTGTTTGTACACAAGACTTCTGGCTCAAATTAATTGTCCAGTCGTAGACTTTCTTATGAAAGCTCCTGATCCTCCTCCTGCTGTAACTGTGAGAAATGCTGTGCATATGCTTAAGGTCAGAAAAGGAATAGGTTTAGCTGGGCATTGTGTTTGATTCCAAATTTGTGTTGTAGCAAGACTGACTTCAGTTTGTACTGAAGCTGTTTTTAATTACTTCAGGATGTTTTGAATTGTTGTTTGTTGTCTGTTTTCATTTTGTGCACGGGGATATGTTTTTCCATGTCAAGGGAAGAGAGTGCTTCCAGTCTTTTCTCTGTTAATAGTTTGACTTGCTTTTGTAGTGTTTGGGAACAAGTCTAGTTAAGGTCCAGTGTTCACATTCTTTGTGCTTTCACTCTAAATTGTCCACTGTCCCTCTCCCCCTCTCCTTTGTTTGTCTGTTTGTTTGTTTATAAACAGACCATAGATGCCATGGACCCTTGGGAAGATCTCACTGAGCTTGGTTATCACCTCACTGAGTTACCTGTAGAGCCACACCTCGGTAAAATGATATTGTATGCTGTTGTTCTGAAGTGCCTGGATCCTGTTCTGACCATTGCCTGTGCTCTTGCCTGCCAAGACCCTTTCGTGCTGCCCACGCTGGCCTCCCAAAAGCGTGCAGCCGTGCTGTGCAGGAGGCGTTTTGCTGCAGGGACGTTCAGTGACCACATGGCCCTGCTCAGGGCTTTCCAGGTAGTCTTTCATTTCAGAGAGTACTAATCACAGGAGATCACCCATCAAGGCAAATAATGTACCAGGCTGCTTGGATGTAGAATGCTGGACTGTGATTAAGTCCTTGGAGAAGATGTTATTTTTGCCTAGTAGCTTTTCTGTGTATTGGACTCATAGATTTGTGAGGGAGCACTTTTAGGGGTATGTTTTGTTGATATTTTCAAACCTTACAAAATTCTTAATGTTCAAACAATGCACGTCTTTACATCCTACCACAATGAGACCTTCAAATCATGATCTTCATGGAATGATCTTTATGAAATTAATCATTTTAACTTGACATAATGATCATGATAACAGTGTTATAATTCCTGTAGCTGTTCAGTGTAAAGAGAAATCTAATTCTTAAACAGCAAAAAGAATCTAGTTTGATACATTTACTTAGGAAATGGGTTTTGCATTCATTTTGACAAATGCCATTTTTTTAAAAAATGCAGATTTTAGTTTTAGCTTATCAAATTAATAGGCAAAACGTTGCAAATACGTTTTCAGGCATGGCAAAAGGCACGCGTTGAAGGCTGGGAGAGAGCCTTCTGTGAAAAGAACTTTGTATGCAAAGGCACAATGGAAATCATCACAGGAATGAGAACACAGCTGCTTGGCCATCTTAGAGCTTCAGGTAAAGACTTTAACCTTGTTTTAAAGTAAAGCATCTAGAAATGGTAACAAAACTCAGGTTCCCTGGTGTAATTTTCCTTCCTTAATTTGAAACACAACTTCATTTATGCATTCATGCAGGGTATGGTGTAGATGAAGACGTCTGGCTGATCTAACTGGAAGCACCCTCATCTCCACATGCCACTGCATTTCACTGTTTAGATTAATTTCTTTGGATCTTTATGTTTCAAGAACTCCCATAGGAAATGTCTTTGTATTGTAGGACATAATTGTATTCTGTGTTAGCATGAAACCCCTTATCACAAAGGATTTCAGGGTAATTAGTTTCTTCTTGGTGCTGCTAAGGTTGGCTAGTGGTGAAAAATGCAGCAAACAAGTCGTTTATTTCACTTTTCTTTTCAAACTCCTTTTGCGAACCAAACACAAGCTAACGTGGCACCATTTTGTCCTGTTCTTTTGTCAGGTTTTGTGAGAGCCAAAGGAGGATGTGATATTAGAGGTGTTAATACTAACTCTGAGAACTGGGCTGTAATTAAAGCTGCCTTAGTGGCCGGCATGTATCCCAATCTTGTGCATGTAGACAGAGAAAGCCTGGTGTTGACTGAACCAAAGGAGACGAAAGTGCAATTTCATCCTACCTCTGTTCTTGCTCAGTCTCAGTATGAAAAGGTAAAGTCGCTTTGAACTTATAGTTCACAAAAAAGAGCACAAAAATCTATCATGTTTTAAAAGTGTCTTTTCCTAGTCGTCAGTACTTTAAAAGCAGCATGGGTATTTATTGCTACAGCTTTAGAAAATACTCTTCTAACCAGCTGGTAGAATTGGAGTTGATTAAGTTTTCCATTGTTTCAATTAGTTCTTTCTCTAGATGGAACAAGGTAAAATGAAAAAAAACCTGTTCCTAGTTATAAAATTGTTTTAAAGATGTAAGGATCCCTACTCTTAAAACTAAGAAGTTCTGCTTTGAAACTTTTTTTGAACATTTCTTTTTAAAGCAAACTATTTTGTATTATCCTGGTAGGGTAATTTGTGAATCTGGTTGAATTCTCTCATGCTTTTTTATTTCCATATATATTTTTATATGTGTATAATTATACATGTATTTATTTCTCAAAATATAGAATCCTAGGATGGTTTGGGTTGAAAAGGACCTTAAAGCTTATTTCATTCCAACTCCCTGCCATGGGCAGAGACATCTTCCACTAGTCCAGGTTGCTCAGAGACCCCCACCCAGCCTGGCCTTGAACACTGCCAGGTTGAGTGTTCAGGTGTTCTGGATAAAATGAGAAGTACGTTAAAATTTGCATTAATTACAGGTAGAGGGTCTGACAGCCTAATCTTATCTGCTCTTGCACAGATTGCCCCAGCAAATGGACCAGCTGCAGCCATCAAGGCACTCCCTACAGACTGGCTAATCTATGATAAAATGACAAGAGCTCACAAGACAGCAACCCTCAGGTGCTGCTCTGTTGTCACACCTGTCACTGTGGCCCTCTTCTGTGGCCCAGCCAGACTGCCAAGAAATGCCTTGCAGGCATCTTCATCCTTTCCAGGTACACCGGGCTCCTGGTCCATTGGTTTCCGTTGGTACGCACTAGCGTGTGATGTGGAAAGCTTATTTTTCAGTCCTGTTTAATACATACATTGTCTGATTCTGAAAATAACAGTTTTGTAATTCCTGTAGCTGTTCAGGAATTTGTCGGTTTGTAGGTTCTGTAACAAATCTCTCCGTTTTGGGATTTCTTACGCATTCACGTCCATAAATTACACAGTTGTGGGTCTCAGAAATTGCAGTATAGTTTGTAAGGAAAGAATGCAGCCACAATGTCTAATGATAATACTGGTACTAAGAAGTGTAGTATGTATGTTCTTTTTCTGCAGGCTACTTTATTTGATACTTTGAACCAGCTTATTCAAACTGAGTAATTTAGAAACAATCAAATGTGGCAAACAAGTCATGTTGCTTCTAGCTGACACATGCACTTTCAAGATATGTTCTGCTGATAGTTTTTAACGTCAATTAGCTGTGCTATTAACTCTAAGTAATAGACAATATATAGAAAATTCCTTTTTTCTTATTTAAATAGAGTCCTCTTGGAATGGAAGCAAAAATAACTCTTGCTACTTCTTATAGTTTGAATAAAATTAAAGTCCAACTTATTTCTGAAGCTTTCCTGTCTTGCTTTTAAACTGTTAACCTTAGAATAGTGTTCATGCTGATTGAATGCACTTTAGGAAACTAAGGATTCCTAAGTAATAGCCATAAGTATATATCTTTTTTTTTTTTTTTCTTGCAAGGTCTTTAAATCTGCTGTTTTACTAGGAAGTAGAGCCATGTATGGTTTTACAAACAGCTTTAGGCAAAAGTTGGATAGTGGCTTGTGAATACTGGTGAATGTACACGAGTTGAGTCAGATCACAACAGTATTGGTTTTCACACCTGTAGAACCTTCAGCAGGCCTGGCTACTTGATTGCTGCTATCCGGAGCAAAGGCTTTTCAGTGTATTTGCAGAAAAGAAGAGGTTTACAAATATTTACATTTTCAAGTCAATTTTAGAAGGAAAAATTTATTGCTGGTAATACAGTAGTGTTCGTTCTTTTGTGTGTAAGTAGAAATAATATAGAAATGCTAATGCACATTTTGTCTTTAATTCAGGGGGAGGGGTATCTAGTGACAGCAGTGATAGTGAGATAGAGGACAGAACAACTGCTAATCTGGCACTACTGAAACTGGATGAATGGCTCCATCTCAAAGTGGACTCTGCAGTAAGTAAGAAATCACTACTGGATTTGCTTCATATAGAAGAATTGTGAAAAGGTTCTTGTAACACTTGAGTAGCCAAGAATTTTCTCTAAGAGTGTCAAGGTCTGTTTGGGTCTATCGAACTGCATACTCGTATTTAACTTTTACTTGATGAGCTCATCAAGAATTAAAGGACTTCAATCCCCTTTGGCCCAGGTTGTCTGTTCCATGAATTCATGTATTCAACATCCAAGTTGCAAGGTTTCATAACCTATCACCCATACCTTTCAATTCTTTTACCTATGTGGAAAAAGAAAAAAACTAATTAGTCACCTAAATCAGCAGTGAGAGTGCTCACCCCTCTTCCTCCCTCTCGGTATGCGTGTCCTGTCTATCTCACGAGGGAGCAGGAAAGCCTCAGCAGTCCAGACGCTGTTGGATCTGCTTCAGAAACTTTCTGGGCAGGGTGATGTTTTATGTGTCTGAGCTTGGCAGTTTTGTCCCTTTCCACAAGTCGGCAGATTCTGAAGAGAATGTCAGACAAAAGATTATGGCTGCAGGGGACAGGAAGCTGCAGGTGACAGTGGCTGCATAATGGCCCTTCTGCTCCTTCTGGCCTCCTTTCCTGCCTGCCTGGTGCTACATCAGGCCATTCTGGGGTAGCCAGACTCTGAGGAGGATTTGAGAGAACAGTCACATTGGCATATTGTGCTTTTCTTTCCCGAGAGGATAACCAAAATGGGATGAAAAAAGGAGCACATGAAGCTGGAGTTGCTGAAAGAAAGTTGCTGTCATATTTTGGAAGGATAATTGAAAACCTCTTTGAAATAAATGTCTTTAGGTCACTGGGGAGCTGTGGCTCTGGTAGGAGGTAGTTTATGAGTCATGAAAGACTTGACCTTACCAGCTCTAATACTAATACTGTCTCTCCTAGACAAGTCCAAAAGAGTGATTTTCAAAACTTTATTTTAGGGGAAGTATTTCTGGTAACATGGGAATTAGGCTATAGTCTTCTGAATTTAGTCATCACATTTGAGCAGAAGTCTCTTTAAGAAAAATGTCACTTAGAGCTCTTTTCCCTCAGGTATGACTGAAGAGTGCATGAGTGTAGCCTAATTTGAGAAGGGCGTAAAGCATGAAAGGATTGGGTTTTCTAGAAAGATAAAAAGGAAAAAAAATCTGAGGATTTACAATACAGCGTTTAGTACAGAGCTAAATGAAATGTTTCAAAACTTCCCTTGCACCCAAGGAAAAGAAAGCAAATTGGCATCTTAGTTTAAAGATGAATTATTCCCCCTCCCCAAGACCTTAGTCTTGCCTTTAATTTTGGGCCCTGTTTATATTAGAATGCCAGGTGCTGCCTGATAGGAAAGAGATAGGGTCCTCTTACCTGTCTGATCTAATTTTCATCCGTCTTTAACAGAATTGGAATTCTGTTCTATAAATACAGGCTGCTGGTATGCTGATGCAACTCAGGCAGAAGTGGCACAGCTTGTTCCTGCGTTGTATGCGAGCTCCTTCTAAACCGTGGTCTGAAGCTGAGGAAAGAACTGTAAGAGCAATTACAGCTGTTCTGAGTGCTGAAGAACAGTCTGTGGGTCTGCAGCAGCCTTCAGGAATTGGCCAGAGACCCAGACCTATAATTTGTGAAGGACTTCTTTTGGCATCTCTGTGGAAGTCAACCAAGAGTAAAACAAGCTCAACAGAAACTGAATTGTCTGACTCCTCTAATGCTGAAGTGTAAGATATTGAGGTCTTCTGCTCACTGTAGGTTGCAAGTTATGTATACAAGAATAATTCAAATTTCTGCTAGTAATAAGGAGGTGGAAGCAGTGGAAATACAGTTGAAAGGTGTTCCACTGTTGCATGCTGGATTGTAATTCCACTGAGAAGTATTCGATACATGGGCCTTCTGTTTGAGAGAGCAGTCAGGAATATTGTCCATGAATTATGATCTTTGAGAAGTAGCAGAAGAGGCTTAACAGTAGCAGTAAAAACCAGTGCATGACCAGTATGGGTTTTTAAGTTAGGTTTTATTTATATTTTATTAGAGTATATTATATTATTTATATTTTGTAGTTGGTGTAATACATGTGGCCACGCAGTAGGAGGACAGGTCAATGTCAATTGTTTAATGACTGCTTGTGAAACTCAAGGTATGTCTTTTTTAGGGCTTCAGTGAAATCTACATCTCCCACACTCGGCCAGCCAAAGAAGTACAAAGACAAAGACATTTTGCTCTCCAAACGATGCTCAGATGACAGATCAGCTCAGTCCTCCGTGAAGCCTGCAGACAGCAGCAGCTATCCCAGCCCCTGTGCTAGTCCTTCTTCTCCTGAACCTGGAAAGGTAGAGTTCTCAAACATATCACCCTGCTCTTCAAAAGTAACAGAATTTCTTGCTGATACCATTCTCTGACTGTTAGGTATTTTACTGATAAATTAGGAACCGAACTTAACATTTCATTTATAACAGCTGCATAGTACTCTTCTGGAACTCAAAATCTAGACTAAATATCCTCGTTACACTAGTTTGATACAGTAAAAATAAAATATAATATTATTAAAAATAAGACTTGTAAATATTATTAAATATAATATTCATAATGAAAAGAATTATAATTAATTATAAAAAATAATACTTGTGGACTGCTGAGGTAAAGCTATCCAAAGTAGAAAAAATGAGATTTTTTTAAACTTGTTCTAATAAACGGTGAAGGTGTATTAATTTTTTTCATCTAAATTAGTATATTGCACACACACTTCTGAAGTGTTTTGATTCTCCCTTCTCCGTAATAGCATACAGAGATTTTATTTTGTATATGTATTGCATATATAATATGTATATAACATACTGATTCTCTTTAAGTATTGTGTTATCTGTGTTATCTGCCTTATTATGACTGCCTGTGTTTTTTCGTGATGATTAGTTTAACAAAGAACACATTTTTATTGATGTTATTGTAAGAGTTGTCCCTATGTAGTTGAGTAGTAATGTGCAGTAACACTGAAGAGATCACTGAGAGGAAACTTCATGGACTCATTGGAGGATTTAGTAATTCCACTTTAGTCTTTCAGCTTTTAAATTCAGACAATGTAACAGGAAGAAAACATGTTTCCTGAAGGTAGAAATGCAAGTAGGGTGACGTAGGCTGCAGTCTAGGATGATTAATTTTGGCGTCTTCTCAAGGTGTGTCTGACTTAAACCAATTATAAATAATCACCAGACTTTAAGTCCTATTCTGCTCTGCTTGTTTTCTGCCCCTCATGGATTAATCACTCTTCTGAAAAGTGCTTTAAAAATGTAAAATAGATGTGAAATACATTTTAAAGCCATTTCAGACAGGACCAGCTGATAGATTTTATGTTTCTTCTGGAACCTGGAGGAGGAAGGGAGGAGCAGCGTCAAGGGATTTCTGTCTTCACGTGTGTAAAACTTCAGAAATAAAGCCTGTTTTATTTTATTGTATTTATTAATTTAATTTATTTTTCCAGGGTTGCAAATCTCCTTCACCAAGACCAAATATGCCAGTTCGGTACTTTGTAATGAAAAGCAGCAACTTGCAAAACATTGCTATTTCTCAGCAGAAGGGAATATGGTCCACTACGCCCAGTAATGAACGGAAACTGAATGAAGCCTTTTGGGAGAGCAGAGTGGTTTACTTAATATTTTCTGTTCAAGGGTCTGGATGCTTTCAGGTGAGTCTTAATCTAAAAATAAGCATTAGCAGTGGTTGATGGTTTAGGAGAGTGCTGCAAATGACTGCGTTTAGTGTGGATGGCTTTGCATATGACTTCTGACTTTATGAGAAGCACAGCAATGTGCAAATGTCTTTGCTTGTTGAAGAAAGAGTATTTCCTTCTCCTCAGAAACATGCATGTCCCCAAAAGCTGAGACAGAATTGTCTCCAAACATCACGAGTCAGAAAAATGTTTGTACCGTACATGAATCCTGTAAAGCAACAACAACAAAAAACAGAAAAAAAGAAGTAATCCTAACAAAGTAGGGGATTGCTACTGTTTGCATGCCAGAGTGTGTATCGTGAGTGAGCAAGCAGTTACAGCCAAGTCACAGCTTTCTAAAGCCAAGAGGGTCATACATTTCTTTATTAAAATTTTGATAAAAATTGGTTTTATTCACTTCCAGTTAGACAGCCAGCCATGATTCTTCCAGAGCTGTGTCTTGACTTCTTTTTCAGTGTCATATTTGTCAACAGTTTGTTGGACAAATCTGTGGTCAGTTGGAAGTTAAAAAAAACCCTTGGCCTGGTAGTTCAAAGTTCCATGTTAGCTGTTAGCTAAATTTGGTTCTTCCAGGTAAAGAAAATTCAACTGACTTCTTCAAATGTAAGCTATTTGTAAAAGTCAGCTGAACTTAAAATCTGATGAAGCAAACCACACCTGTCTTAGCAATACCACTGAAGGACTACAGTGACGTATTATGTACAATGGTTTGGCAAATGCAAATGTAATAGTGGACGATAATTTTCAGTATGTCAGTTGGTACTGAAAACGGGCTGTTGCACTGTTGCTCTCAGACAAGGAAGGGAAAGGAATACCCACTGATGTCAGGAGTGTAGGTGGTTGACCTTGCCTTGCCCTTCCAGTTTTGACAGCGCACTGCACCATCTTGGGAATGTGATATTAACTTCCCTGTTAATCTTCTCTTCAGTCAGTCCCAGCTGTCTCTTTCTATTCCACATTTATTTTTTATCTCTGTTCCTTTTATTAATTCTTAACTTAAGTCTGGCTTGAGCTGTCTAGGACTGCTTGTCTTACAACAGTGTGTGCTGTTGAACTCCCATCTTCTGGACTGCTAAGTCCTAAGAGCGTAAATCCACCTGATTAGTTGATACGTTGTGTGTGGGTAAATTGGGGTGTCCTTGAGTAAGTTAGATGCTGTCTAGGGTTTGGGGTTTCATTCATTTTCTTTTGGAATACTTGTCATGTTGGAATTTCCTCCAGCTTCACTAAAGGAGATAAAAGCAACTTTGACTTTCTTTCTTTCTTTGAAGAACAGCTACATTCTCCTAATTCTGTGTGAAAGTTTGTTAACATAGAGGGAACATGAAAAAGAACAAATGGATTTCTGCAAAAATTACCTACAAGTAACAAGGGATATGAATATCTAATGGACTATTCCCTAGTAGAATATTCATCTTGATTTCCTTCTGTCTCAGGAAGGAAACAACAGCAGCAGCTTTTTAATCTGTTACAAAGCTCAAAAAAACATTTAGGGATAATTTTGTCACTGAGAGACGTTCCTTATGGTCAAACTCTACAAAGCATATTTGAAGTCAAAAGAGAAGTGATACAACTAACTTCCTAGATGCAAACATTTTGGAAGCTCCAGCTTCATGGTTGGGTGTTGTGACTCGCTTTGAAACTATTCTGAAGGTTTCATAGGAAGTTAGGTTATTTATCTCATTCCACTGTAGGCAGATGTCTCATTATGTCTGCTGTTTCATGTTTCAATTTTTGTCCCAGGGGTTTGCTAGAATGGGTTCAGCGATTGGGTGTGAGAAAAGTCAGGACTGGGGATCTGCTGCTTTCGGAGGTGTATTTAAGGTGGACTGGATCCGAAAAGAAAGCGTTCCTTTTCAGTTTGCACGCCATTTGCTCAACCCATGGAATGACAGGAAGAGAGTACAGATGAGCAGAGACGGCCAGGTGATGTTACTCTCTTCTAAAGTTTTCTTTACTTGGTATAATTGTGTATTTTGTATTAGCTTGTGTAGCCTTGACATTTATCTCCACTTGTTCATGTGTCTACCAATCTGAATTCACAGTTCACTGGTACCTTCAGCTAATGCTGAATTACTGCTGAAGTAATGGAGCTATTTTGGTAAAATCAGTTTCTTGCTTATGTGTTTAAAAAAATGATTTAAAGGTGGATGCTTCCAAAAAGAAGTTTGGTTTGTTTATTAGTTTGTAATTTAGTTCTGGAGGTTTGTGCCCTGTTTGGTTGAGACGTGTTCTCTTAGATAGTCTGTCACACCCCAATAATTGTTCATAATTACAGGGTTTTTTTCTGTAAAGCCTGGAGAGACTCCTGAGGTTTGAGGTAGAGTAAAGCTTAGGACAGTTCTTGTATTTGTTAAAGCTCTAAATGCAACTACAAAAAGCCAAAGAATTGGCACAAAATTTCTGTATGGCAGTTTCTGCCTGCCCCCATCCCCTCTCCTTGATGAGTCAAGAGCTAAAGTTTTTGTATCACCTTGTCTTCTTCAAAACCTCTCTCCAGTTGTAAGAAAGTGGAGGAAAGAAGTACAAGGGAAGGAAGGCCACAGTATTTCCTGTGACCTCTTTTCCACATTCTCCATCACACTTGATGGCATTCAACTTGAAAGATGTAGAAAGTAATGATCTTTAGTTAGTAAGTGACTGATCTGTGGGAGGTACAAAGTATCCGGTGCATCTGTTCTTGTGTATGGTGGTAGTGTGTTCAGGTTCACAGAGAATTATCTTTGTGAGAACTGACATCTCACTGGGAATGAAAACACCCCAAACAGCCTGTAGGCCAGGGTGGCTTGTGAAAGTTTCTATCTCCCGCTGACCCCTAGTAAGAAAACCTTGCTTTGCTGGGAGTTCTAATGTTTGTCCCAATAGCTAAAGGGATGAGCTCTTCTAGATCAACCATTCGGCAACCTCATCTAACAATTCAGTAATAAATAGTTTCCGTATGCTCAATAGTAGCAGTGCAGGTAACTTCCCTGATTCCCTGATCATTTCTAGGAGCTGGAACCACAAGTTGGAGAGCAGTTGCTGCAGCTTTGGGACCGCATTCCTTTGGCAGGGAAGAAACGGACAATGCCCAGTAACATGGCAGAGGTAGTTATCCATGCGTTGCTTGCTGGTTTTGTGGTAGAGGAAAAGCTGTTCACATACAATGTGTTATCACAGTACTATCTTTCCTTCATAGCTTGTGGAAGAACAGGTACCCTTGGTACTAAATATTCTATTAATTTTGATTTTCTTTCAGTGTCTTTAGGTTGTTGAAACATGATCCATGAGAATCCGCAGCATGTCTACAATAAAGATGAGGAAGAAGGCGACGCAACTTCCTGACAATCTTGGTCATGCTGTGCAGCTAGAAGTCGAAAAATAAGAGGGAATTGTGTTGTTTTCAGTGTTTCCTTGACAGCCTGTTTTTTCACTGAGTTGGTTTGTTTACAGTAGTGTGCAGTTGATGCTTAAAAATACAGTTAAGTTCAAAACAAAGTTTGAGCCAATTGACTTCATGTAAGTTGTCTGTGGGTTTAAAAGAGATAGTTTTAGTATGCAGTTTACAGTTAAAGCTTTCTCAACCCAGTAAAAGGTATGAGAACGTAAATGTTAATTAATCAGTCTTGAAGTTCAGTTAAAAAAAAATACTAACTCCAGATATGTTGAAAGGCTCCTTAAGTGTACTTCTACATCCACAGTGCAAGAGCAGAATATATTGATACCTACAACTAGGCAGCTGGAAATGTTAGTTTTTCGTTTATTTAATGGTAATTATTTTAAATTGTTTAAATGTATTTTATTTTAGTTATTATCTATTTATTTATTTATTATTGAATTTAATTATTTTAAATTAATTTACTCTAAATGAAAAGGAGCTCGAGACTTTTGAGATTGGCTGGATCTACTGATGTTTCCAGTTTCAGTTCTCTTTCGTGTTTAAGATGTGACTCACACCTGGAGAAGCTGAAACACTCTTTCAAAGGCCTGTGGCCAAATGGTGCTTCACTGGTTCACTAAGTTAGACACGGTTAGAAGATTTGTATTTCTTTAAAAAACAATAAAAATCATTACCAGTATAACTTCCTTGATCCTTTCACATAGTCTTCATGCGTTCTTTCAAGTTGTTTCTTCCATACCACTGCTGTCTTGGTTTCTTTGGCTTTTCTTAGTCTGTAAGTACGTACTGTACTGTAAGGTTGGTATAAATGGGTGTGCTCGCTGTCTGCATTGTTTGCGGTCATTTTTAGGTTGGACCGAGATTTGTTTCTGCTTCTGAGCCTCTACCTATTTTCTCGTGTCTGTTCAGGATATTACCCCATGCATTCATTTTGCGTTCTGTGTGGGGACTTCCACATAGGAACTATCAGTCTGACCTTTGCCAAGACTAACTGCATGCCTGTAAGGCTGGTACTGCCCAATACACTGTTTCTCAAGACAGTGCATACAGGGAGGGCTTGAGCTCTTCCTGCCTTTTACAGTACTTCCAGGCCTGTGCCCATACAGGAATGTGGGGCGGTGCTGCCTTGTACAGATTTACAAGGCCCTGTGCACTCCAGGGACAGAGGTGGCACAGAGAGGGAGCACAGATGAGTGTAATGGTTGGTTAACCAGCCAAATAGTATTTATACAGCTTGATGGTAAAAGGTACATCAAGGCATGGAATTTGCATTCCCCAAAGCCACTGGCCAGTCTAGGTCACTTGTGTGGAGAAGAGATTATACCCTGCTGCCTGCCAGACATGATCATGTAAGTTTTTTTATGCCCAGATGGTAGATGCAGTCCAGTCATGGTGAATTACATAATATTATTATTACCCAAGTGTCGCTGTGGTCGATGAACAAAGACACGAGACCTCGTTATAAAAAGTGCATCTGACTCCACTTTATTAAAACAATTGCCCTCCTTATATACCTTTTAGAACAGGCCACTCTCATTGGTTAGAAGAGTGCCAGAACTCTTCTTCCCATTGGCCCAAACCGATGGATAGAGACAAGTCCATCCCACAGAAAAGAATCCAAAACATCACTCTCGTTACAACACTGGGATGTTTATGTCAAGTCTGTGGGAACAAGGTCTTCTGAAACCCAAACACCACGAAGAAACTGAGTTCAGAAACTCAGAAACCTCAGGCCTAGAAAACCAGACTACACCCAAGTAACTGTACTACTGACATGTATTTTCTCATGCACTGTATTCAGGTGTGGACTGTTTATCCCTTAAGCTGCTGGTCTGGTGTCTGTAAGCATCTCCTTTTAGCAGGGCTGCCTAAAGCCCTTACACTCTGGTAGCAGCAGTGGATTGCCACTTTCTGTGATGTATCATCAGCCTGCAGAACTCCAGCACTGCAGCACAATTTTTAGAGACACCCAACCTGCCTGATGGTGACCGAGTGTGCTCATCATGATGCACGGAATAAAGACTCCACAAATCGTTACAGTTATGAAGTGAGTATGTATTGAGCGCCCGACACAAGCGAGAGAATTCTCAGTCTTGTGTCCCGAGCCTTGCCCTGACCCACAGTTTTGTTCACAAAGGTGTTCCATGTGCAGTAAATTGCACAACCTTGCCATGCATATTCAACCCCTGGCCACTGCCCTCGCTTCACATGGTAATTAGATCCACACCCTTCTGGGCATGCATTGTTTGCTGTGGTGGTCACATGGGGGTCTTCTGAGGCCGAAGATCGAAGATCGTGGTCTTCCTCATGATTGAACTTTTGAGCTTTTCTCCTCTGCGCGTGCATCCTTCGGTATTTCCCCAGATATATGCAAGATGATGCAAGAAGCTTCAGAAAGTTGCATTTTCCTATTGCCTTTGACTACACAAGTGTAGCAGGGGTTTTTTTAAGTAATAAAGGGTTATAAAAGTTTACAACACATACATTCTACAAGCTAATAATATTTAAGATGTCTTCTAAGTTCACTTTTATGCTTAGTACTACAGTTACAGCTTAACTGTAAACTGATAAAGATACTCTTTATCAGTCCCCCTCCTTCCTTAAAGTAGTAGTAAATTCCAATTTACAACTAATTAGGGTTTCATGCTAACTAATTTAAAATAAAAGATAGTAAATATTATGGGTGATGACATAATGGTGATCCTAGTTGTGGTTGGTGACCACCCAAATAGTGCATCCCACCAGTTATGACTTGTGTACTAACTGGTGGGATACGACTGCTGTTGAATACACAAAGTAAGGGGACCTTGTTTTTATCAGCTTTATGACACCACACACAGTCTTTAGCCACACACAGCCACCGCTTACATACACTAGTACAGTTTGTTGGTTGGTGTCTGGGTGGATCTCAGAGTGGCAAGTACCTTGGTCAGTGTCAAGGCATATGTCTTGAGCACTAATCAAATTAAACAATGCTTCAGCAAAAATCCCCACCCACTCTAATGCATTCATTTTGTCCAGGTAAGTTTCAGTTTTAGTTCACTACCACCTGGTGTTACTCTCCGAGTGGCTTCTGGAGTTTTCTTAACCCAGCTGAGGTGGATCCAGGCGCTTTGTCCCTTAATCTTGATTGCAGTGAAGGCAGTAAGGAGCACTTGATATGATCCCTCTTATTGTGGTTCTAGGGCCTTCTCTGTAAGAGACTTAACATATACATAGTCTCTAGCTTGTGCATCCTGTACTGGTGCATCAAGCCCCGTACCCTGAGTTCCAGCCACATGTTTTTCAATTGCTCTAAGTTGTTTATTTAGAGCAGTTTGCGATAAAATGTGGTCCTCTATCTGAGGAGAGTGTGGCTGGGACTCCAAAGTGTGGTGTGATTTGCTTCTGGCCATCCTGAAAAGGTATCTGTTAGCACCACTGAAAACTTATGCCCCCCTTTTCTTGGCAATTCTGTGAAATTGACTTGCCATTGCTGCCCAGACCTATGACTCTTCCCAATCTGGCCAAGTTTTGGTTTGGGACTATTAGGGCATCAATTCCTTCATGTGTTTTCTGGTGATCCTGCCTTATTAGGGACCATAATGAATAGGAGGGTATAACTAATCTATGGTGGCCCATCCCTCTTAGTTATAGTCTCCTTTCTGCTAATTTGTTGTATTTTGGCTTATCTTTGAGGGAAATGTGACCATCTGGAATCAGGGCTGCCTCGGTTATTGCCTCAGTTTTGCTGCTTCTTTTGCTTCCCTACCCACCAGCTCATCCCTTTCTTCCAATTCTGAGTTTATCTTCAGATGTGCCTTAAATGTGCATGATTGCCACTTTGTCAGGCAGCTGAACTGCCTCCAGTAGTTGTAGGATCTTTGGTGCTTTTTAATGTTTTTCCTTTTCAAGTTCAACAGTCCTCTTTCTTTCTAAATGGCTCTATGAGCATGCACTACTTCAGATGCATACTCGGAATCTGTATGGACAATATTAGTCGGCTTTTTGTGCAGAGGTGTTTGTTGGCAAGGGTCCAGATTCTGTTACCTCTCTGCAGGTAGTAACAGCATAGCTGGCATGCCGCTCTCCATTGGTGACCTCTGCATTTTTGAGAGGGGTGTCCTTCAGGCCAGGGTGGCTGGAATAGTCTCCAGGCAGTCATGCTCCACTGGCTTCCCTTGAGTCCTGCTGAGGAAAGAAGCTGGATTGACAATATTAGTCCACCGTAACGGCCTGGTATTTCATGAACCTTTGTGGGGAAAGCCAATGCCTGCCTTTCACCTCTAACACTGCAGGCACGTGGGAGACACTAGCACCGTCATTTTCTGGCCTAGGGTGAATTTACGTGCTCCTTGGATATTTAATATGACTGCTGCAACAGCCCGGAGACAGCCATGCCACTCTTTGGCTGCTGCATCTAGGTGCTTAGAGAAGTGAGCACCTACTGTGATACGGGCCTAGGTCCTGTGCTAGTATTCCCAAGGCGATCCCCTGCTTGTGGTGGGAGAACAGAAAGAACGGTTTCCTCGCGTCTGGCAGTCCCAGAGCTGGACTGAAGACTTTCTTCAGCTGATGGAAGGCCTGTGTAGCCTCCTTTGTTCATTGGAGATCCCTGCCTCCAGTTGTGGTTAGTGCATACAAGGGTTTAACAAACAGTCCGTAGTTGTAGGTCCATAATCTGCCCCAGCCTGTCACTCCCAAGAAAGTTTGCAGTTTTTTACTGTCTGAGGTTTAGGGGTCTGGCATATCGCCTCCTTACAGCTTTGGCCCAGGGTTTGTTGTCCGGGACCAACCTCGTAACCTAAGTAGGTCACCTCCTGTTTCACCACTTGAGCCTTTTTCTTTGATACCCAGTACCCTTGGAGCCCCAGAAAGTTCAAGAGGCTTACCATCCAGGCCATGCATGCTTCTCTTGTCCAAGTGGCTATTAAGAGGTCATCTACGTACTATAGTAGTCCTCCTTCTTCTGGAGGAGCTTCCAGGTTCCCAAATCCTTTGCACGTTGTTCTCCAAACAAAGTGGGTGAGTTTTTGAAACCTTGCAGCAAAACCGCCCATGTAAATTGAGTTTTTTGCCCGCTTTTCTGTTTTCCCGTTCAAATGCAAAAATTTTCTGGCTGGCTGCATGGATAGGAAGGCAAAAGAAGGCATCTTTTAAATCTAAAACAATAAACCAAATAGTTCAGGTGTTAAGCAAGTTAGTAGTGTGTATGGATTGGCCACCACAGGGTAAAGGTCTTTCAGTATTTTGTTTACAGCTCACAAATCCTGCAGTAATCAGTACGACCCATCAGGTTTGCGAACAGGTAGCACTGGAGTATTAAAATCAGATTGAAATTCTCTTAATAATCCCAGATGCAAGAAGTCTGGGATTACTGAGCTAATTCCTTCCCTGTCTTCCTTCCTCAAGGGATACTGTTTAATCCTGACTGGTTGTTTCCCTTCCTTAAACTCAATCTGAGTGGCAGTTTTCGGTCTCCCTGGTGCATCAGAGGCCCATACTTGAGGGAATACCTGATTTATTATCTCTTCCTCTACCTCCATTTCTTTTTTGCTCCAGTAATTGTTAATATTAAACTCAGTATTTCCACGTACTTCTGATCATTTACCTCCAGAGTTATCTCCCCATTTTGAAATGTAATAGTTGCCTGTAATTGTCCCAACAACTCCCTACCGAAAAGCGGCTCCGGGAGTTGGGCAAATACAGAAATTTGTGACTGCCCCACTGCTTTCCCAATTTATATTTTAGTGGCTTACAAAAGTAAGCCTTTTCGGTTTCGCCAGCTGCTCATGTAACCGTGGCATAATCATGCCCTATAGGCGTCAAAGCTTTATTTAAAACTGAGGAAGTTGCTCCAGTATCAACCAGAAATTCGACTTCTTTTTCCATTTCCCCAGCTTCAATTTCATAACCAGAAGGTCTGCTGAGGTAGGCTCCTCCAGTCCCCCAAGTCCTTTTGCACATGAGCAACCACGCCTCCTTTCTGTTTATTCCCTTGACCACCCCACTTCCACTTTGGACGCTTGTTTTTCCAGGGGCCAAATTTGCGCGTTGGTCTCTGCCCAGTTGAGGTGGGCCTCAATTAGGTGGTCCCTGTCCACATCCGTGTTTTCCTTTCCCCCCCTCCTGCACCACTGCTACTAGTTTCTTCATTCCCTGTTTGTCTCCCTCTTCTTGATTCCTAAAGACCTTCCATGCTTCCCCCAATAAGGCTTCTAAATTTCGCACGTCCGCTTCCGGACCTTTTGGAGGTTGCGTCTAACATCCCCTGTAGATTGCCCTAAAAGCAGAGTCCCTTGCTGCTGTATCCCCTCTGCAGATCTACAGGCAGGTGGTGTACTGCATCGCATTGCATCTCTCAGGCGATCTAGAAACTCAGAAGGAGATTCGGAAGGGCCCTGTTTTATTGCATACAAAGCTGCCCAGTTTATAGTCTTAGGGACAGCTCTTTCCACTCCTAATAGAATCCATTCCTGATAGCCTTTTAATTTCTCTCTTTCTGCTGATCAGCTTGGGTCCCAACCTAGATCCTGAAGTGGAAAATACTCCTTCACATCTACTGGTTGTTGCCTAAAGTGATCTTCTACTAAATCTCTTGCTTTCTTTAAAACCATTGATTTTTTGATTGATTTTCAGTTTTAGTGGTTGCATCTCATAACAACTGGATATGGCTACAGTCTGGGTTGTGTTGCTTTATGAGGTATCGTAGGCATTTAGCCGTGCTTGCTGGGTCATCTCGGTAATCTCTTCAAACTTTTTCCCATGCATCTAAGTCAAAAGAGGAGAAGGGTACCTTAACCAGCGTCTTTTTTTCCACTTGGTGTCACAAGTTCTCGCCAAGGGGCTTGCAGTATCTGTTTTCTAGTTCTGGATGCCACAGGGCTACCCGGAGGGATTGGGACTGCTGCTTTTCCAGGACTGTCAGGAGGAGAAGGAGGTGATGCTGGTACCCCCGCTAAGTCTCTGCCTCCCCTCCTTTGTCCCCCACCCCGAGGGCTGAGCAGGTCAGCTAAAGTCTGTTCTTCTTGCAGCGCTGCGTGATAAATCTTACCCGTTCTGATACATCTCTGTCCTACTACAGGATGAGCAAGACCGTTTAAGTTTTCCCTTTTAGCTTTTTTTTTACCTGTCAAGAGCCAACACTATAGTGTCAGAGGGGGCTCTAATACCACAATCCCGTTGCCAATCAGGGTTTTTTCGGAGAGAGAAGAACATCTCACGGGAAGAAACTTCTGACCGTTTCCCTCGTCTCCGTGGAAACATTAGCGGCAATAGGGTGCTGTAATCCAAGGTACCAGTAGGGAGCCACCTCGCTCCGTCCTCCAGGAGATTCACCGGCCGCCAATGGGAGTAATCTTCGATTAGATCCTTTTCATTTTCAGGGTCCCCTGTGCCCGCTATTTCCTTTCAATGTACTAAAACACATCCTAGGGGAATGGTCTTGGGTAATTCCTTACGCTGCTTGGTCCCCCCCCTTTTTTTTTTTTTTTTGAAAGTGTGCCAAGCTAAGCCAGTTCCACACTTCAGATGGAAGTCACTTCTTCCCTTTTGCCTTGTCCCCTTTCCAACTGAATCTCCCTTCCCAATATCTAACAGCTGTTTCCCACTCTTTTTCACGCACACCCCAGTCAGGGGTACCAGGTGTGACCTCCCACACACAAGCTTCAGGATCTCAGGCTCAGAAATAAACTGCCTTTGTTCATGATCCAGTCGCCCTTGCCTGCACCAGGGGCACCCTCTGCGCCGTTCGGCCGAGACACAATACCAGCATTCAGCGCCAGTTCCACGCTGCAGTAGTAGCCACGCAGAAGAAAACAGAAAAATGTAGGATTGTATGTATTGTGGGAATCATTAAAAGTAAAAGGGTCTTGGGAGAGTTGGTAAAGCAGGTCTTAGAGACAGAGGAAACCAGAAAACTTTAGAGCTATTCTGTAGATGCTGATTCTGAAAGCAAAAGAGTTCCATTAGATAGTGAGGAAGGACATTAGACAATAAGCAGTGTCTTTGATCTAGGTCAAGCAAACCTTAGGATTGCAGAAAGATATATCTGTCAAGATATAGAATGTTTTAAGCTTGATAATGAAGTACTGTGCATTGTATTTTAAGACTAACAAGCAAGCATTGTTTTAAGCAAGTGTATGTGTATTAGCATTGGTTGGCTAAAGCTCACGTCAGGTAAGCTTTTGCTTTCTGCTATTGGCTAAAAGACTTTTAAAGTATATTGTAAGACAGAACTCACTGCCTACTGCTTGGGATGTGAGGTGCTGTCTCAGTCATGTATAGAGACTTTTGAATAAAAATAAAATACAGCTCGAGACGCATCCCTTGGTAGTCCTGTCCTGTTCATGGATATGTACATATTTTCCTAGCTGGCGCAGAATAGGTTAAAATTCTAAAGGCAAATTCATATTGCTAACTTAAGTGTTTGTATTAGTTGAACCCAAAGTCTCCATTTAATACCTTCTTTGGGTTCTTCCACCACCACTTCACATCTCCGTATCCTGCATTGCTCTACTTCATTTTTTTTGCCATTAGATAAAACTGAACGCCCCACCAAATTACAAAACAGGGCAACAGAAACAGTCAGAGGAAACAGAGGACAGAGCACCTCTCTGGGGACAGACAGGGAGACCTGGAGTTATTCAGCCTGGAGAAGAACGGACCCCAGGGAGACTTTATTGCCACAGTCCAGTACTTCAAGGGGCTTCTGAGGAAGTGGGGAACACCTTTTTTAAAAGGTTGCAATAGGATATGAGGTGATAGATGTAATATAAAATGGGGATAGAGTCAGATTAAGTGTAAGGAAGAACTTGTTTACTCAGAGCATGATGCAACACCGGCACAGGCATTCCCAAGAGCTGGTAGGTGCCCTGTCCCTGAAAGCATTCCAGGTCAGGTGGGAAGGGGGCTCTGAGCAACTTGATCTCTTTATAGCTGTCCCTGCTCATTGCAGGGCACTGACCTTTACAAGTCCCTGCCAGCCCAGCCCACTCTAGGATTCTTCACTGTTCTCAGCTGAAAGCACCAAGATTGGAAGTGAGGAGAAGGGGGGCTCATCTGATGCCTTGGACTGATGTGGAGGAGGAGTTCATCTCTCAGACACAGCTTCACCTGCAGCCCCTTTGCATTTTTCCAGCAGGAGCTCCGTGGCAGACCAGCGCCATGCCTCATGTGTCTGCAGGCAGCTGTAGCTGTTGAGACAGACACAACCGAACAATGTATTAAAAGCTTCTTCTTTACTGCTATGTGTTCTCTGTTTTATACATATTCTCAAACAAAGTGTGTACTTAAATTATTGGTTACAACACAACGGCTCATTGCATTCATTGGTACAAAGCAATTAACGTCAACATACTTGGCAAGTGTTTACAAAAATTTCTTATGGCACATACTTGTTCTGCTTCTGTAAATACAACTATCTTTTGTCTCTAGCTTATCAGTTCCCATGCTAACGACCTTGTTCTTCTTCCTTTCACAGACAAACATGAATCTTATTAACTTCTTCTGCTAAATCAGTTCTTTGGCTCACAGACCAGCTGCCAGCCCCCTCCACAGGCAGCAGCTCAGGAAGCCACAAGCCAAGGCAAGAATACGTTGGGCTGCAGCAGCTTTGGTCTCCCTCCTGTGCCTATCAGGAGTTGAGGCTTGAATAAAAGGGAACATGAGGCTTCACCTTCACACCTGGAACTGGTTCTCCCGATCCCATTGTTTAATCTCCACTCTGCAGTGGCAGTTTCTGCCCTGGCAGAGAGGCAGAGATGACTTTCCTATAGTTTAGCTGTGCAAAGAGGCTCAAGTCAGCTAAGGAGGAAACCACACACCATGAAAGCCAGCTCAAATTAGGTAACCAAACTAAAGAATTCCCCACTCTCAATCTAAGAATGCACTGTGTCATCTGCTGGAAATCCATCCCCACTCTGTATGGAATTGGACACTGCAAAAAAAACCCCACATTTTTTACACTACATCCAGTGGTGGCCTTTATTTTTCTTTAGATTGTAGTTTCCTCCCTCTGGAAGGAACACACAAACCAACACCACTCTTGATTGCTTGTGGTTCCTTGTCATACCTTTGTGCACGTTGCAACTGTGCCTTCAGCTTGCAGCAGGGGCCCCTCCACTGCCACCAGCACCAGTTTTGGGGAGCTGGCAGGCACTCAAAGCAGCCCCACACTCCACATCCCTGGAACGCTGCCCTGACCAAGAATATACTGACCCAGCTTGATGCAGCCATCCGTTCTGAGAAGGATGTTGCAGGTCTTCACATCTTGGTGGATCACGTGGTTTGAGTGAAGAAAATCCAGTCCTTGCAGGCACTGAGAGAGAAAACAGAAACATGAAGACAAAAATCAGTTGTTATAAATTCCAGCCAATCTGAATTTTATACATCAAGATTTTATTAAGAAAAAGGATAAGCATGGAGCACTGGGTGCACCAGGGAGTCACTGCTCCAGCACCAGTACACAATCTCAGTACAGAAGTTCTCCCTATTTATGGAGTTTGAAGCTCCTCTCTCTCTGGATCCTCCTCCCCTTCTCTTTGAAGTAGAGCTCCTATTTTTTCAGATCCTCTTCCTGTTTCTTTTCTCCATTTTGATGTGGAGCTCTTATTCCTGGGAAGCTCTTCCCCTTTTCAGGGGAAAGTGTCCTTTTTTCTCACCTCTTTTCCATGCACGATTTTAGCTATATTATTCACAAAAGCAATTATAATTTGCACTATGGCTATAAAAAATGCTTACAATTTGTAATAGTTTGTAACAGCGAATACATGGGACACAGTCATATATTGTTCAATCATCAGGTTCTACAATACGGTCCTCTGTCTCTATGATCCTTAATGCTAATTTGCAATCTGGACACTAACATGTGTAACAATATGCCTTTGACAAGAATCACACTTGCATTCCTGACATTGGTGATGTGAGTTCATCACTCAAGGAAGGAAACAGCTCTAAAAGATTCCCTCTCCAGGGGAATGGGGAGTAGTGGCAGAAGACAGTGCCATTGAGAGGAAGAGCTTGCTTTTCCAGCACTAGCAGAGCAAGGCCTTTGTAAGGGAAGGCATGTCAGCTTTTGAAAGAGCAACAGCAGCTGTTGGTGTAGACTGTCCCCTGCAAACCAGCCAGAATGACTGCTGCTGCAGTGGACGTGTTCTCTCCAGGCAGAGGACAAAGTAGGGTTTGCCAAGAAAGAAAACACCCCTCCCTTTGGTGAGAAGTGGATCACTTTGAGGTGGGAGGCTGCAAGACAAAAGTTTTCTTTGCTGTTCATTTTAAATCCTGCCCCCAGCACCTTTGCTTTTACAGGCAAGGAATGCAGTACAGACAGGCTTGAGGTAAAAGTTCAGAGAGCCAAGGTGAAGAACAGCAAGTCAAATACAAGAGACAGAGTGAGAATACAACAGCAGGAGATAAGAGTGTAAGGAGAGTAAAGTGAATGCAGGCACACTGCCACGCAGTTCACTTGAGATGGTTTGGCTTGCCTATAGCATACCAGCAGCACAGAAACAAACCTTGGCACGGGAAATCTTTCCTGTTCTGAGCCCGTTTCCCAGACAATTCTGCCCAAACCCTTGGAAGTGCAGGTGGGATCCCAGCCTCTTGACTGATGGCTGCCATCTCTCCTTCAGACATGTGAGTTTCATTGATGACACTGCTCAGTGCCTCTGTTCATGTACTCCATCACCAGCCAGAGTTCCTCATCCACAAGGTAGCTGAAAGAAGGGCGTAGAGGCAAATGGGCATGGCTGTGTTGCTGTTTGGAACAGACAAGGGTTGATACTTGTTTCTGGTCCCTTTGTGACAAGGATGGTATCAGAGGCGCAGACATTCCCTCTAGGCTGTGCAGTGTTTGCAATCCAGCCTGTCTCAAGGAGAAAGGTACAACTATGAGAAAGGAGAAGTCTTAGATGGCCAGCAAGCAAAAAGTGCAGTTTAATAACGGCTCAGATTAAAAAAACCTGTCACACATGGTATTTCTGGAAATAAACACCTAGTCTTCCTGGCATGCACAGCAATGGAAAAGGGGTAACAATCCAAGGGAAATTCCCTTTAGGATGGTTTAACATCACTTACAAGGTGCTGAGAAAAATTTGAAAAAATCAAGCCCCAAAACAAAGTGAAGGCAATAAACTTACAGGGTACTGAATTTGTGAGATAGGGCTGATCCAGGTTTTTGAAGACTTTTCAAACTGCATTTCCCAGGGCAGATTATTGCAGACAAAATGAGGTCTATGCAAAGTGAATAATCTAGTCAATCTAGTGGTAAAGAGCTTACAGCAACCACTTTGAAAGTGCCAGATGTCCAGGGAGATTTGGGTGCAGGCAGCAGAGTACAGAACACAGAAGGAATAAGATGTCGATGAGCCTTAACAGCTCTCAGAAGGAGGCACAGGGCCAATAAATCAAGTGAATTTGACAGAAGAAGGACTTGGTTTATCAGTCAGCACAGAACAACCAAAGGTCCCTCCGCAAAGGCTTGGTTTAAGCAGGCAGATGGAGAAGACTGATCTAACAAAAGCATATTCTGATACATATTTTTAGGCTGTGCTTCGGGGTCGAGTATGGAGGAGCTCTTGCACATCCCCGGATGTGCACATCCCCACACCACATAACTGGTCTGAGGATGATCTTTGCCTGTACAAATTGTGATCAAACCCAGCTGCTGTGCAGCCAGCCTGGTAGCATGACAAATGCAAAGGTATTTGTTTTCATTTACACACCTTACTTTGGTTTGAGCAGCACATTTGGGAGACGGTAAAAAATAGCATTCTGTAAAGAGAACTGCTGCTCAAACCAAATACACTGAAAAAGCACCTGCTAGCCTTCCCATCCCAGTGCAAGGCAAAGCATCAGAGCTTTTGCATGACAGAGGAGGAATTTTCACAGTTGAAAGGAAAAACCAGTCTGTTAGGAAGGTTTTCATGTTGATAAACCAAAGAGGGTTCTGCAACACAGGTTTTAAAGCAGGCACTCCCAAGGGGAAAAATTCTGGCACAGCAAAGGGTGTCTTGTCAGGATTTTATGCAATAAAGTCTCTTTAAGGAGCAAAAAATAGGAGTGTTTGAGTTCTCTTTGACAGAAAACAGAAGAAAAAGGCATAGAGACAGTTTGGAGTTTTCCGGAGTATTCTCAGACCATAACTCATAGCATCTGACATCCCCACTTAGAAACCTATCCAAGCAGCCAGAGAGTATTATTGCAACCACAGAGTTTGGCTGTAAAACCACATATATAAAATAATATCGGAGTAGCATGAAAGTACTTTTTGATGAAGAATAGTTTATGCTCTATATGCTGTCTCTTAAGGGAAGGATATACATGGAATCTTCAGGACCTACATCTAGAATGAGTTTTCACAAATACCTTTTTGGTACCATGTCTAAATAATCTGTCCAGGATCCACTAAGAAAGGCTCAGGGCCTGTTGAACAGGCCTCAGTCAGAGTCCACAGTTAACACTCCAGTTTCACCAAGCCAATAAAACCATTCACAATTGGGCTACTGATACTGAGCAGCTTTTGTAGTTTTCAGAAAGCTAGGGCCTTAAAAAACCCAATAGGTTTTCCTCCATGAGAATACCAGCAGTAGCATGATGCCAATTCTTTGCACCTCTTTTCTGTACCTTTGGTGCTTTTAAGAATTCCTAAGTCCCCAGCACGAATGAAAGCACATGTGATAATGTGATTTGAGAGCTCTGTCTTGTGCCTTGCCACGTGAGTGTTCATGACAAGCTGACACCACGCTCTTGGGTCTGTTGAGTTAAATTCACCCTAATTCTGTGCAAACAGCAGCCCAGAGATGCTGAGAAGAGCAAGGACAGTGGGTGGGTGTGCGTGCACACACCCGTGGGCTGTGAGGGCAGAAGGCTTTCAACAGCAGTACATCTTCGCTCCCCAAGTTGGAAGATTATATCAAATCTATATGAAAGTAAAGAATTTCTCAAAATAAATAGAATATATAAAATAAAATGCCATTGCCTGTGGGGCATATAGAGGATCACCTAGCGTTACTGTACCTTTGCCTTCTGGTACTAGTTTTATAGCATCAATTCCCCTGGGAGTTCCTTCAGGGAACTTTATGCAAAGGGCTTCCATCATTTTGGTGGTTTTGAGACCTTGTTGCTTCCCAGTTCTACACCAACCTTCTGAGTCTTTGACCGTCCCAGCCCTTGTGTCCCTGGCCCTTCCTTCGTGCCCAGCGTGCAGCACTTACAGTCACTGTTGCCTCCCCTTGCTCCAGCTCTCCTTTGCCAAAGCGCTGCCCAAGGCAGCAGAGCTGGCTCAGGATCCCTGTTGGCTTCTGCTCTCCAGGGTGACCTTCAGAGGGACACCTGGAGTGCTTCCTGAAGAGCTGCCCGTGGAATGGGGGGTGGATTTGTCCTCCCTGGGTGGCTCCTGCTTGGAGTTCTACGCTCAGCAGAGTCCCGGAGTTTTCTCAGCAAACGTGTGGCTCTGCTGCCATCCCAAACCCGCGCTTCCCTTGCCCAGCCTGAGCGCCAGTGGGCCACGTGCTGGCCATGACTGGGGAATTCCATGGCCAAATTCACCCAGCACCATCACCTTTACATCTGCTCATTGCTTTGGGTACCTGAAACCTACACTTGTTTTAGTGGAAACACTGAATTGCTTGCAGGTCATGACATCTGCACTGACTAATGTAAAACTAAGACAAGAATCGACCAAAGTTTAAAAATTAAATTTATTTTCAATTGCTACACCCATGCTGCCAATGTATGAACATAAAATATGAATTAAAGTTTATAAAACTAGTTTATTGTTACAATCGTGCTATGTAAATATATACAAATATCAATTCAGTTCAAAATATTAATTTATTGCAACCCTCTACAACCACTCACTATACACAAATAGGAACTGGAAACTTAACAGCTTCATTTATTACATATTACTACAACTGTGCAGCCCATATACAAATACGAAAGATATCAATATCCCTCTTAAAGAATTCCTGAACCAGAAATATGTAATAGGTTATATAACCAACAGTCTCAATATATATTTAAATATTTGTAGATTCAAAACATAGAATATATAGATCTAAATATATAATTATATTTCATGACATAAAGACATACATAAATACACACCTAACAAAACTATCCATAACTATACAAATATCCCTGTGCCGATAGAAGAATCTTACAACCCATCAACAGAACTATATAGCTTACAACTGAACAGTTATAATATAAATACAGATGGAACAGATCAATATACATGCATCAAGATAACAAAAACATACATATATACCTATACAAATATCAGTCTATCACAGGTAAAGATCCATAAACTTTGAACTCTCCAGTCCAACACTACTCCTGTCTAACAGAACTAAATCAGGAGGCATTGCAGCCGCCGATGGTCCCAGGCTCGCTCTCGCTCTCTTCCTCCCATGCAGAGCAGCTCTCCTGGACAGGGACAGCAGATGGGAGCTCTGGGAAGCAAAGGCAACAGCGAGTCAGTATCGGGACCGTTCCCTTGGCAGCACCTGCACTTCCATGAGGGCAGAGAAAATCCCAGAGGCTGCGCAGGGGGTGGCAAAGCAGAAGCAGTCCGGGCGGGCCGGGCCGTGCGGAGCGCCCCGCGGCGGGGCTGTCCCGCAGCCGCCGGCAGCCCGGCACAGCCGGCACAGCTGCCGGGCGCTGCCGGCACAGCTGCCTTGCCCAGCACAGCCCCTGTGCCGGCCGGGGCAGCTGCGCTGAGCGGCCCCAGCACGGGCAGGGCCCGCTCCTGCCCGGCCGGGCAGTGCCCACGGCCAAAGCCCACGGCACCCTCACGCCCAGCTCCCAGCACCGCTGCGGACACAACGGCCCGCGCGACGGCCGCACGGCGCCCGCGGCGCGCGCCTGGGGGGCGGGCGCTCGGCCCGGCGGGCGCCCAGCGCGGGCACCGGGGCGGGGGCGCGGGAGCCGGGGCGGGGGGCGCCGGGAGCCGGGGCGGGGGGCGCCGGGGGGGCCGGGGGCGGGGAGCGCCGGGAGCCGGGGCGGGGGGCGCCGGGAGCCGGGGCGGGGGGCGCCGGGAGCCGGGGCGGGGGCGAGCGCCGGGAGCCGGGGCGGGGGGCGCCGGGAGCCGGGGCGGGGGGCACCGGGAGCCGGGGCGGGGAGCGCCGGGAGCCGGGGCGGGGGGCGCCGGGAGCCGGGGCGGGGAGCGCCGGGAGCCGGGGCGGGGGGCGCCGGGAGCCGGGGCGGGGGGCGCCGGGAGCCGGGGCTGCGAGCACGGCACGGCACGGCAGGGCTCGGCATGGCACGGCATGGCACTGCAGGGCTCGGCACGGCAGGGCAGGGCGTAGTATGGCAGGACATGGCATGGCTCAGGTGCCATCGAGCAAGTGGTCCCGACCATCGACCTCCGTTTACTCTGCTCAGGGCTGAGCAGGGCACAGAGGCCAAAATCAGCTGAGGAGTAAAACAAACACTGCTTCAAGGAGGAGACCGAGCACAAGGGTTCCTCACTCTAAGTCTCAGAATGCAGTGGTGATTCGAGCTGGAAAAGCAGCTGTGCTCTCTTTCCTCAGGGATGCAGCAAGGGACATGGGGAACTGCCTGCTTAAGAACCCCTCCCAACCTCTGTCTGATTCTTAGGGTGGCTTTTCCTCATTCTCATGACGGTTTACAGTGTAACTCCCTCCTTCTGGAAGGGACACAGGAAAACCGAAGGTACTCTGGATACCTTGTTGCTCTCTAGCCCTCTCAGCACCTGGCAGCTGTGCCCTGAGCTTGCAGGAGTGCTCCCTGCACTCTCCCCAGCACCACTGCTGGGCACCCGGCAGCCACTCCAAAGCAGCCCCGCAGCGCCTGCCCGGAGCACTGCGCCTGACCAAGAATACCCACCCAACTTGACAGAGCCATCCCAGCCCAGAGGGATGTTGTCACTTTTGATATCTCTGTGGCTCACCTCGTTGGCATGAAGGAAAGCCAGAGTTTTCAGGCACTGAAAGAGAAAAAGGAAACAAGAGGACCAAAGTTAGCCTCATCTGCTTTCATCATCACACACAAAAGGAAACTGCTCCTGAAGATTCACAGATCTCAGAGGAACAGTGAGAGCTGGCAAGAGGAAGAGCTTGCTGCTGCAACACTAGGAGAGCAGGATCTTTCCAGGGGAAAGCCTATTAGTTTTTGAGGTGGGAATAGCAGTTGTTGCTCCAGACTGTCCCCTGCAAAGCCAGTTGGAATGACTGCTGCTGCTGCACTCTGCCCATTTGGAGGACAAACAACGGTTTGCCAAAAGAGAAGTCCCTGCCTTGGCTAACAAGGGGATCCCTGTCAGCTGGGGAACAGGAGGGCAAGGTTTACATGGCTGCCTCCACAGCCAGCTCAGCAGTAGCTCATTTGTCAGGCTTCAGCAGCAAGCACCAGCGTGGGTGCCATGCCATCCTTCAAAGCTGAGACCTCTGAGAGATGAGGCTCTCTTTGGCTTTGCTGTTGGTGGAAAACTCGGACACCAGCACCTTTGCACTTACAGGCAAAGAAGGCAATGCAGGAAGGTTCTGGCCAAAGGCTCAGAGAGGCAAAGCATCAAACAGAAAATTGAAATGAAAAAGAGACAGCAAGTTCAACATCAGTACGTAAGAGTAAAGAGGTGATTAGAGTAAGGGATGCTGGCAGGAACAGGACAGTGCAGATCTTCTTTCTTCTCTGAAGCAGGAGAGCGACACAGAAAGAAAGCTCCGAACATGGAATCACTCACTTAGCAGCACTTTCAAAGGACGAGCCTGTCCAAGCCATCCCAAGCACAAGCTTAAGGATGGCACAAAGATCCCTTACCTCGCGACAGACAGTTGCCATCTGTCCTACAGCCATCCTTTGCTTGATGACCACATCAGCTGAAGAGCCTCCGTCCATATATTCCAACACCAGCCAGACAGTCTCATTGACAAGGTAGCTGGAAGATGAAAAGCACAGCGTGGAGCTGAATGAGCACACCAAAATTGCCATATGGCAGAAAAGCCGACAGTTGAATTTTCTTTCCAGGTCACTGGTAAATGAAGATGGAATAAAATGTGGACACACTTCACCTAGGCTATCCAGTGCTTGCAACCTGTGCCATCTAAATGAAGAAGGCACATCTGCAGAAAAGGAGGTGGCTTAGGTGGCAAGCAAGGGAAAAAAGCAATTTTGTGATGGCAAAGATAAATCTGGAAGTGGATGCATCCCAGCAGCTGCCTCATCATCTTCATACACCAATTCCACCATTAACTCCAGCGACAAGGAGACACAGTTTTCACCGCTTTTACCCAGAGCAGGTGGGTGTGCAGCTCTGCAAACACCCTTTGGAAAACCTTGCCAAAAGGACAGTCACAAATAGGAAAAACAGTTTCAAGCCTGGACAATTACTTGCCTCCTAGACTAGTCTTTTGGCATGCAAGGCAATGGAAAATAGTAGAACAGTGTAAGGGAAATAATTTCTGTGAGGCTTTCTCAGCACTTCTCCTCTGACACTTGGAAAAATCAAGCCCCAAACCCACAAAACAACATGCAGTGATTCAGCATACAGGCTGCTGGCTTAGTAAGAGAAACAGGTTTCTGAGAGCAATCTTCAAGCTATCTATGCCAGGAACCCTTGATGCAGACAAAATGCAATCTGCTCCTGCATCATTCAGGTGGGGATCGCTGTTAATAGAAAGATCAATATTCTGCCAGTGAGTAAAAACTTTTGAAACGTTTGCCTTTCGAATATGGAAATGAACACTCCCAGAAGAATACCAGAACTACTTACCTTTCTAGGTAGGTGACAATATTGGCGTTCTTCTTTTCACTCATGACGCGGATTTCTTTCAGTACATCCTCACAGCCCTGGCGCTGGAGGTCAAGACGCTTCACGGCCACCTACAATGACATGGAGAGCCCTTAGGAACAGACATTACAAGAGCCTCTTTCTCCATGTGCTGGCGGGCCAGCATGCCTGGAACACCATGGATGCACCCCAGGTTATAAGCGGGGTTTGGGGCTTTGGGATGCCTTGTAGACCTCCCTCCAAGTGCGCTTCCTGAGCATAGCACTGCAGGTGGATAAAGAACTACCAGGAAGATGGAGCAGAATTTGCTGAGAGCCAGAAATGACAATTCAGGACTCTGAACTTTTAGCCTCAAAGAGCAGTGGCAGTCTCCTGTTCACTGCAAAGAGCATCTCTGTAATGGAATGTCACCCACAAAGGACCAACACAAGGTTGTATTTTTTGGGGCTCTTCATCAAATTCTACTCATTGATCTGTGCGTGTGCATGTGTATTCGTGTGGGTGGGCATGTGTGTATACCAGGTTCCTGAGGACTGAAATGCAATACTGTGCTCCAGACAAGATGTCTCCTTCTTCAGGTCTTGCATTATATTTTCAAAGTGAACCAGGTGATGGAAAACAATGGGAAATCCTATCCATGGATAGGATATCTGAACGTGGGCTTAAGAAGAATTGTGCTGGAATGATGGCTGTTGCCATCAGCTAATCTACGCATATTTATCCAGGAAGTCCAAGCCAGCGTGTCCTTCTCTGAAAGACACCACTGCCATCCCTGCATTCATTCAGGTAGCTAGAAAGGACAAAGTCTGTCCCAAATGCATTTTGCAGCACGCCTCTAGGAATGCTCTTTCTGCAGGGCAGCCTTTGCAGCAGAGACAGGTGTCCCAAAGCTTCAACCACAGATGACAGCACAAGGAGAAGCACTCAGGAGCTGCAAAATCTGCAGGGGCTGTTGGCACTCACCGCTCGTCCTGTGGCAGCATCAAAGGCCTTATGAACGGTTCCAAACCCCTAGAAACAGAAGACCAGCAAGAACATAGGAGCTCTTCAGTGCTCAGAAGCAAAAGACCACCAAAGCATGAGCCTTCTGCTGCCTGGAGTGTCTCTAAAACACTGGGGTTTGTGCACTCTTCAGCCAATGGCACGGCAGCCCAGCAGCCCTCTGCCTTGCAATGTGTCCAAGAGAAAAGCTGGGTCCAAGAGCAAGAAAAAAGGGCTTCTACAAATCTCAAGTGTACACACTAGATTATGGAAGTAGGGGTTTTCTCCCCCTCTTCCTTCTTGTGGCTGTGCACGTGCCGTGCCTTTCCAGGCAGTGAAACACACAGTCCTGTTGGGCCTTCTCACCGCTCTCTTTTGATGCTATCTGACAAGCTCAGGCCACACCATGCAGCCTTTCTTATTGTCCTGAGCAATGAATATTGTTTTCAGCAACATATTGGAAAGCAATGCTACTGAGAGCTGTTATCTGACAGCTCTCAGGTGGGAAGCTGCTCTCTCAGGTTTTTCTTCCTGAGAGAAAGGAAACTGCTCCATCACACAACAGATCCACAGGACGTACTCAGCAGCTTCTGGCACTGCTTCTCTCTCTCCTGGCTTGACCTGGGCCAACTGCTCGTGCTCGGCTCCTCTGGCTGCAGAGAGGAGGCTCCTTTGCAGGATGCTGCTGCAGGGGCAGCCTTGATGGCAGAGCCTGCGGCCATCAGGGACAAGAAATGCATTTGTGTCACAAAGCTGCCTGGCAGAGATGCCCCACACAGGGCATTTCAAAGGCAAGCTCTTAGCAACCACACCACTTTTAGGCTGCAAGCTGAGCTCTCAACTCTTCCACCTCAAGTCAAATGAATGACTATTTTTAGAGGTGAAGAACTGACTATGATTTTTCTGAGTGGTGTTGTTCTGAACATCCTTGATTGGAAAGAAAGAAAAGTGGGGAGGGAAGAAAAGGGAGTTCTAATTTCTTATTATTCCTTTTTTTTTTTGTTGTCCTGTTAATAAAATTGTTCTTTGTATGCTTTCACGTTTAGGTCTGCTTTGTTCTTTTCTCCTAATCCTAATTGACAGTAGAGAATAGACCCACCACATATTTTGGCAAGCCAGGTAGGAGTCGTCTAAAACTGGTAAAACTATATTCCCTATACATAATTGGTATTTCTGCAGAGTTTCAAACTGGAAATATGACAGGGTCAGAATTCAATATTCCACACTAGCTTCTATCAGCAAGCAACCTTCTCTCTGCTAAACTGAGCTTTTAGTTCTTTCCAGCTCTGAAATGCAAAATTTGGAAACAGCCAGCAATGCCTTTACTCTTGCTTCTGCCAACGTGACCCACTAAACCTGGACCAGACTCTCATCCAGTGCTGGAAAAGGGCAGGAAATCGTGAGCAAAAGTGCCTTTGCTTGCTGGCAGAGACAAAATGCACAGGGCTTCTCCTCCTAGCCAAACAGCTATGCAACAAGCCATATGCACCAACCAACTATGCACCAACCAAAAGATGAGAATGTCACCTCCTGCAGTGTCTAAAGCCCTTGGATGCTGTGAGGGCATTCTTGGCACGCAAATGGCCCTTGTTGGGAGCACTGTCATGTAGGGATTGAGGAAAGTCTGCCCGAATGTGCCTCATGAGCCTCCCTTTCTCCATGCTAAAGCTAAAGCACCTCCACATTGGCCTTTTGCTCCACACCCTTCCCCAGCTCCCCTGCCCGTCTCTGAACACGCTCCAGCCCCTCAGTGCCTTTCTGCTTCACAGGGGCCATGACTGCACACGGACGCTGAACTGCGGCCGCAGCGGTGCCCAGCACAGGGGGACGGTCACTGCCTGGCTCCTGCTGCCCCACCAGTGCTGACACAGGCCACCATGCCCTTGGCCTTCTTGGCCACCTGGGCACACGCTGCCTCAGGTTCAGCTGCTCTGCACCGGCACCCTGGGCCCTCTCCTACCACAAAGCTCCCCAGCCACAAAGATGCACATTTCACTGAAAAGACAGCATCACACTCTCAAGACGTCCTTGCTCTTCTTAGCAACACAAGACAGCAGTCAAAGGCTAGCAGCTTCTCCTGCACGCCACGCTCCAATGGTGCTTTCAAAGCTGCACACCTCACCACTAAATCTAGGAGCACAAATATGCCACTGCTGGGTTTTGCCTCAGAAGAAGGCTCCAGAACTGCACCCTTTTGTTTCTGTTGCCACACAGGGGCCAGGAACGATGCCCCCAGCTTCACAAACAACACAATCATCTCTCAGCAGCTTTGCAAAAGCCAAAAAGACAGGCGGGCTAAAAGAGTCTGTAGAAGTGAAGAACTGCTGGAGAAAAGTGCAGAAGCGTGTCACAAGCCAAACACCGTTTTCCAGAAAGGCAAAACAAACAAGGGAAGCCTCGTGATCTCCAGCACTACCACGGCTGCCCTTGGCACTTACACTGCAGAAGCCAAGAGACACAGCTTCACCAAGCCAAGGAGATGGGTGCTCACCCAGAAGCTGCCCCAGCCCTTTGGTGCCTCAACATGACAGATCAAAGCCCAGTTTCTAGCTGTCACTGGTCACAGGCAATCTCGAGCTCCTGGCAGGACTCCAGCACTCAGCATCCTCAGACACCAACAGCAAGTGCAGCCTGCTCAGCATCTTGCAGCTCTGCCTTGCACTAAAGACAGCACCAGCCAGCACTGACACTTACTCTCTCGCCAAGTTCTCCCTCTGGTGTGGCCGGTGCTGGAGCATCTCCAGCAACACTGGGAGCCACAGCAGTGTCTCCCTTTTGTTCCATGCTCTGTGGACAGAGAGAAGCGTGAGGGACAGGCTATACACAAAACATTGCAGCACAGCCCTACCCAAAGCTCCAGCCACAGCTCACAGCAGAGGGGAAAGCCCTCGAGAGCTGCAGAATCTGCAGGGGCTGTTGACATTTACCTCTCCTCCTGTGGCAGTGTTGCGTGCTCGACAAAGCTCTCCAAAAGCCCTAGAAACAAAACAGCAGCAAAGAAAGGAGAAGCCATTTAGATCTTGCAGTGAAAGCCGGCCCAGACAGGAGATCTCTGCTGTAAGTGCCTAAAAGCTGCAGGATGCAGGAGGGCTCTGCCAGAAGGCAGATGATGCATTTCCCTCTCAAGTGCTTGGGCACTGGGCCTGTTCCTCAAGTGCTGGGGGCTCTTTGCCTCAGCTCAAAAGGACAGCTTATTCTTTCTTCTCGGGTTTCAGATTCTAAACTGTGCAGTTCTTATCCTGATCACACAGTATTTCCTTCAGCAAGCTCTTGGAAAGAAATGTTCCTGAGAACTGTTAACTGCTCTCAGGGGGTAGGTTGCTCTTTCTGGTAAGCAAGAAAGAGCATACTCTTTTCATTAGTATGGCTCTATAGTTTGGAGATATACAGAAATGCTAAGGAAATTAACACAGAACTGTCCCACACTTGGGACATAAGGAGATCTTCCAGGTCCTGTTTCTTGCTGCAGGATATACCTTGGCAGAATGGAGATATCTTTGACAATGCCTTCTGACCAGTACTGAGAGGCGGGACAATCTAACTCCAGTGTCTGAATATGTTTACATCTTGCTGGAGGTCACATGTGATAAATATTCCTCCAGAAAAACTCCTGGCTCATGGGTTTGTAAAGGTAACTGTGGTTGGACTCACCCACTGCTGATAATTTTCCAGTGCAGTGTATTTCATCGCAGAATTTTCCATGTTCAGTCTTTTCCCTGAGGGAAAGAAAATGCAAAATGCTCACTTTGAAGCAGAGATCCCACCTTCCAGGAGATACAAAAGGCGGCCCCAGTGCCTGGGGCTCTGAACCCTTTGTGGACAAACAACAACAACAACAACAAGCAGATTGACAGCTCTGCAGCACAGATGGCCAGCACAGAGACTGCTCTTCTACAGCACTTCCTGTGGGGAGTCCTAAATGTCCCTGTGACACCAAACTCAGGAGGAACAGCTAGGCTGACACATGCACACAATTCACTGTCCCTCATTCCTTCCTCCATTTAAGGGACAAGAGCAGGCAAAATCCTATGAGAGGACATAAGCAGGCCAGCTGACCCAAATGAACCAAAGGGATATTCCATACCACGTGATATCAGCTCAGATATATAAAGCTAAGGCAGAAAGGAGGAAAAGGGGGGATTCATGATTCTTCAACCTTTGCCTCCTGGAGGAATCGCTATGTGTGCTGAAGCCCTGCTTCTCAGGAAGTGTCTGAACATCACTCACTGACGGGAAAGAGAGACTGACTTTTCCCTTTACTCATGTGCACGAGACTCTTGCTGCTTTCTTTCTTTCACTGTAATCGTGCCTTATTGCACCCTGCTGGTTGCTCTTTATCTTATTCTCTCCCGAGTCCAACTGGGAAAGGAAGTGATAGAGTGACTTAGTGAGCACCTGGCACCCAGCCAAGGTTAACCTGCTGCAGCTCTCTCTTTTTCTTTCTCTTGTTCCCTTTTCCCATCTCTGGCATGGAACAGCAAGAGAGATGACCAAGAAAAGAAACGTTTAAATTCTTAGCCGGGAGTCTTCCTTACCCCTCCTCCCTTGGCTTCCCAGATCCATATTTCCAGGCCCTTTTCATGGAGCACTGCACAGCTACAACGGAAGAGCATTCATTTGGTCAAAGGAAGCAGCAGAGTGCGGAGCTCCACAGAAAATTCACTGCATCCTGCACAGCATATCAGAAAGGTTGATATTGCTCGCAAGGGTGACAGCATTCCCCCTTCTCCTAAGCTCTTTCCCCTCTTTCCTGGCATTTCTACCTTGCTCGAGTCAAGGCCTCTCTCAGTTTGCGCTTGTATCTCAACACCTCTCCCTTCAGCTGGTGGTTGTGATTCTGGAGGCTGCTGATGAGGTGACGCATCTCCCGATTAATTGGGCCTGCAAAACCAGAAACACCTCTGTAACAAACCAGACTTCTGTCAACCTTCCTGAGGACTTTAATGGAGACGGAGAACAAGCTAAGTGACAATGACAACAAAATAAGACTGTTACCATTCTGCTACACAACGGAGCAACACATATTCAGAAAAAAGTCATGCCAATTTTAATCCAACTATGGCCTCCCAATAAAACAGGTGAAGAGCTTTGATTTTTCAGATGAAGAGACTGGTCAGAACAAGTATTTAATAGTAACAAAGAATCAACCCAGGTGTTCTACTGCACTGTAGAGTTTAAAGGGCACTGGGGTGGAGGAGGTGTTCTTTTTAGGCACAGCACAACACCATACCTGCTTGCATATTGGAACCATGGACTTGCCATAAACCATAATCACCTGATCAATACAGATGGACATAGTAAAGTGAAATAATAGAGAA
This sequence comes from Sitta carolinensis, assembly GCA_032173965.1. Taxonomy (NCBI): domain Eukaryota; kingdom Metazoa; phylum Chordata; class Aves; order Passeriformes; family Sittidae; genus Sitta; species Sitta carolinensis. Next base: position 72,676,854 of record CM063313.1, on the reverse strand, counting down.
AATGCACATACAAGTAGACATTATGGTAGCCTTCTACCAGTAAGACCTAATGACTGAAAGGAAATTTAAAAAAAAGAGGTACAGAATCTGATTTCTTCTTATAAAGATAGTTACTGAATGATTGTGCAGCAGCAGAGAAACAGACACATATACATGCAATCAGCTTAAAAGTAATTAAGAGGGGAGAAATATGTTGCAAGCTAAAGACCATTTCTCTCTAAACAAACTAATGTGGATGAACAGAATTCAGAGGTGCCTCAAGACAGTTCCCAGCATCAGATCTCTGATATTAAGGTTATCAAGACAGACATTTCTTATAACCGGCACTGACCACTAAGATGACATTTGGATTATTCTCTCCACCATATGGTCTATCTACCACAGAGTCACAGCTTCTTGTGTTACCACCTTTAAAACATGACAAATTCATAGGCTGTTTCCCATCTAGCCATCCCCCACCCCAGGAAAGACATACATTCATTGACTCTTTCAAGACCCTCTCTCCCCACGACTTCTCTGCTTGTTTCTGTTCTCTGGTTCCACTTGCACAGGGCGTGGGGAAGGTGGAAGAGGGATCACTACTTGTAAAGAGGTGAAAACAGTTTTAACCAGTCCTGGTGAAAATGATCGAAGACCAGACCAGGTCACGGGCAGAAAACCATTACAAATTTCCAACGGTGGCCACACAGTGTCACCAACGCACTGAAGTGGAGCCACAGACTGGCTGAAATTGTACCCGGAGCAAAGCTAACACACTTTAAAGAGCAGGCTAAGAACAGACTCTGCTAATGAGGTTTTCTGGAGACACAGCACTGCAAAGCTGAGGGCAGCCCATCCCACAGAACACCTTCATCCTCACACGGCAAAGATGTCTCACTTGGAGCTTTTTGTCCTGTGTTGTTACTTCCTCAAGATCCTGATGTAGTTCCTCCAATTCATTAAGGCGATTCCCAGCAAGCTCTTTATTCTCTTCTAGCTCTGCATTCATCTCAAACTGCTGGGATAAACCATTCCTACACTGCAACGATGTGGAAAACTGTTGTGGTTTTAATTTGAGACTAGGCAGAAACATTAATTTGTGTTTTAGTTTTCGTTTGCTAATTTGAAATCTAACGACTACTAAAAGGGGAAAAACCCCCAAGAATTAGAATGAAACCTTTAGAACACTTCTTTTTGTTTCTCTACACCTTCTTGTTTCCTAACTGACATTGCAAAGAAGACAAGACTCAGAAATTTTAGTTAGTTTTCTACTTTTAAAATAGTCTCTTTTTCAGATTCCTTAGGGAGGGAAGCATTTCTCATTTGCTATGGAAAATTCTCCCACAAGAAAATAGTTTTCTTTTTCATTTTCAACTTTTAAAAGTTTAATGATTTCATCTTGATGAACGATAGGTGCCTGGAAGATTTGCATTTATGAAGCTTCTTTCATGTTTACAGTTCTTTTATAGCTGTGAGCTCCTGTGGAGGGACCCGGCCGGCGGCAGACTGTGGCGGGACTGGGCCAGCCCCTGTTACCTGTACTCAGAGCAGAAGAGCAAGAGAGCTTTCCTGGGCTTTGTTTCTCTTGAAATGTAATAATTCTTAGAGACAAAATAATTCACAGACCTTCCAATTGGTCCAAAGAGATGCCAGTCTGAAAACCAGCCAGCTCACTTCTGTGGGCTGGTCAAATTAACACATTCTGCCCCTTCTCTCTGGGAATAGACATTGCAAAAATTATTATCAAAACTACATGCAACATACAACTTCTACTTAAAACAATAAACTACTAAATTAAACAGGAAAAAACTTAGACTAAACCTCCACTCCTAGATATTTCACCATAGATAGAGGATAAAGTTATTCTACTTTAATCTTATGACCGAACACGTGCTTTGTTGGTTATTTCTCCAAATCAATTTCCTTCGCAATTTTAATCAAATGCCCACATTCTCCACCAATCAATGTTGTGGGTTGAATTTGGAATTAGGCAGAAACACTAATTGGTGTTCTAGTTTTGGTTCACCAATTTGAAATTTCTTAATTAAGAGTAAAGCAGGTTTGAGCTTAAAAGTAATAAAACTTTATTCACTAACACTAAAAGGGGGAAACACCTCCCTCCCCCCCCCCAAGAATTAGAATGAAACCTTTAGAACACTTTTTTCCCCTCCCCACACTTTCTTTTTTTTCTAACCGACCGCGTACAAGAAAACAACATTCAGAAATTTCAGTTAGTTTTCCACTTTCAAAACAGTCTTCTTTCTGTTTACTTCGGGAGGCAAGCACTTCTCGTTTGCTACGGCAAATTCTCTGACAAGAAAACAGTTCTCTCGTGATTTCAATCTTCCTGAACAACAGCCGCCCAGAAGATCTGCATTCATGAAGCTTCTCTCGCGTTTGCAATTCTTTCAACAGCTGTGTCTCTGGGCCATATCCATGTGTGGGGTTTTTTATTTCTAAAGATTAACCGTTCAAAGCAAAGGTTCTCTTTATCTATGAGATCGCCTTCATCTCAGGGAACAGAGATTCACTTTTTCTTTCGAGGGCACAGTCTTTATCACCTCATTTCTCTATTCAAACTTCTCAGCAATCACAGCCACTTCAACACTGGCTCACTTTAACACTGCCTGCCTTTGCTCAGCTCTACAAGCCGAACTTTTTCTCTCTCCATACGTCTCTATGGTTTAAACGAAATATCTCAATGTATTAGAGTCAATCACTATAGTTTACAAGAGATTTTTCAGCTTGAAAGCAGGTCCCATTCTCCTTCCCTCTAGAACTTGACTCTTTCTTGACTGACCTCGATGTCTTCATGTAGTCTCCTTACATGTCTTCACTCTATTGTCTCTCTCATTTAGCGGAGGATGGAAGCTTGGGGGTCTCTTCTGTGCACTGCAAAGGGTTAATATTTCACCCTGGGCCAGCAGATCCACCCTTTGGTCTCAGACCGGGAAACGAGAGAGCTTTCCTGGGCTTTGTTAACCTTGAAATACAATCATTCACAGAGACAAAATGCCGTCCAGTTAGTCCAATAAAATAGCAATCTCAAAAGCAACCAGCTCAATTTTATAACTTTTAAATGGTTGTTTTTCAGTTTCCTTAGGGAGGGAAGCATTTCTCGTTTGCTATGGAAAATTCTCCCACAAGAAAATAGTGAGCTGTCACTATGGTCACTTCTGTGAGCTGGTGAAACTAACACAAAAACTCAGTTTCCTAAGTGATTACTTTTCTGCCTAGTCCTACCGGAAAATTAACCTGCTGAAAAGCAACTGCTCTAATTAATCTGAAAGCCTGCTAGGTAACACATGTTTTAAACTACAGACGTAATAAAGTTACACAGAAAGCAAAAATTAAATATTGCCAAATAGTCTTTATAATAATATTTTAAAATATTTTTAAAACCTATGGTGGGAGAAATTCCTGTGTTCTTTTTCCAGTCCACAGTGACAAAGAATTCTATAAAGCAAATTACAGCTGAATATTGTCAGCTCATCAAAAAAAGTTAAGCAAAATATTTACATGGGAGCTGCATTTCCAAAGCAGATGATTTACTTTGATGCTTAAGGCTAAAGAAGGGGAAATGAGAGGATCTGTGTGTTGAAAATATAAAACTATAATGGAACTGTGCAAATGCATTCTCTTCTTCCCCAAATGGACACTCTCCTATTCAAATAGAACTGGAACTTGAGGCCAAAATTTTAAGTGATTTTATCTCAATCAGCTGTGTTAAATCATTAGAATGCATTATTGGTCTGGTTTCACAGGTATCTGAATGCATTAGAAACAAAATCTGCACATTCCAAATTACACTTTCTTGAATAAGTCAGATTTTCCAGAGGATTCAGAAGACACGTTTGGGTTTGGTTTTTTCCTCCCTCCAAAAAAAAGCCAAATGAATTCATGCCTTCATTTAGTTCAAGGTTCTGAAGCATCACTCAGCTAGTATCGAGGGCACAGACAGTGGATTCTGAGCACTTCCAAAAACATGTCCTTGATTTTCAGACTCTTCACAGAAAATATGCCACGAAAGAAAAAATTGAAACCAATTGAATTCAGCCACCACTTTGCTCTCCATTAAACCACAAACCTACACTCTACCTTTCTCATTAATACAAACACAGAAACACTGACGCCCTTGATTGGCTGAAAAAGGAAAACTCTCACGTCCACACAACTCATCCACAGCAGCCAATATTAATCTCCTGCCCTGGGCTTCACAGCCACTCCCCACCTCTGCCCATCCCTGCAGGGCACAACCACCATCAGGAGCACCTGTGGCAAGAGCTGGTGCCAGTGACAGCTCCCTCTGCCCAGGCCTGAGGGCACAGCACCTCTGCTCCTGGCTGCAACAGTCACCACTTGCCCGAGTACACCTGGTGCCCAAGAGGAGCAGGGACCCTAGTCCTAGGGCACTTCCCACCCCTGCAACAGGACAATCCACCAGCTGCTCTAGCAGGGCTCTTGCAACTCTTCACTCAAGGATCTCCTGCACCCCAGACAGCCCTGCACGCATGAGATGCTGCAGCCAATACACCAGGCCTGAGGCTGCCTGCTAGATGCCATACACAGCAGCATCTTGCACGCCCTTTGCATCTACGCCACAAATGCTCACACTCTGCTTCACCTGCTCCACACTCTCCTCAAACAAAAACACACCAACACTGCTCCCTGCTTTCATCACCATCACTATGGGGCACTGCTCTGAGGAGGCCCAGAGGCTGCTCTGCTCTCGTGCCATCAGCGACCACAACAACGGCCCTCTGGCCACCTCCAGCTCCAGCTCCAGCAACTCCACGAGACCCAGCTTCAGCAGCAACAGCTGCAGCTACAGTTCCAACACATGCTCCTCCAACAGCTCCTGCTCCAGCACATCCCAGCAAGGGACTCCTGACGGCAGCCCCACAGGCTCGGAGGAGGAAGCTCGTACATCAGAGGCTTCTCCCTGCCCAGGGCAGCAGTCACAGCCCCTCTGCTCCCAGGGCACGCACTGATCATCCACTGCACTCCAGCATGTCTGACAAAACAGGGATCCTGGGCCCTAGAGCTCTCCACAGGCGTGCCAGGGGCTGCCCCACCAGCACTTCTAGCAGGTATCTTGCAATCCTTGATATTCAAGAAAAAGCAAATAAATTGTTACTTCCCTCACAAAGTCTCTGCGTGCTGCCTTGTCTGCCTTCTAATGCCCTTCCCCTTAAGCCCCACCATGGCTGGCACTCAGGTGCTGCGGGCACAGCCATGGGGTTCCAGAGCCATTGGGCCATGGCAGCAGCCCCTTTTCCAACAGATCCTGCTGCAGCTGTGTAAGAGACGGTCCCAAAAGTCCCTGAAAATTCTGCCTCACGATCTTTGACAAGGCCCTGGGGACTGGACTGAAACTGTGAAACCCCCCAGCTCAGGGAGCCTGTTCGGCTGAGTTGGTGCAGGGGTGCTCACCGGACCGAGGTGCTCTCCTGGGAAAACAATGGGCAACATCACGGCGAGCTGATTGAGAGTTGGCCTGTTCTGGTGTGTCCTGCCCTTTTCTTTGAACAGTCTGTTTCTACACTGATTACCCGGGACTCCCACCTCCTTTTTGGCCCATTGCCTCCTGCCATGGAAGGGGCTGTAAAAGTGACTCCCTGGGCTATCCCAATCTGAGATTTCTCCACGGAAGGGAGATCTCCCCACAGAAGGAAGACGCGTCTATTGGCCGAGGACCACGAGGACTTCATCTCATCCGTTGGTAGCTATATCCCAACCTCACTTTCTTTCTTTCTTTCTCACTCCCTCTCTCCCATCTATCGCATAACTGTGTTGCTAGCACTCAATAAAAGTGCATTGTTGTGATTAAACTGCTGAATTGTCCCCTGCTGTTTGCCTTTTTGCACTCTAAGGTCCATAAAGGAACCATCACGACACCCCGCCTGTAGGAGCGGATCGTGACAAGCTGCACACGCACAGAAGAGCAGATGCCATAGGCAGAGCGGGCATCAGGGGCAGCTGGTCCTGTCACAGCACCATGCCCTCAGCCTGCCTTCCTATTTTGTCTTACCTGCCCACTTGGCAGAGGGGAGTGATACAGTCCTTTGGGGGTTGCCTGGCTGGGATCCATCCAGGGTCAAGCCATAAGATTTTCACACCTCATCCTGTCCTGACTGCCCCAAGGGCTATGGCAGAAACAGTTTCATTTGTTCAGGACCCCACTGATTTATTTATTTATTAAAATTATTCCTCCATGTCATGAGATCACAGTGCAGTACTGTGATCTCAAGTCCGGTCTGGCCAGGATGAAGCATGGCAAAATAAATAGACAGGGATGGGTATGATGGAGTGTCCAAAATTGGAATTTTAATCATGGTAAAATAACAACCACAGGGACCGCATGCAGCCAAAGACCCAGGGGCATGGCTAACTTAACAATGTATCGGTTTACCTGAGGGCAAAGGTGCAATCTCTTTGACATGACCTTGTATGTCAAAGGTCCTGAACCAGCACAAAACTAGAACCAGAAACATGGCCTATGTAGAAGGATCCCATTAGCATCCTTTCAGTATCCTGCCTCCCATGGTCTCAGGTCTATGGGTTCTACACAAGCTACCTGGGCTCGGGTGCTGTCCTCCCCAGCTAATTCGGTTGCAACATCACATCTGACTGTACTGTGGAATATGCATTCTCCAAAAACCCATGGAGCCTAGCAAAGTTTATGGTTCCTTTTTGCTGGTCGGTGGGGACACGACTTACTGTTTTGTTGACTGAATTCATTGGAATCGGATGATATCCATCTTGACCTTCTACTCTTAAAAAAAATTAATTTCCAGGGAAGCTCCCTTTCCAAAGCTTACTTTGTTTCATGACAAAACCAGCTTTCGGGAGGATCTGGACTAACTTCTCTCCTTTCCAAAAACTTCCTTGCTTTACTGCCTCATACAACGGTGTGATGGATGTACTGCAGATGTTCTGGAGCCTCACCCTTTTCCAGTGCCATGGTAAATAGGGGAGCTGTGTTTCTAGCCCTGGAGCTATACTGGATTCCTCTGCAGGTGAAAGCAAACTGTGCCTGCACTCTCCTGATGAAGGAATGGGGAAAACACATCAGTTATGTCTACGGTGGGACCGCTTTGCTGCCGTGGATTCCAGTTCACACTGAAGTTTGTGCAAGTTCGGCACGGAGCACTCAGTGCTGGTGACTTCATTCAGGCCATGCTACTCCACTGTCAGTCTCCTCTCTCTGTTACACTTATGCACAGGCCATACAGGGCTACTAAAGGCCGAGTGAGTCTTGCTGACCACTCCTGGGCTCTCCAGTTCACAAATCATCTCAGGGATGGGGGTGACGCAGTCCCTAAAAATACTGGGGCAGTATTTTTGACAATGCACTGCTGTGGTAGTGATGGGTACCTGTTGTTCTTTGACCCTCAGCAGTCCCAGAGAAGAAGGCTCCCCGAGGCACCAGGGACCAGCTCTCTAATTTCCTCTGTCTCCACAGCAGCTATCCCAAAAGCCCAACTATGCCCTTTTGGGGCCTGGAAATACCCTCTCCTGAGGTAATCTAGGCCAAGGATACGCAGGGCCTCTGGGCCAGGGGTGTTTTGCCATTTGTGGCTGGTTGAGCTGAAGGCTGACTTCAGCTTCTAGTACAGTCAGCTGTTGGGATTCCCCCTGTCGCCCCAGGAACAGAGATGGATTCTGCCCCTACACCTTCAATGGCGTCAGGGTACATTTTGCACTGGTGTCGACTAAAGCTGCCCGCTCCTGTAGGTCTGAAGTACCACGCCATCGATCCACACAGTCCTGGACAGCTGACTGTCTCTTTCCTCCACTCAGCTGGGGGCACAGCCCCTCTAGTCCTGCTCATTGCACTCATTGCTCACTTCTAACAAATGTGAACTGGAGGTCCCTACAAGATGACTGGAGTAACATCAGCCCTTCTATATTCTCTTTGAGAATGTGCCCAGTGGAAACTAGAGCAGATTTATCCTTGCAGATTTTCCTGTGCTGGTGTCAGAGACTGGAAAGATGACTGTTTTGACAACTTCTGGGACACATGGCTGTGGAGGAGGAGAGATCAGGCCTTCCCCAGGCAATGCAGTGGACTGCCTCACAGCCCGCAAAGGGCCTGTACCCCAGCCTAGCTGAACTGCCAATTATTGGCACACTGGAGGAAATCCCCACACTCTACCCCTGGAGCCTGTGACCCAGCTTCTGAGTGGGCAAATGACCAGTCGTCCCACCTGAAGGCTGGGCCTGTGAAGGGAGAGGGGTATTTAAGGCTCAGCACAAGGCCACATGTCCATATGCTACCTTCATCTTGAAGTGTCTATCTGAATGCTGCTGGAACTCAGGAGTTTGTATCTGTATGTGTGGGGGTTTCTATCTTTTCTCTCTTCTTCTTTTTTTTCTTCTAATTCCCTCTTCTTGGACCATTTTGAGTAACTTCACATCAAATGGCTTTAAAGTTTGCCAAGTGGAATGGGTCAGGTTAATGCTCTGAAAAGTGTTTTCTGTTGACTGGGTGTTGGACCAAGCCTTTTGCCAAAGCTCGCTGATTTTCTAAAGTTTGTCAGTGACCTTGTTTGGACCTCTCCAGACTATCTTTTTGATTTTTCTGCCAGGCATTTAACCAGAGTACATGAACCATTGTAACTCCTTTCAAAAGCCCTTTTAGCAAGTTGATTGGGGCCTTACAGATGGTCATCCTTCCTCTCAACTCTCTCAAAACACCTTTCTTCACTTTTTCTGTGGAATTCCAGCCTTCAGCCCTCATTTGGTTACCCTTTGGCTAAGGACAGACTTCAGCATTAAATGCCAGCCTTGCTGGGAAGATGACTATATGCCTCTGAATCAGCTCCAGCCAGGTTCCTCAAGTCAAATGGGCAGGCTCACATTCATGATAGCCAAGAATTTACCGCCAGGGTGAACACACGAAGCTCTGCCACAGAGACACGGGGACACAGACACAGACACACACTGCTGGATGCACACACATGCCTCGCACCCATACTTGAAACGATCTTCCTGCTGAGCTGAGGACAAGAAGCGACCAGAATAGCCGAGACATTGCGGCTACACTGCAAAGCATCCGACAGCCTTGAAGGTACAATGCGAGCACAGGTCGGAGCTCTTCTTGTGCGGAGCCAGCCTCGAGGGGCTCCCCCGTTGCGCATCTTCTCTCCGGGCACAGCTCCGGGCGCTGAGCCGGGGCCGCCGAGGCGGCGAGGCACGGACGGAGAGGGGCCGGGGAGCTGGGGCGGGCCGGGAACGGGCGGACATGCCGGGAGAGGGGAGAGACACGTGGAAGAGGGAGGAATGGCCGAGAGAGGGGAGAGAAGCTGGCAGAAAGACAGAACCCTGCGAGACGGAAGGGACCCTGGAAGAGGGAGGAGTGACCGGGAAGAAGGGAGATTCCGAGAGAGCCCGAGAGAAAGGGGAGCTCTCGGGAGAGAGGGGAGGACGCAGGCAGACGAGGTGGAGCTCGGGAGAGGAGAGGCTCGGGCAGTGGGGAGAAGCCGGCAGCAGAGGAAGAGCACGGAGGCGGGGAGATGTCGGGAAAGGGGTGAACCAGGGAGAGGAGGGAGAGTCCGGGAGAGGGGAGATGCCGGCAACCGGCAGACAGCCCCGGGGAAGTGGGAGGAGAGCCCGGCAGAGGGGCATTCCCGGGAGAGGGGCGACAGCCCTTGGAGAGATGGGAGAAGCCGGGGGCTGCGTGAGCCTTGGAAAGGGGGAAGATCCCCGGGATCAGGGAGTCCTGCAGCCGGGCCGAGAATGGGGGCGGATCAGTGCGTTGCGGCAGAGCGCGGCTGCGGGCACGGGCGCGGAGCCGGAGGCCCGTGGAAAGCAGCTGCTCGGCAGCCTCGGCGGCGGAGAGAGCACGGCCCTGCCCGGGGAGGCAGCGCCACGGCACCGCTCGGGATCGCCGCCGTGCACCACCAGAGCAGCGCCTCTGTCTTGAGAAGCCACAATGAGCAGTGCCGGGCAGGGACTGCAGATCCCCAATTGGTGGCAGGGAAAAAAGAGAAAGGGATCTTCCATGGAAGAATAAATGCAGTAGGAGTGAGGTGTCCCTGTGAAACGTATTAAGATGCACTTGCAAGGATACGCTTGCTCTTGGCTCAGAACATGGAACAGAAGTGGGGAGACATAAATCAGAAGCTGGTTGAAATGTCCAGGGACCAGTTATTTGGATCAAATGCTACACAACTGCTGGAAGGCTGTATGGATGACTAATTGCCACTTACCAAGTAATCTGGACTTGTTAGGGGCAGCACAGTTATTTCTAAAAACTCGCTCAGGGGCCATAATTAGGAAAATTCTGAAGGCAGGCTCATTAGACCCACATTTGAATGCAGTTCTGTTGGGTTTGTTAAATGGAATCTGCTTTTATGCCATGATTCTCCTGTAGGTTTGTATTGTGCCCTGAATGTTTCTGCCAAACACTCTGCATTTCACACCTTTGCTGTGGCTCAGTACAGCACTCCAGGACTGCAGGCGCTTCCTCCTGAGGTGTGTGAGGCACTGGCTCCTGCAGATGTGACCTGAGCAGCTGTCACTGCCACAGGCTGGCCTCGGTTCCCCTGGCAGAACTGCCGTGCCTGAAGGACGCTGCCCCGTGCTGGAGCCTGCGGAGCAGCCCGGCTCCCTCCCCCTGTGCCCAGAGTGCCGCACACACTGCTTACCTTTCTCAGGAGTTACAGGGCAGCCGGCGCAAGAGTAGGAATCCTCAGCCAGGGCACCGGCCCTCAGCTGCCGTTCGCCTTTCCCTCCTCCTGTGCAGACTCCGGACGGCCAATGCCACCAGAGCTGTGCTGTGCCCAGCACGGCTACGCTTCCCCGGGAGCAGCCAGCTGCCAGCTGGGCTCTGTTATAAGTTGGTCTCAATTAACAACAGAGACAAGTCCAATTAAAATCAATTACATTTATTAAGCAAGCCACATTTTAGCAAAAGAGACGATTGCAATCGCGCGGCCATATGATTATTATTTTACAAACGGTCCACGCCTCTCGTTCCATAGTTCCCAGAAAAACAACTGCCAGATGGGCTGAAAATTGTTGCAGAGGATAATTTTTTCAAACATCTGCCTCAATCTTGACCTTTGGAAGAGGAGAAAGCACACTGCTGATAAGGATTGAAATTGTTATGCTACATCAGTTAATCAAATGATGGGATTGGACACATTTGCAGACTATAGAGAAGAATGAAATCATGTGATAAACATGTGATTATCAGGATTTTTTTTTTCAAAATAACTTAATTAAAGTGTTGGTTTCTCAGTAAGAAGGCTGGTAAGACAATTATTTGGAAAATCCTATGAATCCTGTTCGAGACATACAAAATACAGGTAACAATCCTCTTCATCTTTGCTATCTCAAAGTACATTTCAGATTCTTATGGCTGGATATTTCAGGCTTTTTAGCAGACAGAGGAAAAAAGAATTACTTCTGGGTCTTACTCTATGGATTTCATGTCTTCACAAGAATTGAAAAAGTAGAGTTTAAGAGTCTCTGTAGGCCCTGTATTCAGCCCGTGTGTTAAATAAAAACTGATTCAATCCCTGTGTGGATGTCTCAATAAAGACACAGGTGGTGTTAGGTCTGTGTAGTCCAATATCCTTGTGTCTTTGTTGGATTTTTTCCTGACTTTCTCACAATCTACTCTACAGAAGCAACCTATTTTTCTTTTCCTTTCTCACCATGTAACTTTTTTTTTTTTTCCCCTCATGATCCAGCTGTGCACCAGCTGTAAAGGAGCAAATGTTGGTCAGGGGTTATGCCTATCACCAGTGTGGTGTGGATATGCATCCGTAAAGGTACCTTTGTGGTAAGACACAGGTTTGGGGAGGGCCAAAGCTGACCTTTGACAATGCAGGTTTTGTGTTTGCTGGGTTCTCTCTCCCTGCCCTAACATTTCAGATGACTTCAGATGAATTCAGAAGGTAACAACAGAAAAGCCAAGAAAGGTGTGTCAGGTGTGGTGGTGCCTTTGTCTCTAAATGTTTTACTGAAGTATGTGCAAGCATGCCATCTCACATAAGGGGAGAGTTTCTGATTCAGATCTTTGCTCTGCTCCAGAAAAGGTCACAACCTTCTGATGAGGTTGGGGGTGGGGAGAGATTAGTCTGCATGGTTAGCATTCTGTCATACTGGAAAACACTTCCAGGAAGTCACAGCAGGCTGAAAGGGTGCCTGAAGGTTCAAAGAACCTTCTTTGTCTGATGATCAGCCTTTGTCTGATGAGTTACTACAAGGCTTAATTCAAAGCTTCTTGCTGCTAATGGCAGCTCTTCTGTGGACTTTAATGCATGCTGGGTTGACTTCACGGATTTTTCTGACATCACAGGAAGAAATTTAAATCACCCATGTCAAGGATCATTTGTAACCAGTAAAGTCATGATATGAAGCAATGCAAAGTGTTAATCGCTTAACACATTTTTTTTTTTTTTCTTCTATTCTAGAGTCATAGAATCATGGAATAGTTTGAGTTGGGAGGCACCTTAAAGCTCATCCAGTTCCAATCCAAACACCTCCCACTGTCCCAGGCTGCTCCAGCCCCAGTGTCCAGCCCAGCCTTGGGCACTGCCAGGGATCCAGGGGCAGCCACAGCTGCTCTGGGCACCCTGTGCCAGGGCCTGCCCACCCTGCCAGGGAACAATTCCTGCCCAAAATTCCATCCAGCCTGCCCTCTGGCACAGGGAGCCATTCCCTGTGTCCTCTGACACTATTCATTGTAAATTCTCTCTCTCCATCTTTCCTGTGGGCTTCAGCTTTGTCCCATTGTTATTTCCTTGGAAGTCTTGTTTCACCTAAGGAAAATGAGAAACTCAGCGTCTGTGTTACCATCACATACTTTTACTGCCTGTCTTTTGAATAATTTTAATTTAACTTTTTATTATTTTTGGTATAATATGTATGTCTGTGCTTCAGAGTAACCATATGTACGGCAAAGAAACACCTGGATTATGATCTTTCCCATCTGGATTAAAGGTTTTATTAAGAAATTATTTATTCTGCAGACTTGCTTTGAGAAAAATGCTTCCTACCAAGTCACAAATCCACGATTTCCTGAACATGTTTCCCAGAACACTTGTTTGGAAATCCTTGCAAATTCCATATGAACTTATATTGCATCTTTTGACCAGATTCAAGACACCCTAAGAAAACTTTATTTTTGATAACTAGTTTAAAAAAAGAAAAAATATCCTATGTTTAAGGAAGTGTAAGCAGGGCTAAAGGCTCATAGCTAAAACCAAAAATTCCTAAAATCGATCTTAGCATTTTTTCCCAAACCTACAATTACAGTATTGGGCGTACTGTTTAATGGATAGCACCAGAAAGAAAAAAAGTGTAATTTAGACCTAGATTGGAAGCTCCAGGACAGTTTTTCTTTGCTTTTTCTCTGCTAGTAAAATTGCAATGCTCATCTTAGCTGGCCTCTAAGTGGTTCTTTTAAAATTAGAGTTCTTTTGGAATGAAGCAGGAGTTTGTCTGTTAGTGACTTCTTCTGGCTGTGCTTCCAACATATCCTTTGGATTTTGATTTGGTTCTGTCTCTGCCCAGATCAAGCAGCTCTCTGGTGTGTAATCTGTCCATTTCTTAGCAACTGTCTGAACACACAGTTCCTAATAAAATTAGCAAATTTTATTAATGTCAGTGTAAGGGGCTCCAGATATTCCCACACACAGGGGGTCTTCACTGGTCCTTCACTGGGACTTCTAATTTTTAAGCATTCAATACCAATGAGTTAGACTTTCCAACTCCAAGTGACAAATAAACCAGGAGAATTATGGGCACCTGTTTATGGTCTTGCAACTAAAATAAATTTCCTCTCGTTGAGACCTGCGATGGTGAGGGAAGACAAGCTGGCAATCAATGGGATTGATAAAGCGAGCTTCGGTTTATCCGGATAGCTCAGTTTCTTTTATACACTGTTCTGCAAGCATGCATACCTGTCACAGAACAATTGGCTAAAAGCAAAAAGTTAAACATACTTCTGTGCTGTTTTGAGAATCAGGGTTCTCCTTATTCTCACAGCTGTAGCTTCTTGTTAATTAAAGCTATCAAGGTTATAGTTTATGCCTTCTTGCCGAGAGTACAGCGTTCTTACTCTACTATCAGCACAACTTTGCAGTTTGCTGTTTCTAAATTTTCTAGCAATGAGATTGCTTGTACAATTCTTCTAATGATCCATGGCCCTGTTCTAGCAGCCATTCTTCAACAGAGACCCATTTAAGACTTAGAGGCAAATTTTTGTGTCCCCCAAAAGAATCCAGACATAGGTGTTGGAGAAAAGTGCTCACTTGCTGCTAGCAAGGTTTGAGACTTTCTCCTGCTTTTGTGAACAAGCTCTTTGTGGAAATCTGACACATTTTGAAATGTCAGATTAGTAGCTGGTGGTGCAAGTCAGCAACAGAAGTTCACTAGAAGAGCAATACATCCCTCATAAAAGTCTCAGTTTTGCCCTGAAATTAAACGAGTCATGTTTGAGAGGCAATTTGTAAGTTTCATTTTTGAAGTATTAAGGACTAGTCAAGTGTGACTTTTTTCCACCCCCACAGCACTAACATCCTCATTTGTTTTAATGCTATACCTTTATCTTTAGCAAATGAAAGGCTGCCTTTTCATGAAATGCTGCCTACACACAGCTTAACTCACAGAAGAAGCAGGGTTGAAAGAAAGAACAAAACGATGTCAGACTTTCACATTCTTTGTCTTAATAAATGACCAAGCAGTTTTATGTTTTCTGTGTGGACAAAAATCTAAAGCCTGTCTTTCAGAATTTTGGAGAAGCTCAGCTGCTTTGAAAGTCAGACAGCTTTGTTCAGGGGCTTGATTAAAGACTTCTCCTTGGAAATCATCCGCTGCATAGGGAAGCAACTGCCACAAAGAGGTGGAGTCAACCATCACAGAAGGACAGTGGTGTTTGAGCCAGGAGCTTCTGGATGATACAATCCCATGACGCTTCCTTTTTGTTGCTCTGCACCATCAAATATCCCTGGCCAGTTAATAAAGGCCTCTGTGGTGTGGAAGCTGCTGTTATCTGAATCAGGATGGTGACAAAGGGGTCACTATCCTGGTGTTCATATCTGCTGCTCCTGGTATTTCTTGTTGCTGCTTTAAATATGTTACATTTTCATTGTTTTAAATGTGCTGACAATTGAAGAGAGCACACAGGGACACGGTTATGAAGTGTTTCCTTAGAAATTATTATTACAGCAGCATGAGACAAATCCTTAAGAATTGAACCAATACCTAGTAGATATGCTAACATATATTCTGATACTGATTTAATGATTTAATCAGAAATATAAGTGACCTTAAGTGTGTGGGGACGGTTTTTTATTAATTCCATAGAACTGTCTTTACTCTTGGGATGAGCATTCCAGGTTTTCCAACTACAGCTGCCCTTGTGAGGGATTTTTTTAACCAAGCAGTAGAGAAATTAGAGAGTCCATCAGTGTGAATTTAAAAGCAGAAACTAATGTAAAATCTGTCGTGGTTTAATTGTCTTGCTGTTCTTCTGTCAAATTTTCTCTCTAGTGGTACAACCTGTTTCTTAAACTTAGGATTTTCATGTAAAATGTAGGTTAATTCTGAGAGGTAAGCAGTGCCCATTTGTTAGCAAATGCAGTCTGAACAGCTATTTTGGGTTCAGTTGTGATGTTGGGTATTGCTTTCATTAAACACATAATCCTAATTTCCTTGAATTTTCCTTCTTCTGGCTTAAATCTTTTGATCTCATTAATTTTATCCATGATGGCCTGTAGTTTCCAGCAAGAGCTGCACTGATATTCTGATGACGTTATTTTTGTGTTAGGTTAGAGATGTATTATATATATATATATATTAATCTGAAGAACTGCTAGACACGTGTGAAAAGTAAGAACGCTTCAGCAAAAATTATTTAAATCTGAACTCTCACTGCAGGTGCATTTTCAAAGCCCTGGATTTTTTTTTTGACGCAGTTTTGCTCATCTGTCGAAATCACGTTTGTTCGTGTCGTGCTTTGGCCCTGAGTGCCCAGTTTCTGATACTGACACTGAATTAATCCAATGAAAAGGATGGATACGCCTTCGCAAATCCGCATTTAAAGACGGGGACCAGCTCTCTTGGCTCCCGACCTTCCCGGCGGCGGCGGGCTGGGTGCGGCCCGGCGCCGCTCGGCCCGGCCGGGATTCTCTGCCCCGCAGGGCTGGGAGCGGCTGCCGAGCCCTGCCCGGAGAGCCCACCGAGCCCTGTGCCGGCAGCGCCTGCTGGTCCTTTCCCCGTGGTCACCGGGCCGTGTCAGCAGAGGGGTACCGGCAGCAGGAGCGGCTGTGCGGCCACGACCAGCCCCGGTGGCCCCGCCGGCCGGGAGCAGCCGGCACGGCTCGCATGGCATCGGCAGAGAGTGAAATGAACAGCGCGGGACATCGGATCCCTTTGGCAACTTTATTAGTTCCTCATCTCCGGGGTGGGGGCTCGGGGCTGCGCACGCCGCCGCCGCTCCCACGAGGTCCCCAGGAAGGAGGTGCTTCAGTCCTGCCAGTTGTCCCTTGGCAGGCCTGGGGCTCCTCACGGGGACACTGTGGGACACTCCTCGCGCTCCTTCTGTCTAGGGGGTCACCTCAGCCAGGCACTCTCCGGTGATAGTGAGGACCTCGGGTATTCTGTCACAAGCATCCTGGTCTTCCTGTTGATTTGGTTATGGGGTTCTTGTGTTTTCCTTTTCTCTGGTTCGTTTGATTTTGAAGGCTCTCCGTGTATTCAGACCCCTTTTCACCTCGTTCGCACGTGGGGGTTGGCTGTTCTCCAGGCTGGGGAGCAGCGGCAGTGGCCCGACAGAAGGGTAAAGGGATACAATATCCGGGTAAGGGATAAATACAATTCACACCGGGGTACAAACGCTGGGATTCTTAGAGCTTTAACATTATTAACCGCAGTTTAGAGCAAACATTGTAACAACCATTACTCCTTTAGTCATAGAACAGTATTAACTTCAATCCGCAGCAAACATTGTAACAACCGTTACTCTCTAGCTCACAAAACACAGCGTAACTTTGAAATTCACATTCTGCTTAAAGGTGCCTTCTCCTCATAACAGAGAGCACGTGGCCAACAAAAAGAACCAGAGCCAGCCATGTTCCCCATGCAGAGCTTGGACCAAACTGCCTGTACAGCGTTTCAGGACTCTGTGCAAACTATTTCAACTGATACAGCTTGAGAACAAATGACACAATAAACACCAATTCTCTTCTGAACCAGGAAGAAGGAAAAGATAAAGCTACATAGAGACAACAACATGGGACTCTGAGGTCAGTAAAGAAGAAGTCAAATTCTAGATAGAAGGGATCCAAAAGTTGCCTTAATGCTTGGGCTAGAATTCTTTTGTGAGACCATGGTAAAGATATACTTGATATATCAGACTTTGGTTTTCCCCCAGTAAATTCATGGAATGCTTTGCGAGGTGGTAGTGTTCTAGCCACAATCATGAGCAGAGGCACCAGTGTTAGAAGCTTGATAAGAAACCTTGCCCTGGGGATAAAAGGGGAAAGACCTCTGTTCCCAAAGGTGGATGAAAGGAACTTTTATTTTATGCTAGAACTTCTCATCATTGTTGCGGTGTGTGTTTATTCTAATTTGTTGATTTATTGCATTAGTTCATTGTTCAAAGTTTTATTATTAATGGCTCAATCTAACGTACCCCTATGTTTCTCTTAAGCTGGTTTGTCCCTAAGTTGTAACCTCCCCTGAGCTGCCCTTCACTGTAATCCCCACCCTTCATTCCAGCACGTTCCCTGTCCATCCCCTAATCCTCAGTACCCCAGTGGCCCCTGAGACCCTTGTCCCTCCCGAGTGTTCCCCCATTGGACTGTACATTGCAAACCCTGCTTGTTACTCCTCCCCTTTCTATACTCCTTTGGTTGTCAACTGGTGTCTGCCCTAAGACCTCTCCCATTATAAAATCCTGTGCACCCCTCTGTTGGTTGGTCTTCTGTCCCTGTCCCCTACCAGAATAAAACCCTGTGGGAAAGAGGAGGCTCCTCTCTAATTCTTGCTTTGCTCCTCCAGCCCTCTAGTAAAGTCGGTGTGCTTTAGAGCTGCACCCTGGGTTGCGCTGCTTCCTAGGGGCAGCCCCTCCATGTGTCTGGAGCTGGCCAGGGATGATTAAACATCGGACACAGCATCACATCCTTAAAAAACAACACTCCGATGAGTCGACATGGACCAGAAGCACAGTTGTGAGAAGAACTGTGAAAGATGGGAAGAACTTCACAGATACACATCCGAGCGGCCATTATTTGTAAAAATCGAAGCCACAAGAACTTCTTTTCTTGTGGAGTTTTCCATAGTATCAGCAGAGGATACTTTTCTCCCTAAGTGAACTGAAGAAGGACTATTTTAAAAGTGGAAAATTGACTGAGATTTCTGGGTGTTTGTCTTCTGTACATTGTCAGTTGGAAGGAAAGAGTGGAATGACAGAGGGAAAGAGACAGGTGTTCAGAAAGTTTTAGTCTAATTTCTTGTTCTTTGTTATTTTATTCTGTTAATAAAGTTTTCTTTGTATCTTTTCAAGTTTAGGCCTGCTTTGCTTTTGCTCTAATCCTATCTCACAGCAGAAAATAGACCCACCACATTATTTAGTGCATTGGCCAAGAAAATCTAAAACTGGCAAATCTTAATCACTATACATAATTAGTGTTTCTGCCCAGTTTCGAACTGAAACCACGACAGTTTGGTTTTGGTTCTGGTGGAATCCCACCATGCAATAAGCTATTGATTCTTACAGAGCACTCTTATTACAAAACTTTAGGTGAGTGTTTGTGTGTGTTTGTTTCCTAAGGATATCCACGAAGACTCCCTCCTAATCACCCCAAGGGAATTTCAGTAAGACATTTCTTTTCCATGACAGAAAAAAAAAAAAATATCAGCTTGTTGAATGAAGACAAAGCTTTTCCCAATCAGAGCAATACATGAAAGCAGAAAGAAAGACACCTTCAGTAGACTAAAAATTTCATTACATATTCTTAATGATAGGAATATGGAGAATGCATGCTGCTTGGTTTGCATAAAAAGGCACAAAAATGGATGTTCCCTTTCCCTTCTCTATCTTTAATATTTTTCTACCATTGGTGATATGGGGGAAAGCCTGCACACCAACAATGCTGAAACTCAGATTTAGCCTCCCTATGGTTTATGATAGAATACTCTCAGTATTTCAGGGCTTTATTGAATGCCTTGTCATGCAGGTAGCTCAAAGACTCGGGAAAATTTGGTGGAGAAAAAATGCTATGTGCAATTGAAATCCAGCTCAATGCCAACTGGATGTGATAAAAAGATCAGAGAAGCCTGGATCAAAATGTTCCACCAAGCAGACAGGGGGAGAAATACAACCACCCACCTTTGAGGAAATGTTTCTGAAATTAAAAGATGTTTTAATAGCCATGACTTTTTTTTCCCCTTCCATTTTTTTTGCAGGATGTAAAGTAAGTGTGTTTTAAAATACATTACATATTCATACAGCTGTATTGAGGTATAAAAAAAAATGCAGACCAGCTCAGGGACAGTTGTGGCACTGATAGAAACACAGGAAGAAAGGTGGGGATCATGTAAGCCACCTCCTCTTCTGAATCCTTCTGACATCATTTCTGACAGAGCTGTGTCTCACTGTGGGAACAGAAGGCTTTTTAATATTTTGCTCCTTGTGTAGACCTCCCTGTTCAAATATCTGATTTTCCATTTTTCTCTCAGAAAATTGCGGCATATTAAAATAATGATAGAAGTTGGGTTTTGGTGTGGGGTGTTTTTTAGGGGTTGGGGAATTTTTTGGGCTTTCCTGTGTGGTTGTTTTAATAGGGATTTCTTTAAAATTAGCTGGGGAAAGTTTTTAAGACACAGGTATTGGTAGGAAGGTATTAAGTGTCTATAAACCTCATGAAAATACCAGTGAATGTAAGGGGCGCATTGTCTTTGACAGGGTAAAACGATAGATGACTTTTGAGATAAAATTATGGCTGTTCTGTGCTGGTGAACAAAATATTTCCTCTTATAGGACCAGGACACTAAGAAAATACAAACCCCAGATATTTTAAGAAGTTGGGGAAAAAAGAAAACAACAAAAAACAGTATCCCTTTTGCAGTTATGCACTGTACTTCCATGATTCTGAATTCAGAGTCAATCTGCTAAGCTATTCAAACTATTATTTCTTATTCCCAATAAGACTGCTAGTCACAAAAGCAGCATCAGGTTATCCAGCTCCTCCTCCTGGAAGGTTATTTTTCTCCTTCTAAGCATTTCAGTGTCAGTTCCTGCACGTGGCTCCAGGAAAATGGAACCTCAACATCTGTATGCCCACTCTTGTGAGAAAGGAAGAGTGAGAAAGCAGCAACTACCATCCCACAGGGAGCAGGGATGCTGCCAGGGGATGTTCCTGCTGTGCTGGGGAAGATTCTCCTTTGGCTGAAAACTCCATCAGCCCTTAGCACCAGTTCTGCAAACAGCTGGCACACCTCAAAGTGTTTTAACCCTCTTGAACTAAACACCCTGCTTCAGAGAATCGTGCTTATCACCAGTCTGGCCGTGTCTGGTCACAGAGACACTTTAAGAAATTCCAGTGTTTGAATCAACACTGGCTTTCTGAAACTCTTTATGCTCTGGATTCAAAGCAGGTCATGAGGCTGTGATTCATTTTCTTCTTTAGGGCACAGTGGCATCTAGTGGTCCTTCACGGAGTGGATGAGGAAAATAGAAAGTATACACAAAAATAGATTTATTTTCTTGTCCTTGTCTTTGTGCTTGTCCTTATCCTTCTCCCTCTCCCTCTCTCTCCTCTCCCTCTCCTCTCCTCTCCTCTCTTTCTAATTTCTTTTTTCTCTCTTCTTTTTTTTCCTTTGTTCTTTTCAAGAATTTATTTTTGCAAGGAACTCTTGCAATTGAATGAGTCTGAGAATATATTTATCATGAGCTCAAATGTCTTTATTAAAGATCTGGCCAGGAGCTTCAGGAAAGGAACTGGAGCACCTATGCTGTTAAGAATCCCCAGGAGAAGTCGAGGATCCCGAGGTGGCCCCGGGGCTCTCGGCCTCCTCCTGGGCAGCGTGGCAGCCCCGCAGCCTCCGCACCTCCTGGCTGCACTGCGTCTCGATGATTCTGAGCACACCGAGCACCAGCAGTGCAGTGTCGTGCTGCAGGCAGGGTTGCAGCCGCTGCATCAGCTCCTCCCTGTCCGGGCCGAAGGCGCACAGGGCCAGCAGGATGCTGCTCTGCACAGTCCTCACCTCCCACCACCGCTCCCCGTACATCTCCGGCAGCAGCTGCTGCAGCCAGGACCGCACGGGGTTCAGGAGGCTGCGCCTCCTCCGGAACAGCTCTGCCCAGAGCTCGGGCAGGATGCCGCCCACGGCCTCTGACCTTGCGGCGCCCTGCTCAGCTGGGGACGGTGTCCCCTGCGCAGCAGATGCAAGGCATGCCGCAGGGCCCGGCGTGCCGTGCCCGGCCCGGCTGCCACCAGCGTTTCCTGCGGGGCTGGAGGCCTCTCGGGGGGCTCCGATGATGCACTGCAGGCAGTCCTCCTCCTCCTCTGCAAAGCTGGCGCCGCAGATCCGCGTTGTGCAGAGAGGGCAGGTGTGGATCCTCCGCAGCCAGCGCAGGATGCAGCCCAGGCAGAACTCGTGGCGGCAGGGCAGGGCGTGGGCCATGTCCCGGGGCGCCTCGCAGCAGATGGGGCAGCTGTGCTCCCTCCTCCCGCTGGCCATGTTGCTGCCTTGCTCCTGGCTTCACCTCTGCCACTCAAATCTGTACGGCCAGGGCTATATATACTCCATCTCCCAGGGATGTCACAGTGCAACTCTACTCTGTCTCACTCTTTGCCACCAAGTGATGTGCCCGCTGTGCAAAGCATTGCTTTTGAGGTCTTTCCTGAGCAAGTCTCAGCTGTCCATGACTTTCACTTCACCCTGCCATTTTAAAAAAATAGGAAAAATAGAAAAGAAGATGTTATGTGACCATCAGCATTCTATACAGTAATGACACACCAGGAATTCTATGAAGAGAGAAAAGGTATGTAGTTACAAGCGGAAAACAAGCATTTTCCATGGCTGATATGTATTGGTAGCCAAATTCTTAATTGAATTTAGCATATTATACTTTTTCTCACCAATAAGCAATGCATTTTCAGGAACTGTCACTGTTATTAAGCATAATTATAAAAAAAAAAACAACCTACAGAAAACAAAGATATAGTCATAATTTTTTTGATTAAAAAATCTGAGGATGTGCTTCCTAAACTCCATTAGCTTCCAGGACATTTTATGAGTAAGATTAATTATGAATCTCTGTGCATAAAGGTAAAACAATGCAGTTCATTAATCTGAGAGCAGCATTGATTATGTGTCATCTCCACTGTGTCATGACATGTGATAAAAGCTGAAACAGCCCCATAATCTTCCCACAGCTTTTGAGGGTAAAAAGGGAGGCCAGCAGCCGTTCCTGCCTTTCCGTACCTGCACATTGGATAAAGCTGAAACCCTTTGAATCAAAGCATTCAAACAGGTGTGCCCAAGTATTTATGAACAGAATGGAACTTGCCAGGGTGTCTCTCCTGGTGAGGCTTTCCCAGCTGGTTTCCAACCAGAATGCTCTGAGTGTTCTGTCCCAACCAGAGCGGTTCTACTACAACTCGAAGCAGAAAGTTGTGCCAAACGCCTTGAAAGCACACTTTGAGCAGAAACACCCTTTGCATTCCCTACCCACGTCATCCAGTATCCTGCCTGTGTTCCACAGGTGTTTTCCAAAGGCCTCAGGCAAGTTTTACTGCCGGAAAGGAATGGGAGGAGCGGGCACTGCGCAGGGCTGGCTCAGTCACTGTGGGACAAGGCACCACAGTTCCATTCTGGAGAACCCAGTCATGGCTGAGCTGAAATATTTCAGCTATGTGGAAATAAAACCTGCTGTGCACCCATGAGGTTTACACTGAGATAGCCCAGTTCCACATTAAACTTGCCTTTCACCTGACAATTTAGCATTCCTGTCGACACTTTTTTCCTGTACATGGAAAAAGAGAAGTGTCCATTCATCTGCCCCAGTCAATGTTGATGCATGGCTAAACTCTTGAAAATGTCAAGTTTCCTAGGCTACAAACTCTGGAAAATAATGTATTTTCTCTGCTAAATCTTCATGCCAACCAATAATGTAAGATTTTTCTTTTCCCTACATATAGCTTGTGTTTTCTTTCTTGAACTTAAACCTTCTATTACTTTTCAACGGGAAATTGGAAATAATTCTCTCTTCTGATGTTTTAAATCTAGTCAGCACTCTTCGATGCTATTCTTTCTACAGCTTTCTTTTTTCTTTTCTAGATTCAATGTTCCATTTTTTCCAGATTTCCTTGGAAGAAAAAGGAATTTAACCAGTTAAACTAACCATGCAAATAAGTTTGGTTTCATTATACAACACATTCTGCATTTTTAAGGTGCAAAGACAATTAAATAATTAACATGTGTGAATTAGAAAGAAAGCATGACTTTGAAACTAAGAATTACATTTTCTTTTCAGAATTTCAGTTTTAGACTTCTAATGAAAGTTAGAACATCTCTGCAGATGTTTTCAAAACGTACTTCAGATATTAGTTGCATGTTTTGCCTACGAAGACAAAACACAGAAGTTATACAATCTTATTTTATGACAACTAAAATTACAATTCCATGGTTGGTGGTCCAGAAAATGGAACTGACAGGAAAATTATCCTTATCTGTTCTTAACATGGATCAATTTTTGCAAGGCGAGCTAGATGTAAAATGATGGCGTTTTTTTCTCCCATGGTTTTGCTAAAATAGGATTTGGTTTAGATCCATTGTCCCTGTTCTCTGCCAGTTCTGAGCTCTGCTTCTCCAGTGTTTGAAAGGGCACTACTTTCTCTTATTGAAGGCATAGGCATTACTGAAAAATAATCACAAATCCATCAACACCATTTAGCTTGAACTAAAAGTAATTTTAAGAGCTCATCCGGGAGGCTATTTTTCATTTTTGGTTTAATGTCTACTTTGCACTAAACTGCACTAGGTAAGTCTGACATAGTTTCTGGGGGTTTTTTTGCATGGGTCAAAGGTGAAAGAAGATCAATCTTTTGGATGTGAGAACCCTTTTAAGTACTGATTTTACTGCCTTTGATGTTTCCACTCCTTTACCAGCTCAGAGTATCCAGAACTCAATTGCCTTTAGGCTGAGAAACAATAAAAGATTATTGATGAGGCTATATGCACACAGTGTGACATTAAATAGATCATAAATAGAGTAAATCAAAACCTACCTGTGAGAGTTCTTTTTCTCCCAGTTGTTTTTCTCTTTTTCTCTTTTTTTCCCACTGTTTCTTTTCTATTCATGTGGCAATTCAGTTTCTGATGAATCATGGAGTAAGTAATACAGACAAATTTATGACTATACTGCATTTGAAAGATGAGTGTCAATTAGAATACAGGAAAACAAGAATACAAATTGTTACAATCAAATAGAACTTCCTTGAAAGTAACAATATTTATCAGCTATGGAATTGTTAAATAGTTCCTTGTTACTGTGAAGCACGGAGGGAACACAGCAACACACACAACAGGTGTTCAGGCAGAGAAGAAGAAAAGAACTCCCTCCTTTATTGTTGACCTCGTATATAAAAGTTTCTGGACAGTGGCCAAAGATGGGACAGAGAAGTTACCACCTCTCCATCTTCACTGGACACTTGAGAAGTCCATCAGGTGATATCTTTTACAAAGGAATGCAAACATGATTCTTGTTTATCTTACAGTTCATGAGAACAGACTCCACTCTACTAAAACAAAGCAGAAGGCTATTTTCAGGGACAACAAACATGGACCCCCTTTTATGCATCCAAAGAAAATGGTTTATTACAGAAAGAGCACCCAATTTATACCTGAAATCTGTACGTGACCTAGCTGGAACCAAACTGAGATTTAACAGAATTTAACAGCAGAAGGTCACCCAGTGGCTCGCCAGCTGCAGCGCTGCTGCCCACACGTTCCTCTGGCCCATCACAGCCTCACTCCCAGCTGTCACACGAGTGACCCTCTCCTCACTCACAACTGCCTCTCACCCCTCAGACGACTTCCAACCTTCCCGCCTGCAGCTGTGCCTTTCCCACAGGGCCTCCTGGCGAGCATAAACCCTGAGAAGTTTAATAATTAGAACCCCATAGCCTACAGGAGAGGAGCAACGTCCCTGTTCCTGCCACCTGGGGGCCCTTGGAATGCACACCCCGGCTCCTGGGTCACCTCAGGTGACCCCAAGTGGCCGCCTCCCTTTGAAAGGGCAGCTGGGCTTTCACTGTTGCATTTCTTGGCTTGCTGAAACCCCTCCTACCTGTACTACAGCCTGCACTGGAAGACACAAATGGCCCTATGCAGAGGAAAGGCATCAAAAGCTTGACAAAGGCTGAAGGCACCACTCGGGTTACTCCTCTTCGCATGAGGTTTCTTTAGCTGAAGTTGCTAACAAGGAGCAGACTTGACAGCGTTTGAAGTTCTTTTATTTTTCAAACCCGCAGTGCTGTGTGGGACTGAGGGTTTCTGGGTGCTGCAGGAGGCTCCTGCATCAGAAACGCCTGCCACGCACCCAGGGGTGGCGCAAGATCTCCTCCAGCTGCGGCCGGTCTGCCGGGTGCTTGGACAAACACCAGTGGATCAGATGTTGGCACTCTGGGGAGAGAAGCCAGGAAACGCTGGTCACTGGCAGAAGGCTCCTGCCCAGCTGATCCCAGCAGCTGCAGCATGCCGGCCACTCTGCGTGTGCCCGGAGCTGCCCTGTGCGGGAGAGCGGCACGGCAGGGCAAGCGCCACGCCTTGGGCTCGGCGTGCCACCCCGAGCCCAGCACGGGCCACCTCCTGCAGCCAGCCCTGGAGGGCAGCTTGACCTCCATGGAGCTGCCCGGGGTCCGTGCTGGGCTGCATGCTGCCAGCGGCCCAAGCCTGCCTCGGGAGGCCGCACACCAACCTGGAGAGACCCGCGGCTCGAAGGAGAGCGGTCCCGAAACGATGTCTTCGTCCGATTCGAAGGGCGTGTACCCGCAGACCATTTCAAATAGCAGCACGCCGAGGGACCAGATGGTCGCCGACTCGCCATGGTAGTAGCCAATAGCGAGCCACTCGGGTGAGCAGTACCTCCGTGTTCCTAGGGGAGACAGGCAGTGCTGTGCAGGCGCAGGCTGCTGCCTTCCAGAGCCTGGAGCCTTCCAGAAGCAGGGGCTGCTGTTGAGGGGGCCACAACTTGCCCCAAGGCCACCTTGCATGTCCACGCCAAGTGGCCAAAGCCAAGAAACCCTTCTGAAAGGCAGAGAAGGCCCGCGGAGCAGCCCAAGCCCTCACGGGCCTGCCAGACCGAGGGGCCAGGACCTGGCTTTGGCAGCCCCTTGCTGTGGGCAGGGCCGGCAGCCGGCTCCTGGGGCACAGCACCTGCCCCGTGCCACAGGGCAGCCGGCTGAACGCCGCTGCCCACAGCCCAGCAGGGAATGGGGCCCTGCAGCGCCCGGCGCTGGGAGCAGGGCCGTGCTGTGGGCTCACCTGCAAATTCTGTGTAGGCCTGCTTCTGGAGGAAGGTGCCGCAACCGAAGTCAATGAGCTTCAGGTCGCCGCTCCCCGGGTTCACGAGGATGTTCTCCGGTTTGATGTCCCGGTGCACGACGCCGCAGGCGGTGCAGTGCTGCACGGCCTCCAGCACCTGGCAGAAAAGCCAGCGCGCCGTCTCCTCGCCCAGGATGAAGTCATTCTCCTCCAGAAAGTCGAAGAGATCCTGCGATGGCTCCGGACGCTCCATGACCAGCCAAAAGTCCTCAGGCAGCTCAAACCAGTCAAGGAGCTGGATGATGCTGCGGCAGCCAGAGCCCACCTTCTCCATCAGTGCAATCTCCATTGGAACACGGGTGCCATCGGGCTGTGAGGAGGAGACCGTGCCTTCAGCAGGCCCGATGCTGCCCTGGGGCTGCTCTGGGCCCTGCCTGGGATGCCCTAGTGCCCCCTTGGGCAGCCTCCCTGCTGCTTGGGCTTCCTGCCGCCCAGGGCATGCTCGGCAGGTGCTCCCCCGCCTGGACCCCCCCCGCCCGGCGTTTGGCATCCCCGCCATGCCCGCCGTGCTCGGCCTCGCACGCTGAGCCCACGCCCGCTGCCCCGCCATCCGCCGCCTCCCACGGCCGGGGCCCCGGGCTCAGCCCTGCCGCCTCGGCCCGCTCTGTCCCGCCGGCCCCGCTCGCTCACCCGCTCGTCCCACCGCAGCACCTTGTCCCGGGACACGTATTTGATGGCCACCTGCAAGCCGTGGAGAGAGGGCGGCTGAGCTCCAGCCCTGCCCCGGCCCGGCCCCGCCCTCCTGCCGCGCCCGGCCTGCCGGCAACTTACCGGGCTACCATCCGACAGGCGGGTCCCCGAGAAAACGGTGCCGAAGCCACCGCTGCCCAGCTGCGGGCCCAGCTGGTACAGCTCGGGAACTCCTTCCTTCGCCCTGCGGACGAGACCGAGCCGTCAGCCTTGCGCCCAGGAACCCCCCGAGTGCCCGCCAGGGAGGCGGGCCGGGCCCCGCGGCCCATGCCGCTCTGACCTGCTTCCTGCTGCGCGCCGGGCAGCGGCCGCCGCCCGCAGCCGTCGGGCCGGCCGGCGGCACAGGCGGGGCAGGGCGGCGCGCACAGGCGGCTGCAGGAGCCCCGGGGCGGCGGCCCAGGGCGGCACCGTGCCTGTCCCCGGCGGCGGTGGCTGCACGCCGCTCTCCTCGACGGCCGGGGCTACAGCCCGAGGCTGCGCACAGGGGGGTCACAGCAGCATCTGCAAATCAGACAGGGGGTTTTAGAAGCTGTGGCATCAGCACTTCTGAAAATAGCCAGAGACTAGGCTGCTCTCAGAAGCCCTGGCCTGGCCTGGCAATGCCCCTCAAGAGCCCCAGGGGAGCCTCAGACAGCTCCTCAGAGGATTTCACCTGTAGTCAGTGGCCAACTTGCAGCAGCTTTCTGGAGATGGAGGAACCTCCTTGGTCTCTCGAGGTTCGTCTCCACCACCAGGTGCGTTCTGTTGCCGCTGGGCACGGCCGGCACAGCGTCCTGGGAGCTGTGGACCAGCAACTGCTGGCTCCAGGACACTTGCTGCTCCTCCAGCTGCTCCTGAGGTGGCTCCCCTGGGTCGGGCTGGACTCCCACTTGGACTCGCAGGCTATCCCCGGCCACGTCAGCGGTCAGGGCAGCGCCCGTGTGGTTGCGCTCCGCGAGTCCAAGGGAGCTGTGAGACCTGTCCACAGGCTCTGCACCTTCGGCAGACTGACAGGTCTCACGGAGCCTCTGCGAGGGATGGATGCTGTCAGAGAGAGTGGAGGCTCCAGACAAGATAGGTGCTCTCTGACAGCCTGAGCCACTTGCATGGACGGTGGGTGTCTGCTGGTGCACCATCCTTGCAAGGGTTGAGGCTCTCCCACGGATGGAGAGTCTTTGTGGGAGCAGCCTCTTGTGGGGATGGAGGCTCCTGGAGGAGCTGGACGAGCCACAGCAGGGCAGATGGCCTCGCTTCCCAGCTCCTCCAGTTCGTTCCACAGTGCCTGCCACATCCCCAAGTAGAGCGGCGCAGATGTTCCATGGCGAGCCCAGTGTGAGAGCATCAGTTTCAGCAGCTCTTGGGCCACTGCCACGCAGGGCCCGCAGCTGCTGGAGCTGTGCACGGCACTCACGGGAGCACCTGGCCGCTTGCGGGGGGTCACCCGAGGCCTGGCGGACCTGGGAGCCACAGGGGCTCCCCGGTTCCTCCGTGAGCCTCTGGGCCAGACCCTGGGGCGCTTGCACCTCCTTGGTGTCTGTGTCTGCCGCCGCCATGGTAGCCAGTGGCCAAGAGCCCACCAGATAGCCACAGCGGCCAGCAGCACGACAAGCACACCATTGGGACGCCACTGTCACACGTGGCTACAGCACGTCCCATCGCAGCTGCACTGGCAACCGTGGGGGCTGGCCCGGCTTATATAGGCACGGTGATGTCACCAGTGCTGTTGCCAGGACAGCTGTGTGACATCACAGCCCTGCCTCCAGCAGCGCTCAGCACCAGCACCGCAGGACGGAGGAATGGAATCCCTTGAGGCCCTTGAGGGCCCTTCTGGAGCAGAGTGGCTGGGAGATTCTTGTCTAACTAGGACACAGGGATGAGGGAGGCAACGGTGATGGGGTCACCTCCTTGCTGGCAGAGCACAGGACATGGATTGTCCAATGGGGCACTGCAAAGTCCCTGAGGAGGGCAAGCCCTGCTCAGCAACATCCAAACCATCTGTGTGCCAGCCACTACATTCCCATCTGGGATCTGGTGCTTCCTGGCTTCTCTCCCCAGAGTGCCAACATCTGATCCACTGGTGTTTGTCCAAGCACCCGGCGGACTGGCCGCATCTGGAGGAGATCTTGAGCCACCCCTGGGTGTGGGCAGGTGTTTCTGAGGTATTCCTTAATACTGGCCTGTTACTGTGATGCAGATAGAAACACACAGCAACAGCACAACAGGTGTTCAGGCAGAGAAGAAGAAAAGAAGGCTCTAGTTTATTGTTGACCTCATATATATAAGTTTCTGGACAGTGATCGGAGATTGGACAGAGAAGTTACCACCTCTCCATCTTCACTGGACACTTGAGAAGTCCATCAGGGGATATCATTTACAAAGGAATGCAAACATGATTCTTGTTTATCTTACAGTTCATGAGAACTGACTCTACTATACTAAAACAAATCAGAAGGCCTATTTTCAGGGACAATACTTCCCTGTTCCCCTAAAAAACAACCCTGAAAATTCATGGTATGAGCCAGCATTGATATTTAGAATAAGAAGTTGCACCTTGAGAATGGCATCTTGAGAAATGTAAAACATAAAAAATGAGAAAGATTTATTTCCTTATGCAACAGGGAGCATCTGAATGAAAATACAGTAAAAGCATAATATAATTGTGAATGCTGTAAAGTGTAAGAAGTACTCAATATGGTGTTTAGCTGATCTCCAGTAAAAGCACAGCCTCTCTTCCAGTAGAGGAAATGAAAAAAACAGGTATTAGAAAGCATAAGAAATGGAACTGTTCTCTTGAATTGGATAACAGGGAAATGAAGGAGACAGGTGGCTAGCTCTGATGGCAAAATAGAGACAATGTAGAAGAGAAATATAAAAAGGACTGGAAAAAACACTGAAGTCTCATGTTTCTCTCATTGGTCCTTCTTTAGATCAGAACTGTGTCCCTTTGCTACTACTTTGCAGCTACAGAGACACGCCTTGTGGTGAAAACAGATATTTTTAGGGTTGGGTTTTTTTCGAGACAGGTAGTCGCATCTAGTTAATGGTGATTTTTAATATTTTTTCTATATAAGCATACAGCTACATTTATATATACATGCACCAATTTCATGGAGGTATTTTTGAGTATAATCCCACAGGTGTTGATGGTTGTAAGTGTGAGGGATGAAATAACATTTTGCCTCAGCCTAAAAAGGTTGTGTAGTAAAAGAAGGACAACAGTTAATTCTGTTTTGTACTTGTCGTTACCTATGGTTTAGATGTGGTTTGTTTAATCTGTTCACTGCACTTGTTAAGTGCTGCTGGGAGCCAGGAGAGAAGCAGGGTGGAAGACGTGACCACATAAAGATTGGAGGGGAGGGGACAGAAGGGTGGGCGGTCTGGAGAGGGTGGGAGTTCCTGAGTACATCCAATGGGAATGGGGACAAGGCCCACCCCCAGCTGTGACGGACTATTAAAGGTTGCCATTTTAACAAAGACTCTGTTCTCTTCTGGTGGAAATGAGACACGCTGACTCGTTGTTATAAATCGCTTTATTGCTTTGAAGACTTTGTCCTCTCTTATTGTATCCAAAGGTGAGGTACTTCTCACACAAGGGACTGATTTAATTTTGAAATAATAATGTCTCAACACAGTTTAGCTTTATTTCTGAAACATGGGCTGTAAATGTGATTTAACTCAATTTAAGGTCAAGTGGAAAAGCACCAGAAGGGCTGCACAGTAACAGTGCATGCACAGAGAAAGACTCTGCTGCTGGGCAACTCCCTGAGGGAACAGAGAAGGGCTCTTCTCTGGGAAGATCCCTCCAGGCACACTACTGGGGTGAGGAGAGGCTCGGCCACCAGGTTCTGGGCTGCTCCCTGAGGAGGCAGAGGCTCTCCAGAGGAGCCTCAGACAATAAGGATCATGGCAGGTGTGTTACAATCCAGTTTAAACCCACAAGAGCAAAGAAAATTAAGTCTCTCTGTATAAACCAGAAAGAACTTCAAAGGTTCACAATGTTCCCAAAAATGAGATTAAAACCAAACAAGATGAAATATTGATGCCAAAAAATTGATGTATTTTTATTTAATATGGACAGTCCCAAGGATGGGTTGCTGCTGGACCAGTTGTTCTCTTATTGGATGTACGTGCTAGTTACACTAATTATTTAACCTTTTAAAAATTGTAGAAATCCTATCCTATGCGCATTCCTATATGCTGTGCACATGAAAGCTTTCATTAAAGAACTGCTTTTCACATTACTACTTAAGTATTGGAAAAGTTTGTTTTCTGATTCCAGGAAACAGCACCAGCAGAATGGGCAGCTGCAGTGACTGAGACCAAGGATTCCCAAAATATGCCATGACTCAAGAGAATTGTATCATTCTGCTCTGAAACTCCTGCCGTGCTGGGGGACATACTGAGCATCCCCACTGAGCCTAAGCGTATATAATCTTTGGGCTTGGGGACTTGGCAAGACACCACCACTCCCTCTAGAGATCTGGACCTTCCAGAGGACTACCACTTTCAACAAGGCTATGACCATCACTTGAACAAGGACTGCAAACACCACATGATAGGACTGCGACCATCACACTGACCAGCACTGTGCCAGGCTGTACTCTGAATTTGTGGGTATGAGCCAGTTTCCTCTGTATCACTGCATTGATAGTAATCTATCTAGTAACTCTGATCTGAAATCTCTCTTAAGGTAATTCAGTGGGTTTCATTTGTCCCTCGGGTTCATTTTCAAACCAGCATACCTTTCCATCCCAAAACATGTTAAAATGCCAGAGACTAAATGAGAGTTGCAGCTATCCCTGGGAATGCTTGTATTTTGGTGAAAGCAGAGCCCAGCCGGTGGGAAGGGTCCCTGCAGAACCAGCACGAGCAGGGGCAGAGGAGCTGGCACGGCCATTTCCAACACCTGCCCTGCCTGTTCCCGCAGGGTTTGGCAGCAGCTCCCAGCCCCAGAGGCTGAACATGTGCATCTCCAGACAATTCCCAGCTGTCCCCAATGGTGTTGGAGGTCAGGGCCTCCAGCCTCGGTCCCTGTCCCCCACGACTGTCCCCAAGAGACCCCCAGACACTTTGGTGGGAGCACACGGGACCTGCGGATCTGTAAGGGCAGGATCACCCCAGGAACAAAGTGCAGATGTCTCCTTCCCTGGGGCCTGTTTCTGTCTCCCAGCTCCTGCTGTGCTGCAGGTCTTCAGGGAAGCCCTCCTTGCTGCTGCAGAACTCCTCGAGTGGAAGGAGCTCAAGCCCCTGGTGCAGACGCAGCAGCCATGGGGGATCGGCTGCTGCTTGGTGAGGATGAGCCCCAGGGCCCAGGCTGGGCCAGGGCTGCCCCTGCTCTCTGGCTCTGTGGCCATGCCCCACCTGCCCTGCTGCAGCCAGAGCTGCAGCCGGCACTGGCACCATCGGTCCTGTCCTCAACAACACAACCCCAGGGCTCCTGAGGCCGCTCTCCGCTCTCCGCTCCGAGCAGGAGGGAGGCCTCTGCACACCGGGGGCAGGGGGAGGCCTGGCAGCAGGGACTGCTCTGGCCACCTGCGGGCTCTATGACATACCCGTGTGCTCCTTCAGCTGGCAAAGCACAGGAGCAGGGTTGGACAAAGCCTCAGGTACCTGCAGGACCCTTTTCCACTGCCCTCAGGTTCACCGGTGTGACCCATCCCGGGTCCCTCTTTGTGCAGCCTGGCTCCCGCGCCCCCCAAGGCCAGGGGACGTCCCAGGCAGGGCCTCGGCCTCCCCCAGCCCCTCCTGCCCTCACAGCTGGGCTCAGCGGCCGCCTCTGGAGGTTTCTGGTTCTGTTTCCGATAGGGCAGCCGCTCTCCACCCTCTCCTCTTTTAATGACGCTGCCAGCTCTTCCCTCATTAACACCGCACTAATTAACGCCCCGGCGGCCCAGAGCAGGCCTTGGCCTGAGCTCTGTGGGAAACCCGGACTCGGGGCGGCAGGGCAGAGATGCCCAGTGCTGGCCCCCCATGCAGGGCAGGGATCGGGGGCACTGTGGCCCCCCGGGAAAGATGTCCGTGCCAGCCCACGGGACAGGGAGAGGAGCAAAGCAGGGTGCCGGAGACACAGCACCCCTCAGGAGCTCCCCAGCTGTGTGTCCTTCCAGCTCCAGGCCACGTTTACAGGAGCTCAGGAGAGGAAAACAACGGGAACGAGCTGCACAGCCAATGCCTGGAAGACGAATCCACCAATGGCCAGAAGGCTCCTGTGGCTCCTTCCTGAAAATCGGCCCTGTGGGGGACACACCACAGGGTGTCCCAGGACACCGATCCGGACACCGATCCCTCTGGGATCTCCTTGGCACCCGTCCCAGGCCAGGATGGTCCTGGATCTGTCCCAGGAAGGTCCCTGGGGTGGGGTGGGATGGGGTTGGCATTGGCCCTCTCACACTCATCCCACTCATTGCCCCATGTGCTTGCCTCTGGGGTGTTGACCCCCCCGTTTTAGGGTGTCCAGCCCCCTTCCCATGGGGAGGGTCCTTGGCAGCGCCCATGGCATACCCAGCCTCTGTGGGAGCACTGGTGAGGGAGGGGGCTGTTCCTGGTGACCAGAACCTTGGCTGCTGCCATGTGCCAAAGTTTATGCTTTGTACAGCATATGTACAAAGAAATGATTTGTTATGGCCTGTCCCTCATGCTTCTGTCTGCCCACAGAGCATGGAACCATGCAGACTCTCCTCTGGCTCCCAATTCTGCTGGAGATGTGGCCAGACAGGGGCAACATGGCCACATCCCTCCTGCCATGGTCACACCAGAGCAAGAACTTTCTGAGACAGTAAGTGCCTGTGTCAGCACTGGTGGGGCAGCAGGAGCCAGGCAGTGACCGTCCCCCTGTGCTGGGCACTGCAGCGGCCGCAGTTCAGCGTCCGTGTGCAGTCATGGCCCCTGTGAAGCAGAAAGGCACTGAGGGGCTGGAGCGTGTTCAGAGACGGGCAGGGGAGCTGGGGAAGGGTGTGGAGCACAAGCCCAATGTGGAGGTGCTGGAGAAGCTTTAGCATGGAGAAAGGGAGGCTCATGAGGCACATTCTGGCAGACTTTCCTCAATCCCTACATGACAGTGCTCGCTACAAGGGCCATTTGCGTGCCAAGAATGCCCTCACAGCATCCAAAGGCTTTAGACACTGCCGGAGGTGACATTCTCATCTTTTGGTTGGTCGGCTTGTTGCATAGCTGTTTTGCTAGGAGGAGAAGCCCTGTGCATTTTGTCTCTGCCACCAAGCAAAGGTGCTTTTGCTCTACATTTCCTGCCCTTTTCCTGCGCTTGATGAGATTCTGGTCCAGATTTAGTGGGCCGTATCGGCCGCAGCAAGAGCAAAGGCATTGCTGTCTATTTCTGAATTTTCCATTTAAGAGCTTGAAAGAACTAAAAGCTCAGTTTTGCAGAGAGACGTTTCTTGCTAACAGCAGCCAGGGTGGAATATCAAATTCAGAGCTATATGCATTTCTGTTCAATGAGCCCATTTTCATTTAGTTGGTGTGGCTTAGAATCCCATTGCAATCACAGTTTGTGATTTGTCCTTTTTACATCAGATTGTATGTGTCAGATAATATTCTCTTTACAAACAGAAATGAGATGGAGTGGCTGGTGTGGGTGTCTTGAAGCCTATTTTTATTATTCCGTTTTGCTACCAGTCTCATTTACACAGTTTCAAGCAAAAGTCTTCAGCCACAACAAAACATCCAGTCAGCCAGCCAGCCACAGCTTCCCAGTTACAGTACATTTTTATAACCTTGTCAGCCAATTAAAGATTTCAAAAGCTCAACAAGGAGCAATTCTAACCAACAAGCTCACGTACTCTTGTTTCTAACATTGCTGTCTCGTAAGGGTCTTCAAACAATAGAGACAGTCCATTGTTCAACTTACACATTTCCACTATCTAACGTAACACATTGTCTAGGCTATCATTGGTTTTGCACATAGCTCTGTTATTTTCTTGACCTTGCTGACAGATGACTTGCTCACATTTCACAGATTCTCTTTCCCCACAGCTTTCTGACAGCTTTATGGCTTCTCTATTCGTCATAGACTGCACTTGCCTCTCCTCAGCCTTCTTTGTTCTCATTCCTCAAATGAAGGGAGCTGAAGGAGTTTCAGGCATGTGAGTGCCTGACCTCTTTCTCTCTCTACAGGCTCTACCTCCTGGAGCTCTGGTTACCTGCTGTGCTTTAGCAAAGGGGACTCATTCATTCCCTAAACACAAGGGCAGTGGATTTCAACTGCAAAGCCTCTCTTTGCAATGGGATTGCTTTTGCCCTGCAGCCTCCATGTGCAAGGGCTTTGTGGGAGCAGGGGCCATGGCGGCCTGTGTCCTGGAGCAGAGCCAGGAAAAGGAGCAGATTCTGCTGGCTTCTGCAGCTGCTGATCCCAGCAGCAATTTCCCTGGGAGTTCCTTCAGGGAACTTTATGCAAAGGGCTTCCATCATTTTGGTGGTTTTGAGACCTTGTTGCTTCCCAGTTCTACACCAACCTTCTGAGTCTTTGACCGTCCCAGCCCTTGTGTCCCTGGCCCTTCCTTCGTGCCCAGCGTGCAGCACTTACAGTCACTGTTGCCTCCCCCTTGCTCCAGCTCTCCTTTGCCAAAGCGCTGCCCAAGGCAGCAGAGCTGGCTCAGGATCCCTGTTGGCTTCTGCTCTCCAGGGTGACCTTCAGAGGGACACTTGGAGTGCTTCCTGAAGAGCTGCCCGTGGAATGGGGGGTGGATTTGTCCTCCCTGGGTGGCTCCTGCTTGGACTTCTACGCTCAGCAGAGTCCGGAGTTTTCTCAGCAAACGTGTGGCTCTGCTGCCATCCCAAACCTGCGCTTCCCTTGCCCAGCCTGAGCGCCAGTGGGCCACGTGCTGGCCATGACTGGGGAATTCCATGGCCAAATTCACCCAGCACCATCACCTTTACATCTGCTCATTGCTTTGGGTACCTGAAACCTACACTTGTTTTAGTGGAAACACTGAATTGCTTGCAGGTCATGACTATCTGCACGACTAATGTAAAACTAAGACAAGAATCAACCGAAATTATTTAAAAATTAAATTTATTTTCAATTGCTACACCCATGCTGCCAATGTATGAACATAAAAATATGAATTAAAGTTTATAAAACTAGTTTATTGTTACAATCGTGCTATGTAAATATATACAAATATCAATTTCAGTTCAAAATATTAATTTATTGCAACCCTCTACAACCACTCACTATACACAAATAGGAACTGGAAACTTAACAGCTTCATTTATTACATATTACTACAACTGTACAGCCCGTATACAAATACGAAAGTATCAATATCCCTCTTTAAAGAATCCCAGAACCAGAACTATGTAAATAGGGTTATATAACCAGACAGCTCAATATATATTTAAATATTTGTAGATACAGAACCATAGAATATATAGATCTAAATATATAATTCATATTTCATATGACATAAAGACATACATAAATACACACCTAACAAAACTATCAATAAATATACAAATATCCCTGTGCCGACAGAAGAATCTTTACAACCCCATCAACAGAACTATATAGCTTTACAACTGAACAAGTTTATAAATATAAATACAGATGTGAACAGATCAATATACATGCATCAAGATAACAAAAACATACATATATACCTATACAAATATCAGTCTACACAGTGTAAAGATCCATAAACTTTGAACTCTCCAGTCCAACACTACTCCTGTCTAACAGAACTAAATCAGGAGGCATTGCAGCCGCCGATGGTCCCAGGCTCGCTCTCGCTCTCTTCCTCCCATGCAGAGCAGCTCTCCTGGACAGGGACAGCAGATGGGAGCTCTGGGAAGCAAAGGCAACAGCGAGTCAGTATCGGGACCGTTCCCTTGGCAGCACCTGCACTTCCATGAGGGCAGAGAAAATCCCAGAGGCTGCGCAGGGGGTGGCAAAGCAGAAGCAGTCCGGGCGGGCCGGGCCGTGCGGAGCGCCCCGCGGCGGGGCTGTCCCGCAGCCGCCGGCAGCCCGGCACAGCCGGCACAGCTGCCGGGCGCTGCCGGCACAGCTGCCTTGCCCAGCACAGCCCCTGTGCCGGCCGGGGCAGCTGCGCTGAGCGGCCCCAGCACGGGCAGGGCCCGCTCCTGCCCGGCCGGGCAGTGCCCACGGCCAAAGCCCACGGCACCCTCACCCCAGCCTGCCTCCCCGGCCCTGTGTCCTCACCCGGGCTCTCTGCTGGCAGCAGCAGCTCCCTGTGCGCTGCTCCTGATGGTGCCCTTCAGCTCCTCGCTCACGGCTCCCGTCCATCTGCAGCTCTCCTCAAGGCTTCAGGGCAGCTGTGGCAAAAGTGGCGGCTCTGGAATTGGTTCCAAGGCCTGGCACAGCTCCAGTCCCGGACCCCTCGGTGCTGCTCCCTTCTGCTCCCCTCCATGCCCTCAGCCCCGCTGTCCTCCCAGCACAGCCCCGGCCCCCTTCGGTTTCTTCAGACCCCCCCAGTGCTCTCACGCCCCTCAGTCCCCTCTGACCCCTGCAGTCCCCTTAGACCCACCACTGCCCTCAGCCTGCGCCACTTCCCTGTCACCTCAGTGCCACCATCACCCTCTGCTCCCCCACACCCCTCAGTCCCACCAGCACCTCAACTTCTCCATCCCTTCAGGCTCACCCTCCTCAGCCCACTCAGCCCCCTCTGTCTCACCGTCTGCAGCAGCTCCTCAGGGCACAGTGCTTGCAGCCTCCCGCGGCTCCCAGCGCTCCAGGGACAGCCGGGGCTGGAACGGCTGCTCCGCCCGGCCCGCATGCCCGCTCAGAACCAGCACGGCAAGAGGGGACACAGGGGACACAGGGGCAAAACGAGAGATGAGAAAGGCAGCTGAGAAGGGAAAGAGCTAGATATACAGCCTAGGCCTACACAGCTCAATCTATGGATCTAAACTTCTATATACCTCGAACTAAATAACTATGCATATTTATAAAAAAACTATAGATGCATAAATGTTACTCTATGCATATAAAAATGTAAATGTGAAGCTCTAGAAATGTAACTACATACATAAAATTAGCATATCTATAAGTATATATATATATTTAAATACAGAGATGTATAAATAGATGTAAATAAAAACACAGCTCTATACATCTAGCAATGTAACTCTATAGACATATAACTACAGGAATCTCTAAATGTATCTATAAACAGAGGGATTCGACCTGCGCAATGGTCACAGCTTTCCTCCATCCTTCTTCCC
The DNA here is from genome assembly GCA_032173965.1 of Sitta carolinensis. Lineage (NCBI taxonomy): Eukaryota > Metazoa > Chordata > Aves > Passeriformes > Sittidae > Sitta > Sitta carolinensis. The sequence continues at coordinate 72,638,436 of CM063313.1, read as the reverse complement.
ACGCAGGGCAGCCTCCTGGCAAGGCAGATCAGATGGATATCTGGAAGCAAAGGAAAGCTGAGTCAATATTGCCTCCAGCATCTTTCCTTTGGAAGATTGTCCCTCTACCAAAGACTGAAAAGATGGCCCAAAGGCAGACTCTCACTTTGGAATTGAAGCCTGCTCTTTAAAGAACAGGATCTCCAAGTCTTCAAAAGCACTGGAGTAAAGCACTGGAGTACCTCGATAAAGTCTCAGCACTCACACTGAAACTCACTCACAGTGCAACGGCACCCACGAGAGCTTGAAACACGAGAGTCCCAGCTCCCACAAAGCAGCCCAGCCTGTTCTTTCCCTGTGCTGACATTTCAGATTTCCCGAAATGTGTGCTGTGAGCTGAGTTATGAAGCAAACTGGGACACCCAGCTTGGAGACACAAATCCCACAAGGTCAGGTTTAGTCCCCGCTCTCTTGCCACAGCAGAGCACTCTGTCAGATATTCCAGAGAAAACGTGGAGGGCAGGGCTCAGGGAGGCTGGGCCAGTGCAGGATTTAACTAAAGGCATCAGGGAGCCCCAACCCTGCAGACAAGAACTCAACTCTTCTAATCTGCCTTCCTGTCAGAGGCAGGCAAGGAGCAGCCGTCTCACATCTCACACCTCTCTAAACCAGTGTGGGCTCTCTCCTTACCAAGCTCCTCCGGCTTTGTGGCAGCCCTGTTCACAGGCTCCCCTCCTGAAGACTCAGGAGCAACTCTAACATTGGTCTGAAAAGAAAAACAGAAAGAAAGAAACCCAAAGATCACTCAATGTTTTCTGCAGGGACACAACCATTCAGAGCCTGAAACATTTCCTTCTCTTGATCAACAAATTACTTTTGAAAACTGCTATGTGTGAGTTTACAGAAGACAAAAGGTCATCACGCCCGACAATAAGATATGGGCAATTCCAAAAACTCCCTCTCCCAACCTCGCATCTGCCCTTCCTCAAGAAGAAATCTAGAGCAGGCAATGGGTCTGTATATTAAATGAAATAGAGAAATCCTTTGGCAAAGTTGTATGTACATGTAGACATGTGTATACGTAAGCAAATAAGGCCTGTGCCAATCCAGAAACTGAACACTACAGGCCAGTCAGGGAAGCAGCAAGAGTGAAGAGAAAGTGGATTCCTAAGTCCAAGAGGGAATCTGTCAAATACAAGGATGAATGGTCCCGATTGAACTGCTCTTCAACACAGAAGAAGCCCCTGGGCTTAAAGGATTCTCTAACCATTTCATGTCCAGCACCAACAACGTCCTTCTCACCAATCACACAAGTCATGGGGCCTCAAAACCAACACAACTGTTCCCTAAAGGCTCCGTGGCTCACACACTTAATCCCTTGTCCCTAACATGGCAGTCTGGGTGCCAAAGGCCTTCAACAGTCAAAAAGACTGACTTCTCAAGCAAAGTCCCAAAGCTGTCGAAGCTGACAATGTTGAATGTGAGGGTGAGGGGACACTGGCTGCTAAGGAAAGAGTCCTGCCAACTCCTGGCACAGGGATGTGTTCCTCCCTGCACTGCCCTGAGCAGAACAGTCTCGTCCAGGCTGCAGCTTTGCAGGGACTGCATGGGAACACACATCTCTTCCCACACAGCTGCCCAAGAGCAAGGTCACTGAGCTCTGGAACATGGAGACCAAGACTGGCCACTTTGCCCAGCTGAGCATTTCCCAGATGGAAACTGGACTGCAAGCACCAGCTTACTGAGAGGACGAGAAAGCTGCAGCTCCAGCTCCCCACACACGCTCTGGCAGCGCCTACACGCACGGCAGGGCTCACCCAGCAGCAGCAGCTGCAGCCCAGCCCTTGCTTTGCCTTGGCTCTCCAACCCAAAAGAGGCAGAGCCACGGCTGCTGCTGCAACAGAGGCAACTCTCACAAGCCCCTCCCTGCACAGCACACTTTGCCTTCAGTGGCAAGTCTCCCAACACTCTTCCTTCTTTCCCATCAAACAAAGCCTGGTAGAATCCACAAAGCTTCCACTTCCTCGCCACAAAAATCCCTGCATATTGATTCTTCCCAGGAAAAGGAGCGGCCAAAGTAGGCAACGCAGGCTCAGACCTCTCGTCCTCACTAAGGGGGGGAAGACTTCTTCATCCCTCTTCTTTTACAAATCTCACTTTACCAAGCAAATCCTTCCCTGCCCATCCCCAGCTGAACTCAAGAAGCCTTTGCTTCTCAGCTATGCAACAATATTCCAAAGCTCTCAGTCCAGCCCCTCTCATCACTGTCCAATGGAGTTACCTGAGCAAAGGCAGACCTTCCAGGCAGGGATGGTGAAAGCATCTCCTCCAGTGTCTCAAGCAGCAGGTCCAGATCCAGCCGTGGCAATTCCTCTTCCCAGGAGTATTCCATAGCCAGCTGGGCGCTGTCCATGCTGCATAAACAGCACTGCCAGCTGCAGCGCTGGGGGCTGAAGTGCCCAGGGTGGCTGCAAGAATCCAAATACATGGGTCAGGCTCCAGAATGTGGCTTTGGGACACACTGCTCTATTGCTGCCTTGGATCAAACATCATAGGACGCACACAGCAACCTCAATTCCAGAAATGTATTCAAACTTCACAGAGGACTGCAAGAGGGAGTTCTTCCTTTCAAAAAATATTTACCCTAATTGACGGGTACATGGATTAAAGGATGGACCGTAAAACTGATCTACGCAAACACTTTATAATCACAGCATTTTGCATCTTCCCAGTAGCTTTGGGATTTGGCTGCTTGAGTTCCTCATCACAAAAGACCACAGGGAGTGGATTCACCCAGGAAGAGCCCAGATCTTGGGACACACACGCTGAAATTAAACTGTCAGTTTGTTCTAAAAGCAACCTTGTGGGTGAAGCCGTATTCGGCAGCTGCCATTGTTCTGGGGCACACAGAGCTCATTTCAATGGCACGCTTTGATCTGCAGGCCAGACAGTCTTAAAGATCTGCAATTATCGAGCACCGTCCTAGTTTGCCTTCATTCAGAGAAAGAGGGGAGTTCACCTAACACTGACCACTTGTCAGGCAATAGTTTTCACCTTGACCTTGCACCGCAGCAGAAAGATTGGCTGCAAAATGCCGAGTAGACACTCTATACATCTGGGGGAAGGACAGGAAAAGCAGAGGATCTCTCTGTTTCCAAGGTCCCTTCTCCTACTAGGTGACTTGACACTTTCTACCTGATTCTCACTCGAGATCTACCCATGACAGTAGCACTGGGGGAAAATGCTTCAAAGGGTCACTAACCAGGACCTGTTTCAAAAGCAAGGGAAGAAACTCTTTCCTCACTGATGGGTCATGGGCTGGAGTGTGCTGCTCTGAAGATGTGCAGCTGCTGCTCTCAGCAGAGGCCATGGAAGTGCTGTGATGATCTACGGGAACCAGTGGAACAATGAGCTCAGGGTGCAATTGAAGGTCCATGCGAACCAGTGGAATGATGAGCTCATGCTTAAGCTGCAATTTGCATGTGCCTGCTTCCTCTGATGAAACCCCAAGAAGTCCAGATGTAGCAAACACTTTCTGGGGAGATGCCAGGAGAACCTCAGAGTCCTGACGACCTGCACTTTGCCTAGAAAGGCCTGGAGGCAGCTTTAAAGCCTCAGGTCAGGCAGCAGCGAGAGGAAGGAGGAAAGAAAGCAAGCCAAGGCAAGGCTGCGTCACTACTGGCCTTTGGGTGTGTTTCCCTTGGCAGCAACCGTACTTCTGTCAGGGAGGACAAAAGCTCCTATCTTCCCAGGGTGAAATAGAAAAAAATCCTCACATCTTCTGGGGCTTTGCGACAATCAATCCTTGTCTGCATAAGCTCTCCCTTATACGTTCAAACTCGGGAAAACGGCGCACTGCATTTTATCGGCAGCAGGCACCGCAGACAGAAACCCAGCTGCAGGTCTCTTCCCCTCATTGCTCCAAAGGGGACAGGAGGCTCCCTGCCGCAGGGCCTCCCTCTGCTGACCAGCCCGAGCCCTCGGCTCACACGCGCTCGGGAGGAGCTCGCCAGCATCCCGGGCTATACCGAGCAAGGAGCAGCGCCAGCCGCGCCGCTAGGGCCGTGCCGCTGCAGTCCGGGCGGGCGGGCCGTGCGGAGCGCCCCGCTGTCTGGGGCTGTTCCCGCAGCGGCGGGCAGCCCGGCACAGCCGGCACAGCTGCGGGCGCTGGCCGGGCACAGCTGCCTTGCCCAGCACAGCCCCTGTGCCGGCCGGGCAGCCTGCGTGAAGCAGGCCCCCAGCACGGGCAGGGCCGCTCCTGCGGACGGGGCAGTGCCCACGGCCAAAGCCCACGGCACTCCTCCACGCCCGCAGTCCAGCCCGTTTCTCACCGGCCACTGGGCGGCTTGCCGCCCGGCGGGGAAGGCGGCAGCGGCCGGGTCCGTGAGCAGCTGCTGCGGGCGGCTGGGTGCCTTTTTTTTTTTTTTTGCTGCGCACAGCCAGCCCCGCCGCCAGCCGCTGCCTGTTGGCTTCCCCCTAGGCTACCCATGCTTGCAACCTGTGCCATCCTAAATGAAGAAGGCCATCTGCAGAAAAGGAGTGCTTAGCAAGCAAGGGAAAAAAGCAATTTTGTGATGCAAAGATAAATCTGGAAGTGGATCATCCCAGCAGCTGCCTCATCATCTTCATACACCAATTCCACCATTAACTCCAGCGACAAGGAGACACAGTTTTCACCGCTTTTACCCAGAGCAGGTGGGTGTGCAGCTCTGCAAACACCCTTTGGAAAACCTTGCCAAAAGGACAGTCACAAATAGGAAAAACATTTCAAGCCTGGACAATTACTTGCCTCCTAGACTAGTCTTTTGGCATGCAAGGCAATGGAAAATAGTAGAACAGTGTAAGGGAAATAATTTCTGTGAGGCTTTCTCAGCACTTCTCCTCTGACACTTGGAAAAATCAAGCCCCAAACCCCACAAAACAACATGCAGTGATTCAGCATACAGGCTGCTGGCTTAGTAAGAGAAACAGTTTCTGAGAGCAATCTTCAAGCTATCTATGCCAGGAACCCTTGATGCAGACAAAATGCAATCTGCTCCTGCATCATTCAGGTGGGATCGCTGTTAATAGAAAGATCAATATTCTGCCAGTGAGTAAAAACTTTTGAAACGTTTGCCTTTCGAATATGGAAATGAACACTCCCAGAAGAATACCAGAACTACTTACCTTTCTAGGTAGGTGACAATATTGGCGTTCTTCTTTTCACTCATGACGCGGATTTCTTTCAGTACATCCTCACAGCCCTGGCGCTGGAGGTCAAGACGCTTCACGGCCACCTACAATGACATGGAGAGCCCTTAGGAACAGACATTACAAGAGCCTCTTTCTCCATGTGCTGGCGGGCCAGCATGCCTGGAACACCATGGATGCACCCCAGGTTATAAGCGGGTTTGGGGCTTTGGGATGCCTTGTAGACCTCCCTCCAAGTGCGCTTCCTGAGCATCAGCACTGCAGGTGGATAAAGAACTACCAGGAAGATGGAGCAGAATTTGCTGAGAGCCAGAAATGACAATTCAGGACTCTGAACTTTTAGCCTCAAAGAGCAGTGGCAGTCTCCTGTTCACTGCAAAGAGCATCTCTGTAATGGAATGTCACCCACAAAGGACCAACACAAGGTTGTATTTTTTGGGCTCTTCATCAAATTCTACTCATTGATCTGTGCGTGTGCATGTGTATTCGTGTGGGTGGGCATGTGTGTATACCAGGTTCCTGAGGACTGAAATGCAATACTGTGCTCCAGACAAGATGTCTCCTTCTTCAGGTCTTGCATTATATTTTCAAAGTGAACCAGGTGATGGAAAACAATGGGAAATCCTATCCATGGATAGGATATCTGAACGTGGGCTTAAGAAGAATTGTGCTGGAATGATGGCTGTTGCCATCAGCTAATCTACCATATTTATCCAGGAAGTCCAAGCCAGCGTGTCCTTCTCTGAAAGACACCACTGCCATCCCTGCATTCATTCAGGTAGCTAGAAAGGACAAAGTCTGTCCCAAATGCATTTTGCAGCACGCCTCTAGGAATGCTCTTTCTGCAGGGCAGCCTTTGCAGCAGAGACAGGTGTCCCAAAGCTTCAACCACAGATGACAGCACAAGAGAAGCACTCAGGAGCTGCAAAATCTGCAGGGGCTGTTGGCACTCACCGCTCGTCCTGTGGCAGCATCAAAGGCCTTATGAACGGTTCCAAACCCCTAGAAACAGAAGACCAGCAAGAACATAGGAGCTCTTCAGTGCTCAGAAGCAAAAGACCACCAAAGCATGAGCCTTCTGCTGCCTGGAGTGTCTCTAAAACACTGGGGTTTGTGCACTCTTCAGCCAATGGCACGCAGCCCAGCAGCCCTCTGCCTTGCAATGTGTCCAAGAGAAAAGCTGGGTCCCAAGAGCAAGAAAAAAGGCTTCTACAAATCTCAAGTGTACACACTAGATTATGGAAGTAGGGGTTTTTCTCCCCCTCTTCCTTCTTGGGCTGTGCACGTGCCGTGCCTTTCCAGGCAGTGAAACACACAGTCCTGTTGGGCCTTCTCACCGCTCTCTTTTGATGCTATCTGACAAGCTCAGGCCACACCATGCAGCCTTTCTTATTGTCCTGAGCAATGAATATTGTTTTCAGCAACATATTGGAAAGCAATGCTACTGAGAGCTGTTATCTGACAGCTCTCAGGTGGGAAGCTGCTCTCTCAGGTTTTTCTTCCTGAGAGAAAGGAAACTGCTCCATCACACAACAGATCCACAGGACGTACTCAGCAGCTTCTGGCACTGCTTCTCTCTCTCCTGGCTTGACCTGGCCAACTGCTCGTGCTCGGCTCCTCTGGCTGCAGAGAGGAGGCTCCTTGCAGGATGCTGCTGCAGGGGCAGCCTTGATGGCAGAGCCTGCGGCCATCAGGGACAAGAAATGCATTTTGTGTCACAAAGCTGCCTGGCAGAGATGCCCCACACAGGGCATTTCAAAGGCAAGCTCTTAGCAACCACACCACTTTTAGGCTGCAAGCTGAGCTCTCAACTCTTCCACCTCAAGTCAAATGAATGACTATTTTTAGAGGTGAAGAACTGACTATGATTTTTCTGAGTGGTGTTGTTCTGAACATCCTTGATTGGAAAGAAAGAAAAGTGGGGAGGAAGAAAAGGGAGTTCTAATTTCTTATTATTCCTTTTTTTTTTTGTTGTCCTGTTAATAAAATTGTTCTTTGTATGCTTTCACGTTTAGGCTGCTTTGTTCTTTTCTCCTAATCCTAATTGACAGTAGAGAATAGACCCACCACATATTTTGGCAAGCCAGGTAGGAGGAGTCTAAAACTGGTAAAACTATATTCCCTATACATAATTGGTATTTCTGCAGAGTTTCAAACTGGAAATATGACAGGGTCAGAATTCAATATTCCACACTGGCTTCTATCAGCAAGCAACCTTCTCTCTGCAAAACTGAGCTTTTAGTTCTTTCCAGCTCTGAAATGAAAATTTGGAAACAGCCAGCAATGCCTTTACTCTTGCTTCTGCCAACATGACCCACTAAACCTGGACCAGACTCTCATCCAGTGCTGGAAAAGGGCAGGAAATCGTGAGCAAAGTGCCTTTGCTTGCTGGCAGAGACAAAATGCACAGGGCTTCTCCTTCTAGCCAAACAGCTATAGCAACAAACGACCAACCAAAAGATGAGAATGTCACCTCCTGCAGTGTCTAAAGCCCTTGGATGCTGTGAGGGCATTCTTGGCACGCAAATGGCCCTTGTAGCGAGCACTGTCATGTAGGATTGAGGAAAGTCTGCCCGAATGTGCCTCAGAGCCTCCCTTTCTCCACGCTAAAGCTAAAGCACCTCCACTTTGGGCCTTTGCTCCACACCCTTCCCCAGCTGCCCTGCCCTCCTCCACACCTCCACTCCCTCAAAGCCTTTCTGCCTCACACGGCCACACTGCACACAGCAGCTGAACTGCGGCCGCAGCGGTGCCCAGCACAGGGGACGGTCACTGCCTGGCTCCTGCTGCCCCACCAGTGCTGACACAGGCCACCATGCCCTTGGCCTTCTTGGCCACCTGGGCACACGCTGCCTCAGGTTCAGCTGCTCTGCACCGGCACCCTGGGCCCTCTCCTACCACAAAGCTCCCCAGCCACAAAGGTGCACATTTCACTGAAAAGACAGCATCACACTCTCAAGACGTCCTTGCTCTTCTTAGCAACACAAGACAGCAGTCAAAGGCTAGCAGCTTCTCCTGCACGCCACGCTCCAATGGTGCTTTCAAAGCTGCACACCTCACCACTAAATCTAGGAGCACAAATATGCCACTGCTGCTTTTGCCTCAGAAGAAGGCTCCAGAACTGCACCCTTTTGTTTCTGTTGCCACACAGGGGCCAGGAACGATGCCCCCAGCTTCACGGACAACACAATCATCTCTCAGCAGCTTTGCAAAAGCCAAAAGACAGGCGGGCTAAAAGAGTCTGTAGAAGTGAAGAACTGCTGGAGAAAAGTGCAGAAAGCGTGTCACAAGCCAAACACCAGTTTTCCAGAAAGGCAAAACAAACAAGGGAAGCCTCGTGATCTCCAGCACTACCACGGCTGCCCTTGGCACTTACACTGCAGAAGCCAAGAGACACAGCTTCACCAAGCCAAGGAGATGGGTGCTCACCCAGAACTGCCCCAGCCCTTTGGTGCCTCAACATGACAGATCAAAGCCCAGTTTCTAGCTGTCACTGGTCACAGGCAATCTCGAGCTCCTGGCAGGACTCCAGCACTCAGCATCCTCAGACACCAACAGCAAGTGCAGCCTGCTCAGCATCTTGCAGCTCTGCCTTGCACTAAAGACAGCACCAGCCAGCACTGACACTTACTCTCTCGCCAAGTTCTCCCTCTGGTGTGGCCGGTGCTGGAGCATCTCCAGCAACACTGGGAGCCACAGCAGTGTCTCCCTTTTGTTCCATGCTCTGTGGACAGAGAGAAGCGTGAGGGACAGGCTATACACAAAACATTGCAGCACAGCCCTACCCAATAGCTCCAGCCACAGCTCACAGCAGAGGGGAAAGCCCTCGAGAGCTGCAGAATCTGCAGGGGCTGTTGACATTTACCTCTCCTCCTGTGCAGTGTCGCGTGCTCGACAAAGCTCTCCAAAAGCCCTAGAAACAAAACAGCAGCAAAGAAAGGAGAAGCCATTTAGATCTTGCAGTGAAAGCCAGCCCAGACGGAGATCTCTGCTGTAAGTGCCTAAAAGCGCAGGATGCAGGAGGGCTCTGCCAGAAGGCAGATGATGCATTTCCCTCTCAAGTGCTTGGCACTGGGCCTGTTCCTCAAGTGCTGGGGGCTCTTTGCCTCAGCTCAAAAGGACAGCTTATTCTTTCTTCTCGGTTTCAGATTCTAAACTGTGCAGTTCTTATCCTGATCACACAGTATTTCCTTCAGCAAGCTCTTGGAAAGAAATGTTCCTGAAACTGTTAACTGCTCTCAGGGGTAGGTTGCTCTTTCTGGCAAGCAAGAAAGAGCATACTCTTTTCATTAGTATGGCTCTATAGTTTGGAGATATACAGAAATGCTAAGGAAATTAACACAGAACTGTCCCACACTTGGGACATAAGGAGATCTTCCAGGGCCTGTTTTTTGCTGCAGGATATACCTTTGGAGAATGGAATATCTTTGACAAGGGCCCTTTTGACCCCTACTGGAAGGGGGGACAAACTAACTCCAGTGTCTGAATATTTTTCATCTTGCTGGAAAGGCACTTTTGATAAATATTCCCCAGAAAAACTCCTGGGTCATGGTTTTTAAAGGTAACTGGGGGTTTTGGGCTCACCCACTGCGATATTTTTAATCAATGTATTTCATCGCAGAATTTCCATGTTCAGTTTTTTTCCCTGAGGGGAAAAAAAATGCAAAATGCCCACTTTAAACAGAGATCCCACCTTCCCCGGAATACAAAAGGCGGCCCCAGTGCCTGGGGGTCTGAACCCTTTGTGGGCAAACAACAACAACAACAAAACCGAATTTACAACTCTGCAGCACAATCCCGCACAGAGACGCTCTTTTACAGCCCTTCCTGTGGGGAGTCCTAAATGCCCTGTGACACCAAA